>CM068367.1:713421507-714754007 GCA_034769895.1 Magicicada septendecula | reverse complement strand
CTTGTTAAAACGTAAAAGGTTGCTGGTAAACTACCCCTTCCCCTTAACCGATCTTCACCAAAATCGAAAGTCATTGAGAACTCTACAATTCAGGGACGTATGCAAAAAATTATTTGATTCTGTTTGAATTTGCGGCTGTTATCGTTTGCCATAAAAATACCCTTGTTAAAAAAACGTTGCCGGTAAACTACCCCTTTCCCTCAACCGATCTTCACCAAAAACAATAGGTCTTGAGAACTCTACAATTTAGGGATGTGTGCAAATAATCTCTTGATTCTGTTTGAATTTGCGGCTGTTATCGTTTGCCATAGGAAATACCCTTGTTAAAACATAAAACGTTACCGGTAAACTACCCCTTTCCCTTAGCCGATCTTCACCAAAATCAACAGATCTTGAGAACTCTACAAGTCAGGGCTGTATGCGATACATTATTTGATTCTGTTTGAATTTGCGGCTGTTATCGTTTGCCATAGGAAATACCCTTGTTAAAACATAAAACGTTACAGGTAAACTACCCCTTTCCCTTAACCGATCTTCACCAAAATCAACAGATCTTGAGAACTCTGCAATTCAGGGCTGTATCCGAAACATTATTTGATTCTGTTTGAATTTGCGGCTGTTATCGTTTGCCAAACAAACAAAATTACCCTTGCTAAAAAAAACCCGTTGCTGGTAAACTACCCCTTTCCCTGAACCGATCTTCACCAAAAACAATAAGTCGCGAGTACTCTGCAAATCAGGGCGGTATGCAAAAAATTGTTTGATTCTGTTTGAATTTGCGGCAGTTATCGTTTGCCATAGAACAAAAATCTACAGACACACACACAGACAGACAGACAGACAGACACACACACAGACACTTTTCGGAAAACGACTTTTTTTCATGTTTTGAGTGTAGTAGAATCAGAATCTGCAATAATCTCGAACACGATTTTTTTTGCCATCACCATACTTCCATTCCTTAAGGAATATGGAAGTAATACGCTTGATAAAAAAACGTTGCCGGTAAACTACCCCTTTCCCTCAACCGATCTTCACCAAAAACAATAGGTCTTGAGAACTCTACAACGTAGGGTGTATGCAAATATTCTTTTGATTCTGTTTGAATTTGCGGCTGTTATCGTCTGCCATACGAAATACCCTTGTTAAAACATAAAACGTTACAGGTAAACTACCCCTTTCCCTTAACCGATCTTTACCAAAATCAACAGATCTTGATAACTCTACAATTCAGGGCTGTATGCGAAACATTATTTGATTCTGTTTGAATTTGCGGCAGTTATCGTTTGCCATAGAAAAAAAATCTATAGACACACTGACACACAGACACACAGACAGACAGACGGACACACACACAGACACATTTCGGAAAACGACTTTTTTTCATGTTTGGAGTGTAGTAGAATCAGAATCTGCAATAATCTCGAACACGATTTTTTTTGCCATCACCATAATTCCATTCCTTAAGGAATATGGAAGTAAATATCGGTATGGAGAACCATACATGACTTCCATATTCTAAGATTTATATTTAAAATCATTTTCAGCCAAACAGCCAGGCTGTGTCTTACCTGCCTTTTTATTGCTGTATTAAATGAAAAATATTATATTACATTAAAATGAAAAAATTATAATTTTATTGCCTGGCAACAAAATTATGTTATTTTTAACAATTACCATTGTTTCAAAAAGTTTAAATAAATTTTCAAGTACTTTACTCTTGTTAAAACGTAAAAGGTTGCCGGTAAACTACCCCTTCCCCTTAACCGATCTTCACCAAAATCGAATGTCATTGAGACCTCTACAATTCAAGGACGTATGCAAAAAATTATTTGTTCTGTTTGATTTTGCGGCTGTTATCGTTTGCCATAGAAAATACGCTTGATAAAAAAACGTTGCTAGTAAACTACCTTTTCCCCTTAACCGATCTTCACCAAAAACCATAGGTCTTGAGTACACTACAAATCAGGGCTGTATGCAAAACATTATTTGATTCTGTTTGAATTTGCGACTGTTATCGTTTGCCATAGAAAATACCCTTGTTAAACAAATGTTGCTGGTAAACTACCCCTTTCCCTCAACCGATCTTCACCAAAAACAATAGGTCTTGAGAACTCTACACTTTAGGGCTGTATGCAAATAATCGTTTGATTCTGTTTGAATTTACGGCTGTTATCGTTTGCCATATGAAATACCCTTGTTAAAACATAAAACGTTACAGGTAAACTACCCCTTTCCCTTAACCGATCTTCACCAATGTCAACAGATCTTGAGAACTCTTCAATTCAGGGCTGTATGCGAAACATTATTTGATTCTGTTTGAATTTGCGGCAGTTATCGTTTGCCAAAAAAAAAAAATCTACAGACACACAGACACACAGACACACAGACAGATAGACACACAGACACTTTTCGGAAAACGACTTTTTTTCTTGTTTTCAGTGTAGTAGAATCAGAATCTGCAATAATCTCGAACACGATTTTTTTTTGCCATCACCATACTTCCATTCCTTAAGGAATATGGAAGTAAAATTACCCTTGATAAAAAACCGTTGCAAGTAAACTACCCCTTTCCCTTAACCGATCTTCACCAAAAACGATAGGTCTTGAAAACTCTGCAGTTCAGGGCTGTATGCAAAATATTATATGATTTTGTTTGAATTTGCGGCTGTTATCGTTTGTCATACAAAATACCCTTGATAAATCAAAAAACGTGGCTGGTAAACTACCCCTTTCCTTTAAACGATCTTCACCAAAAACAACAGGTCTTTAGTACTCAAGAAATCAGGGCTGTATGCAAAAACGTATTTGATTATGTTTGAATTTGCGGCTGTTATCGTTTGCCATAGAAAATACCCTTGTTAAAACATAAAACGTTGCAGGTAAACTACCCCTTTCCCTTAACCGATCTTTACCAAAATCAACAGATCTTGAGGAACCCTACAATTCAGGGCTGTATGCGAAAGATTATTTGATTCTGTTTGAATTTGCGACTGTTATCGTTTGCCAAACAAACTAAATTATCCTTGATAAAAAAAAACCGTTGCTGGTAAACTACCCCTTTCCCTCAACCGATCTTCACCAAAAACAATAGATCGCGAGTAATCTATAAATCAGGGCTGTATGCAAAGAATTATTTGATTCTGTTTGAATTTGCGGCTGTTATCGTTTGCCATAGGAAAAAAATCTACAGACACACGCACAGACAGGCACACAGACAGACACACAAACACACAGACACTTTTCGAAAAATGACTTTTTTTCATGTTTAGAGTGTAGTACAATCATATTCTGCAATAATCTCGAACACGATTTTTTCGCCATCACCATACTTCCATTTCCTTAAGGAACATGGAAGTAAATAATCGGTATGGAGAACCATTCATGACTTCCATGTTCTAAGATTTATATTTAAAATCATATTCGAAATGAAATATTTCCATAGAAATTACGTCTTTCTACTTATTGCTTCAGCATTAACCACAGTACTGTGGTCACTAACGTATACCACCTCACGTTTTCGCACTCGATTTTTACCGATGATGGCAGTCGATGGCACTGCCGAAAAGTCTGGTTTTGCAGAAAACATTGGACTACGGCTAAAGAGCCCGGGAAGCAATTTTAACAAAAAACTACTTCTTTGTTGCCGATAACGTAGTACACATATAAAATATTTTCCCCTCCACCTTCAACTATCATTTTTAATAATAGAAAATTACCCCCACCCCGTTCACCTAACCTCTTCATTTATAGATATTTCATCTACGTTTCTACAGTGGATTACTATGAGCTTCTTATCAGGATACTTTATTTATAAAAATTAAGTACTTTACTCTTGCTAAATCATAAAATGTTTCTGGTAAACTACCCCTTTCTCTTAACCGATCTTCTCCAAAATCAACAGACCTTCCGTCCTCTACAATTCAGGGAAGCATGCAAAAAAATATTTGATTCTGTTTGAATGTGCGGCAGTTATCGTTCGTCATGTAAACATTTCTCTAGTTACAACATAAAATGTTGCAGGTAAACTACCCCTTTCCCTTAACTGATCTTCACCAAAATCAATAGACATTGAGCTCTCTGCAACTCAGGAATGAGTGCAAAAAATTATTTGATTCTCATTGAATTTTCGGCAGTTATCGTTCGTCATAAAAAAATTACCCTTTTTAAAACATAAAACGTTGCTGATAAACTACCCCTTCCCTTAACCGATCTTCAACAAAATCAACAGACCTTGAGTTCTCTTTAGTTCAAAAGGTTTGCAAAACCTAGTTGATTCTGTTTGAATTTACGGCAGTTATCGTTCGTCATATAAAAAATTACCCTTGTTAAAATATAAAATGTTGCTGGTAAACTACCCCTTTCCCTTAACCGATCTTCACCAACACAAATAGGTATTGAGAACTCTACAATACAAAGCTGTATGCAAAACATCATTTGATTCTGTTTGAATTTGCGGCTGTTATCGTTTACTATAGAAAAATATCGGTATGGAGAACCATACATGACTTCCATATTCTAAGATTTATATTTAAAATCATTTTCAGCCAAACAGCCAGGGTGTGTCTTACCTGCCTTTTTATTGCTGTATTAAATGAAAAATATTATATTACATTAAAATGAAAAAATTATAATTTTATTGCCTGGCAACAAAATTATTTTATTTTTAACAATTACCATTGTTTAAAAAAGTTTAAATAAATTTTCAAGTACTTTACTCTTCTTAAAACGTAAAAGGTTGCAGGTAAACTACCCCTTCCCCTTAACCGATCTTCACCAAAATCGTAAGTCATTGAGGCCTCTACAATTCAGGGACGTATGCAAAAAATTATTTGATTCTGTTTGAATTTGCGGCTGTTATCGTTTGCCATAGAAATACGCTTGATAAAAAAACGTTGCAGGTAAACTACCCCTTCCCCTTAACCGATCTTCACCAAATACAATACGTCTTGAGTACTCTACAAATCAGGGCTGTATGCAAAACATTATTTGATTCTGTTTGAATTTGCGGCTGTTATCGTATGCCATAGAAAATACCTTTGTTAAAAAAATGTTGCAGGTAAACTACCCCTTTCCCTCAACCGATATTCACCAAAAACAATAGGTCTTGAGAACTCTACAATTTAGGGCTGTATGCCAATAATCTTTTGATTCTGTTTGAATTTGCGGCTGTTATCGTTTGCCATAGGAAATACCCTTGTTAAAACATAAAACGTTACAGGTAAACTACCCCTTTCCCTTAACCGATCTTCACCAAAAACAATAGGTCTTGAGCACTCTACAAATCAGCGCGGTATGGAAAACATTATTTGATTCTCTTTGAATTTTCGGCTGTTATCGTTTGCCATAAAAAATACCCTTGTTAAAAAAAACTTTGCTGGTAAACTACCCCTTTCCCTCAACCGAACTTCACCAAAAACAATAGATCTTTAGAACTCTACAATTTAGGGCTGTATGCAAATAATCTTTTGATTCTGTTTGAATTTGCGGCTGATATCGGTTGCCATAGGAAATACCCTTGTTAAAACATAAAATGTTACTGGTAAACTACCCCTTTCCCTTAACCGATCTTCACCAAAATCAAAAGATCTTGAGAACTCTACAATTCAGGCCTGTATGCGAAACATTATTTGATTCTGTTTGAATTTGCGTCTGTTATCGTTTGCCAAACAAACAAAATTACCCTTGCTAAAAAAAAACCGTTGCAGGTAAACTACCCCTATCCCTCAACCGATCTTCACCAAAAACAACAGGTCGCGAGTACTCTGCAAGTCAGGGCTGCATGCAAATAATTATTTGATTCTGTTTGAATTGCAGCAGTTATCGTTTGCCAAAAAAAAAACCTACAGACACACAGACACACAGACAGACAGACAGACACACAGACACTTTTCGGAAAACGACTTTTTTTCATGTTTTGAGTGTAGTAGAATCAGAATCTGCAATAATCTCGAACACGATTTTTTTTGCCATCACCATACTTCCATTCCTTAAGGAATATGGAAGTAAAAATTACCCTTGAAAAAAACCGTTGCTGGTAAACTACCCCTTTCCCTTAACCGATCTTCACCAAAAACGACAGGTCTTGGGTACTCTACAATTCAGGTCTGTATGCAAACAATTATTTGATTCTGTTTGAATTTGCGGCTATTATCGTTTGCCATACAAAACACCCTTGATAAAACATAAAACGTTGCTGGTAAACTACCCTATTCCATTAACCGATCTTCACCAATAACAATAGGTCGCGAGTACTCTACAAATCAGGGCTGCATGCAAAAACTTATTTGATTCTGTTTGAATTTTCGGCTGTTATCGTTTGCCATAGAAAAAAATCTCGAACACGATTTTTTTTGCCATCACCATATTTCCATTTCCTTAAGGAACGTGGAAGTAAAATATCGGTATGGAGAAACATACATGACTTTCATATTCTAAGATTTATTTTTAAAATCATTTTCAGCCAAACAGCCAGGCTGTGTCTTACCTGCCTTTTTTTTGCTGTATTAAATGAAAAATATTATATTACATTAAAATATAATATAACCGATAATATAATATAACCCCTTCCCCTTAACCGATCTTCACCAAAATCGAAGGACATTGAGAACTCTACAATTCAGTATCGTATGCAAAATTATTTGATTCTGTTTGAATTTTCGGCTGTTATCGTTTGCCATAGAAAAAATCTACAGACAGACAGACAGACAGACACACACACACACACACACACACACACACACACACACACACACACACACACACACACACACACACACACACACACACACACACACACACACACACTTTTCGAAAAACGACTTTTTTTCATGTTTTGAGTGTAGTACAATCAGAATCTGCAATAATCTAGAACACGATTTTTTTTGCCATCACCATATTTCCATATCCTTAAGGAACGTGGAAGAAAAATATCGGTATGGAGAACTATACATGACTTCCATATTCTAAGATTTATATTTAAAATCATTTTCAGCCAAACAGCCAGGCTGTGTCTTACCTGCCTTTTTATTGCTGTATTAAATGAAAAATATTATACTACATTAAAATGAAAAAATTATATTTTTCTTTTATAAAATTGCTAAACTGCTATAATTGTTTTTATTATTTAGGCAAAGTTTTTCGTCATTACTGGCATCTTCAGGTCTTAAACAACGGTCGTTTAAACAATTATAGCAGTTTAGCAATTTTATAAAAGAAAAGTAAGGATGGCTGCTAATTTAAACAATACGAAAAAAAAAAAAAAAAAAAAAAAATTATAATTTTATTGCCTGGCAACAAAATTATTTTATTTTTAACAATTACCATTGTTTAAAAAAGTTTAAATAAATTTTCAAGTACTTTACTCTTGTTAAAACGTAAAAGGTTGCAGGTAAACTACCCCTTCCCCTTAACCGATCTTCACCAAAATCGTAAATCATTGAGGCCTCTACAATTCAGGGACGTATGCAACAAATTATTTGATTCTGTTTGAATTTGCGGCTGTTATCGTTTGCCATAGAAAATACCCTTGTTAAAAAGACTATAACTGACTTAACTGACTAACTATAAAAAGACTTAACTGATCTTCACCAAAATCAATAGACATTGAGCTCTCTGCAACTCAGGAAAGAGTGCAAAAAATTATTTGATTCTCATTGAATTTTCGGCAGTTATCGTTCGTGATAAAAAAAAATACCCTTTTTAAAACATAAAACGTTGCTGGTAAACTACCCCTTTCCCTTAACCGATCTTCACCAACACAAATAGGTATTGAGAACTCTACAATACAAAGCTGTATGCAAAACATCATTTGATTCTGTTTGAATTTGCGGCTGTTATCGTTTACTATAGAAAAATATCGGTATGGAGAACCATACATGACTTCCATATTCTAAGATTTATATTTAAAATCATTTTCAGCCAAACAGCCAGGCTGTGTCTTACCTGCCTTTTTATTGCTGAATTAAATGAAAAATATTATATTACATTAAAATGAAAAAATTATAATTTTATTGCCTGGCAACAAAATTATTTTATTTTTAACAATTACCATTGTTTCAAAAAGTTTAAATAAATTTTCAAGTACTTTACTCTTGTTAAAACGTAAAAGGTTGCAGGTAAACTACCCCTTCCCCTTAACCGATCTTCACCAAAAACAACTGGTCTTGAGTACTCTACAAATCAGGGCTGTATGCAAAACATTATTTGATTCTGTTTGAATTTGCGGCTGTTATCGTTTGCCATAGAAAATACCCTTGTTAAAAAAACGTTGCAGGTAAACTACCCCTTTCCCTCAACCGAACTTCACCAAAAACTAAAGATCTTTAGAACTCTACAATTTAGGGCTGTATGCAAATAATCTTTTGATTCTGTTTGAATTTGCGGCTGATATCGGTTGCCATAGGAAATACCCTTGTTAAAACATAAAACGTTACTGGTAAACTACCCCTTTCCCTTAACCGATCTTCACCAAAATCAAAAGATCTTGACAACACTACAATTCAGGGCTGTATGCGAAACATTATTTGATTCTGTTTGAATTTGCGTCTGTTATCGTTTGCCAAACAAACAAAATTACCCTTGCTAAAAAAAAAACCGTTGCAGGTAAACTACCCCTATCCCTCAACCGATCTTCACCAAAAACAACAGGTCGCGAGTACTCTGCAAGTCAGGGCTGCATGCAAAAAATTATTTGATTCTGTTTGAATTTGCGGCAGTTATCGTTTGCCAAAAAAAAAAATCTACAGACACACAGACACACAGACACTTTTCGGAAAACGACTTTTTTTCATGTTTTGAGTGTAGTAGAATCAGAATCTGCAATAATCTCGAACACGATTTTTTGCCATCACCATACTTCCATTCCTTAAGGAATATGGAAGTAAAAATTACCCTTGAAAAAAACCGTTGCTGGTAAACTACCCCTTTCCCTTAACCGATCTTCACCAAAAACGACAGGTCTTGGGTACTCTACAATTCAGGTCTGCATGCAAACAATTATTTCATTCTGTTTGAATTTGCGGCTATTATCGTTTGCCATAGAAAACACCCTTGATAAAACATAAAACGTTGCTGGTGAACTACCCTATTCCATTAACCGATCTTCACCAATAACAATAGGTCGCGAGTACTCTACAAATCAAGGCTGTATGCAAAACATTATTTGATTCTGTTTGAATTTGCGGCTGTTATCGTTTGCCATAGAAAATACCCTTGTTAAAAAAACGTTGCAGGTAAACTACCCCTTTCCCTCAACCGAACTTCACCAAAAACAAAAGATCTTTAGAACTCTACAATTTAGGGCTGTATGCAAATAATCTTTTGATTCTGTTTGAATTTGCGGCTGTTATCGTTTGCCATAGGAAATACCCTTGTTAAAACATAAAACGTTACCGGTAAACTACCCCTTTCCCTTAACCGAACTTCACCAAAATCAACAGATCTTGAGAACTCTACAATTTAGGGCTGTATGCAAATAATCTTTTGATTCTGTTTGAATTTGCGGCTGATATCGGTTGCCATAGGAAATACCCTTGCTAAAAAAAACCGTTGCTGGTAAACTACCCCTTTCCCTCAACCGATCTTCACCAAAAACAATAGGTCTTGAGTACTCTACAAATCAGGGCTGTATGCAAAACATTATTTGATTCTGTTTGAATTTGCGGCTGTTATCGTTTGCCATAGAAAATACCCTTGTTAAAAAAACGTTGCCGGTAAACTACCCCTTTCCCTCAACCGATCTTCACCAAAAACAACAGGTCGCGAGTACTCTGCAAATCAGGACTGTATGCAAAAAATTATTTGATTCTGTTTGAATTTGCGGCAGTTATCGTTTGCCATAGAAAAAAAATCTACAGACACACAGACACACAGAAAGACAGACAGACACACAGACACTTTTCGGAAAACGACTTTTTTTCATGTTTTGAGTGTAGTAGAATCAGAATCTGCAATAATCTCGAACACGATTTTTTTTGCCATCACCTTCCATTCCTTAAGGAATATGGAAGTAAAAATTACCCTTGAAAAAAACCGTTGCTGGTAAACTACCCCTTTCCCTTAACCGATCTTCACCAAAAACGACAGGTCTTGGGTACTCTACAATTCAGGTCTGTATGCAAACAATTATTTGATTCTGTTTGAATTTGCGGCTATTATCGTTTGCCATAAAAAACACCCTTGATAAAACATAACACGTTGCTGGTAAACTACCCTTTTCCATTAACCGATCTTCACCAATAACAATAGGTCGCGAGTACTCTACAAATCAGGGCTGCATGCAAAAACTTATTTGATTCTGTTTGAATTTTCGGCTGTTATCGTTTGCCATAGAAAAAAAACTACACACACACACACACACACACACACACACACACACACACACACACACACACACACACACACACACACACACACACACACACACACACAAACACTTTGCATAAAACGACTTTTCTTCATGTTTTGAGTGTAGTACAATCAGAATCTGCAATAATCTCGAACACGATTTTTTTTGCCATCACCATATTTCCATTTCCTTAAGGAACGTGGAAGTAAAATATCGGTATGGAGAAACATACATGACTTTCATATTCTAAGATTTATATTTAAAATAATTTTCAGCCAAACAGCCAGGCTGTGTCTTACCTGCCTTTTTATTGCTGTATTAAATGAAAAATATTATATTACATTAAAATGAAAAAATTATAATTTTATTGCCTGGCAACAAAATTATTTTATTTTTAACAATTACCATTGTTTCAAAAAGTTTAAATAAATTTTCAAGTACTTTACTCTTGTTAAAACGTAAAAGGTTGCAGGTAAACTTTCCCTCAACCGATCTTCACCAAAAACAATAGGTCTTGAGAACTCTACAATTTAGGGATGTGTGCAAATAATCTTTTGATTCTGTTTGAATTTGCGGCTGTTATCGTTTGCCATAGGAAATACCCTTGTTAAAAGATAAAACGTTACAGGTAAACTACCCCTTTCCCTTAACCGAACTTCACCAAAATCAACAGATGTTGAGAACTATACAATTCAGGGCTGTATGCGAAACATTATTTGATTCTGTTTGAATTTGCGGCTGTTATCGTTTGCCATAGGAAATACTCTTGTTAAAACATAAAACGTTACAGGTAAACTACCCCTTTCCCTTAACCGATCTTCACCAAAATCAACAGATCTTGAGAACTCTACAATTCAGGGCTTTATGCGAAACATTATTTGATTCTGTTTGAATTTGCGGCTGTTATCGTTTGCCAAACAAACAAAATTACCCTTGCTAAAAAAAACCGTTGCTGGTAAACTACCACTTTCCCTCAACCGATCTTCACCAAAAACAATAGGTCTTGAGCGCTCTACAAATCAGGGCTGTATGCAAAACATTATTTGATTCTGTTTGAATTTGCGGCTGTTATCGTTTGCCATAGAAAATACCTTTGTTAAAAAAACGTTGCAGGTAAACTACCCCTTTCCCTCAACCGATCTTCACCAAAAACAATAGGTCTTGAAACTCTACAATTTAGGGCTGTATGCAAATAATCTTTTGATTCTGTTTGAATTTGCGGCTGTTATCGTTTGCCATAGGAAACACCCTTGATAAAACATAAAACGTTGCTGGTAAACTACCCTATTCCATTAACCGATCTTCACCAATAACAATAGGTCGCGAGTACTCTACAAATCAGGGCTGCATGCAAAAACTTATTTGATCCTGTTTGAATTTTCGGCTGTTATCGTTTGCCATAGAAAAAATCTACAGACACACAGACACACACACACACACACACACACACACACACACACACACACACACATTTCGAAAAACGACTTTTTTCATTTTTTGAGTGTAGTACAATCAGAATCTGCAATAATCTCGAACACGATTTTTTTTGCCATCACCATATTTCCATTTCCTTAAGGAACGAGGAAGTAAAATATCGGTATGGAGAAACATACATGACTTTCATATTCTAAGATTTATATTTTAAATAATTTTCAGCCAAACAGCCAGGCTGTGTCTTACCTGCCTTTTTATTGCTGTATTAAATGAAAAATATTATATTACATTAAAATGAAAAAATTATAGTTTTATTGCCTGGCAACAAAATTATTTTATTTTTAACAATTACCATTGTTTCAAAAAGTTTAAATAAATTTTCAAGTACTTTACTCTTGTTAAAACGTAAAAGGTTGCTGGTAAACTACCCCTTCCCCTTAACCGATCTTCACCAAAATCGAATGTTGTTGAGGCCTCCACAATTCAAGGACGTATGCAAAACATTATTTGATTCTGTTTGAATTTGCGGCTGTTATCGTTTGCCATAGAAAATACGCTTGATAAAAAAACGTTGCAGGTAAACTACCCTTTCCCCTTAACCGATCTTCACCAAAAACCATAGGTCTTGAGTACACTACAAATCAGGGCTGTATGCAAAACATTATTTGATTCTGTTTGAATTTGCGGCTGTTATCGTTTGCCATAGAAAATACCCTTGCTAAAAAAAAACCGTTGCAGGTAAACTACCCCTTTCCCTGAACCGATCTTCACCAAAAAGAACAGGTCGCGAGTACTCTGCAAATCAGAACTGTATGCAAAAAATTATTTGATTCTGTTTGAATTTGC
Source organism: Magicicada septendecula (assembly GCA_034769895.1). NCBI lineage: Eukaryota > Metazoa > Arthropoda > Insecta > Hemiptera > Cicadidae > Magicicada > Magicicada septendecula. The sequence goes on along the minus strand of CM068367.1, from coordinate 714,741,379 downwards.
GGCAGTTATCGTTTGCCATAGAAAAAAAATCTACAGACACACAGACACACAGAAAGACAGACAGACACACAGACACTTTTCGGAAAACGACTTTTTTTCATGTTTTGAGTGTAGTAGAATCAGAATCTGCAATAATCTCGAACACGATTTTTTTGCCATCACCATACTTCCATTCCTTAAGGAATATGGAAGTAAAAATTACCCTTGAAAAAAACCGTTGCTGGTAAACTACCCCTTTCCCTTAACCGATCTTCACCAAAAACGGCAGGTCTTGGGTACTCTACAATTCAGGTCTGTATGCAAACAATTATTTGATTCTGTTTGAATTTGCGGCTATTATCGTTTGCCATAGAAAACACCCTTGATAAAACATAAAACGTTGCTGGTAAACTACCCTTTTCCATTAACCGATCTTCACCAATAACAATAGGTCGCGAGTACTCTACAAATCAGGGCTGCGTGCAAAAACTTATTTGATTCTGTTTGAATTTTCGGCTGTTATCGTTTGCCATAGAAAAAAATCTACAGACACACAGACACACACACACACACACACACACACACACACACACACACACACACACACACACACACACACACACACACACACACACACACACACACTTTTCGAAAAACGACTTTTTTTCATGTTTTGAGTGTAGTACAATCAGAATCTGCAATAATCTCGAACACGATTTTTTTTGCCATCACCATATTTCCATTTCCTTAAGGAACGTGGAAGTAAAATATCGGTATGGAGAAACATACATGACTTTCATATTCTAAGATTTATATTTAAAATCATTTTCAGCCAAACAGCCAGGCTGTGTCTTACCTGCCTTTTTATTGCTGTATTAAATGAAAAATATTATATTACATTAAAATGAAAAAATTATAATTTTATTGCCTGGCAACAAAATTATTTTCTTTTAACAATTACCATTGTTTCAAAAAGTTTAAATAAATTTTCAAGTACTTTACTCTTGTTAAAACGTAAAAGGTTGCTGGTAAACTACACTTCCCCTTAACCGATCTTCACCAAAATCGAAAGTCATTGAGACCTCTACAATTCAAGGACGTATGCAAAAAATTATTTGATTCTGTTTGAATTTGCGGCTGTTATCGTTTGCCATAGAAAATACGCTTGATAAAAAAACGTTGCAGGTAAACTACCCTTTCCCCTTAACCGATCTTCACCAAAAACCATAGGTCTGGCGTACACTACAAATCAGGGCTGTATTCAAAACATTATTTGATTCTGTTTGAATTTGCGGCTGTTATCGTTTGCCATAGAAAAAAATCTACACACACACACACACACACACACACACACACACACACACACACACACACACACACACACACACACACACACACACACACACACACACACACACACACACACACACACACACACACACACACACACACACACACACGCACGCACGCACGCACGCACACTTTTCGAAAAACGACTTTTTTCATGTTTTGAGTGTAGTACAATCAGAATCTGCAATAATCTCGAACACGATTTTTTTTGCCATCACCATATTTCCATTTCCTTAAGGAACGTGGAAGTAAAATATCGGTATGGAGAAACATACATGACTTTCATATTCTAAGATTTATATTTAAAATAATTTTCAGCCAAACAGCCAGGCTGTCTTACTTGCCTTTTTATTGCTGTATTAAATGAAAAATATTATATTACATTAAAATGAAAAAATTATAATTTTATTGCCTGGCAACAAAATTATTTTATTTTTAACAATTACCATTGTTTCAAAAAGTTTAAATAAATTTTCAAGTACTTTACTCTTGTTAAAACGTAAAAGGTTGCAGGTAAACTACACCTTCCCCTTAACCGATCTTCACCAAAATCGAAAGTTGTTGAGGCCTCTACAATTCAAGGACGTATGCAAAAAATTATTTGATTCTGTTTGAATTTGCGGCTGTTATCGTTTGCCATAGAAAATACGCTTGATAGAAAAACGTTGCAGGTAAACTACCCTTTCCCCTTAACCGATCTTCACCAAAAACCACAGGTCTTGAGTACACTACAAATCAGGGCTGTATGCAAAACATTATTTGATTCTGTTTGAATTTGCGGCTGTTATCGTTTGCCATAGAAAATACCCTTGCTAAAAAAAAACCGTTGCAGGTAAACTACCCCTTTCCCTGAACCGATCTTCACCAAAAAGAACAGGTAGCGAGCACTCTGCAAATCAGGACTGTATGCAAAAAATTATTTGATTCTGTTTGAATTTGCGGCAGTTATCGTTTGCCATAGAAAAAAAATCTACAGACACACAGACACAGAGAAAGACAGACAGACACACAGACACTTTTCGGAAAACGACTTTTTTTCATGTTTTGAGTGTAGTAGAATCAGAATCTGCAATAATCTCGAACACGATTTTTTTTGCCATCACCATACTTCCATTCCTTAAGGAATATGGAAGTAAAAATTACCCTTGAAAAAAACCGTTGCTGGTAAACTACCCCTTTCCCTTAACCGATCTTCACCAAAAACGGCAGGTCTTGGGTACTCTACAATTCAGGTCTATATGCAAACAATTATTTGATTCTGTTTGAATTTGCGGCTATTATCGTTTGCCATAGAAAACACCCTTGATAAAACATAAAACGTTGCTGGTAAACTACCCTTTTCCATTAACCGATCTTCACCAATAACAATAGGTCGCGAGTACTCTACAAATCAGGGCTGCATGCAAAATCGAAAAACGACTTTTTTCATTTTTTGAGTGTAGTACAATCAGAATCTGCAATAATCTCGAACACGATTTTTTTTGCCATCACCATATTTCCATTTCCTTAAGGAACGTGGAAGTAAAATATCGGTATGGAGAAACATACATTACTTTCATATTCAAAGATTTATATTTAAAATAATTTTCAGCCAAACAGCCAGGCTGTGTCTTACCTGCCTTTTTATTGCTGTATTAAATGAAAAATATTATATTACATTAAAATGAAAAAATTATAATTTTATTGCCTGGCAACAAAATTATTTTATTTTTAACAATTACCATTGTTTCAAAAAGTTTAAATAAATTTTCAAGTACTTTACTCTTGTTAAAACGTAAAAGGTTGCAGGTAAACTACCCCTTTCCCTCAACCGATCTTCACCAAAAACAATAGGTCTTGAGAACTCTACAATTTAGGGATGTGTGCAAATAATCTTTTGATTCTGTTTGAATTTGCGGCTGCTAACGTTTGCCATAGGAAATACCCTTGTTAAAACATAAAACGTTACTGGTAAACTACCCCTTTCCCTTAACCAAACTTCACCAAAATCAACAGATCTTGAGAACTCTATAATTCAGGGCTGTATGCGAAACATTATTTGATTCTGTTTGAATTTCCGGCTGTTATCGTTTGCCATAGAAAATACCCTTGTTAAAAAAACGTTGCAGGTAAACTACCCCTTTCCCTCAACAGATCTTCACCAAAAACGACACGTCTTGAGAAAACTACAAATTAGGGCTGTATGCAAATAATCTTTTGATTCTGTTTGAATTTACGGCTGTTATCGTTTGCCATAGGAAATACCCTTGTTAAAACATAAAACGTTACAGGTAAACTACCCCTTTCCCTTAACCGATCTTCACCAAAATCAACAGATCTTGAGAACTCTACAATTGAGGGCTGTATGCGAAACATTATTTGATTCTGTTTGAATTTGCGGCTGTTATCGTTTGCCAAACAAACAAAATTACCCTTGCTAAAAAAAACCGTTGCTGGTAAACTACCCCTTTCCCTCAACCGATCTTCACCAAAAACAATAGGTCTTGAGCACTCTACAAATCAGGGCAGTATGCAAAACATTATTTGATTCTGTTTTAATTTGCGGCTGTTATCGTATGCCATAGGAAATACCTTTGTTAAAAAAACGTTGCAGGTAAACTACCCCTTTCCTTCAACCGATCTTCACCAAAAACAATAGGTCTTGAGAACTCTACAATTTAGGGCTGTATGCAAATAATCTTTTGATGCTATTTGAATTTGCGGCTGTTATCGTTTGCCATAAGAAATACCCTTGTTAAAACATAAAACGTTACTGGTAAACTACCCCTTTCCCTTAACCGATCTTCACCAAAATCGAAGGATCTTGAGAACTCTACAATTCAGAGCTGTATGCGAAACATTATTTGATTCTGTTTGAATTTGCGTCTGTTATCGTTTGCCAAACAAACAAAATTACCCTTGCTAAAAAAAAACCGTTGCCGGTAAACTACCCCTATCCCTCAACCGATCTTCACCAAAAACAACACGTCGCGAGTACTCTGCATGTCAGGGCTGCATGCAAATAATTATTTGATTATGTTTGAATTTGCGGCAGTTATCGTTTGCCATAGAAAAAAAATCTACAGACACACAGACACACAGACAGACAGACAGACAGACAGACAGACAGACACACAGACACTTTTCGGAAAACGACTTTTTTTCATGTTTTGAGTGTAGTAGAATCAGAATCTGCAATAATCTCGAACACGATTTTTTTTGCCATCACCATACTTCCATTCCTTAAGGAATATGGAAGTAAAAATTACCCTTGAAAAAAACCGTTGCTGGTAAACTACCCCTTTCCCTTAACCGATCTTCACCAAAAACGGCAGGTCTTGGGTACTCTACAATTCAGGTCTGTATGCAAACAATTATTTGATTCTGTTTGAATTTGCGGCTATTATCGTTTGCCATAGAAAACACCCTTGATAAAACATAAAACGTTGCTGGTAAACTACCCTTTTCCATTAACCGATCTTCACCAATAACAATAGGTCGCGAGTACTCTACAAATCAGGGCTGCATGCAAAATCGAAAAACGACTTTTTTCATTTTTTGAGTGTAGTACAATCAGAATCTGCAATAATCTCGAACACGATTTTTTTTGCCATCACCATATTTCCATTTCCTTAAGGAACGTGGAAGTAAAATATCGGTATGGAGAAACATACATTACTTTCATATTCAAAGATTTATATTTAAAATAATTTTCAGCCAAACAGCCAGGCTGTGTCTTACCTGCCTTTTTATTGCTGTATTAAATGAAAAATATTATATTACATTAAAATGAAAAAATTATAATTTTATTGCCTGGCAACAAAATTATTTTATTTTTAACAATTACCATTGTTTCAAAAAGTTTAAATAAATTTTCAAGTACTTTACTCTTGTTAAAACGTAAAAGGTTGCAGGTAAACTACCCCTTTCCCTCAACCGATCTTCACCAAAAACAATAGGTCTTGAGAACTCGACAATTTAGGGATGTGTGCAAATAATCTTTTGATTCTGTTTGAATTTGCGGCTGCTATCGTTTGCCATAGGAAATACCCTTGTTAAAACATAAAACGTTACTGGTAAACTACCCCTTTCCCTTAACCAAACTTCACCAAAATCAACAGATCTTGAGAACTATATAATTCAGGGCTGTATGCGAAACATTATTTGATTCTGTTTGAATTTCCGGCTGTTATCGTTTGCCATAGGAAATACCCTTGTTAAAACATAAAACGTTACAGGTAAACTACCCCTTTCCCTTAACCGATCTTCACCAAAATCAACAGATCTTGAGAACTCTACAATTGAGGGCTGTATGCGAAACATTATTTGATTCTGTTTGAATTTGCGGCTGTTATCGTTTGCCAAACAAACAAAATTACCCTTGCTAAAAAAAACCGTTGCTGGTAAACTACCCCTTTCCCTCAACCGATCTTCACCAAAAACAATAGGTCTTGAGCACTCTACAAATCAGGGCAGTATGCAAAACATTATTTGATTCTGTTTTAATTTGCGGCTGTTATCGTATGCCATAGGAAATACCTTTGTTAAAAAAACGTTGCAGGTAAACTACCCCTTTCCCTCAACCGATCTTCACCAAAAACAATAGGTCTTGAGAACTCTACAATTTAGGGCTGTATGCAAATAATCTTTTGATGCTATTTGAATTTGCGGCTGTTATCGTTTGCCATAAGAAATACCCTTGTTAAAACATAAAACGTTACTGGTAAACTACCCCTTTCCCTTAACCGATCTTCACCAAAATCGAAGGATCTTGAGAACTCTACAATTCAGAGCTGTATGCGAAACATTATTTGATTCTGTTTGAATTTGCGTCTGTTATCGTTTGCCAAACAAACAAAATTACCCTTGCTAAAAAAAAACCGTTGCCGGTAAACTACCCCTATCCCTCAACCGATCTTCACCAAAAACAACACGTCGCGAGTACTCTGCATGTCAGGGCTGCATGCAAATAATTATTTGATTATGTTTGAATTTGCGGCAGTTATCGTTTGCCATAGAAAAAAAATCTACAGACACACAGACACACAGACAGACAGACAGACAGACAGACACACAGACACTTTTCGGAAAACGACTTTTTTTCATGTTTTGAGTGTAGTAGAATCAGAATCTGCAATAATCTCGAACACGATTTTTTTTGCCATCACCATACTTCCATTCCTTAAGGAATATGGAAGTAAAAATTACCCTTGAAAAAAACCGTTGCTGGTAAACTACCCCTTTCCCTTAACCGATCTTCACCAAAAACGACAGGTCTTGGGTACTCTACAATTCAGGTCTGTATGCAAACAATTATTTGATTCTGTTTGAATTTGCGGCTATTATCGTTTGCCATAGAAAACACCCTTGATAAAACATAAAACGTTGCTGGTAAACTACCCTATTCCATTAACCGATCTTCACCAATAACAATAGGTCGCGAGTACTCTACAAATCAGGGCTGCATGCAAAAACTTATTTGATCCTGTTTGAATTTTCGGCTGTTATCGTTTGCCATAGAAAAAAATCTACAGACACACAGACAGACACACACACACACACACAGACACACACACACACACACACACACACACACACACACACACACACACACACACACACACTCACACACTTTTCGAAAAACGACTTTTTTCATTTTTTGAGTGTAGTACAATCAGAATCTGCAATAATCTCGAACACGATTTTTTTTGCCATCACCATATTTCCATTTCCTTAAGGAACGTGGAAGTAAAATATCGGTATGGAGAAACATACATGACTTTCATATTCTAAGATTTATATTTAAAATCATTTTCAGCCAAACAGCCAGGCTGTGTCTTACCTGCCTTTTTATTGCTGTATTAAATGAAAAATATTATATTACATTAAAATGAAAAAATTATAATTTTATTGCCTGGCAACAAAATTATTTTATTTTTAACAATTACCATTGTTTCAAAAAGTTTAAAAAAATTTTCAAGTACTTTACTCTTGTTAAAACGTAAAAGGTTGCAGGTAAACTACCCCTTCCCCTTAACCGATCTGCACCAAAATCGAAAGCCTTTGAGACCTCTACAATTCAAGGACGTATGCAAAAAATTATTTGATTCTGTTTGAATTTGCGGCTGTTATCGTTTGCCATAGAAAATACGCTTGATAAAAAAACGTTGCAGGTAAACTACCCTTTCCCCTTAACCGATCTTCACCAAAAACCATAAGTCTTGAGTACACTACAAATCAGGACTGTATGCAAAAATTTGTTTGATTCTGTTTGAATTTGCGGCAGTTATCGTTTGCCATAGAAAAAAAATCTACAGATACACAGAAAGACAGACAGACACACAGACACTTTTCGGAAAACGACTTTTTTTCATGTTTTGAGTGTAGTAGAATCAGAATCTGCAATAATCTCGAACACGAGTTTTTTTGCCATCACCATACTTCCATTCCTTAAGGAATATGGAAGTAAAAATTACCCTTGAAAAAAACCGTTGCTGGTAAACTACCCCTTTCCCTTAACCGATCTTCACCAAAAACGGCAGGTCTTGGGTACTCTACAATTCAGGTCTGTATGCAAACAATTATTTGATTCTGTTTGAATTTGCGGCTATTTTCGTTTGCCATAGGAAACACCCTTGATAAAACATAAAACGTTGCTGGTAAACTACCCTTTTCCATTAACCGATCTTCACCAATAACAATAGGTCGCGAGTACTCTACAAATCAGGGCTGCATGCAAAAACTTATTTGATTCTGTTTGAATTTTCGGCTGTTATCGTTTGCCATAGAAAAAAATCTACAGACACACAGACACACACACACACACACACACACACACACACACACACACACACACACACACACACACACACACACACACACACACACACACTTTTCGAAAAACGACTTTTTTTCATGTTTTGAGTGTAGTACAATCAGAATCTGCAATAATCTCGAACACGATTTTTTTTGCCATCACCATATTTCCATTTCCTTAAGGAACGTGGAAGTAAAATATCGGTATGGAGAAACATACATGACTTTCATATTCTAAGATTTATATTTAAAATCATTTTCAGCCAAACAGCCAGGCTGTGTCTTACCTGCCTTTTTATTGCTGTATTAAATGAAAAATATTATATTACATTAAAATGAAAAAATTATAATTTTATTGCCTGGCAACAAAATTATTTTATTTTTAACAATTACCATTGTTTCAAAAAGTTTAAATAAATTTTCAAGTACTTTACTCTTGTTAAAACGTAAAAGGTTGCAGGTAAACTACCCCTTTCCCTCAACCGATCTTCACCAAAAACAATAGGTCTTGAGAACTCTACAATTTAGGGATGTGTGCAAATAATCTTTTGATTCTGTTTGAATTTGCGGCTGTTATCGTTTGCCATAGGAAATACCCTTGTTAAAACATAAAACGTTACAGGTAAACTACCCCTTTCCCTTTACCGAACTTCACCAAAATCAACAGATCTTGAGAACTCTACAATTCAGGGCTGTATGCGAAACATTATTTTATTCTGTTTGAATTTGCGGCTGTTATCGTTTGCCACAGGAAATACCCTTGTTAAAACATAAAACGTTACCGGTAAACTACCCCTTTCCCTTAACCAATCTTCACCAAAATCAACAGATATTGAGAACTCTACAATTCAGGGCTGTATGCGAAACATTATTTGATTCTGTTTGAATTTGCGGCTGTTATCGTTTGCCAAACAAACAAAATTACCCTTGCTAAAAAAAACCGTTGCTGGTAAACTACCCCTTTCCCTCAACCGATCTTCACCAAAAACAATAGGTCTTGAGTACTCTACAAATCAGGACTGTATGCAAAACATTATTTGATTCTGTTTGAATTTGCGGCTGTTATCGTTTGCCATAAAAAATACCCTTGTAAAAAAACGTTGCCGGTAAACTACCCCTTTCCCTCAACCGATCTTCACCAAAAACAATAGGTCTTGAGAACTCTACAATTTAGAGATGTGTGCAAATAATCTTTTGATTCTGTTTGAATTTGCGGCTGTTATCGTTTGCCATAGGAAATACCCTTGTTAAAACATAAAACGTTACAGGTAAACTACTCCTTTCCCTTAACCAAACTTCACCAAAATCAACAGATCTTGAGAACTCTATAATAGAGGGGTGTATGCGAAACATTATTTGATTCTGTTTGAATTTGCGGCTGTTATCGTTTGCCAAACAAACAAAATTACCCTTGCTAAAAAAAACCGTTGCTGGTAAACTACCCCTTTCCCTCAACCGATCTTCACCAAAAACAATACGTCTTGAGCACTCTACAATTTAGGGCTGTATGCAAATAATCTTTTGATTCTGTTTGAATTTGCGGCTGTTATCGTTTGCCATAGGAAATACCTTTGTTAAAACATAAAACGTTACTGGTAAACTACCCCTTTCCCTTAACCGATCTTCACCAAAAACAATAGGTCTTGAGTGCTCAGCAAACCAAGCCTGTATGCAAAACATTATTTGATTCTGTTTGAATTTGCGGCTGTTATCGTTTGCCATACAAAATACCCTTGTTAAAAATACGTTGCAGGTAAACTACCCCTTTCCCTCAACCGAACTTAACCAAAAACAATAGATCTTTAGAACTCTACAATTTAGGGCTGTATGCAAATAATCTTTTGATTCTGTTTGAATTTGCCGCTGATATCGGTTGCCATAGGAAATACCCTTGTTAAAACATAAAACGTTACTGGTAAACTACCCCTTTCCCTTAACCGATCTTCACCAAAATCAAAGGATCTTGAGAACTCTACACTACAGGGCTGTATGCGAAACATTATTTGATTCTGTTTGAATTTGCGTCTGTTATCGTTTGCCAAACAAACAAAATTACCCTTGCTAAAAAAAAACCGTTGCAGGTAAACTACCCCTATCCCTCAACCGATCTTCACCAAAAACAACAGGTCGCGAGTACTCTGCACGTCAGGGCTGCATGCAAATAATTATTTGATTATGTTTGAATTTGCGGCAGTTATCGTTTGCCATAGAAAAAAAATCTACAGACACACAGACACTTTTCGGAAAACGACTTTTTTTCATGTTTTGAGTGTAGTAGAATCAGAATCTGCAATAATCTCGAACACGATTTTTTTTGCCATCACCATACTTCCATTCCTTAAGGAATATGGAAGTCAAAATTACCCTTGAAAAAACCGTTGCTGATAAACTACCCCTTTCCCTTAACCGATCTTCACCAAAAACGACAGGTCTTGGGTACTCTACAATTCAGGTCTGTATGCAAACAATTATTTGATTCTGTTTGAATTTGCGGCTATTATCATTTTCCATAGAAAACACCCTTGATAAAACATAAAACGTTGCTGGTAAACTACCCTATTCCATTAACCGATCTTCACCAATAACAATAGGTCTCGAGTACTCTACAAATCAGGGCTGTATGCAAAACATTATTTGATTCTGTTTGAATTTGCGGCTGTTATCGTATGCCATAGGAAATACCTTTGTTAAAAAAACGTTGCCGGTAAACTACCCCTTTCCCTCAACCGATCTTCACCAAAAACAATAGGTCTTGAGAACTCTACAATTTAGGGCTGTATGCAAATAATCTTTTGATTCTGTTTGAATTTGCGGCTGTTATCGTTTGCCATAGGAAATACCCTTGTTAAAACATAAAACGTTACTGGTAAACTACCCCTTTCCCTTAACCGATCTTCACCAAAAACAATAGGTCTTGAGTACTCTACAATCCAAGGCTGTATGCAAAACATTATTTGATTCTGTTTGAATTTGCGGCTGTTATCGTATGCCATAGAAAATACCTTTGTTAAAAAAACGTTGCAGGTAAACTACCCCTTCCCTCAACCGATCTTCACCAAAAACAATAGGTCTTGAAACTCTACAATTTAGGGCTGTATGCAGATAATCTTTTGAGTCTGTTTGAATTTGCGGCTGTTATCGTTTGCCATAGGAAATACCCTTTTAAAACATAAAACGTTACAGGTAAACTACCCCTTTCCCTTAACCTATCTTCACCAAAATCAACAGATCTTGAGAACTATACAATTGAGGGCTGTATGCGAAACATTATTTGATTCTGTTTGAATTTGCGTCTGTTATCGTTTGCCAAACAAACAAAATTACCCTTGCTAAAAAAAAACCGTTGCCGGTAAACTACCCCTATCCCTCAACCGATCTTCACCAAAAACAACAGGTCGCGAGTACTCTGCAAGTCAGGGCTGCATGCAAATAATTATTTGATTCTGTTTGAATTTGCGGCAGTTATCGTTTGCCATAGAAAAAAAATCTACAGACACACAGACACACAGATAGACAGACAGACACACAGACACTTTTCGGAAAACGACTTTTTTTCATGTTTTGAGTGTAGTAGAATCAGAATCTGCAATAATCTCGAACACGATTTTTTTTGCCATCACCATACTTCCATTCCTTAAGGAATATGGAAGTAAAAATTACCCTTGAAAAAAACCGTTGCTGGTAAACTACCCCTTTCCCTTAACCGATCTTCACCAAAAACGACAGGTCTTGGGTACTCTACAATTCAGGTCTGTATGCAAACAATTATTTGATTCTGTTTGAATTTGCGGCTATTATCGTTTGCCATAGAAAACACCCTTGATAAAACATAAAACGTTGCTGGTAAACTACCCTATTCCATTAACCGATCTTCACCAATAACAATAGGTCTCGAGTACTCTACAAATCAGGGCTGTATGCAAAACATTATTTGATTCTGTTTGAATTTGCGGCTGTTATCGTATGCCATAGGAAATACCTTTGTTAAAAAAACGTTGCCGGTAAACTACCCCTTTCCCTCAACCGATCTTCACCAAAAACAATAGGTCTTGAGAACTCTACAATTTAGGGCTGTATGCAAATAATCTTTTGATTCTGTTTGAATTTGCGGCTGTTATCGTTTGCCATAGGAAATACCCTTGTTAAAACATAAAACGTTACTGGTAAACTACCCCTTTCCCTTAACCGATCTTCACCAAAAACAATAGGTCTTGAGTACTCTACAATCCAAGGCCGTATGCAAAACATTATTTGATTCTGTTTGAATTTGCGGCTGTTATCGTATGCCATAGAAAATACCTTTGTTAAAAAAAGTTGCAGGTAAACTACCCCTTTCCCTCAACCGATCTTCACCAAAAACAATAGGTCTTGAAACTCTACAATTTAGGGCTGTATGCAGATAATCTTTTGATTCTGTTTGAATTTGCGGCTGTTATCGTTTGCCATAGGAAATACCCTTTTAAAACATAAAACGTTACAGGTAAACTACCCCTTTCCCTTAACCGATCTTCACCAAAATCAACAAATCTTGAGAACTCTACAATTGAGGGCTGTATGCGAAACATTATTTGATTCTGTTTGAATTTGCGTCTGTTATCGTTTGCCAAACAAACAAAATTACCCTTGCTAAAAAAAAACCGTTGCCGGTAAACTACCCCTATCCCTCAACCGATCTTCACCAAAAACAACAGGTCGCGAGTACTCTGCAAGTCAGGGCTGCATGCAAATAATTATTTGATTCTGTTTGAATTTGCGGCAGTTATCGTTTGCCATAGAAAAAAAATCTACAGACACACAGACACACAGATAGACAGACAGACACACAGACACTTTTCGGAAAACGACTTTTTTTCATGTTTTGAGTGTAGTAGAATCAGAATCTGCAATAATCTCGTACACGATTTTTTTTGCCATCACCATACTTCCATTCCTTAAGGAATATGGAAGTAAAAATTACCCTTGAAAAAAACCGTTGCTGGTAAACTACCCCTTTCCCTTAACCGATCTTCACCAAAAACGACAGGTCTTGGGTACTCTACAATTCAGGTCTGTATGCAAACAATTATTTGATTCTGTTTGAATTTGCGGCTATTATCGTTTGCCATAGAAAACACCCTTGATAAAACATAAAACGTTGCTGGTAAACTACCCTATTCCATTAACCGATCTTCACCAATAACAATAGGTCGCGAGTACTCTACAAATCAGGGCTGCATGCAAAAACTTATTTGATCCTGTTTGAATTTCCGGCTGTTATCGTTTGCCATAGAAAAAAATCTACAGACACACAGACAGACACACACACACACACACACACACACACACACACACACACACTTTTCGAAAAACGACTTTTTTCATTTTTTGAGTGTAGTACAATCAGAATCTGCAATAATCTCGAACACGATTTTTTTTGCCATCACCATATTTCCATTTCCTTAAGGAACGTGGAAGTAAAATATCGGTATGGAGAAACATACATGACTTTCATATTCTAAGATTTATATTTAAAATAATTTTCAGCCAAACAGCCAGGCTGTGCCTTACTTGTCTTTTTATTGCTGTATTAAATGAAAAATATTATATTACATTAAAATGAAAAAATTATAATTTTATTGCCTGGCAACAAAATTATTTTATTTTTAACAATTACCATTGTTTCAAAAAGTTTTAATAAATTTTCAAGTACTTTACTCTTGTTAAAACGTAAAAGGTTGCCGGTAAACTACCCCTTCCCCTTAACCGATCTTTACCAAAATCGAAAGTTGTTGAGGCCTCTACAATTCAAGGACGTATGCAAAAAATTATTTGATTCTGTTTGAATTTGCGGCTGTTATCGTTTGCCATAGACAATACGCTTGATAAAAAAACGTTGCAGGTAAACTACCCTTTCCCCTTAACCGATCTTCACCAAAAACCTTAGGTCTTGAGTACACTACAAATCAGGGCTGTATGCAAAACATTATTTGATTCTGTTTGAATTTGCGGCTGTTATCGTTTGCCATAGAAAATACCCTTGCTAAAAAAAAACCGTTGCAGGTAAACTACCCCTTTCCCTGAACCGATCTTCACCAAAAAGAACAGGTAGCGATTACTCTGCAAATCAGGACAGTATGCAAAAAATTATTTGATTCTGTTTGAATTTGCGGCAGTTATCGTTTGCCATAAAAAAAAATCTACAGACACACAGACACACAGAAAGACAGACAGACACACACACACTTTTCGGAAAACGACTTTTTTCATGTTTTGAGTGTAGTAGAATCAGAATCTGCAATAATCTCGAACACGATTTTTTTTGCCATCACCATACTTCCATTCCTTAAGGAATATGGAAGTAAAAATTACCCTTGAAAAAAACCGTTGCTGGTAAACTACCCCTTTCCCTTAACCGATCTTCACCAAAAACGGCAGGTCTTGGGTACTCTACAATTCAGGTCTGTATGCAAACAATTATTTGATTCTGTTTGAATTTGCGGCTATTATCGTTTGCCATAGAAAACACCCTTGATAAAACATAAAACGTTGCTGGTAAACTACCCTTTTCCATTAACCGATCTTCACCAATAACAATAGGTCGCGAGTACTCTACAAATCAGGGCTGCATGCAAAATCTTATTTGATTCTGTTTGAATTTTCGGCTGTTATCGTTTGCCATAGAAAAGAATCTACAGACACACAGACAGACAGACACACACACACACACACACACACACACACACACACACACTTTTCGAAAAACGACTTTTTTCATTTTTTGAGTGTAGTACAATCAGAATCTGCAATAATCTCGAACACGATTTTTTTTGCCATCAACATATTTCCATTTCCTTAAGGAACGTGGAAGTAAAATATCGGTATGGAGAAACATACATGACTTTCATATTCTAAGATTTATATTTAAAATCATTTTCAGCCAAACAGCCAGGCTGTGTCTTACCTGCCTTTTTATTGCTGTATTAAATGAAAAATATTATATTACATTAAAATGAAAAAATTATAATTTTATTGCCTGGCAACAAAATTATTTTATTTTTAACAATTACCATTGTTTCAAAAAGTTTAAATAAATTTTCAAGTACTTTACTCTTGTTAAAACGTAAAAGGTTGCAGGTAAACTACCCCTTTCCCTTAACCGATCTGCACCAAAATCGAAAGCCTTTGAGGCCTCTACAATTCAAGGACGTATGCAAAAAACTATTTGATTCTGTTTGAATTTGCGGCTGTTATCGTTTGCCATAGACAATACGCTTGATAAAAAAACGTTGCAGGTAAACTACCCTTTCCCCTTAACCGATCTTCACCAAAAACCATAAGTCTTGAGTACACTACAAATCAGGGCTGTATGCAAAATATTATTTGATTCTGTTTGAATTTGCGGCTGTTATCGTTTGCCATAAAAAATACCCTTGCTAAAAAAAAACCGTTGCAGGTAAACTACCCCTTTCCCTGAACCGATCTTCACCAAAAACAACAGGTCGCGAGTACTCTGCAAATCAGGACTGTATGCAAAAATTTATTTGATTCTGTTTGAATTTGCTGCAGTTATCGTTTGCCATAGAAAAAAAATCTACAGACACACAGAAAGACAGACAGACACACAGACACTTTTCGGAAAACGACTTTTTTTCATGTTTTGAGTGTAGTAGAATCAGAATCTGCAATAATCTCGAACACGATTTTTTTTGCCATCACCATACTTCCATTCCTTAAGGAATATGGAAGTAAAAATTACCCTTGAAAAAAACCGTTGCTGGTAAACTACCCCTTTCCCTTAACCGATCTTCACCAAAAACGACAGGTCTTGGGTACTCTACAATTCAGGTCTGTATGCAAACAATTATTTGATTCTGTTTGAATTTGCGGCTATTTTCGTTTGCCATAGAAAACACCCTTGATAAAACATAAAACGTTGCTGGTAAACTACCCTTTTCCATTAACCGATCTTCACCAATAACAATAGGTCGCGAGTACTCTACAAATCAGGGCTGCATGCAAAAACTTATTTGATTCTGTTTGAATTTTCGGCTGTTATCATTTGCCATAAAAAAAAATCTACACACACACACACACACACACACACACACACACACACACACACACACACACACACACACACACACACACACACACACACACACACACACACACACACACACACACACACTTTTCGAAAAACGACTTTTTTTCATGTTTTGAGTGTAGTACAATCAGAATCTGCAATAATCTCGAACACGATTTTTTTTGCCATCATCATATTTCCATTTCCTTAAGGAACGTGGAAGTAAAATATCGGTATGGAGAAACATACATGACTTTCATATTCTAAGATTTATATTTAAAATCATTTTGAGCCAAACAGCCAGGCTGTGTCTTACCTGCCTTTTTATTGCTGTATTAAATGAAAAATATTATATTACATTAAAATGAAAAAATTATAATTTTATTGCCTGGCAACAAAATTATTTTATTTTTAACAATTACCATTGTTTCAAAAAGTTTAAATAAATTTTCAAGTACTTTACTCTTGTTAAAACGTAAAAGGTTGCAGGTAAACTACCCCTTTCCCTCAACCGATCTTCACCAAAAACAATAGGTCTTGAGAACTCTACAATTTAGGGATGTGTGCAAATAATCTTTTGATTCTGTTGAATTTGCGGCTGTTATCGTTTGCCATAGGAAATACCCTTGTTAAAACATAAAACGTTACAGGTAAACTACCCCTTTCCCTTAACCGAACTTCACCAAAATCAACAGATCTTGAGAACTCTACAATTCAGGGCTGTATGCGAAACATTATTTTATTCTGTTTGAATTTGCGGCTGTTATCGTTTGCCACAGGAAATACCCTTGTTAAAACATAAAACGTTACCGGTAAACTACCCCTTTCCCTTAACCGATCTTCACCAAAATCAACAGATATTGAGAACTCTACAATTCAGGGCTGTATGCGAAACATTATTTGATTCTGTTTGAATTTGCGGCTGTTATCGTTTGCCAAACAAACAAAATTACCCTTGCTAAAAAAAACCGTTGCTGGTAAACTACCCCTTTCCCTCAACCGATCTTCACCAAAAACAATAGGTCTTGAGTACTCTACACATCAGGACTGTATGCAAAACATTATTTGACTCTGTTTGAATTTGCGGCTGTTATCGTTTGCCATAAAAAATACCCTTGTAAAAAAACGTTGCCGGTAAACTACCCCTTTCCCTCAACCGATCTTCACCAAAAACAATAGGTCTTGAGAACTCTACAATTTAGGGATGTGTGCAAATAATCTTTTGATTCTGTTTGAATTTGCGGCTGTTATCGTTTGCCATAGGAAATACCCTTGTTAAAACATAAAATGTTACAGGTAAACTACCCCTTTCCCTTAACCAAACTTCACCAAAATCAACAGATCTTGAGAACTCTATAATAGAGGGGTGTATGCGAAACATTATTTGATTCTGTTTGAATTTGCGGCTGTTATCGTTTGCCAAACAAACAAAATTACCCTTGCTAAAAAAAACCGTTGCTGGTAAACTACCCCTTTCCCTCAACCGATCTTCACCAAAAACAATAGGTCTTGAGCACTCTACAAATCAGGGCTGTATGCAAAACATTATTTGATTCTGTTTGAATTTGCGGCTGTTATCGTATGCCATAAGAAATACCTTTGTTAAAAAAAACGTTGCTGGTAAACTACCCCTTTCCCTCAACCGATCTTCACCAAAAACAATAGGTCTTGAGAACTCTACAATTTAGGGCTGTATGCAAATAATCTTTTGATTCTGTTTGAATTTGCGGCTGTTATCGTTTGCCATAGGAAATACCTTTGTTAAAACATAAAACGTTACTGGTAAACTACCCCTTTCCCTTAACCGATCTTCACCAAAAACAATAGGTCTTGAGTACTCAGCAAACCAAGCCAGTATGCAAAACATTATTTGATTCTGTTTGAATTTGCGGCTGTTATCGTTTGCCATACAAAATACCCTTGTTAAAAAAACTTTGCTGGTAAACTACCCCTTTCCCTCAACCGAACTTCACCAAAAACAATAGATCTTTAGAACTCTACAATTTAGGGTTGTATGCAATTAATCTTTTCATTCTGTCTGAATTTGCGGCTGATATCGGTTGCCATAGGAAATACCCTTGTTAAAACATAAAACGTTACTGGTAAACTACCCCTTTCCCTTAACCGATCTTCACCAAAATCAAAGGATCTTGAGAACTCTACACTTCAGAGCTGTATGCGAAACATTATTTGATTCTGTTTGAATTTGCGTCTGTTATCGTTTGCCAAACAAACAAAATTACCCTTGCTAAAAAAAAACCGTTGCAGGTAAACTACCCCTACCCCTCAACCGATCTTCACCAAAAACAACACGTCGCGAGTACTCTGCACGTCAGGGCTGCATGCAAATAATTATTTGATTATGTTTGAATTTGCGGCAGTTATCGTTTGCCATAGAAAAAAAATCTACAGACACACAGACACACAGACAGACAGACAGACACACAGACACTTTTCGGAAAACGACATTTTTTCATGTTTTGAGTGTAGTAGAATCAGAATCTGCAATAATCTCGAACACGATTTTTTTTGCCATCACCATACTTCCATTCCTTAAGGAATATGGAATTCAAAATTACCCTTGAAAAAACCGTTGCTGATAAACTACCCCTTTCCCTTAACCGATCTTCACCAAAAACGACAGGTCTTGGGTACTCTACAATTCAGGTCTGTATGCAAACAATTATTTGATTCTGTTTGAATTTGCGGCTATTATCGTTTTCCATAGAAAACACCTTGATAAAACATAAAACGTTGCTGGTAAACTACCCTATTCCATTAACCGATCTTCACCAATAACAATAGGTCGCGAGTACTCTACAAATCAGGGCTGCATGCAAAAACTTATTTGATTCTGTTTGAATTTTCGGCTGTTATCGTTTGCCATAGAAAAAATCTACAGACACACACACACACACACACACACACACACACACACACACACACACACACACACACACACACACACTTTTCGAAAAACGACTTTTTTTCATGTTTTGAGTGTAGTACAATCAGAATCTGCAATAATCTCGAACACGATTTTTTTTGCCATCACCATATTTCCATTTCCTTAAGGAACGTGGAAGTAAAATATCGGTATGGAGAAACATACATGACTTTCATATTCTAAGATTTATATTTAAAATCATTTTCAGCCAAACAGCCAGGCTGTGTCTTACCTGCCTTTTTATTGCTGTATTAAATGAAAAATATTATATTACATTAAAATGAAAAAATTATAATTTTATTGCCTGGCAACAAAATTATTTTATTTTTAACAATTACCATTGTTTCAAAAAGTTTAAATAAATTTTTAAGTACTTTACTCTTGTTAAAACGTAAAAGGTTGCTGGTAAACTACCCCTTTCCCTCAACCGATCTTCACCAAAAACAATAGGTCTTGAGAACTCTACAATTTAGGGATGTGTGCAAATAATCTTTTGATTCTGTTTGAATTTGCGGCTGTTATCGTTTGCCATAGGAAATACCCTTGTTAAAACATAAAACGTTGCTGGTAAACTACCCTTTTCCATTAACCGATCTTCACCAATAACAATAGGTCGCGAGTACTCTACAAATCAGGGCTGCATGCAAAATCTTATTTGATTCTGTTTGAATTTTCGGCTGTTATCGTTTGCCATAGAAAAGAATCTACAGACACACAGACACACACACACACACACACACACACACACACACACACACACACACACACACACACACACACACACACACACACACTTTTCGAAAAACGACTTTTTTCATTTTTTGAGTGTAGTACAATCAGAATCTGCAATAATCTCGAACACGATTTTTTTTGCCATCACCATATTTCCATTTCCTTAAGGAACGTGGAAGTAAAATAACGGTATGGAGAAACATACATGACTTTCATATTCTAAGATTTATATTTAAAATCATTTTCAGCCAAACAGCCAGGCTGTGTCTTACCTGCCTTTTTATTGCTGTATTAAATGAAAAATATTATATTACATTAAAATGAAAAAATTATAATTTTATTGCCTGGCAACAAAATTATTTTATTTTTAACAATTACCATTGTTTCAAAAAGTTTAAATAAATTTTCAAGTACTTTACTCTTGTTAAAACGTAAAAGGTTGCAGGTAAACTACCACGATTTTTTTTGCCATCACCATACTTCCATTCCTTAAGGAATATGGAAGTCAAAATTACCCTTGAAAAAACCGTTGCTGATAAACTACCCCTTTCCCTTAACCGATCTTCACCAAAAACGACAGGTCTTGGGTACTCTACAATTCAGGTCTGTATGCAAACAATTATTTGATTCTGTTTGAATTTGCGGCAGTTATCGTTTGCCATAGAAAACACCCTTGATAAAACATAAAACGTTGCTGGTAAACTACCCTATTCCATTAACCGATCTTCACCAATTACAATAGGTCGCGAGTACTCTACAAATCAGGGCTGCATGCAAAAACTTATTTGATTCATTTGAATTTTCGGCTTTTATCGTTTGCCATAGAAAAAAATCTACAGACACACAGACAGACACACACACAGACACAGACACAGACACACACACACACACACACACACACACACACACACACACACACACACACACACACACACACACACACACACACACACACACATATCGAAAAACGACTTTTTTTCATGTTTTGAGTGTAGTACAATCAGAATCTGCAATAATCTCGAACACGATTTTTTTTGCCATCACCATATTTCCATTTCCTTAAGGAACGTGGAAGTAAAATATCGGTATGGAGAAACATACATGACTTTCATATTCTAAGATTTATATTTAAAATCATTTTCAGCCAAACAGCCAGGCTGTGTCTTACCTGCCTTTTTATTGCTGTATTAAATGAAAAATATTATATTACATTAAAATGAAAAAATTATAATTTTATTGCCTGGCAACAAAATTATTTTATTTTTAACAATTACCATTGTTTCAAAAAGTTTAAATAAATTTTCAAGTACTTTACTCTTGTTAAAACGTAAAAGGTTGCAGGTAAACTACCCCTTCTCCTTAACCGATCTTCACCAAAATCGAAAGTCATTGAGATCTCTACAATTCAAGGATGTATGCAAAACATTATTTGATTCTGTTTGAATTTGCGGCTATTATCGTTTGCCATAGAAAATACGCTTTATAAAAAAACGTTGCAGGTAAACTACCCTTTCCCCTTAACCGATCTTCACCAAAAACCACAGGTCTTGAGTACACAACAAATCAGGGCTGTATGCAAAACATTATTTGATTCTGTTTGAATTTGCGGCTGTTATCGTTTGCCATAGAAAATACCCTTGCTAAAAAAAAAACCGTTGCAGTTAAACTACCCCTTTCCCTCAACCGATCTTTACCAAAAACAGCAGGTCGCGAGTACTCTGCAAATAAGGACAGTATGCAAAACATTATTTGATTCTGTTTGAATTTGCGGCAGTTATCGTTTGCCATAGAAAACACCCTTGATAAAACATAAAACGTTGCTGGTAAACTACCCTATTCCATTAACCGATCTTCACCAATTACAATAGGTCGCGAGTACTCTACAAATCAGGGCTGCATGCAAAAACTTATTTGATTCATTTGAATTTTCGGCTTTTATCGTTTGCCATAGAAAAAAATCTACAGACACACAGACACACACACACACACACACACACACACACACACACACACACACACACACACACACACACACACACACATTTCGAAAAACGACTTTTTTTCATGTTTTGAGTGTAGTACAATCAGAATCTGCAATAATCTCGAACACGATTTTTTTTGCCATCACCATATTTCCATTTCCTTAAGGAACGTGGAAGTAAAATATCGGTATGGAGAAACATACATGACTTTCATATTCTAAGATTTATATTTAAAATCATTTTCAGCCAAACAGCCAGGCTGTGTCTTACCTGCCTTTTTATTGCTGTATTAAATGAAAAATATTATATTACATTAAAATGAAAAAATTATAATTTTATTGCCTGGCAACAAAATTATTTTATTTTTAACAATTACCATTGTTTCAAAAAGTTTAAATAAATTTTCAAGTACTTTACTCTTGTTAAAACGTAAAAGGTTGCAGGTAAACTACCCCTTCCCCTTAACCGATCTGCACCAAAATCGAAAGCCTTTGAGACCTCTACAATTCAAGGACGTATGCAAAAAATTATTTGATTCTGTTTGAATTTGCGGCTGTTATCGTTTGCCATAGAAAATACGCTTGATAAAAAAACGTTGCAGGTAAACTACCCTTTCCCCTTAACCGATCTTCACCAAAAACCATACGTCTTGAGTACACTACAAATCAGGGCTGTATGCAAAATATTATTTGATTCTGTTTGAATTTGCGGCTGTTATCGTTTGCCATAAAAAATACCTTTGCTAAAAAAAAAACCGTTGCAGGTAAACTACCCCTTTCCCTGAACCGATCTTCACCAAAAACAACAGGTCGCGAGTACTCTGCAAATCAGGACTGTATGCAAAATTTTATTTGATTCTGTTTGAATTTGCGGCAGTTATCGTTTGCCATAGAAAAAAAATCTACAGACACACAGAAAGACAGACAGACACACAGACACTTTTCGGAAAACGACTTTTTTTCATGTTTTGAGTGTAGTAGAATCAGAATCTGCAATAATCTCGAACACGAGTTTTTTTGCCATCACCATACTTCCATTCCTTAAGGAATATGGAAGTAAAAATTACCCTTGAAAAAAACCGTTGCTGGTAAACTACCCCTTTCCCTTAACCGATCTTCACCAAAAACGGCAGGTCTTGGGTACTCTACAATTCAGGTCTGTATGCAAACAATTATTTGATTCTGTTTGAATTTGCGGCTATTTTCGTTTGCCATAGAAAACACCCTTGATAAAACATAAAACGTTGCTGGTAAACTACCCTTTTCCATTAACCGATCTTCACCAATAACAATAGGTCGCGAGTACTCTACAAATCAGGGCTGCATGCAAAAACTTATTTGATTCTGTTTGAATTTTCGGCTGTTATCGTTTGCCATAGAAAAAAATCTACAGACACACACACACACACACACACACACACACACACACACACACACACACACACACACACACACACACACACACACACACACACACACACACACTTTTCGAAAAACGACTTTTTTTCATGTTTTGAGTGTAGTACAATCAGAATCTGCAATAATCTCGAACACGATTTTTTTTGCCATCACCATATTTCCATTTCCTTAAGGAACGTGGAAGTAAAATATCGGTATGGAGAAACATACATGACTTTCATATTCTAAGATTTATATTTAAAATCATTTTCAGCCAAACAGCCAGGGTGTGTCTTACCTGCCTTTTTATTGCTGTATTAAATGAAAAATATTATATTACATTAAAATGAAAAAATTATAATTTTATTGCCTGGCAACAAAATTATTTTATTTTTAACAATTACCATTGTTTCAAAAAGTTTAAATAAATTTTCAAGTACTTTACTCTTGTTAAAACGTAAAAGGTTGCAGGTAAACTACCCCTTTCCCTCAACCGATCTTCACCAAAAACAATAGGTCTTGAGAACTCTACAATTTAGGGATGTGTGCAAATAATCTTTTGATTCTGTTTGAATTTGCGGCTGTTATCGTTTGCCATAGGAAATACCCTTGTTAAAACATAAAACGTTACAGGTAAACTACCCCTTTCCCTTAACCGAACTTCACCAAAATCAACAGATCTTGAGAACTCTACAATTCAGGGCTGTATGCGAAACATTATTTTATTCTGTTTGAATTTGCGGCTGTTATCGTTTGCCACAGGAAATACCCTTGTTAAAACATAAAACGTTACCGGTAAACTACCCCTTTCCCTTAACCGATCTTCACCAAAATCAACAGATATTGAGAACTCTACAATTCAGGGCTGTATGCGAAACATTATTTGATTCTGTTTGAATTTGCGGCTGTTATCGTTTGCCAAACAAATAAAATTACCCTTGCTAAAAAAAACCGTTGCTGGTAAACTACCCCTTTCCCTCAACCGATCTTCACCAAAATCAAAGGATCTTGAGAACTCTACACTTCAGGGCTGTATGCGAAACATTATTTGATTCTGTTTGAATTTGCGTCTGTTATCGTTTGCCAAACAAACAAAATTACCCTTGCTAAAAAAAAACCGTTGCAGGTAAACTACCCCTATCCCTCAACCGATCTTCACCAAAAACAACAGGTCGCGAGTACTCTGCACGTCAGGGCTGCATGCAAATAATTATTTGATTATGTTTGAATTTGCGGCTGTTATCGTTTGCCATACAAAATACCCTTGTTAAAAAAACGTTGCAGGTAAACTACCCCTTTCCCTCAACCGAACTTCACCAAAAACAACAGATCTTTAGAACTCTACAATTTAGGGCTGTATGCAAATAATCTTTTGATTCTGTTTGAATTTGCGGCTGATATCGGTTGCCATAGGAAATACCCTTGTTAAAACATAAAACGTTACTGGTAAACTACCCCTTTCCCTTAACCGATCTTCACCAAAATCAAAGGATCTTGAGAACTCTATACTTCAGGGCTGTATGCGAAACATTATTTGATTCTGTTTGAATTTGCGTCTGTTATCGTTTGCCAAACAAACAAAATTACCCTTGCTAAAAAAAAACCGTTGCAGGTAAACTACCCCTATCCCTCAACCGATCTTCACCAAAAACAACAGGTCGCGAGTACTCTGCACGTCAGGGCTGCATGCAAATAATTGTTTGATTATGTTTGAATTTGCGGCAGTTATCGTTTGCCATAGAAAAAAAATCTATAGACACACAGACACACAGACAGACACACAGACACTTTTCGGAAAACGACTTTTTTCATGTTTTGAGTGTAGTAGAATCAGAATCTGCAATAATCTCGAACACGATTTTTTTTGCCATCACCATACTTCCATTCCTTAAGGAATATGGAAGTCAAAATTACCCTTGAAAAAAACCGTTGCTGATAAACTACCCCTTTCCCTTAACCGATCTTCACCAAAAACGACAGGTCTTGGGTACTCTACAATTCAGGTCTGTATGCAAACAATTATTTGATTCTGTTTGAATTTGCGGCTATCGTTTTCCATAGAAAACACCCTTGATAAAACATAAAACGTTGCTGGTAAACTACCCTATTCCATTAGCCGATCTTCACCAATAACAATAGGTCGCGAGTACTCTACAAATCAGGGCTGCATGCAAAAACTTATTTGATTCTGTTTGAATTTTCGGCTGTTATCGTTTGCCATAGAAAAAAATCTACAGACACACAGACAGACAGACACACACACACACACACACACACACACACACACACACACACACACACACACACACACACACACACACACACACACTTTTCGAAAAACGACTTTTTTTCATGTTTTGAGTGTAGTACAATCAGAATCTGCAATAATCTCGAACACGATTTTTTTTGCCATCACCATATTTCCATTTCCTTAAGGAACGTGGAAGTAAAATATCGGTATGGAGAAACATACATGACTTTCATATTCTAAGATTTATATTTAAAATCATTTTCAGCCAAACAGCCAGGCTGTGTCTTACCTGCCTTTTTATTGCTGTATTAAATGAAAAATATTATATTACATTTAAATGAAAAAATTATAATTTTATTGCCTGGCAACAAAATTATTTTATTTTTAACAATTACCATTGTTTCAAAAAGTTTAAATAAATTTTCAAGTACTTTACTCTTGTTAAAACGTAAAAGGTTGCAGGTAAACTACCCCTTCCCCTTAACCGATCTTCACCAAAATCGAAAGTCATTGAGACCTCTACAATTCAAGGACGTATGCAAAAAATTATTTGATTCTGTTTGAATTTTCGGCTGTTATCGTTTGCCATAGAAAAAAATCTACAGACACACACACACACACACACACACACACACACACACACACACACACACACACACACACACACACACACACACACACACACACACACACACACACACTTTTCGGAAAACGACTTTTTTTCATGTTTTGAGTGTAGTACAATCAGAATCTGCAATAATCTCGAACACGATTTTTTTTGCCATCACCATATTTCCATTTCCTTAAGGAACGTGGAAGTAAAATATCGGTATGGAGAAACATACATGACTTTCATATTCTAAGATTTATATTTAAATCATTTTCAGCCAAACAGCCAGGCTGTGTCTTACCTGCCTTTTTATTGCTGTATTAAATGAAAAACATTATATTACATTTAAATGAAAAAATTATAATTTTATTGCCTGGCAACAAAATTATTTTATTTTTAACAATTACCATTGTTTCAAAAAGTTTAAATAAATTTTCAAGTACTTTACTCTTGTTAAAACGTAAAAGGTTGCAGGTAAACTACCCCTTTCCCTCAACCGATCTTCACCAAAAACAATAGGTCTTGAGAACTCTACAATTTAGGGATGTGTGCAAATAATCTTTTGATTCTGTTCGAATTTGCGGCTGTTATCGTTTGCCATAGGAAATACCCTTGTTAAAACATAAAACGTTACAGGTAAACTACCCCTTTCCCTCAACCGATCTTCACCAAAAACAATAGGTCTTGAGAAATCTGCAATTTAGGGCTGTATGCAAATAATCTTTTGATTCTGTTTGAATTTGCGGCTGTTATCGTTTGCCATAGGGAATACCCTTGTTAAAACATAAAACGTTACTGGTAAACTACCCCTTTCCCTTAACCGATCTTCACCAAAAACAATAGGTCTTGAGTACTCTGCAAACCAAGGCTGTATGCAAAACATTATTTGATTCTGTTTGAATTTGCGGCTGTTATCGTTTGCCATAGAAAATACCCTTGTTAAAAAAACGTTGCGGGTAAACTACCCCTTTCCCTCAACCGAACTTCACCAAAAACAATAGATCTTTAGAACTCTACAATTTAGGGCTGTATGCAAATAATCTTTTGATTCTGTTTGAATTTGCGGCTGATATCGGTTGCCATAGGAAATACCCTTGTTAAAACATAAAACGTTACTGGTAAACTACCCCTTTCCCTTAACCGATCTTCACCAAAATCAAAGGATCTTGAGAACTCTACAATTCAGGGCTGTATGCGAAACATTATTTGATTCTGTTTGAATTTGCGTCTGTTATCGTTTGCCAAACAAACAAAATTACCCTTGCTAAAAAAAAACCGTTGCAGGTAAACTACCCCTATCCCTCAACCGATCTTCACCAAAAACAACAGGTCGCGAGTACTCTGCACGTCAGGGCTGCATGCAAATAATTATTTGATTATGTTTGAATTTGCGGCAGTTATCGTTTGCCATAGAAAAAAAATCTACAGACACACAGACACACAGACAGACAGACAGACACGCAGACACTTTTCGGAAAACGACTTTTTTTCATGTTTTGAGTGTAGTAGAATCAGAATCTGCAATAATCTCGAACACGATTTTTTTTGCCATCACCATACTTCCATTCCTTAAGGAATATGGAAGTAAAAATTACCCTTGAAAAAAACCGTTGCTGGTAAACTACCCCTTTCCCTTAACCGATCTTCACCAAAAACGACAGGTCTTGGGTACTCTACAATTCAGGTCTGTATGCAAACAATTATTTGATTCTGTTTGAATTTGCGGCTATTATCGTTTTCCATAGAAAACACCCTTGATAAAACATAAAACTTTGCTGGTAAACTACCCTATTCCATTAACCGATCTTCACCAATAACAATAGGTCGCGAGTACTCTACAAATCAGGGCTGCATGCAAAAACTTATTTGATTCTGTTTGAATTTTCGGCTGTTATCGTTTGCCATAGAAAAAAATCTACAGACACACAGACAGACAGACACACACACACACACACACACACACACACACACACACACACACACACACACACACACACACACACACACACACACTTTTCGAAAAACGACTTTTTTTCATGTTTTGAGTGTAGTACAATCAGAATCTGCAATAATCTCGAACACGATTTTTTTTGCCATCACCATATTTCCATTTCCTTAAGGAACGTGGAAGTAAAATATCGGTATGGAGAAACATACATGACTTTCATATTCTAAGATTTATATTTAAAATCATTTTCAGCCAAACAGCCAGGCTGTGTCTTACCTGCCTTTTTATTGCTGTATTAAATGAAAAATATTATATTACATTTAAATGAAAAAATTATAATTTTATTGCCTGGCAACAAAATTATTTTATTTTTAACAATTACCATTGTTTCAAAAAGTTTAAATAAATTTTCAAGTACTTTACTCTTGTTAAAACGTAAAAGGTTGCAGGTAAACTACCCCTTTCCCTCAACCGATCTTCACCAAAAACAAAAGGTCTTGAGAACTCTACAATTTAGGGATGTGTGCAAATAATCTTTTGATTCTGTTCGAATTTGCGGCTGTTATCGTTTGCCATAGGAAATACCCTTGTTAAAACATAAAACGTTACAGGTAAACTACCCCTTTCCCTTAACCGAACTTCACCAAAATCAACAGATCTTGAGAACTCTACAATTCAGGACTGTATGCGAAACATTATTTGATTCTGTTTGAATTTGCGGCTGTTATCGTTTGCCATAGGAAATACCCTTGTTAAAACATAAAACGTTACAGGTAAACTACCCCTTTCCCTTAACCGATCTTCACCAAAATCAACAGATCTTGAGAACTCTACAATTCAGGGCTGTATGCGAAACATTATTTGATTCTGTTTGAATTTGCGGCTGTTATCGTTTGCCAAACAAACAAAATTACCCTTGCTAAAAAAAACCGTTGCTGGTAAACTACCCCTTTCCCTCAACCGATCTTCACCAAAAACAGTAGGTCTTGAGAACTCTACAAATCAGGGCTGTATGCAAAACATTATTTGATTCTGTTTGAATTTGCGGCTGTTATCGTTTGCCATAGAAAATACCCTTGTTAAAACATAAAACGTTACAGGTAAACTACCCCTTTCCCTCAACCGATCTTCACCAAAAACAATAGGTCTTGAGAACTCTACAATTTAGGGATGTGTGGAAATAATCTTTTGATTCTGTTTGAATTTGCGGCTGTTATCGTTTGCCATAGGAAATACCCTTGTTAAAACATAAAACGTTACTGGTAAACTACCCCTTTCCCTTAACCAAACTTCACCAAAATCAACAGATCTTGAGAACTCTACAATTCAGGGCTGTATGCGAAACATTATTTGATTCTGTTTGAATTTGCGGCTGTTGTCGTTTGCCATAGGAAATACCCTTGTTAAAACATAAAACGTTACAGGTAAACTACCCCTTTCCCTTAACCGATCGTCACCAAAATCAACAGGTCGTGAGTACACTGCAAATCAGGACAGTATGCAAAAAATTATTTGATTCTGTTTGAATTTGCGGCAGTTATCGTTTGCCATAGAAAAAAAATCTACAGACACACAGACACAGAGAAAGACAGACAGACACACAGACACTTTTCGGAAAACGACTTTTTTTCATGTTTTGAGTGTAGTAGAATCAGAATCTGCAATAATCTCGAACACGATTTTTTTTGCCATCACCATACTTCCATTCCTTAAGGAATATGGAAGTAAAAATTACCCTTGAAAAAAACCGTTGCTGGTAAACTACCCCTTTCCCTTAACCGATCTTCACCAAAAACGGCAGGTCTTGGGTACTCTACAATTCAGGTCTGTATGCAAACAATTATTTGATTCTGTTTGAATTTGCGGCTATTATCGTTTGCCATAGAAAACACCCTTGATAAAACATAAAACGTTGCTGGTAAACTACCCTTTTCCATTAACCGATCTTCACCAATAACAATAGGTCGCGAGTACTCTACAAATCAGGGCTGCATGCAAAAACTTATTTGATTCTGTTTGAATTTTCGGCTGTTATCGTTTGCCATAGAAAAAAAATCTACAGACACACACACACACACACACACACACACTTTTCGAAAAACGACTTTTTTTCATGTTTTGAGTGTAGTACAATCAGAATCTGCAATAATCTCGAACACGATTTTTTTTGCCATCACCATATTTCCATTTCCTTAAGGAACGTGGAAGTAAAATATCGGTATGGAGAAACATACATGACTTTCATATTCTAAGATTTATATTTAAAATCATTTTCAGCCAAACAGCCAGGCTGTGTCTTACCTGCCTTTTTATTGCTGTATTAAATGAAAAATATTATATTACATTAAAATGAAAAAATTATAATTTTATTGCCTGGCAACAAAATTATTTTATTTTTAACAATTACCATTGTTTCGAAAAGTTTAAATAAATTTTCAAGTACTTTACTCTTGTTAAAACGTAAAAGGTTGCAGGTAAACTACCCCTTTCCCTCAACCGATCATCACCAAAAACAATAGGTCTTGAGAACTCTACAATTTAGGGATGTGTGCAAATAACCTTTTGATTCTGTTTGAATTTGCGGCTGTTATCGTTTGCCATAGGAAATACCCTTGTTAAAACATAAAACATTACTGGTAAACTACCCCTTTCCCTTAACCGATCTTCACCAAAAATAATAGGTCTTGAGTAATCTGCAAACCACGGCTGTATGCAAAACATTATTTGATTCTGTTTGAATTTGCGGCAGTTATCGTTTGCCAGAGAAAAAAAATCTATAGACACACAGACACACAGAAAGACAGACAGACACACAGACACTTTTCGGAAAACGATTTTTTTTCATGTTTTGAGTGTAGTAGAATCAGAATCTGCAATAATCTCGAACACGATTTTTTTTGGAGTCACCATACTTCCATTCCTTAAGGAATATGGAAGTAAAAATTACCCTTGAAAAAAACCGTTGCTGGTAAACTACCCCTTTCCCTTAACCGATCTTCACCAAAACGGCAGGTCTTGGGTACTCTACAATTCAGGTCTGTATGCAAACAATTATTTGATTCTGTTTGAATTTGCGGCTATTATCGTTTGCCATAGAAAACACCCTTGATAAAACATAAAACGTTGCTGGTAAACTACCCTTTTCCATTAACCGATCTTCACCAATAACAATAGGTCGCGAGTACTCTACAAATCAGGGCTGCATGCAAAAACTTATTTGATTCTGTTTGAATTTTCGGCTCTGTTATCGTTTGCCATAGAGAAAAATCTACAGACACACAGACAGGCACACACACACACACACACACACACACACACACACACACACACACACACACACACACACACACACACACACTTTTCGAAAAACGACTTTTTTTCATGTTTTGAGTGTAGTACAATCAGAATCAGCAATAACTCCGAACACGATTTTTTTAGCCATCACCATATTTCCATTTCCTTAAGGAACGTGGAAGTAAAATATCGGTATGGAGAAACATACATGACTTTCATATTCTAAGATTTATATTTAAAATCATTTTCAGCCAAACAGCCAGGCTGTGTCTTACCTGCCTTTTTATTGCTGTATTAAATGAAAAATATTATATTACATTAAAATGAAAAAATTATTATTTTATTGCCTGGCAACAAAATTATTTTATTTTTAACAATTACCATTGTTTCGAAAAGTTTAAATAAATTTTCAAGTACTTTACTCTTGTTAAAACGTAAAAGGTTGCAGGTAAACTACCCCTTTCCCTCAACCGATCTTCACCAAAAACAATAGGTCTTGAGAACTCTACAATTTAGGGATGTGTGGAAATAATCTTTTGATTCTGTTTGAATTTGCGGCTGTTATCGTTTGCCATAGGAAATACCCTTGTTAAAACATAAAACGTTACAGGTAAACTACCCCTTTCCCTTAACCGATCTTCACCAAAATCAACAGATCTTGAGAACTCTACAATTCAGGGCTGTATGCGAAACATTATTTGATTCTGTTTGAATTTGCGGCTGTTATCGTTTGCCAAACAAACAAAATTACCCTTGCTAAAAAAAACCGTTGCTGGTAAACTACCCCTTCCCCTCAACCGATCTTCACCAAAAACAACAGGTCTTGAGTACTCTACAAATCAGGACTGTATGCAAAACATTATTTGATTCTGTTTGAATTTGCGGCTGTTATCGTTTGCCATAAAAAATACCCTTGTTAAAAAAAAGTTGCCGGTAAACTACCCCTTTCCCTCAACCGATCTTCACCAAAAACAATAGGTCTTGAGAACTCTACAATTTAGGGATGTGTGCAAATAATCTTTTGATTCTGTTTGAATTTGCGGCTGTTATCGTTTGCCATAGGAAATACCCTTGTTAAAACATAAAACGTTACAGGTAAACTACCCCTTTCCCTTAACCAAACTTCACCAAAATCAACAGATCTTGAGAACTCTACAATTGAGGGGTGTATGCGAAACATTATTTGATACTGTTTGAATTTGCGGCTGTTATCGTTTGCCAAACAAACAAAATTACCCTTGCTAAAAAAAACCGTTGCTGGTAAACTACCCCTTTCCCTCAACCGATCTTCACCAAAAACAATAGGTCTTGAGCACTCTACAAATCAGGGCTGTATGCAAAACATTATTTGATTCTGTTTGAATTTGCGGCTGTTATCGTATGCCATAAGAAATACCTTTGTTAAAAAAACGTTGCTGGTAAACTACCCCTTTCCCTCAACCGATCTTCACCAAAAACAATGGGTCTTGAGAACTCTACAATTTAGAGCTGTATGCAAATAATCTTTTGATTCTGTTTGAATTTGCGGCTGTTATCGTTTGCCATAGGGAATACCCTTGTTAAAACATAAAACGTTACTGGTAAACTACCCCTTTCCCTTAACCGATCTTCACCAAAATCAACGGATCTTGAGAACTCTACAATTCAGGGCTGTATGCGAAACATTATTTGATTCTGTTTGAATTTGCGTCTGTTATCGTTTGCCAAACAAACAAAATTACCCTTGCTAAAAAAAAACCGTTGCAGGTAAACTACCCCTATCCCTCAACCGATCTTCACCAAAAACAACAGGTCGCGAGTACTCTGCACGTCAGGGCTGCATGCAAATAATTATTTGATTATGTTTGAATTTGCGGCAGTTATCGTTTGCCATAGAAAAAAAATCTACAGACACACAGACACACAGACAGACAGACAGACACACAGACACTTTTCGGAAAACGACTTTTTTTCATGTTTTGAGTGTAGTAGAATCAGAATCTGCAATAATCTCGAACACGATTTTTTTTGCCATCACCATACTTCCATTCCTTAAGGAATATGGAAGTAAAAATTACCCTTGAAAAAAACCGTTGCTGGTAAACTACCCCTTTCCCTTAACCGATCTTCACCAAAAACGACAGGTCTTGGGTACTCTACAATTCAGGTCTGTATGCAAACAATTATTTGATTCTGTTTGAATTTGCGGCTATTATCGTTTTCCATAGAAAACACCCTTGATAAAACATAAAACTTTGCTGGTAAACTACCCTATTCCATTACCCGATCTTCACCAATAACAATAGGTCGCGAGTACTCTACAAATCAGGGCTGCATGCAAAAACTTATTTGATTCTGTTTGAATTTTCGGCTGTTATCGTTTGCCATAGAAAAAAATCTACAGACACACAGACACACACACACACACACACACACACACACACACACACACACACTTTTCGAAAAACGACTTTTTTTCATGTTTTGAGTGTAGTACAATCAGAATCTGCAATAATCTCGAACACGATTTTTTTTGCCATCACCATATTTCCATTTCCTTAAGGAACGTGGAAGTAAAATATCGGTATGGAGAAACATACATGACTTTCATATTCTAAGATTTATATTTAAAATCATTTTCAGCCAAACAGCCAGGCTGTGTCTTACCTGCCTTTTTATTGCTGTATTAAATGAAAAATATTATATTACATTAAAATGAAAAAATTATAATTTTATTGCCTGGCAACAAAATTATTTTATTTTTAACAATTACCATTGTTTCAAAAAGTTTAAATAAATTTTCAAGTACTTTACTCTTGTTAAAACGTAAAAGGTTGCAGGTAAACTACCCCTTCCCCTTAACCGATCTTCACCAAAATCGAAAGTCATTGAGACCTCTACAATTCAAGGACGTATGCAAAAAATTATTTGATTCTGTTTGAATTTGCGGCTGTTATCGTTTGCCATAGAAAATACGCTTGATAAAAAAACGTTGCAGGTAAACTACCCTTTCCGCTTAACCGATCTTCACCAAAAACCATAGGTCTTGAGTACACTACAAATCAGGGCTGTATGCAAAACATTATTTGATTCTGTTTGAATTTGCGGCTGTTATCGTTTGCCATAGAAAATACCCTTGCTAAAAAAAAACCGTTGCTGGTAAACTACCCCTTTCCCTGAACCGATCTTCACCAAAAACAACAGGTCGCGAGTACTCTACAATTTAGGGCTGTATGCAAATATTCTTTTGATTCTGTTTGAATTTGCGGCTGTTATCGTTTGCCATAGGAAATACCCTTGTTAAAACATAAAACGTTACTGGTAAACTACCCCTTTCCCTTAACCGATCTTCACCAAAATCAACAGATCTTGAGAACTCTACAATCCAGGGCTGTATGCGAAACATTATTTGATGCTGTTTGAATTTGCGGCTGTTATCGTTTACCAAACAAACAAAATTACCCTTGCTAAAAAAAAAACCGTTGCAGGTAAACTACCCCTTTCCCTCAACCGATCTTCACCAAAAGCAATAGGTCGCGAGTACTCTGCAAATCAGGGCTGCATGCAAACAATTATTTTATTCTGTTTGAATTTGCGGCAGTTATCGTTTGCCATAGAAAAAAAATCTACAGACAGACAGACACACAGACAGACACACAGACAGACAGACAGACAGACAGACAGACAGACACACACACAGACACTTTTCGGAAAACGACTTTTTTTCATGTTTTGAGTGTAGTAGGATCAGAATCTGCAATAATCTCGAACACGATTTTTTTTGCCATCACCATACTTCCATTCCTTAAGGAATATGGAAGTAAAAATTACACTTGATAAAAAACCGTTGCAAGTAAACTACCCCTTTCCCTTAACCGATCTTCACCAAAAACGATAGGTCTTGAGAACTCTGCAATTCAGGGCTGTATGCAAAATATTATATGATTTTGTTTGAATTTGCGTATGTTATCGTATGCCATACAAAATACCCTTGATAAAACAAAAAACGTGGCAGGTAAACTACACCTTTCCTTTAAACGATCTTCACCAAAAACAATAGGTCTTTAGTACTCAAGAAATCAGGACTGTATGCAAAAACGTATTTGATTATGTTTGAATTTGCGGCTGTTATCGTTTGCCATAGAAAATACCCTTGTTAAAACATAAAACGTTGCAGGTAAACTACCCCTTTCCCTTAACCGATCTTTACCAAAATCAACAGATCTTGAGGAACCCTACAATTCAGGGCTGTATGCGAAACATTATTTGATTCTGTTTGAATTTGCGGCTGTTATCGTTTGCCAAACAAACTAAATTATCCTTGATAAAAAAAAACCGTTGCAGGTAAACTACCCCTTTCCCTCAACCGATCTTCACCAAAAACAAAAAGTCGCGAGTACTCTACAAGTCAGGGCTGTATGCAAAAAATTATTTGATTCTGTTTGAATTTGCGGCTGTTATCGTTTGCCATAGGAAAAAAATCTACAGACACACGCACAGACAGGCACACAGACACACACACAAACACACAGACACACACACAGACACTTTTCGAAAAATGACTTTTTTTCATGTTTTGAGTGTAGTACAATCATATTCTGCAATAATCTCGAACACGATTTTTTTCGCCATCACCATATTTCCATTTCCTTAAGGAACATGGAAGTAAATAATCGGTATGGAGAACCATACATGACTTCCATGTTCTAAGATTTATATTTAAAATCATATTCGAAATGAAATATTTCCATAGAAATTACGTCTTTCTACTTATTGCTTCAGCATTAACCACAGTACTGTGGTCACTAACGTATACCACCTCACGTTTTCGCACTCGATTTTCACCGATGATGGCAGTCGATGGCACTGCCGAAAAGTCTGGTTTTGCAGAAAACATTGCACTACGGCTAAAGAGCCCGGGAAGCAATTTTAACAAAAAACTACTTCTTTGTTGCCGATAACGTAGTACACATATAAAAAATTCTCCCCTCCACCTTCAACTATAATTTTTAATAATAGAAAATTACCCCCACCCCGTTCACCTAACCTCTTCATTTATAGATATTTCATCTACGTTTCTACAGTGGATTACTATGAGCTTCTTATCAGGATACTTTATTTATAAAAATTAAGTACTTTACTCTTGCTAAATCATAAAATGTTTCTGGTAAACTACCCCTTTCTCTTAACCGATCTTCTCCAAAATCAACAGACCTTCCGTCCTCTACAATTCAGGGAAGCATGCAAAAAAATATTTGATTCTGTTTGAATGTGCGGCAGTTATCGTTCGTCATGTAAACATTTCTCTAGTTACAACATAAAATGTTGCAGGTAAACTACCCCTTTCCCTTAACTGATCTTCACCAAAATCAATAGACATTGAGCTCTCTGCAACTCAGGAAAGTGGGAAAAAATTATTTGATTCTCATTGAATTTTCGGCAGTTATCGTTCGTCATAAAAAAAATTACCCTTTTTAAAACATAAAACGTTGCAGATAAACTACCCCTTCCCTTAACCGATCTTCAACAAAATCAACAGACCTTGAGTTCTCTTTAGTTCAAAAAGGTATGCAAAAACCTAGTTGATTCTGTTTGAATTTACGGCAGTTATCGTTCGTCATATAAAAAATTACCCTTGTTAAAACAAAATGTTGCTGGTAAACTACCCCTTTCCCTTAACCGATCTTCACCAACACACACAGGTATTGAGAACTCTACAATACAAAGCTGTATGCAAAACATCATTTGATTCTGTTTGAATTTGCGGCTGTTATCGTTTACTATAGAAAAAAATTACCCTTGAAAAAAACCGTTGCTGGTAAACTACCCCTTTCCCTTAACCGATCTTCACCAAAAACGACAGGTCTTGGGTACTCTACAATTCAGGCCTGTATGCAAACAAATATTTGATTCAGTTTGAATTTGCGGCTATTATCGTTTGCCATAGAAAACACCCTTGATAAAACATAAAACGTTGCTGGTAAACTACCCTATTCCATTAACCGATCTTCACCAATAACAATAGGTCTTGAGAACTCTACAATTCGGGGCTTTATGCAAAAC
Source organism: Magicicada septendecula (assembly GCA_034769895.1). Classification (NCBI taxonomy): domain Eukaryota; kingdom Metazoa; phylum Arthropoda; class Insecta; order Hemiptera; family Cicadidae; genus Magicicada; species Magicicada septendecula. Next base: position 714,703,990 of record CM068367.1, on the reverse strand, counting down.
ATTAGTTGATTCTCTTTGAATTTACGGCAGTTATCGTTCGTCACAGAGAAAATACTCTTGTTAAAACATAAAACGTTGCAGGTAAACTACCCCTTCCCCTTAACCGATCTTCACAAAAAACAATAGTACTCAACAAAACAGGGCTGTATGCAAAAACGTATTTGATTCTGTTTGAATTTCCGGCTCTTATCGTTTGCCATAGAAAATACCCTTTTAAAACATAAAACGTTGCTGGTAAAATACCCCTTTCCCTTAACCGATCTTCACCAACACCAATAGGTATTGAGAACTCTACAATACAGGGCTGTATGCAAAACATCATTTGATTCTGTTTGAATTTGTGGCTGTTATCGTTTACCATAGAAAAAGTAAAAAATCGGTATGGAGAACCATACATGACTTCCATATTCTAAGATTTATATTTAAAATCATTTTCAGCCAAACAGCCAGGCTGTGTCTTACCTGCCTTCTTACTTCCATATTCCTTAAGGAATGGAAGTATGGTGACGGCAAAAAAAATCGTGTTCGAGATTATTGCAGATTCTGATTCTACTACACTCAAAACATGAAAAAAAGTCGTTTTCCGAAAAGTGTCTGTGTGTGTGTGTGTCTGTCTGTGTGTCTGTCTGTCTGTCTGTGTGTGTGTCTGTCTGTCTGAGGTTTTTTTTCTATGGCAAACGATAACTGCCGCAAATTCAAACAGAATCAAATAATTTTTTACATACAGCCCTGATTTGTAGAGGACTCGCGACCTATTGTTTTCGGTGAAGATCGGTTGAGGGAAAGGGGTAGTTTACCTGCAACGGTTGTTTTTTATCAAGGGAAATTTTTTTTTTTTTGGCAAACGATAACAGCCGCAAATTCAAACAGAATCAAATAATTGTCTGCATACAGCCCTGATTTGTAGAGTACTCAATACCTATTGTTTTTGGTGAAGATCGGTTAAGGGCAAGGGGTAGTTTACCGGCAACGTTTTTTATCAAGCGTATTTTCTATGGCAAACGATAACTGCCGCAAATTCAAACAGAATCAAATAATTTTTTGCATACAGCCCTGATTTGTAGAGTACTCGCGACCTATTGTTTTTGGTGAAGATCGGTTGAGGGGAAGGGGTAGTTTACCTGCAACGGTTTTTTTTATCAAGGGAAATTTTTTTTTTTTGGCAAACGATAACAGCCGCAAATTCAAACAGAATCAAATAATGTTTCGAATACAGCCCTGAATTGTAGAGTTCTCAAGGTCTACTGATTTTGGTGAAGATCGGTTAAGCGAAAGGGGTAGTTTACCTACAATGTTTTTTTAACAAGGGTATTTTTTATGGCAAACGATAACAGCCGTAAATTCAAACAGAATCAAATAATTTTCTGCATACAGCCCTGATTTGTAGAGTACTCAAGACCTGTTGTTTTTGGTGAAGATCGGTTGAGGGGAAGGGGTAGTTTACCAGCAACGTTTTTTATCAAGCGTATTTTCTATGGCAAACGATAACTGCCGCAAATTCAAACAGAATCAAATAATTTTTTGCATACGTCAGTGAATTGTAGAGGACTCAAGGTCTTTAGATTTTGGTGAAGATCAGTTAAGGGGAAGGGGTAGTTTACCAGCAACCTTTTAAGTTTTAACAAGAGTAAAGTACTTCAAAATTCATTTAAACTTTTTCAAACAATGGTAATTGTTGAAAATAAAATAATTTTGTTGCCAGGCAATCTGAAAATTTCAGATTTTGTACCACAAAATCTGAAAAGATTATACGATAGTTTATGAAATGGTTAATAATACGTCAGTGGAAGGTGTAATGAGAAATTAGCAGAAATGGAAACCTGGGGAATGTTAACTGTTCTGTAGATACAATTTTGTCAGAATGTTTGGAAATGATCATCAACATTGAAGAAAAAGTAAGCATATTAAGAAACATATGTAAGTACTTATTATAAAAAAATAATGTTTGTTTTTTGATAAAGTCATTTTGATTATAAAATATAAATATTTACAACAAGAAAAGAATTTTCAGTTTTCAAAATTTAAATATATTTTTATAAAACAATGGGTTCTTCATTGAGGTGGGGACCATGTCACTCACTCCATCTCAAGCCTCCTCTCTCATTTTGCAGAAAAAGAGGACCCTGTCAAGGCTGATACTTTGACGACAGTGACAGGGCTTTCCACCAAATTCAGCAGAGTGACAGGTAGGCCCAACTCTGATGGCTCCTCAGATTTCCCCAGCGTTAGTAGGTTCTATGAAAATATTTTATTTCAAAAATGATTTTAAATATAAATCTTAGATATGTTTTATAAATCTCATGTTTTATGTTTTAACATGGGTAATGTTTTATATGACGAACCATAACTGCCGTAAATTCAAACAGAATCAAATAATTTTTTACATATGTGCCTGAGCTATAGAGAACTCAATGTCTGTTGATTGTGGTGAAGATCGGTTACGGGGAAAGGGCAGTTAGCTGAAACATTTTTTGTTGTAACATGAGTAAAGTACTTAATTTTGATAAAGTATCCTGATAAGATCTTAATAATCCACTGTAGAAACGTAGATGAAATATCTATAAATGAAGAGGCTAGTTGAACGGGCTGGGGGTAATTTTCTATAAATCAAAATTATAGTTGAAGGGGGAGGGGATAATATTTTTTATATGTGTACTACGTTATTGGCAAGAAAGAAGTATTTTTTTGTTAAAATTCCTTCCCTGGTTGTTTGGCTGAAAATGATTTTAAATATATATCTTAGAATATGGAAGTCATGTATGGTTCTCCATACCGATATTTATTGCTGTATTAAATGAAAAATATTATATTACATTAAAATGAGAAAATTATAATTTTATTGCCTGGCAACAAAATTATTTTATTTTTAACAATTACTATTGTTTCAAAAAGTTTAAATAAATTTTCAAGTACTTTACTCTTGTTAAAAAGTAAAAGGTTGCCGGTAAACTACCCCTTCCCCTTAACCGATCTTCACCAAAATCGAAAGTCATTGAGACCTCTACAATTCAGGGACGTATGCAAAAAATTATTTGATTATGTTTGAATTTGCGGCTGTTATCGTTTGCCATAGAAAATACGCTTGATAAAAAAAGTTGCAGGTAAACTACCCCTTCCCCTTAACCGATCTTCACCAAAAACAAAAGGTCTTGAGTACTCTACAAATCAGGGCAGTATGCAAAACATTATTTGATTCTGTTTGAATTTGCGGCTGTTATCGTTTGCCATAGAAAATACCCTTGTTAAAAAAACGTTGCTGGTAAACTACCCCTTTCCCTCAACCGATCTTCACCAAAAACAACAGGTCTTGAGAACTCTACAACTTAGGGCTGTATGCAAATAATCTTTTGATTCTGTTTGAATTTGCGGTTGTTATCGTTTGCCATAGGAAATACCCTTGTTAAAACATAAAACGTTACAGGTAAACTACCCCTTCCCCTTAACCGATCTTCACCAAAATCAACAGTTCTTGGGACCTCTACAATTCAGGGCAGTATGCGAAACATTATTTGATTCTGTTTGAATTTGCGGCTGTTATCGTTTACCAAAAAAAAAAATTACCCTTGCAAAAAAAAACCGATGCAGGTAAACTACCCCTTTCCCTCAACCGATCTTCACCAAAAGCAATAGGTCGCGAGTACTCAGCAAATCAGGGCAGCATGCAAAAAATTATTTGATTCTGTTTGAATTTGCGGCAGTTATCGTTTGCCATAGAAAAAAAATCTACAGACAGACAGACAGACAGACAGACACACACACAGACACTTTTCGGAAAACGACTTTTTTTCATGTTTTGAGTGTAGTAGGATCAGAATCTGCAATAATCTCGAACACGATTTTTTTTGCCATCAACATACTTCCATTCCTTAAGGAATATGGAAGTAAAATATCGGTATGGAGAACTATACATGACTTCCATATTCTAAGATTTATATTTAAATCTTAATATCGCCTGCCAAGCGCGATATATTTTCTCTTATACATGATTTACATTAAAATGAAAAAATTTTAATTTTATTGCCAGGCAACAAAATTATTTTATTTTTAACAATTACCATTGTTTGAAAAATTTAAATAAATTTTCAAGTACTTTACTCTTGTTAAAACGTAAAAGGTTGCAGGTAAACTACCCCTTCCCCTTAACCGATCTTCACCAAAATCGAAAGTCCTTGAGACCTCTACAATTCAGGGAGGTATGCAAAACATTATTTGATTCTGTTTGAATTTGCAGAAGTTATCGTTTGCCATAGAAAATACGCTTGATAAAAAAACGTTGCCAGTAAACTACCCCTTCCCCTTAACCGATCTTCACCAAAAACAATAGGTATTGAGTACCCTACAAATCAGGGATGTATGCAAAACATTATTTGATTCTGTTTGAATTTGCGGCTGTTATCGTTTGCCATAGAAAATACCCTTGTTAAAAAAACGTTGCACGTAAACCACCCCTTTCCCTCAACCGATCTTCACCAAAAACAATAAGTCTTGAGAACTCTACAATTCAGGGCTGTATGCAAAACATTATTTGATTCTGTTTGAATTTGCGGCTGTTATCGTTTGCCATAGGAAATACCCTTGTTAAAACATAAAACGTTACAGGTAAACTACCCCTTTCCCTTAACCGATCTTCACCAAAAACAATAGGTCTTGAGAACTCTACAATTCAGGGCTGTATACGAAACATTATTTGATTCTGTTTGAATTTGCGGAAGTTATCGTTTGCCATAGAAAATACGCTAGATAAAAAAACGTTGCCAGTAAACTACCCCTTCCCCTTAACCGATCTTCACCAAAAACAATAGGTCGTGAGTACTCTACAAACCAGGGCTGTATGCAAAACATTATTTAATTCTGTTTGAATTTGCGGCTGTTATCGTTTGCCATAGAAAATACCCTTGTTAAAAAAACGTTGCAGGTAAACTACCCCTTTCCCTCAACCGATCTTCACCAAAAACAACAGGTCCTGAGAGCTCTACAATCCAGGGCTGTATGCAAAACGTTATTTGATTCTGTTTGAATTTGCGGCTGTTATCGTTTGCCATAAGAAATACCCTTGTTAAAACATAAAACGTTACAGGTAAACTACCCCTTTCCCTTAACCGATCTTCACCAAAAACAATAGGTCTTGAGTTCTCTACAATTGAGGGCTGTATACGAAACATTATTTAATTCTGTTTGAATTTGCGGCTGTTATCGTTTACCAAACAAACAAAATTACCCTTGCTAAAAAAAAACCGTTGCTGGTAAACTACCCCTTTCCCTCAACCGATCTTTACCAAAAGCAATAGGTCGCGAGTACTCTGCAAATCAGGGCGGCATGCAAAAAATTATTTGTTTCTGTTTGAATTTGCGGCAGTTATCGTTTGCCATAGAAAAAAAATCTATAGACAGACAGACACACAGACAGACAGACAGACAGACAGACAGACACACACACAGACAATTTTCGGAAAACGACTTTTTTTCATGTTTTGAGTGTAGTAGAATCAGAATCTGCAATAATCTCGAACACGATTTTTTTTGCCATCACCATACTTCCATTCCTTAAGGAATATGGAAGTAAAAATTACACTTGATAAAAAACCGTTGCAAGTAAACTACTCCTTTCCCTTAACCGATCTTCACCAAAAACGACAGGTCTTGAGAACTGTGCAATTCAGGGCTTTATGCAAAATATTATATGATTTTGTTTTGAATTTGCGTCTGTTATCGTTTGCCATACAAAATACCCTTGATAAAACAAAAAACGTGGCAGGTAAACTACCCCTTTCCTTTAAACGATCTTCACCAAAAACAATAGGTCTTTAGTACTCAAGAAATCAGGGCTGTATGCAAAAACGTATTTGATTATGTTTGAATTTGCGGCTGTTATCGTTTGCCATAGAAAATACCCTTGTTAAAACATAAAACGTTGCAGGTAAACTACCCCTTTCCCTTAACCGATCTTTACCAAAATCAACAGATCTTGAGGAACCCTACAATTCAGGGCTGTATGCGAAACATTATTTGATTCTGTTTGAATTTGCGGCTGTTATCGTTTGCCAAACAAACTAAATTATCCTTGATAAAAAAAAACCGTTGCAGGTAAACTACCCCTTTCCCTCAACCGATCTTCACCAAAAACAATATGTCGCAAGTACTCTGCAAATCAGGACTGTATGCAAAAAATTATTTGATTCTGTTTGAATTTGCGGCTGTTATTGTTTGCCATAGGAAAAAAATCTACAGACACACGCACAGACAGGCACACAGACACACAGACACACACACAGACACTTTTCGAAAAATGACTTTTTTTCATGTTTTGAGTGTAGTACAATCATATTCTGCAATAATCTCGAACACGATTTTTTTCGCCATCACCATATTTCCATTTCCTTAAGGAACATGGAAGTAAATAATCGGTATGGAGAACCATACATGACTTCCATGTTCTAAGATTTATATTTAAAATCATATTCGAAATGAAATATTTCCATAGAAATTACGTCTTTCTACTTATTGCTTCAGCATTAACCACAGTACTGTGGTCACTAACGTATACCACCTCACGTTTTCGCACTCGATTTTCACCGATGATGGCAGTCGATGGCACTGCCGAAAAGTCTGGTTTTGCAGAAAACATTGGACTACGGCTAAAGAGCCCGGGAAGCAATTTTAACAAAAAACTGCTTCTTTGTTGCCGATAACGTAGTACACATATAAAAAATTCTCCCCTCCACCTTCAACTATAATTTTTAATAATAGAAAATTACCCCCACCCCGTTCACCTAACCTCTTCATTTATAGATATTTCATCTACGTTTCTACAGTGGATTACTATGAGCTTCTTATCAGGATACTTTATTTATAAAAATTAAGTACTTTACTCTTGCTAAATCATAAAATGTTTCTGGTAAACTACCCCTTTCTCTTAACCGATCTTCTCCAAAATCAACAGACCTTCCGTCCTCTACAATTCAGGGAAGCATGCAAAAAAATATTTGATTCTGTTTGAATGTGCGGCAGTTATCGTTCGTCATGTAAACATTTCTCTAGTTACAACATAAAATGTTGCAGGTAAACTACCCCTTTCCCTTAACTGATCTACACCAAAATCAATAGACATTGAGCTCTCTGCAACTCAGGAAAGAGTGCAAAAAATTATTTGATTCTCATTGAATTTTCGGCAGTTATCGTTCGTCATAAAAAAAATTACCCTTTTTAAAACATAAAACGTTGCTGATAAACTACCCCTTCCCTTAACCGATCTTCAACAAAATCAACAGACCTTGAGTTCTCATTAGTTCAAAAAGGTATGCAAAAACCTAGTTGATTCTCTTTGAATTTACGGCAGTTACCGTTCGTCACAGAAAAAATACTCTTGTTAAAACATAAAACGTTGCAGGTAAACTACCCCTTCCCCTTAACCGATCTTCACAAAAAACAATAGTACTCAACAAAACAGGGCTGTATGCAAAAACGAATTTGATTCTGTTTGAATTTCCGGCTCTTATCGTTTGCCATAGAAAATACCCTTTTAAAACATAAAACGTTGCTGGTAAAATACCCCTTTCCCTTAACCGATCTTCACCAACACCAATAGGTATTGAGAACTCTACAATACAGGGCTGTATGCAAAACATCATTTGATTCTGTTTGAATTTGTGGCTGTTATCGTTTACCATATAAAAAGTAAAAAATCGGTATGGAGAACCATATATGACTTCCATATTCTAAGATTTATATTTAAAATCATTTTCAGCCAAACAGCCAGGCTGTGTCTTACCTGCCTTTTTATTGCTGTATTAAATGAAAAATATTAGATTGCATTGAAATGAAAAAATTATAATTTTATTGCCTGGCAACAAAATTATTTTATTTTTAACAATTACCATTGTTTCAAAAAGTTTAAATAAATTTTCAAGTACTTTACTCTTGTTAAAACGTAAAAGGTTGCAGGTAAACTACCCCTTCCCCTTAACCGATCTTCACCAAAAACAAAAGGTCTTGAGTACTCTACAAATCAGGGCTGTATGCAAACCATTATTTGATTCTGTTTGAATTTGCGGCTGTTATCGTTTGCCATAGAAAATACCCTTGTTAAAAAAACGTTGCAGGTAAACTACCCCTTTCCCTCAACCGATCTTCACCAAAAACAATAGGTCTTGAGAAGTCTACAATTTAGGGCTGTATGCAAATAATCTTTTGATTCTGTTTGAATTTGCGGCTGTTATCGTTTGCCATAGGAAATACCCTTGTTAAAACATAAAACGTTACAGGTAAACTACCCCTTTCCCTTAACCGATCTTTACCAAAAACAATAGGTCTTGAGAACACTGCACATCGGGGCTGTATGCAATACATTATTTGATTCTGTTTGAATTTGCGGCTGTTATCGTTTGCCATAGAAAATACCCTTGTTAAAAAAATGTTGCTGGTAAACTACCCCTTTCCCTCAACCGAACTTCACCAAAAACAATAGGTCTTGAGAACTCTACAATTTAGGGCTGTATGCAAATAATCTTTTGATTCTGTTTGAATTTGCGGGTGTTATCGTTTGCCATAGGAAATACCCTTGTTAAAACATAAAACGTTACAGGTAAACTACCCCTTTCCCTTAACCGATCTTCACCAAAATCAAAAGATCTTGAGAACTCTACAATTCAGGGCTGTATGCGAAACATTATTTGATTCAGTTTGAATTTTCGGCTGTTATCGTTTGCCAAACAAACAAAATTACCCTTGCTAAAAAAAAACCGTTGCAGGTAACCTACCCCTTTCCCTCAACCGATCTTCACCAAAAACAATAGGTCGCGAGTACTCTGAAAATCAGGGCTGCATGCAAAAAATTATTTGATTCTGTTTGAATTTGCGGCAGTTATCGTTTGCCATAGAAAAAAAATCTACAGACAGACAGACAGACACACAGACAGACACACAGACACACACACAGACACTTTTCGGAAAACGACTTTTTTTCATGTTTTGAGTGTAGTAGAATCAGAATCTGCAATAATCTCGAACACGATTTTTTTTGCCATCACCATACTTCCATTCCTTAAGGAATATGGAAGTAAAATTACCCTTGAAAAAACCTTTGCTGGTAAACTACCCCTTTCCCTTAACCGATCTTCACCAAAAACGACAGGTCTTGGGTACTCTACAATTCAGGTCTGTATGCAAACAATTATTTGATTCTGTTTGAATTTGCGGCTATTATCGTTTGCCATAGAAAACACCCTTGATAAAACATAAAACGTTGCTGGTAAACTACCCTATTCCATTAACCGATCTTCACCAATAACAATAGGTCGCGAGTACTCTACAAATCAGGGCTGCATGCAAAAACTTATTTGATTCTGTTTGAATTTTCGGCTGTTATCGTTTGCCATAGAAAAAAATCTACAGACACACACACAGACACACACACACACACACACACACACACTTTTCGAAAAACGACTTTTTTTCATGTTTTGAGTGTAGTACAATCAGAATCTGCAATAATCTCGAACACGATTTTTTTTGCCATCACCATATTTCCATTTCCTTAAGGAACGTGGAAGTAAAATATCGGTATGGAGAAACATACATGACTTTCATATTCTAAGATTTATATTTAAAATCATTTTCAGCCAAACAGCCAGGCTGTGTCTTACCTGCCTTTTTATTGCTGTATTAAATGAAAAATATTATATTACGTTAAAATGAAAAAATTATAATTTTATTGCCTGGCAACAAAATTATTTTATTTTTAACAATTACCATTGTTTCAAAAAGTTTAAATAAATTTTCAAGTACTTTACTCTTGTTAAAAGGTAAAAGGTTGCTGGTAAACTACCCCTTCCCCTTAACCGATCTTCACCAAAACCGAAAGTCATTGAGAACTCTACAATTCAGGAACGTATGCAAAAAATTATTTGATTCTGTTTGAATTTGCGGCTGTTATCGTTTGCCATAGAAAATACCCTTGTTAAAAAGACGTTGCCGATAAACTACCCCTTTCCCTCAACCGATCTTCACCAAAAACAATAGGTCTTGAGAACTCTACAATTTAGGGATGTGTGCAAATAATCTTTTGATTCTGTTTGAATTTGCGGCTGTTATCGTTTGCCATAGGAAATACCCTTGTTAAAACATAAAACGTTACAGGTAAACTACCCCTTTCCCTTAACCGAACTTCACCAAAATCAACAGATCTTGAGAACACTACAATTCAGGGCTGTATGCGAAACATTATTTGATTCTGTTTGAATTTGCGGCTGTTATCGTTTGCCATAGGAAATACCCTTGTTAAAACATAAAACGTTACAGGTAAACTACCCCTTTCCCTTAACCGATCTTCACCAAAATCAACACATCTTGAGAACACTACAATTCAGGGCTGTATGCGAAACATTATTTGATTCTGTTTGCATTTGCGGCTGTTATCGTTTGCCAAACAAACAAAATTACCCTTGCTAAAAAAAAAACAGTAGCTGGTAAACTACCCCTTCCCCTCAACCGATCTTCACCAAAAACAATAGATCTTGAGTACTCTACGAACCAGGGCTGTATGCAAAACATTATTTGATTCTGTTTGAATTTGCGGCTGTTATCGTATGCCATAGAAAATACCTTTGTTAAGAAAACGTTGCTGGTAAACTACCCCTTTCCCTCAACCGATCTTCACCAAAAACAAAAGGTCTTGTGAACTCTACAATTTAGGGCTGTATGCAAATAATCTTTTGATTCTGTTTGAATTTGCGTCTGTTATCGTTTGCCAAACAAACAAAATTACCCTTGCTAAAAAAAAACCGTTGCAGGTAAACTACCCCTATCCCTCAACCGATCTTCACCAAAAACAATAGGTCGCGAGTACTCTGCAAGACAGGGTGCATGCAAAAAATTATTTGATTCTGTTTGAATTTGCGGCAGTTATCGTTTGCCATAGAAAAAAAATCTACAGACACACAGACACACAGACAGACAGACAGACACACAGACACTTTCCGGAAAACGACTTTTTTTCATGTTTTGAGTGTAGTAGAATCAGAATCTGCAATAATCTCGAACACGATTTTTTTTGCCATCACCATACTTCCATTCCTTAAGGAATATGGAAGTAAAATATCGGTATGGAGAACCATACATGACTTCCATATTCTAAGATTTATATTTTAAATCATTTTCAGCCAAACAACCAGGCTGTGTCTTACCTGCGTTTTTATTGCTGTATTAAATGAAAAATATTATATTACATTAAAATGAAAAAATTATAATTTTATTGCCTGGCAACAAAATTATTTTATTTTTAACAATTACCATTGTTTCAAAAAGTTTAAATAAATTTTCAAGTACTTTACTCTTGTTAAAACGTAAAAGGTTGCAGGTAAACTACCCCTTCCCCTTAACCGATCTTCACCAAAATCGAAAGTCATTGAGACCTCTACAATTCAGGGACGTATGCAAAAAATTATTTCATTCTGTTTGAATTTGCGGCTGTTATCGTTTGCCATAGAAAATACGCTTGATAAAAAAACGTTGCAGGTAAACTACCCCTTCCCCTTAACCGATATTCACCAAAAACAATAGGTCTTGAGTACTCTACAAATCAGGGCTGTATGCAAAACATTATTTGATTCTGTTTGAATTTGCGGCTGTTATCGTTTGCCATAGAAAATACCCTTGTTAAAAAAACGTTGCAGGTAAACTACCCCTTTCCCTCAACCGATCTTCACCAAAAACAATAGGTCTTGAGAAATCTACAATTCAGGGCTGTATGCGAAACATTATTTGATTCTGTTTGAATTTACGGCTGTTATCGTTTGCCAAAAAAAAAAAATTTCCCTTGATACAAAAAACCGTTGCAGGTAAACTACCCCTTCCCCTCAACCGATCTTCACCAAAAACAATAGGTCGCGAGTACTCTACAAATCAGGGCTGTATGCAAAAAATTATTTGATTCTGTTTGAATTAGCGGCAGTTGTGGTTTGCCATAAAAAATACGCATGATAAAAAACGTTGCTGGTAAACTACCCCTTCCCCTCAACCGGTCTTCACCAAAAACAATCGGTCTTGAGTACTCTACAAATCAGGGCTGTATGCAGAAAATTATTTGATTCTGTTTGAATTTGCGGCTGTTATCGTTTGCCATAGAAAATACCCTTGTTAAAAAAACGTTGTAGGTAAACTACCCCTTTCCCTTAACCGATCTTCACCAAAAACAAAAGGTCTTGAGAACTCTACAATATAGGGCTGTATGCAAATAATCTTTTCATTCTGTTTGAGTTTGCGGCTGTTATCGTTTGCCATAGGAAATACCCTTGTTAAAACATAAAACGTTACTGGTAAACTACCCCTTTCCCTTAACCGATCTTCACCAAAAACAACAGGTCTTGAGAACTCTACAATTCAGGGCTGTATGCGAAACATTATTTGATTCTGTTTGAATTTGCGGCTGTTATCGTTTGCCAAACAAACAAAATTTCCCTTGCTAAAAAAAAACCGTTGCAGGTAAACTACCCCTTTCCCTCAACCGATCTTCACCAAAAACAATAGGTCGCGAGAACTCTGCAAAACCGGGCTGTATGCAAAAAATTATTTGATTCTGTTTGAATTTGCGGCAGTTATCGTTTGCCATAGAAAAAAAATCTACAGACACACAGACACACAGACAGACAGACAGACAGACAGACAGACAGACAGACACACAGACACTTTTCGGAAAACGACTTTTTTTCATGTTTTGAGTGTAGTAGAATCAGAATCTGCAATAATCTCGAACACGATTTTTTTTGCCATCACCATACTTCCATTCCTTAAGGAATATGGAAGTAAAATTACCCTTGAAAAAAACCGTTGCTGGTAAACTACCCCTTTCCCTTAACCGATCTTCACCAAAAACGACAGGTCTTGGGTACTCTACAATTCAGGTCTGTATGCAAACAATTATTTGATTCTGTTTGAATTTGCGGCTATTATCGTTTGCCATAGAAAACACCCTTGATAAAACATAAAACGTTGCTGGTAAACTACCCTATTCCATTAACCGATCTTCACCAATAACAATAGGTCGCGAGTACTCTACAAATCAGGGCTGCATGCAAAAACTTATTTGATTCTGTTTGAATTTTCGGCTGTTATCGTTTGCCATAGAAAAAAATCTACAGACACACAAACAGACACACACACACACACACACACACACACACACACACACACACACACACACACACACTTTTCGAAAAACGACTTTTTTTCATGTTTTGAGTGTAGTACAATCAGAATCTGCAATAATCTCGAACACGATTTTTTTTGCCATCACCATATTTCCATTTCCTTAAGGAACGTGGAAGTAAAATATCGGTATGGAGAAACATACATGACTTTCATATTCTAAGATTTATATTTAAAATCATTTTCAGCCAAACAGCCAGGCTGTGTCTTACCTGCCTTTTTATTGCTGTATTAAATGAAAAATATTATATTACATTAAAATGAAAAAATTATTATTTTATTGCCTGGCAACAAAATTATTTTATTTTTAACAATTACCATTGTTTCAAAAAGTTTAAATAAATTTTCAAGTACTTTACTCTTGTTAAAACGTAAAAGGTTGCTGGTAAACTACCCCTTCCCCTTAACCGATCTTTACCAAAATCGAAAGTCTTTGAAAACTCTACAATTCAGGAACGTATGCAAAAAATTATTTGATTCTGTTTGAATTTGCGGCTGTTATCGTTTGCCATAGAAAATACCCTTGTTAAAAAAACGTTGCCGATAAACTACCCCTTTCCCTCAACCGATCTTCACCAAAAACAATAGGTCTTGAGAACTCTACAATTTAGGGATGTGTGCAAATAATCTTTTGATTCTGTTTGAATTTGCGGCTGTTATCGTTTGCCATATTAAATACCCTTGTTAAAACATAAAACGTTACAGGTAAACTACCCCTTTCCTTTAACCGACCTTCACCAAAATCAACAGATATTGAGAACTCTACAGTTCAGGGCTGTATGCGAAACATTATTTGATTCTGTTTGAATTTGCGGCTGTTATCGTTTGCCATAAGAAATACCCTTGTTAAAACATAAAACGTTACCGGTAAACTACCCCTCTCCCTTAACCGATCTTCACCAAAATCAACAGATCTTGAGAACTCTACAATTCAGGGCAGTATGCGAAACATTATTTGATTCTGTTTGAATTTGCGGCTGTTATCGTTTGCCAAACAAACAAAATTACCCTTGCTAAAAAAAAAACCGTTGCTGGTAAACTACCCCTTTCCCTCAACCCATCTTCACCAAAAACAATAGGTCTTGAGTACTCTACAAATCAGGGCTGTATGCAAAACATTATTTGATTCTGTTTGAATTTGCGGCTGTTATCGTATGCCATAGAAAATACCTTTGTTAAAAAAACGTTGCAGGTAAACTACCCCTTTCCCTCAACCGACCTTCACCAAAAACAATAAGTCTTGAGAACTCTACAATTTAGGGCTGTATGCAAATAATTTTTGATTCTGTTTGAATTTGCAGCTGTTATCGTTTGCCATAGGAAATACCCTTGTTAAAACATAAAACGTTACAGGTAAACTACCGCTTTCCCTTAACCGATCTTCACCAAAAACAATAGGTCATGAGTACTCTACAATTCAAGGCTGTATGCAAAACATTATTTGATTCTGTTTGAATTTGCGGCTGTTATCGTTTGCCATAGAAAATACCCTTGAAAAAAAAACGTTGCAGGTAAACTACCCCATTCCCTCAACCGAACTTCACCAAAAACAATAGATCTTTAGAACTCTACAATTTAGGTCTGTATGCAAATAATCTTTTGATTCTGTTTGAATTTGCGTCTGTTATCGTTTGCCAAACAAACAAAATTACCCTTGCTAAAAAAAAACCGTTGCAGGTAAACTACCCCTATCCCTCAACCGATCTTCACCAAAAACAATAGGTCGCGAGTACTCTGCAAGTCAGGGTGCATGCAAAAAATTATTTGATTCTGTTTGAATTTGCGGCAGTTATCGTTTGCCATAGAAAAAAAATCTACAGACACACAGACAGACAGACAGACACACAGACACTTTCCGGAAAACGACTTTTTTTCATGTTTTGAGTGTAGTAGAATCAGAATCTGCAATAATCTCGAACACGATTTTTTTTGCCATCACCATACTTCCATTCCTTAAGGAATATGGAAGTAAAATATCGGTATGGAGAACCATACATGACTTCCATATTCTAAGATTTATATTTTAAATCATTTTCAGCCAAACAACCAGGCTGTGTCTTACCTGCGTTTTTATTGCTGTATTAAATGAAAAATATTATATTACATTAAAATGAAAAAATTATAATTTTATTGCCTGGCAACAAAATTATTTTATTTTTAACAATTACCATTGTTTCAAAAAGTTTAAATAAATTTTCATGTACTTTACTCTTGTTAAAACGTAAAAGGTTGCAGGTAAACTACCCCTTCCCCTTAACCGATCTTCACCAAAATCGAAAGTCATTGAGACCTCTACAATTCAGGGACGTATGCAAAAAATTATTTCATTCTGTTTGAATTTGCGGCTGTTATCGTTTGCCATAGAAAATACGCTTGATAAAAAAACGTTGCAGGTAAACTACCCCTTCCCCTTAACCGATATTCACCAAAAACAATAGGTCTTGAGTACTCTACAAATCAGGGCAGTATGCAAAACATTATTTGATTCTGTTTGAATTTGCGGCTGTTATCGTTTGCCATAGAAAATACCCTTGTTAAAAAAACGTTGCAGGTAAACTACCCCTTTCCCTCAACCGATCTTCACCAAAAACAATAGGTCTTGAGAAATCTACAATTCAGGGCTGTATGCGAAACATTATTTGATTCTGTTTGAATTTACGGCTGTTATCGTTTGCCAAAAAAAAAAAATTTCCCTTGATACAAAAAACCGTTGCAGGTAAACTACCCCTTCCCCTCAACCGATCTTCACCAAAAACAATAGGTCGCGAGTACTCTACAAATCAGGGCTGTATGCAAAAAATTATTTGATTCTGTTTGAATTAGCGGCAGTTGTGGTTTGCCATAAAAAATACGCATGATAAAAAACGTTGCTGGTAAACTACCCCTTCCCCTCAACCGGTCTTCACCAAAAACAATCGGTCTTGAGTACTCTACAAATCAGGGCTGTATGCAGAAAATTATTTGATTCTGTTTGAATTTGCGGCTGTTATCGTTTGCCATAGAAAATACCCTTGTTACAAAAACGTTGTAGGTAAACTACCCCTTTCCCTTAACCGATCTTCACCAAAAACAAAAGGTCTTGAGAACTCTACAATATAGGGCTGTATGCAAATAATCTTTTCATTCTGTTTGAGTTTGCGGCTGTTATCGTTTGCCATAGGAAATACCCTTGTTAAAACATAAAACGTTACTGGTAAACTACCCCTTTCCCTTAACCGATCTTCACCAAAAACAACAGGTCTTGAGAACTCTACAATTCAGGGCTGTATGCGAAACATTATTTGATTCTGTTTGAATTTGCGGCTGTTATCGTTTGCCAAACAAACAAAATTTCCCTTGCTAAAAAAAAACCGTTGCAGGTAAACTACCCCTTTCCCTCAACCGATCTTCACCAAAAACAATAGGTCGCGAGAACTCTGCAAAACCGGGCTGTATGCAAAAAATTATTTGATTCTGTTTGAATTTGCGGCAGTTATCGTTTGCCATAGAAAAAAAATCTACAGACACACAGACACACAGACAGACAGACAGACAGACAGACAGACAGACAGACAGACAGACAGACACACAGACACTTTTCGGAAAACGACTTTTTTTCATGTTTTGAGTGTAGTAGAATCAGAATCTGCAATAATCTCGAACACGATTTTTTTTGCCATCACCATACTTCCATTCCTTAAGGAATATGGAAGTAAAATTACCCTTGAAAAAAACCGTTGCTGGTAAACTACCCCTTTCCCTTAACCGATCTTCACCAAAAACGACAGGTCTTGGGTACTCTACAATTCAGGTCTGTATGCAAACAATTATTTGATTCTGTTTGAATTTGCGGCTATTATCGTTTGCCATAGAAAACACCCTTGATAAAACATAAAACGTTGCTGGTAAACTACCCTATTCCATTAACCGATCTTCACCAATAACAATAGGTCGCGAGTACTCTACAAATCAGGGCTGCATGCAAAAACTTATTTGATTCTGTTTGAATTTTCGGCTGTTATCGTTTGCCATAGAAAAAAATCTACAGACACACAAACAGACACACACACACACACACACACACACACACACACACACACACACACACACACACACACACACACACACACACACACACACACACTTTTCGAAAAACGACTTTTTTTCATGTTTTGAGTGTAGTACAATCAGAATCTGCAATAATCTCGAACACGATTTTTTTTGCCATCACCATATTTCCATTTCCTTAAGGAACGTGGAAGTAAAATATCGGTATGGAGAAACATACATGACTTTCATATTCTAAGATTTATATTTAAAATCATTTTCAGCCAAACAGCCAGGCTGTGTCTTACCTGCCTTTTTATTGCTGTATTAAATGAAAAATATTATATTACATTAAAATGAAAAAATTATTATTTTATTGCCTGGCAACAAAATTATTTTATTTTTAACAATTACCATTGTTTCAAAAAGTTTAAATAAATTTTCAAGTACTTTACTCTTGTTAAAACGTAAAAGGTTGCTGGTAAACTACCCCTTCCCCTTAACCGATCTTTACCAAAATCGAAAGTCTTTGAAAACTCTACAATTCAGGAACGTATGCAAAAAATTATTTGATTCTGTTTGAATTTGCGGCTGTTATCGTTTGCCATAGAAAATACCCTTGTTAAAAAAACGTTGCCGATAAACTACCCCTTTCCCTCAACCGATCTTCACCAAAAACAATAGGTCTTGAGAACTCTACAATTTAGGGATGTGTGCAAATAATCTTTTGATTCTGTTTGAATTTGCGGCTGTTATCGTTTGCCATATTAAATACCCTTGTTAAAACATAAAACGTTACAGGTAAACTACCCCTTTCCTTTAACCGACCTTCACCAAAATCAACAGATATTGAGAACTCTACAGTTCAGGGCTGTATGCGAAACATTATTTGATTCTGTTTGAATTTGCGGCTGTTATCGTTTGCCATAAGAAATACCCTTGTTAAAACATAAAACGTTACCGGTAAACTACCCCTCTCCCTTAACCGATCTTCACCAAAATCAACAGATCTTGAGAACTCTACAATTCAGGGCAGTATGCGAAACATTATTTGATTCTGTTTGAATTTGCGGCTGTTATCGTTTGCCAAACAAACAAAATTACCCTTGCTAAAAAAAAAACCGTTGCTGGTAAACTACCCCTTTCCCTCAACCCATCTTCACCAAAAACAATAGGTCTTGAGTACTCTACAAATCAGGGCTGTATGCAAAACATTATTTGATTCTGTTTGAATTTGCGGCTGTTATCGTATGCCATAGAAAATACCTTTGTTAAAAAAACGTTGCAGGTAAACTACCCCTTTCCCTCAACCGACCTTCACCAAAAACAATAAGTCTTGAGAACTCTACAATTTAGGGCTGTATGCAAATAATTTTTGATTCTGTTTGAATTTGCAGCTGTTATCGTTTGCCATAGGAAATACCCTTGTTAAAACATAAAACGTTACAGGTAAACTACCGCTTTCCCTTAACCGATCTTCACCAAAAACAATAGGTCATGAGTACTCTACAATTCAAGGCTGTATGCAAAACATTATTTGATTCTGTTTGAATTTGCGGCTGTTATCGTTTGCCATAGAAAATACCCTTGAAAAAAAAACGTTGCAGGTAAACTACCCCATTCCCTCAACCGAACTTCACCAAAAACAATAGATCTTTAGAACTCTACAATTTAGGTCTGTATGCAAATAATCTTTTGATTCTGTTTGAATTTGCGTCTGTTATCGTTTGCCAAACAAACAAAATTACCCTTGCTAAAAAAAAACCGTTGCAGGTAAACTACCCCTATCCCTCAACCGATCTTCACCAAAAACAATAGGTCGCGAGTACTCTGCAAGTCAGGGCAGCATGCGAAAAATTATTTGATTCTGTTTGAATTTGCGGCAGTTATCGTTTGCCATAGAAAAAAAATCTACAGACACACAGACAGACAGACAGACACACAGACACTTTCCGGAAAACGACTTTTTTTCATGTTTTCAGTGTAGTAGAATCAGAATCTGCAATAATCTCGAACACGATTTTTTTGCCATCACCATACTTCCATTGCTTAAGGAATATGGAAGTAAAAATTACCCTTGAAAAAAACCGTTGCTGGTAAACTACCCCTTTCCCTTAACCGATCTTCACCAAAAACGACAGGTCTTGGGTACTCTACAATTCAGGTCTGTATGCAAACAATTATTTGATTCTGTTTGAATTTGCGGCTATTATCGTTTGCCATAGAAAACACCCTTGATAAAACATAAAACGTTGCTGGTAAACTACCCTATTCCATTAACCGATCTTCACCAATAACAATAGGTCGCGAGTACTCTACAAATCAGGGCTCCATGCAAAAACTTATTTGATTCTGTTTGAATTTTCGGCTGTTATCGTTTGCCATAGAAAAAAATCTACAGACACACAGACAGACACACACACAGACACACAGACACACACACACACACACACACACACACACACACACACACACACACACACACACACACAAACACACTTTTCGAAAAACGACTTTTTTTCATGTTTTGAGTGTAGTACAATCAGAATCTGCAATAATCTCGAACACGATTTTTTTTGCCATCACCATATTTCCATTTCCTTAAGGAACGTGGAAGTAAAATATCGGTATGGAGAAACATACATGAATTTCATATTCTATTCTAAGATTTATATTTAAAATCATTTTCAGCCAAACAGCCAGGCTGTGTCTTACCTGCCTTTTTATTGCTGTATTAAATGAAAAATATTATATTACATTAAAATGAAAAAATTATAAATTTATTGCCTGGCAACAAAATTATTTTATTTTTAACAATTACCATTGTTTCAAAAAGTTTAAATAAATTTTCAAGTACTTTACTCTTGTTAAAACGTAAAAGGTTGCTGGTAAACTACCCCTTCCCCTTAACCGATCTTCACCAAAATCGAAAGTCATTGAGAACTCTACAATTCAGGAACGTATACAAAAAATTATTTGATTCTGTTTGAATTTGCGGCTGTTATCGTTTGCCATAGGAAATACCCTTGTTAAAACATAAAACATTACAGGTAAAATACCCCTTTCCCTTAACCGATCTTCACAAAAATCAACAGATCTTGAGAACTCTACAATTTAGGGCTGTATGCAAATAATCTTTTGATTCTGTTTGAATTTGCGGCTGTTATCGTTTGCCATACGAAATACCCTTGTTAAAACATAAAACGTTACAGGTAAACTACCCCTTTCCCTTAACCGATCTTCACCAAAATCAACAGATCTTGAGAACTCTACAATTCAGGGATGTATGCGAAACATTATTTGATTCTGTTTGAATTTGCGGCTGTTATCGTTTGCCAAACAAAGAAAATTACCCTTGCTAAAAAAAAAACCGTTGCTGGTAAACTACCCCTTTCCCTCAACCGATCTTCACCAAAAACAATAGGTCTTGAGTACTCTACAAATCAGGGCTGTATGCAAAACATTATTTGATTCTGTTTGAATTTGCGGCTGTTATCGTATGCCATAGAAAATACCTTGGTTAAAAAAACGTTGCAGGTAAACTACCCCTTTCCCTCAACCGATCTTCACCAAAAACAATAGGTCTTGAGAACTCTACAATTTAGGGCTGTATGCAAATAATCTTTTGATTCTGTTTGAATTTGCAGCTGTTATCGTTTGCCATAGGAAATACCCTTGTTAAAACATAAAACGTTACAGGTAAACTACCCCTTCCCCTTAACCGATCTTCACCAACAACCATAGGTCATGAGTACTCTAAAAATCAAGACAGTATGCAAAACATTATTTGATTCTGTTTGAATTTGCGGCTGTTATCGTTTGCCATAGAAAATACCCTTGAAAAAAAACGTTGCAGGTAAACTACCCCATTCCCTCAACCGAACTTCACCAAAAACAAAAGATCTTTAGAACTCTACAATTTAGGGCTGTATGCAAATAATCTTTTGATTCTGTTTGAATTTGCGTCTGTTATCGTTTGCCAAACAAACAAAATTACCCTTGCTAAAAAAAAAACCGTTGCTGGTAAACTACCCCTTTCCCTCAACCGATCTTCACCAAAAACAATAGGTCGCGAATACTCTGCAAATCTGGGCTGTATGCAAAAATTTATTTGATTCTGTTTGAATTTGCGGCAGTTATCGTTTGCCATAGAAAAAAAATCTACAGGCACACACAGACAGACAGACAGACAGACAGACAGACAGACAGACACACACACAGACACTTTTCGGAAAAAGACTTTTTTTCATGTTTTGAGTGTAGTAGAATCAGAATCTGCAATAATCTCGAACACGATTTTTTTTGCCATCACCATACTTCCATTCCTTAAGGAATATGGAAGTAATACGCTTGATAAAAAAACGTTGCAGGTAAACTACCCCTTCCCCTTAACCGATCTTCACCAAAGACAACAGGTCTTGAGTACTCTACAAATCAGAGCTGTATGCAAAACATTATTTGATTCTGTTTGAATTTGCGGCTGTTATCGTTTCCCATAGAAAATACACTTGTTAAAAAAACGTTGCTGGTAAACTACCCCTTTCCCTCAACCGATCTTCACCAAAAACAATAGGTCTTGAGAACTCAACAACGTAGGGATGTATGCAAATAATCTTTTGATTCTGTTTAAATTTGCGGCTGTTATCGTTTGCCATACGAAATACCCTTGTTCAAACATAAAACGTTACAGGTAAACCACCCCTTTCCCTTAACCGATCTTCACCAAAATCAACAGATCTTGAGAACTCTACAATTCAGGGCAGTATGCGAAACATTATTTGATTCTGTTTGAATTTGCGGCTGTTATCGTTTGCCAAACAAACAAAATTACCCTTGCTAAAAAAAACCGTTGCTGGTAAACTACCCTTTTCCCTCAACCGATCGTCACCAAAAACAACACGTCTTGAGTACTCTACAAATCAGGGCTGTATGCAAAACATTATTTGATTCTGTTTGAATTTGCGGCTGTTATCGTATGCCACACAAAATACCTTTGTTAAAAAAACGTTGCAGGTAAACTACCCCTTTCCCTCAACCGATCATCACCAAAAACAATAGGTCTTGAGAACTCTACAATTTAGGGCTGTATGCAAATAATCTTTTGATTCTGTTTGAATTTGCGTCTGTTATCGTTTGCCAAACAAACAAAATTACCCTTGCTAAAAAAAAACTGTCGCCGGTAAACTACCCCTATCCCTCAACCGATCTTCACAAAAAACAAAAGGTCGCGAGTACTCTGCAAGTCAGGGCTGCATGCAAAAAATTATTTGATTCTGTTTGAATTTGCGGCAGTTATCGTTTGCCAAATAAAAAAATCTACAGACACACAGACACACAGACAGACAGACAGACACACAGACACTTTTCGGAAAACGACTTTTTTTCATGTTTTGAGTGTAGTAGAATCAGAATCTTCAATAATCTCGAACACGATTTTTTTTGCCATCACCATACTTCCATTCCTTAAGGGATATGGAAGTAAAATATCGGTATGGAGAACCATACATGACTTCCATATTCTAAGATTTATATTTAAAATCATTTTCAGCCAAACAGCCAGGCTGTGTCTTACCTGCCTTTTTATTGCTGTATTAAATGAAAAATATTATATTACATTAAAATGAAAAAATTATAATTTTATTGCCTGGCAACAAAATTATTTTATTTTTAACAATTACCATTGTTTCAAAAAGTTTAAATAAATTTTCAAGTACTTTACTCTTGTTAAAACGTAAAAGGTTGCTGGTAAACTACCCCTTCCCCTTAACCGATCTTCACCAAAATCTAAAGTCATTGAGAACACTACAATTCAGGAACGTATGCAAAAAATTATTTGATTCTGTTTGAATTTGCGGCTGTTATCGTTTGCCATAGAAAATACGCTTGTTAAAAAAACGTTGCCGATAAACTACCCCTTTCCCTCAACCGATCTTCACCAAAAACAATAGGTCTTGTGAACTCTACAATTTAGGGATGTGTGCAAATAATCTTTTGATTCTGTTTGAATTTGCGGCTGTTATCGTTTGCCATAGGAAATACCCTTGTTAAAACATAAAACGTTACTGGTAAACTACCCCTTTCCCTTAACCGAACTTCACCAAAATCAACAGATCTTGAGAACTCTACAATTCAGGGCTGTATGCGAAACATTATTTGATTCTGTTTGAATTTGCGGCTGTTATCGTTTGCCATAGGAAATACCCTTGTTAAAACATAAAACGTTACAGGTAAACTACCCCTTTCCCTTAACCGATCTTCACCAAAATCAACAGATCTTGAGAACTCTACAATTCAGGGCTGTATGCGAAACATTATTTGATTCTGTTTGAATTTGCGGCTGTTATCGTTTTAAAACAAACAAAATTACCCTTGCTAAAAAAAAACCGTTGCTGGTAAACTACCCCTTTCCATCAACCGATCTTCACCAAAAACAACAGGTCTTGACTACTCTACAAATCAGGGCTGTATGCAAAACATTATTTGATTCTGTTTGAATTTGCGGCTGTTATCGTATGCCATACAAAATACCTTTGTTAAAAAAACGTTGCAGGTAAACTACCCCTTTCCCTCAACCGATCTTCACCAAAAACAATAGGTCTTGAGCACTCTACAATTTAGGGCTGTATGCAAATAATCTTTTGATTCTGTTTGAATTTGCGGCTGTTAACGTTTGCCATAGGAGATACCCTTGTTAAAACATAAAACGTTACAGGTAAACTACCCCTTTCCCTTAACCGAACTTCACCAAAATCAACCGATCTTGAGAACTCTACAATTCAGGGCTGTATGCGAAACATTATTTGATTCTGTTTGAATTTGCGGCTGTTATCGTTTGCCATAGGAAATACCCTTGTTAAAACATAAAACGTTACAGGTAAACTACCCCTTTCCCTTAACCGATCTTCACCAAAATCAACAGATCTTGAGGACTCTACAATTCAGGGCTGTATGCGAAACATTATTTGATTCTGTTTGAATTTGCGGCTGTTATCGTTTGCCAAACAAACAAAATTACCCTTGCTAAAAAAAAACCGTTGCTGGTAAACTACCCCTTTCCCTCAACCGATCTTCACCAAAAACAACAGGTCTTGAGTACTCTACAAATCAGGGCTGTATGCAAAACGTTATTTGATTCTGTTTGAATTTGCGGCTGTTATCGTATGCCATAGAAAATACCTTTGTTAAAAAAACGTTGCAGGTAAACTACCCCTTTCCCTCAACCGATCTTCACCAAAAACAATAGGTCTTGAGAACTCTACAATTTAGGGCTGTATGCAAATAATCTTTTGATTCTGTTTGAATTTGCAGCTGTTATCGTTTGCCATAGGAGATACCCTTGTTAAAACATAAAACGTTACTGGTAAACTACCCCTTTCCCTTAACCGATCTTCACCAAAAACAATAGGTCATGAGTACTCTACAAATCAAGGCTGTATGCAAAACATTATTTGATTCTGTTTGAATTTGCGGCTGTTATCGTTTGCCATAGAAAATACCCTTGAAAAAAAACGTTGCAGGTAAACTACCCCATTCCCTCAACCGAACTTCACCAAAAACAAAAGATCCTTAGAACTCTACAATTTAGGGCTGTATGCAAATAATCTTTTGATTCTGTTTGAATTTGCGTCTGTTATCGTTTGCCAAACAAACAAAATTACCCTTGCTAAAAAAAAACCGTTGCAGGTAAACTACCCCTATCCCTCAACCGATCTTCACCAAAAACAATACGTCGCGAGTACTCTGCAAGTCAGGGCTGCATGCAAAAAATTATTTGATTCTGTTTGAATTTGCGGCAGTTATCGTTTCCCATAGAAAAAAAATCTACAGACACACAGACACACAGACAGACACACAGACACACAGAGACTTTTCGGAAAACGACTTTTTTTCATGTTTTGAGTGTAGTAGAATCAGAATCTGCAATAATCTCGAACAAGATTTTTTTTGCCATCACCATACTTCCATTCCTTAAGGAATATGGAAGTAAAAATTACCCTTGAAAAAAACCGTTGCTGGTAAACTACCCCTTTCCCTTAACCGATCTTCACCAAAAACGACAGGTCTTGGGTACTCTACAATTCAGGTCTGTATGCAAACAATTATTTGATTCTGTTTGAATTTGCGGCTATTATCGTTTGCCATAGAAAACACCCTTGATAAAACATAAAACGTTGCTGGTAAACTACCCTATTCCATTAACCGATCTTCACCAATAACAATAGGTCGCGAGTACTCTACAAATCAGGGCTGCATGCAAAAACTTATTTGATTCTGTTTGAATTTTCGGCTGTTATCGTTTGCCATAGAAAAAAATCTACAGACACACAGACAGACACACACACACACAGACACACACACACACACACACACACACACACACACACACACACACACACACACACACACACACACACACACACACACACACACACACACTTTTCGAAAAACGACCTTTTTTCATGTTTTGAGTGTAGTACAATCAGAATCTGCAATAATCTCGAACACGATTTTTTTTGCCGTCACCATATTTCCATTTCCTTAAGGAACGTGGAAGTAAAATATCGGTATGGAGAAACATACATGACTTTCATATTCTAAGATTTATATTTAAAATCATTTTCAGCCAAACAGCCAGGCTGTGTCTTACCTGCCTTTTTATTGCTGTATTAAATGAAAAATATTATATTACATTAAAATGAAAAAATTATAAATTTATTGCCTGGCAACAAAATTATTTTATTTTTAACAACTACCATTGTTTCAAAAAGTTTAAATAAATTTTCAAGTACTTTACTCTTGTTAAAACGTAAAAGGTTGCTGGTAAACTACCCCTTCCCCTTAACCGATCTTCACCAAAATCGAAAGTCATTGAGAACTCTACAATTCAGGAACGTATGCAAAAAATTATTTGATTCTGTTTGAATTTGCGGCTGTTATCGTTTGCCATAGAAAATACCCTTGTTAAAAAAACGTTGCCGGTAAACTACCCCTTTCCCTCAACTGATCTTCACCAAAAACAATAGGTCTTGTGAACTCTACAATTTAGGGATGTGTGCAAATAATCTTTTGATTCTGTTTGAATTTGCGGCTGTTATCGTTTGCCATAGGAAATACCCTTGTTAAAACATAAAACGTTACTGGTAAACTACCCCTTTCCCTTAACCGAACTTCACCAAAATCAACAGATCTTGAGAACTCTACAATTCAGGGCTGTATGCGAAACATTATTTGATTCTGTTTGAATTTGCGGCTGTTATCGTTTGCCATAGGAAATACCCTTGTTAAAACATAAAACGTTACAGGTAAACTACCCCTTTCCCTTAACCGATCTTCACCAAAATCAACAGATCTTGAGAACTCTACAATTCAGGGCTGTATGCGAAACATTATTTGATTCTGTTTGAATTTGCGGCTGTTATCGTTTTAAAACAAACAAAATTACCCTTGCTAAAAAAAAACCGTTGCTGGTAAACTACCCCTTTCCCTCAACCGATCTTCACCAAAAACAACAGGTCTTGACTACTCTACAAATCAGGGCTGTATGCAAAACATTATTTGATTCTGTTTGAATTTGCGGCTGTTATCGTATGCCATACAAAATACCTTTGTTAAAAAAACGTTGCAGGTAAACTACCCCTTTCCCTCAACCGATCTTCACCAAAAACAATAGGTCTTGAGAACTCTACAATTTAGGGCTGTATGCAAATAATCTTTTGATTCTGTTTGAATTTGCGGCTGTTATCGTTTGCCATAGGAGATACCCTTGTTAAAACATAAAACGTTACAGGTAAACTACCCCTTTCCCTTAACCGAACTTCACCAAAATCAACAGATCTTGAGAACTCCACAATTCAGGGCTGTATGCGAAACATTATTTGATTCTGTTTGAATTTGCGGCTGTTATCGTTTGCCATAGGAAATACCCTTGTTAAAACATAAAACGTTACAGGTAAACTACCCCTTTCCCTTAACCGATCTTCACCAAAATCAACAGATCTTGAGGACTCTACAATTCAGGGCTGTATGCGAAACATTATTTGATTCTGTTTGAATTTGCGGCTGTTATCGTTTGCCAAACAAACAAAATTACCCTTGCTAAAAAAAAACCGTTGCTGGTAAACTACCCCTTTCCCTCAACCGATCTTCACCAAAAACAACAGGTCTTGAGTACTCTACAAATCAGGGCTGTATGCAAAACGTTATTTGATTCTGTTTAAATTTGCGGCTGTTATCGTATGCCGTAGAAAATACCTTTGTTAAAAAAACGTTGCAGGTAAACTACCCCTTTCCCTCAACCGATCTTCACCAAAAACAATAGGTCTTGAGAACTCTACAATTTAGGGCTGTATGCAAATAATCTTTTGATTCTGTTTGAATTTGCAGCTGTTATCGTTTGCCATAGGAGATACCCTTGTTAAAACATAAAACGTTACTGGTAAACTACCCCTTTCCCTTAACCGATCTTCACCAAAAACAATAGGTCATGAGTACTCTGCAAGTCAGGGCTGTATGCAAAACATTATTTGATTCTGTTTGAATTTGCGGCTGTTATCGTTTGCCATAGAAAATACCCTTGAAAAAAAACGTTGCAGGTAAACTACCCCATTCCCTCAACCGAACTTCACCAAAAACAAAAGATCCTTAGAACTCTACAATTTAGGGCTGTATGCAAATAATCTTTTGATTCTGTTTGAATTTGCGTCTGTTATCGTTTGCCAAACAAACAAAATTACCCTTGCTAAAAAAAAAACCGTTGCAGGTAAACTACCCCTATCCCTCAACCGATCTTCACCAAAAACAATACGTCGCGAGTACTCTGCAAGTCAGGGCTGCATGCAAAAAATTATTTGATTCTGTTTGAATTTGCGGCAGTTATCGTTTCCCATAGAAAAAAAATCTACAGACACACAGACACACAGACAGACAGACAGACACACAGACACTTTTCGGAAAACGACTTTTTTTCATGTTTTGAGTGTAGTAGAATCAGAATCTGCAATAATCTCGAACACGATTTTTTTTGCCATCACCATACTTCCATTCCTTAAGGAATATGGAAGTAAAATATCGGTATGGAGAACCATACATGACTTCCATATTCTAAGATTTATATTTAAAATCATTTTCAGCCAAACAGCCAGGCTGTGTCTTACCTGCCTTTTTATTGCTGTATTAAATGAAAAATATTATATTACATTAAAATGAAAAAATTATAATTTTATTGCCTGGCAACAAAATTATTTTATTTTTAACAATTACCATTGTTTCAAAAAGTTTAAATAAATTTTCAAGTACTTTACTCTTGTTAAAACGTAAAAGGTTGCTGGTAAACTACCCCTTCCCCTTAACCGATCTTCACCAAAATCGAAAGTCATTGAGACCTCTACAATTCAGGGACGTATGCAAAAAATTATTTCATTCTGTTTGAATTTGCGGCTGTTATCGTTTGCCATAGAAAATACGCTTGATAAAAAAACGTTGCAAGTAAACTACCCCTTCCCCTTAACCGATCTTCACCAAAAACAATAGGTCTCGAGTACTCTACAAATCAGGGCTGTATGCAAAACATTATTTGATTCTGTTTGAATTTGCGGCTGTTATCGTTTGCCATAGAAAATAACCCTTGTTAAAAAAACGTTGCTAGTAAACTACCCCTTTCCCTTAACCGATCTTCACCAAAAACAATAGATCTTGACAACACTACAATTTAGGACAGTATGCAAATAATCTTTTGATTCTGTTTGAATTTGCGGCTGTTATCGTTTGCCATAGAATATACCCTTGTTAAAAAAACGTTGCTGGTAAACTACCCCTATCCCTCAACCGATCTTCACTAAAAACAATAGGTCTTGAGAACTGTACAATCTAGGGCTGTATGCAAATAATCTTTTGATTCTGTTTGAATTTGCGGCTGTTATCGTTTGCCATAGGAAATACCCTTGTTAAAACATAAAACGTTACAGGTAAACTACCTCTTTCCCTTAACCGATCTTCACTAAAATCGACAGATCTTGAGAACTCTACATTTCAGGGCTGTATGCTAAACATTATTTGATTCTGTTTGAATTTGCGGCTGTTATCGTTTGCCAAACAAACAAAATTACCCTTGCTAAAAAAAAATCGTTGCTGGTAAACTACCCCTTTCCCTCAACCGATCTTCACCAAAAACAACAGGTCGCGAGTACTCTGCAAATCAGGGCTGCATGCAAAAAATTATTTGATTCTGTTTGAATTTGCGGCAGTTATCGTTTGCCATAGAAAAAAATCTACAGACTGACAGACAGACAGACACACACACAGACACTTTTCGGAAAACGACTTTTTTTCATGTTTTGAGTGTAGTAGAATCAGAATCTGCAATAATCTCGAACACGATTTTTTTTGCCATCACCATACTTCCATTCCTTAAGGAATATGGAAGTAAAATTACCCTTGATAAAAAACCGTTGCTGGTAAACTACCCCTTTCGCTTAACCGATCTTCACCAAAAACGATAGGTCTTGAGAACTCTACAATTCAGGGCTGTATACAAAACATTAGTTGATTCTCTTTGAATTTACGACAGTTATCGTTCGTCATAGAAACAAGTACTTTACTCTTGTTAAAACGTAAAAGGTTGCCGGTAAACTACCCCTTCCCCTTAACCGATCTTCACCAAAATCGAAAGTCTTGGAGAACTCTACAATTCAGGGAAGTATGCAAAAAATTATTTGATTCTGTTTGAATTTGCGGCTGTTATCGTTTGCCATAGAAAATACGCTTGATAAAAAAACGGTGCAGGTAAACTACCCCTTCCCCTTAACCGATCTTCACCAAAAACAATATGTCTTGATTACTCTACAAATCAGGGCTGTATGCAAAACATTGTTTGATTCCGTTTGAATTTGCGGCTGTTATCGTTTGCCATAGAAAATACCCTTGTTAAAAAAACGTTGCAGGTAAACTACCCCTTTCCCTCAACCGATCTTCACCAAAAACAGTAGGTCTTGAGAACTCTACAATTTAGGGCTGTATGCAAATAATCTTTTGATTCTGTTTGAATTTGCGGCTGTTATCGTTTGCCATAGGAAATACCCTTGTTAAAACATAAAACGTTACAGGTAAACTACCCCTTTCCCTTAACCGATCTTCACCAAAAACCACAGGTCTTGAGTACTCTACAAATCAGGCCTGTATGCAAAATATTATTTGATTCTGTTTGAATTTGCGGCTGTTATCGTTTGCCATAGAAAATACCCTTGTTAAAAAAACGTTGCCGGTAAACTACCCCTTTCCCTCAACCGATCTTCACCAAAAACAATAGGTCTTGAGAACTCTACAATTTAGGGATGTATGCAAATAATCTTTTGATTCTGTTTGAATTTGCGGCTGTTATCGTTTGCCATAGGAAATACCCTTGTTAAAACATAAAACGTTACAGGTAAACTACCCCTTTCCCTTAACCGATCTTCACCAAAATCAACAGATCTTGAGAACTCTACAATTCAGGGCTGTATGCGAAACATTATTTGATTCTGTTTGAATTTGCGGCTGTTATCGTTTGCCAAACAAACAAAAATATCGGTATGGAGAACCATACATGACTTCCATATTCTAAGATTTATATTTAAAATCATTTTCAGCCAAACAGCCAGGGAAGGAATTTTAACAAAAAAATACTTCTTTGTTGCCAATAACGTAGTACACATATAAATATCGGTATGGAGAACCATACATGACTTCCATATTCTAAGATTTATATTTAAAATCATTTTCACCCAAACAGCCAGGCTGCGTCTTACCTGCCTTTTTATTGCTGTATTAAATGAAAAATATTATATTACATTAAAATGAAAAAATTATAATTTTATTGCCTGGCAACAAAATTATTTTATTTTTAACAATTACCATTGTTTCAAAAAGTTTAAATAAATTTTCAAGTACTTTACTCTTGTTAAAACGTAAAAGGTTGCAGGTAAACTACCCCTTCCCCTTAACCGATCTTCACCAAAATCGAAAGTCACTGACACCTCTACAATTCAGGGACGTATGCAAAAAATTATTTGATTCTGTTTGAATTTGCGGCTGTTATCGTTTGCCATAGAAAATACGCTTGATAAAAAAACGTTGCAGGTAAACTACCCCTTCCCCTTAACCGATCTTCACCAAAAACAACAGGTCTTGAGTACTCTACAAATCAGGGCTGTTTGCAAAACATTATTTGATTCTGTTTGAATTTGCGGCTGTTATCGTTTGCCATAGAAAATACCCTTGTTAAAAAAACGTTGCAGGTAAACTACCCCTTTCCCTCAACCGATCTTCACCAAAAACAACAGGTCTTGAGACCTCTACAATTTATGGCTGTATGCAAATAATCTTTTGATTCTGTTTGAATTTGCGGCTGTTATCGTTTGCCATAGGAAATACCCTTGTTAAAACATAAAACGTTACTGGTAAACTACCCCTTTCCCTTAACCGAACTTCACCAAAAACCACAGGTCTTGAGTACTCTACAAATCAGGCCTGTATGCAAAATATTATTTGATTCTGTTTGAATTTGCGGCTGTTATCGTTTGCCATAGAAAATACCCTTGTTAAAAAAACGTTGCCGGTAAACTACCCCTTTCCCTCAACCGATCTTCACCAAAAACAATAGGTCTTGAGAACTCTACAATTTAGGGATGTATGCAAATAATCTTTTGATTCTGTTTGAATTTGCGGCTGTTATCGTTTGCCATAGGAAATACCCTTGTTAAAACATAAAACGTTACAGGTAAACTACCCCTTTCCCTTAACCGATCTTCACCAAAATCAACAGATCTTGAGACCTCTACAATTCAGGGCTGTATGCGAAACATTATTTGATTCTGTTTGAATTTGCGGCTGTTATCGTTTGCCAAACAAACAAAATTACCCTTGCTAAAAAAAAACCGTTGCAGGTAAACTACCCCTTTCCCTCAACCGATCTTCACCAAAAACAACAGGTCGCGAGTACTCTGCAAATCAGGGCTGCATGCAAAAAATTATTTGATTCTGTTTGAATTTGCGGCAGTTATCGTTTGCCATAGAAAAAAATCTACAGATAGACAGACAGACAGACAGACACACACACAGACACTTTTCGGAAAACGACTTTTTTTCATGTTTTGAGTGTAGTAGAATCAGAATCTGCAATAATCTCGAACACGATTTTTTTTGCCATCACCATACTTCCATTCCTTAAGGAATATGGAAGTAAAATTACCCTTGATAAAAAACCGTTGCTGGTAAACTACCCCTTTCGCTTAACCGATCTTCACCAAAAACGATAGGTCTTGAGAACTCTACAATTCAGGGCTGTATACAAAACATTAGTTGTTTCTCTTTGAATTTACGACAGTTATCGTTCGTCATAGAAACAAGTACTTTACTCTTGTTAAAACGTAAAAGGTTGCCGGTAAACTACCCCTTCCCCTTAACCGATCTTCACCAAAATCGAAAGTCTTGGAGACCTCTACAATTCAGGGAAGTATGCAAAAAATTATTTGATTCTGTTTGAATTTGCGGCTGTTATCGTTTGCCATAGAAAATACGCTTGATAAAAAAACGGTGCAGGTAAACTACCCCTTCCCCTTAACCGATCTTCACCAAAAACAATATGTCTTGATTACTCTACAAATCAGGGCTGTATGCAAAACATTGTTTGATTCCGTTTGAATTTGCGGCTGTTATCGTTTGCCATAGAAAATACCCTTGTTAAAAAAACGTTGCAGGTAAACTACCCCTTTCCCTCAACCGATCTTCACCAAAAACTGTAGGTCTTGAGAACTCTACAATTTAGGGCTGTATGCAAATAATCTTTTGATTCTGTTTGAATTTGCGGCTGTTATCGTTTGCCATAGGAAATACCCTTGTTAAAACATAAAACGTTACAGGTAAACTACCCCTTTCCCTTAACCGATCTTCACCAAAATCAGCAGATCTTGAGAACTCTACAATTCAGGGCTGTATGCGAAACATTATTTGATTCTGTTTGAATTTGCGGCTGTTATCGTTTGCCAAACAAACAAAAATATCGGTATGGAGAACCATACATGACTTCCATATTCTAAGATTTATATTTAAAATCATTTTCAGCCAAACAGCCAGGGAAGGAATTTTAACAAAAAAATACTTCTTTGTTGCCAATAACGTAGTACACATATAAATATCGGTATGGAGAACCATACATGACTTCCATATTCTAAGATTTATATTTAAAATCATTTTCACCCAAACAGCCAGGCTGCGTCTTACCTGCCTTTTTATTGCTGTATTAAATGAAAAATATTATATTACATTAAAATGAAAAAATTATAATTTTATTGCCTGGCAACAAAATTATTTTATTTTTAACAATTACCATTGTTTCAAAAAGTTTAAATAAATTTTCAAGTACTTTACTCTTGTTAAAACGTAAAAGGTTGCAGGTAAACTACCCCTTCCCCTTAACCGATCTTCACCAAAATCGAAAGTCACTGACACCTCTACAATTCAGGGACGTATGCAAAAAATTATTTGATTCTGTTTGAATTTGCGGCTGTTATCGTTTGCCATAGAAAATACGCTTGATAAAAAAACGTTGCAGGTAAACTACCCCTTCCCCTTAACCGATCTTCACCAAAAACAACAGGTCTTGAGTACTCTACAAATCAGGGCTGTTTGCAAAACATTATTTGATTCTGTTTGAATTTGCGGCTGTTATCGTTTGCCATAGAAAATACCCTTGTTAAAAAAACGTTGCCGGTAAACTACCCCTTTCCCTTAACCGAACTTCACCAAAATCAACAGATCTTGAGAACTCTACAATTCAGGGCTGTATGCGAAACATTATTTGATTCTGTTTGAATTTGCGGCTGTTATCGTTTGCCATAGGAAATACCCTTGTTAAAACATAAAACGTTACAGGTAAACTACCCCTTTCCCTTAACCGATCTTCACCAAAATCAACAGATCTTGAGAACTCTACAATTCAGGGCTGTATGCGAAACATTATTTGATTCTGTTTGAATTTGCGGCTGTTATCGTTTTAAAACAAACAAAATTACCCTTGCTAAAAAAAAACCGTTGCTGGTAAACTACCCCTTTCCCTCAACCGATCTTCACCAAAAACAACAGGTCTTGACAACTCTACAAATCAGGGCTGTATGCAAAACATTATTTGATTCTGTTTGAATTTGCGGCTGTTATCGTATGCCATACAAAATACCTTTGTTAAAAAAACGTTGCAGGTAAACTACCCCTTTCCCTCAACCGATCTTCACCAAAAACAATAGGTCTTGAGAACTCTACAATTTAGGGCTGTATGCAAATAATCTTTTGATTCTGTTTGAATTTGCGGCTGTTATCGTTTGCCATAGGAGATACCCTTGTTAAAACATAAAACGTTACAGGTAAACTACCCCTTTCCCTTAACCGAACTTCACCAAAATCAACAGATCTTGAGAACTCCACAATTCAGGGCTGTATGCGAAACATTATTTGATTCTGTTTGAATTTGCGGCTGTTATCGTTTGCCATAGGAAATACCCTTGTTAAAACATAAAACGTTACAGGTAAACTACCCCTTTCCCTTAACCGATCTTCACCAAAATCAACAGATCTTGAGGACTCTACAATTCAGGGCTGTATGCGAAACATTATTTGATTCTGTTTGAATTTGCGGCTGTTATCGTTTGCCAAACAAACAAAATTACCCTTGCTAAAAAAAAAACCGTTGCTGGTAAACTACCCCTTTCCCTCAACCGATCTTCACCAAAAACAACAGGTCTTGAGTACTCTACAAATCAGGGCTGTATGCAAAACGTTATTTGATTCTGTTTAAATTTGCGGCTGTTATCGTATGCCGTAGAAAATACCTTTGTTAAAAAAACGTTGCAGGTAAACTACCCCTTTCCCTCAACCGATCTTCACCAAAAACAATAGGTCTTGAGAACTCTACAATTTAGGGCTGTATGCAAATAATCTTTTGATTCTGTTTGAATTTGCAGCTGTTATAGTTTGCCATAGGAGATACCCTTGTTAAAACATAAAACGTTACTGGTAAACTACCCCTTTCCCTTAACCGACCTTCACCAAAAACAATAGGTCATGAGTACTCTGCAAGTCAGGGCTGTATGCAAAACATTATTTGATTCTGTTTGAATTTGCGGCTGTTATCGTTTGCCATAGAAAATACCCTTGAAAAAAAACGTTGCAGGTAAACTACCCCATTCCCTCAACCGAACTTCACCAAAAACAAAAGATCCTTAGAACTCTACAATTTAGGGCTGTATGCAAATAATCTTTTGATTCTGTTTGAATTTGCGTCTGTTATCGTTTGCCAAACAAACAAAATTACCCTTGCTAAAAAAAAACCGTTGCAGGTAAACTACCCCTATCCCTCAACCGATCTTCACCAAAAACAATACGTCGCGAGTACTCTGCAAGTCAGGGCTGCATGCAAAAAATTATTTGATTCTGTTTGAATTTGCGGCAGTTATCGTTTCCCATAGAAAAAAAATCTACAGACACACAGACAGACAGACAGACACACAGACACTTTTCGGAAAACGACTTTTTTTCATGTTTTGAGTGTAGTAGAATCAGAATCTGCAATAATCTCGAACACGATTTTTTTTGCCATCACCATACTTCCATTCCTTAAGGAATATGGAAGTAAAATATCGGTATGGAGAACCATACATGACTTCCATATTCTAAGATTTATATTTAAAATCATTTTCAGCCAAACAGCCAGGCTGTGTCTTACCTGCCTTTTTATTGCTGTATTAAATGAAAAATATTATATTACATTAAAATGAAAAAATTATAATTTTATTGCCTGGCAACAAAATTATTTTATTTTTAACAATTACCATTGTTTCAAAAAGTTTAAATAAATTTTCAAGTACTTTACTCTTGTTAAAACGTAAAAGGTTGCTGGTAAACTACCCCTTCCCCTTAACCGATCTTCACCAAAATCGAAAGTCATTGAGACCTCTACAATTCAGGGACGTATGCAAAAAATTATTTGATTCTGTTTGAATTTGCGGCTGTTATCGTTTGCCATAGAAAATACGCTTGATAAAAAAACGTTGCAAGTAAACTACCCCTTCCCCTTAACCGATCTTCACCAAAAACAATAGGTCTCGAGTACTCTACAAATCAGGGCTGTATGCAAAACATTATTTGATTCTGTTTGAATTTGCGGCTGTTATCGTTTGCCATAGAAAATAACCCTTGTTAAAAAAACGTTGCTAGTAAACTACCCCTTTCCCTTAACCGATCTTCACCAAAAACAATAGATCTTGACAACTCTACAATTTAGGACAGTATGCAAATAATCTTTTGATTCTGTTTGAATTTGCGGCTGTTATCGTTTGCCATAGAATATACCCTTGTTAAAAAAACGTTGCTGGTAAACTACCCCTATCCCTCAACCGATCTTCACTAAAAACAATAGGTCTTGAGAACTGTACAATCTAGGGCTGTATGCAAATAATCTTTTGATTCTGTTTGAATTTGCGGCTGTTATCGTTTGCCATAGGAAATACCCTTGTTAAAACATAAAACGTTACAGGTAAACTACCTCTTTCCCTTAACCGATCTTCACTAAAATCGACAGATCTTGAGAACTCTACATTTCAGGGCTGTATGCTAAACATTATTTGATTCTGTTTGAATTTGCGGCTGTTATCGTTTGCCAAACAAACAAAATTACCCTTGCTAAAAAAAAATCGTTGCTGGTAAACTACCCCTTTCCCTCAACCGATCTTCACCAAAAACAACAGGTCGCGAGTACTCTGCAAATCAGGGCTGCATGCAAAAAATTATTTGATTCTGTTTGAATTTGCGGCAGTTATCGTTTGCCATAGAAAAAAATCTACAGACTGACAGACAGACAGACACACACACAGACACTTTTCGGAAAACGACTTTTTTTCATGTTTTGAGTGTAGTAGAATCAGAATCTGCAATAATCTCGAACACGATTTTTTTTGCCATCACCATACTTCCATTCCTTAAGGAATATGGAAGTAAAATTACCCTTGATAAAAAACCGTTGCTGGTAAACTACCCCTTTCGCTTAACCGATCTTCACCAAAAACGATAGGTCTTGAGAACTCTACAATTCAGGGCTGTATACAAAACATTAGTTGATTCTCTTTGAATTTACGACAGTTATCGTTCGTCATAGAAACAAGTACTTTACTCTTGTTAAAACGTAAAAGGTTGCCGGTAAACTACCCCTTCCCCTTAACCGATCTTCACCAAAATCGAAAGTCTTGGAGACCTCTACAATTCAGGGAAGTATGCAAAAAATTATTTGATTCTGTTTGAATTTGCGGCTGTTATCGTTTGCCATAGAAAATACGCTTGATAAAAAAACGGTGCAGGTAAACTACCCCTTCCCCTTAACCGATCTTCACCAAAAACAATATGTCTTGATTACTCTACAAATCAGGGCTGTATGCAAAACATTGTTTGATTCCGTTTGAATTTGCGGCTGTTATCGTTTGCCATAGAAAATACCCTTGTTAAAAAAACGTTGCAGGTAAACTACCCCTTTCCCTCAACCGATCTTCACCAAAAACAGTAGGTCTTGAGAACTCTACAATTTAGGGCTGTATGCAAATAATCTTTTGATTCTGTTTGAATTTGCGGCTGTTATCGTTTGCCATAGGAAATACCCTTGTTAAAACATAAAACGTTACAGGTAAACTACCCCTTTCCCTTAACCGATCTTCACCAAAAACCACAGGTCTTGAGTACTCTACAAATCAGGCCTGTATGCAAAATATTATTTGATTCTGTTTGAATTTGCGGCTGTTATCGTTTGCCATAGAAAATACCCTTGTTAAAAAAACGTTGCCGGTAAACTACCCCTTTCCCTCAACCGATCTTCACCAAAAACAATAGGTCTTGAGAACTCTACAATTTAGGGATGTATGCAAATAATCTTTTGATTCTGTTTGAATTTGCGGCTGTTATCGTTTGCCATAGGAAATACCCTTGTTAAAACATAAAACGTTACAGGTAAACTACCCCTTTCCCTTAACCGATCTTCACCAAAATCAACAGATCTTGAGAACTCTACAATTCAGGGCTGTATGCGAAACATTATTTGATTCTGTTTGAATTTGCGGCTGTTATCGTTTGCCAAACAAACAAAAATATCGGTATGGAGAACCATACATGACTTCCATATTCTAAGATTTATATTTAAAATCATTTTCAGCCAAACAGCCAGGGAAGGAATTTTAACAAAAAAATACTTCTTTGTTGCCAATAACGTAGTACACATATAAATATCGGTATGGAGAACCATACATGACTTCCATATTCTAAGATTTATATTTAAAATCATTTTCACCCAAACAGCCAGGCTGCGTCTTACCTGCCTTTTTATTGCTGTATTAAATGAAAAATATTATATTACATTAAAATGAAAAAATTATAATTTTATTGCCTGGCAACAAAATTATTTTATTTTTAACAATTACCATTGTTTCAAAAAGTTTAAATAAATTTTCAAGTACTTTACTCTTGTTAAAACGTAAAAGGTTGCAGGTAAACTACCCCTTCCCCTTAACCGATCTTCACCAAAATCGAAAGTCACTGACACCTCTACAATTCAGGGACGTATGCAAAAAAGTATTTGATTCTGTTTGAATTTGCGGCTGTTATCGTTTGCCATAGAAAATACGCTTGATAAAAAAACGTTGCAGGTAAACTACCCCTTCCCCTTAACCGATCTTCACCAAAAACAACAGGTCTTGAGTACTCTACAAATCAGGGCTGTTTGCAAAACATTGTTTGATTCTGTTTGAATTTGCGGCTGTTATCGTTTGCCATAGAAAATACCCTTGTTAAAAAAACGTTGCAGGTAAACTACCCCTTTCCCTCAACCGATCTTCACCAAAAACAACAGGTCTTGAGACCTCTACAATTTATGGCTGTATGCAAATAATCTTTTGATTCTGTTTGAATTTGCGGCTGTTATCGTTTGCCATAGGAAATACCCTTGTTAAAACATAAAACGTTACTGGTAAACTACCCCTTTCCCTTAACCGAACTTCACCAAAAACCACAGGTCTTGAGTACTCTACAAATCAGGCCTGTATGCAAAATATTATTTGATTCTGTTTGAATTTGCGGCTGTTATCGTTTGCCATAGAAAATACCCTTGTTAAAAAAACGTTGCCGGTAAACTACCCCTTTCCCTCAACCGATCTTCACCAAAAACAATAGGTCTTGAGAACTCTACAATTTAGGGATGTATGCAAATAATCTTTTGATTCTGTTTGAATTTGCGGCTGTTATCGTTTGCCATAGGAAATACCCTTGTTAAAACATAAAACGTTACAGGTAAACTACCCCTTTCCCTTAACCGATCTTCACCAAAATCAACAGATCTTGAGACCTCTACAATTCAGGGCTGTATGCGAAACATTATTTGATTCTGTTTGAATTTGCGGCTGTTATCGTTTGCCAAACAAACAAAATTACCCTTGCTAAAAAAAAACCGTTGCAGGTAAACTACCCCTTCCCCTCAACCGATCTTCACCAAAAACAACAGGTCGCGAGTACTCTGCAAATCAGGGCTGCATGCAAAAAATTATTTGATTCTGTTTGAATTTGCGGCAGTTATCGTTTGCCATAGAAAAAAATCTACAGATAGACAGACAGACAGACAGACACACACACAGACACTTTTCGGAAAACGACTTTTTTTCATGTTTTGAGTGTAGTAGAATCAGAATCTGCAATAATCTCGAACACGATTTTTTTTGCCATCACCATACTTCCATTCCTTAAGGAATATGGAAGTAAAATTACCCTTGATAAAAAACCGTTGCTGGTAAACTACCCCTTTCGCTTAACCGATCTTCACCAAAAACGATAGGTCTTGAGAACTCTACAATTCAGGGCTGTATACAAAACATTAGTTGATTCTCTTTGAATTTACGACAGTTATCGTTCGTCATAGAAACAAGTACTTTACTCTTGTTAAAACGTAAAAGGTTGCCGGTAAACTACCCCTTCCCCTTAACCGATCTTCACCAAAATCGAAAGTCTTGGAGACCTCTACAATTCAGGGAAGTATGCAAAAAATTATTTGATTCTGTTTGAATTTGCGGCTGTTATCGTTTGCCATAGAAAATACGCTTGATAAAAAAACGGTGCAGGTAAACTACCCCTTTCCCTTAACCGATCTTCACCAAAAACAATATGTCTTGATTACTCTACAAATCCGGGCTGTATGCAAAACATTGTTTGATTCCGTTTGAATTTGCGGCTGTTATCGTTTGCCATAGAAAATACCCTTGTTAAAAAAACGTTGCAGGTAAACTACCCCTTTCCCTCAACCGATCTTCACCAAAAACTGTAGGTCTTGAGAACTCTACAATTTAGGGCTGTATGCAAATAATCTTTTGATTCTGTTTGAATTTGCGGCTGTTATCGTTTGCCATAGGAAATACCCTTGTTAAAACATAAAACGTTACAGGTAAACTACCCCTTTCCCTTAACCGATCTTCACCAAAATCAGCAGATCTTGAGAACTCTACAATTCAGGGCAGTATGCGAAACATTATTTGATTCTGTTTGAATTTGCGGCTGTTATCGTTTGCCAAACAAACAAAAATATCGGTATGGAGAACCATACATGACTTCCATATTCTAAGATTTATATTTAAAATCATTTTCAGCCAAACAGCCAGGGAAGGAATTTTAACAAAAAAATACTTCTTTGTTGCCAATAACGTAGTACACATATAAATATCGGTATGGAGAACCATACATGACTTCCATATTCTAAGATTTATATTTAAAATCATTTTCACCCAAACAGCCAGGCTGCGTCTTACCTGCCTTTTTATTGCTGTATTAAATGAAAAATATTATATTACATTAAAATGAAAAAATTATAATTTTATTGCCTGGCAACAAAATTATTTTATTTTTAACAATTACCATTGTTTCAAAAAGTTTAAATAAATTTTCAAGTACTTTACTCTTGTTAAAACGTAAAAGGTTGCAGGTAAACTACCCCTTCCCCTTAACCGATCTTCACCAAAATCGAAAGTCACTGACACCTCTACAATTCAGGGACGTATGCAAAAAATTATTTGATTCTGTTTGAATTTGCGGCTGTTATCGTTTGCCATAGAAAATACGCTTGATAAAAAAACGTTGCAGGTAAACTACCCCTTCCCCTTAACCGATCTTCACCAAAAACAACAGGTCTTGAGTACTCTACAAATCAGGGCTGTTTGCAAAACATTATTTGATTCTGTTTGAATTTGCGGCTGTTATCGTTTGCCATAGAAAATACCCTTGTTAAAAAAACGTTGCAGGTAAACTACCCCTTTCCCTCAACCGATCTTCACCAAAAACAACAGGTCTTGAGACCTCTACAATTTATGGCTGTATGCAAATAATCTTTTGATTCTGTTTGAATTTGCGGCTGTTATCGTTTGCCATAGGAAATACCCTTGTTAAAACATAAAACGTTACTGGTAAACTACCCCTTTCCCTTAACCGAACTTCACCAAAAACCACAGGTCTTGAGTACTCTACAAATCAGGCCTGTATGCAAAATATTATTTGATTCTGTTTGAATTTGCGGCTGTTATCGTTTGCCATAGAAAATACCCTTGTTAAAAAAACGTTGCCGGTAAACTACCCCTTTCCCTCAACCGATCTTCACCAAAAACAATAGGTCTTGAGAACTCTACAATTTAGGGATGTATGCAAATAATCTTTTGATTCTGTTTGAATTTGCGGCTGTTATCGTTTGCCATAGGAAATACCCTTGTTAAAACATAAAACGTTACAGGTAAACTACCCCTTTCCCTTAACCGATCTTCACCAAAATCAACAGATCTTGAGACCTCTACAATTCAGGGCTGTATGCGAAACATTATTTGATTCTGTTTGAATTTGCGGCTGTTATCGTTTGCCAAACAAACAAAATTACCCTTGCTAAAAAAAAACCGTTGCCGGTAAACTACCCCTTTCCCTCAACCGATCTTCACCAAAAACAACAGGTCGCGAGTACTCTGCAAATCAGGGCTGCATGCAAAAAATTATTTGATTCTGTTTGAATTTGCGGCAGTTATCGTTTGCCATAGAAAAAAATCTACAGATAGACAGACAGACAGACAGACACACACACAGACACTTTTCGGAAAACGACTTTTTTTCATGTTTTGAGTGTAGTAGAATCAGAATCTGCAATAATCTCGAACACGATTTTTTTTGCCATCACCATACTTCCATTCCTTAAGGAA
The DNA here is from genome assembly GCA_034769895.1 of Magicicada septendecula. Taxonomy (NCBI): domain Eukaryota; kingdom Metazoa; phylum Arthropoda; class Insecta; order Hemiptera; family Cicadidae; genus Magicicada; species Magicicada septendecula. Next base: position 714,661,490 of record CM068367.1, on the reverse strand, counting down.
TATGGAAGTAAAATTACCCTTGATAAAAAACCGTTGCTGGTAAACTACCCCTTTCGCTTAACCGATCTTCACCAAAAACGATAGGTCTTGAGAACTCTACAATTCAGGGCTGTATACAAAACATTAGTTGATTCTCTTTGAATTTACGACAGTTATCGTTCGTCATAGAAACAAGTACTTTATTCTTGTTAAAACGTAAAAGGTTGCCGGTAAACTACCCCTTCCCCTTAACCGATCTTCACCAAAATCGAAAGTCTTGGAGACCTCTACAATTCAGGGAAGTATGCAAAAAATTATTTGATTCTGTTTGAATTTGCGGCTGTTATCGTTTGCCATAGAAAATACGCTTGATAAAAAAACGGTGCAGGTAAACTACCCCTTCCCCTTAACCGATCTTCACCAAAAACAATATGTCTTGATTACTCTACAAATCAGGGCTGTATGCAAAACATTGTTTGATTCCGTTTGAATTTGCGGCTGTTATCGTTTGCCATAGAAAATACCCTTGTTAAAAAAACGTTGCAGGTAAACTACCCCTTTCCCTCAACCGATCTTCACCAAAAACTGTAGGTCTTGGGAACTCTACAATTTAGGGCTGTATGCAAATAATCTTTTGATTCTGTTTGAATTTGCGGCTGTTATCGTTTGCCATAGGAAATACCCTTGTTAAAACATAAAACGTTACAGGTAAACTACCCCTTTCCCTTAACCGATCTTCACCAAAATCAGCAGATCTTGAGAACTCTACAATTCAGGGCTGTATGCGAAACATTATTTGATTCTGTTTGAATTTGCGGCTGTTATCGTTTGCCAAACAAACAAAAATATCGGTATGGAGAACCATACATGACTTCCATATTCTAAGATTTATATTTAAAATCATTTTCAGCCAAACAGCCAGGGAAGGAATTTTAACAAAAAAATACTTCTTTGTTGCCAATAACGTAGTACACATATAAATATCGGTATGGAGAACCATACATGACTTCCATATTCTAAGATTTATATTTAAAATCATTTTCACCCAAACAGCCAGGCTGCGTCTTACCTGCCTTTTTATTGCTGTATTAAATGAAAAATATTATATTACATTAAAATGAAAAAATTATAATTTTATTGCCTGGCAACAAAATTATTTTATTTTTAACAATTACCATTGTTTCAAAAAGTTTAAATAAATTTTCAAGTACTTTACTCTTGTTAAAACGTAAAAGGTTGCAGGTAAACTACCCCTTCCCCTTAACCGATCTTCACCAAAATCGAAAGTCACTGACACCTCTACAATTCAGGGACGTATGCAAAAAATTATTTGATTCTGTTTGAATTTGCGGCTGTTATCGTTTGCCATAGAAAATACGCTTGATAAAAAAACGTTGCAGGTAAACTACCCCTTCCCCTTAACCGATCTTCACCAAAAACAACAGGTCTTGAGTACTCTACAAATCAGGGCTGTTTGCAAAACATTATTTGATTCTGTTTGAATTTGCGGCTGTTATCGTTTGCCATAGGAAATACCCTTGTTAAAACATAAAACGTTACTGGTAAACTACCCCTTTCCCTTAACCGAACTTCACCAAAAACCAAAGGTCTTGAGTACTCTACAAATCAGGCCTGTATGCAAAATATTATTTGATTCTGTTTGAATTTGCGGCTGTTATCGTTTGCCATAGAAAATACCCTTGTTAAAAAAACGTTGCCGGTAAACTACCCCTTTCCCTCAACCGATCTTCACCAAAAACAATAGGTCTTGAGAACTCTACAATTTAGGGATGTATGCAAATAATCTTTTGATTCTGTTTGAATTTGCGGCTGTTATCGTTTGCCATAGGAAATACCCTTGTTAAAACATAAAACGTTACAGGTAAACTACCCCTTTCCCTTAACCGATCTTCACCAAAATCAACAGATCTTGAGACCTCTACAATTCAGGGCTGTATGCGAAACATTATTTGATTCTGTTTGAATTTGCGGCTGTTATCGTTTGCCAAACAAACAAAATTTCCCTTGCTAAAAAAAAACCGTTGCAGGTAAACTACCCCTTTCCCTCAACCGATCTTCACCAAAAACAATAGGTCGAGAGTACTCTGCAAATCAGTGCTGTGTGCAAAAAATTATTTGATTCTGTTTGAATTTGCGGCAGTTATCGTTTGCCATAGAAAAAAAATCTACAGACAGACAGACACATAGACAGACAGACAGACAGACAGACAGACAGACACACAGACACTTTTCGGAAAAAGACTTTTTTTCATGTTTTGAGTGTAGTAGAACCAGAATCTGCAATAATCTCGAACACGATTTTTTTTGCCATCACCATACTTCCATTCCTTAAGGAATATGGAAGTAAAATTACCCTTGAAAAAAACCGTTGCTGGTAAACTACCCCTTCCCCTTAACCGATCTTCACCAAAAACGACAGGTCTTGGGTACTCTACAATTCAGGTCTGTATGCAAACAATTATTTGATTCTGTTTGAATTTGCGGCTATTATCGTTTGCCATAGAAAACACCCTTGATAAAACATAAAACGTTGCTGGTAAACTACCCTATTCCATTAACCGATCTTCACCAATAACAATAGGTCGCGAGTACTCTACAAATCAGGGCTGCATGCAAAACTTATTTGATTCTGTTTGAATTTTCGGCTGTTATCGTTTGCCATAGAAAAAAATCTACAGACACACAGACACACACAGACACACACACACACACACACACACACACACACACACACACACACACACACACACACTTTTCGAAAAACGACTTTTTTTCATGTTTTGAGTGTAGTACAATCAGAATCTGCAATAATCTCGAACACGATTTTTTTTGCCATCACCATATTTCCATTTCCTTAAGGAACGTGGAAGTAAAATATCGGTATGGAGAAACATACATGACTTTCATATTCTAAGATTTATATTTAAAATCATTTTCAGCCAAACAGCCAGGCTGTGTCTTACCTGCCTTTTTATTGCTGTATTAAATGAAAAATATTATATTACATTAAAATGAAAAAATTATAAATTTATTGCCTGGCAACAATATTATTTTATTTTTAACAATTACCATTGTTTCAAAAACTTTAAATAAATTTTCAAGTACTTTACTCTTGTTAAAACGTAAAAGGTTGCTGGTAAACTACCCCTTCCCCTTAACCGATCTTCATCAAAATCGAAAGTCGTTGAGAACTCTACAATTCAGGAACGTATGCAAAAAAATAAATGATTCTGTTTGAATTTGCGGCTGTTATCGTTTGCCATAGAAAATACCCTTGTTAAAAAAACGTTGCCGGTAAACTACCCCTTTCCCTCAACCGATCTTCACCAAAAACAATAGGTATTGAGAACTCTACAATTTAGGGATGTGTGCAAATAATCTTTTGATTCTGTTTGAACTTGCGGCTGTTATCGTTTGCCATAGGAAATACCCTTGTTAAAACATAAAACGTTACAGGTAAACTACCCCTTTCCCTTAACCGAACTTCACCAAAATCAAGAGATCTTGAGAACTCTACACTTCAGGGCAGTATGCGAAACATTATTTGATTCTGTTTGAATTTGCGGCTGTTATCGTTTGCCATAGGAAATACCCTTGTTAAAACATAAAACGTTACAGGTAAAATACCCCTTTCCCTTAACCGATCTTCACCAAAATCAACAGATCTTGAGAACTCTAAAATTCAGGGCTGTATGCGAAACATTATTTGATTCTGTTTGAATTTGGGGCTGTTATCGTTTGCCAAACAAACAAAATTACCCTTGCTAAAAAAAACTGTTGCTGGTAAACTACCCTTTTCCCTCAACCGATCTTCACCAAAAACAAAAGGTCTTGAGTACTCTACAAATCAGGGCTGTATGCAAAACATTATTTGATTCTGTTTGAATTTGCGGCTGTTATCGTATGCCATAGAAAATACCTTTGTTAAAAAAACGTTGCAGGTAAACTACCCCTTTCCCTCAACCGATCTTCACCAAAAACAATAGGTCTTGAGAACTCTACAATTTAGGGCTCTATGCAGATAATCTTTTGATTCTGTTTGAATTTGCGGCTGTTATCGTTTGTCATAGGAAATACCCTTGTTAAAACATAAAACGTTACTGGTAAACTACCCCTTTCCCTTAACCGATCTTCACCAAAGACAATTGGTCTTGAGCACTCTGCAAACCAAGGCCGTATGCAAAACATTATTTGATTCTGTTTGAATTTACGGCTGTTATAATTTGCCATAGGAAATACCCTTGTTAAAAAAACGTTGCTGGTAAACTACCCCTTTCCCTCAACCGAACTTCACTAAAAACAATAGATCTTTAGAACTCTACAATTTAGGGCTGTATGCAAATAATCTTTTGATTCTGTTTGAATTTGCGGCTGATATCGGTTGCCATAGGAAATACACTTGTTAAAACATAAAACGTTACTGGTAAACTACCCTTTCCCTTAACCGATCTTCACCAAAATCGAAGGATCTTGAGAACTACACAATTCAGGGCTGTATGCGAAACATTATTTGATTCTGTTTGAATTTGCGTCTGTTATCGTTTGCCAAACAAACAAAATTACCCTTGCTAAAAAAAAACCGTTGCAGGTAAACTACCCCTATCCCTCAACCGATCTTCACCATAAACAATAGGTCGCGAGTACTCTGCAAGTCAGGGCTGCATGCAAAAAATTATTTGATTCTGTTTGAATTTGCGGCAGTTATCGTTTCCCATAGAAAAAAAATCTACAGACACAAGACACACAGACAGACAGACAGACACACAGACACTTTTCGGAAAACGACTTTTTTTCATGTTTTGAGTGTAGTAGAATCAGAATCTGCAATAATCTCGAACACGATTTTTTTTGCCATCACCATACTTCCATTCCTTAAGGAATATGGAAGTAATACGCTTGATAAAAAAACGTTGCAGGTAAACTACACCTTCCCCTTAACCGATCTTCACCAAAAACAACAGGTCTTGAGTACTCTACAAATCAGAGCTGTATGCAAAACATTATTTGATTCTGTTTGAATTTGCGGCTGTTATCGTTTCCCATAGAAAATACACTTGTTAAAAAAACGTTGCGGGTAAACTACCCCTTTCCCTCAACCGATCTTCACCAAAAACAATAGGTCTTGAGAACTCAACAACGTAGGGATGTATGCAAATAATCTTTTGATTCTGTTTGAATTTGCGGCTGTTATCGTATGCCATAGAAAATACCTTTGTTAAAAAAACGTTGCAGGTAAACTACCCCTTTCCCTCAACCGATCTTCACCAAAAACAATAGGTCTTGAGAACCATACAATTTAGGGCTGTATGCAAATAATCTTTTGATTCTGTTTGAATTTGCGGCTGTTATCGTTTGCCATACGAAATACCCTTGTTAAAACATAAAACGTTACAGGTAAACTACCTCTTTCCCTTAACCGATCTTCACCAAAATCAACAGATCTTGAGAACTCTACAATTCAGGGCTGTATGCGAAACATTATTTGAATCTGTTTGAATTTGCGGCTGTTATCGTTTGCCAAACAAACAAAATTACCCTTGCTAAAAAAAACCGTTGCTGGTACACTACCCTTTTCCCTCAACCGATCGTCACCAAAAACAACACGTCTTGAGTACTCTACAAGTCAGGGCTGTATGCAAAACATTATTTGATTCTGTTTGAATTTGCGGCTGTTATCGTATGCCATAGAAAATACCTTTGTTAAAAAAACGTTGCAGGTAAACTACCCCTTTCCCTCAACCGATCTTCACCAAAAACAATAGGTCTTGAGAACTCTACAATTTAGGGCTGTATGCAAATAATCTTTTGATTCTGTTTGAATTTGCGGCTGTTATCGTTTGCCATAGGAAATACCCTTGTTAAAACATAAAACGTTACTGGTAAACTACCCTTTCCCTTAACCGATCTTCACCAAAATCGAAGGATCTTGAGAACTATACAATTCAGGGCTGTATGCGAAACATTATTTGATTCTGTTTGAATTTGCGTCTGTTATCGTTTGCCAAACAAACAAAATTACCCTTGCTAAAAAAAAACCGTTGCAGGTAAACTACCCCTATCCCTCAACCGATCTTTACCAAAAGCAACAGGTCGCGAGCACTCTGCAAGTCAGGGCTGCATGCAAAAAATTATTTGATTCTGTTTGAATTTGCGGCAGTTATCGTTTCCCAAAAAAAAAAATCTACAGACACACAGACACACAGACACTTTTCGGAAAACGACTTTTTTCATGTTTTGAGTGTAGTAGAATCAGAATCTGCAATAATCTCGAACACGATTTTTTTTGCCATCACCATACTTCCATTCCTTAAGGAATATGGAAGTAAAATATCGGTATGGAGAACCATACATGACTTCCATATTCTAAGATTTATATTTAAAATCATTTTCAGCCAAACAGCCAGGCTGTGTCTTACCTGCCGTTTTATTGCTGTATTAAATGAAAAATATTATATTACATTAAAATGAAAAAATTATAATTTTATTGCCTGGCAACAAAATTATTTTATTTTTAACAATTACCATTGTTTCAAAAAGTTTAAATAAATTTTCAAGTACTTTACTCTTGTTAAAACGTAAAAGGTTGCTGGTAAACTACCCCTTCCCCTTAACCGATCATCACCAAAATCGAAAGTCATTGAGAACTCTACAATTCAGGAACGTATGCAAAAAATTATTTGATTCTGTTTGAATTTGCGGCTGTTATCGTTTGCCATAGAAAATACCCTTGTTAAAAAAACGTTGCCGATAAACTACCCCTTTCCCTCAACCGATCTTCACCAAAAACAATAGGTCTTGAGAACTCTACAATTTAGGGATGTGTGCAAATAATTTTTAGATTCTGTTTGAATTTGCGGCTGTTATCGTTTGCCATAGGAAATACCCTTGTTAAAACATAAAACGTTACTGGTAAACTACCCCTTTCCCTTAACCGAACTTCACCAAAATCAACAGATCTTGAGAACTCTACAATTCAGGGCTGTATGCGAAACATTATTTGATTCTGTTTGAATTTGCGGCTGTTATCGTTTGCCATAGGAAATACCCTTGTTAAAACATAAAACGTTACAGGTAAACTACCCCTTTCCCTTAACCGATCTTCACCAAAATCAACAGATCTTGAGAAATCTACAATTCAGGGCTGTATGCGAAACATCATTTGATTCTGTTTGAATTTGCGGCTGTTATCGTTTGCCAAACAAACAAAATTACTCTTGCTAAAAAAAAACCGTTGCTGGTAAACTACCCCTTTCCCTCAACCGATCTTCACCAAAAACAATAGGTCTTGAGAACTCTACAATTTAGGGATGTGTGCAAATAATTTTTAGATTCTGTTTGAATTTGCGGCTGTTATCGTTTGCCATAGGAAATACCCTTGTTAAAACATAAAACGTTACTGGTAAACTACCCGTTTCCCTTAACCGAACTTCACCAAAATCAACAGATCTTGAGAACTCTACAATTCAGGGCTGTATGCGAAACATTATTTGATTCTGTTTGAATTTGCGGCTGTTATCGTTTGCCATAGGAAATACCCTTGTTAAAACATAAAACGTTACAGGTAAACTACCCCTTTCCCTTAACCGATCTTCACCAAAATCAACAGATCTTGAGAACTCTACAATTCAGGGCTGTATGCGAAACATTATTTGATTCTGTTTGAATTTGCGGCTGTTATCGTTTGCCAAACAAACAAAATTACTCTTGCTAAAAAAAAACCGTTGCTGGTAAACTACCCCTTTCCCTCAACCGATCTTCACCAAAAACAATAGGTCTTGAGTACTCTACAAATCAGGGCTGTATGCAAAACATTATTTGATTCTGTTTGAATTTGCGGCTGTTATCGTTTGCCATAGAAAATACCCTTGAAAAAAAACGTTGCAGGTAAACTACCCCATTCCCTCAACCGAACTTCACCAAAAACAATAGATCTTTAGAACTCTACAATTTAGGGCTGTATGCAAATAAGCTTTTGATTCTGTTTGAATTTGCGTCTGTTATCGTTTGCCAAACAAACAAAATTACCCTTGCTAAAAAAAAACCGTTGCTGGTAAACTACCCCTATCCCTCAACCGATCTTCACCAAAAACAATAGGTCGCGAGTACTCTGCAAGTCAGGGCTGCATGCAAAAAATTATTTGATTCTGTTTGAATTTGCGGCAGTTATTGTTTCCCATAAAAAAAAATCTACAGACACACAGACACACAGACAGACAGACAGACACACAGACACTTTTCGGAAAACGACTTTTTTCATGTTTTGAGTGTAGTAGAATCAGAATCTGCAATAATCTCGAACACGATTTTTTTTGCCATCACCATACTTCCATTCCTTAAGGAATATGGAAGTAAAATATCGGTATGGAGAACCATACATGACTTCCATATACTAAGATTTATATTTAAAATCATTTTCAGCCAAACAGCCAGGCTGTGTCTTACCTGCCTTTTTATTGCTGTATTAAATGAAAAATATTATATTACATTAAAATGAAAAAATTATAATTTTATTGCCTGGCAACAAAATTATTTTATTTTTAACAATTACCATTGTTTCAAAAAGTTTAAATAAATTTTCAAGTACTTTACTCTTGTTAAAACGTAAAAGGTTGCTGGTAAACTACCCCTTCCCCTTAACCGATCTTCACCAAAATCGAAAGTCATTGAGAACTCTACAATTCAGGAATGTATGCAAAAAATTATTTGATTCTGTTTGAATTTGCGGCTGTTATCGTTTGCCATAGAAAATACCCTTGTTAAAAAAACGTTGCCGATAAACTACCCCTTTCCCTCAACCGATCTTCACCAAAAACAATAGGTCTTGAGAACACTACAATTTAGGACGTGTGCAAATAATCTTTTGATTCTGTTTGAATTTGCGGCTGTTATCGTTTGCCATAGGAAATACCCTTGTTAAAACATAAAACGTTACAGGTAAACTACCCCTTTCCCTTAACCGAACTTCACCAAAATCAACAGATCTTGAGAACTCTACAATTCAGGACTGTATGCGAAACATTATTTGATTCTGTTTGAATTTGCGGCTGTTATCGTTTGCCATAGGAAATACCCTTGTTAAAACATAAAACGTTACAGGTAAACTACCCCTTTCCCTTAACCGATCTTCACCAAAATCAAAAGATCTTGAGAACTCTACAATTCAGGGCTGTATGCGAAACATTATTTGATTCTGTTTGAATTTGCGGCTGTTATCGTTTGCCAAACAAACAAAATTACCCTTGCTAAAAAAAAACCGTTGCTGGTAAACTACCCCTTTCCATCAACCGATCTTCACCAAAAACAATAGGTCTTGAGTACTCTACAAATCAGGGCTGTATGCAAAACATTATTTGATTATGTTTGAATTTGCGGATGTTATCGTTTGCCATAGAAAATACCCTTGAAAAAAAACGTTGCAGGTAAACTACCCCATTCCCTCAACCGAACTTCACCAAAAACAATAGATCTTTAGAACTCTACAATTCAGGGCTGTATGCAAATAATCTTTTGATTCTGTTTGAATTTGCGTCTGTTATCGTTTGCCAAACAAACAAAATTACCCTTGCTAAAAAAAAACCGTTGCAGGTAAACTACCCCTATCCCTCAACCGATCTTCACCAAAAACAATAGGTCGCGAGTACTCTGCAAGTCAGGGCTGCATGCAAAAAATTATTTGATTCTGTTTGAATTTGCGGCAGTTATCGTTTCCCATAGAAAAAAAATCTACAGACACACAGACACACAGACAGACAGACAGACACACAGACACTTTTCGGAAAACGACTTTTTTTCATGTTTTGAGTGTAGTAGAATCAGAATCTGCAATAATCTCGAACACGATTTTTTTTGCCATCACCATACTTCCATTCCTTAAGGAATATGGAAGTAAAAATTACCCTTGAAAAAAACCGTTGCTGGTAAACTACCCCTTTCCCTTAACCGATCTTCACCAAAAACGACAGGTCTTGGGTACTCTACAATTCAGGTCTGTATGCAAACAATTATTTGATTCTGTTTGAATTTGCGGCAGTTATCGTTTCCCATAGAAAAAAAATCTACAGACACACAGACACACAGACAGACAGACAGACACACAGACACTTTTCGGAAAACGACTTTTTTCATGTTTTGAGTGTAGTAGAATCAGAATCTGCAATAATCTCGAACACGATTTTTTTTGCCATCACCATACTTCCATTCCTTAAGGAATATGGAAGTAAAATATCGGTATGGAGAACCATACATGACTTCCATATTCTAAGATTTATATTTAAAATCATTTTCAGCCAAACAGCCAGGCTGTGTCTTACCTGCCTTTTTATTGCTGTATTAAATGAAAAATATTATATTACATTAAAATGAAAAAATTATAATTTTATTGCCTGGCAACAAAATTATTTTATTTTTAACAATTACAATTGTTTCAAAAAGTTTAAATAAATTTTCAAGTACTTTACTCTTGTTAAAACGTAAAAGGTTGCTGGTAAACTACCCCTTCCCCTTAACCGATCTTCACCAAAATCGAAAGTCATTGAGAACTCTACAATTCAGGAATGTATGCAAAAAATTATTTGATTCTGTTTGAATTTGCGGCTGTTATCGTTTGCCATAGAAAATACCCTTGTTAAAAAAACGTTGCCGATAAACTACCCCTTTCCCTCAACCGATCTTCACCAAAAACAATAGGTCTTGAGAACTCTACAATTTAGGGACGTGTGCAAATAATCTTTTGATTCTGTTTGAATTTGCGGCTGTTATCGTTTGCCATAGGAAATACCCTTGTTAAAACATAAAACGTTACAGGTAAACTACCCCTTTCCCTTAACCGAACTTCACCAAAATCAACAGATCTTGAGAACTCTACAATTCAGGGCTGTATGCGAAACATTATTTGATTCTGTTTGAATTTGCGGCTGTTATCGTTTGCCATAGGAAATACCCTTGTTAAAACATAAAACGTTACAGGTAAACTACCCCTTTCCCTTAACCGATCTTCACCAAAATCAACAGATCTTGAGAACTCTACAATTCAGGGCTGTATGCGAAACATTAATTGATTCTGTTTGAATTTGCGGCTGTTATCGTTTGCCAAACAAACAAATTTACCCTTGCTAAAAAAAAACCGTTGCTGGTAAACTACCCCTTTCCCTCAACCGATCTTCACCAAAAACAATAGGTCTTGAGTACTCTACAAATCAGGGCTGTATGCAAAACATTATTTGATTATGTTTGAATTTGCGGATGTTATCGTTTGCCATAGAAAATACCCTTGAAAAAAAACGTTGCAGGTAAACTACCCCATTCCCTCAACCGAACTTCACCAAAAACAATAGATCTTTAGAACTCTACAATTTAGGGCTGTATGCAAATAATCTTTTGATTCTGTTTGAATTTGCGTCTGTTATCGTTTGCCAAACAAACAAAATTACCCTTGCTAAAAAAAAACCGTTGCAGGTAAACTACCCCTATCCCACAACCGATCTTCACCAAAAACAATAGGTCGCGAGTACTCTGCAAGTCAGGGCTGCATGCAAAAAATTATTTGATTCTGTTTGAATTTGCGGCAGTTATCGTTTCCCAGAGAAAAAAAATCTACAGACACACAGACAGACAGACAGACACACAGACACTTTTCGGAAAACGACTTTTTTTCATGTTTTGAGTGTAGTAGAATCAGAATCTGCAATAATCTCGAACACGATTTTTTTTGCCATCACCATACTTCCATTCCTTAAGGAATATGGAAGTAAAAATTACCCTTGAAAAAAACCGTTGCTGGTAAACTACCCCTTTCCCTTAACCGATCTTCACCAAAAACGACAGGTCTTGGGTACTCTACAATTCAGGTCTGTATGCAAACAATTATTTGATTCTGTTTGAATTTGCGGCAGTTATCGTTTCCCATAGAAAAAAAATCTACAGACACACAGACACACAGACAGACAGACAGACACACAGACACTTTTCGGAAAACGACTTTTTTCATGTTTTGAGTGTAGTAGAATCAGAATCTGCAATAATCTCGAACACGATTTTTTTTGCCATCACCATACTTCCATTCCTTAAGAAATATGGAAGTAAAATATCGGTATGGAGAACCATACATGACTTCCATATTCTAAGATTTATATTTAAAATCATTTTCAGCCAAACAGCCAGGTTGTGTCTTACCTGCCTTTTTATTGCTGTATTAAATGAAAAATATTATATTACATTAAAATGAAAAAATTATAATTTTATTGCCTGGCAACAAAATTATTTTATTTTTAACAATTACCATTGTTTCAAAAAGTTTAAATAAATTTTCAAGTACTTTACTCTTGTTAAAACGTAAAAGGTTGCTGGTAAACTACCCCTTCCCCTTAACCGACCTTCACCAAAATCGAAAGTCATTGAGAACTCTACAATTCAGGAATGTATGCAAAAAATTATTTGATTCTGTTTGAATTTGCGGCTGTTATCGTTTGCCATAGAAAATACCCTTGTTAAAAAAACGTTGCCGATAAACTACCCCTTTCCCTCAACCGATCTTCACCAAAAACAATAGGTCTTGAGAACTCTACAATTTAGGGACGTGTGCAAATAATCTTTTGATTCTGTTTGAATTTGCGGCTGTTATCGTTTGCCATAGGAAATACCCTTGTTAAAACATAAAACGTTACTGGTAAACTACCCGTTTCCCTTAACCGAACTTCACCAAAATCAACAGATCTTGAGAACTCTACAATTCAGGGCTGTATGCGAAACATTATTTGATTCTGTTTGAATTTGCGGCTGTTATCGTTTGCCATAGGAAATACCCTTGTTAAAACATAAAACGTTACAGGTAAACTACCCCTTTCCCTTAACCGATCTTCACCAAAATCAACAGATCTTGAGAACTCTACAATTCAGGGCTGTATGCGAAACATTATTTGATTCTGTTTGAATTTGCGGCTGTTATCGTTTGCCAAACAAACAAAATTACTCTTGCTAAAAAAAAACCGTTGCTGGTAAACTACCCCTTTCCCTCAACCGATCTTCACCAAAAACAATAGGTCTTGAGTACTCTACAAATCAGGGCTGTATGCAAAACATTATTTGATTCTGTTTGAATTTGCGGCTGTTATCGTTTGCCATAGAAAATACCCTTGAAAAAAAACGTTGCAGGTAAACTACCCCATTCCCTCAACCGAACTTCACCAAAAACAATAGATCTTTAGAACTCTACAATTTAGGGCTGTATGCAAATAAGCTTTTGATTCTGTTTGAATTTGCGTCTGTTATCGTTTGCCAAACAAACAAAATTACCCTTGCTAAAAAAAAACCGTTGCTGGTAAACTACCCCTATCCCTCAACCGATCTTCACCAAAAACAATAGGTCGCGAGTACTCTGCAAGTCAGGGCTGCATGCAAAAAATTATTTGATTCTGTTTGAATTTGCGGCAGTTATTGTTTCCCATAAAAAAAAATCTACAGACACACAGACACACAGACAGACAGACAGACACACAGACACTTTTCGGAAAACGACTTTTTTCATGTTTTGAGTGTAGTAGAATCAGAATCTGCAATAATCTCGAACACGATTTTTTTTGCCATCACCATACTTCCATTCCTTAAGGAATATGGAAGTAAAATATCGGTATGGAGAACCATACATGACTTCCATATACTAAGATTTATATTTAAAATCATTTTCAGCCAAACAGCCAGGCTGTGTCTTACCTGCCTTTTTATTGCTGTATTAAATGAAAAATATTATATTACATTAAAATGAAAAAATTATAATTTTATTGCCTGGCAACAAAATTATTTTATTTTTAACAATTACCATTGTTTCAAAAAGTTTAAATAAATTTTCAAGTACTTTACTCTTGTTAAAACGTAAAAGGTTGCTGGTAAACTACCCCTTCCCCTTAACCGATCTTCACCAAAATCGAAAGTCATTGAGAACTCTACAATTCAGGAATGTATGCAAAAAATTATTTGATTCTGTTTGAATTTGCGGCTGTTATCGTTTGCCATAGAAAATACCCTTGTTAAAAAAACGTTGCCGATAAACTACCCCTTTCCCTCAACCGATCTTCACCAAAAACAATAGGTCTTGAGAACACTACAATTTAGGACGTGTGCAAATAATCTTTTGATTCTGTTTGAATTTGCGGCTGTTATCGTTTGCCATAGGAAATACCCTTGTTAAAACATAAAACGTTACAGGTAAACTACCCCTTTCCCTTAACCGAACTTCACCAAAATCAACATATCTTGAGAACTCTACAATTCAGGACTGTATGCGAAACATTATTTGATTCTGTTTGAATTTGCGGCTGTTATCGTTTGCCATAGGAAATACCCTTGTTAAAACATAAAACGTTACAGGTAAACTACCCCTTTCCCTTAACCGATCTTCACCAAAATCAAAAGATCTTGAGAACTCTACAATTCAGGGCTGTATGCGAAACATTATTTGATTCTGTTTGAATTTGCGGCTGTTATCGTTTGCCAAACAAACAAAATTACCCTTGCTAAAAAAAAACCGTTGCTGGTAAACTACCCCTTTCCATCAACCGATCTTCACCAAAAACAATAGGTCTTGAGTACTCTACAAATCAGGGCTGTATGCAAAACATTATTTGATTATGTTTGAATTTGCGGATGTTATCGTTTGCCATAGAAAATACCCTTGAAAAAAAACGTTGCAGGTAAACTACCCCATTCCCTCAACCGAACTTCACCAAAAACAATAGATCTTTAGAACTCTACAATTCAGGGCTGTATGCAAATAATCTTTTGATTCTGTTTGAATTTGCGTCTGTTATCGTTTGCCAAACAAACAAAATTACCCTTGCTAAAAAAAAACCGTTGCAGGTAAACTACCCCTATCCCTCAACCGATCTTCACCAAAAACAATAGGTCGCGAGTACTCTGCAAGTCAGGGCTGCATGCAAAAAATTATTTGATTCTGTTTGAATTTGCGGCAGTTATCGTTTCCCATAGAAAAAAAATCTACAGACACACAGACACACAGACAGACAGACAGACACACAGACACTTTTCGGAAAACGACTTTTTTTCATGTTTTGAGTGTAGTAGAATCAGAATCTGCAATAATCTCGAACACGATTTTTTTTGCCATCACCATACTTCCATTCCTTAAGGAATATGGAAGTAAAAATTACCCTTGAAAAAAACCGTTGCTGGTAAACTACCCCTTTCCCTTAACCGATCTTCACCAAAAACGACAGGTCTTGGGTACTCTACAATTCAGGTCTGTATGCAAACAATTATTTGATTCTGTTTGAATTTGCGGCAGTTATCGTTTCCCATAGAAAAAAAATCTACAGACACACAGACACACAGACAGACAGACAGACACACAGACACTTTTCGGAAAACGACTTTTTTCATGTTTTGAGTGTAGTAGAATCAGAATCTGCAATAATCTCGAACACGATTTTTTTTGCCATCACCATACTTCCATTCCTTAAGGAATATGGAAGTAAAATATCGGTATGGAGAACCATACATGACTTCCATATTCTAAGATTTATATTTAAAATCATTTTCAGCCAAACAGCCAGGCTGTGTCTTACCTGCCTTTTTATTGCTGTATTAAATGAAAAATATTATATTACATTAAAATGAAAAAATTATAATTTTATTGCCTGGCAACAAAATTATTTTATTTTTAACAATTACAATTGTTTCAAAAAGTTTAAATAAATTTTCAAGTACTTTACTCTTGTTAAAACGTAAAAGGTTGCTGGTAAACTACCCCTTCCCCTTAACCGATCTTCACCAAAATCGAAAGTCATTGAGAACTCTACAATTCAGGAATGTATGCAAAAAATTATTTGATTCTGTTTGAATTTGCGGCTGTTATCGTTTGCCATAGAAAATACCCTTGTTAAAAAAACGAGGCCGATAAACTACCCCTTTCCCTCAACCGATCTTCACCAAAAACAATAGGTCTTGAGAACTCTACAATTTAGGGACGTGTGCAAATAATCTTTTGATTCTGTTTGAATTTGCGGCTGTTATCGTTTGCCATAGGAAATACCCTTGTTAAAACATAAAACGTTACAGGTAAACTACCCCTTTCCCTTAACCGAACTTCACCAAAATCAACAGATCTTGAGAACTCTACAATTCAGGGCTGTATGCGAAACATTATTTGATTCTGTTTGAATTTGCGGCTGTTATCGTTTGCCATAGGAAATACCCTTGTTAAAACATAAAACGTTACAGGTAAACTACCCCTTTCCCTTAACCGATCTTCACCAAAATCAACAGATCTTGAGAACTCTACAATTCAGGGCTGTATGCGAAACATTAATTGATTCTGTTTGAATTTGCGGCTGTTATCGTTTGCCAAACAAACAAATTTACCCTTGCTAAAAAAAAACCGTTGCTGGTAAACTACCCCTTTCCCTCAACCGATCTTCACCAAAAACAATAGGTCTTGAGTACTCTACAAATCAGGGCTGTATGCAAAACATTATTTGATTATGTTTGAATTTGCGGATGTTATCGTTTGCCATAGAAAATACCCTTGAAAAAAAACGTTGCAGGTAAACTACCCCATTCCCTCAACCGAACTTCACCAAAAACAATAGATCTTTAGAACTCTACAATTTAGGGCTGTATGCAAATAATCTTTTGATTCTGTTTGAATTTGCGTCTGTTATCGTTTGCCAAACAAACAAAATTACCCTTGCTAAAAAAAAACCGTTGCAGGTAAACTACCCCTATCCCACAACCGATCTTCACCAAAAACAATAGGTCGCGAGTACTCTGCAAGTCAGGGCTGCATGCAAAAAATTATTTGATTCTGTTTGAATTTGCGGCAGTTATCGTTTCCCAGAGAAAAAAAATCTACAGACACACAGACAGACAGACAGACACACAGACACTTTTCGGAAAACGACTTTTTTTCATGTTTTGAGTGTAGTAGAATCAGAATCTGCAATAATCTCGAACACGATTTTTTTTGCCATCACCATACTTCCATTCCTTAAGGAATATGGAAGTAAAAATTACCCTTGAAAAAAACCGTTGCTGGTAAACTACCCCTTTCCCTTAACCGATCTTCACCAAAAACGACAGGTCTTGGGTACTCTACAATTCAGGTCTGTATGCAAACAATTATTTGATTCTGTTTGAATTTGCGGCAGTTATCGTTTCCCATAGAAAAAAAATCTACAGACACACAGACACACAGACAGACAGACAGACACACAGACACTTTTCGGAAAACGACTTTTTTCATGTTTTGAGTGTAGTAGAATCAGAATCTGCAATAATCTCGAACACGATTTTTTTTGCCATCACCATACTTCCATTCCTTAAGAAATATGGAAGTAAAATATCGGTATGGAGAACCATACATGACTTCCATATTCTAAGATTTATATTTAAAATCATTTTCAGCCAAACAGCCAGGTTGTGTCTTACCTGCCTTTTTATTGCTGTATTAAATGAAAAATATTATATTACATTAAAATGAAAAAATTATAATTTTATTGCCTGGCAACAAAATTATTTTATTTTTAACAATTACCATTGTTTCAAAAAGTTTAAATAAATTTTCAAGTACTTTACTCTTGTTAAAACGTAAAAGGTTGCTGGTAAACTACCCCTTCCCCTTAACCGACCTTCACCAAAATCGAAAGTCATTGAGAACTCTACAATTCAGGAATGTATGCAAAAAATTATTTGATTCTGTTTGAATTTGCGGCTGTTATCGTTTGCCATAGAAAATACCCTTGTTAAAAAAACGTTGCCGATAAACTACCCCTTTCCCTCAACCGATCTTCACCAAAAACAATAGGTCTTGAGAACTCTACAATTTAGGGACGTGTGCAAATAATCTTTTGATTCTGTTTGAATTTGCGGCTGTTATCGTTTGCCATAGGAAATACCCTTGTTAAAACATAAAACGTTACAGGTAAACTACCCCTTTCCCTTAACCGAACTTCACCAAAATCAACAGATCTTGAGAACTCTACAATTCAGGGCTGTATGCGAAACATTATTTGATTCTGTTTGAATTTGCGGCTGTTATCGTTTGCCATAGGAAATACCCTTGTTAAAACATAAAACGTTACAGGTAAACTACCCCTTTCCCTTAACCGAACTTCACCAAAATCAACAGATCTTGAGAACTCTACAATTCAGGGCCGTATGCGAAACATTATTTGATTCTGTTTGAATTTGCGGCTGTTATCGTTTGCCATAGGAAATACCCTTGTTAAAACATAAAACGTTACAGGTAAACTACCCCTTTCCCTTAACCGATCTTCACCAAAATCAACAGATCTTGAGAACTCTACAATTCAGGGCTGTATGCGAAACATTATTTGATTCTGTTTGAATTTGCGGCTGTTATCGTTTGCCAAACAAACAAAATTACCCTTGCTAAAAAAAAACCGTTGCTGGTAAACTACCCCTTTCCCTCAACCGATCTTCACCAAAAACAATAGGTCTTGAGTACTCTACAAATCAGGGCTGTATGCAAAACATTATTTGATTATGTTTGAATTTGCGGATGTTATCGTTTGCCATAGAAAATACCCTTGAAAAAAA
Source organism: Magicicada septendecula (assembly GCA_034769895.1). NCBI lineage: Eukaryota > Metazoa > Arthropoda > Insecta > Hemiptera > Cicadidae > Magicicada > Magicicada septendecula. Next base: position 714,642,923 of record CM068367.1, on the reverse strand, counting down.
ACGTTGCAGGTAAACTACCCCATTCCCTCAACCGAACTTCACCAAAAACAATAGATCTTTAGAACTCTACAATTTAGGGCTGTATGCAAATAATCTTTTGATTCTGTTTGAATTTGCGTCTGTTATCGTTTGCCAAACAAACAAAATTACCCTTGCTAAAAAAAAACCGTTGCAGGTAAACTACCCCTATCCCTCAACCGATCTTCACCAAAAACAATAGGTCGCGAGTACTCTGCAAGTCAGGGCTGCATGCAAAAAATTATTTGATTCTGTTTGAATTTGCGGCAATTATCGTTTCCCATAGAAAAAAAATCTACAGACACACAGATAGACAGACAGACACACAGACACTTTTCGGAAAACGACTTTTTTTCATGTTTTGAGTGTAGTAGAGTCAGAATCTGCAATAATCTCGAACACGATTTTTTTTTGCCATCACCATACTTCCATTCCTTAAGGAATATGGAAGTAAAATATCGGTATGGAGAACCATACATGACTTCCATATTCTAAGATTTATATTTAAAATCATTTTCAGCCAAACAGCCAGGCTGTGTCTTACCTGCCTTTTTATTGCTGTATTAAATGAAAAATATTATATTACATTAAAATGAAAAAATTATAATTTTATTGCCTGGCAACAAAATTATTTTATTTTTAACAATTACCATTGTTTCAAAAAGTTTAAATAAATTTTCAAGTACTTTACTCTTGTTAAAACGTAAAAGGTTGCAGGTAAACTACCCCTTCCCCTTAACCGATCTTCACCAAAATCGAAAGTCATTGAGACCTCTACAATTCAGGGACGTATGCAAAAAATTATTTGATTCTGTTTGAATTTGCGGCTGTTATCGTTTGCCATAGAAAATACGCTTGATAAAAAAACGTTGCAGGTAAACTACCCCTTCCCCTTAACCGATCTTCACCAAAAACAATAGGTCTTGAGTACTCTACAAATCAGGGCTGTATGCAAAACATTATTTGATTCTGTTTGAATTTGCGGCTGTTATCGTTTGCCATAGAAAATAAAACGTAAATGGTTGCAGGTAAACTACCCCTTCCCCTTAACCGATCTTCACCAAAAACAATAAGTCTTGAGTACTCTACAAATCAGGACTGTATGCAAAACATTATTTGATTCTGTTTGAATTTGCGGCTGTTATCGTTTGCCATATAAAATACCCTTGTTAAAAAAACGTTGCAGGTAAACTACCCCTTTCCCTTAACCGATCTTCACCAAAAACAATAGGTCTTGAGAAATCTACAATTCAGGGCTGTATGCGAAACATTATTTGATTCTGTTTGAATTTGCGGCTGTTATCGTTTGCCAAAAAAAAAAAAAATTTCCCTTGATAAAAAAAACCGTTGCCGGTAAACTACCCCTTCCCCTCAACCGATCTTCACCAAAAACAATAGGTCGCGAGTACTCTACAAATCAGGGCTGTATGCAAAAAATTATTTGATTCTGTTTGAATTTGCGGCAGTTGTCGTTTGCCATAGAAAATACGCATGATAAAAAACGTTGCTGGTAAACTACCCCTTCCCCTCAACCGATCTTCACCAACAACAATAGGTCTTGAGTACTCTACAAATCAGGGCTGTATGCAGAAAATTATTAGATTATGTTTGAATTTGCGGCTGTTATCGTTTGCCATAGAAAATACCCTTGTTAAAAAAACGTTGTAGGTAAACTACCCCTTTCCCTTAACCGATCTTCACCAAAAACAAAAGGTATTGAGAACTCTACAATTTAGGGCAGTATGCAAATAATCTTTTCATTCTGTTTGAATTTGCGGCTGTTATCGTTTGCCATAGGAAATACCCTTGTTAAAACATAAAACGTTACAGGTAAACTACCCCTTTCCCTTAACCGATCTTCACCAAAAACAATAGGTCTTGAGAACTCTACAATTCAGGGCTGTATGCGAAACATTATTTGATTCTGTTTGAATTTGCGGCTGTTATCGTTTGCCAAACAAACAAAATTTCCCTTGCTAAAAAAAAACCGTTGCAGGTAAACTACCCCTTTCCCTCAACCGATCTTCACCAAAAACAATAGGTCGCGAGAACTCTGCAAAACCGGACTGTATGCAAAAAATTATTTGATTCTGTTTGAATTTGCGGCAGTTATCGTTTGCCATAGAAAAAAAATCTACAGACAGACAGACACACAGACAGACACACAGACACTTTTCGGGAAACGACTTTTTTTCATGTTTTGAGTGTAGTAGAATCAGAATCTGCAATAATCTCGAACACGATTTTTTTTGCCATCACCATACTTCCATTCCTTAAGGAATATGGAAGTAAAATTACCCTTGAAAAAAACCGTTGCTGGTAAACTACCCCTTTCCCTTAACTGATCTTCACCAAAAACGACAGGTCTTGGGTACTCTACAATTCAGGTCTGTATGCAAACAATTATTTGATTCTGTTTGAATTTGCGGCAGTTATCGTTTCCCATAGAAAAAAAATCTACAGACACACAGACAGACAGACAGACACACAGACACTTTTCGGAAAACGACTTTTTTCATGTTTTGAGTGTAGTAGAATCAGAATCTGCAATAATCTCGAACACGATTTTTTTTGCCATCACCATACTTCCATTCCTTAAGGAATATGGAAGTAAAATATCGGTATGGAGAACCATACATGACTTCCATATTCTAAGATTTATATTTAAAATCATTTTCAGCCAAACAGCCAGGCTGTGTCTTACCTGCCTTTTTATTGCTGTATTAAATGAAAAATATTATATTACATTAAAATGAAAAAATTATAATTTTATTGCCTGGCAACAAAATTATTTTATTTTTAACAATTACAATTGTTTCAAAAAGTTTAAATAAATTTTCAAGTACTTTACTCTTGTTAAAACGTAAAAGGTTGCTGGTAAACTACCCCTTCCCCTTAACCGATCTTCACCAAAATCGAAAGTCATTGAGAACTCTACAATTCAGGAATGTATGCAAAAAATTATTTGATTCTGTTTGAATTTGCGGCTGTTATCGTTTGCCATAGAAAATACCCTTGTTAAAAAAACGTTGCCGATAAACTACCCCTTTCCCTCAATCGATCTTCACCAAAAACAATAGGTCTTGAGAACTCTACAATTTAGGGACGTGTGCAAATAATCTTTTGATTCTGTTTGAATTTGCGGCTGTTATCGTTTGCCATAGGAAATACCCTTGTTAAAACATAAAACGTTACAGGTAAACTACCCCTTTCCCTTAACCGAACTTCACCAAAATCAACAGATCTTGAGAACTCTACAATTCAGGGCTGTATGCGAAACATTATTTGATTCTGTTTGAATTTGCGGCTGTTATCGTTTGCCATAGGAAATACCCTTGTTAAAACATAAAACGTTACAGGTAAACTACCCCTTTCCCTTAACCGATCTTCACCAAAATCAACAGATCTTGAGAACTCTACAATTCAGGGCTGTATGCGAAACATTATTTGATTCTGTTTGAATTTGCGGCTGTTATCGTTTGCCAAACAAACAAATTTACCCTTGCTAAAAAAAAACCGTTGCTGGTAAACTACCCCTTTCCCTCAACCGATCTTCACCAAAAACAATAGGTCTTGAGTACTCTACAAATCAGGGCTGTATGCAAAACATTATTTGATTATGTTTGAATTTGCGGATGTTATCGTTTGCCATAGAAAATACCCTTGAAAAAAAACGTTGCAGGTAAACTACCCCATTCCCTCAACCGAACTTCACCAAAAACAATAGATCTTTAGAACTCTACAATTTAGGGCTGTATGCAAATAATCTTTTGATTCTGTTTGAATTTGCGTCTGTTATCGTTTGCCAAACAAACAAAATTACCCTTGCTAAAAAAAAAACCGTTGCAGGTAAACTACCCCTATCCCACAACCGATCTTCACCAAAAACAATAGGTCGCGAGTACTCTGCAAGTCAGGGCTGCATGCAAAAAATTATTTGATTCTGTTTGAATTTGCGGCAGTTATCGTTTCCCAGAGAAAAAAAATCTACAGACACACAGACAGACAGACAGACACAGACACTTTTCGGAAAACGACTTTTTTTCATGTTTTGAGTGTAGTAGAATCAGAATCTGCAATAACCTCGAACACGATTTTTTTTGCCATCACCATACTTCCATTCCTTAAGGAATATGGAAGTAAAAATTACCCTTGAAAAAAACCGTTGCTGGTAAACTACCCCTTTCCCTTAACCGATCTTCACCAAAAACGACAGGTCTTGGGTACTCTACAATTCAGGTCTGTATGCAAACAATTATTTGATTCTGTTTGAATTTGCGGCAGTTATCGTTTCCCATAGAAAAAAAATCTACAGACACACAGACACACAGACAGACAGACAGACACACAGACACTTTTCGGAAAACGACTTTTTTCATGTTTTGAGTGTAGTAGAATCAGAATCTGCAATAATCTCGAACACGATTTTTTTTGCCATCACCATACTTCCATTCCTTAAGAAATATGGAAGTAAAATATCGGTATGGAGAACCATACATGACTTCCATATTCTAAGATTTATATTTAAAATCATTTTCAGCCAAACAGCCAGGTTGTGTCTTACCTGCCTTTTTATTGCTGTATTAAATGAAAAATATTATATTACATTAAAATGAAAAAATTATAATTTTATTGCCTGGCAACAAAATTATTTTATTTTTAACAATTACCATTGTTTCAAAAAGTTTAAATAAATTTTCAAATACTTTACTCTTGTTAAAACGTAAAAGGTTGCTGGTAAACTACCCCTTTCCCTTAACCGATCTTCACCAAAATCGAAAGTCATTGAGAACTCTACAATTCAGGAATGTATGCAAAAAATTATTTGATTCTGTTTGAATTTGCGGCTGTTATCGTTTGCCATAGAAAATACCCTTGTTAAAAAAACGTTGCCGATAAACTACCCCTTTCCCTCAACCGATCTTCACCAAAAACAATAGGTCTTGAGAACTCTACAATTTAGGGACGTGTGCAAATAATCTTTTGATTCTGTTTGAATTTGCGGCTGTTATCGTTTGCCATAGGAAATACCCTTGTTAAAACATAAAACGTTACAGGTAAACTACCCCTTTCCCTTAACCGAACTTCACCAAAATCAACAGATCTTGAGAACTCTACAATTCAGGGCTGTATGCGAAACATTATTTGATTCTGTTTGAATTTGCGGCTGTTATCGTTTGCCATAGGAAATACCCTTGTTAAAACATAAAACGTTACAGGTAAACTACCCCTTTCCCTTAACCGATCTTCACCAAAATCAACAGATCTTGAGAACTCTACAATGCAGGGCTGTATGCGAAACATTATTTGATTCTGTTTGAATTTGCGGCTGTTATCGTTTGCCAAACAAACAAAATTACCCTTGCTAAAAAAAAAACCGTTGCTGGTAAACTACCCCTTTCCCTCAACCGATCTTCACCAAAAACAATAGGTCTTGAGTACTCTACAAATCAGGGCTGTATGCAAAACATTATTTGATTATGTTTGAATTTGCGGATGTTATCGTTTGCCATAGAAAATACCCTTGAAAAAAAACGTTGCAGGTAAACTACCCCATTCCCTCAACCGAACTTCACCAAAAACAATAGATCTTTAGAACTCTACAATTTAGGGCTGTATGCAAATAATCTTTTGATTCTGTTTGAATTTGCGTCTGTTATCGTTTGCCAAACAAACAAAATTACCCTTGCTAAAAAAAAACCGTTGCAGGTAAACTACCCCTATCCCTCAACCGATCTTCACCAAAAACAATAGGTCGCGAGTACTCTGCAAGTCAGGGCTGCATGCAAAAAATTATTTGATTCTGTTTGAATTTGCGGCAGTTATCGTTTCCCATAGAAAAAAAATCTACAGACACACAGACAGACAGACAGACACACAGACACTTTTCGGAAAACGACTTTTTTTCATGTTTTGAGTGTAGTAGAATCAGAATCTGCAATAATCTCGAACACGATTTTTTTTTGCCATCACCATACTTCCATTCCTTAAGGAATATGGAAGTAAAATATCGGTATGGAGAACCATACATGACTTCCATATTCTAAGATTTATATTTAAAATCATTTTCAGCCAAACAGCCAGGCTGTGTCTTACCTGCCTTTTTATTGCTGTATTAAATGAAAAATATTATATTACATTAAAATGAAAAAATTATAATTTTATTGCCTGGCAACAAAATTATTTTATTTTTAACAATTACCATTGTTTCAAAAAGTTTAAATAAATTTTCAAGTACTTTACTCTTGTTAAAACGTAAAAGGTTGCAGGTAAACTACCCCTTCCCCTTAACCGATCTTCACCAAAATCGAAAGTCATTGAAACCTCTACAATTCAGGGACGTATGCAAAAAATTATTTGATTCTGTTTGAATTTGCGGCTGTTATCGTTTGCCATAGAAAATACGCTTGATAAAAAAACGTTGCAGGTAAACTACCCCTTCCCCTTAACCGATCTTCACCAAAAACAATAGGTCTTGAGTACTCTACAAATCAGGGCTGTATGCAAAACATTATTTGATTCTGTTTGAATTTGCGGCTGTTATCGTTTGCCATAGAAAATAAAACGTAAAAGGTTGCAGGTAAACTACCCCTTTGCCTCAACCGATCTTCACCAAAAACAATAGGTCTTGAGAACTCTACAATTTAGGGACGTGTGCAAATAATCTTTTGATTCTGTTTGAATTTGCGGCTGTTATCGTTTGCCATAGGAAATACCCTTGTTAAAACATAAAACGTTACAGGTAAACTACCCCTTTCCCTTAACCGAACTTCACCAAAATCAACAGATCTTGAGAACTATACAATTCAGGGCCGTATGCGAAACATTATTTGATTCTGTTTGAATTTGCGGCTGTTATCGTTTGCCATAGGAAATACCCTTGTTAAAACATAAAACGTTACAGGTAAACTACCCCTTTCCCTTAACCGATCTTCACCAAAATCAACAGATCTTGAGAACTCTACAATTCAGGGCTGTATGCGAAACATTATTTGATTCTGTTTTAATTTGCGGGTGTTATCGTTTGCCAAACAAACAAAATTACCCTTGCTAAAAAAAAACCGTTGCTGGTAAACTACCCCTTTCCCTCAACCGATCTTCACCAAAAACAATAGGTCTTGAGTACTCTACAAATCAGGGCTGTATGCAAAACATTATTTGATTATGTTTGAATTTGCGGATGTTATCGTTTGCCATAGAAAATACCCTTGAAAAAAAACGTTGCTGGTAAACTACCCCATTCCCTCAACCGAACTTCACCAAAAACAATAGATCTTTAGAACTCTACAATTTAGGGCTGTATGCAAATAATCTTTTGATTCTGTTTGAATTTGCGTCTGTTATCGTTTGCCAAACAAACAAAATTACCCTTGCTAAAAAAAAACCGTTGCAGGTAAACTACCCCTATCCCTCAACCGATCTTCACCAAAAACAATAGGTCGCGAGTACTCTGCAAGTCAGGGCTGCATGCAAAAAATTATTTGATTCTGTTTGAATTTGCGGCAGTTATCGTTTCCCATAGAAAAAAAATCTACAGACACACAGACACACAGACAGACAGACAGACAGACACACAGACACTTTTCGGAAAACGACTTTTTTTCATGTTTTGAGTGTAGTAGAATCAGAATCTGCAATAATCTCGAACACGATTTTTTTTGCCATCACCATACTTCCATTCCTTAAGGAATATGGAAGTAAAAATTACCCTTGAAAAAAACCGTTGCTGGTAAACTACCCCTTTCCCTTAACCGATCTTCACCAAAAACGACAGGTCTTGGGTACTCTACAATTCAGGTCTGTATGCAAACAATTATTTGATTCTGTTTGAATTTGCGGCTATTATCGTTTGCCATAGAAAACACCCTTGATAAAACATAAAACGTTGCTGGTAAACTACCCTATTCCATTAACCGATCTTCACAAATAACAATAGGTCGCGAGTACTCTACAAATCAGGGCTGCATGCAAAAACTTATTTGATTCTGTTTGAATTTTCGGCTGTTATCTTTTGCCATAGAAAAAAATCTACACACACACACACACACACACACACACACACACACACACACACACACACACACACACACACACACACACACACACACACACACACACTTTTCGAAAAACGACTTTTTTCATGTTTTGAGTGTAGTACAATCAGAATCTGCAATAATCTCGAACACGATTTTTTTTGCCATCACCATATTTCCATTTCCTTAAGGAACGTGGAAGTAAAATATCGGTATGGAGAAACATACATGACTTTCATATTCTAAGATTTATATTTAAAATCATTTTCAGCCAAACAGCCAGGCTGTGTCTTACCTGCCTTTTTATTGCTGTATTAAATGAAAAATATTATATTACATTAAAATGAAAAAATTATAAATTTATTGCCTGGCAACAAAATTATTTTATTTTTAACAATTACCATTGTTTCAAAAAGTTTAAATAAATTTTCAAGTACTTTACTCTTGTTAAAACGTAAAAGGTTGCTGGTAAACTACCCCTTCCCCTTAACCGATCTTCACCAAAATCGAAAGTCATTGAGAACTCTACAATTCAGGAACGTATGCAAAAAATTATTTGATTCTGTTTGAATTTGCGGCTGTTATCGTCTGCCATAGAAAATACCCTTGTTAAAAAAACGTTGCCGGTAAACTACCCCTTTCCCTCAACCGATCTTCACCAAAAACAATAGGTATTGAGAACTCTACAATTTAGGGATGTGTGCAAATAATCTTTTGATTCTGTTTGAATTTGCGGCTGTTATCGTTTGCCATAGGAAATACCCTTGTTAAAACATAAAACGTTACAGGTAAACTACCCCTTTCCCTTAACCGAACTTCACCAAAATCAAGAGATCTTGAGAACTCTACACTTCAGGGCTGTATGCGAAACATTATTTGATTCTGTTTGAATTTGCGGCTGTTATCGTTTGCCATAGGAAATACCCTTGTTAAAACATAAAACGTTACAGGTAAACTACCCCTTTCCCTTAACCGATCTTCACCAAAATCAACAGATCTTGAGAACTCTACAATTCAGGGCTGTATGCGAAACATTATTTGATTCTGTTTGAATTTGCGGCTGTTATCGTTTGCCAAACAAACAAAATTACCCTTGCTAAAAAAAAAACCGTTGCTGGTAAACTACCCCTTTCCCTCAACCGATCTTCACCAAAAACAATAGGTCGCGAATACTCTGCAAATCAGGGCTGTATGCAAAACATTATTTGATTCTGTTTGAATTTGCGGCAGTTATCGTTTGCCATAGAAAAAAAATCTACAGACACACACACAGACAGACAGACAGACAGACAGACAGACAGACAGACACACACACAGACACTTTTCGGAAAAGGACTTTTTTTCATGTTTTGAGTGTAGTAGAATCAGAATCTGCAATAATCTCGAACACGATTTTTTTTGCCATCACCATACTTCCATTCCTTAAGGAATATGGAAGTAATACGCTTGATAAAAAAACGTTGCAGGTAAACTACCCCTTCCCCTTAACCGATCTTAACCAAAAACAACAGGTCTTGAGTACTCTACAAATCAGAGCAGTATGCAAAACATTATTTGATTCTGTTTGAATTTGCGGCTGTTATCGTTTCCCATAAAAAATACACTTGTTAAAAAAACGTTGCAGGTAAACTACCCCTTTCCCTCAACCGATCTTCACCAAAAACAATAGGTCTTGAGAACTCAACAACGTAGGGATGTATGCAAATAATCTTTTGATTCTGTTTAAATTTGCGGCTGTTATCGTTTGCCATACGAAATACCCTTGTTAAAACATAAAACGTTACTGGTAAACTACCCCTTTCCCTTAACCGATCTTCACCAAAATCAACAGGTCTTGAGAACTCTACAATTCAGGGCCGTATGCGAAACATTATTTGATTCTGTTTGAATTTGCGGCTGTTATCGTTTGCCAAACAAACAAAATTACCCTTGCTAAAAAAAAACCGTTGCTGGTAAACTACCCTTTTCCCTCAACCGATCTTCACCAAAAACAATAGGTCTTGAGTACTCTGCAAATCAGGGCTGTATGCAAAACATTATTTGATTCTGTTTTAATTTGCGGCTGTTATCGTATGCCATAGAAAATACCTTTGTTAAAAAAACGTTGCCGGTAAACTACCCCTTTCCCTCAACCGATCTTCACCAAAAACAATAGGTCTTGAGAACTCAACAACGTAGGGATGTATGCAAATAATCTTTTGATTCTGTTTAAATTTGCGGCTGTTATCGTTTGCCATACGAAATACCCTTGTTAAAACATAAAACGTTACTGATAAACTACCCCTTTCCCTTAACCGATCTTCACCAAAATCAACAGGTCTTGAGAACTCTACAATTCAGGGCCGTATGCGAAACATTATTTGATTCTGTTTGAATTTGCGGCTGTTATCGTTTGCCAAACAAACAAAATTACCCTTGCTAAAAAAAAACCGTTGCTGGTAAACTACCCTTTTCCCTCAACCGATCTTCACCAAAAACAATAGGTCTTGAGAACTCTACAATTCAGGGCTGTATGCGAAACATTATTTGATTCTGTTTGAATTTGCGGCTGTTATCGTTTGCCAAACAAACAAAATTACCCTTGCTAAAAAAAAACCGTTGCTGGTAAACTACCCTTTTCCCTCAACCGATCGTCACCAAAAACAACACGTCTTGAGTACTCTACAAATCAGGGCTGTATGCAAAACATTATTTGATTCTGTTTGAATTTGCGGCTGTTATCGTATGCCATAGAAAATACCTTTGTTAAAAAAACGTTGCAGGTAAACTACCCCTTTCCCTCAATCGATGTTCACCAAAAACAATAGGTCTTGAGAACTCTACAATTTAGGGCTGTATGCAAATAATCTTTTGATTCTGTTTGAATTTGCGGCTGTTATCGTTTGCCATAGGAAATACCCTTGTTAAAACATAAAACGTTACTGGTAAACTACCCTTTCCCTTAACCGATCTTCACCAAAATCGAAGGATCTTGAGAACTATACAATTCAGGGCTGTATGCGAAACATTATTTGATTCTGTTTGAATTTGCGTCTGTTATCGTTAGCCAAACAAACAAAATTACCCTTGCTAAAAAAAAAACCGTTGCTGGTAAACTACCCCTATCCCTCAACCGATCTTTACCAAAAACAACAGGTCGCGAGTACTCTGCAAGTCAGGGCTGCATGCAAAAAATTATTTGATTCTGTTTGAATTTGCGGCAGTTATCGTTTGCCAAAAAAAAAATCTACAGACACACAGACAGACAGACAGACACACAGACACTTTTCGGAAAACGACTTTTTTCATGTTTTGAGTGTAGTAGAATCAGAATCTGCAATAATCTCGAACACGATTTTTTTTGCCATCACCATACTTCCATTCCTTAAGGAATATGGAAGTAATACGCTTGATAAAAAAACGTTGCAGGTAAACTACCCCTTCCCCTTAACCGATCTTCATTAAAAACAACATGTCTTGAGTACTCTACAAATCAGAGCTGTATGCAAAACATTATTTGATTCTGTTTGAATTTGCGGCTGTTATCGTTTCCCATAGAAAATACACTTGTTAAAAAAACGTTGAAGGTAAACTACCCCTTTCCCTCAACCGATCTTCACCAAAAACAATAGGTCTTGAGAACTCAACAACGTAGGGATGTATGCAAATAATCTTTTGATTCTGTTTAAATTTGCGGCTGTTATCGTTTGCCATACGAAATACCCTTGTTAAAACATAAAACGTTACAGGTAAACTACCCCTTTCCCTTAACCGATCCTCACCAAAATCAACAGATCTTGAGAACTCAACAATTCAGGGCTGTATGCGAAACATTATTTGATTCTGTTTGAATTTGCGGCTGTTATCGTTTGCCAAACAAACAAAATTACCCTTGCTAAAAAAAAACCGTTGCTGGTAAACTACCCTTTTCCCTCAACCGATCGTCACCAAAAACAACACGTCTTGAGTACTCTACAAATCAGGGCGGTATGCAAAACATTATTTGATTCTGTTTGAATTTGCGGCTGTTATCGTATGCCATAGAAAATACCTTTGTTAAAAAAAAGGTTGCTGGTAAACTACCCCTTTCCCTCAACCGATCTTCACCAAAAACAATAGGTCTTGAGAACTGTACAATTTAGGGCTGTTTGCAAATAATCTTTTGATTCTGTTTGAATTTGCGGCTGTTATCTTTTGCCATAGGAAATACCCTTGTTAAAACATAAAACGTTACTGGTAAACTACCCCTTTCCCTTAACCGATCTTCACCAAAATCGAAGGATCTTGAGAACTCTACAATTCAGGGGTGTATGCGAAACATTATTTGATTCTGTTTGAATTTGCGTCTGTTATCGTTTGCCAAACAAACAAAATTACCCTTGCTAAAAAAAAAACCGTTGCAGGTAAACTACCCCTATCCCTCAACCGATCTTCACCAAAAACAACAGGTCGCGAGCACTCTGCAAGTCAGGGCTGCATGCAAAAAATTATTTGATTCTGTTTGAATTTGCGGCAGTTATCGTTTGCCAAAAAAAAAAATCTACAGACACACAGACACACAGACAGACAGACAGACTCTTGTTAAAACGTAAAAGGTTGCTGGTAAACTACCCCTTTCTCTCAACCGATCTTCACCAAAAACAATAGGTCTTGAGAACTCTACAATTTAGGGATGTGTGCAAATAATTTTTGATTCTGTTTGAATTTGCGGCTGTTATCGTTTGCCATAGGAAATACCCTTGTTAAAACATAAAACGTTACAGGTAAACTACCCCTTTCCCTTAACCGAACTTCACCAAAATCAACAGATCTTGAGAACTCTACAATTCAGGGCTGTATGCGAAACATTATTTGATTCTGTTTGAATTTGCGGCTGTTATCGTTTGCCATAGGAAATACCCTTGTTAAAACATAAAACGTTACAGGTAAACTACCCCTTTCCCTTAACCGATCTTCACCAAAATCAACAGATCTTGAGATCTCTACAATTTAGGGCTGTATGCGAAATATTATTTGATTCTGTTTGAATTTGCGGCTGTTATCGTTTGCCAAACAAACAAAATTACCTTTGCTAAAAAAACCGTTGCTGGTAAACTACCCCTTTCCCTCAACCGATCTTCACCAAAAACAATACGTCTTGAGTACTCTACAAATCAGGGCTGTATGCAAATAATCTTTGGTTTCTGTTTGAATTTGCGGCTGATATCGGTTGCCATAGGAAATACCCTTGTTAAAACATAAAACGTTACTGGTAAACTACCCCTTTCCCTTAACCGATCTTCACCAAAATCGAAGGATCTTGAGAACTATACAATTCAGGGCTGTATGCGAAACATTATTTGATTCTGTTTGAATTTGCGGCTGTTATCGTTTGCCAAACAAACAAAATTACCCTTGCTAAAAAAAAAACCGATGCTGGTAAACTACCCCTTTCCCTCAACCGATCTTCACCAAAAACAATAGGTCGCGAGTACTCTGCAAATCAGGGCTGTATGCAAAAAATTATTTGATTGTGTTTGAATTTGCGGCAGTTATCGTTTGCCATAGAAAAAAAATCTACAGACACACACACAGACAGACAGACAGACAGACAGACAGACAGACAGACAGACACACACACAGACACTTTTCGGAAAACGACTTTTTTTCATGTTTTGAGTGTAGTGGAATCAGAATCTGCAATAATCTCGAACACGATTTTTTTTGCCATCACCATACTTCCATTCCTTAAGGAATATGGAAGTAATACGCTTGATAAAAAAACGTTGCCGGTAAACTACCCCTTCCCCTTAACCGATCTTCACCAAAAACAAAAGGTCTTGAGTACTCTACAAATCAGAGCTGTATGCAAAACATTATTTGATTCTGTTTGAATTTGCGGCTGTTATCGTTTCCCATAGAAAATACACTTGTTAAAAAAACGTTGCTGGTAAACTACCCCTTTCCCTCAACCGATCTTCACCAAAAACAATAGGTCTTGAGAACTCAACAATTTAGGGCTGTATGCAGATAATCTTTTGATTCTGTTTGAATTTGCGGCTGTTATCGTTTGCCATAGGAAATACCCTTGTTAAAAAATAAAACGTTACTGGTAAACTACCCCTTCCCCTTAACCGATCTTCACCAAAAACAATAGCTCTTGAGTACTCTACAAACCAAGGCCGTATGCAAAACATTATTTGTTTCTGTTTGAATTTACGGCTTTTATCGTTTGCCATAGAAAATACCCTTGTTAAAAAAACGTTGCTGGTAAACTACCCCTTTCCCTCAACCGAACTTCACCAAACACAATAGATCTTTAGAACTCTACAAATTAGGGCTGTATGCAAATAATCTTTTGATTCTGTTTGAATTTGCGGCTGATATCGGTTGCCATAGGAAATACCCTTGTTAAAACATAAAACGTTACTGGTAAACTACCCCTTTCCCTTAACCGATCTTCACCAAAATCGAAGGATCTTGAGAACTATACAATTCAGGGCTGTATGCGAAACATTACTTGATTCTGTTTGAATTTGCGTCTGTTATCGTTTGCCAAACAAACAAAATTACCCTTGCTAAAAAAAAAACCGTTGCAGGTAAACTACCCCTATCCCTCAACCGATCTTCACCAAAAACAACAGGTGGCGAGTACTCTGCAAGTCAGGGCTGCATGCAAAACATTATTTGATTCTGTTTGAATTTGCGGCAGTTATCGTTTGCCAAAAAAAAAATCTACAGACACACAGACACACAGACAGACACACAGACACTTTTCGGAAAACGACTTTTTTTCATGTTTTGAGTGTAGTAGAATCAGAATCTGCAATAATCTCGAACACGATTTTTTTTGCCATCACCATACTTCCATTCCTTAAGGAATATGGAAGTAAAATATCGGTATGGAGAACCATACATGACTTCCATATTCTAAGATTTATATTTAAAATCAATTTCAGCCAAACAGCCAGGCTGTGTCTTACCTGCCTTTTTATTGCTGTATTAAATGAAAAATATTATATTACATTAAAATGAAAAAATTATAATTTTATTGCCTGGCAACAAAATTATTTTATTTTTAACAATTACCATTGTTTCAAAAAGTTTAAATAAATTTTCAAGTACTTTACTCTTGTTAAAACGTAAAAGGTTGCTGGTAAACTACCCCTTCCCCTTAACCGATCTTCACCAAAATCGAAAGTCGTTGAGAACTCTACAATTCAGGAACGTATGCAAAAAAATATTTGATTCTGTTTGAATTTGCGGCTGTTATCGTTTGCCATAGAAAATACCCTTGTTAAAAAAACGTTGCCGATAAACTACCCCTTTCTCTCAACCGATCTTCACCAAAAACAATAGGTCTTGAGAACTCTACAATTTAGGGATGTGTGCAAATAATTTTTGATTCTGTTTGAATTTGCGGCTATTATCGTTTGCCATAGGAAATACCCTTGTTAAAAACATAAAACGTTACAGGTAAACTACCTCTTTCCCTTAACCGAACTTCACCAAAATCAACAGATCTTGAGAACTCTACAAATCAGGGCTGTATGCAAAACATTATTTGATTCTGTTTGAATTTGCGGCTGTTATCGTTTGCCATAGAAAATACCCTTGAAAAAAAACGTTGCTGGTAAACTACCCCATTCCCTCAACCGAACTTCACCAAAAATAATAGATCTTTAGAACTCTACAATTTAGGGCTGTATGCAAATAATCTTTTGATTCTGTTTGAATTTGCGTCTGTTATCGTTTGCCAAACAAACAAAATTACCCTTGCTAAAAAAAAACCGTTGCAGGTAAACTACCCCAATCCCTCAACCGATCTTCACCAAAAACAATAGGTCGCGAGTACTCTGCAAGTCAGGGCTGCATGCAAAAAATTATTTGATTCTGTTTGAATTTGCGGCAGTTATCGTTTCCCATAGAAAAAAAATCTACAGACACACAGACACACAGACAGACAGACAGACACACAGACACTTTTCGGAAAACGACTTTTTTTCATGTTTTGAGTGTAGTAGAATCAGAATCTGCAATAATCTCGAACACGATTTTTTTTGCCATCACCATACTTCCATTCCTTAAGGAATATGGAAGTAAAAATTACCCTTGAAAAAAACCGTTGCTGGTAAACTACACCTTTCCCTTAACCGATCTTCACCAAAAACGACAGGTCTTGGGTACTCTATAATTCAGGTCTGTATGCAAACAATTATTTGATTCTGTTTTAATTTGCGGCTATTATCGTTTGCCATAGAAAACACCCTTGATAAAACATAAAACGTTGCTGGTAAACTACCCTATTCCATTAACCGATCTTCACCAATAACAATAGGTCGCGAGTACTCTACAAATCAGGGCTGCATGCAAAAACTTATTTGATTCTGTTTTAATTTTCGGCTGTTATCGTTTGCCATAGAAAAAAATCTACAGACACACAGACAGACAAACACACACACACACACACACACACACACACACTTTTCGAAAAACGACTTTTTTTCATGTTTTGAGTGTAGTACAATCAGAATCTGCAATAATCTCGAACACGATTTTTTTTGCCATCACCATATTTCCATTTCCTTAAGGAACGTGGAAGTAAAATATCGGTATGGAGAAACATACATGACTTTCATATTCTAAGATTTATATTTTAAATCATTTTCAGCCAAACAGCCAGGCTGTGTCTTACCTGCCTTTTTATTGCTGTATTAAATGAAAAATATTATATTACATTACAATGAAAAAATTATAAATTTATTGCCTGGCAACAAAATTATTTTATTTTTAACAATTACTATTGTTTCAAAAAGTTTAAATAAATTTTCAAGTACTTTACTCTTGTTAAAACGTAAAAGGTTGCTGGTAAACTACCCCTTCCCCTTAACCGATCTTCACCAAAATCGAAAGTCGTTGAGAACTCTACAATTCAGGAACGTATGCAAAAAAATATTTGATTCTGTTTGAATTTGCGGCTGTTATCGTTTGCCATAGAAAATACCCTTGTTAAAAAAACGTTGCCGGTAAACTACCCCTTTCCCTCAACCGATCTTCACCAAAAACAATAGGTATTGAGAACTCTACAATTTAGGGATGTGTGCAAATAATCTTTTGATTCTGTTTGAATTTGCGGCTGTTATCGTTTGCCATAGGAAATACCCTTGTTAAAACATAAAACGTTACAGGTAAACTACCCCTTTCCCTTAACCGAACTTCACCAAAATCAAGAGATCTTGAGAACTCTACACTTCAGGGCTGTATGCGAAACATTATTTGATTCTGTTTGAATTTGCGGATGTTATCGTTTGCCATAGGAAATACCCTTGTTAAAACATAAAACGTTACAGGTAAAATACCCCTTTCCCTTAACCGATCTTCACCAAAATCAACAGATCTTGAGAACTCTAAAATTCAGGGCTGTATGCGAAACATTATTTGATTCTGTTTGAATTTGCGGCTGTTATCGTTTGCCAAACAAACAAAATTACCCTTGCTAAAAAAAACCGTTGCTGGTAAACTACCCTTTTCCCTCAACCGATCTTCACCAAAAACAACAGGTCTTGAGTACTCTAAAAATCAGGGCTGTATGCAAAACATTATTTGATTCTGTTTGAATTTGCGGCTGTTATCGTATGCCATAGAAAATACCTTTGTTAAAAAAACGTTGCAGGTAAACTACCCCTTTCCCTCAACCGATCTTCACCAAAAACAATAGGTCTTGAGAACTCTACAATTTAGGGCTGTATGCAGATAATCTTTTGATTCTGTTTGAATTTGCGGCTGTTATCGTTTGCCATAGGAAATACCCTTGTTAAAACATAAAACGTTACTGGTAAACTACCCCTTTCCCTTAACCAATCTTCACCAAAAACAATAGGTCTTGAGCACTCTACAAACCACGGCCGTATGCAAAACATTATTTGATTCTGTTTGAATTTACGGCTGTTATCGTTTGCCATAGAAAATACCCTTGTTAAAAAAACGTTGCAGGTAAACTACCCCTTTCCCTCAACCGAACTTCACCAAAAACAAAAGATCTTTAGAACTCTACAATCTAGGGCTGTATGCAAATAATCTTTTGATTCTGTTTGAATTTGCGGCTGATATCGGTTGCCATAGGAAATACCCTTGTTAAAACATAAAACGTTACTGGTAAACTACCCCTTTCCCTTAACCGATCTTCACCAAAATCGAAGGATCTTGAGAACTATACAATTCAGGGCTGTATGCGAAACATTATTTGATTCTGTTTGAATTTGCGTCTGTTATCGTTTGCCAAACAAACAAAATTACCCTTGCTAAAAAAAAACCGTTGCCGGTAAACTACCCCTATCCCTCAACCGATCTTCACCAAAAACAACAGGTCGCGAGTACTCTGCAAGTCAGGGCAGCATGCAAAAAATTATTTGATTCTGTTTGAATTTGCGGCAGTTATCGTTTTCCAAAAAAAAAATCTACAGACACACAGACACACAGACAGACAGACACACAGACACTTTTCGGAAAACGACTTTTTTTCATGTTTTGAGTGTAGTAGAATCAGAATCTGCAATAATCTCGAACACGATTTTTTTTGCCATCACCATACTTCCATTCCTTAAGGAATATGGAAGTAAAATATCGGTATGGAGAACCACACATGACTTCCATATTCTAAGATTTATATTTAAAATCATTTTCAGCCAAACAGCCAGGCTGTGTCTTACCTGCCTTTTTATTGCTGTATTAAATGAAAAATATTATATTACATTAAAATGAAAAAATTATAAATTTATTGCCTGGCAACAAAATTATTTTATTTTTAACAATTACCATTGTTTCAAAAAGTTTAAATAAATTTTCAAGTACTTTACTCTTGTTAAAACGTAAAAGGTTGCTGGTAAACTACCCCTTCGCCTTAACCGATCTTCACCAAAATCGAAAGTCATTGAGAACTCTACAATTCAGGAACGTATGCAAAAAATTATTTGATTCTGTTTGAATTTGCGGCTGTTATCGTTTGCCATAGAAAATACCCTTGTTAAAAAAACGTTGCCGATAAACTACCCCTTTCCCTCAACCGATCTTCACCAAAAACAATAGGTCTTGAGAACTCTACAATTTAGGGATGTGTGCAAATAATCTTTTGATTCTGCTTGAATTTGCGGCTGTTATCGTTTGCCATAGGAAATACCCTTGTTAAAACAGAAAACGTTACCGGTAAACTACCCCTTTCCCTTAACCGAACTTCACCAAAATCAACAGATCTTGAGAACTCTACAATTCAGGGCTGTGTGCGAAACATTATTTGATTCTGTTTGAATTTGCGGCTGTTATCGTTTGCCATAGGAAATACCCTTGTTAAAACATAAAACGTTACAGGTAAACTACCCCTTTCCCTTAACCGATCTTCACCAAATCAAAAGATCTTGAGAACTCTACAATTCAGGGCTGTATGCGAAACATTATTTGATTCTGTTTGAATTTGCGGCTGTTATCGTTTGCCAAACAAACAAAATTACCCTTGCTAAAAAAAAACCGTTGCTGGTAAACTACCCCTTTCCCTCAACCGATCTTCACCAAAAATAATAGGTCTTGAGTACTCTACAAATCAGGGCTGTATGCAAAACATTATTTGATTCTGTTTGAATTTGCGGCTGTTATCGTTTGCCATAGGAAATACCCTTGAAAAAAAACGTTGCAGGTAAGCTACCCCATTCCCTCAACCGAACTTCACCAAAAACAACAGATCTTTAGAACTCTACAATTTAGGGCTGTATGCAAATAATCTTTTGATTCTGTTTGAATTTGCGTCTGTTATCGTTTGCCAAACAAACAAAATTACCCTTGCTAAAAAAAAACCGTTGCCGGTAAACTACCCCTATCCCTCAACCGATCTTCACCAAAAACAATAGGTCGCGAGTACTCTGCAAGTCAGGGCTGCATGCAAAAAATTATTTGATTCTGTTTGAATTTGCGGCAGTTATCGTTTCCCATAGAAAAAAAATCTACAGACACACAGATACACAGACAGACAGACAGACAGACACACAGACACTTTTCGGAAAACGACTTTTTTTCATGTTTTAAGTGTAGTAGAATCAGAATCTGCAATAATCTCGAACACGATTTTTTTTGCCATCACCATACTTCCATTCCTTAAGGAATATGGAAGTAAAAATCGGTATGGAGAACCATACATGACTTCCATATTCTAAGATTTATATTTAAAATCATTTTCAGCCAAACAGCCAGGGAAGGAATTTTAACAAAAAAATACTTCTTTCTTGCCAATAACGTAGTACACATATAAAAAATATTATCCCCTCCCCCTTCAACTATAATTTTGATTTATAGAAAATTACCCCCAGCCCGTTCAACTAGCCTCTTCATTTATAGATATTTCATCTACGTTTCTACAGTGGATTATTAAGATCTTATCAGGATACTTTATCAAAATTAAGTACTTTACTCATGTTACAACAAAAAATGTTTCTGGTAAACTGCCCTTTCCCCGTAACCGATCTTCACCAAAATCAACAGACATTGAGTTCTCTATAGCTCAGGCACATATGTAAAAAATTATTTGATTCTGTTTGAATTTACGGCAGTTATGGTTCGTCATATAAAAAATTACCCATGTTAAAACATAAAACATGAGATTTATAAAACATATCTAAGATTTATATTTAAAATCATTTTTGAAATAAAATATTTTCATAGAACCTACTAACGCTGGGGAAATCTGAGGAGCCAATCAGAGTTGGGCCTACCTGTCACTCTGCTGAATTTGGTGGAAAGCCCTGTCACTGTCGTCAAAGTATCAGCCTTGACAGGGTCCTCTTTTTCTGCAAAATGGGAGAGGAGGCTTGAGATGGAGTGAGTGACATGGTCCCCACCTCAATGAAGAACCCATTGTTTTATAAAAATATATTTAAATTTTGAAAACTGAAAATTCTTTTCTTGTTGTAAATATTTATATTTTATAATCAAAATGACTTTATCAAAAAACAAACATTATTTTTTTATAATAAGTACTTACATATGTTTCTTAATATGCTTACTTTTTCTTCAATGTTGATGATCATTTCCAAACATTCTGACAAAATTGTATCTACAGAACAGTTAACATTCCCCAGGTTTCCATTTCTGCTAATTTCTCATTACACCTTCCACTGACGTATTATTAACCATTTCATAAACTATCGTATAATCTTTTCAGATTTTGTGGTACAAAATCTGAAATTTTCAGACTGCCTGGCAACAAAATTATGTTATTTTCAACAATTACCATTGTTTGAAAAAATTTAAATGAATTTTCAAGTACTTTACTCTTGTTAAAACGTAAAAGGTTGCAGGTAAACTACCCCTTCCCTTAACTGATCTTCACCAAAATCTAAAGGCCTTGAGTCCTCTACAATTCACTGACGTATGCAAAAAATTATTTGATTCTGTTTGAATTTGCGGCAGTTATCGTTTGCCATAGAAAATACGCTTGATAAAAAACGTTTCAGGTAAACTACTCCTTCCCCTCAACCGATCTTCACCAAAAACAATAGGTCTTGAGAAATCTACAATTCAGGGCTGTATGCGAAACATTATTTGATTCTGTTTGAATTTGCGGCTGTTATCGTTTGCCAAAAAAAAATTTCCTTTGATAAAAACAACCGTTGCAGGTAAACTACCCCTTCCCCTCAACCGATCTTCACCAAAAACAATAGGTCACGAGTACTCTACAAATCAGGGCTGTATGCAGAAAATTATTTGATTCTGTTTGAATTTGCGGCTGTTATCGTTTGCCATAGAAAATACCCTTGTTAAAAAAACGTTGTAGGTAAACTACCCCTTTCCCTTAACCGATCTTCACCAAAAACAATAGGTCTTGAGAACTCTACAATTTAGGGCTGTATGCAAATAATCTTTTGATTCTGTTTGAATTTGCGGCTGTTATCGTTTGCCATAGGAAATACCCTTGTTAAAACATAAAACGTTACAGGTAAACTACCCCTTTCCCTTAACCGATCTTCACCAAAAACAATAGGTCTTGAGAACTCTACAATTCAGGGCTGTATGCGAAACATTATTTGATTCTGTTTGAATTTGCGGCTGTTATCGTTTGCCAAAAAAAAAATTTCCATTGATAAAAAAAAAACCGTTGCAGGTAAACTACCCCTTTACCTCAACCGATCTTCACCAAAAACAATCCGTCGCGAGTACTCTACAAAAAAGGACTGTATGCAAAAAATTATTTGATTCTGTTTGAATTTGCGGCAGTTATCGTTTGCCAAAAAAAAAAATCTACAGACACACAGACACACAGACAGACAGACAGACTCTTGTTAAAACGTAAAAGGTTGCTGGTAAACTACCCCTTTCTCTCAACCGATCTTCACCAAAAACAATAGGTCTTGAGAACTCTACAATTTAGGGATGTGTGCAAATAATTTTTGATTCTGTTTGAATTTGCGGCTGTTATCGTTTGCCATAGGAAATACCCTTGTTAAAACATAAAACGTTACAGGTAAACTACCCCTTTCCCTTAACCGAACTTCACCAAAATCAACAGATCTTGAGAACTCTACAATTCAGGGCTGTATGCGAAACATTATTTGATTCTGTTTGAATTTGCGGCTGTTATCGTTTGCCATAGGAAATACCCTTGTTAAAACATAAAACGTTACAGGTAAACTACCCCTTTCCCTTAACCGATCTTCACCAAAATCAACAGATCTTGAGATCTCTACAATTTAGGGCTGTATGCGAAATATTATTTGATTCTGTTTGAATTTGCGGCTGTTATCGTTTGCCAAACAAACAAAATTACCTTTGCTAAAAAAACCGTTGCTGGTAAACTACCCCTTTCCCTCAACCGATCTTCACCAAAAACAATACGTCTTGAGTACTCTACAAATCAGGGCTGTATGCAAATAATCTTTGGTTTCTGTTTGAATTTGCGGCTGATATCGGTTGCCATAGGAAATACCCTTGTTAAAACATAAAACGTTACTGGTAAACTACCCCTTTCCCTTAACCGATCTTCACCAAAATCGAAAGATCTTGAGAACTATACAATTCAGGGCTGTATGCGAAACATTATTTGATTCTGTTTGAATTTGCGGCTGTTATCGTTTGCCAAACAAACAAAATTACCCTTGCTAAAAAAAAAACCGATGCTGGTAAACTACCCCTTTCCCTCAACCGATCTTCACCAAAAACAATAGGTCGCGAGTACTCTGCAAATCAGGGCTGTATGCAAAAAATTATTTGATTGTGTTTGAATTTGCGGCAGTTATCGTTTGCCATAGAAAAAAAATCTACAGACACACACACAGACAGACAGACAGACAGACAGACAGACAGACAGACAGACACACACACAGACACTTTTCGGAAAACGACTTTTTTTCATGTTTTGAGTGTAGTGGAATCAGAATCTGCAATAATCTCGAACACGATTTTTTTTGCCATCACCATACTTCCATTCCTTAAGGAATATGGAAGTAATACGCTTGATAAAAAAACGTTGCCGGTAAACTACCCCTTCCCCTTAACCGATCTTCACCAAAAACAAAAGGTCTTGAGTACTCTACAAATCAGAGCTGTATGCAAAACATTATTTGATTCTGTTTGAATTTGCGGCTGTTATCGTTTCCCATAGAAAATACACTTGTTAAAAAAACGTTGCTGGTAAACTACCCCTTTCCCTCAACCGATCTTCACCAAAAACAATAGGTCTTGAGAACTCAACAATTTAGGGCTGTATGCAGATAATCTTTTGATTCTGTTTGAATTTGCGGCTGTTATCGTTTGCCATAGGAAATACCCTTGTTAAAAAATAAAACGTTACTGGTAAACTACCCCTTCCCCTTAACCGATCTTCACCAAAAACAATAGCTCTTGAGTACTCTACAAACCAAGGCCGTATGCAAAACATTATTTGTTTCTGTTTGAATTTACGGCTTTTATCGTTTGCCATAGAAAATACCCTTGTTAAAAAAACGTTGCTGGTAAACTACCCCTTTCCCTCAACCGAACTTCACCAAACACAATAGATCTTTAGAACTCTACAAATTAGGGCTGTATGCAAATAATCTTTTGATTCTGTTTGAATTTGCGGCTGATATCGGTTGCCATAGGAAATACCCTTGTTAAAACATAAAACGTTACTGGTAAACTACCCCTTTCCCTTAACCGATCTTCACCAAAATCGAAGGATCTTGAGAACTATACAATTCAGGGCTGTATGCGAAACATTACTTGATTCTGTTTGAATTTGCGTCTGTTATCGTTTGCCAAACAAACAAAATTACCCTTGCTAAAAAAAAACCGTTGCAGGTAAACTACCCCTATCCCTCAACCGATCTTCACCAAAAACAACAGGTGGCGAGTACTCTGCAAGTCAGGGCTGCATGCAAAACATTATTTGATTCTGTTTGAATTTGCGGCAGTTATCGTTTGCCAAAAAAAAAATCTACAGACACACAGACACACAGACAGACACACAGACACTTTTCGGAAAACGACTTTTTTTCATGTTTTGAGTGTAGTAGAATCAGAATCTGCAATAATCTCGAACACGATTTTTTTTGCCATCACCATACTTCCATTCCTTAAGGAATATGGAAGTAAAATATCGGTATGGAGAACCATACATGACTTCCATATTCTAAGATTTATATTTAAAATCAATTTCAGCCAAACAGCCAGGCTGTGTCTTACCTGCCTTTTTATTGCTGTATTAAATGAAAAATATTATATTACATTAAAATGAAAAAATTATAATTTTATTGCCTGGCAACAAAATTATTTTATTTTTAACAATTACCATTGTTTCAAAAAGTTTAAATAAATTTTCAAGTACTTTACTCTTGTTAAAACGTAAAAGGTTGCTGGTAAACTACCCCTTCCCCTTAACCGATCTTCACCAAAATCGAAAGTCGTTGAGAACTCTACAATTCAGGAACGTATGCAAAAAAATATTTGATTCTGTTTGAATTTGCGGCTGTTATCGTTTGCCATAGAAAATACCCTTGTTAAAAAAACGTTGCCGATAAACTACCCCTTTCTCTCAACCGATCTTCACCAAAAACAATAGGTCTTGAGAACTCTACAATTTAGGGATGTGTGCAAATAATTTTTGATTCTGTTTGAATTTGCGGCTGTTATCGTTTGCCATAGGAAATACCCTTGTTAAAAACATAAAACGTTACAGGTAAACTACCCCTTTCCCTTAACCGAACTTCACCAAAATCAACAGATCTTGAGAACTCTACAAATCAGGGCTGTATGCAAAACATTATTTGATTCTGTTTGAATTTGCGGCTGTTATCGTTTGCCATAGAAAATACCCTTGAAAAAAAACGTTGCTGGTAAACTACCCCATTCCCTCAACCGAACTTCACCAAAAATAATAGATCTTTAGAACTCTACAATTTAGGGCTGTATGCAAATAATCTTTTGATTCTGTTTGAATTTGCGTCTGTTATCGTTTGCCAAACAAACAAAATTACCCTTGCTAAAAAAAAACCGTTGCAGGTAAACTACCCCAATCCCTCAACCGATCTTCACCAAAAACAATAGGTCGCGAGTACTCTGCAAGTCAGGGCTGCATGCAAAAAATTATTTGATTCTGTTTGAATTTGCGGCAGTTATCGTTTCCCATAGAAAAAAAATCTACAGACACACAGACACACAGACAGACAGACAGACACACAGACACTTTTCGGAAAACGACTTTTTTTCATGTTTTGAGTGTAGTAGAATCAGAATCTGCAATAATCTCGAACACGATTTTTTTTGCCATCACCATACTTCCATTCCTTAAGGAATATGGAAGTAAAAATTACCCTTGAAAAAAACCGTTGCTGGTAAACTACACCTTTCCCTTAACCGATCTTCACCAAAAACGACAGGTCTTGGGTACTCTATAATTCAGGTCTGTATGCAAACAATTATTTGATTCTGTTTTAATTTGCGGCTATTATCGTTTGCCATAGAAAACACCCTTGATAAAACATAAAACGTTGCTGGTAAACTACCCTATTCCATTAACCGATCTTCACCAATAACAATAGGTCGCGAGTACTCTACAAATCAGGGCTGCATGCAAAAACTTATTTGATTCTGTTTTAATTTTCGGCTGTTATCGTTTGCCATAGAAAAAAATCTACAGACACACAGACAGACAAACACACACACACACACACACACACACACACACTTTTCGAAAAACGACTTTTTTTCATGTTTTGAGTGTAGTACAATCAGAATCTGCAATAATCTCGAACACGATTTTTTTTGCCATCACCATATTTCCATTTCCTTAAGGAACGTGGAAGTAAAATATCGGTATGGAGAAACATACATGACTTTCATATTCTAAGATTTATATTTTAAATCATTTTCAGCCAAACAGCCAGGCTGTGTCTTACCTGCCTTTTTATTGCTGTATTAAATGAAAAATATTATATTACATTACAATGAAAAAATTATAAATTTATTGCCTGGCAACAAAATTATTTTATTTTTAACAATTACTATTGTTTCAAAAAGTTTAAATAAATTTTCAAGTACTTTACTCTTGTTAAAACGTAAAAGGTTGCTGGTAAACTACCCCTTCCCCTTAACCGATCTTCACCAAAATCGAAAGTCGTTGAGAACTCTACAATTCAGGAACGTATGCAAAAAAATATTTGATTCTGTTTGAATTTGCGGCTGTTATCGTTTGCCATAGAAAATACCCTTGTTAAAAAAACGTTGCCGGTAAACTACCCCTTTCCCTCAACCGATCTTCACCAAAAACAATAGGTATTGAGAACTCTACAATTTAGGGATGTGTGCAAATAATCTTTTGATTCTGTTTGAATTTGCGGCTGTTATCGTTTGCCATAGGAAATACCCTTGTTAAAACATAAAACGTTACAGGTAAACTACCCCTTTCCCTTAACCGAACTTCACCAAAATCAAGAGATCTTGAGAACTCTACACTTCAGGGCTGTATGCGAAACATTATTTGATTCTGTTTGAATTTGCGGATGTTATCGTTTGCCATAGGAAATACCCTTGTTAAAACATAAAACGTTACAGGTAAAATACCCCTTTCCCTTAACCGATCTTCACCAAAATCAACAGATCTTGAGAACTCTAAAATTCAGGGCTGTATGCGAAACATTATTTGATTCTGTTTGAATTTGCGGCTGTTATCGTTTGCCAAACAAACAAAATTACCCTTGCTAAAAAAAACCGTTGCTGGTAAACTACCCTTTTCCCTCAACCGATCTTCACCAAAAACAACAGGTCTTGAGTACTCTAAAAATCAGGGCTGTATGCAAAACATTATTTGATTCTGTTTGAATTTGCGGCTGTTATCGTATGCCATAGAAAATACCTTTGTTAAAAAAACGTTGCAGGTAAACTACCCCTTTCCCTCAACCGATCTTCACCAAAAACAATAGGTCTTGAGAACTCTACAATTTAGGGCTGTATGCAGATAATCTTTTGATTCTGTTTGAATTTGCGGCTGTTATCGTTTGCCATAGGAAATACCCTTGTTAAAACATAAAACGTTACTGGTAAACTACCCCTTTCCCTTAACCAATCTTCACCAAAAACAATAGGTCTTGAGCACTCTACAAACCACGGCCGTATGCAAAACATTATTTGATTCTGTTTGAATTTACGGCTGTTATCGTTTGCCATAGAAAATACCCTTGTTAAAAAAACGTTGCAGGTAAACTACCCCTTTCCCTCAACCGAACTTCACCAAAAACAAAAGATCTTTAGAACTCTACAATCTAGGGCTGTATGCAAATAATCTTTTGATTCTGTTTGAATTTGCGGCTGATATCGGTTGCCATAGGAAATACCCTTGTTAAAACATAAAACGTTACTGGTAAACTACCCCTTTCCCTTAACCGATCTTCACCAAAATCGAAGGATCTTGAGAACTATACAATTCAGGGCTGTATGCGAAACATTATTTGATTCTGTTTGAATTTGCGTCTGTTATCGTTTGCCAAACAAACAAAATTACCCTTGCTAAAAAAAAACCGTTGCCGGTAAACTACCCCTATCCCTCAACCGATCTTCACCAAAAACAACAGGTCGCGAGTACTCTGCAAGTCAGGGCAGCATGCAAAAAATTATTTGATTCTGTTTGAATTTGCGGCAGTTATCGTTTTCCAAAAAAAAAATCTACAGACACACAGACACACAGACAGACAGACACACAGACACTTTTCGGAAAACGACTTTTTTTCATGTTTTGAGTGTAGTAGAATCAGAATCTGCAATAATCTCGAACACGATTTTTTTTGCCATCACCATACTTCCATTCCTTAAGGAATATGGAAGTAAAATATCGGTATGGAGAACCACACATGACTTCCATATTCTAAGATTTATATTTAAAATCATTTTCAGCCAAACAGCCAGGCTGTGTCTTACCTGCCTTTTTATTGCTGTATTAAATGAAAAATATTATATTACATTAAAATGAAAAAATTATAAATTTATTGCCTGGCAACAAAATTATTTTATTTTTAACAATTACCATTGTTTCAAAAAGTTTAAATAAATTTTCAAGTACTTTACTCTTGTTAAAACGTAAAAGGTTGCTGGTAAACTACCCCTTCGCCTTAACCGATCTTCACCAAAATCGAAAGTCATTGAGAACTCTACAATTCAGGAACGTATGCAAAAAATTATTTGATTCTGTTTGAATTTGCGGCTGTTATCGTTTGCCATAGAAAATACCCTTGTTAAAAAAACGTTGCCGATAAACTACCCCTTTCCCTCAACCGATCTTCACCAAAAACAATAGGTCTTGAGAACTCTACAATTTAGGGATGTGTGCAAATAATCTTTTGATTCTGCTTGAATTTGCGGCTGTTATCGTTTGCCATAGGAAATACCCTTGTTAAAACAGAAAACGTTACCGGTAAACTACCCCTTTCCCTTAACCGAACTTCACCAAAATCAACAGATCTTGAGAACTCTACAATTCAGGGCTGTGTGCGAAACATTATTTGATTCTGTTTGAATTTGCGGCTGTTATCGTTTGCCATAGGAAATACCCTTGTTAAAACATAAAACGTTACAGGTAAACTACCCCTTTCCCTTAACCGATCTTCACCAAATCAAAAGATCTTGAGAACTCTACAATTCAGGGCTGTATGCGAAACATTATTTGATTCTGTTTGAATTTGCGGCTGTTATCGTTTGCCAAACAAACAAAATTACCCTTGCTAAAAAAAAACCGTTGCTGGTAAACTACCCCTTTCCCTCAACCGATCTTCACCAAAAATAATAGGTCTTGAGTACTCTACAAATCAGGGCTGTATGCAAAACATTATTTGATTCTGTTTGAATTTGCGGCTGTTATCGTTTGCCATAGGAAATACCCTTGAAAAAAAACGTTGCAGGTAAGCTACCCCATTCCCTCAACCGAACTTCACCAAAAACAACAGATCTTTAGAACTCTACAATTTAGGGCTGTATGCAAATAATCTTTTGATTCTGTTTGAATTTGCGTCTGTTATCGTTTGCCAAACAAACAAAATTACCCTTGCTAAAAAAAAACCGTTGCCGGTAAACTACCCCTATCCCTCAACCGATCTTCACCAAAAACAATAGGTCGCGAGTACTCTGCAAGTCAGGGCTGCATGCAAAAAATTATTTGATTCTGTTTGAATTTGCGGCAGTTATCGTTTCCCATAGAAAAAAAATCTACAGACACACAGATACACAGACAGACAGACAGACAGACACACAGACACTTTTCGGAAAACGACTTTTTTTCATGTTTTAAGTGTAGTAGAATCAGAATCTGCAATAATCTCGAACACGATTTTTTTTGCCATCACCATACTTCCATTCCTTAAGGAATATGGAAGTAAAAATCGGTATGGAGAACCATACATGACTTCCATATTCTAAGATTTATATTTAAAATCATTTTCAGCCAAACAGCCAGGGAAGGAATTTTAACAAAAAAATACTTCTTTCTTGCCAATAACGTAGTACACATATAAAAAATATTATCCCCTCCCCCTTCAACTATAATTTTGATTTATAGAAAATTACCCCCAGCCCGTTCAACTAGCCTCTTCATTTATAGATATTTCATCTACGTTTCTACAGTGGATTATTAAGATCTTATCAGGATACTTTATCAAAATTAAGTACTTTACTCATGTTACAACAAAAAATGTTTCTGGTAAACTGCCCTTTCCCCGTAACCGATCTTCACCAAAATCAACAGACATTGAGTTCTCTATAGCTCAGGCACATATGTAAAAAATTATTTGATTCTGTTTGAATTTACGGCAGTTATGGTTCGTCATATAAAAAATTACCCATGTTAAAACATAAAACATGAGATTTATAAAACATATCTAAGATTTATATTTAAAATCATTTTTGAAATAAAATATTTTCATAGAACCTACTAACGCTGGGGAAATCTGAGGAGCCAATCAGAGTTGGGCCTACCTGTCACTCTGCTGAATTTGGTGGAAAGCCCTGTCACTGTCGTCAAAGTATCAGCCTTGACAGGGTCCTCTTTTTCTGCAAAATGGGAGAGGAGGCTTGAGATGGAGTGAGTGACATGGTCCCCACCTCAATGAAGAACCCATTGTTTTATAAAAATATATTTAAATTTTGAAAACTGAAAATTCTTTTCTTGTTGTAAATATTTATATTTTATAATCAAAATGACTTTATCAAAAAACAAACATTATTTTTTTATAATAAGTACTTACATATGTTTCTTAATATGCTTACTTTTTCTTCAATGTTGATGATCATTTCCAAACATTCTGACAAAATTGTATCTACAGAACAGTTAACATTCCCCAGGTTTCCATTTCTGCTAATTTCTCATTACACCTTCCACTGACGTATTATTAACCATTTCATAAACTATCGTATAATCTTTTCAGATTTTGTGGTACAAAATCTGAAATTTTCAGACTGCCTGGCAACAAAATTATGTTATTTTCAACAATTACCATTGTTTGAAAAAATTTAAATGAATTTTCAAGTACTTTACTCTTGTTAAAACGTAAAAGGTTGCAGGTAAACTACCCCTTCCCTTAACTGATCTTCACCAAAATCTAAAGGCCTTGAGTCCTCTACAATTCACTGACGTATGCAAAAAATTATTTGATTCTGTTTGAATTTGCGGCAGTTATCGTTTGCCATAGAAAATACGCTTGATAAAAAACGTTTCAGGTAAACTACTCCTTCCCCTCAACCGATCTTCACCAAAAACAATAGGTCTTGAGAAATCTACAATTCAGGGCTGTATGCGAAACATTATTTGATTCTGTTTGAATTTGCGGCTGTTATCGTTTGCCAAAAAAAAATTTCCTTTGATAAAAACAACCGTTGCAGGTAAACTACCCCTTCCCCTCAACCGATCTTCACCAAAAACAATAGGTCGCGAGTACTCTACAAATCAGGGCTGTATGCAGAAAATTATTTGATTCTGTTTGAATTTGCGGCTGTTATCGTTTGCCATAGAAAATACCCTTGTTAAAAAAACGTTGTAGGTAAACTACCCCTTTCCCTTAACCGATCTTCACCAAAAACAATAGGTCTTGAGAACTCTACAATTTAGGGCTGTATGCAAATAATCTTTTGATTCTGTTTGAATTTGCGGCTGTTATCGTTTGCCATAGGAAATACCCTTGTTAAAACATAAAACGTTACAGGTAAACTACCCCTTTCCCTTAACCGATCTTCACCAAAAACAATAGGTCTTGAGAACTCTACAATTCAGGGCTGTATGCGAAACATTATTTGATTCTGTTTGAATTTGCGGCTGTTATCGTTTGCCAAAAAAAAAATTTCCATTGATAAAAAAAAACCGTTGCAGGTAAACTACCCCTTTACCTCAACCGATCTTCACCAAAAACAATCCGTCGCGAGTACTCTACAAAAAAGGACTGTATGCAAAAAATTGTTTGATTCTGTTTGAATTTGCGGCTGTTATCGTTTGCCATAGAAAAAAAATCTACAGACACACAGACAGACACACACACAGACACTTTTCGGAAAACGACTTTTTTTCATGTTTTGAGTGTAGTAGAATCAGAATCTGCAATAATCTCGAACACGATTTTTTTTGCCATCACCATACTTCCATTCCTTAAGGAATATGGAAGTAAAAATTACGATCAATGATAAAGTGCAGGAGCAAATATCCCACTTTCAATACCTAGGATGTAATATTACATGTCAATTTAACAAGGACATCGACAGAAAGATAAACAGATTTCATGCGTTTTGTGGAACTATTAAAAAGACTTTACGGAGAAAAGCAAGAAAGGAAACTCAAAGTTCTATAAGGTTATGGCAGTCGCCACTCTTTGATACGGTTCCGAAACACGGGTATTATCTGAAAAAGATACAAGCCATACATGAAAAAGAGAACCATACATGACTTCCATATTCTAAGATTTATTTTTAAAATCATTTTCGAAATGAAATATTACCATAGAAACTACTTCTTTCTACTTACTGCTTCAGCCTTAACCACAGTACTGTGGTCACTAACATATACCACCTCACGTTATCGCACTCGATTTTCACTGATGATGGAAGTCAATGGCATTGCCGAAACGTCTGGTTTTGTAGAAAACATTGGACTACGGCCAAATATCCCGGGAAGGAATTTTAACAAAAACTACTTCTTTGTTGCCGATAACGTTGTACACATATATATAAAATATATGCATAAAATTAATGGCTTGTATAAGTTAATGATTGATCTCCATTAAGTAGTGCTCAAGTTTCCAAAGTTTTAATATTATGATGTCCGTAATTAAAACATCAGAGCAGGTTTAGTGTGAATGAGGGTACACTGTGGACAAAAATTTTCAACATTTCCTATTGAGCGTTGCTTAGAGTGTGAATCTACAGTGTATGTTTCACAGAACAAACACGCGAAAAAGAAGGAGCGCTCCGAAGTCACTCATGGACCCTCAGCATCTTGCAGAGGGTTCATTCCCTAAAGACGAAAAGTCTGTCTATGAATCGTTCCTCTGTAAACACGTGCAGTTACACTGCCCAGCGATCCACAGGAAGCAAATCGCTATCCACGCTGGACACTTTTTCGGCTTGCATGCGTTATGTTGGTATGGGTTCGGCACTTTCCATTTTAAAACCGTGCAAATGTAAGAAAATAAACATGAATGAGGCCAGAAATAACGCGATTTGTGTGTGTGTGTGTGTGTCTTCCCTGCCTTTTCATTGCGGTAGTCATAATAATAAAATGGAAACGTAAACAGTACATAACTGAGAAAAAAATACATAAATGAAAAAACTACAATTTTATTGCCTGGCAACAAATTTATTTTATTTTAACAATTACCATTGTTTGAAAAAGTTTAAATGAATTTTCAAGTACTTTACTCTTGTTAAAACGTAAAAGGTTGCAGGTAAACTACCCCTTCCCCTTAACCGATCTTCCCAAAAAACAATAGGTCATGAGTACTCTACAAATCAGGGCTGTATGCAAAAAACTATTTGATTCTGTTTGAATTTGCGGCTGTTATCGTTTGCCATAGAAAATACCCTTGTTAAAAAAACGTTGCAGGTAAACTACCCCTTTCCCTTAACCGATCTTCACCAAAAACAATAGGTCTTGAGAACTCTACAATTCTGGCTGTATACGAAACATTATTTGATTCTGTTTGAATTTGCGGCTCTTATCGTTTGCCAAACAAAAAAATTTCCCTTGATAAAAAAAAAACCGTTGCAGGTAAACTACCCCTTTCCCTCAACCGATCTTCACCAAAAACAACAGGTCGTGAGTACTCTACAAATCAGGGCTGTGTGCAAAAAAGTATTTGATTCTGTTTGAATTTGCGGCAGTTATCGTTTGCCATAGAAAAAAAAATCATTTTCAGCCAAACAGCCAGGCTGTGTCTTACCTGCCTTTTTATTGCTGTATTAAATGAAAAATATTATATTACATTAAAATGAAAAAATTATAATTTTATTGCCTGGCAACAAAATTATTTTATTTTTAACAATTACCATTGTTTCAAAAAGTTTAAATAAATTTTCAAGTACTTTACTCTTGTTAAAACGTAAAAGGTTGCAGGTAAACTACCCCTTCCCCTTAACCGATCTTCACCAAAATCGAAAGTCATTGAGACCTCTACAATTCAGGGAGGTATGCAAAACATTATTTGATTCTGTTTGCATTTGCGGCTGTTATCGTTTGCCATAGAAAATACGCTTGATAAAAAAACGTTGCAGGTAAACTACCCCTTCTCCTTAACCGATCTTCACCAAAAACAATAGGTCTTGAGTACTCTACAAATCAGAGCTGTATGCAAAACATTATTTGATTCTGATTGAATTTGCGGCTGTTTTCGTTTGCCATAGGAAATACCCTTGTTAAAAAAACGTTGCAGGTAAACTACCCCTTTCCCTCAACCGATCTTCACCAAAAACAATAGGTCTTGAGAACTCTACAATTTAGGGCTGTATGCAAATAATCTTTTGATTCTGTTTGAATTTGCGGCTGTTATCGTTTGCCAAACAAACAAAATTACCCTTGCTAAAAAAAAAACCGTTGCAGGTAAACTACCCCTTTCCCTCAACCGATCTTCACCAAAAACAATAGGTCGCGAGTACTCTGCAAATCAGGGCTGTATGCAAAACATTATTTGATTCTGTTTGAATTTGCGGCAGTTATCGTTTGCCATAAAAAAAAATCTCCAGACAGACAGACAGACAGACAGACAGACAGACAGACAGACACACACACATACAGACACTTTTCGGAAAACGACTTTTTTTCATGTTTTGAGTGTAGTAGAATCAGAATCTGCAATAATCTCGAACACGATTTTTTTTGCCATCACCATACTTCCATTCCTTAAGGAATATGGAAGTAAAATATCGGTATGGAGAACCATACATGACTTCCATATTCTAAGATTTATATTTAAAATCATTTTCAGCCAAACAACCAGGCTGTGTCTTACCTGCCTTTTTATTGCTGTATTAAATGAAAAATATTATATTACATTAAAATGAAAAAATTATAATTTTATTGCCTGGCAACAAAATTATTTTATTTTTAACAATTACCATTGTTTCAAAAAGTTTAAATAAATTTTCAAGTACTTTACTCTTGTTAAAACGTAAAAGGTTGCTGGTAAACTACCCCTTCCCCTTAACCGATCTTCACCAACATCGAAAGTCATTGAGACCTCTACAATTCAGGGACGTATGCAAAAAATTATTTCATTCTGTTTGAATTTGCGGCTGTTATCGTTTGCCATAGAAAATACGCTTGATAAAAAAACGTTGCAGGTAAACTACCCCTTCCCCTTAACCGATATTCACAAAAAACAATAGGTCTTGAGTACTCTACAAATCAGGGCTGTATGCAAAACATTATTTGATTCTGTTTGAATTTGCGGCTGTTATCGTTTGCCATAGAAAATACCCTTGTTAAAAAAAAGTTGCAGGTAAACTACCCCTTTCCCTCAACCGATCTTCACCAAAAACAATAGGTCTTGAGAAATCTACAATTCAGGGCTGTATGCGAAACATTATTTGATTCTGTTTGAATTTGCGGCTGTTATCGTTTGCCAAAAAAAAAATTTCCCTTGATAAAAAAAACCGTTGCAGGTAAACTACCCCTTCCCCTCAACCGATCTTCACCAAAAACAATATGTCGCGAGTACGCTACAAATCAGGGCAGTATGCAAAAAATTATTTGATTCTGTTTGAATTTGCGGCAGTTGTCGTTTGCCATAGAAAATACGCATGATAAAAAACGTTGCTGGTAAACTACCCCTTCCCCTCAACCGATCTTCACCAAAAACAATAGGTCTTGAGTACTCTACAAATCAGGGCTGT
The DNA here is from genome assembly GCA_034769895.1 of Magicicada septendecula. Taxonomy (NCBI): domain Eukaryota; kingdom Metazoa; phylum Arthropoda; class Insecta; order Hemiptera; family Cicadidae; genus Magicicada; species Magicicada septendecula. The sequence goes on along the minus strand of CM068367.1, from coordinate 714,607,047 downwards.
ATGCAGAAAATTATTTGATTCTGTTTGAATTTGCGGCTGTTATCGTTTGCCATAGAATATACCCTTGTTAAAAAAACGTTGTAGGTAAACTACCCCTTTCCCTTAACCGATCTTCACCAAAAACAAAAGGTCTTGAGAACTCTACAATTTAGGGCTGTATGCAAATAATCTTTTCATTCTGTTTGAATTTGCGGCTATTATCGTTTGCCATAGGAAATACCCTTGTTAAAACATAAAACGTTACAGGTAAACTACCCCTTTCCCTTAACCGATCTTCACCAAAAACAATAGGTCTTGAGAACTCTACAATTCAGGGCTGTATGCGAAAAATTATTTGTTTCTGTTTGAATTTGCGGCAGTTATCGTTTGCCATAGAAAAAAAATCTACAGACAGACAGACACACAGACACACAGACACACAGACACACAGACAGACAGACAGACAGACAGACAGACAGACACACAGACACTTTTCGGAAAACGACTTTTTTTCATGTTTTGAGTGTAGTAGAATCAGAATCTGCAATAATCTCGAACACGATTTTTTTTGCCATCACCATACTTCCATTCCTTAAGGAATATGGAAGTAAAATTACCCTTGAAAAAAACCGTTGCTGGTAAACTACCCCTTTCCCTTAACCGATCTTCACCAAAAACGACAGGTCTTGGGTACTCTACAATTCAGGTCTGTATGCAAACAATTATTTGATTCTGTTTGAATTTGCGGCTATTATCGTTTGCCATAGAAAACACCCTTGATAAAACATAAAACGTTGCTGGTAAACTACCCTATTCCATTAACCGATCTTCACCAATAACAATAGGTCGCGAGTACTCTACAAATCAGGGCTGCATGCAAAAACTTATTTGATTCTGTTTGAATTTTCGGCTGTTATCGTTTGCCATAGAAAAAAATCTACAGACACACACACACACACACACACACACACACACACACACACACACACACACACACACACACACACACACACACACACACACACACACACACACACACACACACACACACACACTTTTCGAAAAACGACTTTTTTCATGTTTTGAGTGTAGTACAATCAGAATCTGCAATAATCTCGAACACGATTTTTTTTGCCATCACCATGTTTCCATTTCCTTAAGGAACGTGGAAGTAAAATATCGGTATGGAGAAACATACATGACTTTCATATTCTAAGATTTATATTTAAAATCATTTTCAGCCAAACAGCCAGGCTGTGTCTTACCTGCCTTTTTATTGCTGTATTAAATGAAAAATATTATATTACATTAAAATGAAAAAATTATAAATTTATTGCCTGGCAACAAAATTATTTTATTTTTAACAATTACCATTGTTTCAAAAAGTTTAAATAAATTTTCAAGTACTTTACTCTTGTTAAAACGTAAAAGGTTGCTGGTAAACTACCCCTTACCCTTAACCGATCTTCACCAAAATCGAAAGTCGTTTAGAACTCTACAATTCAGGAACGTATGCAAAAAATTATTTGATTCTGTTTGAATTTGCGGCTGTTATGCTTTGCCATAGAAAATACCCTTGTTAAAAAAACGTTGCCGGTAAACTACCCCTTTCCCTCAACCGATCTTCACCAAAAACAATAGGTATTGAGAACTCTACAATTTAGGGATGTGTGCAAATAATCTTTTGATTCTGTTTGAATTTGCGGCTGTTATCGTTTCCCATAGAAAATACACTTGTTAAAAAAACGTTGCTGGTAAACTACCCCTTTCCCTCAACCGATCTTCACCAAAAACAATAGGTCTTGAGAACTCTACAACATATGGATGTATGCAAATTATCTTTTGATTCTGTTTGAATTTGCGGCTGTTATCGTTTGCCATACGAAATACCCTTGTTAAAACATAAGACGTTACAGGTAAACTACCCCTTTCCTTAACCGATCTTCACCAAAATCAACAGATCTTGAGAACTCTACAATTCAGGGCTGTATGCGAAACATTATTTGATTCTGTTTGAATTTGCGGCTGTTATCGTTTGCCAAACAAACAAAATTACCCTTGCTAAAAAAAAACCGTTGCTGGTAAACTACCCTTTTACCTCAACCGATCTTCACCAAAAACAAAAGGTCTTGAGTACTCTACAAATCAGGGCTGTATGCAAAACATTATTTGATTCTGTTTGAATTTGCGGCTGTTATCGTATGCCATAGAAAATACCTTTGTTAAAAAAACGTTGCAGGTAAAATACCCCTTTCCCTCAACCGATCTTCACCAAAAACAATAGGTCTTGAGAACTCAACAATTTAGCGCTGTATGCAGATAATCTTTTGATTCTGTTTGAATTTGCGGCTGTTATCGTTTGCCATATGAAATACCCTTGTTAGAACATAAAACGTTACTGGTAAACTACCCCTTTCCCTTAACCGATCTTCACCAAAAACAATAGCTCTTGAGTACTCTACAAACCAAGGCCGTATGCAAAACATTATTTGTTTCTGTTGAATTTACGGCTTTTATCGTTTGCCATAGAAAATACCCTTGTTAAAAAAACGTTGCAGGTAAACTACCCCTTTCCCTCAACCGAACTTCACCAAACACAATAGATATTTAGAACTCTACAATTTAGGGCTGTATGCAAATAATCTTTTGATTCTATTTGAATTTGCGGCTGATATCGGTTGCCATAGGAAATACCCTTGTTAAAACATAAAACGTTACTGGTAAACTACCCCTTTCCCTTAACCGATCTTCACCAAAATCGAAGGATCTTGAGAACTATACAATTCAGGGCTGTATGCGAAACATTACTTGATTCTGTTTGAATTTGCGTCTGTTATCGTTTGCCAAACAAACAAAATTACCCTTGCTAAAAAAAAACCGTTGCTGGTAAACTACCCCTATCCCTCAACCGATCTTCACCAAAAACAACAGGTCGCGAGTACTCTGCAAGTCAGGGCTGCATGCAAAAAATTATTTGATTCTGTTTGAATTTGCGGCAGTTATCGTTTGCCAAAAAAAAAAATCTATAGACACACAGACACACAGACAGACACACAGACACTTTTCGGAAAACGACTTTTTTTCATGTTTTGAGTGTAGTAGAATCAGAATCTGCAATAATCTCGAACACGATTTTTTTTGCCATCACCATACTTCCATTCCTTAAGGAATATGGAAGTAAAATATCGGTATGGAGAACCATACATGACTTCCATATTCTAAGATTTATATTTAAAATCATTTTCAGCCAAACAGCCAGGCTGTGTCTTACCTGCCTTTTTATTGCTGTATTAAATGAAAAATATTATATTACATTAAAATGAAAAAATTATAATTTTATTGCCTGGCAACAAAATTATTTTATTTTTAACAATTACCATTGTTTCAAAAAGTTTAAATAAATTTTCAAGTACTTTACTCTTGTTAAAACGTAAAAGGTTGCTGGTAAACTACCCCTTCCCCTTAACCGATCTTCACCAAAATCGAAAGTCATTGAGAACTCTACAATTCAGGAACGTATGCAAAAAATTATTTGATTCTGTTTGAATTTGCGGCTGTTATCGTTTGCCATAGAAAATACCCTTGTTAAAAACATAAAACGTTACAGGTAAACTACCCCTTTCCCTTAACCGAACTTCACCAAAATCAACAGATCTTGAGAACTCTACAAATCAGGGCTGTATGCAAAACATTATTTGATTCTGTTTGAATTTGCGGCTGTTATCGTTTGCCATAGAAAATACCCTTGAAAAAAAACGTTGCTGGTAAACTACCCCATTCCCTCAACCGAACTTCACCAAAAACAATAGATCTTTAGAACTCTACAATTTAGGGCTGTATGCAAATAATCTTTTGATTCTGTTTGAATTTGCGTCTGTTATCGTTTGCCAAACAAACAAAATTACCCTTGCTAAAAAAAAACCGTTGCAGGTAAACTACCCCAATCCCTCAACCGATCTTCACCAAAAACAATAGGTCGCGAGTACTCTGCAAGTCAGGGCTGCATGCAAAAAATTATTTGATTCTGTTTGAATTTGCGGCAGTTATCGTTTCCCATAGAAAAAAAATCTACAGACACACAGACACACAGATAGACAGACAGACACACAGACACTTTTCGGAAAACGACTTTTTTTCATGTTTTGAGTGTAGTAGAATCAGAATCTGCAATAATCTCGAACACGATTTTTTTTGCCATCACCATACTTCCATTCCTTAAGGAATATGGAAGTAAAAATTACCCTTGAAAAAAACCGTTGCTGGTAAACTACACCTTTCCCTTAACCGATCTTCACCAAAAACGACAGGTCTTGGGTACTCTACAATTCAGGTCTGTATGCAAACAATTATTTGATTCTGTTTTAATTTGCGGCTATTATCGTTTGCCATAGAAAACACCCTTGATAAAACATAAAACGTTGCTTGTAAACTACCCTATTCCATTAACCGATCTTCACCAATAACAATAGGTCGCGAGTACTCTACAAATCAGGGCTGCATGCAAAAACTTATTTGATTCTGTTTGAATTTTCGGCTGTTATCGTTTGCCATAGAAAAAAATCTACAGACACACAGACAGACACACACACACACACACACACACACACACACACACACACACACTTTTCGAAAAATGACTTTTTTTCATGTTTTGAGTGTAGTACAATCAGAATCTGCAATAATCTCGAACACGATTTTTTTTGGCATCACCATATTTCCATTTCCTTAAGGAACGTGGAAGTAAAATATCGGTATGGAGAAACATACATGACTTTCATATTCTAAGATTTATATTTTAAATCATTTTCAGCCAAACAGCCAGGCTGTGTCTTACCTGCCTTTTTATTGCTGTATTAATTGAAAAATATTATATTACATTAAAATGAAAAAATTATAAATTTATTGCCTGGCAACAAAATTATTTTATTTTTAACAATTACTATTGTTTCAAAAAGTTTAAATAAATTTTCAAGTACTTTACTCTTGTTAAAACGTAAAAGGTTGCTGGTAAACTACCCCTTCCCCTTAACCGATCTTCACCAAAATCGAAAGTCGTTGAGAACTCTACAATTCAGGAACGTATGCAAAAAAATATTTGATTCTGTTTGAATTTGCGGCTGTTATCGTTTGCCATAGAAAATACACTTGTTGAAAAAACGTTGCCGGTAAACTACCCCTTTCCCTCAACCGATCTTCACCAAAAACAATAGGTATTGAGAACTCTACAATTTGGGGATGTGTGCAAATAATCTTTTGATTCTGTTTGAATTTGCGGCTGTTATCGTTTGCCATAGGAAATACCCTTGTTAAAACATAAAACGTTACAGGTAAACTACCCCTTTCCCTTAACCGAACTTCACCAAAATCAAGAGATCTTGAGAACTCTACACTTCAGGGCTGTATGCGAAACATTATTTGATTCTGTTTGAATTTGCGGATGTTATCGTTTGCCATAGGAAATACCCTTGTTAAAACATAAAACGTTACAGGTAAAATACCCCTTTCCCTTAACCGATCTTCACCAAAATCAACAGATCTTGAGAACTCTAAAATTCAGGGCTGTATGCGAAACATTATTTGATTCTGTTTGAATTTGCGGCTGTTATCGTTTGCCAAACAAACAAAATTACCCTTGCTAAAAAAAACCGTTGCTGGTAAACTACCCTTTTCCCTCAACCGATCTTCACCAAAAACAACAGGTCTTGAGTACTCTACAAATCAGGCCTGTATGCAAAACATTATTTGATTCTGTTTGAATTTGCGGCTGTTATCGTATGCCATAGAAAATACCTTTGTTAAAAAAACGTTGCTGGTAAACTACCCCTTTCCCTCAACCGATCTTCACCAAAAACAATAGGTCTTGAGAACTCTACAATTTAGCGCTGTATGCAGATAATCTTTTGATTCTGTTTGAATTTGCGGCTGTTATCGTTTGCCATATGAAATACCCTTGTTAGAACATAAAACGTTACTGGTAAACTACCCCTTTCCCTTAACCGATCTTCACCAAAAACAATAGCTCTTGAGCACTCTACAAACCACGGCCGTATGCAAAACATTATTTGATTCTGTTTGAATTTACGGCTGTTATCGTTTGCCATAGAAAATACCCTTGTTAAAAAAACGTTGCCGATAAACTACCCCTTTCCCTCAACCGATCTTCACCAAAAACAATAGGTCTTGAGAACTCTACAATTTAGGGATGTGTGCAAATAATCTTTTGATTCTGTTTGAATTTGCGGCTGTTATCGTTTGCCATAGGAAATACCCTTGTTAAAACAGAAAACGTTACCGGTAAACTACCCCTTTCCCTTAACCGAACTTCACCAAAATCAACAGATCTTGAGAACTCTACAATTCAGGGCTGTGTGCGAAACATTATTTGATTCTGTTTGAATTTGCGGCTGTTATCGTTTGCCATAGGAAATACCCTTGTTAAAACATAAAACGTTACAGGTAAACTACCCCTTTCCCTTAACCGATCTTCACCAAAATCAAAAGATCTTGAGAACTCTACAATTCAGGGCTGTATGCGAAACATTATTTGATTCTGTTTGAATTTGCGGCTGTTATCGTTTGCCAAACAAACAAAATTACCCTTGCTAAAAAAAAACCGTTGCTGGTAAACTACCCCTTTCCCTCAACCGATCTTCACCAAAAACAATAGGTCTTGAGTACTCTACAAATCAGGGCTGTATGCAAAACATTATTTGATTCTGTTTGAATTTGCGGCTGTTATCGTTTGCCATAGAAAATACCCTTGAAAAAAAACGTTGCAGGTAAACTACCCCATTCCCTCAACCGAACTTCACCAAAAACAACAGATCTTTAGAACTCTACAATTTAGGGCTGTATGCAAATAATCTTTTGATTCTGTTTGAATTTGCGTCTGTTATCGTTTGCCAAACAAACAAAATTACCCTTGCTAAAAAAAAACCGTTGCCGGTAAACTACCCCTATCCCTCAACCGATCTTCACCAAAAACAATAGGTCGCGAGTACTCTGCAAGTCAGGGCTGCATGCAAAAAATTATTTGATTCTGTTTGAATTTGCGGCAGTTATCGTTTCCCATAGAAAAAAAATCTACAGACACACAGATACACAGACAGACAGACAGATAGACACACAGACACTTTTCGGAAAACGACTTTTTTTCATGTTTTAAGTGTAGTAGAATCAGAATCTGCAATAATCTCGAACACGATTTTTTTTGCCATCACCATACTTCCATTCCTTAAGGAATATGGATGTAAAAATCGGTATGGAGAACCATACATGACTTCCATATTCTAAGATTTATATTTAAAATCATTTTCAGCCAAACAGCCAGGGAAGGAATTTTAACAAAAAAATACTTCTTTCTTGCCAATAACGTAGTACACATATAAAAAATATTATCCCCTCCCCCTTCAACTATAATTTTGATTTATAGAAAATTACCCCCAGCCCGTTCAACTAGCCTCTTCATTTATAGATATTTCATCTACGTTTCTACAGTGGATTATTAAGATCTTATCAGGATACTTTATCAAAATTAAGTACTTTACTCATGTTACAACAAAAAATGTTTCTGGTAAACTGCCCTTTCCCCGTAACCGATCTTCACCAAAATCAACAGACATTGAGTTCTCTATAGCTCAGGCACATATGTAAAAAATTATTTGATTCTGTTTGAATTTACGGCAGTTATGGTTCGTCATATAAAAAATTACCCATGTTAAAACATAAAACATGAGATTTATAAAACATATCTAAGATTTATATTTAAAATCATTTTTGAAATAAAATATTTTCATAGAACCTACTAACGCTGGGGAAATCTGAGGAGCCAATCAGAGTTGGGCCTACCTGTCACTCTGCTGAATTTGGTGGAAAGCCCTGTCACTGTCGTCAAAGTATCAGCCTTGACAGGGTCCTCTTTTTCTGCAAAATGGGAGAGGAGGCTTGAGATGGAGTGAGTGACATGGTCCCCACCTCAATGAAGAACCCATTGTTTTATAAAAATATATTTAAATTTTGAAAACTGAAAATTCTTTTCTTGTTGTAAATATTTATATTTTATAATCAAAATGACTTTATCAAAAAACAAACATTATTTTTTTATAATAAGTACTTACATATGTTTCTTAATATGCTTACTTTTTCTTCAATGTTGATGATCATTTCCAAACATTCTGACAAAATTGTATCTACAAAACAGTTAACATTCCCCAGGTTTCCATTTCTGCTAATTTCTCATTACACCTTCCACTGACGTATTATTAACCATTTCATAAACTATCGTATAATCTTTTCAGATTTTGTGGTACAAAATCTGAAATTTTCAGACTGCCTGGCAACAAAATTATGTTATTTTCAACAATTACCATTGTTTGAAAAAATTTAAATGAATTTTCAAGTACTTTACTCTTGTTAAAACGTAAAAGGTTGCAGGTAAACTACCCCTTCCCTTAACTGATCTTCACCAAAATCTAAAGGCCTTGAGTCCTCTACAATTCACTGACGTATGCAAAAAATTATTTGATTCTGTTTGAATTTGCGGCAGTTATCGTTTGCCATAGAAAATACGCTTGATAAAAAACGTTTCAGGTAAACTACTCCTTCCCCTCAACCGATCTTCACCAAAAACAATAGGTCTTGAGAAATCTACAATTCAGGGCTGTATGCGAAACATTATTTGATTCTGTTTGAATTTGCGGCTGTTATCGTTTGCCAAAAAAAAATTTCCTTTGATAAAAACAACCGTTGCAGGTAAACTACCCCTTCCCCTCAACCGATCTTCACCAAAAACAATAGGTCGCGAGTACTCTACAAATCAGGGCTGTATGCAGAAAATTATTTGATTCTGTTTGAATTTGCGGCTGTTATCGTTTGCCATAGAAAATACCCTTGTTAAAAAAACGTTGTAGGTAAACTACCCCTTTCCCTTAACCGATCTTCACCAAAAACAATAGGTCTTGAGAACTCTACAATTTAGGGCTGTATGCAAATAATCTTTTGATTCTGTTTGAATTTGCGGCTGTTATCGTTTGCCATAGGAAATACCCTTGTTAAAACATAAAACGTTACAGGTAAACTACCCCTTTCCCTTAACCGATCTTCACCAAAAACAATAGGTCTTGAGAACTCTACAATTCAGGGCTGTATGCGAAACATTATTTGATTCTGTTTGAATTTGCGGCTGTTATCGTTTGCCAAAAAAACAATTTCCATTGATAAAAAAAAACCGTTGCAGGTAAACTACCCCTTTACCTCAACCGATCTTCACCAAAAACAATAGGTCGCGAGTCCTCTACAAAAAAGGACTGTATGCAAAAAATTGTTTGATTCTGTTTGAATTTGCGGCTGTTATCGTTTGCCATAGAAAAAAAATCTACAGACACACAGACAGACACACACACAGACACTTTTCGGAAAACGACTTTTTTTCATGTTTTGAGTGTAGTAGAATCAGAATCTGCAATAATCTCGAACACGATTTTTTTTGCCATCACCATACTTCCATTCCTTAAGGAATATGGAAGTAAAAATTACCCTTGAAAAAAACCGTTGCTGGTAAACTACACCTTTCCCTTAACCGATCTTCACCAAAAACGACAGGTCTTGGGTACTCTACAATTCAGGTCTGTATGCAAACAATTATTTGATTCTGTTTTAATTTGCGGCTATTATCGTTTGCCATAGAAAACACCCTTGATAAAACATAAAACGTTGCTGGTAAACTACCCTATTCCATTAACCGATCTTCACCAATAACAATAGGTCGCGAGTACTCTACAAATCAGGGCTGCATGCAAAAACTTATTTGATTCTGTTTGAATTTTCGGCTGTTATCGTTTGCCATAGAAAAAAATCTACAGACACACAGACACACACACACACACACACACACACACACACACACACACACACACACACTTTTCGAAAAATGACTTTTTTTCATGTTTTGAGTGTAGTACAATCAGAATCTGCAATAATCTCGAACACGATTTTTTTTGGCATCACCATATTTCCATTTCCTTAAGGAACGTGGAAGTAAAATATCGGTATGGAGAAACATACATGACTTTCATATTCTAAGATTTATATTTTAAATCATTTTCAGCCAAACAGCCAGGCTGTGTCTTACCTGCCTTTTTATTGCTGTATTAAATGAAAAATATTATATTACATTAAAATGAAAAAATTATAAATTTATTGCCTGGCAACAAAATTATTTTATTTTTAACAATTACTATTGTTTCAAAAAGTTTAAATAAATTTTCAAGTACTTTACTCTTGTTAAAACGTAAAAGGTTGCTGGTAAACTACCCCTTCCCCTTAACCGATCTTCACCAAAATCGAAAGTCGTTGAGAACTCTACAATTCAGGAACGTATGCAAAAAAATATTTGATTCTGTTTGAATTTGCGGCTGTTATCGTTTGCCATAGAAAATACACTTGTTGAAAAAACGTTGCCGGTAAACTACCCCTTTCCCTCAACCGATCTTCACCAAAAACAATAGGTATTGAGAACTCTACAATTTAGGGATGTGTGCAAATAATCTTTTGATTCTGTTTGAATTTGCGGCTGTTATCGTTTGCCATAGGAAATACCCTTGTTAAAACATAAAACGTTACAGGTAAACTACCCCTTTCCCTTAACCGAACTTCACCAAAATCAAGAGATCTTGAGAACTCTACACTTCAGGGCTGTATGCGAAACATTATTTGATTCTGTTTGAATTTGCGGATGTTATCGTTTGCCATAGGAAATACCCTTGTTAAAACATAAAACGTTACAGGTAAAATACCCCTTTCCCTTAACCGATCTTCACCAAAATCAACAGATCTTGAGAACTCTAAAATTCAGGGCTGTATGCGAAACATTATTTGATTCTGTTTGAATTTGCGGCTGTTATCGTTTGCCAAACAAACAAAATTACCCTTGCTAAAAAAAACCGTTGCTGGTAAACTACCCTTTTCCCTCAACCGATCTTCACCAAAAACAACAGGTCTTGAGTACTCTACAAATCAGGCCTGTATGCAAAACATTATTTGATTCTGTTTGAATTTGCGGCTGTTATCGTATGCCATAGAAAATACCTTTGTTAAAAAAACGTTGCAGGTAAACTACCCCTTTCCCTCAACCGATCTTCACCAAAAACAATAGGTCTTGAGAACTCTACAATTTAGGGCTGTATGCAGATAATCTTTTGATTCTGTTTGAATTTGCGGCTGTTATCGTTTGCCATAGGAAATACCCTTGTTAAAACATAAAACGTTACTGGTAAACTACCCCTTTCCCTTAACCAATCTTCACCAAAAACAATAGGTCTTGAGCACTCTACAAACCACGGCCGTATGCAAAACATTATTTGATTCTGTTTGAATTTACGGCTGTTATCGTTTGCCATAGAAAATACCCTTGTTAAAAAAACGTTGCCGATAAACTACCCCTTTCCCTCAACCGATCTTCACCAAAAACAATAGGTCTTGAGAACTCTACAATTTAGGGATGTGTGCAAATAATCTTTTGATTCTGTTTGAATTTGCGGCTGTTATCGTTTGCCATAGGAAATACCCTTGTTAAAACAGAAAACGTTACCGGTAAACTACCCCTTTCCCTTAACCGAACTTCACCAAAATCAACAGATCTTGAGAACTCTACAATTCAGGGCTGTGTGCGAAACATTATTTGATTCTGTTTGAATTTGCGGCTGTTATCGTTTGCCATAGGAAATACCCTTGTTAAAACATAAAACGTTACAGGTAAACTACCCCTTTCCCTTAACCGATCTTCACCAAAATCAAAAGATCTTGAGAACTCTACAATTCAGGGCTGTATGCGAAACATTATTTGATTCTGTTTGAATTTGCGGCTGTTATCGTTTGCCAAACAAACAAAATTACCCTTGCTAAAAAAAAACCGTTGCTGGTAAACTACCCCTTTCCCTCAACCTCTCTTTTCCAAAAACAATAGGTCTTGAGTACTCTACAAATCAGGGCTGTATGCAAAACATTATTTGATTCTGTTTGAATTTGCGGCTGTTATCGTTTGCCATAGAAAATACCCTTGAAAAAAAACGTTGCAGGTAAACTACCCCATTCCCTCAACCGAACTTCACCAAAAACAACAGATCTTTAGAACTCTACAATTTAGGGCTGTATGCAAATAATCTTTTGATTCTGTTTGAATTTGCGTCTGTTATCGTTTGCCAAACAAACAAAATTACTCTTGCTAAAAAAAAACCGTTGCCGGTAAACTACCCCTATCCCTCAACCGATCTTCACCAAAAACAATAGGTCGCGAGTACTCTGCAAGTCAGGGCTGCATGCAAAAAATTATTTGATTCTGTTTGAATTTGCGGCAGTTATCGTTTCCCATAGAAAAAAAATCTACAGACACACAGATACACAGACAGACAGACAGACAGACACACAGACACTTTTCGGAAAACGACTTTTTTTCATGTTTTAAGTGTAGTAGAATCAGAATCTGCAATAATCTCGAACACGATTTTTTTTGCCATCACCATACTTCCATTCCTTAAGGAATATGGAAGTAAAAATCGGTATGGAGAACCATACATAACTTCCATATTCTAAGATTTATATTTAAAATCATTTTCAGCCAAACAGCCAGGGAAGGAATTTTAACAAAAAAATACTTCTTTCTTGCCAATAACGTAGTACACATATAAAAAATATTATCCCCTCCCCCTTCAACTATAATTTTGATTTATAGAAAATTACCCCCAGCCTGTTCAACTAGCCTCTTCATTTATAGATATTTCATCTACGTTTCTACAGTGGATTATTAAGATCTTATCAGGATACTTTATCAAAATTAAGTACTTTACTCATGTTACAACAAAAAATGTTTCTGGTAAACTGCCCTTTCCCCGTAACCGATCTTCACCAAAATCAACAGACATTGAGTTCTCTATAGCTCAGGCACATATGTAAAAAATTATTTGATTCTGTTTGAATTTACGGCAGTTATGGTTCGTCATATAAAAAATTACCCATGTTAAAACATAAAACATGAGATTTATAAAACATATCTAAGATTTATATTTAAAATCATTTTTGAAATAAAATATTTTCATAGAACCTACTAACGCTGGGGAAATCTGAGGAGCCAATCAGAGTTGGGCCTACCTGTCACTCTGCTGAATTTGGTGGAAAGCCCTGTCACTGTCGTCAAAGTATCAGCCTTGACAGGGTCCTCTTTTTCTGCAAAATGGGAGAGGAGGCTTGAGATGGAGTGAGTGACATGGTCCCCACCTCAATGAAGAACCCATTGTTTTATAAAAATATATTTAAATTTTGAAAACTGAAAATTCTTTTCTTGTTGTAAATATTTATATTTTATATACAAATGACTTTATCAAAAAACAAACATTATTTTTTTATAATAAGTACTTACATATGTTTCTTAATATGCTTACTTTTTCTTCAATGTTGATGATCATTTCCAAACATTCTGACAAAATTGTATCTACAGAACAGTTAACATTCCCCAGGTTTCCATTTCTGCTAATTTCTCATTACACCTTCCACTGACGTATTATTAACCATTTCATAAACTATCGTATAATCTTTTCAGATTTTGTGGTACAAAATCTGAAATTTTCAGACTGCCTGGCAACAAAATTATTTTATTTTCAACAATTACCATTGTTTGAAAAAATTTAAATGAATTTTCAAGTACTTTACTCTTGTTAAAACGTAAAAGGTTGCAGGTAAACTACCCCTTCCCTTAACTGATCTTCACCAAAATCTAAAGGCCTTGAGTCCTCTACAATTCACTGACGTATGCAAAAAATTATTTGATTCTGTTTGAATTTGCGGCAGTTATCGTTTGCCATAGAAAATACGCTTGATAAAAAACGTTTCAGGTAAACTACTCCTTCCCCTCAACCGATCTTCACCAAAAACAATAGGTCTTGAGAAATCTACAATTCAGGGCTGTATGCGAAACATTATTTGATTCTGTTTGAATTTGCGGCTGTTATCGTTTGCCAAAAAAAAATTTCCTTTGATAAAAACAACCGTTGCAGGTAAACTACCCCTTCCCCTCAACCGATCTTCACCAAAAACAATAGGTCGCGAGTACTCTACAAATCAGGGCTGTATGCAGAAAATTATTTGATTCTGTTTGAATTTGCGGCTGTTATCGTTTGCCATAGAAAATACCTTTGTTAAAAAAACGTTGTAGGTAAACTACCCCTTTCCCTTAACCGATCTTCACCAAAAACAATAGGTCTTGAGAACTCTACAATTTAGGGCTGTATGCAAATAATCTTTTGATTCTGTTTGAATTTGCGGCTGTTATCGTTTGCCATAAGAAATACCCTTGTTAAAACATAAAACGTTACAGGTAAACTACCCCTTTCCCTTAACCGATCTTCACCAAAAACAATAGGTCTTGCGAACTCTACAATTCAGGGCTGTATGCGAAACATTATTTGATTCTGTTTGAATTTGCGGCTGTTATCGTTTGCCAAAAAAAAAATTTCCATTGATAAAAAAAAACCGTTGCAGGTAAACTACCCCTTTACCTCAACCGATCTTCACCAAAAACAATAGGTCGCGAGTCCTCTACAAAAAAGGACTGTATGCAAAAAATTGTTTGATTCTGTTTGAATTTGCGGCTGTTATCGTTTGCCATAGAAAAAAAATCTACAGACACACACACAGACACTTTTCGGAAAACGACTTTTTTTCATGTTTTGAGTGTAGTAGAATCAGAATCTGCAATAATCTCGAACACGATTTTTTTTGCCATCACCATACTTCCATTCCTTAAGGAATATGGAAGTAAAAATTACGATCAATGATAAAGTGCAGGAGCAAATATCCCACTTTCAATACCTAGGATGTAATATTACATGTCAATTTAACAAGGACATCGACAGAAAGATAAACAGATTTCATGCGTTTTGTGGAACTATTAAAAAGACTTTACGGAGAAAAGCAAGAAAGGAAACTCAAAGTTCTATAAGGTTATGGCAGTCGCCACTCTTTGATACGGTTCCGAAACACGGGTATTATCTGAAAAAGATACAAGCCATACATGAAAAAGAGAACCATACATGATTTCCATATTCTAAGATTTATTTTTAAAATCATTTTCGAAATGAAATATTACCATAGAAACTACTTCTTTCTACTTACTGCTTCAGCCTTAACCACAGTACTGTGGTCACTAACATATACCACCTCACGTTATCGCACTCGATTTTCACTGATGATGGAAGTCAATGGCATTGCCGAAACGTCTGGTTTTGTAGAAAACATTGGACTACGGCCAAATATCCCGGGAAGGAATTTTAACAAAAACTACTTCTTTGTTGCCGATAACGTTGTACACATATATATAAAATATATGCATAAAATTAATGGCTTGTATAAGTTAATGATTGATCTCCATTAAGTAGTGCTCAAGTTTCCAAAGTTTTAATATTATGATGTCCGTAATTAAAACATCAGAGCAGGTTTAGTGTGAATGAGGGTACACTGTGGACAAAAATTTTCAACATTTCCTATTGAGCGTTGCTTAGAGTGTGAATCTACAGTGTATGTTTCACAGAACAAACACGCGAAAAAGAAGGAGCGCTCCGAAGTCACTCATGGACCCTCAGCATCTTGCAGAGGGTTCATTCCCTAAAGACGAAAAGTCTGTCTATGAATCGTTCCTCTGTAAACACGTGCAGTTACACTGCCCAGCGATCCACAGGAAGCAAATCGCTATCCACGCTGGACACTTTTTCGGCTTGCATGCGTTATGTTGGTATGGGTTCGGCACTTTCCATTTTAAAACCGTGCAAATGTAAGAAAATAAACATGAATGAGGCCAGAAATAACGCGATTTGTGTGTGTGTGTGTGTGTGTGTGTCTTCCCTGCCTTTTCATTGCGGTAGTCATAATAATAAAATGGAAACGTAAACAGTACATAACTGAGAAAAAAATACATAAATGAAAAACTACAATTTTATTGCCTGGCAACAAATTTATTTTATTTTTAACAATTACCATTGTTTGAAAAAGTTTAAATGAATTTTCAAGTACTTTACTCTTGTTAAAACGTAAAAGGTTGCAGGTAAACTACCCCTTCCCCTTAACCGATCTTCACAACAAACAATAGGTCATGAGCACTCTACAAATCAGGGCTGTATGCAAAAAACTATTTGATTCTGTTTGAATTTGCGGCTGTTATCGTTTGCCATAGAAAATACCCTTGTTAAAAAAACGTTGCAGGTAAACTACCCCTTTCCCTTAACCGATCTTCACCAAAAACAATAGGTCTTGAGAACTCTACAATTCTGGGCTGTATACGAAACATTATTTGATTCTGTTTGAATTTGCGGCTCTTATCGTTTTCCAAACAAAAAAATTTCCCTTGATAAAAAAAAACCGTTGCAGGTAAACTACCCCTTTCCCTCAACCGATCTTCACCAAAAACAACAGGTCGTGAGTACTCTACAAATCAGGGCTGTGTGCAAAAAAGTATTTGATTCTGTTTGAATTTGCGGCAGTTATCGTTTGCCATAGAAAAAAAATCATTTTCAGCCAAACAGCCAGGCTGTGTCTTACCTGCCTTTTTATTGCTGTATTAAATGAAAAATATTATATTACATTAAAATGAAAAAATTATAATTTTATTGCCTGGCAACAAAATTATTTTATTTTTAACAATTACCATTGTTTCAAAAAGTTTAAATAAATTTTCAAGTACTTTACTCTTGTTAAAACGTAAAAGGTTGCAGGTAAACTACCCCTTCCCCTTAACCGATCTTCACCAAAATCGAAAGTCATTGAGACCTCTACAATTCAGGGAGGTATGCAAAACATTATTTGATTCTGTTTGCATTTGCGGCTGTTATCGTTTGCCATAGAAAATACGCTTGATAAGAAACGTTGCAGGTAAACTACCCCTTCTCCTTAACCGATCTTCACCAAAAACAATAGGTCTTGAGTACTCTACAAATCAGGGCTGTATGCAAAACATTATTTGATTCTAATTGAATTTGCGGCTGTTTTCGTTTGCCATAGAAAATACCCTTGTTAAAAAAACGTTGCAGGTAAACTACCGCTTTCCCTCAACCGATCTTCACCAAAAACAATAGGTCTTGAGAACTCTACAATTTAGGGCTGTATGCAAATAATCTTTTGATTCTGTTTGAATTTGCGGCTGTTATCGTTTGCCATAGGAAATACTCTTGTTAAAACATAAAACGTTACAGGTAAACTACCCCTTCCCTTAACCGATCTTCACCAAAAACAATAGGTCTTGAGTACTCTACAAATCAGGGCTGTATGCAAAACATTATTTGATTCTGTTTGAATTTGCGGCTGTTATCGTTTGCCATAGGAAATACCCTTGTTAAAAAAACGTTGCAGGTAAACTACCCCTTTCCCTTAACCGAACTTCACCAAACACAATAAGTCTTGAGAACTCTACAATTTAGGGCTGTATGCAAATAATATTTTGATTCTGTTTGAATTTGCGGCTGTTATCGTTTGCCAAACAAACAAAATTACCCTTGCTAAAAAAAAACCGTTGCAGGTAAACTACCCCTTTCCCTCAACCGATCTTCACCAAAAACAATAGGTCGCGAGTACTCTGCAAATCAGGGCTGTATGCAAAAAATTATTTGATTCTGTTTGAATTTGCGGCAGTTATCGTTTGCCATAGAAAAAAATCTACAGATAGACAGACAGACAGACAGACAGACAGACAGACACACACACAGACACTTTTCGGAAAACGACTTTTTTTCATGTTTTGAGTGTAGTAGAATCAGAATCTGCAATAATCTCGAACACGATTTTTTTTGCCATCACCATACTTCCATTCCTTAAGGAATATGGAAGTAAAATATCGGTATGGAGAACCATACATGACTTCCATATTCTAAGATTTATATTTAAAATCATTTTCAGCCAAACAACCAGGCTGTGTCTTACCTGCCTTTTTATTGCTGTATTAAATGAAAAATATTATATTACATTAAAATGAAAAAATTATAATTTTATTGCCTGGCAACAAAATTATTTTATTTTTAACAATTACCATTGTTTCAAAAAGTTTAAATAAATTTTCAAGTACTTTACTCTTGTTAAAACGTAAAAGGTTGCAGGTAAACTACCCCTTCCCCTTCACCGATCTTCACCAAAATCGAAAGTCATTGAGACCTCTACAATTCAGGGACGTATGCAAAAAATTATTTCATTCTGTTTGAATTTGCGGCTGTTATCGTTTGCCATAGAAAATACGCTTGATAAAAAAACGTTGCAGGTAAACTACCCCTTCCCCTTAACCGATATTCACCAAAAACAATAGGTCTTGAGTACTCTACAATTCAGGGCTGTATGCGAAACATTATTTGATTCTGTTTGAATTTGCGGCTGTTATCGTTTGCCAAAAAAAAAAAATTTCCCTTGATAAAAAAAACCGTTGCAGGTAAACTACCCCTTCCCCTCAACCGATCTTCACCAAAAACAATAGGTCGCGAGTACTCTACAAATCAGGGCTGTATGCAAAAAATTATTTGATTCTGTTTGAATTTGCGGCAGTTGTCGTTTGCCATAGAAAATACGCATGATAAAAAACGTTGCTGGTAAACTACCCCTTCCCCTCAACCGATCTTCACCAAAAACAATAGGTCTTGAGTACTCTACAAATCAGGCCTGTATGCAGAAAATTATTTGATTCTGTTTCAATTTGCGGCTGTTATCGTTTGACATAGAAAATACCCTTGTTAAAAAAACGTTGTAGGTAAACTACCCCTTTCCCTTAACCGATCTTCACCAAAAACAAAAGGTCTTGAGAACTCTACAATTTAGGGCTGTATGCAAATAATCTTTTCATTCTGTTTGAATTTGCGGCTATTATCGTTTGCCATAAGAAATACCCTTGTTAAAACATAAAACGTTACAGGTAAACTACCCCTTTCCCTTAACCGATCTTCACCAAAAACAATAGGTCTTGAGAACTCTACAATTCAGGGCTGTATGCGAAACATTATTTGATTCTGTTTGAATTTGCGGCTGTTATCGTTTGCCAAACAAACAAAATTTCCCTTGCTAAAAAAAAACCGTTGCAGGTAAACTACCCCTTTCCCTTAACCGATCTTCACCAAAAACAATAGGTCGCGAGAACTCTGCAAAACCGAGCTGTATGCAAAACATTATTTGATTCTGTTTGAATTTGCGGCAGTTATCGTTTGCCATAGAGAAAAAATCTACAGACAGACAGACACACAGACACACAGACAGACAGACAGACAGACAGACAGACAGACAGATAGACACACAGACACTTTTCGGAAAACGACTTTTTTTCATGTTTTGAGTGTAGTAGAATCAGAATCTGCAATAATCTCGAACACGATTTTTTTACTTCCATATTCCTTAAGGAATGGAAGTATGGTGATGGCAAAAAAAATCGTGTTCGAGATTATTGCAGATTCTGATTCTACTACACTCAAAACATGAAAAAAAGTCGTTTTCCGAAAAGTGTCTGTGTGTCTGTCTGTGTGTCTGTCTGTCTGTGTGTCTGTCTGTCTGTCTGTAGATTTTTTTTTTATGGCAAACGATAACTGCCGCAAATTCAAACAGAATCAAATAATTTTTTGCATACTGCCCGGTTTTGCAGAGTTCTCGCGACCTATTGTTTTTGGTGAAGATCGGTTGAGGGAAAGGGGTAGTTTACCTGCAACGGTTTTTTTTTAGCAAGGGTAATTTTGTTTGTTTGGCAAACGATAACAGCCGCAAATTCATACAGAATCAAATAATGTTTCGCATACAGCCCTGATTTGTAGAGTACTCGCGACCTATTGTTTTTGGTGAAGATCGGTTAAGGGAAAGGGGTAGTTTACCTGTAACGTTCTATGTTTTAACAAGGGTATTTCTTATGGCAAACGATAACAGCCGCAAATTCAAACAGAATGAAAAGATTATTTGCATACAGCCCTAAATTATAGAGTTCTCAAGACATTTTGTTTTTGGTGAAGATCGGTTAAGGGAAAGGGGTAGTTTACCAACAACGTTTTTTTAACAAGGGTATTTTCTATGGCAAACGATAACAGCCGCAAATTCAAACAGAATCAAATAATTTTCTGCATACAGCCCTGATTTGTAGAGTACTCAAGACCTATTGTTTTTGGTGAAGATCGGTTGAGGGGAAGGGGTAGTTTACCAGCAACGTTTTTTATCATGCGTATTTTCTATGGCAAACGACAACTGCCGCAAATTCAAACAGAATCAAATAATTTTTTGCATACAGCCCTGATTTGTAGAGTACTCGCGACCTATTGTTTTTGGTGAAGATCGGTTGAGGGGAAGGGGTAGTTTACCTGCAACGGTTTTTTTTATCAAGGGAAATTTTTTTTTTTGGCAAACGATAACAGCCGCAAATTCAAACAGAATCAAATAATGTTTCGCATACAGCCCTGAATTGTAGATTTCTCAAGACCTATTGTTTTTGGTGAAGATCGGTTGAGGGAAAGGGGTAGTTTACCTGCAACGTTTTTTTAACAAGGATATTTTCTATGGCAAACGATAACACCCGCAAATTCAAACAGAATCAAATAATGTTTTGCATACAACCCTGATTTGTAGAGTACTCAAGACCTATTGTTTTTGGTGAATATCGGTTAAGGGGAAGGGATAGTTTACCTGCAACGTTTTTTTATCAAGCGTATTTTCTATGGCAAACGATAACAGCCGCAAATTCAAACAGAATGAAATAATTTTTTGCATACGTCCCTGAATTGTAGAGGTCTCAATGACTTTCGATTTTGGTGAAGATCGGTTAAGGGGAAGGGGTAGTTTACCTGCAACCATTTACGTTTTAACAAGAGTAAAGTACTTGAAAATTTATTTAAACTTTTTGAAACAATGGTAATTGTTAAAAATAAAATAATTTTGTTGCCAGGCAATAAAATTATAATTTTTTCATTTTAATGTAATATAATATTTTTCATTTAATACAGCAATAAAAAGGCAGGTAAGACACAGCCTGGTTGTTTGCCTGAAAATGATTTTAAATATAAATCTTAGAATATGGAAGTCATGTATGGTTCTCCATACCGATATTTTGCCATCACCATACTTCCATTCCTTAAGGAATATGGAAGTAAAATTACCCTTGAAAAAAACCGTTGCTGGTAAACTACCCCTTTCCCTTAACCGATCTTCACCAAAAACGACAGGTCTTGGGTACTCTACAATTCAGGTCTGTATGCAAACAATTATTTGATTCTGTTTGAATTTGCGGCTATTATCGTTTGCCATAGAAAACACCCTTGATAAAACATAAAACGTTGCTGGTAAACTACCCTATTCCATTAACCGATCTTCACCAATAACAATAGGTCGCGAGTACTCTACAAATCAGGGCTGCATGCAAAAACTTATTTGATTCTGTTTGAATTTTCGGCTGTTATCGTTTGCCATAGAAAAAAATCTACAGACACACACACACACACACACACACACACACACACACACACACACACACACACACACACACACACACACACACACACACACACACACTTTTCGAAAAACGACTTTTTTTCATGTTTTGAGTGTAGTACAATCAGAATCTGCAATAATCTCGAACACGATTTTTTTTGCCATCACCATATTTCCATTTCCTTAAGGAACGTGGAAGTAAAAATCGGTATGGAGAAACATACATGACTTTCATATTCTAAGATTTATATTTAAAATCATTTTCAGCCAAACAGCCAGGCTGTGTCTTACCTGCCTTTTTATTGCTGTATTAAATGAAAAATATTATATTACATTAAAATGAAAAAATTATAAATTTATTGCCTGGCAACAAAATTATTTTATTTTTAACAATTACCATTGTTTCAAAAAGTTTAAATAAATTTTCAAGTACTTTACTCTTGTTAAAACGTAAAAGGTTGCTGGTAAACTACCCCTTCCCCTTAACCGATCTTCACCAAAATCGAAAGTCGTCGAGAACGCTACAATTCAGGAACGTATGCAAGAAATTATTTGATTCTGTTTGAATTTGCGGCTGTTATCGTTTGCCATAGAAAATACCCTTGTTAAAAAAACGTTGCCGGTAAACTACCCCTTTCCCTCAACCGATCTTCACCAAAAACAATAGGTATTGAGAACTCTACAATTTAGGGATGTGTGCAAATAATCTTTTGATTCTGTTTCAATTTGCGGCTGTTATCGTTTGCCATAGGAAATACCCTTGTTAAAACATAAAACGTTACAGGTAAACTACCCCTTTCCCTTAACCGAACTTCACCAAAATCAAGAGATCTTGAGAACTCTACACTTCAGGGCTGTATGCGAAACATTATTTGATTCTGTTTGAATTTGCGGATGTTATCGTTTGCCATAGGAAATACCCTTGTTAAAACATAAAACGTTACAGGTAAAATACCCCTTTCCCTTAACCGATCTTCACCAAAATCAACAGATCTTGAGAACTCTAAAATTCAGGGCTGTATGCGAAACATTATTTGATTCTGTTTGAATTTGCGGCTGTTATCGTTTGCCAAACAAACAAAATTACCCTTGCTAAAAAAAACCGTTGCTGGTAAACTACCCTTTTCCCTCAACCGATCTTCACCAAAAACAATAGGTCTTGAGTACTCTACAAATTAGGACTGTATGCAAAACATTATTTGATTCTGTTTGAATTTGCGGCTGTTATCGTATGCCATAGAAAATACCTTTGTTAAAAAAACGTTGCTGGTAAACTACCCCTTTCCCTCAACCGATCTTCACCAAAAACAATGGGTCTTGAGAACTCTACAATTTAGGGCTGTATGCAGATAATCTTTTGATTCTGTTTGAATTTGCGGCTGTTATCGTTTGCCATAGGAAATACCCTTGTTAAAACATAAAACGTTACTGGTAAACTACCCCTTTCCCTTAACCGATCTTCACCAAAAACAATAGGTCTTGAGTACTCTACAAACCAAGGCCGTATGCAAAACATTATTTGATTCTGTTTGAATTTACGGCTGTTATCGTTTGCCATAGAAAATACCCTTGTTAAAAAAACGTTGCAGGTAAACTACCCCTTTCCCTCAACCGAACTTCACCAAAAACAATAGATCTTTAGAACTCTGCAATTTAGGGCTGTATGCAAATAATCTTTTGATTCTGTTTGAATTTGCGGCTGATATCGGTTGCCATAGGAAATACCCTTGTTAAAACATAAAACGTTACTGGTAAACTACCGCTTTCCCTTAACCGATCTTCACCAAAATCGAAGGATCTTGAGAACAATACAATTCAGGGCTGTATGCGAAACATTATTTGATTCTGTTTGAATTTACGTCTGTTATCGTTTGCCAAACAAACAAAATTACCCTTGCTAAAAAAAAACCGTTGCCGGTAAACTACCCCTATCCCTCAACCGATCTTCACCAAAAACAACAGGTTGCGAGTACTCTGCAAGTTAGGGCTGCATGCAAAAAATTATTTGATTCTGTTTGAATGTGCGGCAGTTATCGTTTGCCAAAAAAAAAATCTACAGACACACAGACACACAGACAGACAGACAGACACACAGACACTTTTCGGAAAACGACTTTTTTTCATGTTTTGAGTGTAGTAGAAACAGAATCTGCAATAATCTCGAACACGATTTTTTTCGCCATCACCATACTTCCATTCCTTAAGGAATATGGAAGTAAAATATCGGTATGGAGAACCATACATGACTTCCATATTCTAAGATTTATATTTAAAATCATTTTCAGCCAAACAGCCAGGCTGTGTCTTACCTGCCTTTTTATTGCTGTATTAAATGAAAAATATTATATTACATTAAAATGAAAAAATTATAATTTTATTGCCTGGCAACAAAATTATTTTATTTTTAACAATTACCATTGTTTCAAAAAGTTTAAATAAATTTTCAAGTACTTTACTCTTGTTAAAACGTAAAAGGTTGCTGGTAAACTACCCCTTCCCCTTAACCGATCTTCACCAAAATCGAAAGTCATTGAGAACTCTACAATTCAGGAACGAGATGCAAAAAATTATTTGATTCTGTTTGAATTTGCGGCTGTTATCGTTTGCCATAGAAAATACCCTTGTTAAAAAAACGTTGCCGATAAACTACCCCTTTCCCTCAACCGATCTTCACCAAAAACAATAGGTCTTGAGAACTCTACAATTTAGGGATGTGTGCAAATAATCTTTTGATTCTGTTTGAATTTGCGGCTGTTATCGTTTGCCATAGGAAATACCCTTGTTAAAACATAAAACGTTACAGGTAAACTACCCCTTTCCCTTATCCGAACTTCACCAAAATCAACAGATCATGAGAACTCTACAATTCAGGGCTGTATGCGAAACATTATTTGATTCTGTTTGAATTTGCGGCTGTTATCGTTTGCCATAGGAAATACCCTTGTTAAAACATAAAACGTTACAGGTAAACTACCCCTTTCCCTTAACCGATCTTCACCAAAATCAACAGATCTTGAGAACTCTACAATTCAGGACTGTATGCGAAACATTATTTGATTCTGTTTGAATTTGCGGCTGTTATCGTTTGCCAAACAAACAAAATTACCCTTGCTAAAAAAAAACCGTTGCTGGTAAACTACCCCTTTCCCTCAACCGATCTTCACCAAAAACAATAGGTCTTGAGTACTCTACAAATCAGGGCTGTATGCAAAACATTATTTGATTCTGTTTGAATTTGCGGCTGTTATCGTTTGCCATAGAAAATACCCTTGAAAAAAAACGTTGCAGGAAACTACCCCATTCCCTCAACCGAACTTCACCAAAAACAACAGATCTTTAGAACTCTACAATTTAGGGCTGTATGCAAATAATCTTTTGATTCTGTTTGAATTTGCGTCTGTTATCGTTTGCCAAACAAACAAAATTACCCTTGCTAAAAAAAAACCGTTGCCGGTAAACTACCCCTATCCCTCAACCGATCTTCACCAAAAACAATAGGTCGCGAGTACTCTGCAAGTCAGGGCTGCATGCAAAAAATTATTTGATTCTGTTTGAATTTGCGGCAGTTATCGTTTCCCATAGAAAAAAAATCTACAGACACACAGATACACAGACAGACAGACAGACACACAGACACTTTTCGGAAATCGACTTTTTTTCATGTTTTGAGTGTAGTAGAATCAGAATCTGCAATAATCTCGAACACGATTTTTTTTGCCATCACCATACTTCCATTCCTTAAGGAATATGGAAGTAAAAATCGGTATGGAGAACCATACATGACTTCCATATTCTAAGATTTATATTTAAAATCATTTTCAGCCAAACAGCCAGGGAAGGAATTTTAACAAAAAAATACTTCTTTCTTGCCAATAACGTAGTACACATATAAAAAATATTATCCCCTCCCCCTTCAACTATAATTTTGATTTATAGAAAATTACCCCCAGCCCGTTCAACTAGCCTCTTCATTTATAGATATTTCACCTACGTTTCTACAGTGGATTATTAAGATCTTATCAGGATACTTTATCAAAATTAAGTACTTTACTCATGTTACAACAAAAAATGTTTCTGGTAAACTGCCCTTTCCCCGTAACCGATCTTCACCAAAATCAACAGACATTGAGTTCTCTATAGCTCAGGCACATATGTAAAAAATTATTTGATTCTGTTTGAATTTACGGCAGTTATGGTTCGTCATATAAAAAATTACCCATGTTAAAACATAAAACATGAGATTTATAAAACATATCTAAGATTTATATTTAAAATCATTTTTGAAATAAAATATTTTCATAGAACCTACTAACGCTGGGGAAATCTGAGGAGCCAATCAGAGTTGGGCCTACCTGTCACTCTGCTGAATTTGGTGGAAAGCCCTGTCACTGTCGTCAAAGTATCAGCCTTGACAGGGTCCTCTTTTTCTGCAAAATGGGAGAGGAGGCTTGAGATGGAGTGAGTGACATGGTCCCCACCTCAATGAAGAACCCATTGTTTTATAAAAATATATTTAAATTTTGAAAACTGAAAATTCTTTTCTTGTTGTAAATATTTATATTTTATAATCAAAATGACTTTATCAAAAAACAAACATTATTTTTTTATAATAAGTACTTACATATGTTTCTTAATATGCTTACTTTTTCTTCAATGTTGATGATCATTTCCAAACATTCTGACAAAATTGTATCTACAAAACAGTTAACATTCCCCAGGTTTCCATTTCTGCTAATTTCTCATTACACCTTCCACTGACGTATTATTAACCATTTCATAAACTATCGTATAATCTTTTCAGATTTTGTGGTACAAAATCTGAAATTTTCAGACTGCCTGGCAACAAAATTATGTTATTTTCAACAATTACCATTGTTTGAAAAAATTTAAATGAATTTTCAAGTACTTTACTCTTGTTAAAACGTAAAAGGTTGCAGGTAAACTACCCCTTCCCTTAACTGATCTTCACCAAAATCTAAAGGCCTTGAGTCCTCTACAATTCACTGACGTATGCAAAAAATTATTTGATTCTGTTTGAATTTGCGGCAGTTATCGTTTGCCATAGAAAATACGCTTGATAAAAAACGTTTCAGGTAAACTACTCCTTCCCCTCAACCGATCTTCACCAAAAACAATAGGTCTTGAGAAATCTACAATTCAGGGCTGTATGCGAAACATTATTTGATTCTGTTTGAATTTGCGGCTGTTATCGTTTGCCAAAAAAAAATTTCCTTTGATAAAAACAACCGTTGCAGGTAAACTACCCCTTCCCCTCAACCGATCTTCACCAAAAACAATAGGTCGCGAGTACTCTACAAATCAGGGCTGTATGCAGAAAATTATTTGATTCTGTTTGAATTTGCGGCTGTTATCGTTTGCCATAGAAAATACCCTTGTTAAAAAAACGTTGTAGGTAAACTACCCCTTTCCCTTAACCGATCTTCACCAAAAACAATAGGTCTTGAGAACTCTACAATTTAGGGCTGTATGCAAATAATCTTTTGATTCTGTTTGAATTTGCGGCTGTTATCGTTTGCCATAGGAAATACCCTTGTTAAAACATAAAACGTTACAGGTAAACTACCCCTTTCCCTTAACCGATCTTCACCAAAAACAATAGGTCTTGAGAACTCTACAATTCAGGGCTGTATGCGAAACATTATTTGATTCTGTTTGAATTTGCGGCTGTTATCGTTTGCCAAAAAAACAATTTCCATTGATAAAAAAAAACCGTTGCAGGTAAACTACCCCTTTACCTCAACCGATCTTCACCAAAAACAATAGGTCGCGAGTCCTCTACAAAAAAGGACTGTATGCAAAAAATTGTTTGATTCTGTTTGAATTTGCGGCTGTTATCGTTTGCCATAGAAAAAAAATCTACAGACACACAGACAGACACACACACAGACACTTTTCGGAAAACGACTTTTTTTCATGTTTTGAGTGTAGTAGAATCAGAATCTGCAATAATCTCGAACACGATTTTTTTTGCCATCACCATACTTCCATTCCTTAAGGAATATGGAAGTAAAAATTACCCTTGAAAAAAACCGTTGCTGGTAAACTACACCTTTCCCTTAACCGATCTTCACCAAAAACGACAGGTCTTGGGTACTCTACAATTCAGGTCTGTATGCAAACAATTATTTGATTCTGTTTTAATTTGCGGCTATTATCGTTTGCCATAGAAAACACCCTTGATAAAACATAAAACGTTGCTGGTAAACTACCCTATTCCATTAACCGATCTTCACCAATAACAATAGGTCGCGAGTACTCTACAAATCAGGGCTGCATGCAAAAACTTATTTGATTCTGTTTGAATTTTCGGCTGTTATCGTTTGCCATAGAAAAAAATCTACAGACACACAGACACACACACACACACACACACACACACACACACACACACACACACACACACACTTTTCGAAAAATGACTTTTTTTCATGTTTTGAGTGTAGTACAATCAGAATCTGCAATAATCTCGAACACGATTTTTTTTGGCATCACCATATTTCCATTTCCTTAAGGAACGTGGAAGTAAAATATCGGTATGGAGAAACATACATGACTTTCATATTCTAAGATTTATATTTTAAATCATTTTCAGCCAAACAGCCAGGCTGTGTCTTACCTGCCTTTTTATTGCTGTATTAAATGAAAAATATTATATTACATTAAAATGAAAAAATTATAAATTTATTGCCTGGCAACAAAATTATTTTATTTTTAACAATTACTATTGTTTCAAAAAGTTTAAATAAATTTTCAAGTACTTTACTCTTGTTAAAACGTAAAAGGTTGCTGGTAAACTACCCCTTCCCCTTAACCGATCTTCACCAAAATCGAAAGTCGTTGAGAACTCTACAATTCAGGAACGTATGCAAAACATTATTTGATTCTGTTTGAATTTGCGGCTGTTATCGTTTGCCATATAAAATACCCTTGTTAAAAAAACGTTGCAGGTAAACTACCCCTTTCCCTTAACCGATCTTCACCAAATACAATAGGTCTTGAGAACTCCACAATTTAGGGCTGTATGCAAATAATCTTTTGATTCTGTTTGAATTTGCGGCTGTTATCGTTTGCCATAAGAAATACCCTTGTTAAAACATAAAACGTTACAGGTAAACTACTCCTTTCCCTTAACCGATCTTCACCAAAAACAACAGGTCTTGAGAACTCTAGAATTCAGGGCTGTATACGAAACATTATTTGATTCTGTTTGAATTTGTGGCTGTTATCGGTTGCCATAAAAAATACGCTTGAAAAAAAAACGTTGCTGGTAAACTACCCCTTCCCCTTAACCGATCTTCACCAAAAACAATAGATCATGAGTACTCTACAAATCAGGGCTGTATGCAAAACATTATTGGAATCTGTTTGAATTTGCGGCTGTTATCGTTTGCCATATAAAATACCCTTGTTAAAAAAACGTTGCAGGTAATCTACCCCTTTCCCTTAACCGATCTTCACCAAAAACAATAAGTCTTGAGAACTCCACAATTTAGGGCTGTATGCAAATAATCTTTTGATTCTGTTTGAATTTGCGGCTGTTATCGTTTGCCATAAGAAATACCCTTGTTAAAACATAAAACGTTACCGGTAAACTACCCCTTTCCCTTAACCGATCTTCACCAAAAACAACAGGACTTGAGAACTCTACAATTCAGGGCTGTATACGAAACATTATTTGATTGTGTTTGAATTTGTGGCTGTTATCGTTTGCCATAGAAAATACGCTTGAAAATAACGTTGCAGGTAAACTACCCCTTCCCCTTAACCGATCTTCACCAAAAACAATAGATCTTGAGTACTCTACAAATCAGGGCTGTATGCAAAACATTATTGGATTCTGTTTGAATTTGCGGCTGTTATCGTTTGCCATAGAAAATACCCTTGTTAAAAAAACGTTGCAGGTAAACTACCCCTTTTCCTCAACCGATCTTCACCAAAAACAATAGGTCTTGAGAACTCTACGATTTAGGGCTGTATGCAAAACATTATTTGATTCTGTTTGAATTTGCGGCTTTTATCGTTTGCCATAGGAAATACCCTTGTTAAAACATAAAACGTTACAGGTAAACTACCCCTTTCCCTTAACCGAACTTCACCAAAAGCAATAGGTCTTGAAAAAAAAACGTTGCAGGTAAACTACCCCTTCCCCTTAACCGATCATCACCAAAAACAATAGATCTTGAGCACTCTCCACATCCGGGCTGTATGCAAAACATTATTGGATTCTGTTTGAATTTGCGGCTGTTATCGTTTGCCATATAAAATACCCTTGTTAAAAAAACGTTGCAGGTAATCTACCCCTTTCCCTTAACCGATCTTCACCAAAAACAATAGGTCTTGAGAACTCCGCAATTTAGGGCTGTATGCAAATAATCTTTTGATTCTGTTTGAATTTGCGGCTGTTATCGTTTGCCATAGGAAATACCCTTGTTAAAACATAAAACGTTACCGGTAAAATACCCCTTTCCCTTAACCGATCTTCACCAAAAACAACAGGACTTGAGAACTCTACAATTCAGGGCTGTATACGAAACATTATTTGATTGTGTTTGAATTTGTGGCTGTTATCGTTTGCCATAGAAAAAACGCTTGAAAAAAAACGTTGCTGGTAAACTACCCCTTCCCCTTAACCGATCTTCACCAAAAACAACAGATCTTGAGTACTCTACAAATCAGGGCTGTATGCAAAACATTATTGGATTCTGTTTGAATTTGCGGCTGTTATCGTTTGCCATAGAAAATACCCTTGTTAAAAAAACGTTGCAGGTAAACTACCCCTTTTCCTCAACCGATCTTCACCAAAAACAATACGTCTTGAGAACTCTACGATTTAGGGCTGTATGCAAATAATCTTTTGATTCCGTTAGAATTTGCGGCTTTTATCGTTTGCCATAGGAAATACCCTTGTTAAAACATAAAACGTTACAGGTAAACTACCCCTTTCCCTTAACCGAACTTCACCAAAAACAAAAGGTCTTGAGAACTCTACAATTTAGGGCTGTATACAAATAATCTTTTGATTCTGTTTGAATTTGCGGCTGTTATCGTTTGCCATAGGAAATACCCTTGTAAAAACATAAAACGTTACAGGTAAACTACCCCTTTCCCTTAACCGATCTTCACCAAAATAAACAGATCTTGAGAACTCTGCAATTCAGGGCTGTATGCGAAACATTATTTGATTCTGTTTGAATTTGCGGCTGTTATCGTTTGCCAAACAAACAAAATTACCCTTGCTAAAAAAAAACCGTTGCAGGTAAACTACCCCTTTCCCTCAACCGATCTTCACCAAAAACAATAGGTCGCGAGCACTCTGCAAAATCAGGGCTGCATGCAAAAAATTATTTGATTCTGTTTGAATTTGCGGCAGTTATCGTTTGCCATAGAAAAAAAATCTACAGACAGACAGACAGACACACAGACACACAGACAGACAGACAGACAGACAGACAGACAGACAGACACACACACAGACACTTTTCGGAAAACGACTTTTTTTCATGTTTTGAGTGTAGTAGAATCAGAATCTGCAATAATCTCGAACACGATTTTTTTTGCCATCACCATACTTCCATTCCTTAAGGAATATGGAAGTAAAAATTACCCTTGAAAAAAACCGTTGCTGGTAAACTACCCCTTTCCCTTAACCGATCTTCACCAAAAACGACAGGTCTTGGGTACTCTACAATTCAGGTCTGTATGCAAACAATTATTTGATTCTGTTTGAATTTGCGGCTATTATCGTTTGCCAAACAAACAAAATTACCCTTGCTAAAAAAAAAACGTTGCAGGTAAACTACCCTTTTCCCTCAACCGATCTTCACCAAAAACAATAGGTCGCGAGTACTCTGCAAATCAGGGCTGCATGCAAAAAATTATTTGATTCTGTTTGAATTTGCGGCAGTTATCGTTTGCCATAGAAAAAAAATCTACAGACAGACAGACAGACAGACACACACACACACAGACACTTTCGGAAAACGACTTTTTTTCATGTTTTGAGTGTAGTAGAATCAGAATCTGCAATAATCTCGAACACGATTTTTTTTGCCATCACCATACTTCCATTCCTTAAGGAATATGGAAGTAAAAATTACCCTTGAAAAAAACCGTTGCTGGTAAACTACCCCTTTCCCTTAACCGATCTTCACCAAAAACGACAGGTCTTGGGTACTCTACAATTCAGGTCTGTATGCAAACAATTATTTGATTCTGTTTGAATTTGCGGCTATTATCGTTTGCCATAGAAAACACCCTTGATAAAACATAAAACGTTGCTGGTAAACTACCCTATTCCATTAACCGATCTTCACCAATAACAATAGGTCGCGAGTACTCTACATATCAGGGCTGCATGCAAAAACTTATTTGATTCTGTTTGAATTTTCGGCTGTTATCGTTTGCCATAGAAAAAAATCTACAGACACACAGACACACACACACACACACACACACACACACACTTTTCGAAAAACGACTTTTTTTCATGTTTTGAGTGTAGTACAATCAGAATCTGCAATAATCTCGAACACGATTTTTTTTGCCATCACCATATTTCCATTTCCTTAAGGAACGTGGAAATAAAATATCGGTATGGAGAAACATACATGACTTTCATATTCTAAGATTTATATTTAAAATCATTTTCAGCCAAACAGCCAGGCTGTGTCTTACCTGCCTTTTTATTGCTGTATTAAATGAAAAATATTATATTACATTAAAATGAAAAAATTATAATTTTATTGCCTGGCAACAAAATTATTTTATTTTTAACAATTACCATTGTTTCAAAAGTTTAAATAATTTTCAAGTACTTTACTCTTGTTAAAACGTAAAAGGTTCCTGGTAAACTACCCCTTCCCCTTAACCGATCTTCACCAAAATCGAAAGTCGTTGAGACGTCTACAATTCAGGCACGTATGCAAAAAATTATTTGATTCTGTTTGAATTTGCGGCTGTTATCGTTTGCCATAGAAAATACCCTTGTTAAAAAAACGTTGCCGGTAAACTACCCCTTTCCCTCAACCGATCTTCACCAAAAACAATAGGTCTTGAGAACTCTACAATTTAGGGATGTGTGCAAATAATCTTTTGATTCTGTTCGAATTTGCGGCTGTTATCGTTTGCCATAGGAAATACCCTTGTTAAAACATAAAACGTTACTGGTAAACTACCCCTTTCCCTTAACCGAACTTCACCAAAATCAATAGATCTTGAGAACTCTACAATTCAGGGCTGTATGCGAAACATTATTTGATTCTGTTTTAATTTGCGGCTGTTATCGTTTGCCAAACAAACAAAATTACCCTTGCTAAAAAAAAACCGTTGCCGGTAAGCTACCCCTTTCCCTCAACCCATCTTCACCAAAAACAAAAGGTCACGAGTACTCTGCAAATCAGGGCTGTATGCAAAAAATTATTTGATTCTGTTTGAATTTGCGGCAGTTATCGTTTCCCATAGAAAAAAAATCTACAGACACACACACAGACAGACAGACAGACAGACACACACACAGACACTTTTCGGAAAACGACTATTTTTCATGTTTTGAGTGTAGTAGAATCAGAATCTGCAATAATCTCGAACACGATTTTTTTTGCCATCACCATACTTCCATTCCGTAAGGAATATGGAAGTAATACGCTTGATAAAAAAATGTTGCGGGTAAACTACCCCTTCCCCTTAACCGATCTTCACCAAAAACAACAGGTCTTGAGTAATCTACAAATCAGAGCTGTATGCAAAACATTATTTGATTCTGTTTGAATTTGCGGCTGTTATCGTTTCCCATAGAAAATACACTTGTTAAAAAAACGTTGCAGGTAAACTACCCCTTTCCCTCAACCGATCTTCACCAAAAACAATAGGTCTTGAGAAGTCTACAACGTAGGGATGTATGCAAATAATCTTTTGATTCTGTTTGAATTTGCGGCTGTTATCGTTTGCCATACGAAATACCCTTGTTAAAACATAAAACGTTACAGGTAAACTACCCCTTTCCCTTAACCGATCTTCACCAAAATCAAAAGATCTTGAGAACTCTACAACTCAGGGCTGTATGCGAAACATTATTTGATTCTGTATGAATTTGCGGCTGTTATCGTTTGCCAAACAAACAAAATTACCCTTGCTAAAAAAAACCGTTGCTGGTAAACTACCCTTTTCCCTCAACCGATCTTCACCACAAACAATAGGTCTTGAGTACTCTACAAATCAGGGCTGTATGCAAAACATTATTTGATTCTGTTTGAATTTGCGGCTGTTATCGTATGCCATAGAAAATACCTTTGTTAAAAAAACGTTGCAGGTAAACTACCCCTTTCCCTCAACCGATCTTCACCAAAAACAACAGGTCTTGAGAACTCTACAATTTAGGGCTGTATGCAAATAATCTTTTGATTCTGTTTGAATTTGCGGCTGTTATCGTTTGCCATAAGAAATACCCTTGTTAAAACATAAAACGTTACTGGTAAACTACCCCTTTCCCTTAACCGATCTTCACCAAAAACAATAGGTCTTGAGTACTCTACAAAACAAGGCCGTATGCAAAACATTATTTGATTCTGTTTGAATTTACGGCTGTTATCGTTTGCCATAGAAAATACCCTTGTTAAAAAAACGTTGCAGGTAAACTACCCCTTTCCCTCAACCGAACTTCACCAAAAACAACAGATCTTTAGAACTCTACAATTTAGGGCTGTATGCAAATAATCTTTTGATTCTGTTTGAATTTGCGGCTGATATCGGTTGCCATAGGAAATACCCTTGTTAAAACATAAAACGTTACTGGTAAACTACCCCTTTCCCTTAACCGATCTTCACCAAAATCGAAGGATCTTGAGAACTCTACAATTCAGGGCTGTATGCGAAACATTATTTGATTCTGTTTGAATTTGCGTCTGTTATCGTTTGCCAAACAAACAAAATTACCCTTGCTAAAAAAAAAACCGTTGCTGGTAAACTACCCCTATCCCTCAACCGATCTTCACCAAAAACAAAAGGTCGCGAGTACTCTGCAAGTCAGGGCTGCATGTAAAAAATTATTTGATTCTGTTTGAATTTGCGGCAGTTATCGTTTGCCATAGAAAAAAAATCTACAGACACACAGACACACAGACAGACACACACACACACACACACACACACACACACACACACACACACACACACACACTTTTCGAAAAACGACTTTTTTTCATGTTTTGAGTGTAGTACAATCAGAATCTGAAATAATCTCGAACACGATTTTTTTTGCCATCACCATATTTCCATTCCTTAAGGAACGTGGAAGTAAAATATCGGTATGGAGAACCATACATGACTTCCATATTCTAAGATTTATATTTAAAATCATTTTCAGCCAAACAGCCAGGCTGTGTCTTACCTGCCTTTTTATTGCTGTATTAAATGAAAAATATTATATTACATTAAAATGAAAAAATTATAATTTTATTGCCTGGCAACAAAATTATTTTATTTTTAACAATTACCATTGTTTCAAAAAGTTTAAATAAATTTTCAAGTACTTTACTCTTGTTAAAACGTAAAAGGTTGCAGGTGAACTACCCCTTCCCCTTAACCGATCTTCACCAAAATCGAAGGCATTGAGACCTCTACAATTCAGGGACGAATGCAAAAAATTATTTGATTCTGTTTGAATTTGCGGCTGTTATCGTTTGCCATAGAAAATACGCTTGATAAAAAAACGTTGCTGGTAAACTACCCCTTCCCCTTAACCGATCTTCACCAAAAACAATAGGTCTTGAGTACTCTACAAATCAGGGCTGTATGCAAAACATTATTTGATTCTGTTTGAATTTGCGGCCGTTATCGTTTGCCATAGAAAATACCCTAGTTAAAAAAACGTTGCAGGTAAACTACCCCTTTCCCTCAACCGAACTTCACCAAAAACAACAGATCTTTAGAACTCTACAATTTAGGGCTGTATGCAAATAATCTTTTGATTCCGTTTGAATTTGCGGCTGTTATCGTTTGCCATAGGAAATACCCTTGTTAAAACATAAAACGTTACTGGTAAACTACCGCTTTCCCTTAACCGATCTTCACCAAAATCGAAGGATCTTGAGAACAATACAATTCAGGGCTGTATGCGAAACATTATTTGATTCTGTTTGAATTTACGTCTGTTATCGTTTGCCAAACAAACAAAATTACCCTTGCTAAAAAAAAACCGTTGCCGGTAAACTACCCCTATCCCTCAACCGATCTTCACCAAAAACAACAGGTTGCGAGTACTCTGCAAGTCAGGGCTGCATGCAAAAAATTATTTGATTCTGTTTGAATGTGCGGCAGTTATCGTTTGCCAAAAAAAAAATCTACAGACACACAGACACACAGACAGACAGACAGACACACAGACACTTTTCGGAAAACGACTTTTTTTCATGTTTTGAGTGTAGTAGAAACAGAATCTGCAATAATCTCGAACACGATTTTTTTCGCCATCACCATACTTCCATTCCTTAAGGAATATGGAAGTAAAATATCGGTATGGAGAACCATACATGACTTCCATATTCTAAGATTTATATTTAAAATCATTTTCAGCCAAACAGCCAGGCTGTGTCTTACCTGCCTTTTTATTGCTGTATTAAATGAAAAATATTATATTACATTAAAATGAAAAAATTATAATTTTATTGCCTGGCAACAAAATTATTTTATTTTTAACAATTACCATTGTTTCAAAAAGTTTAAATAAATTTTCAAGTACTTTACTCTTGTTAAAACGTAAAAGGTTGCTGGTAAACTACCCCTTCCCCTTAACCGATCTTCACCAAAATCGAAAGTCATTGAGAACTCTACAATTCAGGAACGAGATGCAAAAAATTATTTGATTCTGTTTGAATTTGCGGCTGTTATCGTTTGCCATAGAAAATACCCTTGTTAAAAAAACGTTGCCGATAAACTACCCCTTCCCCTCAACCGATCTTCACCAAAAACAATAGGTCTTGAGAACTCTACAATTTAGGGATGTGTGCAAATAATCTTTTGATTCTGTTTGAATTTGCGGCTGTTATCGTTTGCCATAGGAAATACCCTTGTTAAAACATAAAACGTTACAGGTAAACTACCCCTTTCCCTTATCCGAACTTCACCAAAATCAACAGATCATGAGAACTCTACAATTCAGGGCTGTATGCGAAACATTATTTGATTCTGTTTGAATTTGCGGCTGTTATCGTTTGCCATAGGAAATACCCTTGTTAAAACATAAAACGTTACAGGTAAACTACCCCTTTCCCTTAACCGATCTTCACCAAAATCAACAGATCTTGAGAACTCTACAATTCAGGACTGTATGCGAAACATTATTTGATTCTGTTTGAATTTGCGGCTGTTATCGTTTGCCAAACAAACAAAATTACCCTTGCTAAAAAAAAACCGTTGCTGGTAAACTACCCCTTTCCCTCAACCGATCTTCACCAAAAACAATAGGTCTTGAGTACTCTACAAATCAGGGCTGTATGCAAAACATTATTTGATTCTGTTTGAATTTGCGGCTGTTATCGTTTGCCATAGAAAATACCCTTGAAAAAAAACGTTGCAGGTAAACTACCCCATTCCCTCAACCGAACTTCACCAAAAACAACAGATCTTTAGAACTCTACAATTTAGGGCTGTATGCAAATAATCTTTTGATTCTGTTTGAATTTGCGTCTGTTATCGTTTGCCAAACAAACAAAATTACCCTTGCTAAAAAAAAACCGTTGCCGGTAAACTACCCCTATCCCTCAACCGATCTTCACCAAAAACAATAGGTCGCGAGTACTCTGCAAGTCAGGGCTGCATGCAAAAAATTATTTGATTCTGTTTGAATTTGCGGCAGTTATCGTTTCCCATAGAAAAAAAATCTACAGACACACAGATACACAGACAGACAGACAGACACACAGACACTTTTCGGAAATCGACTTTTTTTCATGTTTTGAGTGTAGTAGAATCAGAATCTGCAATAATCTCGAACACGATTTTTTTTGCCATCACCATACTTCCATTCCTTAAGGAATATGGAAGTAAAAATCGGTATGGAGAACCATACATGACTTCCATATTCTAAGATTTATATTTAAAATCATTTTCAGCCAAACAGCCAGGGAAGGAATTTTAACAAAAAAATACTTCTTTCTTGCCAATAACGTAGTACACATATAAAAAATATTATCCCCTCCCCCTTCAACTATAATTTTGATTTATAGAAAATTACCCCCAGCCCGTTCAACTAGCCTCTTCATTTATAGATATTTCACCTACGTTTCTACAGTGGATTATTAAGATCTTATCAGGATACTTTATCAAAATTAAGTACTTTACTCATGTTACAACAAAAAATGTTTCTGGTAAACTGCCCTTTCCCCGTAACCGATCTTCACCAAAATCAACAGACATTGAGTTCTCTATAGCTCAGGCACATATGTAAAAAATTATTTGATTCTGTTTGAATTTACGGCAGTTATGGTTCGTCATATAAAAAATTACCCATGTTAAAACATAAAACATGAGATTTATAAAACATATCTAAGATTTATATTTAAAATCATTTTTGAAATAAAATATTTTCATAGAACCTACTAACGCTGGGGAAATCTGAGGAGCCAATCAGAGTTGGGCCTACCTGTCACTCTGCTGAATTTGGTGGAAAGCCCTGTCACTGTCGTCAAAGTATCAGCCTTGACAGGGTCCTCTTTTTCTGCAAAATGGGAGAGGAGGCTTGAGATGGAGTGAGTGACATGGTCCCCACCTCAATGAAGAACCCATTGTTTTATAAAAATATATTTAAATTTTGAAAACTGAAAATTCTTTTCTTGTTGTAAATATTTATATTTTATAATCAAAATGACTTTATCAAAAAACAAACATTATTTTTTTATAATAAGTACTTACATATGTTTCTTAATATGCTTACTTTTTCTTCAATGTTGATGATCATTTCCAAACATTCTGACAAAATTGTATCTACAAAACAGTTAACATTCCCCAGGTTTCCATTTCTGCTAATTTCTCATTACACCTTCCACTGACGTATTATTAACCATTTCATAAACTATCGTATAATCTTTTCAGATTTTGTGGTACAAAATCTGAAATTTTCAGACTGCCTGGCAACAAAATTATGTTATTTTCAACAATTACCATTGTTTGAAAAAATTTAAATGAATTTTCAAGTACTTTACTCTTGTTAAAACGTAAAAGGTTGCAGGTAAACTACCCCTTCCCTTAACTGATCTTCACCAAAATCTAAAGGCCTTGAGTCCTCTACAATTCACTGACGTATGCAAAAAATTATTTGATTCTGTTTGAATTTGCGGCAGTTATCGTTTGCCATAGAAAATACGCTTGATAAAAAACGTTTCAGGTAAACTACTCCTTCCCCTCAACCGATCTTCACCAAAAACAATAGGTCTTGAGAAATCTACAATTCAGGGCTGTATGCGAAACATTATTTGATTCTGTTTGAATTTGCGGCTGTTATCGTTTGCCAAAAAAAAATTTCCTTTGATAAAAACAACCGTTGCAGGTAAACTACCCCTTCCCCTCAACCGATCTTCACCAAAAACAATAGGTCGCGAGTACTCTACAAATCAGGGCTGTATGCAGAAAATTATTTGATTCTGTTTGAATTTGCGGCTGTTATCGTTTGCCATAGAAAATACCCTTGTTAAAAAAACGTTGTAGGTAAACTACCCCTTTCCCTTAACCGATCTTCACCAAAAACAATAGGTCTTGAGAACTCTACAATTTAGGGCTGTATGCAAATAATCTTTTGATTCTGTTTGAATTTGCGGCTGTTATCGTTTGCCATAGGAAATACCCTTGTTAAAACATAAAACGTTACAGGTAAACTACCCCTTTCCCTTAACCGATCTTCACCAAAAACAATAGGTCTTGAGAACTCTACAATTCAGGGCTGTATGCGAAACATTATTTGATTCTGTTTGAATTTGCGGCTGTTATCGTTTGCCAAAAAAACAATTTCCATTGATAAAAAAAAACCGTTGCAGGTAAACTACCCCTTTACCTCAACCGATCTTCACCAAAAACAATAGGTCGCGAGTCCTCTACAAAAAAGGACTGTATGCAAAAAATTGTTTGATTCTGTTTGAATTTGCGGCTGTTATCGTTTGCCATAGAAAAAAAATCTACAGACACACAGACAGACACACACACAGACACTTTTCGGAAAACGACTTTTTTTCATGTTTTGAGTGTAGTAGAATCAGAATCTGCAATAATCTCGAACACGATTTTTTTTGCCATCACCATACTTCCATTCCTTAAGGAATATGGAAGTAAAAATTACCCTTGAAAAAAACCGTTGCTGGTAAACTACACCTTTCCCTTAACCGATCTTCACCAAAAACGACAGGTCTTGGGTACTCTACAATTCAGGTCTGTATGCAAACAATTATTTGATTCTGTTTTAATTTGCGGCTATTATCGTTTGCCATAGAAAACACCCTTGATAAAACATAAAACGTTGCTGGTAAACTACCCTATTCCATTAACCGATCTTCACCAATAACAATAGGTCGCGAGTACTCTACAAATCAGGGCTGCATGCAAAAACTTATTTGATTCTGTTTGAATTTTCGGCTGTTATCGTTTGCCATAGAAAAAAATCTACAGACACACAGACACACACACACACACACACACACACACACACACACACACACACACACACACACACACACACACTTTTCGAAAAATGACTTTTTTTCATGTTTTGAGTGTAGTACAATCAGAATCTGCAATAATCTCGAACACGATTTTTTTTGGCATCACCATATTTCCATTTCCTTAAGGAACGTGGAAGTAAAATATCGGTATGGAGAAACATACATGACTTTCATATTCTAAGATTTATATTTTAAATCATTTTCAGCCAAACAGCCAGGCTGTGTCTTACCTGCCTTTTTATTGCTGTATTAAATGAAAAATATTATATTACATTAAAATGAAAAAATTATAAATTTATTGCCTGGCAACAAAATTATTTTATTTTTAACAATTACTATTGTTTCAAAAAGTTTAAATAAATTTTCAAGTACTTTACTCTTGTTAAAACGTAAAAGGTTGCTGGTAAACTACCCCTTCCCCTTAACCGATCTTCACCAAAATCGAAAGTCGTTGAGAACTCTACAATTCAGGAACGTATGCAAAACATTATTTGATTCTGTTTGAATTTGCGGCTGTTATCGTTTGCCATATAAAATACCCTTGTTAAAAAAACGTTGCAGGTAAACTACCCCTTTCCCTTAACCGATCTTCACCAAATACAATAGGTCTTGAGAACTCCACAATTTAGGGCTGTATGCAAATAATCTTTTGATTCTGTTTGAATTTGCGGCTGTTATCGTTTGCCATAAGAAATACCCTTGTTAAAACATAAAACGTTACAGGTAAACTACTCCTTTCCCTTAACCGATCTTCACCAAAAACAACAGGTCTTGAGAACTCTAGAATTCAGGGCTGTATACGAAACATTATTTGATTCTGTTTGAATTTGTGGCTGTTATCGGTTGCCATAAAAAATACGCTTGAAAAAAAAACGTTGCTGGTAAACTACCCCTTCCCCTTAACCGATCTTCACCAAAAACAATAGATCATGAGTACTCTACAAATCAGGGCTGTATGCAAAACATTATTGGAATCTGTTTGAATTTGCGGCTGTTATCGTTTGCCATATAAAATACCCTTGTTAAAAAAACGTTGCAGGTAATCTACCCCTTTCCCTTAACCGATCTTCACCAAAAACAATAAGTCTTGAGAACTCCACAATTTAGGGCTGTATGCAAATAATCTTTTGATTCTGTTTGAATTTGCGGCTGTTATCGTTTGCCATAAGAAATACCCTTGTTAAAACATAAAACGTTACCGGTAAACTACCCCTTTCCCTTAACCGATCTTCACCAAAAACAACAGGACTTGAGAACTCTACAATTCAGGGCTGTATACGAAACATTATTTGATTGTGTTTGAATTTGTGGCTGTTATCGTTTGCCATAGAAAATACGCTTGAAAATAACGTTGCAGGTAAACTACCCCTTCCCCTTAACCGATCTTCACCAAAAACAATAGATCTTGAGTACTCTACAAATCAGGGCTGTATGCAAAACATTATTGGATTCTGTTTGAATTTGCGGCTGTTATCGTTTGCCATAGAAAATACCCTTGTTAAAA
This sequence comes from Magicicada septendecula, assembly GCA_034769895.1. NCBI lineage: Eukaryota > Metazoa > Arthropoda > Insecta > Hemiptera > Cicadidae > Magicicada > Magicicada septendecula. Next base: position 714,565,374 of record CM068367.1, on the reverse strand, counting down.
AAACGTTGCAGGTAAACTACCCCTTTTCCTCAACCGATCTTCACCAAAAACAATAGGTCTTGAGAACTCTACGATTTAGGGCTGTATGCAAAACATTATTTGATTCTGTTTGAATTTGCGGCTTTTATCGTTTGCCATAGGAAATACCCTTGTTAAAACATAAAACGTTACAGGTAAACTACCCCTTTCCCTTAACCGAACTTCACCAAAAGCAATAGGTCTTGAAAAAAAAACGTTGCAGGTAAACTACCCCTTCCCCTTAACCGATCATCACCAAAAACAATAGATCTTGAGCACTCTCCACATCCGGGCTGTATGCAAAACATTATTGGATTCTGTTTGAATTTGCGGCTGTTATCGTTTGCCATATAAAATACCCTTGTTAAAAAAACGTTGCAGGTAATCTACCCCTTTCCCTTAACCGATCTTCACCAAAAACAATAGGTCTTGAGAACTCCGCAATTTAGGGCTGTATGCAAATAATCTTTTGATTCTGTTTGAATTTGCGGCTGTTATCGTTTGCCATAGGAAATACCCTTGTTAAAACATAAAACGTTACCGGTAAAATACCCCTTTCCCTTAACCGATCTTCACCAAAAACAACAGGACTTGAGAACTCTACAATTCAGGGCTGTATACGAAACATTATTTGATTGTGTTTGAATTTGTGGCTGTTATCGTTTGCCATAGAAAAAACGCTTGAAAAAAAACGTTGCTGGTAAACTACCCCTTCCCCTTAACCGATCTTCACCAAAAACAACAGATCTTGAGTACTCTACAAATCAGGGCTGTATGCAAAACATTATTGGATTCTGTTTGAATTTGCGGCTGTTATCGTTTGCCATAGAAAATACCCTTGTTAAAAAAACGTTGCAGGTAAACTACCCCTTTTCCTCAACCGATCTTCACCAAAAACAATACGTCTTGAGAACTCTACGATTTAGGGCTGTATGCAAATAATCTTTTGATTCCGTTAGAATTTGCGGCTTTTATCGTTTGCCATAGGAAATACCCTTGTTAAAACATAAAACGTTACAGGTAAACTACCCCTTTCCCTTAACCGAACTTCACCAAAAACAAAAAGTCTTGAGAACTCTACAATTTAGGGCTGTATACAAATAATCTTTTGATTCTGTTTGAATTTGCGGCTGTTATCGTTTGCCATAGGAAATACCCTTGTAAAAACATAAAACGTTACAGGTAAACTACCCCTTTCCCTTAACCGATCTTCACCAAAATAAACAGATCTTGAGAACTCTGCAATTCAGGGCTGTATGCGAAACATTATTTGATTCTGTTTGAATTTGCGGCTGTTATCGTTTGCCAAACAAACAAAATTACCCTTGCTAAAAAAAAACCGTTGCAGGTAAACTACCCCTTTCCCTCAACCGATCTTCACCAAAAACAATAGGTCGCGAGCACTCTGCAAAATCAGGGCTGCATGCAAAAAATTATTTGATTCTGTTTGAATTTGCGGCAGTTATCGTTTGCCATAGAAAAAAAATCTACAGACAGACAGACAGACACACAGACACACAGACAGACAGACAGACAGACAGACAGACAGACAGACACACACACAGACACTTTTCGGAAAACGACTTTTTTTCATGTTTTGAGTGTAGTAGAATCAGAATCTGCAATAATCTCGAACACGATTTTTTTTGCCATCACCATACTTCCATTCCTTAAGGAATATGGAAGTAAAAATTACCCTTGAAAAAAACCGTTGCTGGTAAACTACCCCTTTCCCTTAACCGATCTTCACCAAAAACGACAGGTCTTGGGTACTCTACAATTCAGGTCTGTATGCAAACAATTATTTGATTCTGTTTGAATTTGCGGCTATTATCGTTTGCCAAACAAACAAAATTACCCTTGCTAAAAAAAAAACGTTGCAGGTAAACTACCCTTTTCCCTCAACCGATCTTCACCAAAAACAATAGGTCGCGAGTACTCTGCAAATCAGGGCTGCATGCAAAAAATTATTTGATTCTGTTTGAATTTGCGGCAGTTATCGTTTGCCATAGAAAAAAAATCTACAGACAGACAGACAGACAGACACACACACACACAGACACTTTCGGAAAACGACTTTTTTTCATGTTTTGAGTGTAGTAGAATCAGAATCTGCAATAATCTCGAACACGATTTTTTTTGCCATCACCATACTTCCATTCCTTAAGGAATATGGAAGTAAAAATTACCCTTGAAAAAAACCGTTGCTGGTAAACTACCCCTTTCCCTTAACCGATCTTCACCAAAAACGACAGGTCTTGGGTACTCTACAATTCAGGTCTGTATGCAAACAATTATTTGATTCTGTTTGAATTTGCGGCTATTATCGTTTGCCATAGAAAACACCCTTGATAAAACATAAAACGTTGCTGGTAAACTACCCTATTCCATTAACCGATCTTCACCAATAACAATAGGTCGCGAGTACTCTACATATCAGGGCTGCATGCAAAAACTTATTTGATTCTGTTTGAATTTTCGGCTGTTATCGTTTGCCATAGAAAAAAATCTACAGACACACAGACACACACACACACACACACACACACACACACTTTTCGAAAAACGACTTTTTTCATGTTTTGAGTGTAGTACAATCAGAATCTGCAATAATCTCGAACACGATTTTTTTTGCCATCACCATATTTCCATTTCCTTAAGGAACGTGGAAATAAAATATCGGTATGGAGAAACATACATGACTTTCATATTCTAAGATTTATATTTAAAATCATTTTCAGCCAAACAGCCAGGCTGTGTCTTACCTGCCTTTTTATTGCTGTATTAAATGAAAAATATTATATTACATTAAAATGAAAAAATTATAATTTTATTGCCTGGCAACAAAATTATTTTATTTTTAACAATTACCATTGTTTCAAAAGTTTAAATAATTTTCAAGTACTTTACTCTTGTTAAAACGTAAAAGGTTCCTGGTAAACTACCCCTTCCCCTTAACCGATCTTCACCAAAATCGAAAGTCGTTGAGACGTCTACAATTCAGGCACGTATGCAAAAAATTATTTGATTCTGTTTGAATTTGCGGCTGTTATCGTTTGCCATAGAAAATACCCTTGTTAAAAAAACGTTGCCGGTAAACTACCCCTTTCCCTCAACCGATCTTCACCAAAAACAATAGGTCTTGAGAACTCTACAATTTAGGGATGTGTGCAAATAATCTTTTGATTCTGTTCGAATTTGCGGCTGTTATCGTTTGCCATAGGAAATACCCTTGTTAAAACATAAAACGTTACTGGTAAACTACCCCTTTCCCTTAACCGAACTTCACCAAAATCAATAGATCTTGAGAACTCTACAATTCAGGGCTGTATGCGAAACATTATTTGATTCTGTTTTAATTTGCGGCTGTTATCGTTTGCCAAACAAACAAAATTACCCTTGCTAAAAAAAAAACCGTTGCCGGTAAGCTACCCCTTTCCCTCAACCCATCTTCACCAAAAACAAAAGGTCACGAGTACTCTGCAAATCAGGGCTGTATGCAAAAAATTATTTGATTCTGTTTGAATTTGCGGCAGTTATCGTTTCCCATAGAAAAAAAATCTACAGACACACACACAGACAGACAGACAGACAGACACACACACAGACACTTTTCGGAAAACGACTATTTTTCATGTTTTGAGTGTAGTAGAATCAGAATCTGCAATAATCTCGAACACGATTTTTTTTGCCATCACCATACTTCCATTCCGTAAGGAATATGGAAGTAATACGCTTGATAAAAAAATGTTGCGGGTAAACTACCCCTTCCCCTTAACCGATCTTCACCAAAAACAACAGGTCTTGAGTAATCTACAAATCAGAGCTGTATGCAAAACATTATTTGATTCTGTTTGAATTTGCGGCTGTTATCGTTTCCCATAGAAAATACACTTGTTAAAAAAACGTTGCAGGTAAACTACCCCTTTCCCTCAACGGATCTTCACCAAAAACAATAGGTCTTGAGAAGTCTACAACGTAGGGATGTATGCAAATAATCTTTTGATTCTGTTTGAATTTGCGGCTGTTATCGTTTGCCATACGAAATACCCTTGTTAAAACATAAAACGTTACAGGTAAACTACCCCTTTCCCTTAACCGATCTTCACCAAAATCAAAAGATCTTGAGAACTCTACAACTCAGGGCTGTATGCGAAACATTATTTGATTCTGTATGAATTTGCGGCTGTTATCGTTTGCCAAACAAACAAAATTACCCTTGCTAAAAAAAACCGTTGCTGGTAAACTACCCTTTTCCCTCAACCGATCTTCACCACAAACAATAGGTCTTGAGTACTCTACAAATCAGGGCTGTATGCAAAACATTATTTGATTCTGTTTGAATTTGCGGCTGTTATCGTATGCCATAGAAAATACCTTTGTTAAAAAAACGTTGCAGGTAAACTACCCCTTTCCCTCAACCGATCTTCACCAAAAACAACAGGTCTTGAGAACTCTACAATTTAGGGCTGTATGCAAATAATCTTTTGATTCTGTTTGAATTTGCGGCTGTTATCGTTTGCCATAAGAAATACCCTTGTTAAAACATAAAACGTTACTGGTAAACTACCCCTTTCCCTTAACCGATCTTCACCAAAAACAATAGGTCTTGAGTACTCTACAAAACAAGGCCGTATGCAAAACATTATTTGATTCTGTTTGAATTTACGGCTGTTATCGTTTGCCATAGAAAATACCCTTGTTAAAAAAACGTTGCAGGTAAACTACCCCTTTCCCTCAACCGAACTTCACCAAAAACAACAGATCTTTAGAACTCTACAATTTAGGGCTGTATGCAAATAATCTTTTGATTCTGTTTGAATTTGCGGCTGATATCGGTTGCCATAGGAAATACCCTTGTTAAAACATAAAACGTTACTGGTAAACTACCCCTTTCCCTTAACCGATCTTCACCAAAATCGAAGGATCTTGAGAACTCTACAATTCAGGGCTGTATGCGAAACATTATTTGATTCTGTTTGAATTTGCGTCTGTTATCGTTTGCCAAACAAACAAAATTACCCTTGCTAAAAAAAAAACCGTTGCTGGTAAACTACCCCTATCCCTCAACCGATCTTCACCAAAAACAAAAGGTCGCGAGTACTCTGCAAGTCAGGGCTGCATGTAAAAAATTATTTGATTCTGTTTGAATTTGCGGCAGTTATCGTTTGCCATAGAAAAAAAATCTACAGACACACAGACACACAGACAGACACACACACACACACACACACACACACACACACACACACACACACACACTTTTCGAAAAACGACTTTTTTTCATGTTTTGAGTGTAGTACAATCAGAATCTGAAATAATCTCGAACACGATTTTTTTTGCCATCACCATATTTCCATTCCTTAAGGAACGTGGAAGTAAAATATCGGTATGGAGAACCATACATGACTTCCATATTCTAAGATTTATATTTAAAATCATTTTCAGCCAAACAGCCAGGCTGTGTCTTACCTGCCTTTTTATTGCTGTATTAAATGAAAAATATTATATTACATTAAAATGAAAAAATTATAATTTTATTGCCTGGCAACAAAATTATTTTATTTTTAACAATTACCATTGTTTCAAAAAGTTTAAATAAATTTTCAAGTACTTTACTCTTGTTAAAACGTAAAAGGTTGCAGGTGAACTACCCCTTCCCCTTAACCGATCTTCACCAAAATCGAAGGCATTGAGACCTCTACAATTCAGGGACGAATGCAAAAAATTATTTGATTCTGTTTGAATTTGCGGCTGTTATCGTTTGCCATAGAAAATACGCTTGATAAAAAAACGTTGCTGGTAAACTACCCCTTCCCCTTAACCGATCTTCACCAAAAACAATAGGTCTTGAGTACTCTACAAATCAGGGCTGTATGCAAAACATTATTTGATTCTGTTTGAATTTGCGGCCGTTATCGTTTGCCATAGAAAATACCCTAGTTAAAAAAACGTTGCAGGTAAACTACCCCTTTCCCTCAACCGAACTTCACCAAAAACAACAGATCTTTAGAACTCTACAATTTAGGGCTGTATGCAAATAATCTTTTGATTCCGTTTGAATTTGCGGCTGTTATCGTTTGCCATAGGAAATACCCTTGTTAAAACATAAAACGTTACTGGTAAACTACCCCTTTCCCTTAACCGATCTTCACCAAAATCAAAAGATCTTGAGATCTCTACAATTGAGGGCTGTATACGAAACATTATTTGATTCTGTTTGAATTTGCGGCTGTTATCGTTTGCCAAACAAACAAAATTACCCTTGCTAAAAAAAACCGTTGCTGGTAACCTACCCCTTTCCCTCAACCGATCTTCACCAAAAACAATAGGTCGCGAGTACTCTGCAAATTAGAGCTGCATGCAAAAAATTATTTGATTCTGTTTGAATTTGCGGCAGTTATCGTTTGCCATAGAAAAAAAATCTACAGACAGATAGACAGACAGACACACAGATAGACACACAGACACACACACAGACACTTTTCGGAAAACGACTTTTTTCATGTTTTGAGTGTAGTAGAATCAGAATCTGCAATAATCTCGAACACGATTTTTTTTGCCATCACCATACTTCCATTCCTTAAGGAATATGGAAGTAAAATTACCCTTGAAAAAAACCGTTGCTGGTAAACTACCCCTTTCCCTTAACCGATCTTCACCAAAAACAATAGGTCGCGAGTACTCTGCAAGTCAGGGCTGCATGCAAAAAATTATTTGATTCTGTTTGAATTTGCGGCAGTTATCGTTTGCCATAGAAAAAAAATCTACAGACACACAGACACACAGACAGACAGACAGACACACAGACACTTTTCGGAAAACGACTTTTTTTCATGTTTTGAGTGTAGTAGAATCAGAATCTGCAATAATCTCAAACACGATTTTTTTTGCCATCACCATACTTCCATTCCTTAAGGAATATGGAAGTAAAAATTACCCTTGAAAAAAACCGTTGCTGGTAAACTACCCCTTTCCCTTAACCGATCTTCACCAAAAACGACAGGTCTTGGGTACTCTACAATTCAGGTCTGTATGCAAACAATTATTTGATTCTGTTTGAATTTGCGGCTATTATCGTTTGCCATAGAAAACACCCTTGATAAAACATAAAACGTTGCTGGTAAACTACCCTATTCCATTAACCGATCTTCACCAATAACAGTAGGTCGCGAGTACTCTACAAATCAGGGCTGCATGCAAAAACTTATTTGATTCTGTTTGAATTTTCGGCTGTTATCGTTTGCCATAGAAAAAAATCTACAGACACACAGACAGACACACACACACACACACACACACACACACACACACACACACGCACACTTTTCGAAAAACGACTTTTTTTCATGTTTTGAGTGTAGTACAATCAGAATCTGAAATAATCTCGAACACGATTTTTTTTGCCATCACCATATTTCCATTTCCTTAAGGAACGTGGAAGTAAAATATCGGTATGGAGAAACATACATGACTTTCATATTCTAAGATTTATATTTAAAATCATTTTCAGCCAAACAGCCAGGCTGTGTCATACCTGCCTTTTTATTGCTGTATTAAATGAAAAATATTATATTACATTAAAATAAAAAAATTATAAATTTATTGCCTGGCAACAAAATTATTTTATTTTTAACAATTACCATTGTTTCAAAACGTTTAAATAAATTTTCAAGTACTTTACTCTTGTTAAAACGTAAAAGGTTGCTGGTAAACTACCCCTTCCCCTTAACCGATCTTCACCAAAATCGAAAGTCATTGAGAACTCTACAATTCAGGAATGTATGCAAACAATTATTTGATTCTGTTTGAATTTGCGGCTGTTATCGTTTGCCATAGAAAATACCCTTGTTAAAAAAACGTTGCCGGTAAACTACCCCTTCCCCTTAACCGATCTTCACCAAAATCGAAAGTCATTGAGAATTCTACAATTCAGGAATGTATGCAAAAAATTATTTGATTCTGTTTGAATTTGCGGCTGTTATCGTTTGCCAAACAACAAAAATTACCCTTGCTAAAAAAAAACCGTTGCTGGTAAACTACCCCTTTCCCTCAACCGATCTTCACCAAAAACAATAGGTCGCGAGTACTCAGCAAATCAGGGCTGTATGCAAAAAATTATTTGATTCTGTTTGAATTTGCGGCAGTTATCGTTTGCCATAGAAAAAAAATCTACAGACACACACAGACAGACAGACAGACAGACAGACACACAGACAGACACACAGACACACACACACAGACACTTTTCGGAAAACGACTTTTTTTCATATTTTGAGTGTAGTAGAATCAGAATCTGCAATTATCTCGAACACGATTTTTTTTGCCATCACCATACTTCCATTCCTTAAGGAATATGGAAGTAATACGCTTGATAAAAAAACGTTGCTGGTAAACTACCCCTTCCCCTTAACCGATCTTCACCAAAAACAACAGGTCTTGAGTCATCTACAAATCAGAGCTGTATGCAAAACATTATTTGATTCTGTTTGAATTTGCGGCTGTTATCGTTTCCCATAGAAAATACACTTGTTAAAAAAACGTTGCTGGTAAACTACCCCTTTCCCTCAACCGATCTTCACCAAAAACAATAGGTCTTGAGAACTCTACAACGTAGGGATGTATGCAAATAATCTTTTGAATCTGTTTGAATTTGCGGCTGTTATCGTTTGCCATACGAAATACCCTTGTTAAAACATAAAACGTTACAGGTAAACTACCCCTTTCCCTTAACCGATCTTTACCAAAATCAACAGATCTTGAGAACTCTACAATTCAGGGCTGTATGCGAAACATTATTTGATTCTGTTTGAATTTGCGGCTGTTATCGTTTGCCAAACAAACAAAATTACCCTTGCTAAAAAAAAAAACCGTTGCCGGTAAACTACCCCTTTCCCTCAACCGATCTTCACCAAAAACAATAGGTCTTGAGAACTCTACAACGTAGGGATGTATGCAAATAATCTTTTGAATCTGTTTGAATTTGCGGCTGTTATCGTTTGCCATACGAAATACCCTTGTTAAAACATAAAACGTTACAGGTAAACTACCCCTTTCCCTCAACCGATCTTCACCAAAAACAAAAGGTCTTGAGAACTCTACACTTCAGGGCTGTATGCGAAACATTATTTGATTCTGTTTGAATTTGCGGCTGTTATCGTTTGCCATAGGAAATACCCTTGTTAAAACATAAAACGTTACAGGTAAAATACCCCTTTCCCTTAATCGATCTTCACCAAAATCAACAGATCTTGAGACCTCTACAATTCAGGGCTGTATGCGAAACATTATTTGATTCTGTTTGAATTTGCGGCTGTTATCGTTTGCCATAGGAAATACCCTTGTTAAAACATAAAACGTTACAGGTAAAATACCCCTTTCCCTTAATCGATCTTCACCAAAATCAACAGATCTTGAGAACTCTACAATTCAGGGCTGTATGCGAAACATTATTTGATTCTGTTTGAATTTGCGGCTGTTATCGTTTGCCAAACAACAAAAATTACCCTTGCTAAAAAAAAACCGTTGCTGGTAAACTACCCCTTTCCCTCAACCGATCTTCACCAAAAACAATAGGTCGCGAGTACTCAGCAAATCAGGGCTCTATGCAAAAAATTATTTGATTCTGTTTGAATTTGCGGCAGTTATCGTTTGCCATAGAAAAAAAATCTACAGACACACACAGACAGACAGACAGACAGACAGACACACAGACAGACACACAGACACACACACACAGACACTTTTCGGAAAACGACTTTTTTTCATGTTTTGAGTGTAGTAGAATCAGAATCTGCAATTATCTCGAACACGATTTTTTTTGCCATCACCATACTTCCATTCCTTAAGGAATATGGAAGTAATACGCTTGATAAAAAAACGTTGCAGGTAAACTACCCCTTCCCCTTAACCGATCTTCACCAAAAACAACAGGTCTTGAGTCCTCTACAAATCAGAGCTGTATGCAAAACATTATTTGATTCTGTTTGAATTTGCGGCTGTTATCGTTTCCCATAGAAAATACACTTGTTAAAAAAACGTTGCTGGTAAACTACCCCTTTCCCTCAACCGATCTTCACCAAAAACAATAGGTCTTGAGAACTCTACAACGTAGGGATGTATGCAAATAATCTTTTGAATCTGTTTGAATTTGCGGCTGTTATCGTTTGCCATACGAAATACCCTTGTTAAAACATAAAACGTTACAGGTAAACTACCCCTTTCCCTTAACCGATCTTTACCAAAATCAACAGATCTTGAGAACTCTACAATTCAGGGCTGTATGCGAAACATTATTTGATTCTGTTTGAATTTGCGGCTGTTATCGTTTGCCAAACAAACAAAATTACCCTTGCTAAAAAAAAAACCGTTGCCGGTAAACTACCCCTTTCCCTCAACCGATCTTCACCAAAAACAATAGGTCTTGAGAACTCTACAACGTAGGGATGTATGCAAATAATCTTTTGAATCTGTTTGAATTTGCGGCTGTTATCGTTTGCCATACGAAATACCCTTGTTAAAACATAAAACGTTACAGGTAAACTACCCCTTTCCCTCAACCGATCTTCACCAAAAACAATAGGTCTTGAGAACTCTACAACGTAGGGATGTATGCAAATAATCTTTTGAATCTGTTTGAATTTGCGGCTGTTATCGTTTGCCATACGAAATACCCTTGTTAAAACATAAAACGTTACAGGTAAACTACCCCTTTCCCTTAACCGATCTTTACCAAAATCAACAGATCTTGAGAACTCTACAATTCAGGGCTGTATGCGAAACATTATTTGATTCTGTTTGAATTTGCGGCAGTTATCGTTTGCCATAGAAAAAAAATCTACAGACACACTGACGTACAGACACACACACAGACAGACAGACAGACACACACACAGACACTTTTCGGAAAACGACTTTTTTTCATGTTTTGAGTGTAGTAGAATCAGAATCTGCAATAATCTCGAACACGATTTTTTTTGCCATCACCATACTTCCATTCCTTAAGGAATATGGAAGTAAAATATCGGTATGGAGAACCATACATGACTTCCATATTCTAAGATTTATATTTAAAATCATTTTCAGCCAAACAGCCAGGCTGTGCCTTACCTTCCTTTTTATTGCTGTATTAAATGAAAAATATTATATTACATTAAAATGAAAAAATTATAATTTTATTGCCTGGCAACAAAATTATTTTATTTTTAACAATTACCATTGTTTCAAAAAGTTTAAATAAATTTTCAAGTACTTTACTCTTGTTAAAACGTAAAAGGTTGCAGGTAAACTACCCCTTTCCCTTAACCGAACTTCACCAAAATCAACAGATCTTGAGAACTATACACTTCAGGGCTGTATGCGAAACATTATTTGATTCTGTTTGAATTTGCGGCTGTTATCGTTTGCCATAGAAAATACGCTTGATAAAAAACGTTGCTGGTAAACTACCCCTTCCCCTTAACCGATCTCCACCAAAAACAATAGGTCTTGAGTACTCTACAAATCAGGGCTGTATGCAAAACATTATTTGATTCTGTTTGAATTTGCGGCTGTTATCGTTTGCCATAGAAAATACCCTTGTTAAAAAAATGTTGCTGGTAAACTACCCCTTTCCCTCAACCGAACTTCACCAAAAACAATAGGTCTTGAGAACTCTACAATTTAGGGCTGTATGCAAATAATCTTTTGATTCTGTTTGAATTTGCGGCTGTTATCGTTTGCCATAGGAAATACCCTTGTTAAAACATAAAACGTTACTGGTAAACTACCCCTTTCCCTTAACCGATCTTCACCAAAATCAAAATATCTTGAGAACTCTACAACTGAGGGCTGTATGCAAATAATCTTTTGATTCTGTTTGAATTTACGCCTGTTATCGTTTGCCAAACAAACAAAATTACCCTTGCTAAAAAAAACCGTTGCAGGTAACCTACCCCTTTCCCTCACCCGTCCTCCACCAAAAACAATAGGTCGCGAGTACTCTGCAAATCAGGGCTGCATGCAAAAAATTATTTGATTCTGTTTGAATTTGCGGCAGTTATCGTTTTCCAAAAAAAAAATCTACAGACACACAGACACACAGACAGACAGACACACAGACACTTTTCGGAAAACGACTTTTTTTCATGTTTTGAGTGTAGTAGAATCAGAATCTGCAATAATCTCGAACACGATTTTTTTTGCCATCACCATACTTCCATTCCTTAAGGAATATGGAAGTAAAATATCGGTATGGAGAACCATACATGACTTCCATATTCTAAGATTTATATTTAAAATCATTTTCAGCCAAACAGCCAGGCTGTGTCTTACCTGCCTTTTTATTGCTGTATTAAATGAAAAATATTATATTACATTAAAATGAAAAAATTATAATTTTATTGCCTGGTAACAAATTTATTTTATTTTTAACAATTACCATTGTTTCAAAAAGTTTAAATAAATTTTCAAGTACTTTACTCTTGTTAAAACGTAAAAGGTTGCAGGTAAACTATCCCTTCCCCTTAACCGATCTTCACCAAAATCGATATTCATTGAGACCTCTACAATTCAGGGACGTATGCAAAAAATTATTTCATTCTGTTTGAATTTGCGGCTGTTATCGTTTGCCATAGAAAATACGCTTGATAAAAAAACGTTGCAGGTAAACTACCCCTTCCCCTTAACCGATCTTCACAAAAAACTATAGGTCTTGAGTATTCTACAAATTAGGGCTGTATGCAAACCATTATTTGATTCTGTTTGAATTTGCGGCCGTTATCGTTTGCCATAGAAAATACCCTTGTTAAAAAAACGTTGCTGGTAAACTACCCCTTTCCCTCAACCGAACTTCACCAAAAACAATAGGTCTTGAGAACTACACAATTTAGGGCTGTATGCAAATAATATTTTGATTCTGTTTGAATTTGCGGCTGTTATCGTTTGCCATAGGAAATACCCTTGTTAAAACATAAAACGTTACTGGTAAACTACCCCTTTCCCTCAACCGATCTTCACCAAAATCAAAAGATCTTGAGAACTCTACAATTGAGGGCTGTATGCGAAACATTATTTGATTCTGTTTGAATTTGCGGCTGTTATCGTTTGCCAAACAAACAAAATTACCCTTGATAAAAAAACGTTGCTGGTAAACTACCCCTTCCCCTTAACCGATCTTCACCAAAAACAACAGGTCGCGAGTACTCTGCAAATCAGGGCTGCATGCAAAAAATTATTTGATTCTGTTTGAATTTGCGGCAGTTATCGTTTGCCATAGAAAAAAAATCTACAGGTAGACAGACAGACAGACAGACACACACACAGACACTTTTCGGAAAACGACTTTTTTCATGTTTTGAGTGTAGTAGAATCAGAATCTGCAATAATCTCGAACACGATTTTTTTTGCCATCACCATACTTCCATTCCTTAAGGAATATGGAAGTAAATATCGGTATGGAGAACCATACATGACTTCCATATTCTAAGATTTATATTTAAATCTTAATATCGCCTGCCAAGCGCGATATATTTTCTCTTATACAAGATTTACATTAAAATGAAAAAATTTTAATTTTATTGCCTGGCAACAAAATTATTTTATTTTTAACAATTACCATTGTTTGAAAAAGTTTAAATAAATTTCAAGTACTTTACTCTTGTTAAAACGTAAAAGGTTGCAGGTAAACTACCCCTTTCCCTTAACCGATCTTCACCAAAAACAAAAGGTCTTGAGTACTCTACAAATCAGGACTGTATGCAAAACATTATTTGATTCTGTTTGAATTTGCGGCTGTTATCGTTTGCCATATAAAATACCCTTGTTAAAAAAACGTTGCAGGTAAACTACCCCTTTCCCTTAACCGATCTTCACCAAATACAATAGGTCTTGAGAACTCCACAATTTAGGGCTGTATGCAAATAATCTTTTGATTCTGTTTGAATTTGCGGCTGTTATCGTTTGCCATAAGAAATACCCTTGTTAAAACATAAAACGTTACAGGTAAACTACCCCTTTCCCTTAACCGATCTTCACCAAAAACAACAGGTCTTGAGAACTCTAGAATTCAGGGCTGTATACGAAACATTATTTGATTCTGTTTGAATTTGTGGCTGTTATCGGTTGCCATAAAAAATACGCTTGAAAAAAAAACGTTGCTGGTAAACTACCCCTTCCCCTTAACCGATCTTCACCAAAAACAATAGATCATGAGTACTCTACAAATCAGGGCTGTATGCAAAACATTATTGGAATCTGTTTGAATTTGCGGCTGTTATCGTTTGCCATATAAAATACCCTTGTTAAAAAAACGTTGCAGGTAATCTACCCCTTTCCCTTAACCGATCTTCACCAAAAACAATAAGTCTTGAGAACTCCACAATTTAGGGCTGTATGCAAATAATCTTTTGATTCTGTTTGAATTTGCGGCTGTTATCGTTTGCCATAAGAAATACCCTTGTTAAAACATAAAACGTTACCGGTAAACTACCCCTTTCCCTTAACCGATCTTCACCAAAAACAACAGGACTTGAGAACTCTACAATTCAGGGCTGTATACGAAACATTATTTGATTGTGTTTGAATTTGTGGCTGTTATCGTTTGCCATAGAAAATACGCTTGAAAATAACGTTGCAGGTAAACTACCCCTTCCCCTTAACCGATCATCACCAAAAACAATAGATCTTGAGTACTCTACAAATCAGGGCTGTATGCAAAACATTATTGGATTCTGTTTGAATTTGCGGCTGTTATCGTTTGCCATAGAAAATACCCTTGTTAAAAAAACGTTGCAGGTAAACTACCCCTTTTCCTCAACCGATCTTCACCAAAAACAATAGGTCTTGAGAACTCTACGATTTAGGGCTGTATGCAAAACATTATTTGATTCTGTTTGAATTTGCGGCTTTTATCGTTTGCCATAGGAAATGCCCTTGTTAAAACATAAAACGTTACAGGTAAACTACCCCTTTCCCTTAACCGAACTTCACCAAAAGCAATAGGTCTTGAAAAAAAAACGTTGCAGGTAAACTACCCCTTCCCCTTAACCGATCATCACCAAAAACAATAGATCTTGAGCACTCTCCACATCCGGGCTGTATGCAAAACATTATTGGATTCTGTTTGAATTTGCGGCTGTTATCGTTTGCCATATAAAATACCCTTGTTAAAAAAACGTTGCTGGTAATCTACCCCTTTCCCTTAACCGATCTTCACCAAAAACAATAGGTCTTGAGAACTCCGCAATTTAGGGCTGTATGCAAATAATCTTTTGATTCTGTTTGAATTTGCGGCTGTTATCGTTTGCCATAGGAAATACCCTTGTTAAAACATAAAACGTTACCGGTAAAATACCCCTTTCCCTTAACCGATCTTCACCAAAAACAACAGGACTTGAGAACTCTACAATTCAGGGCTGTATACGAAACATTATTTGATTGTGTTTGAATTTGTGGCTGTTATCGTTTGCCATAGAAAAAACGCTTGAAAAAAAACGTTGCTGGTAAACTACCCCTTCCCCTTAACCGATCTTCACCAAAAACAACAGATCTTGAGTACTCTACAAATCAGGGCTGTATGCAAAACATTATTGGATTCTGTTTGAATTTGCGGCTGTTATCGTTTGCCATAGAAAATACCCTTGTTAAAAAAACGTTGCAGGTAAACTACCCCTTTTCCTCAACCGATCTTCACCAAAAACAATACGTCTTGAGAACTCTACGATTTAGGGCTGTATGCAAATAATCTTTTGATTCCGTTAGAATTTGCGGCTTTTATCGTTTGCCATAGGAAATACCCTTGTTAAAACATAAAACGTTACAGGTAAACTACCCCTTTCCCTTAACCGAACTTCACCAAAAACAAAAGGTCTTGAGAACTATACAATTTAGGGCTGTATACAAATAATCTTTTGATTCTGTTTGAATTTGCGGCTGTTATCGTTTGCCATAGGAAATACCCTTGTAAAAACATAAAACGTTACAGGTAAACTACCCCTTTCCCTTAACCGATCTTCACCAAAATAAACAGATCTTGAGAACTCTGCAATTCAGGGCTGTATGCGAAACATTATTTGATTCTGTTTGAATTTGCGGCTGTTATCGTTTGCCAAACAAACAAAATTACCCTTGCTAAAAAAAAACCGTTGCAGGTAAACTACCCCTTTCCCTCAACCGATCTTCACCAAAAACAATAGGTCGCGAGCACTCTGCAAAATCAGGGCTGCATGCAAAAAATTATTTGATTCTGTTTGAATTTGCGGCAGTTATCGTTTGCCATAGAAAAAAAATCTACAGACAGACAGACAGACACACAGACACACAGACAGACAGACAGACAGACAGACAGACAGACAGACACACACACAGACACTTTTCGGAAAACGACTTTTTTTCATGTTTTGAGTGTAGTAGAATCAGAATCTGCAATAATCTCGAACACGATTTTTTTTGCCATCACCATACTTCCATTCCTTAAGGAATATGGAAGTAAAAATTACCCTTGAAAAAAACCGTTGCTTATAAACTACCCCTTTCCCTTAACCGATCTTCACCAAAAACGACAGGTCTTGGGTACTCTACAATTCAGGTCTGTATGCAAACAATTATTTGATTCTGTTTGAATTTGCGGCTATTATCGTTTGCCAAACAAACAAAATTACCCTTGCTAAAAAAAAACCGTTGCAGGTAAACTACCCTTTTCCCTCAACCGATCTTCACCAAAAACAATAGGTCGCGAGTACTCTGCAAATCAGGGCTGCATGCAAAAAATTATTTGATTCTGTTTGAATTTGCGGCAGTTATCGTTTGCCATAGAAAAAAAATCTACAGACAGACAGACAGACAGACACACACACACACAGTCACTTTCGGAAAACGACTTTTTTTCATGTTTTGAGTGTAGTAGAATCAGAATCTGCAATAATCTCGAACACGATTTTTTTTGCCATCACCATACTTACATTCCTTAAGGAATATGGAAGTAAAAATTACCCTTGAAAAAAACCGTTGCTGGTAAACTACCCCTTTCCCTTAACCGATCTTCACCAAAAACGACAGGTCTTGGGTACTCTACAATTCAGGTCTGTATGCAAACAATTATTTGATTCTGTTTGAATTTGCGGCTATTATCGTTTGCCATAGAAAACACCCTTGATAAAACATAAAACGTTGCTGGTAAACTACCCTATTCCATTAACCGATCTTCACCAATAACAATAGGTCGCGAGTACTCTACATATCAGGGCTGCATGCAAAAACTTATTTGATTCTGTTTGAATTTTCGGCTGTTATCGTTTGCCATAGAAAAAAATCTACAGACACACAGACACACACACACACACACACACACACACACTTTTCGAAAAACGACTTTTTTTCATGTTTTGAGTGTAGTACAATCAGAATCTGCAATAATCTCGAACACGATTTTTTTTGCCATCACCATATTTCCATTTCCTTAAGGAACGTGGAAGTAAAATATCGGTATGGAGAAACATACATGACTTTCATATTCTAAGATTTATATTTAAAATCATTTTCAGCCAAACAGCCAGGCTGTGTCTTACCTGCCTTTTTATTGCTGTATTAAATGAAAAATATTATATTACATTAAAATGAAAAAATTATAATTTTATTGCCTGGCAACAAAATTATTTTATTTTTAACAATTACCATTGTTTCAAAAGTTTAAATAATTTTCAAGTACTTTACTCTTGTTAAAACGTAAAAGGTTGCTGGTAAACTACCCCTTCCCCTTAACCGATCTTCACCAAAATCGAAAGTCGTTGAGACGTCTACAATTCAGGCACGTATGCAAAAAATTATTTGATTCTGTTTGAATTTGCGGCTGTTATCGTTTGCCATAGAAAATACCCTTGTTAAAAAAACGTTGCCGGTAAACTACCCCTTTCCCTCAACCGATCTTCACCAAAAACAATAGGTCTTGAGAACTCTACAATTTAGGGATGTGTGCAAATAATCTTTTGATTCTGTTTGAATTTGCGGCTGTTATCGTTTGCCATAGGAAATACCCTTGTTAAAACATAAAACGTTACTGGTAAACTACCCCTTTCCCTTAACCGAACTTCACCAAAATCAATAGATCTTGAGAACTCTACAATTCAGGGCTGTATGCGAAACATTATTTGATTCTGTTTTAATTTGCGGCTGTTATCGTTTGCCAAACAAACAAAATTACCCTTGCTAAAAAAAAACCGTTGCCGGTAAACTACCCCTTTCCCTCAACCCATCTTCACCAAAAACAAAAGGTCACGAGTACTCTGCAAATCAGGGCTGTATGCAAAAAATTATTTGATTCTGTTTGAATTTGCGGCAGTTATCGTTTCCCATAGAAAAAAAATCTACAGACACACACACAGACAGACAGACAGACAGACAGACACACACACAGACACTTTTCGGAAAACGACTATTTTTCATGTTTTGAGTGTAGTAGAATCAGAATCTGCAATAATCTCGAACACGATTTTTTTTGCCATCACCATACTTCCATTCCGTAAGGAATATGGAAGTAATACGCTTGATAAAAAAATGTTGCGGGTAAACTACCCCTTCCCCTTAACCGATCTTCACCAAAAACAACAGGTCTTGAGTAATCTACAAATCAGAGCTGTATGCAAAACATTATTTGATTCTGTTTGAATTTGCGGCTGTTATCGTTTCCCATAGAAAATACACTTGTTAAAAAAACGTTGCAGGTAAACTACCCCTTTCCCTCAACCGATCTTCACCAAAAACAATAGGTCTTGAGAAGTCTACAACGTAGGGATGTATGCAAATAATCTTTTGATTCTGTTTGAATTTGCGGCTGTTATCGTTTGCCATACGAAATACCCTTGTTAAAACATAAAACGTTACAGGTAAACTACCCCTTTCCCTTAACCGATCTTCACCAAAATCAAAAGATCTTGAGAACTCTACAACTCAGGGCTGTATGCGAAACATTATTTGATTCTGTATGAATTTGCGGCTGTTATCGTTTGCCAAACAAACAAAATTACCCTTGCTAAAAAAAACCGTTGCTGGTAAACTACCCTTTTCCCTCAACCGATCTTCACCAAAAACAATAGGTCTTGAGTACTCTACAAATCAGGGCTGTATGCAAAACATTATTTGATTCTGTTTGAATTTGCGGCTGTTATCGTATGCCAAAGAAAATACCTTTGTTAAAAAAACGTTGCAGGTAAACTACCCCTTTCCCTCAACCGATCTTCACCAAAAACAATAGGTCTTGAGAACTCTACAATTTAGGGCTGTATGCAAATAATCTTTTGATTCTGTTTGAATTTGCGGCTGTTATCGTTTGCCATAGGAAATACCCTTGTTAAAACATAAAACGTTACTGGTAAACTACCCCTTTCCCTTAACCGATCTTCACCAAAAACAATAGGTCTTGAGTACTCTACAAAACAAGGCCGTATGCAAAACATTATTTGATTCTGTTTGAATTTACGGCTGTTATCGTTTGCCATAGAAAATACCCTTGTTAAAAAAACGTTGCAGGTAAACTACCCCTTTCCCTCAACCGAACTTCACCAAAAACAACAGATCTTTAGAACTCTACAATTTAGGGCTGTATGCAAATAATCTTTTGATTCTGTTTGAATTTGCGGCTGATATCGGTTGCCATAGGAAATACCCTTGTTAAAACATAAAACGTTACTGGTAAACTACCCCTTTCCCTTAACCGATCTTCACCAAAATCGAAGGATCTTGAGAACTCTACAATTCAGGGCTGTATGCGGAACATTATTTGATTCTGTTTGAATTTGCGTCTGTTATCGTTTGCCAAACAAACAAAATTACCCTTGCTAAAAAAAAAACCGTTGCAGGTAAACTACCCCTATCCCTCAACCGATCTTCACCAAAAACAAAAGGTCGCGAGTACTCTGCAAGTCAGGGCTGCATGTAAAAAATTATTTGATTCTGTTTGAATTTGCGGCAGTTATCGTTTGCCATAGAAAAAAAATCTACAGACACACAGACACACAGACAGACACACACACACACACACACAGACACACACACACACACACACACACACACACACACACACACACACACACTTTTCGAAAAACGACTTTTTTTCATGTTTTGAGTGTAGTACAATCAGAATCTGAAATAATCTCGAACACGATTTTTTTTGCCATCACCATATTTCCATTCCTTAAGGAACGTGGAAGTAAAATATCGGTATGGAGAACCATACATGACTTCCATATTCTAAGATTTATATTTAAAATCATTTTCAGCCAAACAGCCAGGCTGTGTCTTACCTGCCTTTTTATTGCTGTATTAAATGAAAAATATTATATTACATTAAAATGAAAAAATTATAATTTTATTGCCTGGCAACAAAATTATTTTATTTTTAACAATTACCATTGTTTCAAAAAGTTTAAATAAATTTTCAAGTACTTTACTCTTGTTAAAACGTAAAAGGTTGCAGGTGAACTACCCCTTCCCCTTAACCGATCTTCACCAAAATCGAAGGCATTGAGACCTCTACAATTCAGGGACGTATGCAAAAAATTATTTGATTCTGTTTGAATTTGCGGCTGTTATCGTTTGCCATAGGAAATACCCTTGTTAAAACATAAAACGTTACTGGTAAACTACCCCTTTCCCTTAACCGAACTTCACCAAAATCAATAGATCTTGAGAACTCTACAATTCAGGGCTGTATGCGAAACATTATTTGATTCTGTTTTAATTTGCGGCTGTTATCGTTTGCCAAACAAACAAAATTACCCTTGCTAAAAAAAAACCGTTGCCGGTAAACTACCCCTTTCCCTCAACCCATCTTCACCAAAAACAAAAGGTCACGAGTACTCTGCAAATCAGGGCTGTATGCAAAAAATTATTTGATTCTGTTTGAATTTGCGGCAGTTATCGTTTCCCATAGAAAAAAAATCTACAGACACACACACAGACAGACAGACAGACAGACAGACACACACACAGACACTTTTCGGAAAACGACTATTTTTCATGTTTTGAGTGTAGTAGAATCAGAATCTGCAATAATCTCGAACACGATTTTTTTTGCCATCACCATACTTCCATTCCGTAAGGAATATGGAAGTAATACGCTTGATAAAAAAATGTTGCGGGTAAACTACCCCTTCCCCTTAACCGATCTTCACCAAAAACAACAGGTCTTGAGTAATCTACAAATCAGAGCTGTATGCAAAACATTATTTGATTCTGTTTGAATTTGCGGCTGTTATCGTTTCCCATAGAAAATACACTTGTTAAAAAAACGTTGCAGGTAAACTACCCCTTTCCCTCAACCGATCTTCACCAAAAACAATAGGTCTTGAGAAGTCTACAACGTAGGGATGTATGCAAATAATCTTTTGATTCTGTTTGAATTTGCGGCTGTTATCGTTTGCCATACGAAATACCCTTGTTAAAACATAAAACGTTACAGGTAAACTACCCCTTTCCCTTAACCGATCTTCACCAAAATCAAAAGATCTTGAGAACTCTACAACTCAGGGCTGTATGCGAAACATTATTTGATTCTGTATGAATTTGCGGCTGTTATCGTTTGCCAAACAAACAAAATTACCCTTGCTAAAAAAAACCGTTGCTGGTAAACTACCCTTTTCCCTCAACCGATCTTCACCAAAAACAATAGGTCTTGAGTACTCTACAAATCAGGGCTGTATGCAAAACATTATTTGATTCTGTTTGAATTTGCGGCTGTTATCGTATGCCAAAGAAAATACCTTTGTTAAAAAAACGTTGCAGGTAAACTACCCCTTTCCCTCAACCGATCTTCACCAAAAACAATAGGTCTTGAGAACTCTACAATTTAGGGCTGTATGCAAATAATCTTTTGATTCTGTTTGAATTTGCGGCTGTTATCGTTTGCCATAGGAAATACCCTTGTTAAAACATAAAACGTTACTGGTAAACTACCCCTTTCCCTTAACCGATCTTCACCAAAAACAATAGGTCTTGAGTACTCTACAAAACAAGGCCGTATGCAAAACATTATTTGATTCTGTTTGAATTTACGGCTGTTATCGTTTGCCATAGAAAATACCCTTGTTAAAAAAACGTTGCAGGTAAACTACCCCTTTCCCTCAACCGAACTTCACCAAAAACAACAGATCTTTAGAACTCTACAATTTAGGGCTGTATGCAAATAATCTTTTGATTCTGTTTGAATTTGCGGCTGATATCGGTTGCCATAGGAAATACCCTTGTTAAAACATAAAACGTTACTGGTAAACTACCCCTTTCCCTTAACCGATCTTCACCAAAATCGAAGGATCTTGAGAACTCTACAATTCAGGGCTGTATGCGAAACATTATTTGATTCTGTTTGAATTTGCGTCTGTTATCGTTTGCCAAACAAACAAAATTACCCTTGCTAAAAAAAAAACCGTTGCAGGTAAACTACCCCTATCCCTCAACCGATCTTCACCAAAAACAAAAGGTCCGCGAGTACTCTGCAAGTCAGGGCTGCATGTAAAAAATTATTTGATTCTGTTTGAATTTGCGGCAGTTATCGTTTGCCATAGAAAAAAAATCTACAGACACACAGACACACAGACAGACACACACACACACACACACAGACACACACACACACACACACACACACACACACACACACACACACACACACACACACACACACACTTTTCGAAAAACGACTTTTTTTCATGTTTTGAGTGTAGTACAATCAGAATCTGAAATATCTCGAACACGATTTTTTTTGCCATCACCATATTTCCATTCCTTAAGGAACGTGGAAGTAAAATATCGGTATGGAGAACCATACATGACTTCCATATTCTAAGATTTATATTTAAAATCATTTTCAGCCAAACAGCAGGCTGTGTCTTACCTGCCTTTTATTGCTGTATTAAATGAAAAATATTATATTACATTAAAATGAAAAAATTATAATTTTATTGCCTGGCAACAAAATTATTTTATTTTTAACAATTACCATTGTTTCAAAAGTTTAAATAAATTTTCAAGTACTTTACTCTTGTTAAAACGTAAAAGGTTGCAGGTGAACTACCCCTTCCCCTTAACCGATCTTCACCAAAATCGAAGGCATTGAGACCTCTACAATTCAGGGACGTATGCAAAAAATTATTTGATTCTGTTGAATTTGCGGCTGTTATCGTTTGCCATAGAAAATACGCTTGATAAAAAAACGTTGCTGGTAAACTACCCCTTCCCTTAACCGATCTTCACCAAAAACAACAGGTCTTGAGTACTCTACAAATCAGGGCTGTATGCAAAACATTATTTGATTCTGTTTGAATTTGCGGCCGTTATCGTTTGCCATAGAAAATACCCTAGTTAAAAAAACGTTGCAGGTAAACTACCCTTTCCCTCAACCGAACTTCACCAAAAACAACAGATCTTTAGAACTCTACAATTTAGGGCTGTATGCAAAATAATCTTTTTGATTCCGTTTGAATTTGCGGCTGTTATCGTTTGCCATAGGAAATACCCTTGTTAAAACATAAAACGTTACTGGTAAACTACCCCTTTCCCTTAACCGATCTTCACCAAAATCAAAAGATCTTGAGATCTCTACAATTGAGGGCTGTATACGAAACATTATTTGATTCTGTTTGAATTTGCGGCTGTTATCGTTTGCCAAACAAACAAAATTACCCTTGCTAAAAAAAAACCGTTTGCTGGTAACCTACCCTTTCCCTCAACCGATCTTCACCAAAAACAATAGGTCGCGAGTACTCTCCAAATTAGAGCTGCATGCAAAAATTATTTGATTCTGTTTGAATTTGCGGCAGTTATCGTTTGCCATAGAAAAAAAATCTACAGACAGATAGACAGACAGACACACAGATAGACACACAGACACACACACAGACACTTTTCGGAAACGACTTTTTTCATGTTTTGAGTGTAGTAGAATCAGAATCTGCAATAATCTCGAACACGATTTTTTTTGCCATCACCATACTTCCATTCCTTAAGGAATATGGAAGTAAAATTACCCTTGAAAAAAACCGTTGCTGGTAAACTACCCCTTTCCCTTAACGATCTTCACCAAAAACAATAGGTCGCGAGTACTCTGCAAGTCAGGGCTGCATGCAAAAAATTATTTGATTCTGTTTGAATTTGCGGCAGTTATCGTTTGCCATAGAAAAAAAATCTACAGACACACAGACACACAGACAGACAGACAGACACACAGGACACTTTTCGGAAAACGACTTTTTTTCATGTTTTGAGTGTAGTAGAATCAGAATCTGCAATAATCTCAAACACGATTTTTTTGCCAATCACCATACTTCCATTCCTTAAGGAATATGGAAGTAAAAATTACCCTTTAAAAAAACCGTTGCTGGTAAACTACCCCTTTCCCTTAACCGATCTTCACCAAAAACGACAGGTCTTGGGTACTCTACAATTCAGGTCTGTATGCAAACAATTATTTGATTCTGTTTTGAATTTGCGGCTATTATCGTTTGCCATAGAAAACACCCTTGATAAAACATAAAACGTTGCTGGTAAACTACCCTATTCCATTAACCGATCTTCACCAATAACAGTAGGTCGCGAGTTACTCTACAAATCAGGGCTGCATTGCAAAAACTTATTTGATTCTGTTTGAATTTTCGGCTGTTATCGTTTGCCATAGAAAAAAACTCTACAGACACACAGACATACACACACACACACACACACACACACACACCACACACACACACACACACACACACGCACACTTTTCGAAAACGACTTTTTTTCATGTTTTGAGTGTAGTACAATCAGAATCTGAATAATCTCGAACACGATTTTTTTGCCATCCATATTTCCATTTCCTTAAGGAACTGGAAGTAAAATATCGGTATGAGAAACATACATGACTTTCATATTCTAAGATTTATATTTAAAATCATATTTCAGCCAAACAGCCAGCAGTTCATACCCCTCTTATTGCTAATAATGAAAAATTACATTAAATAAAAATTAAATTCAACATAATATTAATTAACACACACACAATATACACAAACTTAAATAAATTTCAAGTACTTACACTTAAAACGAAAAGGTTGCTAACCCCCAATTTTCAAGTACTTTACTCTTGTTAAAACGTAAAAGGTTGCTGGTAAACTACCCCTTCCCCTTAACCGATCTTCACCAAAATCGAAAGTCATTGAGAACTCTACAATTCAGGAATGTATGCAAACAATTATTTGATTCTGTTTGAATTTGCGGCTGTTATCGTTTGCCATAGAAAATACCCTTGTTAAAAAAACGTTGCCGGTAAACTACCCCTTCCCCTTAACCGATCTTCACCAAAATCGAAAGTCATTGAGAATTCTACAATTCAGGAATGTATGCAAAAAATTATTTGATTCTGTTTGAATTTGCGGCTGTTATCGTTTGCCATAGGAAATACCCTTGTTAAAACATAAAACGTTACTGGTAAACTACCCCTTCCCCTTAACCGAACTTCACCAAAATCAACAGATCTTGAGAACTCTACACTTCAGGGCTGTATGCGAAACATTATTTGATTCTGTTTGAATTTGCGGCTGTTATCGTTTGCCATAGGAAATACCCTTGTTAAAACATAAAACGTTACAGGTAAAATACCCCTTTCCCTTAATCGATCTTCACCAAAATCAACAGATCTTGAGAACTCTACAATTCAGGGCTGTATGCGAAACATTATTTGATTCTGTTTGAATTTGCGGCTGTTATCGTTTGCCAAACAACAAAAATTACCCTTGCTAAAAAAAAACCGTTGCTGGTAAACTACCCCTTTCCCTCAACCGATCTTCACCAAAAACAATAGGTCGCGAGTACTCAGCAAATCAGGGCTGTATGCAAAAAATTATTTGATTCTGTTTGAATTTGCGGCAGTTATCGTTTGCCATAGAAAAAAAATCTACAGACACACACAGACAGACAGACAGACACACACACACAGACACTTTTCGGAAAACGACTTTTTTTCATATTTTGAGTGTAGTAGAATCAGAATCTGCAATTATCTCGAACACGATTTTTTTTGCCATCACCATACTTCCATTCCTTAAGGAATATGGAAGTAATACGCTTGATAAAAAAACGTTGCAGGTAAACTACCCCTTCCCCTTAACCGATCTTCACCAAAAACAACAGGTCTTGAGTCCTCTACAAATCAGAGCTGTATGCAAAACATTATTTGATTCTGTTTGAATTTGCGGCTGTTATCGTTTCCCATAGAAAATACACTTGTTAAAAAAACGTTGCTGGTAAACTACCCCTTTCCCTCAACCGATCTTCACCAAAAACAATAGGTCTTGAGAACTCTACAACGTAGGGATGTATGCAAATAATCTTTTGAATCTGTTTGAATTTGCGGCTGTTATCGTTTGCCATACGAAATACCCTTGTTAAAACATAAAACGTTACAGGTAAACTACCCCTTTCCCTTAACCGATCTTTACCAAAATCAACAGATCTTGAGAACTCTACAATTCAGGGCTGTATGCGAAACATTATTTGATTCTGTTTGAATTTGCGGCTGTTATCGTTTGCCAAACAAACAAAATTACCCTTGCTAAAAAAAAAACCGTTGCCGGTAAACTACCCCTTTCCCTCAACCGATCTTCACCAAAAACAATAGGTCTTGAGAACTCTACAACGTAGGGATGTATGCAAATAATCTTTTGAATCTGTTTGAATTTGCGGCTGTTATCGTTTGCCATACGAAATACCCTTGTTAAAACATAAAACGTTACAGGTAAACTACCCCTTTCCCTCAACCGATCTTCACCAAAAACAAAAGGTCTTGAGAACTCTACACTTCAGGGCTGTATGCGAAACATTATTTGATTCTGTTTGAATTTGCGGCTGTTATCGTTTGCCATAGGAAATACCCTTGTTAAAACATAAAACGTTACAGGTAAAATACCCCTTTCCCTTAATCGATCTTCACCAAAATCAACAGATCTTGAGAACTCTACAATTCAGGGCTGTATGCGAAACATTATTTGATTCTGTTTGAATTTGCGGCTGTTATCGTTTGCCATAGGAAATACCCTTGTTAAAACATAAAACGTTACAGGTAAAATACCCCTTTCCCTTAACCGATCTTTACCAAAATCAACAGATCTTGAGAACTCTACAATTCAGGGCTGTATGCGAAACATTATTTGATTCTGTTTGAATTTGCGGCTGTTATCGTTTGCCAAACAAACAAAATTACCCTTGCTAAAAAAAAAACCGTTGCCGGTAAACTACCCCTTTCCCTCAACCGATCTTCACCAAAAACAATAGGTCTTGAGAACTCTACAACGTAGGGATGTATGCAAATAATCTTTTGAATCTGTTTGAATTTGCGGCTGTTATCGTTTGCCATACGAAATACCCTTGTTAAAACATAAAACGTTACAGGTAAACTACCCCTTTCCCTCAACCGATCTTCACCAAAAACAAAAGGTCTTGAGAACTCTACACTTCAGGGCTGTATGCGAAACATTATTTGATTCTGTTTGAATTTGCGGCTGTTATCGTTTGCCATAGGAAATACCCTTGTTAAAACATAAAACGTTACAGGTAAAATACCCCTTTCCCTTAATCGATCTTCACCAAAATCAACAGATCTTGAGAACTCTACAATTCAGGGCTGTATGCGAAACATTATTTGATTCTGTTTGAATTTGCGGCTGTTATCGTTTGCCATAGGAAATACCCTTGTTAAAACATAAAACGTTACAGGTAAAATACCCCTTTCCCTTAATCGATCTTCACCAAAATCAACAGATCTTGAGAACTCTACAATTCAGGGCTGTATGCGAAACATTATTTGATTCTGTATGAATTTGCGGCTGTTATCGTTTGCCAAACAAACAAAATTACCCTTGCTAAAAAAAACCGTTGCTGGTAAACTACCCTTTTCCCTCAACCGATCTTCACCAAAAACAATAGGTCTTGAGTACTCTACAAATCAGGGCTGTATGCAAAACATTATTTGATTCTGTTTGAATTTGCGGCTGTTATCGTATGCCAAAGAAAATACCTTTGTTAAAAAAACGTTGCAGGTAAACTACCCCTTTCCCTCAACCGATCTTCACCAAAAACAATAGGTCTTGAGAACTCTACAATTTAGGGCTGTATGCAAATAATCTTTTGATTCTGTTTGAATTTGCGGCTGTTATCGTTTGCCATAGGAAATACCCTTGTTAAAACATAAAACGTTACTGGTAAACTACCCCTTTCCCTTAACCGATCTTCACCAAAAACAATAGGTCTTGAGTACTCTACAAAACAAGGCCGTATGCAAAACATTATTTGATTCTGTTTGAATTTACGGCTGTTATCGTTTGCCATAGAAAATACCCTTGTTAAAAAAACGTTGCAGGTAAACTACCCCTTTCCCTCAACCGAACTTCACCAAAAACAACAGATCTTTAGAACTCTACAATGTAGGGCTGTATGCAAATAATCTTTTGATTCTGTTTGAATTTGCGGCTGATATCGGTTGCCATAGGAAATACCCTTGTTAAAACATAAAACGTTACTGGTAAACTACCCCTTTCCCTTAACCGATCTTCACCAAAATCGAAGGATCTTGAGAACTCTACAATTCAGGGCTGTATGCGAAACATTATTTGATTCTGTTTGAATTTGCGTCTGTTATCGTTTGCCAAACAAACAAAATTACCCTTGCTAAAAAAAAAACCGTTGCAGGTAAACTACCCCTATCCCTCAACCGATCTTCACCAAAAACAAAAGGTCGCGAGTACTCTGCAAGTCAGGGCTGCATGTAAAAAATTATTTGATTCTGTTTGAATTTGCGGCAGTTATCGTTTGCCATAGAAAAAAAATCTACAGATACACAGACACACAGACAGACACACACACACACACACACACACACACACACACTTTTCGAAAAACGACTTTTTTTCATGTTTTGAGTGTAGTACAATCAGAATCTGAAATAATCTCGAACACGATTTTTTTTGCCATCACCATATTTCCATTCCTTAAGGAACGTGGAAGTAAAATATCGGTATGGAGAACCATACATGACTTCCATATTCTAAGATTTATATTTAAAATCATTTTCAGCCAAACAGCCAGGCTGTGTCTTACCTGCCTTTTTATTGCTGTATTAAATGAAAAATATTATATTACATTAAAATGAAAAAATTATAATTTTATTGCCTGGCAACAAAATTATTTTATTTTTAACAATTACCATTGTTTCAAAAAGTTTAAATAAATTTTCAAGTACTTTACTCTTGTTAAAACGTAAAAGGTTGCAGGTGAACTACCCCTTCCCCTTAACCGATCTTCACCAAAATCGAAGGCATTGAGACCTCTACAATTCAGGGACGTATGCAAAAAATTATTTGATTCTGTTTGAATTTGCGGCTGTTATCGTTTGCCATAGAAAATACGCTTGATAAAAAAACGTTGCTGGTAAACTACCCCTTCCCCTTAACCGATCTTCACCAAAAACAATAGGTCTTGAGTACTCTACAAATCAGGGCTGTATGCAAAACATTATTTGATTCTGTTTGAATTTGCGGCCGTTATCGTTTGCCATAGAAAATACCCTAGTTAAAAAAACGTTGCAGGTAAACTACCCCTTTCCCTCAACCGAACTTCACCAAAAACAACAGATCTTTAGAACTCTACAATTTAGGGCTGTATGCAAATAATCTTTTGATTCCGTTTGAATTTGCGGCTGTTATCGTTTGCCATAGGAAATACCCTTGTTAAAACATAAAACGTTACTGGTAAACTACCCCTTTCCCTTAACCGATCTTCACCAAAATCAAAAGATCTTGAGATCTCTACAATTGAGGGCTGTATACGAAACATTATTTGATTCTGTTTGAATTTGCGGCTGTTATCGTTTGCCAAACAAACAAAATTACCCTTGCTAAAAAAAACCGTTGCTGGTAACCTACCCCTTTCCCTCAACCGATCTTCACCAAAAACAATAGGTCGCGAGTACTCTGCAAATTAGAGCTGCATGCAAAAAATTATTTGATTCTGTTTGAATTTGCGGCAGTTATCGTTTGCCATAGAAAAAAAATCTACAGACAGATAGACAGACAGACACACAGATAGACACACAGACACACACACAGACACTTTTCGGAAAACGACTTTTTTCATGTTTTGAGTGTAGTAGAATCAGAATCTGCAATAATCTCGAACACGATTTTTTTTGCCATCACCATACTTCCATTCCTTAAGGAATATGGAAGTAAAATTACCCTTGAAAAAAACCGTTGCTGGTAAACTACCCCTTTCCCTTAACCGATCTTCACCAAAAACAATAGGTCGCGAGTACTCTGCAAGTCAGGGCTGCATGCAAAAAATTATTTGATTCTGTTTGAATTTGCGGCAGTTATCGTTTGCCATAGAAAAAAAATCTACAGACACACACAGACAGACAGACAGACAGACAGACACACAGACACTTTTCGGAAAACGACTTTTTTTCATGTTTTGAGTGTAGTAGAATCAGAATCTGCAATAATCTCAAACACGATTTTTTTTGCCATCACCATACTTCCATTCCTTAAGGAATATGGAAGTAAAAATTACCCTTGAAAAAAACCGTTGCTGGTAAACTACCCCTTTCCCTTAACCGATCTTCACCAAAAACGACAGGTCTTGGGTACTCTACAATTCAGGTCTGTATGCAAACAATTATTTGATTCTGTTTGAATTTGCGGCTATTATCGTTTGCCATAGAAAACACCCTTGATAAAACATAAAACGTTGCTGGTAAACTACCCTATTCCATTAACCGATCTTCACCAATAACAGTAGGTCGCGAGTACTCTACAAATCAGGGCTGCATGCAAAAACTTATTTGATTCTGTTTGAATTTTCGGCTGTTATCGTTTGCCATAGAAAAAAATCTACAGACACACAGACAGACACACACACACACACACACACACACACACACACACACACACACACACACGCACACTTTTCGAAAAACGACTTTTTTTCATGTTTTGAGTGTAGTACAATCAGAATCTGAAATAATCTCGAACACGATTTTTTTTGCCATCACCATATTTCCATTTCCTTAAGGAACGTGGAAGTAAAATATCGGTATGGAGAAACATACATGACTTTCATATTCTAAGATTTATATTTAAAATCATTTTCAGCCAAACAGCCAGGCTGTGTCATACCTGCCTTTTTATTGCTGTATTAAATGAAAAATATTATATTACATTAAAATAAAAAAATTATAAATTTATTGCCTGGCAACAAAATTATTTTATTTTTAACAATTACCATTGTTTCAAAACGTTTAAATAAATTTTCAAGTACTTTACTCTTGTTAAAACGTAAAAGGTTGCTGGTAAACTACCCCTTCCCCTTAACCGATCTTCACCAAAATCGAAAGTCATTGAGAACTCTACAATTCAGGAATGTATGCAAACAATTATTTGATTCTGTTTGAATTTGCGGCTGTTATCGTTTGCCATAGAAAATACCCTTGTTAAAAAAACGTTGCCGGTAAACTACCCCTTCCCCTTAACCGATCTTCACCAAAATCGAAAGTCATTGAGAATTCTACAATTCAGGAATGTATGCAAAAAATTATTTGATTCTGTTTGAATTTGCGGCTGTTATCGTTTGCCATAGGAAATACCCTTGTTAAAACATAAAACGTTACTGGTAAACTACCCCTTCCCCTTAACCGAACTTCACCAAAATCAACAGATCTTGAGAACTCTACACTTCAGGGCTGTATGCGAAACATTATTTGATTCTGTTTGAATTTGCGGCTGTTATCGTTTGCCATAGGAAATACCCTTGTTAAAACATAAAACGTTACAGGTAAAATACCCCTTTCCCTTAATCGATCTTCACCAAAATCAACAGATCTTGAGAACTCTACAATTCAGGGCTGTATGCGAAACATTATTTGATTCTGTTTGAATTTGCGGCTGTTATCGTTTGCCAAACAACAAAAATTACCCTTGCTAAAAAAAAACCGTTGCTGGTAAACTACCCCTTTCCCTCAACCGATCTTCACCAAAAACAATAGGTCGCGAGTACTCAGCAAATCAGGGCTGTATGCAAAAAATTATTTGATTCTGTTTGAATTTGCGGCAGTTATCGTTTGCCATAGAAAAAAAATCTACAGACACACACAGACAGACAGACAGACACACACACACAGACACTTTTCGGAAAACGACTTTTTTTCATATTTTGAGTGTAGTAGAATCAGAATCTGCAATTATCTCGAACACGATTTTTTTTGCCATCACCATACTTCCATTCCTTAAGGAATATGGAAGTAATACGCTTGATAAAAAAACGTTGCAGGTAAACTACCCCTTCCCCTTAACCGATCTTCACCAAAAACAACAGGTCTTGAGTCCTCTACAAATCAGAGCTGTATGCAAAACATTATTTGATTCTGTTTGAATTT
This sequence comes from Magicicada septendecula, assembly GCA_034769895.1. NCBI lineage: Eukaryota > Metazoa > Arthropoda > Insecta > Hemiptera > Cicadidae > Magicicada > Magicicada septendecula. The sequence continues at coordinate 714,532,928 of CM068367.1, read as the reverse complement.
GCGGCTGTTATCGTTTCCCATAGAAAATACACTTGTTAAAAAAACGTTGCTGGTAAACTACCCCTTTCCCTCAACCGATCTTCACCAAAAACAATAGGTCTTGAGAACTCTACAACGTAGGGATGTATGCAAATAATCTTTTGAATCTGTTTGAATTTGCGGCTGTTATCGTTTGCCATACGAAATACCCTTGTTAAAACATAAAACGTTACAGGTAAACTACCCCTTTCCCTTAACCGATCTTTACCAAAATCAACAGATCTTGAGAACTCTACAATTCAGGGCTGTATGCGAAACATTATTTGATTCTGTTTGAATTTGCGGCTGTTATCGTTTGCCAAACAAACAAAATTACCCTTGCTAAAAAAAAAACCGTTGCCGGTAAACTACCCCTTTCCCTCAACCGATCTTCACCAAAAACAATAGGTCTTGAGAACTCTACAACGTAGGGATGTATGCAAATAATCTTTTGAATCTGTTTGAATTTGCGGCTGTTATCGTTTGCCATACGAAATACCCTTGTTAAAACATAAAACGTTACAGGTAAACTACCCCTTTCCCTCAACCGATCTTCACCAAAAACAAAAGGTCTTGAGAACTCTACACTTCAGGGCTGTATGCGAAACATTATTTGATTCTGTTTGAATTTGCGGCTGTTATCGTTTGCCATAGGAAATACCCTTGTTAAAACATAAAACGTTACAGGTAAAATACCCCTTTCCCTTAATCGATCTTCACCAAAATCAACAGATCTTGAGAACTCTACAATTCAGGGCTGTATGCGAAACATTATTTGATTCTGTTTGAATTTGCGGCTGTTATCGTTTGCCATAGGAAATACCCTTGTTAAAACATAAAACGTTACAGGTAAAATACCCCTTTCCCTTAATCGATCTTCACCAAAATCAACAGATCTTGAGAACTCTACAATTCAGGGCTGTATGCGAAACATTATTTGATTCTGTTTGAATTTGCGGCTGTTATCGTTTGCCAAACAACAAAAATTACCCTTGCTAAAAAAAAACCGTTGCTGGTAAACTACCCCTTTCCCTCAACCGATCTTCACCAAAAACAATAGGTCGCGAGTACTCAGCAAATCAGGGCTGTATGCAAAAAATTATTTGATTCTGTTTGAATTTGCGGCAGTTATCGTTTGCCATAGAAAAAAAATCTACAGACACACACAGACAGACAGACAGACAGACAGACACACAGACAGACACACAGACACACACACACAGACACTTTTCGGAAAACGACTTTTTTTCATGTTTTGAGTGTAGTAGAATCAGAATCTGCAATTATCTCGAACACGATTTTTTTTGCCATCACCATACTTCCATTCCTTAAGGAATATGGAAGTAATACGCTTGATAAAAAAACGTTGCAGGTAAACTACCCCTTCCCCTTAACCGATCTTCACCAAAAACAACAGGTCTTGAGTCCTCTACAAATCAGAGCTGTATGCAAAACATTATTTGATTCTGTTTGAATTTGCGGCTGTTATCGTTTCCCATAGAAAATACACTTGTTAAAAAAACGTTGCTGGTAAACTACCCCTTTCCCTCAACCGATCTTCACCAAAAACAATAGGTCTTGAGAACTCTACAACGTAGGGATGTATGCAAATAATCTTTTGAATCTGTTTGAATTTGCGGCTGTTATCGTTTGCCATACGAAATACCCTTGTTAAAACATAAAACGTTACAGGTAAACTACCCCTTTCCCTTAACCGATCTTTACCAAAATCAACAGATCTTGAGAACTCTACAATTCAGGGCTGTATGCGAAACATTATTTGATTCTGTTTGAATTTGCGGCTGTTATCGTTTGCCAAACAAACAAAATTACCCTTGCTAAAAAAAAAACCGTTGCCGGTAAACTACCCCTTTCCCTCAACCGATCTTCACCAAAAACAATAGGTCTTGAGAACTCTACAACGTAGGGATGTATGCAAATAATCTTTTGAATCTGTTTGAATTTGCGGCTGTTATCGTTTGCCATACGAAATACCCTTGTTAAAACATAAAACGTTACAGGTAAACTACCCCTTTCCCTCAACCGATCTTCACCAAAAACAATAGGTCTTGAGAACTCTACAACGTAGGGATGTATGCAAATAATCTTTTGAATCTGTTTGAATTTGCGGCTGTTATCGTTTGCCATACGAAATACCCTTGTTAAAACATAAAACGTTACAGGTAAACTACCCCTTTCCCTTAACCGATCTTTACCAAAATCAACAGATCTTGAGAACTCTACAATTCAGGGCAGTATGCGAAACATTATTTGATTCTGTTTGAATTTGCGGCAGTTATCGTTTGCCATAGAAAAAAAATCTACAGACACACTGACGTACAGACACACACACAGACAGACAGACAGACACACACACAGACACTTTTCGGAAAACGACTTTTTTTCATGTTTTGAGTGTAGTAGAATCAGAATCTGCAATAATCTCGAACACGATTTTTTTTGCCATCACCATACTTCCATTCCTTAAGGAATATGGAAGTAAAATATCGGTATGGAGAACCATACATGACTTCCATATTCTAAGATTTATATTTAAAATCATTTTCAGCCAAACAGCCAGGCTGTGCCTTACCTTCCTTTTTATTGCTGTATTAAATGAAAAATATTATATTACATTAAAATGAAAAAATTATAATTTTATTGCCTGGCAACAAAATTATTTTATTTTTAACAATTACCATTGTTTCAAAAAGTTTAAATAAATTTTCAAGTACTTTACTCTTGTTAAAACGTAAAAGGTTGCAGGTAAACTACCCCTTTCCCTTAACCGAACTTCACCAAAATCAACAGATCTTGAGAACTATACACTTCAGGGCTGTATGCGAAACATTATTTGATTCTGTTTGAATTTGCGGCTGTTATCGTTTGCCATAGAAAATACGCTTGATAAAAAAACGTTGCTGGTAAACTACCCCTTCCCCTTAACCGATCTCCACCAAAAACAATAGGTCTTGAGTACTCTACAAATCAGGGCTGTATGCAAAACATTATTTGATTCTGTTTGAATTTGCGGCTGTTATCGTTTGCCATAGAAAATACCCTTGTTAAAAAAATGTTGCTGGTAAACTACCCCTTTCCCTCAACCGAACTTCACCAAAAACAATAGGTCTTGAGAACTCTACAATTTAGGGCTGTATGCAAATAATCTTTTGATTCTGTTTGAATTTGCGGCTGTTATCGTTTGCCATAGGAAATACCCTTGTTAAAACATAAAACGTTACTGGTAAACTACCCCTTTCCCTTAACCGATCTTCACCAAAATCAAAAGATCTTGAGAACTCTACAACTGAGGGCTGTATGCGAAACATTATTTGATTCTGTTTGAATTTACGCCTGTTATCGTTTGCCAAACAAACAAAATTACCCTTGCTAAAAAAAACCGTTGCAGGTAACCTACCCCTTTCCCTCACCCGTCCTCCACCAAAAACAATAGGTCGCGAGTACTCTGCAAATCAGGGCTGCATGCAAAAAATTATTTGATTCTGTTTGAATTTGCGGCAGTTATCGTTTGCCATAGAAAAAAAATCTACAGACAGACAGACAGACACACAGACAGACACACAGACACACACACAGACACTTTTCGGAAAACGACTTTTTTCATGTTTTGAGTGTAGTAGAATCAGAATCTGCAATAATCTCGAACACGATTTTTTTTGCCATCACCATACTTCCATTCCTTAAGGAATATGGAAGTAAAATTACTCTTGAAAAAAACCGTTGCTGGTAAACTACCCCTTTCCCTTAACCGATCTTCACCAAAAACGACAGGTCTTGGGTACTCTACAATTCAGGTCTGTATGCAAACAATTATTTGATTCTGTTTGAATTTGCGGCTATTATCGTTTGCCATAGAAAACACCCTTGATAAAACATAAAACGTTGCTGGTAAACTACCCTATTCCATTAACCGATCTTCACCAATAACAATAGGTCGCGAGTACTCTACAAATCAGGGCTGCATGCAAAAACTTATTTGATTCTGTTTGAATTTTCGGCTGTTATCGTTTGCCATAGAAAAAAATCTACAGACACACAGACAGACAGACACACACACACACACACACACACACACACACACACACACACACACACACACACACACTTTTCGAAAAACGACTTTTTTTCATGTTTTGAGTGTAGTACAATCAGAATCTGCAATAATCTCGAACACGATTTTTTTTGCCATCACCATATTTCCATTTCCTTAAGGAACGTGGAAGTAAAATATCGGTATGGAGAAACATACATGACTTTCATATTCTAAGATTTATATTTAAAATCATTTTCAGCCAAACTACCAGGCTGTGTCATACCTGCCTTTTTATTGCTGTATTAAATGAAAAATATTATATTACATTAAAATAAAAAAATTATAAATTTATTGCCTGGCAACAAAATTATTTTATTTTTAACAATTACCATTGTTTCAAAACGTTTAAATAAATTTTCAAGTACTTTACTCTTGTTAAAACGTAAAAGGTTGCTGGTAAACTACCCCTTCCCCTTAACCGATCTTCACCAAAATCGAAAGTCATTGAGAACTCTACAATTCAGGAACGTATGCAAAAAATTATTTGATTCTGTTTGAATTTGCGGCTGTTATCGTTTGCCATAGAAAATACCCTTGTTAAAAAAACGTTGCCGGTAAACTACCCCTTTCCCTCAACCGATCTTCACCAAAAACAATAGGTCTTGAGAAGTCTACAATTCAGGGATGTGTGCAAATAATCTTTTGATTCTGTTTGAATTTGCGGCTGTTATCGTTTGCCATAGGAAATACCCTTGTTAAAACATAAAAGGTTACTGGTAAACTACCCCTTTCCCTTAACCGAACTTCACCAAAATCAACAGATCTTGAGAACTATACACTTCAGGGCTGTATGCGAAACATTATTTGATTCTGTTTGAATTTGCGGCTGTTATCGTTTGCCATAGGAAATACCCTTGTTAAAACATAAAACGTTACAGGTAAAATACCCCTTTCCCTTAACCGATCTTCACCAAAATCAACAAAACTTGAGAACTCTACAATTCAGGGGTGTATGCGAAACATTATTTGATTCTGTTTGAATTTGCGGCTGTTATCGTTTGCCAAACAAACAAAATTACCCTTGCTAAAAAAAAACCGTTGCTGGTAAACTACCCCTTTCCCTCAACCGATCTTCACCAAAAACCACAGGTCGCGAGTACTCAGCAAATCAGGGCTGTACGCAAAAAATTATTTGATTCTGTTTGAATTTGCGGCAGTTATCGTTTGCCATAGAAAAAAAATCTACAGACACACACACAGACAGACAGACAGACAGACAGACAGACACACACACAGACACTTTTCGGAAAACGACTTTTTTTCATGTTTTGAGTGTAGTAGAATCAGAATCTGCAATAATCTCGAACACGATTTTTTTTGCCATCACCATACTTCCATTCCTTAAGGAATATGGAAGTAATACGCTTGATAAAAAAACGTTGCTGGTAAACTACCCCTTCCCCTTAACCGATCTTCACCAAAAACAACAGGCCTTGAGTACTCTACAAATCAGAGCAGTATGCAAAACATTATTTGATTCTGTTTGAATTTGCGGCTGTTATCGTTTCCCATAGAAAATACACTTGTTAAAAAAACGTTGCAGGTAAACTACCCCTTTCCCTCAACCGATCTTCACCAAAAACGATAGCTCTTGAGAACTCTACAACGTAGGGATGTATGCAAATAATCTTTTGATTCTGTTTGAATTTGCGGCTGTTATCGTTTGCCATACGAAATACCCTTGTTAAAACATAAAACGTTACTGGTAAACTACCCCTTTCCCTTAACCGATCTTTACCAAAATCAACAGATCTTGAGAACTCTACAATTCAGGGCTGTATGCGAAACAGTATTTGATTCTGTTTGAATTTGAGGCTGTTATCGTTTGCCAAACAAACAAAATTACCCTTGCTAAAAAAAAACCGTTGCCGGTAAACTACCCCTTCCCCTCAACCGATCTTCACCAAAAACAAAAGGTCGCGAGTACCCTGCAAATCAGGGCTGTATGCAAAAAATTATTTGATTCTGTTTGAATTTGCGGCTGTTATCGTTTGCCATAGAAAATACCCTTGTTAAAAAAATGTTGCTGGTAAACTACCCCTTTCCCTTAACCGAACATCACCAAAATCAACAGATCTTGAGAACTCTACACTTCAGGGCTGTATGCGAAACATTATTTGATTCTGTTTGAATTTGCGGCTGTTATCGTTTGCCATAGGAAATACCCTTGTTAAAACATAAAACGTTACAGGTAAAATACCCCTTTCCCTTAACCGATCTTCACCAAAATCAACAAATCTTGAGAACTCTACAATTCAGGGCTGTATGCGAAACATTATTTGATTCTGTTTGAATTTGCGGCTGTTATCGTTTGCCAAACAAACAAAATTACCCTTGCTAAAAAAAACCGTTGCAGGTAACCTACCCCTTTCCCTCAACCGATCTTCACCAAAAACAATAGGTCGCGAGTACTCTGCAAATCAGGGCAGCATGCAAAAAATTATTTGATTCTGTTTGAATTTGCGGCAGTTATCGTTTGCCATAGAAAAAAAATCTACAGACAGATAGACAGACAGACACACAGACAGACACACAGACACACACACAGACACTTTTCGGAAAACGACTTTTTTCATGTTTTGAGTGTAGTAGAATCAGAATCTGCAATAATCTCGAACACGATTTTTTTTGCCATCACCATACTCCATTCCTTAAGGAATATGGAAGTAAAATTACCCTTGAAAAAACCGTTGCTGGTAAACTACCCCTTTCCCTTAACCGATCTTCACCAAAAACGACAGGTCTTGGGTACTCTACAATTCAGGTCTGTATGCAAACAATTATTTGATTCTGTTTGAATTTGCGGCTATTATCGTTTGCCATAGAAAACACCCTTGATAAAACATAAAACGTTGCTGGTAAACTACCCTATTCCATTAACCGATCTTCACCAATAACAATAGGTCGCGAGTACTCTACAAATCAGGGCTGCATGCAAAAACTTATTTGATTCTGTTTGAATTTTCGGCTGTTATCGTTTGCCATAGAAAAAAATCTACAGACACACAGACAGACACACACACACACACACACACACACACACACACACACACTTTTCGAAAAACGACTTTTTTTCATGTTTTGAGTGTAGTACAATCAGAATCTGCAATAATCTCGAACACGATTTTTTTTGCCATCACCATATTTCCATTTCCTTAAGGAACGTGGAAGTAAAATATCGGTATGGAGAAACATACATGACTTTCATATTCTAAGATTTATATTTAAAATCATTTTCAGCCAAACTACCAGGCTGTGTCATACCTGCCTTTTTATTGCTGTATTAAATGAAAAATATTATATTACATTAAAATAAAAAAATTATAAATTTATTGCCTGGCAACAAAATTATTTTATTTTTAACAATTACCATTGTTTCAAAACGTTTAAATAAATTTCCAAGTACTTTACTCTTGTTAAAACGTAAAAGGTTGCTGGTAAACTACCCCTTCCCCTTAACCGATCTTCACCAAAATCGAAAGTCATTGAGAACTCTACAATTCAGGAACGTATGCAAAAAATTATTTGATTCTGTTTGAATTTGCGGCTGTTATCGTTTGCCATAGAAAATACCCTTGTTAAAAAAACGTTGCCGGTAAACTACCCCTTTCCCTCAACCGATCTTCACCAAAAACAATAGGTCTTGAGAGCTCTACAATTCAGGGATGTGTGCAAATAATCTTTTGATTCTGTTTGAATTTCCCGCATTATCGTTTGCCATAGGAATTACCCTTGTTAAAACATAAAACGTTACTGGTAAACTACCCCTTTCCCTTAACCGAACTTCACCAAAATCAACAGATCTTGAGAACTCTACACTTCAGGGCTGTATGCGAAACATTATTTGATTCTGTTTGAATTTGCGGCTGTTATCGTTTGCCATAGGAAATACCCTTGTTAAAACATAAAACGTTACAGGTAAAATACCCCTTTCCCTTAACCGATCTTCACCAAAATCAACAGATCTTGAGAACTCTACAATTCAGGGCTGTATGCGAAACATTATTTGATTCTGTTTGAATTTGCGGCTGTTATCGTTTGCCAAGCAAACAAAATTACCCTTGCTAAAAAAAAACCGTTGCTAGTAAACTACCCCTTTCCCTCAACCGATCTTCACCAAAAACAATAGGTCGCGAGTACTCAGCAAATCAGGGCTGTATGCAAAAAATTATTTGATTCTGTTTGAATTTGCGGCAGTTATCGTTTGCCATAGGAAAAAAATCTACAGACACACACACAGACAGACAGACAGACAGACAGACAGACACACACACAGACACTTTTCGGAAAACGACTTTTTTTCATGTTTTGAGTGTAGTAGAATCAGAATCTGCAATAATCTCGAACACGATTTTTTTTGCCATCACCATACTTACATTCCTTAAGGAATATGGAAGTAATACGCTTGATAAAAAAACGTTGCTGGTAAACTACCCCTTCCCCTTAACCGATCTTCACCAAAAACAACAGGTCTTGAGTACTCTACAAATCAGAGCTGTATGCAAAACATTATTTGATTCTGTTTGAATTTGCGGCTGTTATCGTTTCCCATAGAAAATACACTTGTTAAAAAAACGTTGCAGGTAAACTACCCCTTTCCCTCAACCGATCTTCACCAAAAACAATAGGTCTTGAGAACTCTACAACGTAGGGATGTATGCAAATAATCTTTTGATTATGTTTGAATTTGCGGCTGTTATCGTTTGCCAAACAAACAAAATTACCCTCGCTAAAAAAAAACCGTTGCCGGTAAACTACCCCTTTCCCTCAACCGATCTCCACCAAAAACAAAAGGTCGCGAGTACCCTGCAAATCAGGGCTGTATGCAAAAAATTATTTGATTCTGTTTGAATTTGCGGCAGTTATCGTTTGCCATAGAAAATACGCTTGATAAAAAAACGTTGCCGGTAAACTACCCTTTCCCCTTAACCGATCTTCACCAAAAACCATAGGTCTTGAGTACACAACAAATCAGGACTGTATGCAAAAAATTATTTGATTCTGTTTGAATTTGCGGCAGTTATCGTTTGCATAAAAAAAAATCTAGAGACACACAGACACACAGACAGACAGACAGACACACAGACACTTTTCGGAAAACGACTTTTTTTCATGTTTTGAGTGTAGTAGAATCAGAATCTGCAATAATCTCGAACACGATTTTTTTTGCCATCACCATACTTCCATTCCTTAAGGAATATGGAAGTAAAAATTACCCTTGAAAAAAACCGTTGCTGGTAAACTACCCCTTTCCCTTAACCGATCTTCACCAAAAACGACAGGTCTTGGGTACTCTACAATTCAGGTCAGTATGCAAAACATTATTTGATTCTGTTTGAATTTGCGGCTGTTATCGTTTCCCATAGAAAATACACTTGTTAAAAAAACGTTGCAGGTAAACTACCCCTTTCCCTCAACCGATCTTCACCAAAAACAATAGGTCTTGAGAACTCTACAAAGTAGGGATGTATGCAAATAATCTTTTGATTCTGTTTGAATTTGCGGCTGTTATCGTTTGCCATACGAAATACCCTTGTTAAAACATAAAACGTTACAGGTAAACTACCCCTTTCCCTTAACCGATCTTCACCAAAATCAACAGATCTTGAGAACTATACACTTCAGGGCTGTATGCGAAACATTATTTGATTCTGTTTGAATTTACGGCTGTTATCGTTTGCCATAGAAAATACCCTTGTTAAAAAAACGTTGCCGGTAAACTACCCCTTTCCCTCAACCGAACTTCACCAAAAACAACAGATCTTTAGAACTCTACAATTTAGGGCTGTATGCAAATAATCTTTTGATTCTGTTTGAATTTGCGGCTGATATCGGTTGCCATAGGAAATACCCTTGTTAAAACATAAAACGTTACTGGTAAACTACCCCTTTCCCTTAACCGATCTTCACCAAAAACAACAGGCCTTGAGTACTCTACAAATCAGAGCAGTATGCAAAACATTATTTGATTCTGTTTGAATTTGCGGCTGTTATCGTTTCCCATAGAAAATACACTTGTTAAAAAAACGTTGCAGGTAAACTACCCCTTTCCTTAACCGAACTTCACCAAAATCAACAGATCTTGAGAACTATACACTTCAGGGCTGTATGCGAAACATTATTTGATTCTGTTTGAATTTGCGGCTGTTATCGTTTGCCATAGGAAATACCCTTGTTAAAACATAAAACGTTACAGGTAAAATACCCCTTTCCCTTAACCGATCTTCACCAAAATCAACAAAACTTGAGAACTCTACAATTCAGGGGTGTATGCGAAACATTATTTGATTCTGTTTGAATTTGCGGCTGTTATCGTTTGCCAAACAAACAAAATTACCCTTGCTAAAAAAAAACCGTTGCTGGTAAACTACCCCTTTCCCTCAACCGATCTTCACCAAAAACCACAGGTCGCGAGTACTCAGCAAATCAGGGCTGTACGCAAAAAATTATTTGATTCTGTTTGAATTTGCGGCAGTTATCGTTTGCCATAGAAAAAAAATCTACAGACACACACACAGACAGACAGACAGACAGACAGACACACACACAGACACTTTTCGGAAAACGACTTTTTTTCATGTTTTGAGTGTAGTAGAATCAGAATCTGCAATAATCTCGAACACGATTTTTTTTGCCATCACCATACTTCCATTCCTTAAGGAATATGGAAGTAATACGCTTGATAAAAAAACGTTGCTGGTAAACTACCCCTTCCCCTTAACCGATCTTCACCAAAAACAACAGGCCTTGAGTACTCTACAAATCAGAGCAGTATGCAAAACATTATTTGATTCTGTTTGAATTTGCGGCTGTTATCGTTTCCCATAGAAAATACACTTGTTAAAAAAACGTTGCAGGTAAACTACCCCTTTCCCTCAACCGATCTTCACCAAAAACGATAGCTCTTGAGAACTCTACAACGTAGGGATGTATGCAAATAATCTTTTGATTCTGTTTGAATTTGCGGCTGTTATCGTTTGCCATACGAAATACCCTTGTTAAAACATAAAACGTTACTGGTAAACTACCCCTTTCCCTTAACCGATCTTTACCAAAATCAACAGATCTTGAGAACTCTACAATTCAGGGCTGTATGCGAAACAGTATTTGATTCTGTTTGAATTTGAGGCTGTTATCGTTTGCCAAACAAACAAAATTACCCTTGCTAAAAAAAAACCGTTGCCGGTAAACTACCCCTTTCCCTCAACCGATCTTCACCAAAAACAAAAGGTCGCGAGTACCCTGCAAATCAGGGCTGTATGCAAAAAATTATTTGATTCTGTTTGAATTTGCGGCTGTTATCGTTTGCCATAGAAAATACCCTTGTTAAAAAAATGTTGCTGGTAAACTACCCCTTTCCCTTAACCGAACATCACCAAATCAACAGATCTTGAGAACTCTACACTTCAGGGCTGTATGCGAAACATTATTTGATTCTGTTTGAATTTGCGGCTGTTATCGTTTGCCAAACAAACAAAATTACCCTTGCTAAAAAAAAACCGTTGCAGGTAACCTACCCCTTTCCCTCAACCGATCTTCACCAAAAACAATAGGTCGCGAGTACTCTGCAAATCAGGGCAGCATGCAAAAAATTATTTGATTCTGTTTGAATTTGCGGCAGTTATCGTTTGCCATAGAAAAAAAATCTACAGACAGATAGACAGACAGACACACAGACAGACACACAGACACACACACAGACACTTTTCGGAAAACGACTTTTTTCATGTTTTGAGTGTAGTAGAATCAGAATCTGCAATAATCTCGAACACGATTTTTTTTGCCATCACCATACTCCATTCCTTAAGGAATATGGAAGTAAAATTACCCTTGAAAAAACCGTTGCTGGTAAACTACCCCTTTCCCTTAACCGATCTTCACCAAAAACGACAGGTCTTGGGTACTCTACAATTCAGGTCTGTATGCAAACAATTATTTGATTCTGTTTGAATTTGCGGCTATTATCGTTTGCCATAGAAAACACCCTTGATAAAACATAAAACGTTGCTGGTAAACTACCCTATTCCATTAACCGATCTTCACCATAACAATAGGTCGCGAGTACTCTACAAATCAGGGCTGCATGCAAAAACTTATTTGATTCTGTTTGAATTTTCGGCTGTTATCGTTTGCCATAGAAAAAAATCTACAGACACACAGACAGACACACACACACACACACACACACACACACACACACACACTTTTCGAAAAACGACTTTTTTTCATGTTTTGAGTGTAGTACAATCAGAATCTGCAATAATCTCGAACACGATTTTTTTTGCCATCACCATATTTCCATTTCCTTAAGGAACGTGGAAGTAAAATATCGGTATGGAGAAACATACATGACTTTCATATTCTAAGATTTATATTTAAAATCATTTTCAGCCAAACTACCAGGCTGTGTCATACCTGCCTTTTTATTGCTGTATTAAATGAAAAATATTATATTACATTAAAATAAAAAAATTATAAATTTATTGCCTGGCAACAAAATTATTTTATTTTTAACAATTACCATTGTTTCAAAACGTTTAAATAAATTTCCAAGTACTTTACTCTTGTTAAAACGTAAAAGGTTGCTGGTAAACTACCCCTTCCCCTTAACCGATCTTCACCAAAATCGAAAGTCATTGAGAACTCTACAATTCAGGAACGTATGCAAAAAATTATTTGATTCTGTTTGAATTTGCGGCTGTTATCGTTTGCCATAGAAAATACCCTTGTTAAAAAAACGTTGCCGGTAAACTACCCCTTTCCCTCAACCGATCTTCACCAAAAACAATAGGTCTTGAGAGCTCTACAATTCAGGGATGTGTGCAAATAATCTTTTGATTCTGTTTGAATTTCCCGCATTATCGTTTGCCATAGGAATTACCCTTGTTAAAACATAAAACGTTACTGGTAAACTACCCCTTTCCCTTAACCGAACTTCACCAAAATCAACAGATCTTGAGAACTCTACACTTCAGGGCTGTATGCGAAACATTATTTGATTCTGTTTGAATTTGCGGCTGTTATCGTTTGCCATAGGAAATACCCTTGTTAAAACATAAAACGTTACAGGTAAAATACCCCTTTCCCTTAACCGATCTTCACCAAAATCAACAGATCTTGAGAACTCTACAATTCAGGGCTGTATGCGAAACATTATTTGATTCTGTTTGAATTTGCGGCTGTTATCGTTTGCCAAGCAAACAAAATTACCCTTGCTAAAAAAAAACCGTTGCTAGTAAACTACCCCTTTCCCTCAACCGATCTTCACCAAAAACAATAGGTCGCGAGTACTCAGCAAATCAGGGCTGTATGCAAAAAATTATTTGATTCTGTTTGAATTTGCGGCAGTTATCGTTTGCCATAGGAAAAAAATCTACAGACACACACACAGACAGACAGACAGACAGACAGACAGACACACACACAGACACTTTTCGGAAAACGACTTTTTTTCATGTTTTGAGTGTAGTAGAATCAGAATCTGCAATAATCTCGAACACGATTTTTTTTGCCATCACCATACTTACATTCCTTAAGGAATATGGAAGTAATACGCTTGATAAAAAAACGTTGCTGGTAAACTACCCCTTCCCCTTAACCGATCTTCACCAAAAACAACAGGTCTTGAGTACTCTACAAATCAGAGCTGTATGCAAAACATTATTTGATTCTGTTTGAATTTGCGGCTGTTATCGTTTCCCATAGAAAATACACTTGTTAAAAAAACGTTGCAGGTAAACTACCCCTTTCCCTCAACCGATCTTCACCAAAAACAATAGGTCTTGAGAACTCTACAACGTAGGGATGTATGCAAATAATCTTTTGATTATGTTTGAATTTGCGGCTGTTATCGTTTGCCAAACAAACAAAATTACCCTCGCTAAAAAAAAAACCGTTGCCGGTAAACTACCCCTTTCCCTCAACCGATCTCCACCAAAAACAAAAGGTCGCGAGTACCCTGCAAATCAGGGCTGTATGCAAAAAATTATTTGATTCTGTTTGAATTTGCGGCAGTTATCGTTTGCCATAGAAAATACGCTTGATAAAAAAACGTTGCCGGTAAACTACCCTTTCCCCTTAACCGATCTTCACCAAAAACCATAGGTCTTGAGTACACAACAAATCAGGACTGTATGCAAAAAATTATTTGATTCTGTTTGAATTTGCGGCAGTTATCGTTTGCATAAAAAAAAATCTAGAGACACACAGACACACAGACAGACAGACAGACACACAGACACTTTTCGGAAAACGACTTTTTTTCATGTTTTGAGTGTAGTAGAATCAGAATCTGCAATAATCTCGAACACGATTTTTTTTGCCATCACCATACTTCCATTCCTTAAGGAATATGGAAGTAAAAATTACCCTTGAAAAAAACCGTTGCTGGTAAACTACCCCTTTCCCTTAACCGATCTTCACCAAAAACGACAGGTCTTGGGTACTCTACAATTCAGGTCAGTATGCAAAACATTATTTGATTCTGTTTGAATTTGCGGCTGTTATCGTTTCCCATAGAAAATACACTTGTTAAAAAAACGTTGCAGGTAAACTACCCCTTTCCCTCAACCGATCTTCACCAAAAACAATAGGTCTTGAGAACTCTACAAAGTAGGGATGTATGCAAATAATCTTTTGATTCTGTTTGAATTTGCGGCTGTTATCGTTTGCCATACGAAATACCCTTGTTAAAACATAAAACGTTACAGGTAAACTACCCCTTTCCCTTAACCGATCTTCACCAAAATCAACAGATCTTGAGAACTCTACAATTCAGGGCCGTATGCGAAACATTATTTCATTCTGTTTGAATTTGCGGCTGTTATCGTTTGCCAAACAAACAAAATTACCCTTGCTAAAAAAAACCGTTGCTGGTAAACTACCCTTTTCCCTCAACCGATCTTCACCAAAAACAACAGGTCTTGAGCACTCTACAAATCAGTGCTGTATGCAAAACATTATTTGATTCTGTTTGAATTTGCGGCTGTTATCGTATGCCATAGAAAATACCTTTGTTAAAAAAACGTTGCAGGTAAACTACCCCTTTCCCTCAACCGATCTTCACCAAAAACAATAGGTCTTGCGAACTCTACAATTTAGGGCTGTATGCAAATAATCTTTTGATTCTGTTTGAATTTGCGGCTGTTATCGTTTGCCATAAGAAATACCCTTGTTAAAACATAAAACGTTACTGGTAAACTACCCCTTTCCCTTAACCGATCTTCACCAAAAACTATAGGTCTTGAGTACTCTACAAACCAAGGCTGTATGCAAAACATTATTTGATTCTGTTTGAATTTACGGCTGTTATCGTTTGCCATAGAAAATACCCTTGTTAAAAAAACGTTGCCGGTAAACTACCCCTTTCCCTCAACCGAACTTCACCAAAAACAACAGATCTTTAGAACTCTACAATTTAGGGCTGTATGCAAATAATCTTTTGATTCTGTTTGAATTTGCGGCTGATATCGGTTGCCATAGGAAATACCCTTGTTAAAACATAAAACGTTACTGGTAAACTACCCCTTTCCCTTAACCGATCTTCACCAACATCGAAGGATCTTGAGAACTCTACAATTCAGGGGTGTATGCGAAACATTATTTGATTCTGTTTGAATTTGCGTCTGTTATCGTTTGCCAAACAAACAAAATTACCCTTGCTAAAAAAAAACCGTTGCAGGTAAACTACCCCTATCCCTCAACCGATCTTCACCAAAAACAAAAGGTCGCGAGTACTCTGCAAGCCAGGCCTGCATGCAAAAAATTATTTGATTCTGTTTGAATTTGCGGCAGTTATCGTTTGCCAAAAAAAGAATCTACAGACACACAGACACACAGTTAGACAGACAGACACACAGACACTTTTCGGAAAACGACTTTTTTTCATGTTTTGAGTGTAGTAGAATCAGAATCTGCAATAATCTCGAACACGATTTTTTTTGCCATCACCATACTTCCATTCCTTAAGGAATATGGAAGTAAAATATCGGTATGGAGAACCATACATGACTTCCATATTCTAAAATTTATATTTAAAATCATTTTCAGCCAAACAGCCAGGCTGTGTCTTACCTGCCTTTTTATTGCTGTATTAAATGAAAAATATTATATTACATTAAAATGAAAAAATTATAATTTTATTGCCTGGCAACAAAATTATTTTATTTTTAACAATTACCATTGTTTCAAAAAGTTTAAATAAATTTTCAAGTACTTTACTCTTGTTAAAACGTAAAAGGTTGCAGGTAAACTACCCCTTCCCCTTAACCGATCTTCACCAAAATCGAAAGTCATTGAGACCTCTACAATTCAGGGACGTATGCAAAAAATTATTTGATTCTGTTTGAATTTGCGGCTGTTATCGTTTGCCATAGAAAATACGCTTGATAAAAAAACGTTGCTGGTAAACTACCCCTTCCCCTTAACCGATCTTCACCAAAAACAACAGGTCTTGAGTACTCTACAAATCAGTGCTGTATGCAAAACATTATTTGATTCTGTTTGAATTTGCGGCTGTTATCGTATGCCATAGAAAATACCTTTGTTAAAAAAACGTTGCAGGTAAACTACCCCTTTCCCTCAACCGATCTTCACCAAAAACAATAGGTCTTGCGACCTCTACAATTTAGGGCTGTATGCAAATAATCTTTTGATTCTGTTTGAATTTGCGGCTGTTATCGTTTGCCATAAGAAATACCCTTGTTAAAACATAAAACGTTACTGGTAAACTACCCCTTTCCCTTAACCGATCTTCACCAAAAACTATAGGTCTTGAGTACTCTACAAACCAAGGCTGTATGCAAAACATTATTTGATTCTGTTTGAATTTACGGCTGTTATCGTTTGCCATAGAAAATACCCTTGTTAAAAAAACGTTGCCGGTAAACTACCCCTTTCCCTCAACCGAACTTCACCAAAAACAACAGATCTTTAGAACTCTACAATTTAGGGCTGTATGCAAATAATCTTTTGATTCTGTTTGAATTTGCGGCTGATATCGGTTGCCATAGGAAATACCCTTGTTAAAACATAAAACGTTACTGGTAAACTACCCCTTTCCCTTAACCGATCTTCACCAAAAACAACAGGCCTTGAGTACTCTACAAATCAGAGCAGTATGCAAAACATTATTTGATTCTGTTTGAATTTGCGGCTGTTATCGTTTCCCATAGAAAATACACTTGTTAAAAAAACGTTGCAGGTAAACTACCCCTTTCCCTTAACCGAACTTCACCAAAATCAACAGATCTTGAGAACTATACACTTCAGGGCTGTATGCGAAACATTATTTGATTCTGTTTGAATTTGCGGCTGTTATCGTTTGCCATAGGAAATACCCTTGTTAAAACATAAAACGTTACAGGTAAAATACCCCTTTCCCTTAACCGATCTTCACCAAAATCAACAAAACTTGAGAACTCTACAATTCAGGGGTGTATGCGAAACATTATTTGATTCTGTTTGAATTTGCGGCTGTTATCGTTTGCCAAACAAACAAAATTACCCTTGCTAAAAAAAAACCGTTGCTGGTAAACTACCCCTTTCCCTCAACCGATCTTCACCAAAAACCACAGGTCGCGAGTACTCAGCAAATCAGGGCTGTACGCAAAAAATTATTTGATTCTGTTTGAATTTGCGGCAGTTATCGTTTGCCATAGAAAAAAAATCTACAGACACACACACAGACAGACAGACAGACAGACAGACACACACACAGACACTTTTCGGAAAACGACTTTTTTTCATGTTTTGAGTGTAGTAGAATCAGAATCTGCAATAATCTCGAACACGATTTTTTTTGCCATCACCATACTTCCATTCCTTAAGGAATATGGAAGTAATACGCTTGATAAAAAAACGTTGCTGGTAAACTACCCCTTCCCCTTAACCGATCTTCACCAAAAACAACAGGCCTTGAGTACTCTACAAATCAGAGCAGTATGCAAAACATTATTTGATTCTGTTTGAATTTGCGGCTGTTATCGTTTCCCATAGAAAATACACTTGTTAAAAAAACGTTGCAGGTAAACTACCCCTTTCCCTCAACCGATCTTCACCAAAAACGATAGCTCTTGAGAACTCTACAACGTAGGGATGTATGCAAATAATCTTTTGATTCTGTTTGAATTTGCGGCTGTTATCGTTTGCCATACGAAATACCCTTGTTAAAACATAAAACGTTACTGGTAAACTACCCCTTTCCCTTAACCGATCTTTACCAAAATCAACAGATCTTGAGAACTCTACAATTCAGGGCTGTATGCGAAACAGTATTTGATTCTGTTTGAATTTGAGGCTGTTATCGTTTGCCAAACAAACAAAATTACCCTTGCTAAAAAAAAACCGTTGCCGGTAAACTACCCCTTTCCCTCAACCGATCTTCACCAAAAACAAAAGGTCGCGAGTACCCTGCAAATCAGGGCTGTATGCAAAAAATTATTTGATTCTGTTTGAATTTGCGGCTGTTATCGTTTGCCATAGAAAATACCCTTGTTAAAAAAATGTTGCTGGTAAACTACCCCTTTCCCTTAACCGAACATCACCAAAATCAACAGATCTTGAGAACTCTACACTTCAGGGCTGTATGCGAAACATTATTTGATTCTGTTTGAATTTGCGGCTGTTATCGTTTGCCATAGGAAATACCCTTGTTAAAACATAAAACGTTACAGGTAAAATACCCCTTTCCCTTAACCGATCTTCACCAAAATCAACAAATCTTGAGAACTCTACAATTCAGGGCTGTATGCGAAACATTATTTGATTCTGTTTGAATTTGCGGCTGTTATCGTTTGCCAAACAAACAAAATTACCCTTGCTAAAAAAAACCGTTGCAGGTAACCTACCCCTTTCCCTCAACCGATCTTCACCAAAAACAATAGGTCGCGAGTACTCTGCAAATCAGGGCAGCATGCAAAAAATTATTTGATTCTGTTTGAATTTGCGGCAGTTATCGTTTGCCATAGAAAAAAAATCTACAGACAGATAGACAGACAGACACACAGACAGACACACAGACACACACACAGACACTTTTCGGAAAACGACTTTTTTCATGTTTTGAGTGTAGTAGAATCAGAATCTGCAATAATCTCGAACACGATTTTTTTTGCCATCACCATACTCCATTCCTTAAGGAATATGGAAGTAAAATTACCCTTGAAAAAACCGTTGCTGGTAAACTACCCCTTTCCCTTAACCGATCTTCACCAAAAACGACAGGTCTTGGGTACTCTACAATTCAGGTCTGTATGCAAACAATTATTTGATTCTGTTTGAATTTGCGGCTATTATCGTTTGCCATAGAAAACACCCTTGATAAAACATAAAACGTTGCTGGTAAACTACCCTATTCCATTAACCGATCTTCACCAATAACAATAGGTCGCGAGTACTCTACAAATCAGGGCTGCATGCAAAAACTTATTTGATTCTGTTTGAATTTTCGGCTGTTATCGTTTGCCATAGAAAAAAATCTACAGACACACAGACAGACACACACACACACACACACACACACACACACACACACACTTTTCGAAAAACGACTTTTTTTCATGTTTTGAGTGTAGTACAATCAGAATCTGCAATAATCTCGAACACGATTTTTTTTGCCATCACCATATTTCCATTTCCTTAAGGAACGTGGAAGTAAAATATCGGTATGGAGAAACATACATGACTTTCATATTCTAAGATTTATATTTAAAATCATTTTCAGCCAAACTACCAGGCTGTGTCATACCTGCCTTTTTATTGCTGTATTAAATGAAAAATATTATATTACATTAAAATAAAAAAATTATAAATTTATTGCCTGGCAACAAAATTATTTTATTTTTAACAATTACCATTGTTTCAAAACGTTTAAATAAATTTCCAAGTACTTTACTCTTGTTAAAACGTAAAAGGTTGCTGGTAAACTACCCCTTCCCCTTAACCGATCTTCACCAAAATCGAAAGTCATTGAGAACTCTACAATTCAGGAACGTATGCAAAAAATTATTTGATTCTGTTTGAATTTGCGGCTGTTATCGTTTGCCATAGAAAATACCCTTGTTAAAAAAACGTTGCCGGTAAACTACCCCTTTCCCTCAACCGATCTTCACCAAAAACAATAGGTCTTGAGAACTCTACAATTCAGGGATGTGTGCAAATAATCTTTTGATTCTGTTTGAATTTCCCGCATTATCGTTTGCCATAGGAATTACCCTTGTTAAAACATAAAACGTTACTGGTAAACTACCCCTTTCCCTTAACCGAACTTCACCAAAATCAACAGATCTTGAGAACTCTACACTTCAGGGCTGTATGCGAAACATTATTTGATTCTGTTTGAATTTGCGGCTGTTATCGTTTGCCATAGGAAATACCCTTGTTAAAACATAAAACGTTACAGGTAAAATACCCCTTTCCCTTAACCGATCTTCACCAAAATCAACAGATCTTGAGAACTCTACAATTCAGGGCTGTATGCGAAACATTATTTGATTCTGTTTGAATTTGCGGCTGTTATCGTTTGCCAAGCAAACAAAATTACCCTTGCTAAAAAAAAACCGTTGCTAGTAAACTACCCCTTTCCCTCAACCGATCTTCACCAAAAACAATAGGTCGCGAGTACTCAGCAAATCAGGGCTGTATGCAAAAAATTATTTGATTCTGTTTGAATTTGCGGCAGTTATCGTTTGCCATAGGAAAAAAATCTACAGACACACACACAGACAGACAGACAGACAGACAGACAGACACACACACAGACACTTTTCGGAAAACGACTTTTTTTCATGTTTTGAGTGTAGTAGAATCAGAATCTGCAATAATCTCGAACACGATTTTTTTTGCCATCACCATACTTACATTCCTTAAGGAATATGGAAGTAATACGCTTGATAAAAAAACGTTGCTGGTAAACTACCCCTTCCCCTTAACCGATCTTCACCAAAAACAACAGGTCTTGAGTACTCTACAAATCAGAGCTGTATGCAAAACATTATTTGATTCTGTTTGAATTTGCGGCTGTTATCGTTTCCCATAGAAAATACACTTGTTAAAAAAACGTTGCAGGTAAACTACCCCTTTCCCTCAACCGATCTTCACCAAAAACAATAGGTCTTGAGAACTCTACAACGTAGGGATGTATGCAAATAATCTTTTGATTATGTTTGAATTTGCGGCTGTTATCGTTTGCCAAACAAACAAAATTACCCTCGCTAAAAAAAAACCGTTGCCGGTAAACTACCCCTTTCCCTCAACCGATCTCCACCAAAAACAAAAGGTCGCGAGTACCCTGCAAATCAGGGCTGTATGCAAAAAATTATTTGATTCTGTTTGAATTTGCGGCAGTTATCGTTTGCCATAGAAAATACGCTTGATAAAAAAACGTTGCCGGTAAACTACCCTTTCCCCTTAACCGATCTTCACCAAAAACCATAGGTCTTGAGTACACAACAAATCAGGACTGTATGCAAAAAATTATTTGATTCTGTTTGAATTTGCGGCAGTTATCGTTTGCATAAAAAAAAATCTAGAGACACACAGACACACAGACAGACAGACAGACACACAGACACTTTTCGGAAAACGACTTTTTTTCATGTTTTGAGTGTAGTAGAATCAGAATCTGCAATAATCTCGAACACGATTTTTTTTGCCATCACCATACTTCCATTCCTTAAGGAATATGGAAGTAAAAATTACCCTTGAAAAAAACCGTTGCTGGTAAACTACCCCTTTCCCTTAACCGATCTTCACCAAAAACGACAGGTCTTGGGTACTCTACAATTCAGGTCAGTATGCAAAACATTATTTGATTCTGTTTGAATTTGCGGCTGTTATCGTTTCCCATAGAAAATACACTTGTTAAAAAAACGTTGCAGGTAAACTACCCCTTTCCCTCAACCGATCTTCACCAAAAACAATAGGTCTTGAGAACTCTACAAAGTAGGGATGTATGCAAATAATCTTTTGATTCTGTTTGAATTTGCGGCTGTTATCGTTTGCCATACGAAATACCCTTGTTAAAACATAAAACGTTACAGGTAAACTACCCCTTTCCCTTAACCGATCTTCACCAAAATCAACAGATCTTGAGAACTCTACAATTCAGGGCCGTATGCGAAACATTATTTCATTCTGTTTGAATTTGCGGCTGTTATCGTTTGCCAAACAAACAAAATTACCCTTGCTAAAAAAAACCGTTGCTGGTAAACTACCCTTTTCCCTCAACCGATCTTCACCAAAAACAACAGGTCTTGAGCACTCTACAAATCAGTGCTGTATGCAAAACATTATTTGATTCTGTTTGAATTTGCGGCTGTTATCGTATGCCATAGAAAATACCTTTGTTAAAAAAACGTTGCAGGTAAACTACCCCTTTCCCTCAACCGATCTTCACCAAAAACAATAGGTCTTGCGAACTCTACAATTTAGGGCTGTATGCAAATAATCTTTTGATTCTGTTTGAATTTGCGGCTGTTATCGTTTGCCATAAGAAATACCCTTGTTAAAACATAAAACGTTACTGGTAAACTACCCCTTTCCCTTAACCGATCTTCACCAAAAACTATAGGTCTTGAGTACTCTACAAACCAAGCCTGTATGCAAAACATTATTTGATTCTGTTTGAATTTACGGCTGTTATCGTTTGCCATAGAAAATACCCTTGTTAAAAAAACGTTGCCGGTAAACTACCCCTTTCCCTCAACCGAACTTCACCAAAAACAACAGATCTTTAGAACTCTACAATTTAGGGCTGTATGCAAATAATCTTTTGATTCTGTTTGAATTTGCGGCTGATATCGGTTGCCATAGGAAATACCCTTGTTAAAACATAAAACGTTACTGGTAAACTACCCCTTTCCCTTAACCGATCTTCACCAACATCGAAGGATCTTGAGAACTCTACAATTCAGGGGTGTATGCGAAACATTATTTGATTCTGTTTGAATTTGCGTCTGTTATCGTTTGCCAAACAAACAAAATTACCCTTGCTAAAAAAAAACCGTTGCAGGTAAACTACCCCTATCCCTCAACCGATCTTCACCAAAAACAAAAGGTCGCGAGTACTCTGCAAGCCAGGCCTGCATGCAAAAAATTATTTGATTCTGTTTGAATTTGCGGCAGTTATCGTTTGCCAAAAAAAGAATCTACAGACACACAGACACACAGTTAGACAGACAGACACACAGACACTTTTCGGAAAACGACTTTTTTTCATGTTTTGAGTGTAGTAGAATCAGAATCTGCAATAATCTCGAACACGATTTTTTTTGCCATCACCATACTTCCATTCCTTAAGGAATATGGAAGTAAAATATCGGTATGGAGAACCATACATGACTTCCATATTCTAAAATTTATATTTAAAATCATTTTCAGCCAAACAGCCAGGCTGTGTCTTACCTGCCTTTTTATTGCTGTATTAAATGAAAAATATTATATTACATTAAAATGAAAAAATTATAATTTTATTGCCTGGCAACAAAATTATTTTATTTTTAACAATTACCATTGTTTCAAAAAGTTTAAATAAATTTTCAAGTACTTTACTCTTGTTAAAACGTAAAAGGTTGCAGGTAAACTACCCCTTCCCCTTAACCGATCTTCACCAAAATCGAAAGTCATTGAGACCTCTACAATTCAGGGACGTATGCAAAAAATTATTTGATTCTGTTTGAATTTGCGGCTGTTATCGTTTGCCATAGAAAATACGCTTGATAAAAAAACGTTGCTGGTAAACTACCCCTTCCCCTTAACCGATCTTCACCAAAAACAACAGGTCTTGAGTACTCTACAAATCAGGGCTGTATGCAAAACATTATTTGATTCTGTTTGAATTTGCGGCTGTTATCGTTTGCCATAGAAAATACCCTTGTTAAAAAAACGTTGCCGGTAAACTACCCCTTTCCCTCAACCGAACTTCACCAAAAACAATAGGTCTTGAGAACTCTACAATTTAGGGCTGTATGCAAATAATCTTTTGATTCTGTTTGAATTTGCGGCTGATATCGGTTGCCATAGGAAATACCCTTGTTAAAACATAAAACGTTACTGGTAAACTACCCCTTTCCCTTAACCGATCTTCACCAAAATCGAAGGATCTTGAGAACTCTACAATTCAGGGGTGTATGCGAAACATTATTTGATTCTGTTTGAATTTGCGTCTGTTATCGTTTGCCAAACAAACAAAATTACCCTTGCTAAAAAAAAACCGTTGCAGGTAAACTACCCCTATACCTCAACCGATCTTCACCAAAAACAAAAGGTCGCGAGTACTCTGCAAGCCAGGCCTGCATGCAAAAAATTATTTGATTCTGTTTGAATTTGCGGCAGTTATCGTTTGCCAAAAAAAGAATCTACAGACACACAGACACACAGTTAGACAGACAGACACACAGACACTTTTCGGAAAACGACTTTTTTTCATGTTTTGAGTGTAGTAGAATCAGAATCTGCAATAATCTCGAACACGATTTTTTTTGCCATCACCATACTTCCATTCCTTAAGGAATATGGAAGTAAAATATCGGTATGGAGAACCATACATGACTTCCATATTCTAAAATTTATATTTAAAATCATTTTCAGCCAAACAGCCAGGCTGTGTCTTACCTGCCTTTTTATTGCTGTATTAAATGAAAAATATTATATTACATTGAAATGAAAAAATTATAATTTTATTGCCTGGCAACAAAATTATTTTATTTTTAACAATTACCATTGTTTCAAAAAGTTTAAATAAATTTTCAAGTACTTTACTCTTGTTAAAACATAAAAGGTTGCAGGTAAACTACCCCTTCCCCTTAACCGATCTTCACCAAAATCGAAAGTCATTGAGATCTCTACAATTCAGGAACGTATGCAAAAAATTATTTGATTCTGTTTGAATTTGCGGCTGTTATCGTTTGCCATAAAAAATACGCTTGATAAAAAAACGTTGCTGGTAAACTACCCCTTCCCCTTAACCGATCTTCACCAAAAACAACAGGTCTTGAGTACTCTACAAATCAGGGCTGTATGCAAAACATTATTTGATTCTGTTTGAATTTGCGGCTGTTATCGTTTGCCATAGAAAATACCCTTGTTAAAAAAACGTTGCTGGTAAACTACCCCTTTCCCTCAACCGAACTTCACCAAAAACAACAGGTCTTGAGAACTCTACAATTTAGGGCTGTATGCAAATAATCTTTTGATTCTGTTTGAATTTGCGGCTGTTATTGTTTGCCATAGGAAATACCCTTGTTAAAACATAAAACGTTACTGGTAAACTACCCCTTTCCCTTAACCGATCTTCACCAAAAACTATAGGTCTTGAGTACTCTACAAACCAAGGCTGTATGCAAAACATTATTTGATTCTGTTTGAATTTACGGCTGTTATCGTTTGCCATAGAAAATACCCTTGTTAAAAAAACGTTGCCGGTAAACTACCCCTTTCCCTCAACCGAACTTCACCAAAAACAATAGATCTTTAGAACTCTACAATTTAGGGCTGTATGCAAATAATCTTTTGATTCTGTTTGAATTTGCGGCTGATATCGGTTGCCATAGGAAATACCCTTGTTAAAACATAAAACGTTACCGGTAAACTACCCCTTTCCCTTAACCGATCTTCACCAAAATCGAAGGATCTTGAGAACTCTACAATTCAGGGGTGTATGCGAAACATTATTTGATTCTGTTTGAATTTGCGTCTGTTATCGTTTGCCAAACAAACAAAATTACCCTTGCTAAAAAAAAACCGTTGCAGGTAAACTACCCCTATCCCTCAACCGATCTTCACCAAAAACAAAAGGTCGCGAGTACTCTGCAAGCCAGGCCTGCATGCAAAAAATTATTTGATTCTGTTTGAATTTGCGGCAGTTATCGTTTGCCAAAAAAAGAATCTACAGACACACAGACACACAGTTAGACAGACAGACACACAGACACTTTTCGGAAAACGACTTTTTTTCATGTTTTGAGTGTAGTAGAATCAGAATCTGCAATAATCTCGAACACGATTTTTTTTGCCATCACCATACTTCCATTCCTTAAGGAATATGGAAGTAAAATATCGGTATGGAGAACCATACATGACTTCCATATTCTAAAATTTATATTTAAAATCATTTTCAGCCAAACAGCCAGGCTGTGTCTTACCTGCCTTTTTATTGCTGTATTAAATGAAAAATATTATATTACATTAAAATGAAAAAATTATAATTTTATTGCCTGGCAACAAAATTATTTTATTTTTAACAATTACCATTGTTTCAAAAAGTTTAAATAAATTTTCAAGTACTTTACTCTTGTTAAAACGTAAAAGGTTGCAGGTAAACTACCCCTTCCCCTTAACCGATCTTCACCAAAATCGAAAGTCATTGAGACCTCTACAATTCAGGGACGTATGCAAAAAATTATTTGATTCTGTTTGAATTTGCGGCTGTTATCGTTTGCCATAGAAAATACGCTTGATAAAAAAACGTTGCTGGTAAACTACCCCTTCCCCTTAACCGATCTTCACCAAAAACAACAGGTCTTGAGTACTCTACAAATCAGGGCTGTATGCAAAACATTATTTGATTCTGTTTGAATTTGCGGCTGTTATCGTTTGCCATAGAAAATACCCTTGTTAAAAAAACGTTGCCGGTAAACTACCCCTTTCCCTCAACCGAACTTCACCAAAAACAATAGGTCTTGAGAACTCTACAATTTAGGGCTGTATGCAAATAATCTTTTGATTCTGTTTGAATTTGCGGCTGATATCGGTTGCCATAGGAAATACCCTTGTTAAAACATAAAACGTTACTGGTAAACTACCCCTTTCCCTTAACCGATCTTCACCAAAATCGAAGGATCTTGAGAACTCTACAATTCAGGGGTGTATGCGAAACATTATTTGATTCTGTTTGAATTTGCGTCTGTTATCGTTTGCCAAACAAACAAAATTACCCTTGCTAAAAAAAAACCGTTGCAGGTAAACTACCCCTATCCCTCAACCGATCTTCACCAAAAACAAAAGGTCGCGAGTACTCTGCAAGCCAGGCCTGCATGCAAAAAATTATTTGATTCTGTTTGAATTTGCGGCAGTTATCGTTTGCCAAAAAAAGAATCTACAGACACACAGACACACAGTTAGACAGACAGACACACAGACACTTTTCGGAAAACGACTTTTTTTCATGTTTTGAGTGTAGTAGAATCAGAATCTGCAATAATCTCGAACACGATTTTTTTTGCCATCACCATACTTCCATTCCTTAAGGAATATGGAAGTAAAATATCGGTATGGAGAACCATACATGACTTCCATATTCTAAAATTTATATTTAAAATCATTTTCAGCCAAACAGCCAGGCTGTGTCTTACCTGCCTTTTTATTGCTGTATTAAATGAAAAATATTATATTACATTAAAATGAAAAAATTATAATTTTATTGCCTGGCAACAAAATTATTTTATTTTTAACAATTACCATTGTTTCAAAAAGTTTAAATAAATTTTCAAGTACTTTACTCTTGTTAAAACATAAAAGGTTGCAGGTAAACTATCCCCTTCCCCTTAACCGATCTTCACCAAAATCGAAAGTCATTGAGACCTCTACAATTCAGGAACGTATGCAAAAAATTATTTGATTCTGTTTGAATTTGCGGCTGTTATCGTTTGCCATAAAAAATACGCTTGATAAAAAAACGTTGCTGGTTAACTACCCCTTCCCCTTAACCGATCTTCACCAAAAACAACAGGTCTTGAGTACTCTACAAATCAGGGCTGTATGCAAAACATTATTTGATTCTGTTTGAATTTGCGGCTGTTATCGTTTGCCATAGAAAATACCCTTGTTAAAAAAACGTTGCTGGTAAACTACCCCTTTCCCTCAACCGAACTTCACCAAAAACAACAGGTCTTGAGAACTCTACAATTTAGGGCTGTATGCAAATAATCTTTTGATTCTGTTTGAATTTGCGGCTGTTATTGTTTGCCATAGGAAATACCCTTGTTAAAACATAAAACGTTACTGGTAAACTACCCCTTTCCCTTAACCGATCTTCACCAAAATCAAAAGATCTTGAGAACACTACAATTGAGGGCTGTATGCGAAACATTATTTGATTCTGTTTGAATTTGCGGCTGTTATCGTTTGCCAAACAAACAAAATTACCCTTGCTAAAAAAAACCGTTGCAGGTAACCTACCCTTTCCCTCAACCGATCTTCACCAAAAACAATAGGTCGCGAGTACTCTGCAAATCAGGGCTGCATGCAAAAAATTATTTGATTCTGTTTGAATTTGCGGCAGTTATCGTTTGCCATAGAAAAAAATCTACAGACAGACAGACAGACAGACAGACACACAGACACACACACAGACACACACACAGACACACACACAGACACTTTTCGGAAAACGACTTTTTTCATGTTTTGAGTGTAGTAGAATCAGAATCTGCAATAATCTCGAACACGATTTTTTTTGCCATCACCATACTTCCATTCCTTAAGGAATATGGAAGTAAAATTACCCTTGAAAAAAACCGTTGCTGGTAAACTACCCCTTTCCCTTAACCGATCTTCACCAAAAACGACAGGTCTTGGGTACTCTACAATTCAGGTCTGTATGCAAACAATTATTTGATTCTGTTTGAATTTGCGGCTATTATCGTTTGCCATAGAAAACACCCTTGATAAAACATAAAACGTTGCTGGTAAACTACCCTATTCCATTAACCGATCTTCACCAATAACAATAGGTCGCGAGTACTCTACAAATCAGGGCTGCATGCAAAAACTTATTTGATTCTGTTTGAATTTTCGGCTGTTATCGTTTGCCATAGAAAAAAATCTACAGACACACAGACAGGCACACACACACACACACACACACACACAACCACACACACACACACTTTTCGAAAAACGACTTTTTTTCATGTTTTGAGTGTAGTACAATCAGAATCTGCAATATTCTCGAACACGATTTTTTTTGCCATCACCATATTTCCATTTCCTTAAGGAACGTGGAAGTAAAATATCGGTATGGAGAAACATACATGACTTTCATATTCTAAGATTTATATTTAAAATCATTTTCAGCCAAACTACCAGGCTGTGTCATACCTGCCTTTTTATTGCTGTATTAAATGAAAAATATTATATTACATTAAAATAAAAAAATTATAAATTTATTGCCTGGCAACAAAATTATTTTATTTTTAACAATTACCATTGTTTCAAAACGTTTAAATAAATTTTCAAGTACTTTACTCTTGTTAAAACGTAAAAGGTTGCTGGTAAACTACCCCTTCCCCTTAACCGATCTTCACCAAAATCGAAAGACATTGAGAACTCTACAATTCAGGAACGTATGCAAAAAATTATTTGATTCTGTTTGAATTTGCGGCTGCTATCGTTTGCCATAGAAAATACCCTTGTTAAAAAAACGTTGCCGGTAAACTACCCCTTTCCCTCAACCGATCTTCACCAAAAACAATAGGTCTTGAGAACTCTACAATTCAGGGATGTGTGCAAATAATCTTTTGATTCTGTTTGAATTTGCGGCTGTTATCGTTTGCCATAGGAAATACCCTTGTTAAAACATAAAACGTTACTGGTAAACTACCCCTTTCCCTTAACCGAACTTCACCAAAATCAACAGATCTTGAGAACTCTACACTTCAGGGCTGTATGCGAAACATTATTTGATTCTGTTTGAATTTGCGGCTGTTATCGTTTGCCATAGGAAATACCCTTGTTAAAACATAAAACGTTACAGGTAAAATACCCCTTTCCCTTAACCGATCTTCACCAAAATCAACAGATCTTGAGAACTCTACAATTCAGGGCGGTATGCGAAACATTATTTGATTCTGTTTGAATTTGCGGCAGTTATCGTTTGCCATAGAAAAAAAATCTACAGACACACACACAGACAGACAGACAGACAGACAGACAGACACACACACAGACACTTTTCGGAAAACGACTTTTTTTCATGTTTTGAGTGTAGTAGAATCAGAATCTGCAATAATCTCGAACACGATTTTTTTTGCCATCACCATACTTCCATTCCTTAAGGAATATGGAAGTAAAAATTACCCTTGAAAAAAACCGTTGCTGGTAAACTACCCCTTTCCCTCAACCGATCTTCACCAAAAACAATAGGTCTTGAGAACTCTACAACGTAGGGATGTATGCAAATAATCTTTTGATTCTGTTTGAATTTGCGGCTGTTATCGTTTGCCATACGAAATACCCTTGTTAAAACATAAAACGTTACCGGTAAACTACCCCTTTCCCTTAACCGATCTTCACCAAAATCAACAGATCTTGAGAACTCTACAATTCAGGGCTGTATGCGAAACATTATTTGATTCTGTTTGAATTTGCGGCTGTTATCGTTTGCCAAACAAACAAAATTACCCTTGCTAAAAAAAACCGTTGCTGGTAAACTACCCTTTTCCCTCAACCGATCTTCACCAAAAACAATAGGTCTTGAGAACTCTACAAATCAGGGCTGTATGCAAAACATTATTTGATTCTGTTTGAATTTGCGGCTGTTATCGTATGCCATAGAAAATACCTTAGTTAAAAAAACGTTGCAGGTAAACTACCCCTTTCCCTCAACCGATCTTCACCAAAAACAATAGGTCTTGAGAACTCTACAATTTAGGGCTGTATGCAAATAATCTTTTGATTCTGTTTGAATTTGCGGCTGTTATCGTTTGCCATAGGAAATACCCTTGTTAAAACATAAAACGTTACTGGTAAACTACCCCTTTCCCTTAACCGAACTTCACCAAAAACAATAGGTCTTGAGTACTCTACAATCCAAGGCTGTATGCAAAACATTATTTGATTCTGTTTGAATTTACGGCTGTTATCGTTTGCCATAGAAAATACCCTTGTTAAAAAAAAACCGTTGCAGGTAAACTACCCCTATCCCTCAACCGATCTTCACCAAAAACAATAGGTCTTGAGAACTCTACAATTTAGGGCTGTATGCAAATAATCTTTTGATTCTGTTTGAATTTGCGGCTGATATCGGTTGCCATAGGAAATACCCTTGTTAAAACATAAAACGTTACTGGTAAACTACCCCTTTCCCTTAACCGATCTTCACCAAAATCGAAGGATCTTGAGAACTCTACAATTCAGGGGTGTATGCGAAACATTATTTGATTCTGTTTGAATTTGCGTCTGTTATCGTTTGCCAAACAAACAAAATTACCCTTGCTAAAAAAAAACCGTTGCAGGTAAACTACCCCTATCCCTCAACCGATCTTCACCAAAAACAAAAGGTCGCGAGTACTCTGCAAGCCAGGCCTGCATGCAAAAAATTATTTGATTCTGTTTGAATTTGCGGCAGTTATCGTTTGCCAAAAAAAGAATCTACAGACACACAGACACACAGTTAGACAGACAGACACACAGACACTTTTCGGAAAACGACTTTTTTTCATGTTTTGAGTGTAGTAGAATCAGAATCTGCAATAATCTCGAACACGATTTTTTTTGCCATCACCATACTTCCATTCCTTAAGGAATATGGAAGTAAAATATCGGTATGGAGAACCATACATGACTTCCATATTCTAAAATTTATATTTAAAATCATTTTCAGCCAAACAGCCAGGCTGTGTCTTACCTGCCTTTTTATTGCTGTATTAAATGAAAAATATTATATTACATTAAAATGAAAAAATTATAATTTTATTGCCTGGCAACAAAATTATTTTATTTTTAACAATTACCATTGTTTCAAAAAGTTTAAATAAATTTTCAAGTACTTTACTCTTGTTAAAACATAAAAGGTTGCAGGTAAACTATCCCCTTCCCCTTAACCGATCTTCACCAAAATCGAAAGTCATTGAGACCTCTACAATTCAGGAACGTATGCAAAAAATTATTTGATTCTGTTTGAATTTGCGGCTGTTATCGTTTGCCATAAAAAATACGCTTGATAAAAAAACGTTGCTGGTAAACTACCCCTTCCCCTTAACCGATCTTCACCAAAAACAACAGGTCTTGAGTACTCTACAAATCAGGGCTGTATGCAAAACATTATTTGATTCTGTTTGAATTTGCGGCTGTTATCGTTTGCCATAGAAAATACCCTTGTTAAAAAAACGTTGCTGGTAAACTACCCCTTTCCCTCAACCGAACTTCACCAAAAACAACAGGTCTTGAGAACTCTACAATTTAGGGCTGTATGCAAATAATCTTTTGATTCTGTTTGAATTTGCGGCTGTTATTGTTTGCCATAGGAAATACCCTTGTTAAAACATAAAACGTTACTGGTAAACTACCCCTTTCCCTTAACCGATCTTCACCAAAATCAAAAGATCTTGAGAACACTACAATTGAGGGCTGTATGCGAAACATTATTTGATTCTGTTTGAATTTGCGGCTGTTATCGTTTGCCAAACAAACAAAATTACCCTTGCTAAAAAAAACCGTTGCAGGTAACCTACCCCTTTCCCTCAACCGATCTTCACCAAAAACAATAGGTCGCGAGTACTCTGCAAATCAGGGCTGCATGCAAAAAATTATTTGATTCTGTTTGAATTTGCGGCAGTTATCGTTTGCCATAGAAAAAAATCTACAGACAGACAGACAGACAGACAGACACACAGACACACACACAGACACACACACAGACACACACACAGACACTTTTCGGAAAACGACTTTTTTCATGTTTTGAGTGTAGTAGAATCAGAATCTGCAATAATCTCGAACACGATTTTTTTTGCCATCACCATACTTCCATTCCTTAAGGAATATGGAAGTAAAATTACCCTTGAAAAAAACCGTTGCTGGTAAACTACCCCTTTCCCTTAACCGATCTTCACCAAAAACGACAGGTCTTGGGTACTCTACAATTCAGGTCTGTATGCAAACAATTATTTGATTCTGTTTGAATTTGCGGCTATTATCGTTTGCCATAGAAAACACCCTTGATAAAACATAAAACGTTGCTGGTAAACTACCCTATTCCATTAACCGATCTTCACCAATAACAATAGGTCGCGAGTACTCTACAAATCAGGGCTGCATGCAAAAACTTATTTGATTCTGTTTGAATTTTCGGCTGTTATCGTTTGCCATAGAAAAAAATCTACAGACACACAGACAGGCACACACACACACACACACACACACACACACAACCACACACACACACACTTTTCGAAAAACGACTTTTTTTCATGTTTTGAGTGTAGTACAATCAGAATCTGCAATATTCTCGAACACGATTTTTTTTGCCATCACCATATTTCCATTTCCTTAAGGAACGTGGAAGTAAAATATCGGTATGGAGAAACATACATGACTTTCATATTCTAAGATTTATATTTAAAATCATTTTCAGCCAAACTACCAGGCTGTGTCATACCTGCCTTTTTATTGCTGTATTAAATGAAAAATATTATATTACATTAAAATAAAAAAATTATAAATTTATTGCCTGGCAACAAAATTATTTTATTTTTAACAATTACCATTGTTTCAAAACGTTTAAATAAATTTTCAAGTACTTTACTCTTGTTAAAACGTAAAAGGTTGCTGGTAAACTACCCCTTCCCCTTAACCGATCTTCACCAAAATCGAAAGACATTGAGAACTCTACAATTCAGGAACGTATGCAAAAAATTATTTGATTCTGTTTGAATTTGCGGCTGCTATCGTTTGCCATAGAAAATACCCTTGTTAAAAAAACGTTGCCGGTAAACTACCCCTTTCCCTCAACCGATCTTCACCAAAAACAATAGGTCTTGAGAACTCTACAATTCAGGGATGTGTGCAAATAATCTTTTGATTCTGTTTGAATTTGCGGCTGTTATCGTTTGCCATAGGAAATACCCTTGTTAAAACATAAAACGTTACTGGTAAACTACCCCTTTCCCTTAACCGAACTTCACCAAAATCAACAGATCTTGAGAACTCTACACTTCAGGGCTGTATGCGAAACATTATTTGATTCTGTTTGAATTTGCGGCTGTTATCGTTTGCCATAGGAAATACCCTTGTTAAAACATAAAACGTTACAGGTAAAATACCCCTTTCCCTTAACCGATCTTCACCAAAATCAACAGATCTTGAGAACTCTACAATTCAGGGCGGTATGCGAAACATTATTTGATTCTGTTTGAATTTGCGGCAGTTATCGTTTGCCATAGAAAAAAAATCTACAGACACACACACAGACAGACAGACAGACAGACAGACAGACACACACACAGACACTTTTCGGAAAACGACTTTTTTTCATGTTTTGAGTGTAGTAGAATCAGAATCTGCAATAATCTCGAACACGATTTTTTTTGCCATCACCATACTTCCATTCCTTAAGGAATATGGAAGTAAAAATTACCCTTGAAAAAAACCGTTGCTGGTAAACTACCCCTTTCCCTCAACCGATCTTCACCAAAAACAATAGGTCTTGAGAACTCTACAACGTAGGGATGTATGCAAATAATCTTTTGATTCTGTTTGAATTTGCGGCTGTTATCGTTTGCCATACGAAATACCCTTGTTAAAACATAAAACGTTACCGGTAAACTACCCCTTTCCCTTAACCGATCTTCACCAAAATCAACAGATCTTGAGAACTCTACAATTCAGGGCTGTATGCGAAACATTATTTGATTCTGTTTGAATTTGCGGCTGTTATCGTTTGCCAAACAAACAAAATTACCCTTGCTAAAAAAAACCGTTGCTGGTAAACTACCCTTTTCCCTCAACCGATCTTCACCAAAAACAATAGGTCTTGAGAACTCTACAAATCAGGGCTGTATGCAAAACATTATTTGATTCTGTTTGAATTTGCGGCTGTTATCGTATGCCATAGAAAATACCTTAGTTAAAAAAACGTTGCAGGTAAACTACCCCTTTCCCTCAACCGATCTTCACCAAAAACAATAGGTCTTGAGAACTCTACAATTTAGGGCTGTATGCAAATAATCTTTTGATTCTGTTTGAATTTGCGGCTGTTATCGTTTGCCATAGGAAATACCCTTGTTAAAACATAAAACGTTACTGGTAAACTACCCCTTTCCCTTAACCGAACTTCACCAAAAACAATAGGTCTTGAGTACTCTACAATCCAAGGCTGTATGCAAAACATTATTTGATTCTGTTTGAATTTACGGCTGTTATCGTTTGCCATAGAAAATACCCTTGTTAAAAAAAAACCGTTGCAGGTAAACTACCCCTATCCCTCAACCGATCTTCACCAAAAACAACAGATCGCGAGTACTCTGCATGTCAGGGCTGCATGCAAAAAATTATTTGATTCTGTTTGAATTTGCGGCAGTTATCGTTTGCCAAAAAGAAAAATCTACAGACACACAGACAGACAGACAGACACACAGACACTTTTCGGAAAACGACTTTTTTTCATGTTTTGAGTGTAGTAGAATCAGAAACTGCAATAATCTCGAACACGATTTTTTTTGCCATCACCATATTTCCATTCCTTAAGGAATATGGAAGTAAAAATTATCCTTGAAAAAAACCGTTGCTGGTAAACTACCCCTTTCCCTTAAACGATCTTCACCAAAAACGACAGGTCTTGGGTACTCTACAATTCAGGACTGTATGCAAACAATTATTTGATTCTGTTTGAATTTGCGGCTATTATCGTTTGCCATAGAAAACACCCTTGATAAAACATAAAACGTTGCTGGTAAACTACCCTATTCCATTAACCGATCTTCACCAATAACAATAGGTCGCGAGTACTCTACAAATCAGGGCTGCATGCAAAAACTTATTTGATTCTGTTTGAACTTTCGGCTGTTATCGTTTGCCATAGAAAAAATCTACAGACACACAGACACACACACACACACACACACACACACACACACACACACACACACACACTTTTCGAAAAACGACTTTTTTTCATGTTTTGAGTGTAGTACAATCAGAATCTGCAATAATCTCGAACACGATTTTTTTTGCCATCACCATATTTCCATTTCCTTAAGGAACGTGGAAGTAAAATATCGGTATGGAGAAACATACATGACTTTCATATTCTAAGATTTATATTTAAAATCATTTTCAGCCAAACAGCCAGGCTGTGTCATACCTGCCTTTTTATTGCTGTATTAAATGAAAAATATTATATTACATTAAAATGAAAAAACTATAAATTTATTGCCTGGCAACAATATATTTTATTTTTCACAATTACCATTGTTTCAAAAAGTTTAAATAAATTTTCAAGTACTTTACTCTTGTTAAAACGTAAAAGGTTGCTGGTAAACTACACCTTCCCCTTAACCGATCTTCACCAAAATCGAAAGTCATTGAGAACTCTACAATTCAGGAACGTATGCAAAAAATTATTTGATTCTGTTTGAATTTGCGGCTGTTATCGTTTGCCATAGAAAATACCCTTGTTAAAAAAACGTTGCCGGTAAACTACCCCTTTCCCTCAACCGATCTTCACCAAAAACAATAGGTCTTGAGAACTCTACAATTTAGGGATGTGTGCAAATAATCTTTTGATTCTGTTTGAATTTGCGGCTGTTATCGTTTCCCATAGGAAATACCCTTGTTAAAACATAAAACGTTACTGGTAAACTACCCCTTTCCCTTAACCGAACATCACCAAAATCAACAGATCTTGAGAACTCTACACTTCAGGGCTGTATGCGAAACATTATTTGATTCTGTTTGAATTTGCGGCTGTTATCGTTTGCCATAGGAAATACCCTTGTTAAAACATAAAACGTTACTGGTAAACTACCCCTTTCCCTTAACCGATCTTCACCAAAATCAAAAGATCTCGAGAACTCTACAATTGAGGGCTGTATGCGAAACATTATTTGATTCTGTTTGAATTTGCGGCTGTTATCGTTTGCCAAACAAACAAAATTACCCTTGCTAAAAAAAACCGTTGCAGGTAACCTACCCCTTTCCCTCAACCGATCTTCACCAAAAACAATAGGTCGCGAGTACTCTGCAAATCAGGGCTGCATGCAAAAAATTATTTGATTCTGTTTGAATTTGCGGCAGTTATCGTTTGCCATAGAAAAAAAATCTACAGACAGACAGACAGACAGACACACAGACAGACACACAGACACACACACAGACACTTTTCGGAAAACGACTTTTTTCATGTTTTGAGTGTAGTAGAATCAGAATCTGCAATAATCTCGAACACGATTTTTTTTGCCATCACCATACTTCCATTCCTTAAGGAATATGGAAGTAAAATTACCCTTGAAAAAAACCGTTGCTGGTAAACTACATCTTTCCCTTAACCGATCTTCACCAAAAACGACAGGTCTTGGGTACTCTACAATTCAGGTCTGTATGCAAACAATTATTTGATTCTGTTTGAATTTGCGGCTATTATCGTTTGCCATAGAAAACACCCTTGATAAAACATAAAACGTTGCTGGTAAACTACCCTATTCCATTAACCGATCTTCACCAATAACAATAGGTCGCGAGTACTCTACAAATCAGGGCTGCATGCAAAAACTTATTTGATTCTGTTTGAATTTTCGGCTGTTATCGTTTGCCATAGAAAAAAATCTACAGACACACAGACAGACACACACACACACACACACACACACACACACACACACACACACACACACACACACACTTTTCGAAAAACGACTTTTTTTCATGTTTTGAGTGTAGTACAATCAGAATCTGCAATAATCTCGAACACGATTTTTTTTGCCATCACCATATTTCCATTTCCTTAAGGAACGTGGAAGTAAAATATCGGTATGGAGAAACATACATGACTTTCATATTCTAAGATTTATATTTAAAATCATTTTCAGCCAAACTACCAGGCTGTGTCATACCTGCCTTTTTATTGCTGTATTAAATGAAAAATATTATATTACATTAAAATAAAAAAATTATAAATTTATTGCCTGGCAACAAAATTATTTTATTTTTAACAATTACCATTGTTTCAAAACGTTTAAATAAATTTTCAAGTACTTTACTCTTGTTAAAACGTAAAAGGTTGCTGGTAAACTACCCCTTCCCCTTAACCGATCTTCACCAAAATCGAAACTCATTGAGAACTCTACAATTCAGGAACGTATGCAAAAAATTATTTGATTCTGTTTGAATTTGCGGCTGTTATCGTTTGCCATAGAAAATACCCTTGTTAAAAAAACGTTGCCGGTAAACTACCCCTTTCCCTCAACCGATCTTCACCAAAAACAATAGGTCTTGAGAACTCTACAATTCAGGGATGTGTGCAAATAATCTTTTGATTCTGGTTGAATTTGCGGCTGTTATCGTTTGCCATAGGAAATACCCTTGTTGAAACATAAAACGTTACTGGTAAACTACCCCTTTCCCTTTACCGAACTTCACCAAAATCAACAGATCTTGAGAACTCTACACTTCAGGGCTGTATGCGAAACATTATTTGATTCTGTTTGAATTTGCGGCTGTTATCGTTTGCCATAGGAAATACCCTTGTTAAAACATAAAACGTTACAGGTAAAATACCCCTTTCCCTTAACCGATCTTCACCAAAATCAACAGATCTTGAGAACTCTACAATTCAGGGCTGTATGCGAAACATTATTTGATTCTGTTTGAATTTGCGGCAGTTATCGTTTGCCAAAAAAAAAAATCTACAGACACACACACAGACAGACAGACAGACAGACAGACAGACACACACACACACAGACACTTTTCGGAAAACGACTTTTTTTCATGTTTTGAGTGTAGTAGAATCAGAATCTGCAATAATCTCGAACACGATTTTTTTTGCCATCACCTTATGGAATATGGAAGTAATACGCTTGATAAACAAACGTTGCAGGTAAACTACCCCTTCCCCTTAACCGATCTTCACCAAAAACAACAGGTCTTGAGTACTCTACAAATCAGAGATGTATGCAAAACATTATTTGATTCTGTTTGAATTTGAGGCTGTTATCGTTTCCCATAGAAAATATACTTGTTAAAAAAACGTTGCTGGTAAACTACCCCTTTCCCTCAACCGATCTTCACCAAAAACAATAGGTCTTGAGACCTCTACAAAGTAGGGACGTATGCAAATAATCTTTTGATTCTGTTTGAATTTGCGGCTGTTATCGTTTGCCATACGAAATACCCTTTTTAAAACATAAAACGTTACAGGTATACTACCCCTTTCCCTTAACCGATCTTTACCAAAATCAACAGATCTTGAGAACACTACAATTCAGAGCTGTATGCGAAACATTATTTGATTCTGTTTGAATTTGCGGCTGTTATCGTTTGCCAAACAAACAAAATTACCCTTGCTAAAAAAAAACCGTTCCCGGTAAACTACCCCTTTCCCTCAACCGATCTTCACCAAAAACAAAAGGTCGCGAGTACCCTGCAAATCAGGACTGTATGCAAAAAATTATTTGATTCTGTTTGAATTTGCGGCAGTTATCGTTTGCCATAGAGAAAAAAATCTACAGACAAACTGACACACAGACACACAGACAGACAGACAGACAGACACACACACAGACACTTTTCGGAAAACGACTTTTTTTCATGTTTTGAGTGTAGTAGAATCAGAATCTGCAATAATCTCGAACACGATTTTTTTTGCCATCACCATACTTCCATTCCTTAAGGAATATGGAAGTAAATATCGGTATGGAGAACCATACATGACTTCCATATTCTAAGATTTATATTTAAAATCATTTTCAGCCAAACAGCCAGGCTGTGTCTTACCTGCCTTTTTATTGCTGTATTAAATGGAAAATATTATATTACATTAAAATGAAAAAATTATAATTTTGTTGCCTGGCAACAAAATTATGTTATTTTTAACAATTACCATTGTTTCAAAAAGTTTAAATAAATTTTCAAGTACTTTACTCTTGTTAAAAGTAAAAGGTTGCTGGTAAACTACCCCTTCCCCTTAACCGATCTTCACCAAAATCGAATGTCATTGAGACCTCTTCAATTCAAGGACGTATGCAAAAAATTGTTTGATTCTGTTTGAATTTGCGGCTGTTATCGTTTGCCATAGAAAATACGCTTGATAAAAAAACGTTGCAGGTAAACTACCCTTTCCCCTTAACCGATCTTCATCAAAAACCATAGGTCTTGAGTACACTACAAATCAGGGCTGTATGCAAAACATTATTCGATTCTGTTTGAATTTGTGGCTGTTATCGTTTGCCATAGAAAATACCCTTGCTAAAAAAAAACCGTTGCAGGTAAACTATCCCTTTCCCTCAACCGATCTTCACCAAAAACAACAATCCCGAGTACTCTGCAAATCAGGACTGTATGCAAAAAATTATTTGATTCTGTTTGAATTTGCGGCAGTTATCGTTTGCCATAGAAAAAAAATCTAGAGGCACACAGACACACAGACAGACAGACAGACACACAGACACTTTTCGGAAAACGACTTTTTTTCATGTTTTGAGTGTAGTAGAATCAGAATCTGCAATAATCTCGAACACGATTTTTTTTGCCATCACCATACTTCCATTCCTTAAGGAATATGGAAGTAAAAATTACCCTTGAAAAAAACCGTTGCTGGTAAACTACCCCTTTCCCTTAACCGATCTCCACCAAAAACGACAGGTCTTGGGTACTCTACAATTCAGGTCTGTATGCAAACAATTATTTGATTCTGTTTGAATTTGCGGCTATTATCGTTTGCCATAGAAAACACCCTTGATAAAACATAAAACGTTGCTGGTAAACTACCCTATTCCATTAACCGATCTTCACCAATAACAATAGGTCGCGAGTACTCTACAAATCAGGGCTGCATGCAAAAACTTATTTGATTCTGTTTGAATTTTCGGCTGTTATCGTTTGCCATAGAAAAAAATCTACAGACACACAGACAGACACACACACACACACACACACACACACACACACACACACACACACACACACACACACACACACTTTTCGAAAAACGACTTTTTTTCATGTTTTGAGTGTAGTACAATCAGAATCTGCAATAATCTCGAACACGATTTTTTTTGCCATCACCATATTTCCATTTCCTTAAGGAACGTGGAAGTAAAATATCGGTATGGAGAAACATACATGACTTTCATATTCTAAGATTTATATTTAAAATCATTTTCAGCCAAACTACCAGGCTGTGTCATACCTGCCTTTTTATTGCTGTATTAAATGAAAAATATTATATTACATTAAAATAAAAAAATTATAAATTTATTGCCTGGCAACAAAATTATTTTATTTTTAACAATTACCATTGTTTCAAAACGTTTAAATAAATTTTCAAGTACTTTACTCTTGTTAAAACGTAAAAGGTTGCTGGTAAACTACCCCTTCCCCTTAACCGATCTTCACCAAAATCGAAACTCATTGAGAACTCTACAATTCAGGAACGTATGCAAAAAATTATTTGATTCTGTTTGAATTTGCGGCTGTTATCGTTTGCCATAGAAAATACCCTTGTTAAAAAAACGTTGCCGGTAAACTACCCCTTTCCCTCAACCGATCTTCACCAAAAACAATAGGTCTTGAGAACTCTACAATTCAGGGATGTGTGCAAATAATCTTTTGATTCTGGTTGAATTTGCGGCTGTTATCGTTTGCCATAGGAAATACCCTTGTTGAAACATAAAACGTTACTGGTAAACTACCCCTTTCCCTTTACCGAACTTCACCAAAATCAACAGATCTTGAGAACTCTACACTTCAGGGCTGTATGCGAAACATTATTTGATTCTGTTTGAATTTGCGGCTGTTATCGTTTGCCATAGGAAATACCCTTGTTAAAACATAAAACGTTACAGGTAAAATACCCCTTTCCCTTAACCGATCTTCACCAAAATCAACAGATCTTGAGAACTCTACAATTCAGGGCTGTATGCGAAACATTATTTGATTCTGTTTGAATTTGCGGCAGTTATCGTTTGCCAAAAAAAAAAATCTACAGACACACACACAGACAGACAGACAGACAGACAGACAGACACACACACACACAGACACTTTTCGGAAAACGACTTTTTTTCATGTTTTGAGTGTAGTAGAATCAGAATCTGCAATAATCTCGAACACGATTTTTTTTGCCATCACCTTATGGAATATGGAAGTAATACGCTTGATAAACAAACGTTGCAGGTAAACTACCCCTTCCCCTTAACCGATCTTCACCAAAAACAACAGGTCTTGAGTACTCTACAAATCAGAGATGTATGCAAAACATTATTTGATTCTGTTTGAATTTGAGGCTGTTATCGTTTCCCATAGAAAATATACTTGTTAAAAAAACGTTGCTGGTAAACTACCCCTTTCCCTCAACCGATCTTCACCAAAAACAATAGGTCTTGAGACCTCTACAAAGTAGGGACGTATGCAAATAATCTTTTGATTCTGTTTGAATTTGCGGCTGTTATCGTTTGCCATACGAAATACCCTTTTTAAAACATAAAACGTTACAGGTATACTACCCCTTTCCCTTAACCGATCTTTACCAAAATCAACAGATCTTGAGAACACTACAATTCAGAGCTGTATGCGAAACATTATTTGATTCTGTTTGAATTTGCGGCTGTTATCGTTTGCCAAACAAACAAAATTACCCTTGCTAAAAAAAAACCGTTCCCGGTAAACTACCCCTTTCCCTCAACCGATCTTCACCAAAAACAAAAGGTCGCGAGTACCCTGCAAATCAGGACTGTATGCAAAAAATTATTTGATTCTGTTTGAATTTGCGGCAGTTATCGTTTGCCATAGAGAAAAAAATCTACAGACAAACTGACACACAGACACACAGACAGACAGACAGACAGACACACACACAGACACTTTTCGGAAAACGACTTTTTTTCATGTTTTGAGTGTAGTAGAATCAGAATCTGCAATAATCTCGAACACGATTTTTTTTGCCATCACCATACTTCCATTCCTTAAGGAATATGGAAGTAAATATCGGTATGGAGAACCATACATGACTTCCATATTCTAAGATTTATATTTAAAATCATTTTCAGCCAAACAGCCAGGCTGTGTCTTACCTGCCTTTTTATTGCTGTATTAAATGGAAAATATTATATTACATTAAAATGAAAAAATTATAATTTTGTTGCCTGGCAACAAAATTATGTTATTTTTAACAATTACCATTGTTTCAAAAAGTTTAAATAAATTTTCAAGTACTTTACTCTTGTTAAAAGTAAAAGGTTGCTGGTAAACTACCCCTTCCCCTTAACCGATCTTCACCAAAATCGAATGTCATTGAGACCTCTTCAATTCAAGGACGTATGCAAAAAATTGTTTGATTCTGTTTGAATTTGCGGCTGTTATCGTTTGCCATAGAAAATACGCTTGATAAAAAAACGTTGCAGGTAAACTACCCTTTCCCCTTAACCGATCTTCATCAAAAACCATAGGTCTTGAGTACACTACAAATCAGGGCTGTATGCAAAACATTATTCGATTCTGTTTGAATTTGTGGCTGTTATCGTTTGCCATAGAAAATACCCTTGCTAAAAAAAAACCGTTGCAGGTAAACTATCCCTTTCCCTCAACCGATCTTCACCAAAAACAACAATCCCGAGTACTCTGCAAATCAGGACTGTATGCAAAAAATTATTTGATTCTGTTTGAATTTGCGGCAGTTATCGTTTGCCATAGAAAAAAAATCTAGAGGCACACAGACACACAGACAGACAGACAGACACACAGACACTTTTCGGAAAACGACTTTTTTTCATGTTTTGAGTGTAGTAGAATCAGAATCTGCAATAATCTCGAACACGATTTTTTTTGCCATCACCATACTTCCATTCCTTAAGGAATATGGAAGTAAAAATTACCCTTGAAAAAAACCGTTGCTGGTAAACTACCCCTTTCCCTTAACCGATCTCCACCAAAAACGACAGGTCTTGGGTACTCTACAATTCAGGTCTGTATGCAAACAATTATTTGATTCTGTTTGAATTTGCGGCTATTATCGTTTGCCATAGAAAACACCCTTGATAAAACATAAAACGTTGCTGGTAAGCTACCCTATTCCATTAACCGATCTTCACCAATAACAATAGGTCGCGAGTACTCTACAAATCAGGGCTGCATGCAAAAACTTATTTGATTCTGTTTGAATTTTCGGCTGTTATCGTTTGCCATAAAAAAAAATCTACAGACACACAGACAGACAGACACACACACACACACACACACACA
Organism: Magicicada septendecula; assembly: GCA_034769895.1. Taxonomy (NCBI): domain Eukaryota; kingdom Metazoa; phylum Arthropoda; class Insecta; order Hemiptera; family Cicadidae; genus Magicicada; species Magicicada septendecula. The sequence goes on along the minus strand of CM068367.1, from coordinate 714,488,626 downwards.
CACACACACACACACACACACACACTTTTCGAAAAACGACTTTTTTTCATGTTTTGAGTGTAGTACAATCAGAATCTGCAATAATCTCGAACACGATTTTTTTTGCCATCACCATATTTCCATTTCCTTAAGGAACGTGGAAGTAAAATATCGGTATGGAGAAACATACATGACTTTCATATTCTAAGATTTATATTTAAAATCATTTTCAGCCAAACAGCCAGGCTGTGTCATACCTGCCTTTTTATTGCTGTATTAAATGAAAAATATTATATTACATTAAAATGAAAAAACTATAAATTTATTGCCTGGCAACAAAATTATTTTATTTTTCACAATTACCATTGTTTCAAAAAGTTTAAATAAATTTTCAAGTACTTTACTCTTGTTAAAACGTAAAAGGTTGCTGGTAAACTACACCTTCCCCTTAACCGATCTTCACCAAAATCGAAAGTCATTGAGAACTCTACAATTCAGGAACGTATGCAAAAAATTATTTGATTCTGTTTGAATTTGCGGCTGTTATCGTTTGCCATAGAAAATACCCTTGTTAAAAAAACGTTGCCGGTAAACTACCCCTTTCCCTCAACCGATCTTCACCAAAAACAATAGGTCTTGAGAACTCTACAATTTAGGGATGTGTGCAAATAATCTTTTGATTCTGTTTGAATTTGCGGCTGTTATCGTTTGCCATAGGAAATACCCTTGTTAAAACATAAAACGTTACTGGTAAACTACCCCTTTCCCTTAACCGAACATCACCAAAATCAACAGATCTTGAGAACTCTACACTTCAGGGCTGTATGCGAAACATTATTTGATTCTGTTTGAATTTGCGGCTGTTATCGTTTGCCATAAGAAATACCCTTGTTAAAACATAAAACGTTACAGGTAAAATACCCCTTTCCCTTAACCGATCTTCACCAAAAACAACAGATCTTGAGAACTCTACAATTCAGGGCTGTATGCGAAACATTATTTGATTCTGTTTGAATTTGCGGCTGTTATCGTTTGCCAAACAAACAAAATTACCCTTGCTAAAAAAAAACCGTTGCTGGTAAACTACCCCTTTCCCTCAACCGATATTCACCAAAAACAATAGGTCGCGAGTACTCTGCAAATCAGGGCTGTATGCAAAAAATTATTTGATTCTGTTTGAATTTGCGGCAGTTATCGTTTGCCATAGAAAAAAAATCTACAGACACACACACAGACAGACACACACACAGACACTTTTCGGAAAACGACTTTTTTTCATGTTTTGAGTGTAGTAGAATCAGAATCTGCAATAATCTCGAACACGATTTTTTTTGCCATCACCATACTTCCATTCCTTAAGGAATATGGAAGTAATACGCTTGATAAAAAAACGTTGCAGGTAAACTACCCCTTCCCCTTAACCGATCTTCACCAAAAACAATAGGTCTTGAGAACTCTACAAAGTAGGGATGTATGCAAATAATCTTTTGATTCTGTTTGAATTTGCGGCTGTTATCGTTTGCCATACGAAATACCCTTGTTAAAACATAAAACGTTACAGGTATACTACCCCTTTCCCTTAACCGATCTTTACCAAAATCACCAGATCTTGAGAACTCTACAATTCAGGGCTGTATGCGAAACATTGTTTGATTCTGTTTGAATTTGCGGCTGTTATCGTTTGCCAAACAAACAAAATTACCCTTGCTAAAAAAAACCGTTGCTGGTAAACTACCCCTTTCCCTCAACCGATCTTCACCAAAAACAAAAGGTCGCGAGTATCCTGCAAATCAGGGCTATATGCAAAAAATTATTTGATTCTGTTTGAATTTGCGGCAGTTATCGTTTACCATAGAAAAAAAATCTACAGACACACTGACACACAGACACACAGACACACAGACAGACACACACACAGACACTTTTCGGAAAACGACTTTTTTTCATGTTTTGAGTGTAGTAGAATCAGAATCTGCAATAATCTCGAACACGATTTTTTTTGCCATCACCATACTTCCATTCCTTAAGGAATATGGAAGTAAATATCGGTATGGAGAACCATACATGACTTCCATATTCTAAGATTTATATTTGAAATCATTTTCAGCCAAACAGCCAGGCTGTGTCTTACCTGCCTTTTTATTGCTGTATTAAATGAAAAATATTATATTACATTAAAATGAAAAAATTATAATTTTATTGCCTGGCAACAAAATTGTTATTTTTAACAATTACCATTGTTTCAAAAAGTTTAAATAAATTTTCAAGTACTTTACTCTTGTTAAAAGTAAAAGGTTGCTGGTAAACTACCCCTTCCCCTTAACCGATCTTCACCAAAATCGAAAGTCTTTGAGACCTCTACAATTCAAGGACGTATGCAAAAAATTATTTGATTCTGTTTGAATTTGCGGCTGTTATCGTTTGCCATAGAAAATACGCTTGATAAAAAAACGTTGCAGGTAAACTACCCTTTCCCCTTAACCGATCTTCACCAAAAACCATAGGTCTTGAGAACACTACAAATCAGGGCTGTATGCAAAACATTATTTGATTCTGTTTGAATTTGCGGCTGTTATCGTTTGCCATAGAAAATACCCTTGCTAAAAAAAAACCGTTGCAGGTAAACTACCCCTTTCCCTCAACCGATCTTCACCAAAAACAACAGGTCGCGAGTACTCAGCAAATCAGTACTGTATGCAAAAAATTATTTGATTCTGTTTGAATTTGCGGCAGTTATCGTTTGCCAAAAAAAAAAAATCTAGAGACACACAGACACACAGACAGACAGACAGACACACAGACACTTTTCGGAAAACGACTTTTTTTCATGTTTTGAGTGTAGTAGAATCAGAATCTGCAATAATCTCGAACACGATTTTTTTTGCCATCACCATACTTCCATTCCTTAAGGAATATGGAAGTAAAAATTACCCTTGAAAAAAACCGTTGCTGGTAAACTACCCCTTCCCCTTAACCGACCTTCACCAAAATCGAAAGTCATTGAGAACTCTACAATTCAGGGCTGTATGCAAAATATTATATGATTTTGTTTGAATTTGCGGCTGTTATCGTTTGCCATACAAAATACCCTTGATAAAACAAAAAACGTGGCTGGTAAACTACCCCTTTCCTTTAAACGATCTTCACCAAAAACAACAGGTCTTTAGTACTCAAGAAATCAGGGGGGTATGCAAAAACGTATTTGATTATGTTTGAATTTGCGGCTGTTATCGTTTGCCATAGAAAATACCCTTGTTAAAACATAAAACGTTGCAGGTAAACTACCCCTTTCCCTTAACCGATCTTTACCAAAATCAACCGATCTTGAGGAACCCTACAATTCAGGGCTGTATGCGAAAGATTATTTGATTCTGTTTGAATTTGCGACTGTTATCGTTTGCCAAACAAACTAAATTATCCTTGATAAAAAAAAACCGTTGCAGGTAAACTACCCCTTTCCCTCAACCGATCTTCACCAAAAACAATAGGTCGCGAGTACTCTGTAAATCAGGGCTGCATGCAAAATATTATTTGATTCTGTTTGAATTTGCGGCTGTTATCGTTTGCTATAGGAAAAAATCTACAGACACACGCACAGACAGGCACACAGACAGACACACAAACACACAGACACTTTTCGAAAAATGACTTTTTTTCATGTTTTGAGTGTAGCACAATCATATTCTGCAATAATCTCGAACACGATTTTTTTCGCCATCACCATACTTCCATTTCCTTAAGGAACATGGAAGTAAATAATCGGTATGGAGAACCATTCATGACTTCCATGTTCTAAGATTTATATTTAAAATCATATTCGAAATGAAATATTTCCATAGAAATTACGTCTTTCTACTTATTGCTTCAGCATTAACCACAGTACTGTGGTCACTAACGTATACCACCTCACGTTTTCGCACTCGATTTTCACCGATGATGGCAGTCGATGGCACTGCCGAAAAGTCTGGTTTTGCAGAAAACATTGGACTACGGCTAAAGAGCCCGGGAACCAATTTTAACAAAAAACTACTTCTTTGTTGCCGATAACGTAGTACACATATAAAAAATTCTCCCCTCCACCTTCAACTATCATTTTTAATAATAGAAAATTACCCCCACCCCGTTCACCTAACCTCTTCATTTATAGATATTTCATCTACGTTTCTACAGTGGATTACTATGAGCTTCTTATCAGGATACTTTATTTATAAAAATTAAGTACTTTACTCTTGCTAAATCATAAAATGTTTCTGGTAAACTACCCCTTTCTCTTAACCGATCTTCTCCAAAATCAACAGACCTTCCGTACTCTACAATTCAGGGAAGCATGCAAAAAAATATTTGATTCTGTTTGAATGTGCGGCAGTTATCGTTCGTCATGTAAACATTTCTCTAGTTACAACATAAAATGTTGCAGGTAAACTACCCCTTTCCCTTAACTGATCTTCACCAAAATCAATAGACATTGAGCTCTCTGCAACTCAGGAAAGAGTGCAAAAATTATTTGATTCTCATTGAATTTTCGGCAGTTATCGTTCGTCATAAAAAAAATTACCCTTTTTAAAACATAAAACGTTGCTGATAAACTACCCCTTCCCTTAACCGATCTTCAACAAAATCAACAGACCTTGAGTTCTCTTTAGTTCAAAAAGGTATGCAAAAACCTAGTTGATTCTGTTTGAATTTACGGCAGTTATCGTTCGTCATATAAAAAATTACCCTTGTTAAAACATAAAATGTTGCTGGTAAACTACCCCTTTCCCTTAACCGATCTTCACCAACACAAATAGGTATTGAGAACTCTACAATACAAAGCTGTATGCAAAACATCATTTGATTCTGTTTGAATTTGCGGCTGTTATCGTTTACTATAGAAAAATATCGGTATGGAGAATCATACATGACTTCCATATTCTAAGATTTATATTTAAAATCATTTTCAGCCAAACAGCCAGGCTGTGTCTTACCTGCCTTTTTATTGCTGTATTAAATGAAAAATATTATATTACATTAAAATGAAAAAATTATAATTTTATTGCCTGGCAACAAAATTATTTTATTTTTAACAATTACCATTGTTTCAAAAAGTTTAAATAAATTTTCAAGTACTTTACACTTGTTAAAACGTAAAAGGTTGCAGGTAAACTACCCCTTCCCCTTAACCGATCTTCACCAAAATCGTAAGCATTGAGGATTCTACAACCCAGGGACGTATGCAAAAAATTATTTGATTCTGTTTGAATTTGCGGCTGTTATCGTTTGCCATAGAAATACGCTTGATAAAAAAACGTTACAGGTAAACTACCCCTTCCCCTTAACCGATCTTCACCAAAAACAACAGGTCTTGAGTACTCTACAAATCAGGGCTGTATGCAAAACATTATTTGATTCTGTTTGAATTTGCGGCTGTTATCGTATGCCATAGAAAATACCATTGTTAAAAAAATGTTGCAGGTAAACTACCCCTTCCCCTCAACCGATCTTCACCAAAATCAACAGATCTTGAGAACATTACAATTCAGGGCTGTATGCGAAACATTATTTGATTCTGTTTGAATTTGCGGCTGTTATCGTTTGCCAAACAAACAAAATTACCCTTGCTAAAAAAAAACCGTTGCTGGTAAACTACCCCTTTCCCTCAACCGATCTTCACCAAAAACAAAAGGTCGCGAGTACTCTGCAAATCAGGGCTGTATGCAAAAAATTATTTTTATTCTGTTTGAATTTGCGGCAGTTATCGATTGCCATAGAAAAAAAATCTACAGACACACACACACAGACAGACAGACAGAGACAGACAAACACACAGACACTTTTCGGAAAACGACTTTTTTTCATGTTTTGAGTGTAGTAGAATCTGAATCTGCAATAATCTCGAACACGATTTTTTTTGCCATCACCATACTTCCATTCCTTAAGGAATATGGAAGTAATACGCTTGATAAAAAAACGTTCCTGGTAAACTACCCCTTCCCCTTAACCGATCTTCACCAAAAACAACAGGTCTTGAGTACTCTACAAATCAGAGCTGTATGCAAAACATTATTTGATTCTGTTTGAATTTGCGGCTGTTATCGTTTGCCATAGGAAATACACTTGTTAAAAAAACGTTGCAGGTAAACTACCCCTTTCCCTCAACCGATCTTCACCAAAAACAATAGGTCTCGAGAACTCTACAACGTAGGGATGTATGCAAATAATCTTTTGATTCTGTTTGAATTTGCGGCTGTTATCGTTTGCCATACGAAATACCCTTGTTAAAACATAAAACATTACAGGTAAACTACCCCTTTCCCTTAACCGATCTTTACCAAAATCAACAGATCTTGAGAACTCTACAATTCAGGGCGGTATGCGAAACATTATTTGATTCTGTTTGAATTTGCGGCTGTTATCGTTTGCCAAACAAACAAAATTACCCTTGCTAAAAAAAAACCGTTGCTGGTAAACTACCCCTTCCCCTTAACCGATCTTCACCAAAAATAAAAGGTCGCGAGTACTCAGCAAACCAGGGCTGTATGCAAAAAATTATTTGATTCTGTTTGAATTTGCGGCAGTTATCGTTTGCCATAGAAACAAAATCTACAGACACACTGACACACAGACACACAGACAGATAGACAGACAGACAGACAGACACACAGACACTTTTCGGAAACGACTTTTCTTCATGTTTTGAGTGTAGTAGAATCAGAATCTGCAATAATCTCGAACACGATTTTTTTTGCCATCACCATACTTCCATTCCTTAAGGAATATGGAAGTAATACGCTTGATAAAAAAACGTTGCCGGTAAACTACCCCTTCCCCTTAACCGATCTTCACCAAAAACAACAGGTCTTGAGTACTCTGCAAATCAGGACTGTATGCAAACAATTATTTGATTCTGTTTGAATTTGCGGCAGTTATCGTTTGCCATAGAAAATACCCTTGTTAAAAAAATGTTGCAGGTAAACTACCCCTTTCCCTCAACCGATCTTCACCAAAAACAACAGGTCGCGAGTACTCTGCAAATCAGGACTGTATGCAAACAATTATTTGATTCTGTTTGAATTTGCGGCAGTTATCGTTTGCCATAGAAAAAAAATCTACAGACACACAGACACACAGACAGACACACAGACACTTTTCGGAAAACGACTTTTTTTCATGTTTTCAGTGTAGTAGAATCAGAATCTGCAATAATCTCGAACACGATTTTTTTTGCCATCACCATACTTCCATTCCTTAAGGAATATGGAAGTAAAATTACCCTTGATAAAAAACCGTTGCAAGTAGACTACCCCTTTCCCATAACCGATCTTCACCAAAAACGATAGGTCTTGAGAACTCTGCAATTCAGGGCTGTATGCAAAATATTATATGATTTTGTTTGAATTTGCGGCTGCTATCGTTTGCTATACAAAATACCCTTGATAAAACAAAAAACGTGGCTGGTAAACTACGCCTTTCCTTTAAACGATCTTCACCAAAAACAACAGGTCTTTAGTACTCAAGAAATCAGGGCTGTATGCAAAAACGTATTTGATAATGTTTGAATTTGCGGCTGTTATCGTTTGCCATAGAAAATACCCTTGTTAAAACATAAAACGTGGCTGGTAAACTACCCCTTCCCCTTAACCTATCTTTACCAAAATCAACCGATCTTGAGGAACCCTACAATTCAGGGCTGTATGCGAAAGATTATTTGATTCTCTTTGAATTTGCGACTGTTATCGTTTGCCAAACAAACTAAATTATCCTTGATAAAAAAACCGTTGCAGGTAAACTACCCCTTTACCTCAACCGATCTTCACCTAAAACAATAGGTTGCGAGTACTCTACAAATCAGGGCTGTATGCAAAAAATTATTTGATTCTGTTTGAATTTGCGGCTGTTATCGTTTGCCATAGGAAAAAAAATCTACAGACACACGCACAGACAGGCACACAGACAGACACACAAACACACAGACACTTTTCGAAAAATGACTTTTTTCATGTTTTGAGTGTAGTACAATCATATTCTGCAATAATCTCGAACACGATTTTTTTCGCCATCACCATACTTCCATTTCCTTAAGGAACATGGAAGTAAATAATCGGTATGGAGAACCATTCATGACTTCCATGTTCTAAGATTTATATTTAAAATCATATTCGAAATGAAATATTTCCATAGAAATTACGTCTTTCTACTTATTGCTTCAGCATTAACCACAGTACTGTGGTCACTAACGTATACCTCCTCACGTTTTGGCACTCGATTTTCACCGATGATGGCAGTCGATGGCACTGCCGAAAAGTCTGGTTTTGCAGAAAACATTGGACTACGGCTAAAGAGCCCGGGAAGCAATTTTAACAAAAAACTACTTCTTTGTTGCCGATAACGTAGTACACATATAAAAAATTCTCCCCTCCACCTTCAACTATCATTTTTAATAATAGAAAATTACCCCCACCCCGTTCACCTAACCTCTTCATTTATAGATATTTCATCTACGTTTCTACAGTGGATTACTATGAGCTTCTTATCAGGATACTTTATTTATAAAAATTAAGTACTTTACTCTTGCTAAATCATAAAATGTTTCTGGTAAACTACCCCTTTCTCTTAACCGATCTTCTCCAAAATCAACAGACCTTCCGTCCTCTACAATTCAGGGAACCATGCAAAAAAATATTTGATTCTGTTTGAATGTGCGGCAGTTATCGTTCGTCATGTAAACATTTCTCTAGTTACAACATAAAATGTTGCTGGTAAACTACCCCTTTCCCTTAACTGATCTTCACCAAAATCAATAGACATTGAGCTCTCTGCAACTCAGGAAAGAGTGCAAAAAATTATTTGATTCTCATTGAATTTTCGGCAGTTATCGTTCGTCATAAAAAATTACCCTTTTTAAAACATAAAACGTTGCTGATAAACTACCCCTTCCCTTAACCGATCTTCAACAAAATCAACAGACCTTGAGTTCTCTTTAGTTCAAAAAGGTATGCAAAAACCTAGTTGATTCTGTTTGAATTTACGGCAGTTATCGTTCGTCATATAAAAAATTACCCTTGTTAAAACATAAAATGTTGCTGGTAAACTACCCCTTTCCCTTAACCGATCTTCACCAACACAAATAGGCATTGAGAACTCTACAATACAAAGCTGTATGCAAAACATCATTTGATTCTGTTTGAATTTGCGGCTGTTATCGTTTACTATAGAAAAATATCGGTATGGAGAACCATACATGACTTCCATATTCTAAGATTTATATTTGAAATCATTTTCAGCCAAACAGCCAGGCTGTGTCTTACCTGCCTTTTTATTGCTGTATTAAATGAAAAATATTATATTACATTAAAATGAAAAAATTATAATTTTATTGCCTGGCAACAAAATTATGTTATTTTTAACAATTACCATTGTTTCAAAAAGTTTAAATAAATTTTCAAGTACTTTACTCTTGTTAAAAGTAAAAGGTTGCTGGTAAACTACCCCTTCCCCTTAACCGATCTTCACCAAAATCGAAAGTCTTTGAGACCTCTACAATTCAAGGACGTATGCAAAAAATTATTTGATTCTGTTTGAATTTGCGGCTGTTATCGTTTGCCATAGAAAATACGCTTGATAAAAAAATGTTGCAGGTAAACTACCCTTTCCCCTTAACCGATCTTCACCAAAAACCATAGGTCTTGAGAACACTACAAATCAGGGCTGTATGCAAAACATTATTTGATTCTGTTTGAATTTGCGGCTGTTATCGTTTGCCATAGAAAATACCCTTGCTAAAAAAAAACCGTTGCAGGTAAACTACCCCTTTCCCTCAACCGATCTTCACCAAAAACAACAGGTCGCGAGTGCTCAGCAAATCAGTACTGTATGCAAAAAATTATTTGATTCTGTTTGAATTTGCGGCAGTTATCGTTTGCCATAGAAAAAAAATCTAGAGACACACAGACACACAGACAGACAGACAGACACACAGACACTTTTCGGAAAACGACTTTTTTTCATGTTTTGAGTGTAGTAGAATCAGAATCTGCAATAATCTCGAACACGATTTTTTTTGCCATCACCATACTTCCATTCCTTAAGGAATATGGAAGTAAAAATTACCCTTGAAAAAAACCGTTGCTGGTAAACTACCCCTTCCCCTTAACCGACCTTCACCAAAATCGAAAGTCATTGAGAACTCTACAATTCAGGGCTGTATGCAAAATATTATATGATTTTGTTTGAATTTGCGGCTGTTATCGTTTGCCATACAAAATACCCTTGATAAAACAAAAAACGTGGCTGGTAAACTACCCCTTTCCTTTAAACGATCTTCACCAAAAACAACAGGTCTTTAGTACTCAAGAAATCAGGGGGGTATGCAAAAACGTATTTGATTATGTTTGAATTTGCGGCTGTTATCGTTTGCCATAGAAAATACCCTTGTTAAAACATAAAACGTTGCAGGTAAACTACCCCTTTCCCTTAACCGATCTTTACCAAAATCAACCGATCTTGAGGAACCCTACAATTCAGGGCTGTATGCGAAAGATTATTTGATTCTGTTTGAATTTGCGACTGTTATCGTTTGCCAAACAAACTAAATTATCCTTGATAAAAAAAAACCGTTGCAGGTAAACTACCCCTTTCCCTCATCCGATCTTCACCAAAAACAATAGGTCGCGAGTACTCTATAAGTCAGGGCTGCATGCAAAATATTATTTGATTCTGTTTGAATTTGCGGCTGTTATCGTTTGCTATAGGAAAAAATCTACAGACACACGCACAGACAGGCACACAGACAGACACACAAACACACAGACACTTTTCGAAAAATGACTTTTTTTCATGTTTTGAGTGTAGTACAATCATATTCTGCAATAATCTCGAACACGATTTTTTTCGCCATCACCATACTTCCATTTCCTTAAGGAACATGGAAGTAAATAATCGGTATGGAGAACCATTCATGACTTCCATGTTCTAAGATTTATATTTAAAATCATATTCGAAATGAAATATTTCCATAGAAATTACGTCTTTCTACTTATTGCTTCAGCATTAACCACAGTACTGTGGTCACTAACGTATACCACCTCACGTTTTCGCACTCGATTTTCACCGATGATGGCAGTCGATGGCATTGCCGAAAAGTCTGGTTTTTCAGAAAACATTGGACTACGGCTAAAGAGCCCGGGAAGCAATTTTAACAAAAAACTACTTCTTTGTTGCCGATAACGTAGTACACATATAAAAAATTCTCCCCTCCACCTTCAACTATCATTTTTAATAATAGAAAATTACCCCCACCCCGTTCACCTAACCTCTTCATTTATAGATATTTCATCTACGTTTCTACAGTGGATTACTATGAGCTTCTTATCAGGATACTTTATTTATAAAAATTAAGTACTTTACTCTTGCTAAATCATAAAATTTTTCTGGTAAACTACCCCTTTCTCTTAACCGATCTTCTCCAAAATCAACAGACCTTCCGTCCTCTACAATTCAGGGAAGCATGCAAAAAAATATTTGATTCTGTTTGAATGTGCGGCAGTTATCGTTCGTCATGTAAACATTTCTCTAGTTACAACATAAAATGTTGCAGGTAAACTACCCCTTTCCCTTCACTGATCTTCACCAAAATCAATAGACATTGAGCACTCTGCAACTCAGGAAAGAGTCCAAAAAATTATTTGATTCTCATTGAATTTTCGGCAGTTATCGTTCGTCATAAAAAAATTACCCTTTTTAAAACATAAAACGTTGCTGATAAACTACCCCTTTCCCTTAACCGATCTTCAACAAAATCAAAAGACCTTGAGTTCTCTTTAGTTCAAAAAGGTATGCAAAAACCTAGTTGATTCTGTTTGAATTTACGGCAGTTATCGTTCGTCATATAAAAAATTACCCTTGTTAAAACATAAAATGTTGCTGGTAAACTACCCCTTTCCCTTAACCGATCTTCACCAACACAAATAGGTATTGAGAACTCTACAATACAAAGCTGTATGCAAAACATCATTTGATTCTGTTTGAATTTGCGGCTGTTATCGTTTACTATAGAAAAATATCGGTATGGAGAACCATACATGACTTCCATATTCTAAGATTTATATTTAAAATCATTTTCAGCCAAACAGCCAGGCTGTGTCTTACCTGCCTTTTTATTGCTGTATTAAATGAAAAATATTATATTACATTAAAATGAAAAAATTATAATTTTATTGCCTGGCAACAAAATTATTTTATTTTTAACAATTACCATTGTTTCAAAAAGTTTAAATAAATTTTCAAGTACTTTACTCTTGTTAAAACGTAAAAGGTTGCAGGTAAACTACTCCTTCCCCTTAACCGATCTTCACCAAAATCGTAAGTCATTGAGGCCTCTACAATCCAGGGACGTATGCAAAAAATTATTTGATTCTGTTTGAATTTGCGGCTGTTATCGTATGCCATAGAAAATAACTTTGTTAAAAAAACGTTGCTGGTAAACTACCCCTTTCCCTCAACCGATCTTCACCAAAAACAATAGGTCTTGAGAACTCTACAATTTAGGGCTGTATGCAAATAATCTTTTGATTCTGTTTGAATTTGCGGCTGTTATCGTTTGCCATAGAAAATACCCTTGTTAAAAAAACTTTGCCGGTAAACTAACCCTTCCCCTCAACCGATCTTCACCAAAAACAATAGGTCTTGAGAACTCTACACTTCAGGGCTGTATGCGAAACATTATTTGATTCTGTTTGAATTTGCGGCTGTTATCGTTTGCCATAGGAAATACCCTTGTTAAAACATAAAACGTCACAGGTAAACTACCCCTTTCCCTCAACCGATCTCCACCAAAATCAACAGATCTTGAGAACTCTACAACTCAGGGCTGTATGCGAAACATTATTTGATTCTGTTTGAATTTGCGGCTGTTATCGTTTGCCATAGGAAATACCCTTGTTAAAACATAAAACGTTACAGGTAAACTACCCCTTTCCCTTAACCGATCTTCACCAAAATCAACAGGTCTTGAGAACACAACAATTGAGGGCTGTATGCGAAACATTATTTGATTCTGTTTGAGTTTGCGGCTGTTATCGTTTGCCAAACAAACAAAATTACCCTTGCTAAAAAAAAACCGTTGCTGGTAAACTACCCCTTTCCCTCAACCGATCTTCACCAAAAACAATTGGTCGCGAGTACTCTGCAAACCAGGGCTGTATGCAAAAAATTATTTGATTCTGTTTGACTTTGCGGCAGTTATCGATTGCCATAGAAAAAAAATCTACAGACACACACAGGCAGACAGACAGACAGACAGACAGACAGACAGACAGACAGACAAACACAAAGACACTTTTCGGAAAACGACTTTTTTTCATGTTTTGAGTGTAGTAGAATCAGAATCTGCAATAATCTCGAACACGATTTTTTTTGCCATCACCATACTTCCATTCCTTAAGGAATATGGAAGTAAATATCGGTATGGAGAACCACACATGACTTCCATATTCTAAGATTTATATTTAAAATCATTTTCAGCCAAACAGCCAGGCTGTGTCTTACCTGCCTTTTTATTGCTGTATTAAATGAAAAATATTATATTACATTAAAATGAAAAAATTATAATTTTATTGCCTGGCAACAAAATTATGTTATTTTTAACAATTACCATTGTTTCAAAAAGTTTAAATAAATTTTCAAGTACTTTACTCTTGTTAAAACGTAAAAGGTTGCTGGTAAACTACCCCTTCCCCTTAACCGATCTTCACCAAAAACAACAGGTCTTGAATACTCTACAAATCAGAGCTGCATGCAAAACATTATTTGATTCTGTTTGAATTTGCTGCGGCGGTTATCGTTTGCCATAGGAAATACACTTGTTAAAAAAGCGTTGCAGGTAAACTACCCCTTGCCCTCAACCGATCTTCACCAAAAACAACAGGTCTCGAGAACTCTACAAAGTAGGGATGTATGCAAATAATCTTTTGATTCTGTTTGAATTTGCGGCTGTTATCGTTTGCCATACGAAATACCCTTGTTAAAACATAAAACGTTACAGGTAAACTACCCCTTTCCCTTACCCGATCTTTACCAAAATCAACAGATCTTGAGAACTCTTCAATTCAGGGCTGTATGCGAAACATTATTTGATTCTGTTTGAATTTGCGGCTGTTATCGTTTGCCAAACAAACAAAATTACCCTTGCTAAAAAAAAACCGTTGCAGGTAAACTACCCCTTTCCCTCAACCGATCTTCACCAAAAACAAAAGGTCGCGAGTACTCTGCAAATCAGGGCCGTATACAAGAAATTATTTGATTCTGTTTGAATTTGCGGCAGTTATCGTTTGCCATAAAAAAAAATCTACAGACACACTGACACACAGACACACTCACACACAGACACTTTTCGGAAAACGACTTTTTTTCATGTTTTGAGTGTAGTAGAATCAGAATCTGCAATAATCTCGAACACGATTTTTTTTGCCATCACCATACTTCCATTCCTTAAGGAATATGGAAGTAAATATCGGTATGGAGAACCACACATGACTTCCATATTCTAAGATTTATATTTAAAATCATTTTCAGCCAAACAGCCAGGCTGTGTCTTACCTGCCTTTTTATTGCTGTATTAAATGAAAAATATTATATTACATTAAAATGAAAAAATTATAATTTTATTGCCTGGCAACAAAATTATGTTATTTTTAACAATTACCATTGTTTCAAAAAGTTTAAATAAATTTTCAAGTACTTTACTCTTGTTAAAACGTAAAAGGTTGCAGGTAAACTACCCCTTCCCCTTAACCGATCTCCACCAAAATCGAAAGTCGTTGAGACCTCTACAATTCAAGGACGTATGCAAAAAATTGTTTGATTCTGTTTGAATTTGCGGCTGTTATCGTTTGCCATAGAAAATACGCTTGATAAAAAAACGTTGCTGGTAAACTACCCTTTCCCCTTAACCGATCTTCACCAAAAACCACAGGTCTTGAGTACACTACAAATCAGGGCAGTATGCGAAACATTATTTGATTCTGTTTGAATTTGCGGCTGTTATCGTTTGCCAAACAAACAAAATTACCCTTGCTAAAAAAAAACCGTTGCAGGTAAACTACCCCTTTCCCTCAACCGATCATCACCAAAAACAACAGGTCGCGAGTACTCAGCAAATCAGGACTGTCTGCAAAAAATTGTTTGATTCTGTTTGAATTTGCGGCTGTTATCGTTTGCCATAGAAAATACGCTTGATAAAAAAACGTTGCTGGTAAACTACCCTTTCCCCTTAACCGATCTTCACCAAAAACGACAGGTCTTGGGTACTCTACAATTCAGGTCTGTATGCAAACAAATATTTGATTCTGTTTGAATTTGCGGCTATTATCGTTTGCCATAGAAAACACACTTGATAAAACATAAAACGTTGCTGGTAAACTACCCTATTCCATTAACCGATCTTCACCAATAACAATAGGTCGCGAGTACTCTACAAATCAGGGCTGCATGCAAAAACTTATTTGATTCTGTTTGAATTTTCGGCTGTTATCGTTTGCCATAGAAAAAAATCTACAGACACACAGACAGACACACAGACAGACACACACACACACACACACACACACACACACACACACACTTTTCGCAAAACGACTTTTTTTCATGTTTTGAGTGTAGTACAATCAGAATCTGCAATAATCTCGAACACGATTTTTTTTGCCGTCACCATATTTCCATTTCCTTAAGGAACGTGGAAGTAAAATATCGGTATGGAGAAACATACATGACTTTCATATTCTAAGATTTATATTTAAAATCATTTTCAGCCAAACAGCCAGGCTGCGTCATACCTGCCTTTTTATTGCTGTATTAAATGAAAAATATTATATTACATTAAAATGAAAAAATTATAATTTTATTGCCTGGCAACAAAATTATTTTATTTTTAACAATTACCATTGTTTCAAAAAGTTTAAATAAATTTTAAAGTACTTTACTCTTGTTAAAACGTAAAAGGTTGCTGGTAAACTACCCCTTCCCCTTAACCGACCTTCACCAAAATCGAAAGCCATTGAGAACTCTACAATTCAGGGCTGTATGCAAAATATTATATGATTTTGTTTGAGTTTGAACAAAAAACGTGGCTGGTAAACTACCCCTTTCCTTTAAACGATCTTCACCAAAAACAACAGGTCTTTAGTACTCAAGAAATCAGGGGTGTATGCAAAAACGTATTTGATTATGTTTGAATTTGCGGCTGTTATCGTTTGCCATAGAAAATACCCTTGTTAAAACATAAAACGTTGCAGGTAAACTACCCCTTTCCCTTAACCGATCTTTACCAAAATCAACCGATCTTGAGGAACCCTACAATTCAGGGCTGTATGCGAAAGATTATTTGATTCTGTTTGAATTTGCGACTGTTATCGTTTGCCAAACAAACTAAATTATCCTTGATAAAAAAAAACCGTTGCAGGTAAACTACCCCTTTCCCTCAACCGATCTTCACCAAAAACAATAGGTCGCGAGTACTCTATAAATCAGGGCGGCATGCAAATAATTACTTGATTTTGTTTGAATTTGCGGATGTTATCGTTTGCCATAGGAAAAAAATCTACAGACACACGCACAGACAGGCACACAGACAGACACACAAACACACAGACACTTTTCGAAAAATGACTTTTTTTCATGTTTTGAGTGTAGTACAATCATATTCTGCAATAATCTCGAACACGATTTTTTTCGCCATCACCATACTTCCATTTCCTTAAGGAACATGGAAGTAAATAATCGGTATGGAGAACCATTCATGACTTCCATGTTCTAAAATTTATATTTAAAATCATATTCGAAATGAAATATTCCATAGAAATTACGTCTTTCTACTTATTGCTTCAGCATTAACCACAGTACTGTGGTCACTAACGTATACCACCTCACGTTTTCGCACTCGATTTTCACCGATGATGGCAGTCGATGGCACTGC
Source organism: Magicicada septendecula (assembly GCA_034769895.1). Lineage (NCBI taxonomy): Eukaryota > Metazoa > Arthropoda > Insecta > Hemiptera > Cicadidae > Magicicada > Magicicada septendecula. Next base: position 714,471,699 of record CM068367.1, on the reverse strand, counting down.
CGAAAAGTCTGGTTTTGCAGAAAACATTGGACTACGGCTAAAGAGCCCGGGAACCAATTTTAACAAAAAACTACTTCTTTGTTGCCGATAACGTAGTACACATATAAAAAATTCTCCCCTCCACCTTCAACTATCATTTTTAATAATAGAAAATTACCCCCACCCCGTTCACCTAACCTCTTCATTTATAGATATTTCATCTACGTTTCTACAGTGGATTACTATGAGCTTCTTATCAGGATACTTTATTTATAAAAATTAAGTACTTTACTCTTGCTAAATCATAAAATGTTTCTGGTAAACTACCCCTTTCTCTTAACCGATCTTCTCCAAAATCAACAGACCTTCCGTACTCTACAATTCAGGGAAACATGCAAAAAAATATTTGATTCTGTTTGAATGTGCGGCAGTTATCGTTCGTCATGTAAACATTTCTCTAGTTACAACATAAAATGTTGCAGGTAAACTACCCCTTTCCCTTAACTGATCTTCACCAAAATCAATAGACATTGAGCTCTCTGCAACTCAGGAAAGAGTGCAAAAAATTATTTGATTCTCATTGAATTTTCGGCAGTTATCGTTCGTCATAAAAAAAATTACCCTTTTTAAAACATAAAACGTTGCTGATAAACTACCCCTTCCCTTAACCGATCTTCAACAAAATCAACAGACCTTGAGTTCTCTTTAGTTCAAAAAGGTATGCAAAAACCTAGTTGATTCTGTTTGAATTTACGGCAGTTATCGTTCGTTATATAAAAAATTACCCTTGTTAAAACATAAAATGTTGCTGGTAAACTACCCCTTTCCCTTAACCGATCTTCACCAACACAAATAGGTATTGAGAACTCTACAATACAAAGCTGTATGCAAAACATCATTTGATTCTGTTTGAATTTGCGGCTGTTATCGTTTACTATAGAAAAATATCGGTATGGAGAATTATACATGACTTCCATATTCTAAGATTTATATTTAAAATCATTTTCAGCCAAACAGCCAGGCTGTGTCTTACCTGCCTTTTTATTGCTGTATTAAATGAAAAATATTATATTACATTAAAATGAAAAAATTATAATTTTATTGCCTGGCAACAAAATTATTTTATTTTTAACAATTACCATTGTTTCAAAAAGTTTAAATAAATTTTCAAGTACTTTACACTTGTTAAAACGTAAAAGGTTGCAGGTAAACTACCCCTTCCCCTTAACCGATCTTCACCAAAATCGTAAGTCATTGAGGATTCTACAACCCAGGGACGTATGCAAAAAATTATTTGATTCTGTTTGAATTTGCGGCTGTTATCGTTTGCCATAGAAATACGCTTGATAAAAAAACGTTACAGGTAAACTACCTCTTCCCCTTAACCGATCATCACCAAAAAAAAACAGGTCTTGAGTACTCTACAAATCAGGGCTGTATGCAAAACATTATTTGATTCTGTTTGAATTTGCGGCTGTTATCGTATGCCATATAAAATACCATTGTTAAAAAAATGTTGCAGGTAAACTACCCCTTTCCCTCAACCGATCTTCACCAAAATCAACAGATCTTGAGAACATTACAATTCAGGGCTGTATGCGAAACATTATTTGATTCTGTTTGAATTTGCGGCTGTTATCGTTTGCCAAACAAACAAAATTACCCTTGCTAAAAAAAAACCGTTGCTGGTAAACTACCCCTTTCCCTCAACCGATCTTCACCAAAAACAAAAGGTCGCGAGTACTCTGCAAATCAGGGCTGTATGCAAAAAATTATTTGATTCTGTTTGAATTTGCGGCAGTTATCGATTGCCATAGAAAAAAAATCTACAGACACACACACACAGACAGACAGACAGAGACAGACAAACACACAGACACTTTTCGGAAAACGACTTTTTTTCATGTTTTGAGTGTAGTAGAATCAGAATCTGCAATAATCTCGAACACGATTTTTTTTGCCATCACCATACTTCCATTCCTTAAAGAATATGGAAGTAATACGCTTGATAAAAAAACGTTCCTGGTAAACTACCCCTTCCCCTTAACCGATCTTCACCAAAAACAACAGGTCTTGAGTACTCTACAAATCAGAGCTGTATGCAAAACATTATTTGATTCTGTTTGAATTTGCGGCTGTTATCGTTTGCCATAGGAAATACACTTGTTAAAAAAACGTTGCAGGTAAACTACCCCTTTCCCTCAACCGATCTTCACCAAAAACAATAGGTCTCGAGAACTCTACAACGTAGGGATGTATGCAAATAATCTTTTGATTCTGTTTGAATTTGCGGCTGTTATCGTTTGCCATACGAAATACCCTTGTTAAAACATAAAACATTACAGGTAAACTACCCCTTTCCCTTAACCGATCTTTACCAAAATCAACAGATCTTGAGAACTCTACAATTCAGGGCGGTATGCGAAACATTATTTGATTCTGTTTGAATTTGCGGCTGTTATCGTTTGCCAAACAAACAAAATTACCCTTGCTAAAAAAAAACCGTTGCTGGTAAACTACCCCTTCCCCTTAACCGATCTTCACCAAAAATAAAAGGTCGCGAGTACTCAGCAAACCAGGGCTGTATGCAAAAAATTATTTGATTCTGTTTGAATTTGCGGCAGTTATCGTTTGCCATAGAAACAAAATCTACAGACACACTGACACACAGACACACAGACAGATAGACAGACAGACACACAGACACTTTTCGGAAAACGACTTTTCTTCATGTTTTGAGTGTAGTAGAATCAGAATCTGCAATAATCTCGAACACGATTTTTTTTGCCATCACCATACTTCCATTCCTTAAGGAATATGGAAGTAATACGCTTGATAAAAAAACGTTGCCGGTAAACTACCCCTTCCCCTTAACCGATCTTCACCAAAAACAACAGGTCTTGAGTACTCTGCAAATCAGGACTGTATGCAAACAATTATTTGATTCTGTTTGAATTTGCGGCAGTTATCGTTTGCCATAGAAAATACCCTTGTTAAACAAATGTTGCAGATAAACTACCCCTTTCCCTCAACCGATCTTCACCAAAAACAACAGGTCGCGAGTAATCTGCAAATCAGGACTGTATGCAAACAATTATTTGATTCTGTTTGAATTTGCGGCAGTTATCGTTTGCCATAGAAAAAATCTACAGACACACAGACACACAGACAGACACACAGACACTTTTCGGAAAACGACTTTTTTTCATGTTTTCAGTGTAGTAGAATCAGAATCTGCAATAATCTCGAACACGATTTTTTTTGCCATCACCACACTTCCATTCCTTAAGGAATATGGAAGTAAAATTACCCTTGATAAAAAACCGTTGCAAGTAGACTACCCCTTTCCCACAACCGATCTTCACCAAAAACGATAGGTCTTGAGAACTCTGCAATTCAGGGCTGTATGCAAAATATTATATGATTTTGTTTGAATTTGCGGCTGCTATCGTTTGCTATACAAAATACCCTTGATAAAACAAAAAACGTGGCTGGTAAACTACGCCTTTCCTTTAAACGATCTTCACCAAAAACAACAGGTCTTTAGTACTCAAGAAATCAGGGCTGTATGCAAAAACGTATTTGATAATGTTTGAATTTGCGGCTGTTATCGTTTGCCATAGAAAATACCCTTGTTAAAACATAAAACGTTGCAGGTAAACTACCCCTTTCCCTTAACCTATCTTTACCAAAATCAACCGATCTTGAGGAACCCTACAATTCAGGGCTGTATGCGAAAGATTATTTGATTCTCTTTGAATTTGCGACTGTTATCGTTTGCCAAACAAACTAAATTATCCTTGATAAAAAAACCGTTGCAGGTAAACTACCCCTTTCCCTCAACCGATCTTCACCTAAAACAATAGGTTGCGAGTACTCTACAAATCAGGGCTGTATGCAAAAAATTATTTGATTCTGTTTGAATTTGCGGCTGTTATCGTTTGCCATAGGAAAAAAAATCTACAGACACACGCACAGACAGGCACACAGACAGGCACACAAACACACAGACACTTTTCGAAAAAATGCCTTTTTTCATGTTTTGAGTGTAGTACAATCATATTCTGCAATAATCTCGAACACGATTTTTTTCGCCATCACCATACTTCCATTTCCTTAAGGAACATGGAAGTAAATAATCGGTATGGAGAACCATTCATGACTTCCATGTTCTAAGATTTATATTTAAAATCATATTCGAAATGAAATATTTCCATAGAAATTACGTCTTTCTACTTATTGCTTCAGCATTAACCACAGTACTGTGGTCACTAACGTATACCTCCTCACGTTTTGGCACTCGATTTTCACCGATGATGGCAGTCGATGGCACTGCCGAAAAGTCTGGTTTTGCAGAAAACATTGGACTACGGCTAAAGAGCCCGGGAAGCAATTTTAACAAAAAACTACTTCTTTGTTGCCGATAACGTAGTACACATATAAAAAATTCTCCCCTCCACCTTCAACTATCATTTTTAATAATAGAAAATTACCCCCACCCCGTTCACCTAACCTCTTCATTTATAGATATTTCATCTACGTTTCTACAGTGGATTACTATGAGCTTCTTATCAGGATACTTTATTTATAAAAATTAAGTACTTTACTCTTGCTAAATCATAAAATGTTTCTGGTAAACTACCCCTTTCTCTTAACCGATCTTCTCCAAAATCAACAGACCTTCCGTCCTCTACAATTCAGGGAACCATGCAAAAAAATATTTGATTCTGTTTGAATGTGCGGCAGTTATCGTTCGTCATGTAAACATTTCTCTAGTTACAACATAAAATGTTGCTGGTAAACTACCCCTTTCCCTTAACTGATCTTCACCAAAATCAATAGACATTGAGCTCTCTGCAACTCAGGAAAGAGTGCAAAAAATTATTTGATTCTCATTGAATTTTCGGCAGTTACCGTTCGTCATAAAAAAAATTACCCTTTTTAAAACATAAAACGTTGCTGATAAACTACCCCTTCCCTTAACCGATCTTCAACAAAATCAACAGACCTTGAGTTCTCTTTAGTTCAAAAAGGTATGCAAAAACCTAGTTGATTCTGTTTGAATTTACGGCAGTTATCGTTCGTCATATAAAAAATTACCCTTGTTAAAACATAAAATGTTGCTGGTAAACTACCCCTTTCCCTTAACCGATCTTCACCAACACAAATAGGCATTGAGAACTCTACAATACAAAGCTGTATGCAAAACATCATTTGATTCTGTTTGAATTTGCGGCTGTTATCGTTTACTATAGAAAAATATCGGTATGGAGAACCATACATGACTTCCATATTCTAAGATTTATATTTAAAATCATTTTCAGCCAAACAGCCAGGCTGTGTCTTACCTGCCTTTTTATTGCTGTATTAAATGAAAAATATTATATTACATTAAAATGAAAAAATTATAATTTTATTGCCTGGCAACAAAATTATTTTATTTTTAACAATTACCATTTTTCAAAAAGTTTAAATAAATTTTCAAGTACTTTACTCTTGTTAAAACGTAAAAGGTTGCAGGTAAACTACCCCTACCCCTTAACCGATCTTCACCAAAATCGCAAGTCATTGAGGCCTCTACAACCCAGGGACGTATGCAAAAAATTATTTGATTCTGTTTGAATTTGCGGCTGTTATCGTTTGCCATAGAAATACGCTTGATAAAAAAACGTTACAGGTAAACTACCCCTTCCCCTTAACCGATCTTCACCAAAAACAATACGTCTTGAGTACTCTACAAATCAGGGCAGTATGCAAAACATTATTTGATTCTGTTTGAATTTGCGGCTGATATCGTATGCCATAGAAAATACCATTGTTAAAAAAACGTTGCAGGTAAACTACCCCTTTCCTTCAACCGATCTTCACCAAAATCAACAGGTCTTGAGAACTCTACAATTTAGGGCTGTACGCAAATAATCTTTTGATTCTGTTTGAATTTGCGGCTGTTATCGTTTGCCATAGAAAATACCCTTGTTAAAAAAACGTTGCCGGTAATCTACCCCTTTCCCTCAACCGATCTTCACCAAAATCAACAGATCTTGAGAACACTATAATTCAGGGCAGTATGCGAAACATTATTTGATTCTGTTTGAATTTGCGGCTGTTATCGTTTGCCATAAGAAATACCCTTGTTAAAACATAAAACGTTACAGGTAAACTACCCCTTTCCCTTAACCGATCTTCACCAAAATCAACAGGTCTTGAGAACTCTACAAATCAGGCCTGTATGCGAAACATTTTTTGATTCTGTTTGAATTTGCGGCTGTTATCGTATGCCATAGAAAATACCATTGTTAAAAAAATGTTGCTGGTAAACTACCCCTTTCCCTCAACCGATCTTCACCAAAAACAAAAGGTCGCGAGTACTCTGCAAATCAGGGCTGTATGCAAGAAATTATTTGATTCTGTTTGAATTTGCGGCAGTTATCGATTGCCATAGAAAAAAAATCTACAGACACACACACACAGACAGACAGACAGAGACAGACAAACACACAGACACTTTTCGGAAAACGACTTTTTTTCATGTTTTGAGTGTAGTAGAATCAGAATCTGCAATAATCTCGAACACGATTTTTTTTGCCATCACCATACTTCCATTCCTTAAGGAATATGGAAGTAATACGCTTGATAAAAAAACGTTCCTGGTAAACTACCCCTTCCCCTTAACCGATCTTCACCAAAAACAACAGGTCTTGAGTACTCTACAAATCAGAGCTGTATGCAAAACATTATTTGATTCTGTTTGAATTTGCGGCTGTTATCGTTTGCCATAGGAAATACACTTGTTAAAAAAATGTTGCAGGTAAACTACCCCTTTCCCTCAACCGATCTTCACCAAAAACAATAGGTCTCGAGAACTCTACAACGTAGGGATGTATGCAAATAATCTTTTGATTCTGTTTGAATTTGCGGCTGTTATCGTTTGCCATACGAAATACCCTTGTTAAAACATAAAACGTTACAGGTAAACTACCCCTTTCCCTTAACCGATCTTTACCAAAATCAACAGATCTTGAGAACTCTACAATTCAGGGCGGTATGCGAAACATTATTTGATTCTGTTTGAATTTGCGGCTGTTATCGTTTGCCAAACAAACAAAATTACCCTTGCTAAAAAAAAACCGTTGCTGGTAAACTACCCCTTCCCCTTAACCGATCTTCACCAAAAATAAAAGGTCGCGAGTACTCAGCAAATCAGGCCTGTATGCGAAACATTATTTGATTCTGTTTGAATTTGCGGCTGTTATCGTTTGCCATAGGAAATACCCTTGTTAAAACATAAAACGTTACAGGTAAACTACCCCTTCCCCTTAACCGATCTTCACCAAAAACAACAGGTCTTGAGTACTCTACAAATCAGGGCTGTATGCAAAACATTATTTGATTCTGTTTGAATTTGCGGCTGTTATCGTATGCCATAGAAAATACCATTGTTAAAAAAATGTTGCAGGTAAACTACCCCTTTCCCTCAACCGATCTTCACCAAAATCAACATATCTTGAGAACATTACAATTCAGGGCTGTATGCGAAACATTATTTGATTCTGTTTGAATTTGCGGCTGTTATCGTTTGCCAAACAAACAAAATTACCCTTGCTAAAAAAAAACCGTTGCTGGTAAACTACCCCTTTCCCTCAACCGATCTTCACCAAAAACAAAAGGTCGCGAGTACTCTGCAAATCAGGGCTGTATGCAAAAAATTATTTGATTCTGTTTGAATTTGCGGCAGTTATCGATTGCCATAGAAAAAAAATCTACAGACACACACACACAGACAGACAGACAGAGACAGACAAACACACAGACACTTTTCGGAAAACGACTTTTTTTCATGTTTTGAGTGTAGTAGAATCAGAATCTGCAATAATCTCGAACACGATTTTTTTTGCCATCACCATACTTCCATTCCTTAAGGAATATGGAAGTAATACGCTTGATAAAAAAACGTTCCTGGTAAACTACCCCTTCCCCTTAACCGATCTTCACCAAAAACAACAGGTCTTGAGTACTCTACAAATCAGAGCTGTATGCAAAACATTATTTGATTCTGTTTGAATTTGCGGCTGTTATCGTTTGCCATAGGAAATACACTTGTTAAAAAAATGTTGCAGGTAAACTACCCCTTTCCCTCAACCGATCTTCACCAAAAACAATAGGTCTCGAGAACTCTACAACGTAGGGATGTATGCAAATAATCTTTTGATTCTGTTTGAATTTGCGGCTGTTATCGTTTGCCATACGAAATACCCTTGTTAAAACATAAAACGTTACAGGTAAACTACCCCTTTCCCTTAACCGATCTTTACCAAAATCAACAGATCTTGAGAACTCTACAATTCAGGGCGGTATGCGAAACATTATTTGATTCTATTTGAATTTGCGGCTGTTATCGTTTGCCAAACAAACAAAATTACCCTTGCTAAAAAAAAAACCGTTGCTGGTAAACTACCCCTTCCCCTTAACGATCTTCACCAAAAATAAAAGGTCGCGAGTACTCAGCAAATCAGGGCTGTATGCAAAAAATTATTTGATTCTGTTTGAATTTGCGGCAGTTATCGTTTGCCATAAAAAATACCCTTGTTAAAACATAAAACGTTACAGGTAAACTACCCCTTTCCCTTAACCGATCTTCACCAAAATCAACAGACCTTGAGAACTCTACAAATCAGGCCTGTATGCGAAACATTATTTGATTCTGTTTGAATTTGCGGCTGTTATCGTTTGCCATAGGAAATACCCTTGTTAAAACATAAAACGTTACAGGTAAACTACCCCTTCCCCTTAACCGATCTTCACCAAAAACAACAGGTCTTGAGTACTCTACAAATCAGGGCTGTATGCAAAACATTATTTGATTCTGTTTGAATTTGCGGCTGTTATCGTATGCCATAGAAAATACCATTGTTAAAAAAATGTTGCAGGTAAACTACCCCTTTCCCTCAACCGATCTTCACCAAAATCAACAGATCTTGAGAACATTACAATTCAGGGCTGTATGCGAAACATTATTTGATTCTGTTTGAATTTGCGGCTGTTATCGTTTGCCAAACAAACAAAATTACCCTTGCTAAAAAAAAACCGTTGCTGGTAAACTACCCCTTTCCCTCAACCGATCTTCACCAAAAACAAAAGGTCGCGAGTACTCTGCAAATCAGGGCTGTATGCAAAAAATTATTTGATTCTGTTTGAATTTGCGGCAGTTATCGATTGCCATAGAAAAAAAATCTACAGACACACACACACAGACAGACAGACAGAGACAGACAAACACACAGACACTTTTCGGAAAACGACTTTTTTTCATGTTTTGAGTGTAGTAGAATCAGAATCTGCAATAATCTCGAACACGATTTTTTTTGCCATCACCATACTTCCATTCCTTAAGGAATATGGAAGTAATACGCTTGATAAAAAAACGTTCCTGGTAACCTACCCCTTCCCCTTAACCGATCTTCACCAAAAACAACAGGTCTTGAGTACTCTACAAATCACAGCTGTATGCAAAACATTATTTGATTCTGTTTGAATTTGCGGCTGTTATCGTTTGCCATAGGAAATACACTTGTTAAAAAAACGTTGCAGGTAAACTACCCCTTTCCCTCAACCGATCTTCACCAAAAACAATAGGTCTCGAGAACTCTACAACGTAGGGATGTATGCAAATAATCTTTTGATTCTGTTTGAATTTGCGGCTGTTATCGTTTGCCATAGAAAATACCCTTGTTAAAAAAACGTTGCCGGTAAACTACCCCTTTCCCTCAACCGATCTTCACCAAAATCAACAGATCTTGAGAACACTACAATTCAGGGCAGTATGCGAAACATTATTTGATTCTGTTTGAATTTGCGGCTGTTATCGTTTGCCATAAGAAATACCCTTGTTAAAACATAAAACGTTACAGGTAAACTACCCCTTTCCCTTAACCGATCTTCACCAAAATCAACAGATCTTGAGAACTCTACAAATCAGGCCTGTATGCGAAACATTATTTGATTCTGTTTGAATTTGCGGCTGTTATCGTTTGCCATAGGAAATACCCTTGTTAAAACATAAAACGTTACTGGTAAACTACCCCTTCCCCTTAACCGATCTTCACCAAAAACAACAGGTCTTGAGTACTCTACAAATCAGGGCTGTATGCAAAACATTATTTGATTCTGTTTGAATTTGCGGCTGTTATCGTATGCCATAGAAAATACCATTGTTAAAAAAATGTTGCAGGTAAACTACCCCTTTCCCTCAACCGATCTTCACCAAAATCAACATATCTTGAGAACATTACAATTCAGGGCTGTATGCGAAACATTATTTGATTCTGTTTGAATTTGCGGCTGTTATCGTTTGCCAAACAAACAAAATTACCCTTGCTAAAAAAAAACCGTTGCTGGTAAACTACCCCTTTCCCTCAACCGATCTTCACCAAAAACAAAAGGTCGCGAGTACTCTGCAAATCAGGGCTGTATGCAAAAAATTATTTGATTCTGTTTGAATTTGCGGCAGTTATCGATTGCCATAGAAAAAAAATCTACAGACACACACACACAGACAGACAGACAGAGACAGACAAACACACAGACACTTTTCGGAAAACGACTTTTTTTCATGTTTTGAGTGTAGTAGAATCAGAATCTGCAATAATCTCGAACACGATTTTTTTTGCCATCACCATACTTCCATTCCTTAAGGAATATGGAAGTAATACGCTTGATAAAAAAACGTTCCTGGTAAACTACCCCTTCCCCTTAACCGATCTTCACCAAAAACAACAGGTCTTGAGTACTCTACAAATCAGAGCTGTATGCAAAACATTATTTGATTCTGTTTGAATTTGCGGCTGTTATCGTTTGCCATAGGAAATACACTTGTTAAAAAAACGTTGCAGGTAAACTACCCCTTTCCCTCAACCGATCTTCACCAAAAACAATAGGTCTCGAGAACTCTACAACGTAGGGATGTATGCAAATAATCTTTTGATTCTGTTTGAATTTGCGGCTGTTATCGTTTGCCATACGAAATACCCTTGTTAAAACATAAAACGTTACAGGTAAACTACCCCTTTCCCTTAACCGATCTTTACCAAAATCAACAGATCTTGAGAACTCTACAATTCAGGGCGGTATGCGAAACATTATTTGATTCTGTTTGAATTTGCGGCTGTTATCGTTTGCCAAACAAACAAAATTACCCTTGCTAAAAAAAAACCGTTGCTGGTAAACTACCCCTTCCCCTTAACCGATCTTCACCAAAAATAAAAGGTCGCGAGTACTCAGCAAATCAGGGCTGTATGCAAAAAATTATTTGATTCTGTTTGAATTTGCGGCAGTTATCGTTTGCCATAAGAAATACCCTTGTTAAAACATAAAACGTTACAGGTAAACTACCCCTTTCCCTTAACCGATCTTCACCAAAATCAACAGGTCTTGAGTACTCTACAAATCAGGGCTGTATGCAAAACATTATTTGATTCTGTTTGAATTTGCGGCTGTTATCGTATGCCATAGAAAATACCATTGTTAAAAAAATGTTGCAGGTAAACTACCCCTTTCCCTCAACCGATCTTCACCAAAATCAACAGATCTTGAGAACATTACAATTCAGGGCTGTATGCGAAACAATATTTGATTCTGTTTGAATTTGCGGCTGTTATCGTTTGCCAAACAAACAAAATTACCCTTGCTAAAAAAAAACCGTTGCTGGTAAACTACCCCTTTCCCTCAACCGATCTTCACCAAAAACAAAAGGTCGCGAGTACTCTGCAAATCAGGGCTGTATGCAAAAATTATTTGATTCTGTTTGAATTTGCGGCAGTTATCGATTGCCATAGAAAAAAAAATCTACAGACACACACACACAGACAGACAGACAGAGACAGACAAACACACAGACACTTTTCGGAAAACTACTTTTTTTCATGTTTTGAGTGTAGTAGAATCAGAATCTGCAATAATCTCGAACACGATTTTTTTTTGCCATCACCATACTTCCATTCCTTAAGGAATATGGAAGTAATACGCTTGATAAAAAAACGTTCCTGGTAACCTACCCCTTCCCCTTAACCGATCTTCACCAAAAACAACAGGTCTTGAGTACTCTACAAATCAGAGCTGTATGCAAAACATTATTTGATTCTGTTTGAATTTGCGGCTGTTATCGTTTGCCATAGGAAATACACTTGTTAAAAAAAACGTTGCAGGTAAACTACCCCTTTCCCTCAACCGATCTTCACCAAAAACAATAGGTCTCGAGAACTCTGCAACGTAGGGATGTATGCAAATAATCTTTTGATTCTGTTTGAATTTGCGGCTGTTATCGTTTGCCATAGAAAATACCCTTGTTAAAAAAAACGTTGCCGGTAAACTACCCCTTTCCCTCAACCGATCTTCACCAAAATCAACAGATCTTGAGAACACTACAATTCAGGGCAGTATGCGAAACATTATTTGATTCTGTTTGAATTTGCGGCTGTTATCGTTTGCCATAAGAAATACCCTTGTTAAAACATAAAACGTTACTGGTAAACTACCCCTTTCCCTTAACCGATCTTCACCAAAATCAACAGATCTTGAGAACTCTACAAATCAGGCCTGTATGCGAAACATTATTTGATTCTGTTTGAATTTGCGGCTGTTATCGTTTGCCATAGGAAATACCCTTGTTAAAACATAAAACGTTACAGGTAAACTACCCCTTCCCCTTAACCGATCTTCACCAAAAACAACAGGTCTTGAGTACTCTACAAATCAGGGCTGTATGCAAAACATTATTTGATTCTGTTTGAATTTGCGGCTGTTATCGTATGCCATAGAAAATACCATTGTTAAAAAAATGTTGCAGGTAAACTACCCCTTTCCCTCAACCGATCTTCACCAAAATCAACATATCTTGAGAACATTACAATTCAGGGCTGTATGCGAAACATTATTTGATTCTGTTTGAATTTGCGGCTGTTATCGTTTGCCAAACAAACAAAATTACCCTTGCTAAAAAAAAAAGTTGCTGGTAAACTACCCCTTTCCCTCAACCGATCTTCACCAAAAACAAAAGGTCGCGAGTACTCTGCAAATCAGGGCTGTATGCAAAAAATTATTTGATTCTGTTTGAATTTGCGGCAGTTATCGATTGCCATAGAAAAAAAATCTACAGACACACACACACAGACAGACAGACAGAGACAGACAAACACACAGACACTTTTCGGAAAACGACTTTTTTTCATGTTTTGAGTGTAGTAGAATCAGAATCTGCAATAATCTCGAACACGATTTTTTTTGCCATCACCATACTTCCATTCCTTAAGGAATATGGAAGTAATACGCTTGATAAAAAAACGTTCCTGGTAACCTACCCCTTCCCCTTAACCGATCTTCACCAAAAACAACAGGTCTTGAGTACTCTACAAATCAGAGCTGTATGCAAAACATTATTTGATTCTGTTTGAATTTGCGGCTGTTATCGTTTGCCATAGGAAATACACTTGTTAAAAAAACGTTGCAGGTAAACTACCCCTTTCCCTCAACCGATCTTCACCAAAAACAATAGGTCTCGAGAACTCTACAACGTAGGGATGTATGCAAATAATCTTTTGATTCTGTTTGAATTTGCGGCTGTTATCGTTTGCCATAGAAAATACCCTTGTTAAAAAAACGTTGCCGGTAAACTACCCCTTTCCCTCAACCGATCTTCACCAAAATCAACAGATCTTGAGAACACTACAATTCAGGGCAGTATGCGAAACATTATTTGATTCTGTTTGAATTTGCGGCTGTTATCGTTTGCCATAAGAAATACCCTTGTTAAAACATAAAACGTTACAGGTAAACTACCCCTTTCCCTTAACCGATCTTCACCAAAATCAACAGATCTTGAGAACTCTACAAATCAGGCCTGTATGCGAAACATTATTTGATTCTGTTTGAATTTGCGGCTGTTATCGTTTGCCATAGGAAATACCCTTGTTAAAACATAAAACGTTACAGGTAAACTACCCCTTCCCCTTAACCGATCTTCACCAAAAACAACAGGTCTTGAGTACTCTACAAATCAGGGCTGTATGCAAAACATTATTTGATTCTGTTTGAATTTGCGGCTGTTATCGTATGCCATAGAAAATACCATTGTTAAAAAAATGTTGCAGGTAAACTACCCCTTTCCCTCAACCGATCTTCACCAAAATCAACATATCTTGAGAACATTACAATTCAGGGCTGTATGCGAAACATTATTTGATTCTGTTTGAATTTGCGGCTGTTATCGTTTGCCAAACAAACAAAATTACCCTTGCTAAAAAAAAACCGTTGCTGGTAAACTACCCCTTTCCCTCAACCGATCTTCACCAAAAACAAAAGGTCGCGAGTACTCTGCAAATCAGGGCTGTATGCAAAAAATTATTTGATTCTGTTTGAATTTGCGGCAGTTATCGATTGCCATAGAAAAAAAATCTACAGACACACACACACAGACAGACAGACAGAGACAGACAAACACACAGACACTTTTCGGAAAACGACTTTTTTTCATGTTTTGAGTGTAGTAGAATCAGAATCTGCAATAATCTCGAACACGATTTTTTTTGCCATCACCATACTTCCATTCCTTAAGGAATATGGAAGTAATACGCTTGATAAAAAAACGTTCCTGGTAAACTACCCCTTCCCCTTAACCGATCTTCACCAAAAACAACAGGTCTTGAGTACTCTACAAATCAGAGCTGTATGCAAAACATTATTTGATTCTGTTTGAATTTGCGGCTGTTATCGTTTGCCATAGGAAATACACTTGTTAAAAAAACGTTGCAGGTAAACTACCCCTTTCCCTCAACCGATCTTCACCAAAAACAATAGGTCTCGAGAACTCTACAACGTAGGGATGTATGCAAATAATCTTTTGATTCTGTTTGAATTTGCGGCTGTTATCGTTTGCCATACGAAATACCCTTGTTAAAACATAAAACGTTACAGGTAAACTACCCCTTTCCCTTAACCGATCTTTACCAAAATCAACAGATCTTGAGAACTCTACAATTCAGGGCGGTATGCGAAACATTATTTGATTCTGTTTGAATTTGCGGCTGTTATCGTTTGCCAAACAAACAAAATTACCCTTGCTAAAAAAAAACCGTTGCTGGTAAACTACCCCTTCCCCTTAACCGATCTTCACCAAAAATAAAAGGTCGCGAGTACTCAGCAAATCAGGGCTGTATGCAAAAAATTATTTGATTCTGTTTGAATTTGCGGCAGTTATCGTTTGCCATAAGAAATACCCTTGTTAAAACATAAAACGTTACAGGTAAACTACCCCTTTCCCTTAACCGATCTTCACCAAAATCAACAGGTCTTGAGTACTCTACAAATCAGGGCTGTATGCAAAACATTATTTGATTCTGTTTGAATTTGCGGCTGTTATCGTATGCCATAGAAAATACCATTGTTAAAAAAATGTTGCAGGTAAACTACCCCTTTCCCTCAACCGATCTTCACCAAAATCAACAGATCTTGAGAACATTACAATTCAGGGCTGTATGCGAAACAATATTTGATTCTGTTTGAATTTGCGGCTGTTATCGTTTGCCAAACAAACAAAATTACCCTTGCTAAAAAAAAACCGTTGCTGGTAAACTACCCCTTTCCCTCAACCGATCTTCACCAAAAACAAAAGGTCGCGAGTACTCTGCAAATCAGGGCTGTATGCAAAAAATTATTTGATTCTGTTTGAATTTGCGGCAGTTATCGATTGCCATAGAAAAAAAATCTACAGACACACACACACAGACAGACAGACAGAGACAGACAAACACACAGACACTTTTCGGAAAACTACTTTTTTTCATGTTTTGAGTGTAGTACAATCAGAATCTGCAATAATCTCGAACACGATTTTTTTTGCCATCACCATACTTCCATTCCTTAAGGAATATGGAAGTAATACGCTTGATAAAAAAACGTTCCTGGTAACCTACCCCTTCCCCTTAACCGATCTTCACCAAAAACAACAGGTCTTGAGTACTCTACAAATCAGAGCTGTATGCAAAACATTATTTGATTCTGTTTGAATTTGCGGCTGTTATCGTTTGCCATAGGAAATACACTTGTTAAAAAAACGTTGCAGGTAAACTACCCCTTTCCCTCAACCGATCTTCACCAAAAACAAAAGGTCTCGAGAACTCTACAACGTAGGGATGTATGCAAATAATCTTTTGATTCTGTTTGAATTTGCGGCTGTTATCGTTTGCCATAGAAAATACCCTTGTTAAAAAAACGTTGCCGGTAAACTACCCCTTTCCCTCAACCGATCTTCACCAAAATCAACAGATCTTGAGAACACTACAATTCAGGGCAGTATGCGAAACATTATTTGATTCTGTTTGAATTTGCGGCTGTTATCGTTTGCCATAAGAAATACCCTTGTTAAAACATAAAACGTTACAGGTAAACTACCCCTTTCCCTTAACCGATCTTCACCAAAATCAACAGGTCTTGAGTACTCTACAAATCAGGGCTGTATGCAAAACATTATTTGATTCTGTTTGAATTTGCGGCTGTTATCGTATGCCATAGAAAATACCATTGTTAAAAAAATGTTGCAGGTAAACTACCCCTTTCCCTCAACCGATCTTCACCAAAATCAACAGATCTTGAGAACATTACAATTCAGGGCTGTATGCGAAACAATATTTGATTCTGTTTGAATTTGCGGCTGTTATCGTTTGCCAAACAAACAAAATTACCCTTGCTAAAAAAAAACCGTTGCTGGTAAACTACCCCTTTCCCTCAACCGATCTTCACCAAAAACAAAAGGTCGCGAGTACTCTGCAAATCAGGGCTGTATGCAAAAAATTATTTGATTCTGTTTGAATTTGCGGCAGTTATCGATTGCCATAGAAAAAAAATCTACAGACACACACACACAGACAGACAGACAGAGACAGACAAACACACAGACACTTTTCGGAAAACTACTTTTTTTCATGTTTTGAGTGTAGTAGAATCAGAATCTGCAATAATCTCGAACACGATTTTTTTTGCCATCACCATACTTCCATTCCTTAAGGAATATGGAAGTAATACGCTTAATAAAAAAACGTTCCTGGTAACCTACCCCTTCCCCTTAACCGATCTTCACCAAAAACAACAGGTCTTGAGTACTCTACAAATCAGAGCTGTATGCAAAACATTATTTGATTCTGTTTGAATTTGCGGCTGTTATCGTTTGCCATAGGAAATACACTTGTTAAAAAAACGTTGCAGGTAAACTACCCCTTTCCCTCAACCGATCTTCACCAAAAACAATAGGTCTCGAGAACTCTACAACGTAGGGATGTATGCAAATAATCTTTTGATTCTGTTTGAATTTGCGGCTGTTATCGTTTGCCATAGAAAATACCCTTGTTAAAAAAACGTTGCCGGTAAACTACCCCTTTCCCTCAACCGATCTTCACCAAAATCAACAGATCTTGAGAACACTACAATTCAGGGCAGTATGCGAAACATTATTTGATTCTGTTTGAATTTGCGGCTGTTATCGTTTGCCATAAGAAATACCCTTGTTAAAACATAAAACGTTACAGGTAAACTACCCCTTTCCCTTAACCGATCTTCACCAAAATCAACAGATCTTGAGAACTCTACAAATCAGGCCTGTATGCGAAACATTATTTGATTCTGTTTGAATTTGCGGCTGTTATCGTTTGCCATAGGAAATACCCTTGTTAAAACATAAAACGTTACAGGTAAACTACCCCTTCCCCTTAACCGATCTTCACCAAAAACAACAGGTCTTGAGTACTCTACAAATCAGGGCTGTATGCAAAACATTATTTGATTCTGTTTGAATTTGCGGCTGTTATCGTATGCCATAGAAAATACCATTGTTAAAAAAATGTTGCAGGTAAACTACCCCTTTCCCTCAACCGATCTTCACCAAAATCAACATATCTTGAGAACATTACAATTCAGGGCTGTATGCGAAACATTATTTGATTCTGTTTGAATTTGCGGCTGTTATCGTTTGCCAAACAAACAAAATTACCCTTGCTAAAAAAAAAAGTTGCTGGTAAACTACCCCTTTCCCTCAACCGATCTTCACCAAAAACAAAAGGTCGCGAGTACTCTGCAAATCAGGGCTGTATGCAAAAAATTATTTGATTCTGTTTGAATTTGCGGCAGTTATCGATTGCCATAGAAAAAAAATCTACAGACACACACACACAGACAGACAGACAGAGACAGACAAACACACAGACACTTTTCGGAAAACGACTTTTTTTCATGTTTTGAGTGTAGTAGAATCAGAATCTGCAATAATCTCGAACACGATTTTTTTTGCCATCACCATACTTCCATTCCTTAAGGAATATGGAAGTAATACGCTTGATAAAAAAACGTTCCTGGTAAACTACCCCTTCCCCTTAACCGATCTTCACCAAAAACAACAGGTCTTGAGTACTCTACAAATCAGAGCTGTATGCAAAACATTATTTGATTCTGTTTGAATTTGCGGCTGTTATCGTTTGCCATAGGAAATACACTTGTTAAAAAAATGTTGCAGGTAAACTACCCCTTTCCCTCAACCGATCTTCACCAAAAACAATAGGTCTCGAGAACTCTACAACGTAGGGATGTATGCAAATAATCTTTTGATTCTGTTTGAATTTGCGGCTGTTATCGTTTGCCATACGAAATACCCTTGTTAAAACATAAAACGTTACAGGTAAACTACCCCTTTCCCTTAACCGATCTTTACCAAAATCAACAGATCTTGAGAACTTTACAATTCAGGCCTGTATGCGAAACATTATTTGATTCTGTTTGAATTTGCGGCTGTTATCGTTTGCCATAGGAAATACCCTTGTTAAAACATAAAACGTTACAGGTAAACTACCCCTTCCCCTTAACCGATCTTCACCAAAAACAACAGGTCTTGAGTACTCTACAAATCAGGGCTGTATGCAAAACATTATTTGATTCTGTTTGAATTTGCGGCTGTTATCGTTTGCCATAAGAAATACCCTTGTTAAAACATAAAACGTTACAGGTAAACTACCCCTTTCCCTTAACCGATCTTCACCAAAATCAACAGATCTTGAGAACTCTACAAATCAGGCCTGTATGCGAAACATTATTTGATTCTGTTTGAATTTGCGGCTGTTATCGTTTGCCATAGGAAATACCCTTGTTAAAACATAAAACGTTACAGGTAAACTACCCCTTCCCCTTAACCGATCTTCACCAAAAACAACAGGTCTTGAGTACTCTACAAATCAGGGCTGTATGCAAAACATTATTTGATTCTGTTTGAATTTGCGGCTGTTATCGTTTGCCATAGAAAATACCCTTGTTAAAAAAACGTTGCCGGTAAACTACCCCTTTCCATCATCCAATCTTCACCAAAAACAATAGGTCTTGAGAACTCTACAACGTAGGGATGTATGCAAATAATCTTTTGATTCTGTTTGAATTTGCGGCTGTTATCGTTTGCCATACGAAATACCCTTGTTAAAACATAAAACGTTACAGGTAAACTACCCCTTTCCCTTAACCGATCTTTACCAAAATCAACAGATCTTGAGAACTCTACAATTCAGGGCGGTATGCGAAACATTATTTGATTCTGTTTGAATTTGCGGCTGTTATCGTTTGCCAAACAAACAAAATTACCCTTGCTAAAAAAAAACCGTTGCTGGTAAACTACCCCTTCCCCTTAACCGATCTTCACCAAAAATAAAAGGTCGCGAGTACTCAGCAAATCAGGGCTGTATGCAAAAAATTATTTGATTCTGTTTGAATTTGCGGCTGTTATCGTTTGCCATAGAAAATACCCTTGTTAAAAAAACGTTGCCGGTAAACTACCCCTTTCCATCATCCAATCTTCACCAAAAACAATAGGTCTTGAGAACTCTACAACGTAGGGATGTATGCAAATAATCTTTTGATTCTGTTTGAATTTGCGGCTGTTATCGTTTGCCATACGAAATACCCTTGTTAAAACATAAAACGTTACAGGTAAACTACCCCTTTCCCTTAACCGATCTTTACCAAAATCAACAGATCTTGAGAACTCTACAATTCAGGGCGGTATGCGAAACATTATTTGATTCTGTTTGAATTTGCGGCTGTTATCGTTTGCCAAACAAACAAAATTACCCTTGCTAAAAAAAAACCGTTGCTGGTAAACTACCCCTTCCCCTTAACCGATCTTCACCAAAAATAAAAGGTCGCGAGTACTCAGCAAATCAGGGCTGTATGCAAAAAATTATTTGATTCTGTTTGAATTTGCGGCAGTTATCGTTTGCCATAAAAAATACCCTTGTTAAAACATAAAACGTTACAGGTAAACTACCCCTTTCCCTTAACCGATCTTCACCAAAATCAACAGACCTTGAGAACTCTACAAATCAGGCCTGTATGCGAAACATTATTTGATTCTGTTTGAATTTGCGGCTGTTATCGTTTGCCATAGGAAATACCCTTGTTAAAACATAAAACGTTACAGGTAAACTACCCCTTCCCCTTAACCGATCTTCACCAAAAACAACAGGTCTTGAGTACTCTACAAATCAGGGCTGTATGCAAAACATTATTTGATTCTGTTTGAATTTGCGGCTGTTATCGTATGCCATAGAAAATACCATTGTTAAAAAAATGTTGCAGGTAAACTACCCCTTTCCCTCAACCGATCTTCACCAAAATCAACAGATCTTGAGAACGTTACAATTCAGGGCTGTATGCGAAACATTATTTGATTCCGTTTGAATTTGCGGCTGTTATCGTTTGCCAAACAAACAAAATTACCCTTGCTAAAAAAAAACCGTTGCTGGTAAACTACCCCTTTCCCTCAACCGATCTTCACCAAAAACAAAAGGTCGCGAGTACTCTGCAAATCAGGGCTGTATGCAAAAAATTATTTGATTCTGTTTGAATTTGCGGCAGTTATCGATTGCCATAGAAAAAAAATCTACAGACACACACACACAGACAGACAGACAGAGACAGACAAACACACAGACACTTTTCGGAAAACGACTTTTTTTCATGTTTTGAGTGTAGTAGAATCAGAATCTGCAATAATCTCGAACACGATTTTTTTTGCCATCACCATACTTCCATTCCTTAAGGAATATGGAAGTAATACGCTTGATAAAAAAACGTTCCTGGTAACCTACCCCTTCCCCTTAACCGATCTTCACCAAAAACAACAGGTCTTGAGTACTCTACAAATCAGAGCTGTATGCAAAACATTATTTGATTCTGTTTGAATTTGCGGCTGTTATCGTTTGCCATAGGAAATACACTTGTTAAAAAAACGTTGCAGGTAAACTACCCCTTTCCCTCAACCGAGCTTCACCAAAAACAATAGGTCTCGAGAACTCTACAACGTAGGGATGTATGCAAATAATCTTTTGATTCTGTTTGAATTTGCGGCTGTTATCGTTTGCCATAGAAAATACCCTTGTTAAAAAAACGTTGCCGGTAAACTACCCCTTTCCCTCAACCGATCTTCACCAAAATCAACAGATCTTGAGAACACTACAATTCAGGGCAGTATGCGAAACATTATTTGATTCTGTTTGAATTTGCGGCTGTTATCGTTTGCCATAAGAAATACCCTTGTTAAAACATAAAACGTTACAGGTAAACTACCCCTTTCCCTTAACCGATCTTCACCAAAATCAACAGATCTTGAGAACTCTACACTTCAGGCCTGTATGCGAAACATTATTTGATTCTGTTTGAATTTGCGGCTGTTATCGTTTGCCATAGGAAATACCCTTGTTAAAACATAAAACGTTACAGGTAAACTACCCCTTCCCCTTAACCGATCTTCACCAAAAACAACAGGTCTTGAGTACTCTACAAATCAGAGCTGTATGCAAAACATTATTTGATTCTGTTTGAATTTGCGGCTGTTATCGTTTGCCATAGGAAATACACTTGTTAAAAAAACGTTGCAGGTAAACTACCCCTTTCCCTCAACCGAGCTTCACCAAAAACAATAGGTCTCGAGAACTCTACAACGTAGGGATGTATGCAAATAATCTTTTGATTCTGTTTGAATTTGCGGCTGTTATCGTTTGCCATAGAAAATACCCTTGTTAAAAAAACGTTGCCGGTAAACTACCCCTTTCCCTCAACCGATCTTCACCAAAATCAACAGATCTTGAGAACACTACAATTCAGGGCAGTATGCGAAACATTATTTGATTCTGTTTGAATTTGCGGCTGTTATCGTTTGCCATAAGAAATACCCTTGTTAAAACATAAAACGTTACAGGTAAACTACCCCTTTCCCTTAACCGATCTTCACCAAAATCAACAGATCTTGAGAACTCTACAAATCAGGCCTGTATGCGAAACATTATTTGATTCTGTTTGAATTTGCGGCTGTTATCGTTTGCCATAGGAAATACCCTTGTTAAAACATAAAACGTTACAGGTAAACTACCCCTTCCCCTTAACCGATCTTCACCAAAAACAACAGGTCTTGAGTACTCTACAAATCAGGGCTGTATGCAAAACATTATTTGATTCTGTTTGAATTTGCGGCTGTTATCGTATGCCATAGAAAATACCATTGTTAAAAAAATGTTGC
Source organism: Magicicada septendecula (assembly GCA_034769895.1). NCBI lineage: Eukaryota > Metazoa > Arthropoda > Insecta > Hemiptera > Cicadidae > Magicicada > Magicicada septendecula. The sequence goes on along the minus strand of CM068367.1, from coordinate 714,449,129 downwards.
AGGTAAACTACCCCTTTCCCTCAACCGATCTTCACCAAAATCAACAGATCTTGAGAACATTACAATTCAGGGCTGTATGCGAAACAATATTTGATTCTGTTTGAATTTGCGGCTGTTATCGTTTGCCAAACAAACAAAATTACCCTTGCTAAAAAAAAACCGTTGCTGGTAAACTACCCCTTTCCCTCAACCGATCTTCACCAAAAACAAAAGGTCGCGAGTACTCTGCAAATCAGGGCTGTATGCAAAAAATTATTTGATTCTGTTTGAATTTGCGGCAGTTATCGATTGCCATAGAAAAAAAATCTACAGACACACACACACAGACAGACAGACAGAGACAGACAAACACACAGACACTTTTCGGAAAACGACTTTTTTTCATGTTTTGAGTGTAGTAGAATCAGAATCTGCAATAATCTCGAACACGATTTTTTTTGCCATCACCATACTTCCATTCCTTAAGGAATATGGAAGTAATACGCTTGATAAAAAAACGTTCCTGGTAAACTACCCCTTCCCCTTAACCGATCTTCACCAAAAACAACAGGTCTTGAGTACTCTACAAATCAGAGCTGTATGCAAAACATTATTTGATTCTGTTTGAATTTGCGGCTGTTATCGTTTGCCATAGGAAATACACTTTTTAAAAAAACGTTGCTGGTAAACTACCCCTTTCCCTCAACCGATCTTCACCAAAAACAATAGGCCTCGAGAACTCTACAACGTAGGGATGTATGCAAATAATCTTTTGATTCTGTTTGAATTTGCGGCTGTTATCGTTTGCCAAACAAACAAAATTACCCTTGCTAAAAAAAAACCGTTGCTGGTAAACTACCCCTTCCCCTTAACCGATCTTCACCAAAAATAAAAGGTCGCGAGTACTGAGCAAACCAGGGCTGTATGCAAAAAATTATTTGATTCTGTTTGAATTTGCGGCAGTTATCGTTTGCCATAAAAAATACCCTTGTTAAAACATAAAACGTTACAGGTAAACTACCCCTTTCCCTTAACCGATCTTCACCAAAATCAACAGACCTTGAGACCTCTACAAATCAGGCCTGTATGCGAAACATTATTTGATTCTGTTTGAATTTGCGGCTGTTATCGTTTGCCATAGGAAATACCCTTGTTAAAACATAAAACGTTACAGGTAAACTACCCCTTCCCCTTAACCGATCTTCACCAAAAACAACAGGTCTTGAGTACTCTACAAATCAGGGCTGTATGCAAAACATTATTTGATTCTGTTTGAATTTGCGGCTGTTATCGTATGCCATAGAAAATACCATTGTTAAAAAAATGTTGCAGGTAAACTACCCCTTTCCCTCAACCGATCTTCACAATCAACAGATCTTGAGAACATTACAATTCAGGGCTGTATGCGAAACATTATTTGATTCTGTTTGAATTTGCGGCTGTTATCGTTTGCCAAACAAACAAAATTACCCTTGCTAAAAAAAAACCGTTGCTGGTAAACTACCCCTTTCCCTCAACCGATCTTCACCAAAAACAAAAGGTCGCGAGTACTCTGCAAATCAGGGCTGTATGCAAAAAATTATTTGATTCTGTTTGAATTTGCGGCAGTTATCGATTGCCATAGAAAAAAAATCTACAGACACACACACACAGACAGACAGACAGAGACAGACAAACACACAGACACTTTTCGGAAAACGACTTTTTTTCATGTTTTGAGTGTAGTAGAATCAGAATCTGCAATAATCTCGAACACGATTTTTTTTGCCATCACCATACTTCCATTCCTTAAGGAATATGGAAGTAATACGCTTGATAAAAAAACGTTCCTGGTAACCTACCCCTTCCCCTTAACCGATCTTCACCAAAAACAACAGGTCTTGAGTACTCTACAAATCAGAGCTGTATGCAAAACATTATTTGATTCTGTTTGAATTTGCGGCTGTTATCGTTTGCCATAGGAAATACACTTGTTAAAAAAACGTTGCAGGTAAACTACCCCTTTCCCTCAACCGAGCTTCACCAAAAACAATAGGTCTCGAGAACTCTACAACGTAGGGATGTATGCAAATAATCTTTTGATTCTGTTTGAATTTGCGGCTGTTATCGTTTGCCATAGAAAATACCCTTGTTAAAAAAACGTTGCCGGTAAACTACCCCTTTCCCTCAACCGATCTTCACCAAAATCAACAGATCTTGAGAACACTACAATTCAGGGCAGTATGCGAAACATTATTTGATTCTGTTTGAATTTGCGGCTGTTATCGTTTGCCATAAGAAATACCCTTGTTAAAACATAAAACGTTACAGGTAAACTACCCCTTTCCCTTAACCGATCTTCACCAAAATCAACAGATCTTGAGAACTCTACAAATCAGGCCTGTATGCGAAACATTATTTGATTCTGTTTGAATTTGCGGCTGTTATCGTTTGCCATAGGAAATACCCTTGTTAAAACATAAAACGTTACAGGTAAACTACCCCTTCCCCTTAACCGATCTTCACCAAAAACAACAGGTCTTGAGTACTCTACAAATCAGGGCTGTATGCAAAACATTATTTGATTCTGTTTGAATTTGCGGCTGTTATCGTATGCCATAGAAAATACCATTGTTAAAAAAATGTTGCAGGTAAACTACCCCTTTCCCTCAACCGATCTTCACCAAAATCAACATATCTTGAGAACATTACAATTCAGGGCTGTATGCGAAACATTATTTGATTCTGTTTGAATTTGCGGCTGTTATCGTTTGCCAAACAAACAAAATTACCCTTGCTAAAAAAAAAAGTTGCTGGTAAACTACCCCTTTCCCTCAACCGATCTTCACCAAAAACAAAAGGTCGCGAGTACTCTGCAAATCAGGGCTGTATGCAAAAAATTATTTGATTCTGTTTGAATTTGCGGCAGTTATCGATTGCCATAGAAAAAAAATCTACAGACACACACACACAGACAGACAGACAGAGACAGACAAACACACAGACACTTTTCGGAAAACGACTTTTTTTCATGTTTTGAGTGTAGTAGAATCAGAATCTGCAATAATCTCGAACACGATTTTTTTTGCCATCACCATACTTCCATTCCTTAAGGAATATGGAAGTAATACGCTTGATAAAAAAACGTTCCTGGTAAACTACCCCTTCCCCTTAACCGATCTTCACCAAAAACAACAGGTCTTGAGTACTCTACAAATCAGAGCTGTATGCAAAACATTATTTGATTCTGTTTGAATTTGCGGCTGTTATCGTTTGCCATAGGAAATACACTTGTTAAAAAAATGTTGCAGGTAAACTACCCCTTTCCCTCAACCGATCTTCACCAAAAACAATAGGTCTCGAGAACTCTACAACGTAGGGATGTATGCAAATAATCTTTTGATTCTGTTTGAATTTGCGGCTGTTATCGTTTGCCATACGAAATACCCTTGTTAAAACATAAAACGTTACAGGTAAACTACCCCTTTCCCTTAACCGATCTTTACCAAAATCAACAGATCTTGAGAACTCTACAATTCAGGCCTGTATGCGAAACATTATTTGATTCTGTTTGAATTTGCGGCTGTTATCGTTTGCCATAGGAAATACCCTTGTTAAAACATAAAACGTTACAGGTAAACTACCCCTTCCCCTTAACCGATCTTCACCAAAAACAACAGGTCTTGAGTACTCTACAAATCAGGGCTGTATGCAAAACATTATTTGATTCTGTTTGAATTTGCGGCTGTTATCGTTTGCCATAAGAAATACCCTTGTTAAAACATAAAACGTTACAGGTAAACTACCCCTTCCCCTTAACCGATCTTCACCAAAAACAACAGGTCTTGAGTACTCTACAAATCAGGGCTGTATGCAAAACATTATTTGATTCTGTTTGAATTTGCGGCTGTTATCGTTTGCCATAGAAAATACCCTTGTTAAAAAAACGTTGCCGGTAAACTACCCCTTTCCATCATCCAATCTTCACCAAAAACAATAGGTCTTGAGAACTCTACAACGTAGGGATGTATGCAAATAATCTTTTGATTCTGTTTGAATTTGCGGCTGTTATCGTTTGCCATACGAAATACCCTTGTTAAAACATAAAACGTTACAGGTAAAGTACCCCTTTCCCTTAACCGATCTTTACCAAAATCAACAGATCTTGAGAACTCTACAATTCAGGGCGGTATGCGAAACATTATTTGATTCTGTTTGAATTTGCGGCTGTTATCGTTTGCCAAACAAACAAAATTACCCTTGCTAAAAAAAAACCGTTGCTGGTAAACTACCCCTTCCCCTTAACCGATCTTCACCAAAAATAAAAGGTCGCGAGTACTCAGCAAATCAGGGCTGTATGCAAAAAATTATTTGATTCTGTTTGAATTTGCGGCAGTTATCGTTTGCCATAAAAAATACCCTTGTTAAAACATAAAACGTTACAGGTAAACTACCCCTTTCCCTTAACCGATCTTCACCAAAATCAACAGACCTTGAGAACTCTACAAATCAGGCCTGTATGCGAAACATTATTTGATTCTGTTTGAATTTGCGGCTGTTATCGTTTGCCATAGGAAATACCCTTGTTAAAACATAAAACGTTACAGGTAAACTACCCCTTCCCCTTAACCGATCTTCACCAAAAACAACAGGTCTTGAGTACTCTACAAATCAGGGCTGTATGCAAAACATTATTTGATTCTGTTTGAATTTGCGGCTGTTATCGTATGCCATAGAAAATACCATTGTTAAAAAAATGTTGCAGGTAAACTACCCCTTTCCCTCAACCGATCTTCACCAAAATCAACAGATCTTGAGAACATTACAATTCAGGGCTGTATGCGAAACATTATTTGATTCCGTTTGAATTTGCGGCTGTTATCGTTTGCCAAACAAACAAAATTACCCTTGCTAAAAAAAAACCGTTGCTGGTAAACTACCCCTTTCCCTCAACCGATCTTCACCAAAAACAAAAGGTCGCGAGTACTCTGCAAATCAGGGCTGTATGCAAAAAATTATTTGATTCTGTTTGAATTTGCGGCAGTTATCGATTGCCATAGAAAAAAAATCTACAGACACACACACACAGACAGACAGACAGAGACAGACAAACACACAGACACTTTTCGGAAAACGACTTTTTTTCATGTTTTGAGTGTAGTAGAATCAGAATCTGCAATAATCTCGAACACGATTTTTTTTGCCATCACCATACTTCCATTCCTTAAGGAATATGGAAGTAATACGCTTGATAAAAAAACGTTCCTGGTAACCTACCCCTTCCCCTTAACCGATCTTCACCAAAAACAACAGGTCTTGAGTACTCTACAAATCAGAGCTGTATGCAAAACATTATTTGATTCTGTTTGAATTTGCGGCTGTTATCGTTTGCCATAGGAAATACACTTGTTAAAAAAACGTTGCAGGTAAACTACCCCTTTCCCTCAACCGAGCTTCACCAAAAACAATAGGTCTCGAGAACTCTACAACGTAGGGATGTATGCAAATAATCTTTTGATTCTGTTTGAATTTGCGGCTGTTATCGTTTGCCATAGAAAATACCCTTGTTAAAAAAACGTTGCCGGTAAACTACCCCTTTCCCTCAACCGATCTTCACCAAAATCAACAGATCTTGAGAACACTACAATTCAGGGCAGTATGCGAAACATTATTTGATTCTGTTTGAATTTGCGGCTGTTATCGTTTGCCATAAGAAATACCCTTGTTAAAACATAAAACGTTACAGGTAAACTACCCCTTTCCCTTAACCGATCTTCACCAAAATCAACAGATCTTGAGAACTCTACACTTCAGGCCTGTATGCGAAACATTATTTGATTCTGTTTGAATTTGCGGCTGTTATCGTTTGCCATAGGAAATACCCTTGTTAAAACATAAAACGTTACAGGTAAACTACCCCTTCCCCTTAACCGATCTTCACCAAAAACAACAGGTCTTGAGTACTCTACAAATCAGAGCTGTATGCAAAACATTATTTGATTCTGTTTGAATTTGCGGCTGTTATCGTTTGCCATAGGAAATACACTTGTTAAAAAAACGTTGCAGGTAAACTACCCCTTTCCCTCAACCGAGCTTCACCAAAAACAATAGGTCTCGAGAACTCTACAACGTAGGGATGTATGCAAATAATCTTTTGATTCTGTTTGAATTTGCGGCTGTTATCGTTTGCCATAGAAAATACCCTTGTTAAAAAAACGTTGCCGGTAAACTACCCCTTTCCCTCAACCGATCTTCACCAAAATCAACAGATCTTGAGAACACTACAATTCAGGGCAGTATGCGAAACATTATTTGATTCTGTTTGAATTTGCGGCTGTTATCGTTTGCCATAAGAAATACCCTTGTTAAAACATAAAACGTTACAGGTAAACTACCCCTTTCCCTTAACCGATCTTCACCAAAATCAACAGATCTTGAGAACTCTACAAATCAGGCCTGTATGCGAAACATTATTTGATTCTGTTTGAATTTGCGGCTGTTATCGTTTGCCATAGGAAATACCCTTGTTAAAACATAAAACGTTACAGGTAAACTACCCCTTCCCCTTAACCGATCTTCACCAAAAACAACAGGTCTTGAGTACTCTACAAATCAGGGCTGTATGCAAAACATTATTTGATTCTGTTTGAATTTGCGGCTGTTATCGTATGCCATAGAAAATACCATTGTTAAAAAAATGTTGCAGGTAAACTACCCCTTTCCCTCAACCGATCTTCACCAAAATCAACAGATCTTGAGAACATTACAATTCAGGGCTGTATGCGAAACAATATTTGATTCTGTTTGAATTTGCGGCTGTTATCGTTTGCCAAACAAACAAAATTACCCTTGCTAAAAAAAAACCGTTGCTGGTAAACTACCCCTTTCCCTCAACCGATCTTCACCAAAAACAAAAGGTCGCGAGTACTCTGCAAATCAGGGCTGTATGCAAAAAATTATTTGATTCTGTTTGAATTTGCGGCAGTTATCGATTGCCATAGAAAAAAAATCTACAGACACACACACACAGACAGACAGACAGAGACAGACAAACACACAGACACTTTTCGGAAAACGACTTTTTTTCATGTTTTGAGTGTAGTAGAATCAGAATCTGCAATAATCTCGAACACGATTTTTTTTGCCATCACCATACTTCCATTCCTTAAGGAATATGGAAGTAATACGCTTGATAAAAAAACGTTCCTGGTAAACTACCCCTTCCCCTTAACCGATCTTCACCAAAAACAACAGGTCTTGAGTACTCTACAAATCAGAGCTGTATGCAAAACATTATTTGATTCTGTTTGAATTTGCGGCTGTTATCGTTTGCCATAGGAAATACACTTTTTAAAAAAACGTTGCTGGTAAACTACCCCTTTCCCTCAACCGATCTTCACCAAAAACAATAGGCCTCGAGAACTCTACAACGTAGGGATGTATGCAAATAATCTTTTGATTCTGTTTGAATTTGCGGCTGTTATCGTTTGCCATACGAAATACCCTTGTTAAAACATAAAACGTTACAGGTAAACTACCCCTTTCCCTTAACCGATCTTTACCAAAATCAACAGATCTTGAGAACTCTACAATTCAGGGCGGTATGCGAAACATTATTTGATTCTGTTTGAATTTGCGGCTGTTATCGTTTGCCAAACAAACAAAATTACCCTTGCTAAAAAAAAACCGTTGCTCGTAAACTACCCCTTCCCCTTAACCGATCTTCACCAAAAATAAAAGGTCGCGAGTACTGAGCAAACCAGGGCTGTATGCAAAAAATTATTTGATTCTGTTTGAATTTGCGGCAGTTATCGTTTGCCATAAAAAATACCCTTGTTAAAACATAAAACGTTACAGGTAAACTACCCCTTTCCCTTAACCGATCTTCACCAAAATCAACAGACCTTGAGACCTCTACAAATCATGCCTGTATGCGAAACATTATTTGATTCTGTTTGAATTTGCGGCTGTTATCGTTTGCCATAGGAAATACCCTTGTTAAAACATAAAACGTTACAGGTAAACTACCCCTTCCCCTTAACCGATCTTCACCAAAAACAACAGGTCTTGAGTACTCTACAAATCAGGGCTGTATGCAAAACATTATTTGATTCTGTTTGAATTTGCGGCTGTTATCGTATGCCATAGAAAATACCATTGTTAAAAAAATGTTGCAGGTAAACTACCCCTTTCCCTCAACCGATCTTCACCAAAATCAACAGATCTTGAGAACATTACAATTCAGGGGTGTATGCGAAACATTATTTGATTCTGTTTGAATTTGCGGCTGTTATCGTTTGCCAAACAAACAAAATTACCCTTGCTAAAAAAAAACCGTTGCTGGTAAACTACCCCTTTCCCTCAACCGATCTTCACCAAAAACAAAAGGTCGCGAGTACTCTGCAAATCAGGGCTGTATGCAAAAAATTATTTGATTCTGTTTGAATTTGCGGCAGTTATCGATTGCCATAGAAAAAAAATCTACAGACACACACACACACAGACAGACAGACAGAGACAGACAAACACACAGACACTTTTCGGAAAACGACTTTTTTTCATGTTTTGAGTGTAGTAGAATCAGAATCTGCAATAATCTCGAACACGATTTTTTTTGCCATCACCATACTTCCATTCCTTAAGGAATATGGAAGTAATACGCTTGATAAAAAAACGTTCCTGGTAACCTACCCCTTCCCCTTAACCGATCTTCACCAAAAACAACAGGTCTTGAGTACTCTACAAATCAGAGCTGTATGCAAAACATTATTTGATTCTGTTTGAATTTGCGGCTGTTATCGTTTGCCATAGGAAATACACTTGTTAAAAAAACGTTGCAGGTAAACTACCCCTTTCCCTCAACCGAGCTTCACCAAAAACAATAGGTCTCGAGAACTCTACAACGTAGGGATGTATGCAAATAATCTTTTGATTCTGTTTGAATTTGCGGCTGTTATCGTTTGCCATAGAAAATACCCTTGTTAAAAAAACGTTGCCGGTAAACTACCCCTTTCCCTCAACCGATCTTCACCAAAATCAACAGAACTTGAGAACACTACAATTCAGGGCAGTATGCGAAACATTATTTGATTCTGTTTGAATTTGCGGCTGTTATCGTTTGCCATAAGAAATACCCTTGTTAAAACATAAAACGTTACAGGTAAACTACCCCTTTCCCTTAACCGATCTTCACCAAAATCAACAGATCTTGAGAACTCTACACATCAGGCCTGTATGCGAAACATTATTTGATTCTGTTTGAATTTGCGGCTGTTATCGTTTGCCATAGGAAATACCCTTGTTAAAACATAAAACGTTACAGGTAAACTACCCCTTCCCCTTAACCGATCTTCACCAAAAACAACAGGTCTTGAGTACTCTACAAATCAGAGCTGTATGCAAAACATTATTTGATTCTGTTTGAATTTGCGGCTGTTATCGTTTGCCATAGGAAATACACTTGTTAAAAAAACGTTGCAGGTAAACTACCCCTTTCCCTCAACCGAGCTTCACCAAAAACAATAGGTCTCGAGAACTCTACAACGTAGGGATGTATGCAAATAATCTTTTGATTCTGTTTGAATTTGCGGCTGTTATCGTTTGCCATAGAAAATACCCTTGTTAAAAAAACGTTGCCGGTAAACTACCCCTTTCCCTCAACCGATCTTCACCAAAATCAACAGATCTTGAGAACACTACAATTCAGGGCAGTATGCGAAACATTATTTGATTCTGTTTGAATTTGCGGCTGTTATCGTTTGCCATAAGAAATACCCTTGTTAAAACATAAAACGTTACAGGTAAACTACCCCTTTCCCTTAACCGATCTTCACCAAAATCAACAGATCTTGAGAACTCTACAAATCAGGCCTGTATGCGAAACATTATTTGATTCTGTTTGAATTTGCGGCTGTTATCGTTTGCCATAGGAAATACCCTTGTTAAAACATAAAACGTTACAGGTAAACTACCCCTTCCCCTTAACCGATCTTCACCAAAAACAACAGGTCTTGAGTACTCTACAAATCAGGGCTGTATGCAAAACATTATTTGATTCTGTTTGAATTTGCGGCTGTTATCGTATGCCATAGAAAATACCATTGTTAAAAAAATGTTTCAGGTAAACTACCCCTTTCCCTCAACCGATCTTCACCAAAATCAACAGATCTTGAGAACATTACAATTCAGGGCTGTATGCGAAACAATATTTGATTCTGTTTGAATTTGCGGCTGTTATCGTTTGCCAAACAAACAAAATTACCCTTGCTAAAAAAAAACCGTTGCTGGTAAACTACCCCTTTCCCTCAACCGATCTTCACCAAAAACAAAAGGTCGCGAGTACTCTGCAAATCAGGGCTGTATGCAAAAAATTATTTGATTCTGTTTGAATTTGCGGCAGTTATCGATTGCCATAGAAAAAAAATCTACAGACACACACACACAGACAGACAGACAGAGACAGACAAACACACAGACACTTTTCGGAAAACGACTTTTTTTCATGTTTTGAGTGTAGTAGAATCAGAATCTGCAATAATCTCGAACACGATTTTTTTTGCCATCACCATACTTCCATTCCTTAAGGAATATGGAAGTAATACGCTTGATAAAAAAACGTTCCTGGTAAACTACCCCTTCCCCTTAACCGATCTTCACCAAAAACAACAGGTCTTGAGTACTCTACAAATCAGAGCTGTATGCAAAACATTATTTGATTCTGTTTGAATTTGCGGCTGTTATCGTTTGCCATAGGAAATACACTTTTTAAAAAAACGTTGCAGGTAAACTACCCCTTTCCCTCAACCGATCTTCACCAAAAACAACAGGCCTCGAGAACTCTACAACGTAGGGATGTATGCAAATAATCTTTTGATTCTGTTTGAATTTGCGGCTGTTATCGTTTGCCATACGAAATACCCTTGTTAAAACATAAAACGTTACAGGTAAACTACCCCTTTCCCTTAACCGATCTTTACCAAAATCAACAGATCTTGAGAACTCTACAATTCAGGGCGGTATGCGAAACATTATTTGATTCTGTTTGAATTTGCGGCTGTTATCGTTTGCCAAACAAACAAAATTACCCTTGCTAAAAAAAAACCGTTGCTGGTAAACTACCCCTTCCCCTTAACCGATCTTCACCAAAAATAAAAGGTCGCGAGTACTGAGCAAACCAGGGCTGTATGCAAAAAATTATTTGATTCTGTTTGAATTTGCGGCAGTTATCGTTTGCCATAAAAAATACCCTTGTTAAAACATAAAACGTTACAGGTAAACTACCCCTTTCCCTTAACCGATCTTCACCAAAATCAACAGACCTTGAGACCTCTACAAATCAGGCCTGTATGCGAAACATTATTTGATTCTGTTTGAATTTGCGGCTGTTATCGTTTGCCATAGGAAATACCCTTGTTAAAACATAAAACGTTACAGGTAAACTACCCCTTCCCCTTAACCGATCTTCACCAAAAACAACAGGTCTTGAGTACTCTACAAATCAGGGCTGTATGCAAAACATTATTTGATTCTGTTTGAATTTGCGGCTGTTATCGTATGCCATAGAAAATACCATTGTTAAAAAAATGTTGCAGGTAAACTACCCCTTTCCCTCAACCGATCTTCACCAAAATCAACAGATCTTGAGAACATTAAAATTCAGGGGTGTATGCGAAACATTATTTGATTCTGTTTGAATTTGCGGCTGTTATCGTTTGCCAAACAAACAAAATTACCCTTGCTAAAAAAAAACCGTTGCTGGTAAACTACCCATTTCCCTCAACCGATCTTCACCAAAAACAAAAGGTCGCGAGTACTCTGCAAATCAGGGCTGTATGCAAAAAATTATTTGATTCTGTTTGAATTTGCGGCAGTTATCGATTGCCATAGAAAAAAAATCTACAGACACACACACACAGACAGACAGACAGAGACAGACAAACACACAGACACTTTTCGGAAAACGACTTTTTTTCATGTTTTGAGTGTAGTAGAATCAGAATCTGCAATAATCTCGAACACGATTTTTTTTGCCATCACCATACTTCCATTCCTTAAGGAATATGGAAGTAATACGCTTGATAAAAAAACGTTCCTGGTAACCTACCCCTTCCCCTTAACCGATCTTCACCAAAAACAACAGGTCTTGAGTACTCTACAAATCAGAGCTGTATGCAAAACATTATTTGATTCTGTTTGAATTTGCGGCTGTTATCGTTTGCCATAGGAAATACACTTGTTAAAAAAACGTTGCAGGTAAACTACCCCTTTCCCTCAACCGAGCTTCACCAAAAACAATAGGTCTCGAGAACTCTACAACGTAGGGATGTATGCAAATAATCTTTTGATTCTGTTTGAATTTGCGGCTGTTATCGTTTGCCATAGAAAATACCCTTGTTAAAAAAACGTTGCCGGTAAACTACCCCTTTCCCTCAACCGATCTTCACCAAAATCAACAGATCTTGAGAACACTACAATTCAGGGCAGTATGCGAAACATTATTTGATTCTGTTTGAATTTGCGGCTGTTATCGTTTGCCATAAGAAATACCCTTGTTAAAACATAAAACGTTACAGGTAAACTACCCCTTTCCCTTAACCGATCTTCACCAAAATCAACAGATCTTGAGAACTCTACACTTCAGGCCTGTATGCGAAACATTATTTGATTCTGTTTGAATTTGCGGCTGTTATCGTTTGCCATAGGAAATACCCTTGTTAAAACATAAAACGTTACAGGTAAACTACCCCTTCCCCTTAACCGATCTTCACCAAAAACAACAGGTCTTGAGTACTCTACAAATCAGAGCTGTATGCAAAACATTATTTGATTCTGTTTGAATTTGCGGCTGTTATCGTTTGCCATAGGAAATACACTTGTTAAAAAAACGTTGCTGGTAAACTACCCCTTTCCCTCAACCGAGCTTCACCAAAAACAATAGGTCTCGAGAACTCTACAACGTAGGGATGTATGCAAATAATCTTTTGATTCTGTTTGAATTTGCGGCTGTTATCGTTTGCCATAGAGAATACCCTTGTTAAAAAAACGTTGCCGGTAAACTACCCCTTTCCCTCAACCGATCTTCACCAAAATCAACAGATCTTGAGAACACTACAATTCAGGGCAGTATGCGAAACATTATTTGATTCTGTTTGAATTTGCGGCTGTTATCGTTTGCCATAAGAAATACCCTTGTTAAAACATAAAACGTTACAGGTAAACTACCCCTTTCCCTTAACCGATCTTCACCAAAATCAACAGATCTTGAGAACTCTACAAATCAGGCCTGTATGCGAAACATTATTTGATTCTGTTTGAATTTGCGGCTGTTATCGTTTGCCATAGGAAATACCCTTGTTAAAACATAAAACGTTACAGGTAAACTACCCCTTCCCCTTAACCGATCTTCACCAAAAACAACAGGTCTTGAGTACTCTACAAATCAGGGCTGTATGCAAAACATTATTTGATTCTGTTTGAATTTGCGGCTGTTATCGTATGCCATAGAAAATACCATTGTTAAAAAAATGTTGCAGGTAAACTACCCCTTTCCCTCAACCGATCTTCACCAAAATCAACAGATCTTGAGAACATTACAATTCAGGGCTGTATGCGAAACAATATTTGATTCTGTTTGAATTTGCGGCTGTTATCGTTTGCCAAACAAACAAAATTACCCTTGCTAAAAAAAAACCGTTGCTGGTAAACTACCCCTTTCCCTCAACCGATCTTCACCAAAAACAAAAGGTCGCGAGTACTCTGCAAATCAGGGCTGTATGCAAAAAATTATTTGATTCTGTTTGAATTTGCGGCAGTTATCGATTGCCATAGAAAAAAAATCTACAGACACACACACACAGACAGACAGACAGAGACAGACAAACACACAGACACTTTTCGGAAAACGACTTTTTTTCATGTTTTGAGTGTAGTAGAATCAGAATCTGCAATAATCTCGAACACGATTTTTTTTGCCATCACCATACTTCCATTCCTTAAGGAATATGGAAGTAATACGCTTGATAAAAAAACGTTCCTGGTAAACTACCCCTTCCCCTTAACCGATCTTCACCAAAAACAACAGGTCTTGAGTACTCTACAAATCAGAGCTGTATGCAAAACATTATTTGATTCTGTTTGAATTTGCGGCTGTTATCGTTTGCCATAGGAAATACACTTTTTAAAAAAACGTTGCTGGTAAACTACCCCTTTCCCTCAACCGATCTTCACCAAAAACAATAGGCCTCGAGAACTCTACAACGTAGGGATGTATGCAAATAATCTTTTGATTCTGTTTGAATTTGCGGCTGTTATCGTTTGCCATACGAAATACCCTTGTTAAAACATAAAACGTTACAGGTAAACTACCCCTTTCCCTTAACCGATCTTTACCAAAATCAACAGATCTTGAGAACTCTACAATTCAGGGCGGTATGCGAAACATTATTTGATTCTGTTTGAATTTGCGGCTGTTATCGTTTGCCAAACAAACAAAATTACCCTTGCTAAAAAAAAACCGTTGCTGGTAAACTACCCCTTCCCCTTAACCGATCTTCACCAAAAATAAAAGGTCGCGAGTACTGAGCAAACCAGGGCTGTATGCAAAAAATTATTTGATTCTGTTTGAATTTGCGGCAGTTATCGTTTGCCATAAAAAATACCCTTGTTAAAACATAAAACGTTACAGGTAAACTACCCCTTTCCCTTAACCGATCTTCACCAAAATCAACAGACCTTGAGACCTCTACAAATCAGGCCTGTATGCGAAACATTATTTGATTCTGTTTGAATTTGCGGCTGTTATCGTTTGCCATAGGAAATACCCTTGTTAAAACATAAAACGTTACAGGTAAACTACCCCTTCCCCTTAACCGATCTTCACCAAAAACAACAGGTCTTGAGTACTCTACAAATCAGGGCTGTATGCAAAACATTATTTGATTCTGTTTGAATTTGCGGCTGTTATCGTATGCCATAGAAAATACCATTGTTAAAAAAATGTTGCAGGTAAACTACCCCTTTCCCTCAACCGATCTTCACCAAAATCAACAGATCTTGAGAACATTACAATTCAGGGGTGTATGCGAAACATTATTTGATTCTGTTTGAATTTGCGGCTGTTATCGTTTGCCAAACAAACAAAATTACCCTTGCTAAAAAAAAACCGTTGCTGGTAAACTACCCCTTTCCCTCAACCGATCTTCACCAAAAACAAAAGGTCGCGAGTACTCTGCAAATCAGGGCTGTATGCAAAAAATTATTTGATTCTGTTTGAATTTGCGGCAGTTATCGATTGCCATAGAAAAAAAATCTACAGACACACACACACAGACAGACAGACAGAGACAGACAAACACACAGACACTTTTCGGAAAACGACTTTTTTTCATGTTTTGAGTGTAGTAGAATCAGAATCTGCAATAATCTCGAACACGATTTTTTTTGCCATCACCATACTTCCATTCCTTAAGGAATATGGAAGTAATACGCTTGATAAAAAAACGTTCCTGGTAACCTACCCCTTCCCCTTAACCGATCTTCACCAAAAACAACAGGTCTTGAGTACTCTACAAATCAGAGCTGTATGCAAAACATTATTTGATTCTGTTTGAATTTGCGGCTGTTATCGTTTGCCATAGGAAATACACTTGTTAAAAAAACGTTGCAGGTAAACTACCCCTTTCCCTCAACCGAGCTTCACCAAAAACAATAGGTCTCGAGAACTCTACAACGTAGGGATGTATGCAAATAATCTTTTGATTCTGTTTGAATTTGCGGCTGTTATCGTTTGCCATAGAAAATACCCTTGTTAAAAAAACGTTGCCGGTAAACTACCCCTTTCCCTCAACCGATCTTCACCAAAATCAACAGATCTTGAGAACACTACAATTCAGGGCAGTATGCGAAACATTATTTGATTCTGTTTGAATTTGCGGCTGTTATCGTTTGCCATAAGAAATACCCTTGTTAAAACATAAAACGTTACAGGTAAACTACCCCTTTCCCTTAACCGATCTTCACCAAAATCAACAGATCTTGAGAACTCTACACATCAGGCCTGTATGCGAAACATTATTTGATTCTGTTTGAATTTGCGGCTGTTATCGTTTGCCATAGGAAATACCCTTGTTAAAACATAAAACGTTACAGGTAAACTACCCCTTCCCCTTAACCGATCTTCACCAAAAACAACAGGTCTTGAGTACTCTACAAATCAGAGCTGTATGCAAAACATTATTTGATTCTGTTTGAATTTGCGGCTGTTATCGTTTGCCATAGGAAATACACTTGTTAAAAAAACGTTGCAGGTAAACTACCCCTTTCCCTCAACCGAGCTTCACCAAAAACAATAGGTCTCGAGAACTCTACAACGTAGGGATGTATGCAAATAATCTTTTGATTCTGTTTGAATTTGCGGCTGTTATCGTTTGCCATAGAAAATACCCTTGTTAAAAAAACGTTGCCGGTAAACTACCCCTTTCCCTCAACCGATCTTCACCAAAATCAACAGATCTTGAGAACACTACAATTCAGGGCAGTATGCGAAACATTATTTGATTCTGTTTGAATTTGCGGCTGTTATCGTTTGCCATAAGAAATACCCTTGTTAAAACATAAAACGTTACAGGTAAACTACCCCTTTCCCTTAACCGATCTTCACCAAAATCAACAGATCTTGAGAACTCTACAAATCAGGCCTGTATGCGAAACATTATTTGATTCTGTTTGAATTTGCGGCTGTTATCGTTTGCCATAGGAAATACCCTTGTTAAAACATAAAACGTTACAGGTAAACTACCCCTTCCCCTTAACCGATCTTCACCAAAAACAACAGGTCTTGAGTACTCTACAAATCAGGGCTGTATGCAAAACATTATTTGATTCTGTTTGAATTTGCGGCTGTTATCGTATGCCATAGAAAATACCATTGTTAAAAAAATGTTGCAGGTAAACTACCCCTTTCCCTCAACCGATCTTCACCAAAATCAACAGATCTTGAGAACATTACAATTCAGGGCTGTATGCGAAACAATATTTGATTCTGTTTGAATTTGCGGCTGTTATCGTTTGCCAAACAAACAAAATTACCCTTGCTAAAAAAAAACCGTTGCTGGTAAACTACCCCTTTCCCTCAACCGATCTTCACCAAAAACAAAAGGTCGCGAGTACTCTGCAAATCAGGGCTGTATGCAAAAAATTATTTGATTCTGTTTGAATTTGCGGCAGTTATCGATTGCCATAGAAAAAAAATCTACAGACACACACACACAGACAGACAGACAGAGACAGACAAACACACAGACACTTTTCGGAAAACGACTTTTTTTCATGTTTTGAGTGTAGTAGAATCAGAATCTGCAATAATCTCGAACACGATTTTTTTTGCCATCACCATACTTCCATTCCTTAAGGAATATGGAAGTAATACGCTTGATAAAAAAACGTTCCTGGTAAACTACCCCTTCCCCTTAACCGATCTTCACCAAAAACAACAGGTCTTGAGTACTCTACAAATCAGAGCTGTATGCAAAACATTATTTGATTCTGTTTGAATTTGCGGCTGTTATCGTTTGCCATAGGAAATACACTTTTTAAAAAAACGTTGCAGGTAAACTACCCCTTTCCCTCAACCGATCTTCACCAAAAACAATAGGCCTCGAGAACTCTACAACGTAGGGATGTATGCAAATAATCTTTTGATTCTGTTTGAATTTGCGGCTGTTATCGTTTGCCATACGAAATACCCTTGTTAAAACATAAAACGTTACAGGTAAACTACCCCTTTCCCTTAACCGATCTTTACCAAAATCAACAGATCTTGAGAACTCTACAATTCAGGGCGGTATGCGAAACATTATTTGATTCTGTTTGAATTTGCGGCTGTTATCGTTTGCCAAACAAACAAAATTACCCTTGCTAAAAAAAAACCGTTGCTGGTAAACTACCCCTTCCCCTTAACCGATCTTCACCAAAAATAAAAGGTCGCGAGTACTGAGCAAACCAGGGCTGTATGCAAAAAATTATTTGATTCTGTTTGAATTTGCGGCAGTTATCGTTTGCCATAAAAAATACCCTTGTTAAAACATAAAACGTTACAGGTAAACTACCCCTTTCCCTTAACCGATCTTCACCAAAATCAACAGACCTTGAGACCTCTACAAATCAGGCCTGTATGCGAAACATTATTTGATTCTGTTTGAATTTGCGGCTGTTATCGTTTGCCATAGGAAATACCCTTGTTAAAACATAAAACGTTACAGGTAAACTACCCCTTCCCCTTAACCGATCTTCACCAAAAACAACAGGTCTTGATTACTCTACAAATCAGGGCTGTATGCAAAACATTATTTGATTCTGTTTGAATTTGCGGCTGTTATCGTATGCCATAGAAAATACCATTGTTAAAAAAATGTTGCAGGTAAACTACCCCTTTCCCTCAACCGATCTTCACCAAAATCAACAGATCTTGAGAACATTACAATTCAGGGGTGTATGCGAAACATTATTTGATTCTGTTTGAATTTGCGGCTGTTATCGTTTGCCAAACAAACAAAATTACCCTTGCTAAAAAAAAACCGTTGCTGGTAAACTACCCCTTTCCCTCAACCGATCTTCACCAAAAACAAAAGGTCGCGAGTACTCTGCAAATCAGGGCTGTATGCAAAAAATTATTTGATTCTGTTTGAATTTGCGGCAGTTATCGATTGCCATAGAAAAAAAATCTACAGACACACACACACAGACAGACAGACAGAGACAGACAAACACACAGACACTTTTCGGAAAACGACTTTTTTTCATGTTTTGAGTGTAGTAGAATCAGAATCTGCAATAATCTCGAACACGATTTTTTTTGCCATCACCATACTTCCATTCCTTAAGGAATATGGAAGTAATACGCTTGATAAAAAAACGTTCCTGGTAACCTACCCCTTCCCCTTAACCGATCTTCACCAAAAACAACAGGTCTTGAGTACTCTACAAATCAGAGCTGTATGCAAAACATTATTTGATTCTGTTTGAATTTGCGGCTGTTATCGTTTGCCATAGGAAATACACTTGTTAAAAAAACGTTGCAGGTAAACTACCCCTTTCCCTCAACCGAGCTTCACCAAAAACAATAGGTCTCGAGAACTCTACAACGTAGGGATGTATGCAAATAATCTTTTGATTCTGTTTGAATTTGCGGCTGTTATCGTTTGCCATAGAAAATACCCTTGTTAAAAAAACGTTGCCGGTAAACTACCCCTTTCCCTCAACCGATCTTCACCAAAATCAACAGATCTTGAGAACACTACAATTCAGGGCAGTATGCGAAACATTATTTGATTCTGTTTGAATTTGCGGCTGTTATCGTTTGCCATAAGAAATACCCTTGTTAAAACATAAAACGTTACAGGTAAACTACCCCTTTCCCTTAACCGATCTTCACCAAAATCAACAGATCTTGAGAACTCTACAAATCAGGCCTGTATGCGAAACATTATTTGATTCTGTTTGAATTTGCGGCTGTTATCGTTTGCCATAGGAAATACCCTTGTTAAAACATAAAACGTTACAGGTAAACTACCCCTTCCCCTTAACCGATCTTCACCAAAAACAACAGGTCTTGAGTACTCTACAAATCAGGGCTGTATGCAAAACATTATTTGATTCTGTTTGAATTTGCGGCTGTTATCGTATGCCATAGAAAATACCATTGTTAAAAAAATGTTGCAGGTAAACTACCCCTTTCCCTCAACCGATCTTCACCAAAATCAACAGATCTTGAGAACATTACAATTCAGGGCTGTATGCGAAACAATATTTGATTCTGTTTGAATTTGCGGCTGTTATCGTTTGCCAAACAAACAAAATTACCCTTGCTAAAAAAAAACCGTTGCTGGTAAACTACCCCTTTCCCTCAACCGATCTTCACCAAAAACAAAAGGTCGCGAGTACTCTGCAAATCAGGGCTGTATGCAAAAAATTATTTGATTCTGTTTGAATTTGCGGCAGTTATCGATTGCCATAGAAAAAAAATCTACAGACACACACACACAGACAGACAGACAGAGACAGACAAACACACAGACACTTTTCGGAAAACGACTTTTTTTCATGTTTTGAGTGTAGTAGAATCAGAATCTGCAATAATCTCGAACACGATTTTTTTTGCCATCACCATACTTCCATTCCTTAAGGAATATGGAAGTAATACGCTTGATAAAAAAACGTTCCTGGTAAACTACCCCTTCCCCTTAACCGATCTTCACCAAAAACAACAGGTCTTGAGTACTCTACAAATCAGAGCTGTATGCAAAACATTATTTGATTCTGTTTGAATTTGCGGCTGTTATCGTTTGCCATAGGAAATACACTTTTTAAAAAAACGTTGCTGGTAAACTACCCCTTTCCCTCAACCGATCTTCACCAAAAACAATAGGCCTCGAGAACTCTACAACGTAGGGATGTATGCAAATAATCTTTTGATTCTGTTTGAATTTGCGGCTGTTATCGTTTGCCATACGAAATACCCTTGTTAAAACATAAAACGTTACAGGTAAACTACCCCTTTCCCTTAACCGATCTTTACCAAAATCAACAGATCTTGAGAACTCTACAATTCAGGGCGGTATGCGAAACATTATTTGATTCTGTTTGAATTTGCGGCTGTTATCGTTTGCCAAACAAACAAAATTACCCTTGCTAAAAAAAAACCGTTGCTGGTAAACTACCCCTTCCCCTTAACCGATCTTCACCAAAAATAAAAGGTCGCGAGTACTGAGCAAACCAGGGCTGTATGCAAAAAATTATTTGATTCTGTTTGAATTTGCGGCAGTTATCGTTTGCCATAAAAAATACCCTTGTTAAAACATAAAACGTTACAGGTAAACTACCCCTTTCCCTTAACCGATCTTCACCAAAATCAACAGACCTTGAGACCTCTACAAATCAGGCCTGTATGCGAAACATTATTTGATTCTGTTTGAATTTGCGGCTGTTATCGTTTGCCATAGGAAATACCCTTGTTAAAACATAAAACGTTACAGGTAAACTACCCCTTCCCCTTAACCGATCTTCACCAAAAACAACAGGTCTTGAGTACTCTACAAATCAGGGCTGTATGCAAAACATTATTTGATTCTGTTTGAATTTGCGGCTGTTATCGTATGCCATAGAAAATACCATTGTTAAAAAAATGTTGCAGGTAAACTACCCCTTTCCCTCAACCGATCTTCACCAAAATCAACAGATCTTGAGAACATTACAATTCAGGGGTGTATGCGAAACATTATTTGATTCTGTTTGAATTTGCGGCTGTTATCGTTTGCCAAACAAACAAAATTACCCTTGCTAAAAAAAAACCGTTGCTGGTAAACTACCCCTTTCCCTCAACCGATCTTCACCAAAAACAAAAGGTCGCGAGTACTCTGCAAATCAGGGCTGTATGCAAAAAATTATTTGATTCTGTTTGAATTTGCGGCAGTTATCGATTGCCATAGAAAAAAAATCTACAGACACACACACACAGACAGACAGACAGAGACAGACAAACACACAGACACTTTTCGGAAAACGACTTTTTTTCATGTTTTGAGTGTAGTAGAATCAGAATCTGCAATAATCTCGAACACGATTTTTTTTGCCATCACCATACTTCCATTCCTTAAGGAATATGGAAGTAATACGCTTGATAAAAAAACGTTCCTGGTAACCTACCCCTTCCCCTTAACCGATCTTCACCAAAAACAACAGGTCTTGAGTACTCTACAAATCAGAGCTGTATGCAAAACATTATTTGATTCTGTTTGAATTTGCGGCTGTTATCGTTTGCCATAGGAAATACACTTGTTAAAAAAACGTTGCAGGTAAACTACCCCTTTCCCTCAACCGAGCTTCACCAAAAACAATAGGTCTCGAGAACTCTACAACGTAGGGATGTATGCAAATAATCTTTTGATTCTGTTTGAATTTGCGGCTGTTATCGTTTGCCATAGAAAATACCCTTGTTAAAAAAACGTTGCCGGTAAACTACCCCTTTCCCTCAACCGATCTTCACCAAAATCAACAGATCTTGAGAACACTACAATTCAGGGCAGTATGCGAAACATTATTTGATTCTGTTTGAATTTGCGGCTGTTATCGTTTGCCATAAGAAATACCCTTGTTAAAACATAAAACGTTACAGGTAAACTACCCCTTTCCCTTAACCGATCTTCACCAAAATCAACAGATCTTGAGAATTCTACACATCAGGCCTGTATGCGAAACATTATTTGATTCTGTTTGAATTTGCGGCTGTTATCGTTTGCCATAGGAAATACCCTTGTTAAAACATAAAACGTTACAGGTAAACTACCCCTTCCCCTTAACCGATCTTCACCAAAAACAACAGGTCTTGAGTACTCTACAAATCAGAGCTGTATGCAAAACATTATTTGATTCTGTTTGAATTTGCGGCTGTTATCGTTTGCCATAGGAAATACACTTGTTAAAAAAACGTTGCAGGTAAACTACCCCTTTCCCTCAACCGAGCTTCACCAAAAACAATAGGTCTCGACAACTCTACAACGTAGGGATGTATGCAAATAATCTTTTGATTCTGTTTGAATTTGCGGCTGTTATCGTTTGCCATAGAAAATACCCTTGTTAAAAAAACGTTGCCGGTAAACTACCCCTTTCCCTCAACCGATCTTCACCAAAATCAACAGATCTTGAGAACACTACAATTCAGGGCAGTATGCGAAACATTATTTGATTCTGTTTGAATTTGCGGCTGTTATCGTTTGCCATAAGAAATACCCTTGTTAAAACATAAAACGTTACAGGTAAACTACCCCTTTCCCTTAACCGATCTTCACCAAAATCAACAGATCTTGAGAACTCTACAAATCAGGCCTGTATGCGAAACATTATTTGATTCTGTTTGAATTTGCGGCTGTTATCGTTTGCCATAGGAAATACCCTTGTTAAAACATAAAACGTTACAGGTAAACTACCCCTTCCCCTTAACCGATCTTCACCAAAAACAACAGGTCTTGAGTACTCTACAAATCAGGGCTGTATGCAAAACATTATTTGATTCTGTTTGAATTTGCGGCTGTTATCGTATGCCATAGAAAATACCATTGTTAAAAAAATGTTGCAGGTAAACTACCCCTTTCCCTCAACCGATCTTCACCAAAATCAACAGATCTTGAGAACATTACAATTCAGGGCTGTATGCGAAACAATATTTGATTCTGTTTGAATTTGCGGCTGTTATCGTTTGCCAAACAAACAAAATTACCCTTGCTAAAAAAAAACCGTTGCTGGTAAACTACCCCTTTCCCTCAACCGATCTTCACCAAAAACAAAAGGTCGCGAGTACTCTGCAAATCAGGGCTGTATGCAAAAAATTATTTGATTCTGTTTGAATTTGCGGCAGTTATCGATTGCCATAGAAAAAAAATCTACAGACACACACACACAGACAGACAGACAGAGACAGACAAACACACAGACACTTTTCGGAAAACGACTTTTTTTCATGTTTTGAGTGTAGTAGAATCAGAATCTGCAATAATCTCGAACACGATTTTTTTTGCCATCACCATACTTCCATTCCTTAAGGAATATGGAAGTAATACGCTTGATAAAAAAACGTTCCTGGTAAACTACCCCTTCCCCTTAACCGATCTTCACCAAAAACAACAGGTCTTGAGTACTCTACAAATCAGAGCTGTATGCAAAACATTATTTGATTCTGTTTGAATTTGCGGCTGTTATCGTTTGCCATAGGAAATACACTTTTTAAAAAAACGTTGCAGGTAAACTACCCCTTTCCCTCAACCGATCTTCACCAAAAACAATAGGCCTCGAGAACTCTACAACGTAGGGATGTATGCAAATAATCTTTTGATTCTGTTTGAATTTGCGGCTGTTATCGTTTGCCATACGAAATACCCTTGTTAAAACATAAAACGTTACAGGTAAACTACCCCTTTCCCTTAACCGATCTTTACCAAAATCAACAGATCTTGAGAACTCTACAATTCAGGGCGGTATGCGAAACATTATTTGATTCTGTTTGAATTTGCGGCTGTTATCGTTTGCCAAACAAACAAAATTACCCTTGCTAAAAAAAAACCGTTGCTGGTAAACTACCCCTTCCCCTTAACCGATCTTCACCAAAAATAAAAGGTCGCGAGTACTGAGCAAACCAGGGCTGTATGCAAAAAATTATTTGATTCTGTTTGAATTTGCGGCAGTTATCGTTTGCCATAAAAAATACCCTTGTTAAAACATAAAACGTTACAGGTAAACTACCCCTTTCCCTTAACCGATCTTCACCAAAATCAACAGACCTTGAGACCTCTACAAATCAGGCCTGTATGCGAAACATTATTTGATTCTGTTTGAATTTGCGGCTGTTATCGTTTGCCATAGGAAATACCCTTGTTAAAACATAAAACGTTACAGGTAAACTACCCCTTCCCCTTAACCGATCTTCACCAAAAACAACAGGTCTTGATTACTCTACAAATCAGGGCTGTATGCAAAACATTATTTGATTCTGTTTGAATTTGCGGCTGTTATCGTATGCCATAGAAAATACCATTGTTAAAAAAATGTTGCAGGTAAACTACCCCTTTCCCTCAACCGATCTTCACCAAAATCAACAGATCTTGAGAACATTACAATTCAGGGGTGTATGCGAAACATTATTTGATTCTGTTTGAATTTGCGGCTGTTATCGTTTGCCAAACAAACAAAATTACCCTTGCTAAAAAAAAACCGTTGCTGGTAAACTACCCCTTTCCCTCAACCGATCTTCACCAAAAACAAAAGGTCGCGAGTACTCTGCAAATCAGGGCTGTATGCAAAAAATTATTTGATTCTGTTTGAATTTGCGGCAGTTATCGATTGCCATAGAAAAAAAATCTACAGACACACACACACAGACAGACAGACAGAGACAGACAAACACACAGACACTTTTCGGAAAACGACTTTTTTTCATGTTTTGAGTGTAGTAGAATCAGAATCTGCAATAATCTCGAACACGATTTTTTTTGCCATCACCATACTTCCATTCCTTAAGGAATATGGAAGTAATACGCTTGATAAAAAAACGTTCCTGGTAACCTACCCCTTCCCCTTAACCGATCTTCACCAAAAACAACAGGTCTTGAGTACTCTACAAATCAGAGCTGTATGCAAAACATTATTTGATTCTGTTTGAATTTGCGGCTGTTATCGTTTGCCATAGGAAATACACTTGTTAAAAAAACGTTGCAGGTAAACTACCCCTTTCCCTCAACCGAGCTTCACCAAAAACAATAGGTCTCGAGAACTCTACAACGTAGGGATGTATGCAAATAATCTTTTGATTCTGTTTGAATTTGCGGCTGTTATCGTTTGCCATAGAAAATACCCTTGTTAAAAAAACGTTGCCGGTAAACTACCCCTTTCCCTCAACCGATCTTCACCAAAATCAACAGATCTTGAGAACACTACAATTCAGGGCAGTATGCGAAACATTATTTGATTCTGTTTGAATTTGCGGCTGTTATCGTTTGCCATAAGAAATACCCTTGTTAAAACATAAAACGTTACAGGTAAACTACCCCTTTCCCTTAACCGATCTTCACCAAAATCAACAGATCTTGAGAACTCTACACATCAGGCCTGTATGCGAAACATTATTTGATTCTGTTTGAATTTGCGGCTGTTATCGTTTGCCATAGGAAATACCCTTGTTAAAACATAAAACGTTACAGGTAAACTACCCCTTCCCCTTAACCGATCTTCACCAAAAACAACAGGTCTTGAGTACTCTACAAATCAGAGCTGTATGCAAAACATTATTTGATTCTGTTTGAATTTGCGGCTGTTATCGTTTGCCATAGGAAATACACTTGTTAAAAAAACGTTGCAGGTAAACTACCCCTTTCCCTCAACCGAGCTTCACCAAAAACAATAGGTCTCGAGAACTCTACAACGTAGGGATGTATGCAAATAATCTTTTGATTCTGTTTGAATTTGCGGCTGTTATCGTTTGCCATAGAAAATACCCTTGTTAAAAAAACGTTGCCGGTAAACTACCCCTTTCCCTCAACCGATCTTCACCAAAATCAACAGATCTTGAGAACACTACAATTCAGGGCAGTATGCGAAACATTATTTGATTCTGTTTGAATTTGCGGCTGTTATCGTTTGCCATAAGAAATACCCTTGTTAAAACATAAAACGTTACAGGTAAACTACCCCTTTCCCTTAACCGATCTTCACCAAAATCAACAGATCTTGAGAACTCTACACATCAGGCCTGTATGCGAAACATTATTTGATTCTGTTTGAATTTGCGGCTGTTATCGTTTGCCATAGGAAATACCCTTGTTAAAACATAAAACGTTACAGGTAAACTACCCCTTCCCCTTAACCGATCTTCACCAAAAACAACAGGTCTTGAGTACTCTACAAATCAGAGCTGTATGCAAAACATTATTTGATTCTGTTTGAATTTGCGGCTGTTATCGTTTGCCATAGGAAATACACTTGTTAAAAAAACGTTGCAGGTAAACTACCCCTTTCCCTCAACCGAGCTTCACCAAAAACAATAGGTCTCGAGAACTCTACAACGTAGGGATGTATGCAAATAATCTTTTGATTCTGTTTGAATTTGCGGCTGTTATCGTTTGCCATAGAAAATACCCTTGTTAAAAAAACGTTGCCGGTAAACTACCCCTTTCCCTCAACCGATCTTCACCAAAATCAACAGATCTTGAGAACACTACAATTCAGGGCAGTATGCGAAACATTATTTGATTCTGTTTGAATTTGCGGCTGTTATCGTTTGCCATAAGAAATACCCTTGTTAAAACATAAAACGTTACAGGTAAACTACCCCTTTCCCTTAACCGATCTTCACCAAAATCAACAGATCTTGAGAACTCTACAAATCAGGCCTGTATGCGAAACATTATTTGATTCTGTTTGAATTTGCGGCTGTTATCGTTTGCCATAGGAAATACCCTTGTTAAAACATAAAACGTTACAGGTAAACTACCCCTTCCCCTTAACCGATCTTCACCAAAAACAACAGGTCTTGAGTACTCTACAAATCAGGGCTGTATGCAAAACATTATTTGATTCTGTTTGAATTTGCGGCTGTTATCGTATGCCATAGAAAATACCATTGTTAAAAAAATGTTGCAGGTAAACTACCCCTTTCCCTCAACCGATCTTCACCAAAATCAACAGATCTTGAGAACATTACAATTCAGGGCTGTATGCGAAACAATATTTGATTCTGTTTGAATTTGCGGCTGTTATCGTTTGCCAAACAAACAAAATTACCCTTGCTAAAAAAAAACCGTTGCTGGTAAACTACCCCTTTCCCTCAACCGATCTTCACCAAAAACAAAAGGTCGCGAGTACTCTGCAAATCAGGGCTGTATGCAAAAAATTATTTGATTCTGTTTGAATTTGCGGCAGTTATCGATTGCCATAGAAAAAAAATCTACAGACACACACACACAGACAGACAGACAGAGACAGACAAACACACAGACACTTTTCGGAAAACGACTTTTTTTCATGTTTTGAGTGTAGTAGAATCAGAATCTGCAATAATCTCGAACACGATTTTTTTTGCCATCACCATACTTCCATTCCTTAAGGAATATGGAAGTAATACGCTTGATAAAAAAACGTTCCTGGTAAACTACCCCTTCCCCTTAACCGATCTTCACCAAAAACAACAGGTCTTGAGTACTCTACAAATCAGAGCTGTATGCAAAACATTATTTGATTCTGTTTGAATTTGCGGCTGTTATCGTTTGCCATAGGAAATACACTTTTTAAAAAAACGTTGCAGGTAAACTACCCCTTTCCCTCAACCGATCTTCACCAAAAACAATAGGCCTCGAGAACTCTACAACGTAGGGATGTATGCAAATAATCTTTTGATTCTGTTTGAATTTGCGGCTGTTATCGTTTGCCATACGAAATACCCTTGTTAAAACATAAAACGTTACAGGTAAACTACCCCTTTCCCTTAACCGATCTTTACCAAAATCAACAGATCTTGAGAACTCTACAATTCAGGGCGGTATGCGAAACATTATTTGATTCTGTTTGAATTTGCGGCTGTTATCGTTTGCCAAACAAACAAAATTACCCTTGCTAAAAAAAAACCGTTGCTGGTAAACTACCCCTTCCCCTTAACCGATCTTCACCAAAAATAAAAGGTCGCGAGTACTGAGCAAACCAGGGCTGTATGCAAAAAATTATTTGATTCTGTTTGAATTTGCGGCAGTTATCGTTTGCCATAAAAAATACCCTTGTTAAAACATAAAACGTTACAGGTAAACTACCCCTTTCCCTTAACCGATCTTCACCAAAATCAACAGACCTTGAGACCTCTACAAATCAGGCCTGTATGCGAAACATTATTTGATTCTGTTTGAATTTGCGGCTGTTATCGTTTGCCATAGGAAATACCCTTGTTAAAACATAAAACGTTACAGGTAAACTACCCCTTCCCCTTAACCGATCTTCACCAAAAACAACAGGTCTTGATTACTCTACAAATCAGGGCTGTATGCAAAACATTATTTGATTCTGTTTGAATTTGCGGCTGTTATCGTATGCCATAGAAAATACCATTGTTAAAAAAATGTTGCAGGTAAACTACCCCTTTCCCTCAACCGATCTTCACCAAAATCAACAGATCTTGAGAACATTACAATTCAGGGGTGTATGCGAAACATTATTTGATTCTGTTTGAATTTGCGGCTGTTATCGTTTGCCAAACAAACAAAATTACCCTTGCTAAAAAAAAACCGTTGCTGGTAAACTACCCCTTTCCCTCAACCGATCTTCACCAAAAACAAAAGGTCGCGAGTACTCTGC
Organism: Magicicada septendecula; assembly: GCA_034769895.1. NCBI lineage: Eukaryota > Metazoa > Arthropoda > Insecta > Hemiptera > Cicadidae > Magicicada > Magicicada septendecula. The sequence goes on along the minus strand of CM068367.1, from coordinate 714,420,293 downwards.
AAATCAGGGCTGTATGCAAAAAATTATTTGATTCTGTTTGAATTTGCGGCAGTTATCGATTGCCATAGAAAAAAAATCTACAGACACACACACACAGACAGACAGACAGAGACAGACAAACACACAGACACTTTTCGGAAAACGACTTTTTTTCATGTTTTGAGTGTAGTAGAATCAGAATCTGCAATAATCTCGAACACGATTTTTTTTGCCATCACCATACTTCCATTCCTTAAGGAATATGGAAGTAATACGCTTGATAAAAAAACGTTCCTGGTAACCTACCCCTTCCCCTTAACCGATCTTCACCAAAAACAACAGGTCTTGAGTACTCTACAAATCAGAGCTGTATGCAAAACATTATTTGATTCTGTTTGAATTTGCGGCTGTTATCGTTTGCCATAGGAAATACACTTGTTAAAAAAACGTTGCAGGTAAACTACCCCTTTCCCTCAACCGAGCTTCACCAAAAACAATAGGTCTCGAGAACTCTACAACGTAGGGATGTATGCAAATAATCTTTTGATTCTGTTTGAATTTGCGGCTGTTATCGTTTGCCATAGAAAATACCCTTGTTAAAAAAACGTTGCCGGTAAACTACCCCTTTCCCTCAACCGATCTTCACCAAAATCAACAGATCTTGAGAACACTACAATTCAGGGCAGTATGCGAAACATTATTTGATTCTGTTTGAATTTGCGGCTGTTATCGTTTGCCATAAGAAATACCCTTGTTAAAACATAAAACGTTACAGGTAAACTACCCCTTTCCCTTAACCGATCTTCACCAAAATCAACAGATCTTGAGAACTCTACACATCAGGCCTGTATGCGAAACATTATTTGATTCTGTTTGAATTTGCGGCTGTTATCGTTTGCCATAGGAAATACCCTTGTTAAAACATAAAACGTTACAGGTAAACTACCCCTTCCCCTTAACCGATCTTCACCAAAAACAACAGGTCTTGAGTACTCTACAAATCAGAGCTGTATGCAAAACATTATTTGATTCTGTTTGAATTTGCGGCTGTTATCGTTTGCCATAGGAAATACACTTGTTAAAAAAACGTTGCAGGTAAACTACCCCTTTCCCTCAACCGAGCTTCACCAAAAACAATAGGTCTCGAGAACTCTACAACGTAGGGATGTATGCAAATAATCTTTTGATTCTGTTTGAATTTGCGGCTGTTATCGTTTGCCATAGAAAATACCCTTGTTAAAAAAACGTTGCCGGTAAACTACCCCTTTCCCTCAACCGATCTTCACCAAAATCAACAGATCTTGAGAACACTACAATTCAGGGCAGTATGCGAAACATTATTTGATTCTGTTTGAATTTGCGGCTGTTATCGTTTGCCATAAGAAATACCCTTGTTAAAACATAAAACGTTACAGGTAAACTACCCCTTTCCCATAACCGATCTTCACCAAAATCAACAGATCTTGAGAACTCTACAAATCAGGCCTGTATGCGAAACATTATTTGATTCTGTTTGAATTTGCGGCTGTTATCGTTTGCCATAGGAAATACCCTTGTTAAAACATAAAACGTTACAGGTAAACTACCCCTTCCCCTTAACCGATCTTCACCAAAAACAACAGGTCTTGAGTACTCTACAAATCAGGGCTGTATGCAAAACATTATTTGATTCTGTTTGAATTTGCGGCTGTTATCGTATGCCATAGAAAATACCATTGTTTAAAAAATTTTGCAGGTAAACTACCCCTTTCCCTCAACCGATCTTCACCAAAATCAACAGATCTTGAGAACATTACAATTCAGGGCTGTATGCGAAACAATATTTGATTCTGTTTGAATTTGCGGCTGTTATCGTTTGCCAAACAAACAAAATTACCCTTGCTAAAAAAAAACCGTTGCTGGTAAACTACCCCTTTCCATCAACCGATCTTCACCAAAAACAAAAGGTCGCGAGTACTCTGCAAATCAGGGCTGTATGCAAAAAATTATTTGATTCTGTTTGAATTTGCGGCAGTTATCGATTGCCATAGAAAAAAAATCTACAGACACACACACACAGACAGACAGACAGAGACAGACAAACACACAGACACTTTTCGGAAAACGACTTTTTTTCATGTTTTGAGTGTAGTAGAATCAGAATCTGCAATAATCTCGAACACGATTTTTTTTGCCATCACCATACTTCCATTCCTTAAGGAATATGGAAGTAATACGCTTGATAAAAAAACGTTCCTGGTAAACTACCCCTTCCCCTTAACCGATCTTCACCAAAAACAACAGGTCTTGAGTACTCTACAAATCAGAGCTGTATGCAAAACATTATTTGATTCTGTTTGAATTTGCGGCTGTTATCGTTTGCCATAGGAAATACACTTTTTAAAAAAACGTTGCAGGTAAACTACCCCTTTCCCTCAACCGATCTTCACCAAAAACAACAGGCCTCGAGAACTCTACAACGTAGGGATGTATGCAAATAATCTTTTGATTCTGTTTGAATTTGCGGCTGTTATCGTTTGCCATACGAAATACCCTTGTTAAAACATAAAACGTTACAGGTAAACTACCCCTTTCCCTTAACCGATCTTTACCAAAATCAACAGATCTTGAGAACTCTACAATTCAGGGCGGTATGCGAAACATTATTTGATTCTGTTTGAATTTACGGCTGTTATCGTTTGCCAAACAAACAAAATTACCCTTGCTAAAAAAAAACCGTTGCTGGTAAACTACCCCTTCCCCTTAACCGATCTTCACCAAAAATAAAAGGTCGCGAGTACTGAGCAAACCAGGGCTGTATGCAAAAAATTATTTGATTCTGTTTGAATTTGCGGCAGTTATCGTTTGCCATAAAAAATACCCTTGTTAAAACATAAAACGTTACAGGTAAACTACCCCTTTCCCTTAACCGATCTTCACCAAAATCAACAGACCTTGAGACCTCTACAAATCAGGCCTGTATGCGAAACATTATTTGATTCTGTTTGAATTTGCGGCTGTTATCGTTTGCCATAGGAAATACCCTTGTTAAAACATAAAACGTTACAGGTAAACTACCCCTTCCCCTTAACCGATCTTCACCAAAAACAACAGGTCTTGAGTACTCTACAAATCAGGGCTGTATGCAAAACATTATTTGATTCTGTTTGAATTTGCGGCTGTTATCGTATGCCATAGAAAATACCATTGTTAAAAAAATGTTGCAGGTAAACTACCCCTTTCCCTCAACCGATCTTCACCAAAATCAACAGATCTTGAGAACATTACAATTCAGGGCTGTATGCGAAACATTATTTGATTCTGTTTGAATTTGCGGCTGTTATCGTTTGCCAAACAAACAAAATTACCCTTGCTAAAAAAAAACCGTTGCTGGTAAACTACCCCTTTCCCTCAACCGATCTTCACCAAAAACAAAAGGTCGCGAGTACTCTGCAAATCAGGGCTGTATGCAAAAAATTATTTGATTCTGTTTGAATTTGCGGCAGTTATCGATTGCCATAGAAAAAAAATCTACAGACACACACACACAGACAGACAGACAGAGACAGACAAACACACAGACACTTTTCGGAAAACGACTTTTTTTCATGTTTTGAGTGTAGTAGAATCAGAATCTGCAATAATCTCGAACACGATTTTTTTTGCCATCACCATACTTCCATTCCTTAAGGAATATGGAAGTAATACGCTTGATAAAAAAACGTTCCTGGTAACCTACCCCTTCCCCTTAACCGATCTTCACCAAAAACAACAGGTCTTGAGTACTCTACAAATCAGAGCTGTATGCAAAACATTATTTGATTCTGTTTGAATTTGCGGCTGTTATCGTTTGCCATAGGAAATACACTTGTTAAAAAAACGTTGCAGGTAAACTACCCCTTTCCCTCAACCGAGCTTCACCAAAAACAATAGGTCTCGAGAACTCTACAACGTAGGGATGTATGCAAATAATCTTTTGATTCTGTTTGAATTTGCGGCTGTTATCGTTTGCCATAGAAAATACCCTTGTTAAAAAAACGTTGCCGGTAAACTACCCCTTTCCCTCAACCGATCTTCACCAAAATCAACAGATCTTGAGAACACTACAATTCAGGGCAGTATGCGAAACATTATTTGATTCTGTTTGAATTTGCGGCTGTTATCGTTTGCCATAAGAAATACCCTTGTTAAAACATAAAACGTTACAGGTAAACTACCCCTTTCCCTTAACCGATCTTCACCAAAATCAACAGATCTTGAGAACTCTACACATCAGGCCTGTATGCGAAACATTATTTGATTCTGTTTGAATTTGCGGCTGTTATCGTTTGCCATAGGAAATACCCTTGTTAAAACATAAAACGTTACAGGTAAACTACCCCTTCCCCTTAACCGATCTTCACCAAAAACAACAGGTCTTGAGTACTCTACAAATCAGAGCTGTATGCAAAACATTATTTGATTCTGTTTGAATTTGCGGCTGTTATCGTTTGCCATAGGAAATACACTTGTTAAAAAAACGTTGCAGGTAAACTACCCCTTTCCCTCAACCGAGCTTCACCAAAAACAATAGGTCTCGAGAACTCTACAACGTAGGGATGTATGCAAATAATCTTTTGATTCTGTTTGAATTTGCGGCTGTTATCGTTTGCCATAGAAAATACCCTTGTTAAAAAAACGTTGCCGGTAAACTACCCCTTTCCCTCAACCGATCTTCACCAAAATCAACAGATCTTGAGAACACTACAATTCAGGGCAGTATGCGAAACATTATTTGATTCTGTTTGAATTTGCGGCTGTTATCGTTTGCCATAAGAAATACCCTTGTTAAAACATAAAACGTTACAGGTAAACTACCCCTTTCCCTTAACCGATCTTCACCAAAATCAACAGATCTTGAGAACTCTACAAATCAGGCCTGTATGCGAAACATTATTTGATTCTGTTTGAATTTGCGGCTGTTATCGTTTGCCATAGGAAATACCCTTGTTAAAACATAAAACGTTACAGGTAAACTACCCCTTCCCCTTAACCGATCTTCACCAAAAACAACAGGTCTTGAGTACTCTACAAATCAGGGCTGTATGCAAAACATTATTTGATTCTGTTTGAATTTGCGGCTGTTATCGTATGCCATAGAAAATACCATTGTTAAAAAAATGTTGCAGGTAAACTACCCCTTTCCCTCAACCGATCTTCACCAAAATCAACAGATCTTGAGAACATTACAATTCAGGGCTGTATGCGAAACAATATTTGATTCTGTTTGAATTTGCGGCTGTTATCGTTTGCCAAACAAACAAAATTACCCTTGCTAAAAAAAAACCGTTGCTGGTAAACTACCCCTTTCCCTCAACCGATCTTCACCAAAAACAAAAGGTCGCGAGTACTCTGCAAATCAGGGCTGTATGCAAAAAATTATTTGATTCTGTTTGAATTTGCGGCAGTTATCGATTGCCATAGAAAAAAAATCTACAGACACACACACACAGACAGACAGACAGAGACAGACAAACACACAGACACTTTTCGGAAAACGACTTTTTTTCATGTTTTGAGTGTAGTAGAATCAGAATCTGCAATAATCTCGAACACGATTTTTTTTGCCATCACCATACTTCCATTCCTTAAGGAATATGGAAGTAATACGCTTGATAAAAAAACGTTCCTGGTAAACTACCCCTTCCCCTTAACCGATCTTCACCAAAAACAACAGGTCTTGAGTACTCTACAAATCAGAGCTGTATGCAAAACATTATTTGATTCTGTTTGAATTTGCGGCTGTTATCGTTTGCCATAGGAAATACACTTTTTAAAAAAACGTTGCAGGTAAACTACCCCTTTCCCTCAACCGATCTTCACCAAAAACAATAGGCCTCGAGAACTCTACAACGTAGGGATGTATGCAAATAATCTTTTGATTCTGTTTGAATTTGCGGCTGTTATCGTTTGCCATACGAAATACCCTTGTTAAAACATAAAACGTTACAGGTAAACTACCCCTTTCCCTTAACCGATCTTTACCAAAATCAACACATCTTGAGAACTCTACAATTCAGGGCGGTATGCGAAACATTATTTGATTCTGTTTGAATTTACGGCTGTTATCGTTTGCCAAACAAACAAAATTACCCTTGCTAAAAAAAAACCGTTGCTGGTAAACTACCCCTTCCCCTTAACCGATCTTCACCAAAAATAAAAGGTCGCGAGTACTGAGCAAACCAGGGCTGTATGCAAAAAATTATTTGATTCTGTTTGAATTTGCGGCAGTTATCGTTTGCCATAAAAAATACCCTTGTTAAAACATAAAACGTTACAGGTAAACTACCCCTTTCCCTTAACCGATCTTCACCAAAATCAACAGACCTTGAGACCTCTACAAATCAGGCCTGTATGCGAAACATTATTTGATTCTGTTTGAATTTGCGGCTGTTATCGTTTGCCATAGGAAATACCCTTGTTAAAACATAAAACGTTACAGGTAAACTACCCCTTCCCCTTAACCGATCTTCACCAAAAACAACAGGTCTTGAGTACTCTACAAATCAGGGCTGTATGCAAAACATTATTTGATTCTGTTTGAATTTGCGGCTGTTATCGTATGCCATAGAAAATACCATTGTTAAAAAAATGTTGCAGGTAAACTACCCCTTTCCCTCAACCGATCTTCACCAAAATCAACAGATCTTGAGAACATTACAATTCAGGGCTGTATGCGAAACATTATTTGATTCTGTTTGAATTTGCGGCTGTTATCGTTTGCCAAACAAACAAAATTACCCTTGCTAAAAAAAAACCGTTGCTGGTAAACTACCCCTTTCCCTCAACCGATCTTCACCAAAAACAAAAGGTCGCGAGTACTCTGCAAATCAGGGCTGTATGCAAAAAATTATTTGATTCTGTTTGAATTTGCGGCAGTTATCGATTGCCATAGAAAAAAAATCTACAGACACACACACACAGACAGACAGACAGAGACAGACAAACACACAGACACTTTTCGGAAAACGACTTTTTTTCATGTTTTGAGTGTAGTAGAATCAGAATCTGCAATAATCTCGAACACGATTTTTTTTGCCATCACCATACTTCCATTCCTTAAGGAATATGGAAGTAATACGCTTGATAAAAAAACGTTCCTGGTAACCTACCCCTTCCCCTTAACCGATCTTCACCAAAAACAACAGGTCTTGAGTACTCTACAAATCAGAGCTGTATGCAAAACATTATTTGATTCTGTTTGAATTTGCGGCTGTTATCGTTTGCCATAGGAAATACACTTGTTAAAAAAACGTTGCAGGTAAACTACCCCTTTCCCTCAACCGAGCTTCACCAAAAACAATAGGTCTCGAGAACTCTACAACGTAGGGATGTATGCAAATAATCTTTTGATTCTGTTTGAATTTGCGGCTGTTATCGTTTGCCATAGAAAATACCCTTGTTAAAAAAACGTTGCCGGTAAACTACCCCTTTCCCTCAACCGATCTTCACCAAAATCAACAGATCTTGAGAACACTACAATTCAGGGCAGTATGCGAAACATTATTTGATTCTGTTTGAATTTGCGGCTGTTATCGTTTGCCATAAGAAATACCCTTGTTAAAACATAAAACGTTACAGGTAAACTACCCCTTTCCCTTAACCGATCTTCACCAAAATCAACAGATCTTGAGAACTCTACACATCAGGCCTGTATGCGAAACATTATTTGATTCTGTTTGAATTTGCGGCTGTTATCGTTTGCCATAGGAAATACCCTTGTTAAAACATAAAACGTTACAGGTAAACTACCCCTTCCCCTTAACCGATCTTCACCAAAAACAACAGGTCTTGAGTACTCTACAAATCAGAGCTGTATGCAAAACATTATTTGATTCTGTTTGAATTTGCGGCTGTTATCGTTTGCCATAGGAAATACACTTGTTAAAAAAACGTTGCAGGTAAACTACCCCTTTCCCTCAACCGATCTTCACCAAAAACAATAGGTCTCGAGAACTCTACAGCGTAGGGATGTATGCAAATAATCTTTTGATTCTGTTTGAATTTGCGGCTGTTATCGTTTGCCATAGAAAATACCCTTGTTAAAAAAACGTTGCCGGTAAACTACCCCTTTCCCTCAACCGATCTTCACCAAAATCAACAGATCTTGAGAACACTACAATTCAGGGCAGTATGCGAAACATTATTTGATTCTGTTTGAATTTGCGGCTGTTATCGTTTGCCATAAGAAATACCCTTGTTAAAACATAAAACGTTACAGGTAAACTACCCCTTTCCCTTAACCGATCTTCACCAAAATCAACAGATCTTGAGAACTCTACAAATCAGGCCTGTATGCGAAACATTATTTGATTCTGTTTGAATTTGCGGCTGTTATCGTTTGCCATAGGAAATACCCTTGTTAAAACATAAAACGTTACAGGTAAACTACCCCTTCCCCTTAACCGATCTTCACCAAAAACAACAGGTCTTGAGTACTCTACAAATCAGGGCTGTATGCAAAACATTATTTGATTCTGTTTGAATTTGCGGCTGTTATCGTATGCCATAGAAAATACCATTGTTAAAAAAATGTTGCAGGTAAACTACCCCTTTCCCTCAACCGATCTTCACCAAAATCAACAGATCTTGAGAACATTACAATTCAGGGCTGTATGCGAAACAATATTTGATTCTGTTTGAATTTGCGGCTGTTATCGTTTGCCAAACAAACAAAATTACCCTTGCTAAAAAAAAACCGTTGCTGGTAAACTACCCCTTTCCCTCAACCGATCTTCACCAAAAACAAAAGGTCGCGAGTACTCTGCAAATCAGGGCTGTATGCAAAAAATTATTTGATTCTGTTTGAATTTGCGGCAGTTATCGATTGCCATAGAAAAAAAATCTACAGACACACACACACAGACAGACAGACAGAGACAGACAAACACACAGACACTTTTCGGAAAACGACTTTTTTTCATGTTTTGAGTGTAGTAGAATCAGAATCTGCAATAATCTCGAACACGATTTTTTTTGCCATCACCATACTTCCATTCCTTAAGGAATATGGAAGTAATACGCTTGATAAAAAAACGTTCCTGGTAAACTACCCCTTCCCCTTAACCGATCTTCACCAAAAACAACAGGTCTTGAGTACTCTACAAATCAGAGCTGTATGCAAAACATTATTTGATTCTGTTTGAATATGCGGCTGTTATCGTTTGCCATAGGAAATACACTTTTTAAAAAAACGTTGCAGGTAAACTACCCCTTTCCCTCAACCGATCTTCACCAAAAACAATAGGCCTCGAGAACTCTACAACGTAGGGATGTATGCAAATAATCTTTTGATTCTGTTTGAATTTGCGGCTGTTATCGTTTGCCATACGAAATACCCTTGTTAAAACATAAAACGTTACAGGTAAACTACCCCTTTCCCTTAACCGATCTTTACCAAAATCAACACATCTTGAGAACTCTACAATTCAGGGCGGTATGCGAAACATTATTTGATTCTGTTTGAATTTGCGGCTGTTATCGTTTGCCAAACAAACAAAATTACCCTTGCTAAAAAAAAACCGTTGCTGGTAAACTACCCCTTCCCCTTAACCGATCTTCACCAAAAATAAAAGGTCGCGAGTACTGAGCAAACCAGGGCTGTATGCAAAAAATTATTTGATTCTGTTTGAATTTGCGGCAGTTATCGTTTGCCATAAAAAATACCCTTGTTAAAACATAAAACGTTACAGGTAAACTACCCCTTTCCCTTAACCGATCTTCACCAAAATCAACAGACCTTGAGACCTCTACAAATCAGGCCTGTATGCGAAACATTATTTGATTCTGTTTGAATTTGCGGCTGTTATCGTTTGCCATAGGAAATACCCTTGTTAAAACATAAAACGTTACAGGTAAACTACCCCTTCCCCTTAACCGATCTTCACCAAAAACAACAGGTCTTGAGTACTCTACAAATCAGGGCTGTATGCAAAACATTATTTGATTCTGTTTGAATTTGCGGCTGTTATCGTATGCCATAGAAAATACCATTGTTAAAAAAATGTTGCAGGTAAACTACCCCTTTCCCTCAACCGATCTTCACCAAAATCAACAGATCTTGAGAACATTACAATTCAGGGCTGTATGCGAAACATTATTTGATTCTGTTTGAATTTGCGGCTGTTATCGTTTGCCAAACAAACAAAATTACCCTTGCTAAAAAAAAACCGTTGCTGGTAAACTACCCCTTTCCCTCAACCGATCTTCACCAAAAACAAAAGGTCGCGAGTACTCTGCAAATCAGGGCTGTATGCAAAAAATTATTTGATTCTGTTTGAATTTGCGGCAGTTATCGATTGCCATAGAAAAAAAATCTACAGACACACACACACAGACAGACAGACAGAGACAGACAAACACACAGACACTTTTCGGAAAACGACTTTTTTTCATGTTTTGAGTGTAGTAGAATCAGAATCTGCAATAATCTCGAACACGATTTTTTTTGCCATCACCATACTTCCATTCCTTAAGGAATATGGAAGTAATACGCTTGATAAAAAAACGTTCCTGGTAACCTACCCCTTCCCCTTAACCGATCTTCACCAAAAACAACAGGTCTTGAGTACTCTACAAATCAGAGCTGTATGCAAAACATTATTTGATTCTGTTTGAATTTGCGGCTGTTATCGTTTGCCATAGGAAATACACTTGTTAAAAAAACGTTGCTGGTAAACTACCCCTTTCCCTCAACCGAGCTTCACCAAAAACAATAGGTCTCGAGAACTCTACAACGTAGGGATGTATGCAAATAATCTTTTGATTCTGTTTGAATTTGCGGCTGTTATCGTTTGCCATAGAAAATACCCTTGTTAAAAAAACGTTGCCGGTAAACTACCCCTTTCCCTCAACCGATCTTCACCAAAATCAACAGATCTTGAGAACACTACAATTCAGGGCAGTATGCGAAACATTATTTGATTCTGTTTGAATTTGCGGCTGTTATCGTTTGCCATAAGAAATACCCTTGTTAAAACATAAAACGTTACAGGTAAACTACCCCTTTCCCTTAACCGATCTTCACCAAAATCAACAGATCTTGAGAACTCTACACATCAGGCCTGTATGCGAAACATTATTTGATTCTGTTTGAATTTGCGGCTGTTATCGTTTGCCATAGGAAATACCCTTGTTAAAACATAAAACGTTACAGGTAAACTACCCCTTCCCCTTAACCGATCTTCACCAAAAACAACAGGTCTTGAGTACTCTACAAATCAGAGCTGTATGCAAAACATTATTTGATTCTGTTTGAATTTGCGGCTGTTATCGTTTGCCATAGGAAATACACTTGTTAAAAAAACGTTGCAGGTAAACTACCCCTTTCCCTCAACCGAGCTTCACCAAAAACAATAGGTCTCGAGAACTCTACAACGTAGGGATGTATGCAAATAATCTTTTGATTCTGTTTGAATTTGCGGCTGTTATCGTTTGCCATAGAAAATACCCTTGTTAAAAAAACGTTGCCGGTAAACTACCCCTTTCCCTCAACCGATCTTCACCAAAATCAACAGATCTTGAGAACACTACAATTCAGGGCAGTATGCGAAACATTATTTGATTCTGTTTGAATTTGCGGCTGTTATCGTTTGCCATAAGAAATACCCTTGTTAAAACATAAAACGTTACAGGTAAACTACCCCTTTCCCTTAACCGATCTTCACCAAAATCAACAGATCTTGAGAACTCTACAAATCAGGCCTGTATGCGAAACATTATTTGATTCTGTTTGAATTTGCGGCTGTTATCGTTTGCCATAGGAAATACCCTTGTTAAAACATAAAACGTTACAGGTAAACTACCCCTTCCCCTTAACCGATCTTCACCAAAAACAACAGGTCTTGAGTACTCTACAAATCAGGGCTGTATGCAAAACATTATTTGATTCTGTTTGAATTTGCGGCTGTTATCGTATGCCATAGAAAATACCATTGTTAAAAAAATGTTGCAGGTAAACTACCCCTTTCCCTCAACCGATCTTCACCAAAATCAACAGATCTTGAGAACATTACAATTCAGGGCTGTATGCGAAACAATATTTGATTCTGTTTGAATTTGCGGCTGTTATCGTTTGCCAAACAAACAAAATTACCCTTGCTAAAAAAAAACCGTTGCTGGTAAACTACCCCTTTCCCTCAACCGATCTTCACCAAAAACAAAAGGTCGCGAGTACTCTGCAAATCAGGGCTGTATGCAAAAAATTATTTGATTCTGTTTGAATTTGCGGCAGTTATCGATTGCCATAGAAAAAAAATCTACAGACACACACACACAGACAGACAGACAGAGACAGACAAACACACAGACACTTTTCGGAAAACGACTTTTTTTCATGTTTTGAGTGTAGTAGAATCAGAATCTGCAATAATCTCGAACACGATTTTTTTTGCCATCACCATACTTCCATTCCTTAAGGAATATGGAAGTAATACGCTTGATAAAAAAACGTTCCTGGTAAACTACCCCTTCCCCTTAACCGATCTTCACCAAAAACAACAGGTCTTGAGTACTCTACAAATCAGAGCTGTATGCAAAACATTATTTGATTCTGTATGAATTTGCGGCTGTTATCGTTTGCCATAGGAAATACACTTTTTAAAAAAACGTTGCAGGTAAACTACCCCTTTCCCTCAACCGATCTTCACCAAAAACAATAGGCCTCGAGAACTCTACAACGTAGGGATGTATGCAAATAATCTTTTGATTCTGTTTGAATTTGCGGCTGTTATCGTTTGCCATACGAAATACCCTTGTTAAAACATAAAACGTTACAGGTAAACTACCCCTTTCCCTTAACCGATCTTTACCAAAATCAACACATCTTGAGAACTCTACAATTCAGGGCGGTATGCGAAACATTATTTGATTCTGTTTGAATTTACGGCTGTTATCGTTTGCCAAACAAACAAAATTACCCTTGCTAAAAAAAAACCGTTGCTGGTAAACTACCCCTTCCCCTTAACCGATCTTCACCAAAAATAAAAGGTCGCGAGTACTGAGCAAACCAGGGCTGTATGCAAAAAATTATTTGATTCTGTTTGAATTTGCGGCAGTTATCGTTTGCCATAAAAAATACCCTTGTTAAAACATAAAACGTTACAGGTAAACTACCCCTTTCCCTTAACCGATCTTCACCAAAATCAACAGACCTTGAGACCTCTACAAATCAGGCCTGTATGCGAAACATTATTTGATTCTGTTTGAATTTGCGGCTGTTATCGTTTGCCATAGGAAATACCCTTGTTAAAACATAAAACGTTACAGGTAAACTACCCCTTCCCCTTAACCGATCTTCACCAAAAACAACAGGTCTTGAGTACTCTACAAATCAGGGCTGTATGCAAAACATTATTTGATTCTGTTTGAATTTGCGGCTGTTATCGTATGCCATAGAAAATACCATTGTTAAAAAAATGTTGCTGGTAAACTACCCCTTTCCCTCAACCGATCTTCACCAAAATCAACAGATCTTGAGAACATTACAATTCAGGGCTGTATGCGAAACATTATTTGATTCTGTTTGAATTTGCGGCTGTTATCGTTTGCCAAACAAACAAAATTACCCTTGCTAAAAAAAAACCGTTGCTGGTAAACTACCCCTTTCCCTCAACCGATCTTCACCAAAAACAAAAGGTCGCGAGTACTCTGCAAATCAGGGCTGTATGCAAAAAATTATTTGATTCTGTTTGAATTTGCGGCAGTTATCGATTGCCATAGAAAAAAAATCTACAGACACACACACACAGACAGACAGACAGAGACAGACAAACACACAGACACTTTTCGGAAAACGACTTTTTTTCATGTTTTGAGTGTAGTAGAATCAGAATCTGCAATAATCTCGAACACGATTTTTTTTGCCATCACCATACTTCCATTCCTTAAGGAATATGGAAGTAATACGCTTGATAAAAAAACGTTCCTGGTAACCTACCCCTTCCCCTTAACCGATCTTCACCAAAAACAACAGGTCTTGAGTACTCTACAAATCAGAGCTGTATGCAAAACATTATTTGATTCTGTTTGAATTTGCGGCTGTTATCGTTTGCCATAGGAAATACACTTTTTAAAAAAACGTTGCAGGTAAACTACCCCTTTCCCTCAACCGATCTTCACCAAAAACAATAGGCCTCGAGAACTCTACAACGTAGGGATGTATGCAAATAATCTTTTGATTCTGTTTGAATTTGCGGCTGTTATCGTTTGCCATACGAAATACCCTTGTTAAAACATAAAACGTTACAGGTAAACTACCCCTTTCCCTTAACCGATCTTTACCAAAATCAACACATCTTGAGAACTCTACAATTCAGGGCGGTATGCGAAACATTATTTGATTCTGTTTGAATTTACGGCTGTTATCGTTTGCCAAACAAACAAAATTACCCTTGCTAAAAAAAAACCGTTGCTGGTAAACTACCCCTTCCCCTTAACCGATCTTCACCAAAAATAAAAGGTCGCGAGTACTGAGCAAACCAGGGCTGTATGCAAAAAATTATTTGATTCTGTTTGAATTTGCGGCAGTTATCGTTTGCCATAAAAAATACCCTTGTTAAAACATAAAACGTTACAGGTAAACTACCCCTTTCCCTTAACCGATCTTCACCAAAATCAACAGACCTTGAGACCTCTACAAATCAGGCCTGTATGCGAAACATTATTTGATTCTGTTTGAATTTGCGGCTGTTATCGTTTGCCATAGGAAATACCCTTGTTAAAACATAAAACGTTACAGGTAAACTACCCCTTCCCCTTAACCGATCTTCACCAAAAACAACAGGTCTTGAGTACTCTACAAATCAGGGCTGTATGCAAAACATTATTTGATTCTGTTTGAATTTGCGGCTGTTATCGTATGCCATAGAAAATACCATTGTTAAAAAAATGTTGCTGGTAAACTACCCCTTTCCCTCAACCGATCTTCACCAAAATCAACAGATCTTGAGAACATTACAATTCAGGGCTGTATGCGAAACATTATTTGATTCTGTTTGAATTTGCGGCTGTTATCGTTTGCCAAACAAACAAAATTACCCTTGCTAAAAAAAAACCGTTGCTGGTAAACTACCCCTTTCCCTCAACCGATCTTCACCAAAAACAAAAGGTCGCGAGTACTCTGCAAATCAGGGCTGTATGCAAAAAATTATTTGATTCTGTTTGAATTTGCGGCAGTTATCGATTGCCATAGAAAAAAAATCTACAGACACACACACACAGACAGACAGACAGAGACAGACAAACACACAGACACTTTTCGGAAAACGACTTTTTTTCATGTTTTGAGTGTAGTAGAATCAGAATCTGCAATAATCTCGAACACGATTTTTTTTGCCATCACCATACTTCCATTCCTTAAGGAATATGGAAGTAATACGCTTGATAAAAAAACGTTCCTGGTAACCTACCCCTTCCCCTTAACCGATCTTCACCAAAAACAACAGGTCTTGAGTACTCTACAAATCAGAGCTGTATGCAAAACATTATTTGATTCTGTTTGAATTTGCGGCTGTTATCGTTTGCCATAGGAAATACACTTGTTAAAAAAACGTTGCCGGTAAACTACCCCTTTCCCTCAACCGAGCTTCACCAAAAACAACAGGTCTCGAGAACTCTACAACGTAGGGATGTATGCAAATAATCTTTTGATTCTGTTTGAATTTGCGGCTGTTATCGTTTGCCATAGAAAATACCCTTGTTAAAAAAACGTTGCCGGTAAACTACCCCTTTCCCTCAACCGATCTTCACCAAAATCAACAGATCTTGAGAACACTACAATTCAGGGCAGTATGCGAAACATTATTTGATTCTGTTTGAATTTGCGGCTGTTATCGTTTGCCATAAGAAATACCCTTGTTAAAACATAAAACGTTACAGGTAAACTACCCCTTTCCCTTAACCGATCTTCACCAAAATCAACAGATCTTGAGAACTCTACACATCAGGCCTGTATGCGAAACATTATTTGATTCTGTTTGAATTTGCGGCTGTTATCGTTTGCCATAGGAAATACCCTTGTTAAAACATAAAACGTTACAGGTAAACTACCCCTTCCCCTTAACCGATCTTCACCAAAAACAACAGGTCTTGAGTACTCTACAAATCAGAGCTGTATGCAAAACATTATTTGATTCTGTTTGAATTTGCGGCTGTTATCGTTTGCCATAGGAAATACACTTGTTAAAAAAACGTTGCAGGTAAACTACCCCTTTCCCTCAACCGAGCTTCACCAAAAACAATAGGTCTCGAGAACTCTACAACGTAGGGATGTATGCAAATAATCTTTTGATTCTGTTTGAATTTGCGGCTGTTATCGTTTGCCATAGAAAATACCCTTGTTAAAAAAACGTTGCCGGTAAACTACCCCTTTCCCTCAACCGATCTTCACCAAAATCAACAGATCTTGAGAACACTACAATTCAGGGCAGTATGCGAAACATTATTTGATTCTGTTTGAATTTGCGGCTGTTATCGTTTGCCATAAGAAATACCCTTGTTAAAACATAAAACGTTACAGGTAAACTACCCCTTTCCCTTAACCGATCTTCACCAAAATCAACAGATATTGAGAACTCTACAAATCAGGCCTGTATGCGAAACATTATTTGATTCTGTTTGAATTTGCGGCTGTTATCGTTTGCCATAGGAAATACCCTTGTTAAAACATAAAACGTTACAGGTAAACTACCCCTTCCCCTTAACCGATCTTCACCAAAAACAACAGGTCTTGAGTACTCTACAAATCAGGGCTGTATGCAAAACATTATTTGATTCTGTTTGAATTTGCGGCTGTTATCGTATGCCATAGAAAATACCATTGTTAAAAAAATGTTGCAGGTAAACTACCCCTTTCCCTCAACCGATCTTCACCAAAATCAACAGATCTTGAGAACATTACAATTCAGGGCTGTATGCGAAACAATATTTGATTCTGTTTGAATTTGCGGCTGTTATCGTTTGCCAAACAAACAAAATTACCCTTGCTAAAAAAAAAACCGTTGCTGGTAAACTACCCCTTTCCCTCAACCGATCTTCACCAAAAACAAAAGGTCGCGAGTACTCTGCAAATCAGGGCTGTATGCAAAAAATTATTTGATTCTGTTTGAATTTGCGGCAGTTATCGATTGCCATAGAAAAAAAATCTACAGACACACACACACAGACAGACAGACAGAGACAGACAAACACACAGACACTTTTCGGAAAACGACTTTTTTTCATGTTTTGAGTGTAGTAGAATCAGAATCTGCAATAATCTCGAACACGATTTTTTTTGCCATCACCATACTTCCATTCCTTAAGGAATATGGAAGTAATACGCTTGATAAAAAAACGTTCCTGGTAAACTACCCCTTCCCCTTAACCGATCTTCACCAAAAACAACAGGTCTTGAGTACTCTACAAATCAGAGCTGTATGCAAAACATTATTTGATTCTGTTTGAATTTGCGGCTGTTATCGTTTGCCATAGGAAATACACTTTTTAAAAAAACGTTGCAGGTAAACTACCCCTTTCCCTCAACCGATCTTCACCAAAAACAATAGGCCTCGAGAACTCTACAACGTAGGGATGTATGCAAATAATCTTTTGATTCTGTTTGAATTTGCGGCTGTTATCGTTTGCCATACGAAATACCCTTGTTAAAACATAAAACGTTACAGGTAAACTACCCCTTTCCCTTAACCGATCTTTACCAAAATCAACACATCTTGAGAACTCTACAATTCAGGGCGGTATGCGAAACATTATTTGATTCTGTTTGAATTTACGGCTGTTATCGTTTGCCAAACAAACAAAATTACCCTTGCTAAAAAAAAACCGTTGCTGGTAAACTACCCCTTCCCCTTAACCGATCTTCACCAAAAATAAAAGGTCGCGAGTACTGAGCAAACCAGGGCTGTATGCAAAAAATTATTTGATTCTGTTTGAATTTGCGGCAGTTATCGTTTGCCATAAAAAATACCCTTGTTAAAACATAAAACGTTACAGGTAAACTACCCCTTTCCCTTAACCGATCTTCACCAAAATCAACAGACCTTGAGACCTCTACAAATCAGGCCTGTATGCGAAACATTATTTGATTCTGTTTGAATTTGCGGCTGTTATCGTTTGCCATAGGAAATACCCTTGTTAAAACATAAAACGTTACAGGTAAACTACCCCTTCCCCTTAACCGATCTTCACCAAAAACAACAGGTCTTGAGTACTCTACAAATCAGGGCTGTATGCAAAACATTATTTGATTCTGTTTGAATTTGCGGCTGTTATCGTATGCCATAGAAAATACCATTGTTAAAAAAATGTTGCAGGTAAACTACCCCTTTCCCTCAACCGATCTTCACCAAAATCAACAGATCTTGAGAACATTACAATTCAGGGCTGTATGCGAAACATTATTTGATTCTGTTTGAATTTGCGGCTGTTATCGTTTGCCAAACAAACAAAATTACCCTTGCTAAAAAAAAACCGTTGCTGGTAAACTACCCCTTTCCCTCAACCGATCTTCACCAAAAACAAAAGGTCGCGAGTACTCTGCAAATCAGGGCTGTATGCAAAAAATTATTTGATTCTGTTTGAATTTGCGGCAGTTATCGATTGCCATAGAAAAAAAATCTACAGACACACACACACAGACAGACAGACAGAGACAGACAAACACACAGACACTTTTCGGAAAACGACTTTTTTTCATGTTTTGAGTGTAGTAGAATCAGAATCTGCAATAATCTCGAACACGATTTTTTTTGCCATCACCATACTTCCATTCCTTAAGGAATATGGAAGTAATACGCTTGATAAAAAAACGTTCCTGGTAACCTACCCCTTCCCCTTAACCGATCTTCACCAAAAACAACAGGTCTTGAGTACTCTACAAATCAGAGCTGTATGCAAAACATTATTTGATTCTGTTTGAATTTGCGGCTGTTATCGTTTGCCATAGGAAATACACTTGTTAAAAAAACGTTGCAGGTAAACTACCCCTTTCCCTCAACCGAGCTTCACCAAAAACAATAGGTCTCGAGAACTCTACAACGTAGGGATGTATGCAAATAATCTTTTGATTCTGTTTGAATTTGCGGCTGTTATCGTTTGCCATAGAAAATACCCTTGTTAAAAAAACGTTGCCGGTAAACTACCCCTTTCCCTCAACCGATCTTCACCAAAATCAACAGATCTTGAGAACACTACAATTCAGGGCAGTATGCGAAACATTATTTGATTCTGTTTGAATTTGCGGCTGTTATCGTTTGCCATAAGAAATACCCTTGTTAAAACATAAAACGTTACAGGTAAACTACCCCTTTCCCTTAACCGATCTTCACCAAAATCAACAGATCTTGAGAACTCTACAAATCAGGCCTGTATGCGAAACATTATTTGATTCTGTTTGAATTTGCGGCTGTTATCGTTTGCCATAGGAAATACCCTTGTTAAAACATAAAACGTTACAGGTAAACTACCCCTTCCCCTTAACCGATCTTCACCAAAAACAACAGGTCTTGAGTACTCTACAAATCAGAGCTGTATGCAAAACATTATTTGATTCTGTTTGAATTTGCGGCTGTTATCGTTTGCCATAGGAAATACACTTGTTAAAAAAACGTTGCAGGTAAACTACCCCTTTCCCTCAACCGAGCTTCACCAAAAACAATAGGTCTCGAGAACTCTTCAACGTAGGGATGTATGCAAATAATCTTTTGATTCTGTTTGAATTTGCGGCTGTTATCGTTTGCCATAGAAAATACCCTTGTTAAAAAAACGTTGCCGGTAAACTACCCCTTTCCCTCAACCGATCTTCACCAAAATCAACAGATCTTGAGAACACTACAATTCAGGGCAGTATGCGAAACATTATTTGATTCTGTTTGAATTTGCGGCTGTTATCGTTTGCCATAAGAAATACCCTTGTTAAAACATAAAACGTTACAGGTAAACTACCCCTTTCCCTTAACCGATCTTCACCAAAATCAACAGATCTTGAGAACTCTACAAATCAGGCCTGTATGCGAAACATTATTTGATTCTGTTTGAATTTGCGGCTGTTATCGTTTGCCATAGGAAATACCCTTGTTAAAACATAAAACGTTACAGGTAAACTACCCCTTCCCCTTAACCGATCTTCACCAACAACAACAGGTCTTGAGTACTCTACAAATCAGGGCTGTATGCAAAATATTATTTGATTCTGTTTGAATTTGCGGCTGTTATCGTATGCCATAGAAAATACCATTGTTAAAAAAATGTTGCTGGTAAACTACCCCTTTCCCTCAACCGATCTTCACCAAAATCAACAGATCTTGAGAACACTACAATTCAGGGCTGTATGCAAAACATCATTTGATTCTGTTTGAATTTGCGGCTGTTATCGTTTACTATAGAAAAATATCGGTATGGAGAACCATACATGACTTCCATATTCTAAGATTTATATTTAAAATCATTTTCAGCCAAACAGCCAGGCTGTGTCTTACCTGCCTTTTTATTGCTGTATTAAATGAAAAATATTATATTACATTAAAATGAAAAAATTATAATTTTATTGCCTGGCAACAAAATTATTTTATTTTTAACAATTACCATTGTTTCAAAAAGTTTAAATAAATTTTCAAGTACTTTACTCTTGTTAAAACGTAAAAGGTTGCAGGTAAACTACCCCTTCCCCTTAACCGATCTTCACCAAAATCGCAAGTCATTGAGGCCTCTACAACCCAGGGACGTATGCAAAAAATTATTTGATTCTGTTTGAATTTCCGGCTGTTATCGTTTGCCATAGAAATACGCTTGATAAAAAAACGTTACAGGTAAACTACCCCTTCCCCTTAACCGATCTTCACCAAAAACAATACGTCTTGAGTACTCTACAAATCAGGGCAGTATGCAAAACATTATTTGATTCTGTTTGAATTTGCGGCTGATATCGTATGCCATAGAAAATACCATTGTTAAAAAAACGTTGCAGGTAAACTACCCCTTTCCTTCAACCGATCTTCACCAAAAACAACAGGTCTTGAGAACTCTACAATTTAGGGCTGTACGCAAATAATCTTTTGATTCTGTTTGAATTTGCGGCTGTTATCGTTTGCCATATAAAATACCCTTGTTAAAAAAACGTTGCCGGTAAACTACCCCTTTCCCTCAACCGATCTTCACCAAAATCAACAGATCTTGAGAACACTACAATTCAGGGAAGTATGCGAAACATTATTTGATTCTGTTTGAATTTGCGGCTGTTATCGTTTGCCATAGGAAATACCCTTGTTAAAACATAAAACGTTACAGGTAAACTACCCCTTCCCCTTAACCGATCTTCACCAACAACAACAGGTCTTGAGTACTCTACAAATCAGGGCTGTATGCAAAATATTATTTGATTCTGTTTGAATTTGCGGCTGTTATCGTATGCCATAGAAAATACCATTGTTAAAAAAATGTTGCAGGTAACATTTGCAGGTAACCCTTTCCCTCAACCGATCTTCACCAAAATCAACAGATCTTGAGAACACTACAATTCAGGGCTGTATGCGAAACATTATTTGATTCTGTTTGAATTTGCGGCTGTTATCGTTTGCCAAACAAACAAAATTACCCTTGCTAAAAAAAAACCGTTGCTGGTAAACTACCCCTTTCCCTCAACCGATCTTCACCAAAATCAACAGATCTTGAGAACACTACAATTCAGGGAAGTATGCGAAACATTATTTGATTCTGTTTGAATTTGCGGCTGTTATCGTTTGCCATAAGAAATACCCTTGTTAAAACATAAAACGTTACAGGTAAACTACCCCTTTCCCTTAACCGATCTTCACCAAAATCAACAGATCTTGAGAACTCTACAAATCAGGCCTGTATGCGAAACATTATTTGATTCTGTTTGAATTTGCGGCTGTTATCGTTTGCCATAGGAAATACCCTTGTTAAAACATAAAACGTTACAGGTAAACTACCCCTTCCCCTTAACCGATCTTCACCAACAACAACAGGTCTTGAGTACTCTACAAATCAGGGCTGTATGCAAAATATTATTTGATTCTGTTTGAATTTGCGGCTGTTATCGTATGCCATAGAAAATACCATTGTTAAAAAAATGTTGCAGGTAAACTACCCCTTTCCCTCAACCGATCTTCACCAAAATCAACAGATCTTGAGAACACTACAATTCAGGGCTGTATGCAAAACATCATTTGATTCTGTTTGAATTTGCGGCTGTTATCGTTTACTATAGAAAAATATCGGTATGGAGAACCATACATGACTTCCATATTCTAAGATTTATATTTAAAATCATTTTCAGCCAAACAGCCAGGCTGTGTCTTACCTGCCTTTTTATTGCTGTATTAAATGAAAAATATTATATTACATTAAAATGAAAAAATTATAATTTTATTGCCTGGCAACAAAATTATTTTATTTTTAACAATTACCATTGTTTCAAAAAGTTTAAATAAATTTTCAAGTACTTTACTCTTGTTAAAACGTAAAAGGTTGCAGGTAAACTACCCCTTCCCCTTAACCGATCTTCACCAAAATCGCAAGTCATTGAGGCCTCTACAACCCAGGGACGTATGCAAAAAATTATTTGATTCTGTTTGAATTTGCGGCTGTTATCGTTTGCCATAGAAATACGCTTGATAAAAAAACGTTACAGGTAAACTACCCCTTCCCCTTAACCGATCTTCACCAAAAACAATACGTCTTGAGTACTCTACAAATCAGGGCAGTATGCAAAACATTATTTGATTCTGTTTGAATTTGCGGCTGATATCGTATGCCATAGAAAATACCATTGTTAAAAAAACGTTGCAGGTAAACTACCCCTTTCCTTCAACCGATCTTCACCAAAAACAACAGGTCTTGAGAACTCTACAATTTAGGGCTGTACGCAAATAATCTTTTGATTCTGTTTGAATTTGCGGCTGTTATCGTTTGCCATAGAAAATACCCTTGTTAAAAAAACGTTGCCGGTAAACTACCCCTTTCCCTCAACCGATCTTCACCAAAATCAACAGATCTTGAGAACACTACAATTCAGGGAAGTATGCGAAACATTATTTGATTCTGTTTGAATTTGCGGCTGTTATCGTTTGCCATAAGAAATACCCTTGTTAAAACATAAAACGTTACAGGTAAACTACCCCTTTCCCTTAACCGATCTTCACCAAAATCAACAGATCTTGAGAACTCTACAAATCAGGCCTGTATGCGAAACATTATTTGATTCTGTTTGAATTTGCGGCTGTTATCGTTTGCCATAGGAAATACCCTTGTTAAAACATAAAACGTTACAGGTAAACTACCCCTTCCCCTTAACCGATCTTCACCAACAACAACAGGTCTTGAGTACTCTACAAATCAGGGCTGTATGCAAAATATTATTTGATTCTGTTTGAATTTGCGGCTGTTATCGTATGCCATAGAAAATACCATTGTTAAAAAAATGTTGCAGGTAACATTTGCAGGTAACCCTTTCCCTCAACCGATCTTCACCAAAATCAACAGATCTTGAGAACACTACAATTCAGGGCTGTATGCGAAACATTATTTGATTCTGTTTGAATTTGCGGCTGTTATCGTTTGCCAAACAAACAAAATTACCCTTGCTAAAAAAAAAACCGTTGCTGGTAAACTACCCCTTTCCCTCAACCGATCTTCACCAAAAACAAAATGTCGCGAGTACTCTGCAAATCAGGGCTGTATGCAAAAAATTATTTGATTCTGTTTGAATTTGCGGCAGTTATCGATTGCCATAGAAAAAAAATCTACAGACACACACACATAGACAGACAGACAGAGACAGACAAACACACAGACACTTTTCGGAAAACGACTTTTTTTCATGTTTTGAGTGTAGTAGAATCAGAATCTGCAATAATCTCGAACACGATTTTTTTTGCCATCACCATACTTCCATTCCTTAAGGAATATGGAAGTAATACGCTTGATAAAAAAACGTTGCTGGTAAACTACCCCTTCCCCTTAACCGATCTTCACCAAAAACAATACGTCTTGAGTACTCTACAAATCAGGGCTGTATGCAAAACATTATTTGATTCTGTTTGAATTTGCGGCTGATATCGTATGCCATAGAAAATACCATTGTTAAAAAAACATTGCAGGTAAACTACCCCTTTCCCCTTAACCGATCTTCACCAAAAACAATAGGTCTACAAAAGATTTTTGCCTACCCATTCATTAACTACTAGCTTCGCCAGTAAGCAAATTGACGTCCATTTTTTCGGCTTGCACGCGTTATGTTGGTGTGGGTTTCGGCACTTTCCATTTAAAAAGCGTGCAAACGTAAGAAAATAAACATGAGTGAGGCCAGAAATAACGTGAATTGTGTGTTTGTGTCTTACCTGCCTTTTTATTGCCGTATTAAATGAAAAATATTATATTACATTAAAATTAAAAAATTTTAATTTTATTGCCTGGCAACAAAATTATTTTATTTTTAACAATTACCATTGTTTCAAAAAGTTTAAATAAATTTGCAAGTACTTTACTCTTGTTAAAACGTAAAAGGTTGCTGGTAAACTACCCCTTCCCCTTAACCGATCTTCACCAAAATCGAACGTCCTTAAGACCTCTACAATTCAGGGATGTATGCAAAAAATTATTTGATTCTGTTCGAATTTGCGGCTGTTATCGTTTGCCATAGAAAATACGCTTGATAAAAAAACGGTGCAGGTAAACTACCCCTTCCCCTTAACCGATCTTCACCAAAAACAACAGGTCTTGAGTACTATACAAATCAGGGCTGTATGCAAAACATTATTTGATTCTGTTTGAATTTGCGGCTGTTATCGTTTGCCATAGAAAATACCCTTGTTAAAAAAACGTTGCAAGTAAACTACCCCTTTCCCTCAACCGATCTTCACCAAAAACAATAGGTCGCGAGTACTCTACAAATCAGGGCTGTATGCAAAAAATTATTTGATTCTGTTTGAATTTGCGGCAGTTATCGTTTGCCATAGAAAATACGTTTGATAAAAAACGTTGCAGGTAAACTACCCCTTCCCCTCAACTGATCTTCACCACAAACAATAGGTCTTGAGTACTCTACAAATCAGGGCTGTATGCAGAAAATTATTTGATTCTGTTTGAATTTGCGGCTGTTATCGTTTGCCATAGAAAATACCCTTGTTAAAAAACCGTTGCAGGTAAACTACCCCTTTCCCTCAACCGATCTTCACCAAAAACAATAGGTCGCGAGTACTCTGCAAATCAGGGCTGCATGCAAAAAATTATTTGATTCCGTTTGAATTTGCGGCAGTTATCGTTTGCCATAGAAAAAAATTTACAGACACACAGACAGACACACAGACACACAGACACACAGACACGCACACACACAGACACTTTTCGGAAAACGACTTTTTTTCAAGTTTTGAGTGTAGTAGAATCAGAATCTGCAATAATCTCGAACACGATTTTTTTTGCCATCACCATACTTCCATTCCTTAAGGAATATGGAAGTAATACGCTTGATAAAAAAACGTTGCAGGTAAACTACCCCTTCCCCTTAACCGATCTTCACCAACACAAATAGGTATTGAGAACTCTACAATACAAAGCTGTATGCAAAACATCATTTGATTCTGTTTGAATTTGCGGCTGTTATCGTTTACTATAGAAAAATATCGGTATCGAGAACCATACATGACTTCCATATTCTAAGATTTATATTTAAAATCATTTTCAGCCAAACAGCCAGGCTGTGTCTTACCTGCCTTTTTATTGCTGTATTAAATGAAAAATATTATATTACATTAAAATGAAAAAATTATAATTTTATTGCCTGGCAACAAAATTATTTTATTTTTAACAATTACCATTGTTTCAAAAAGTTTAAATAAATTTTCAAGTACTTTACTCTTGTTAAAACGTAAAAGGTTGCAGGTAAACTACCCCTTCCCCTTAACCGATCTTCACCAAAATCGTAAGTCATTGAGGATTCTACAACCCAGGGACGTATGCAAAAAATTATTTGATTGTGTTTGAATTTGCGGCTGTTATCGTTTGCCATAGAAATACGCTTGATAAAAAAACGTTACTGGTAAACTACCCCTTCCCCTGAACCGATCTTCACCAAAAACAATAGGTCTTGAGTACTATACAAATCAGGGCTGTATGCAAAACATTATTTGATTCTGTTTCAATTTGCGGCTGTTATCGTATGCCACAGAAAATAACTTTGTTAAAAAAACGTTGCAGGTAAACTACCCCTTTCCCTCAACCGATCTTCACCAAAAACAATAGGTCTTGAGAACTCTATAATTTAGGGCTGTATGCAAATAATCTTTTGATTCTGTTTGAATTTGCGGCTGTTATCGTTTGCCATAGAAAATACCCTTGTTAAAAAAACGTTGCCGGTAAACTAACCCTTTCCCTCAACCGATCTTCACCAAAAACAATAGGTCTTGAGAACTCTACAATTTAGGGATGTGTGCAAATAATCTTTTGATTCTGTTTGAATTTGCGGCTGTTATCGTTTGCCATAGGAAATACCCTTGTTAAAACATAAAACGTTAAAGGTAAACTACCCCTTTCCCTTAACCGATCTTCACCAAAATCAACAGATCTTGAGAACTCTACAATCCAGGGCTGTATGCGAAACATTATTTGATTCTGTTTGAATTTGCGGCTGTTATCGTTTGCCAAACAAACAAAATTACCCTTGCTAAAAAAAAACCGTTGCTGGTAAACTACCCCTTTCCCTCAACCGATCTTCACCAAAAACAATAGGACGCGAGTACTCTGCAAATCAGGACGGTATGCAAAAAATTATTTGATTCTGTTTGAATTTGCGGCTGTTATCGTTTGCCATAGAAAATACACTTGTTAAAAAAACGTTGCCGGTAAACTACCCCTTTCCCTCAACCGATCTTCACCAAAAACAACAGGTCTTGAGAACTCTACAATTTAGGGATGTATGCAAATAATCTTTTGATTCTGTTTGAATTTGCGGCTGTTATCGTTTGCCATAGGAAATACCCTTGTTAAAATATAAAACGTTACCGGTAAACTACCCCTTTCCCTTAACCGATCTTCACCAAAATCAACAGATCTTGAGAACTCTACAATTAAGGGCTGTATGCGAAACATTATTTGATTCTGTTTGAATTTGCGGCTGTTATCGTTTGCCATAGAAAAAAATCTACAGACACACTGACACACAGACACACAGACAGACAGACACACACACAGACACTTTTCGGAAAACGACTTTTTTTCATGTTTTGAGTGTAGTAGAATCAGAATCTGCAATAATCTCGAACACAATTTTTTTTGCCATCACCATACTTCCATTCCTTAAGGAATATGGAAGTAAATATCGGTATGGAGAACCATACATGACTTCCATATTCTAAGATTTATATTTAAAATCATTTTCAGCCAAACAGCCAGGCTGTGTCTTACCTGCCTTTTTATTGCTGTATTAAATGAAAAATATTATATTACATTAAAATGAAAAAATTATAATTTGATTGCCTGGCAACAAAATTATGTTATTTTTAACAATTACCATTGTTTCAAAAAGTTTAAATAAATTTTCAAGTACTTTACTCTTGTTAAAACGTAAAAGGTTGCAGGTAAACTACCCCTTCCCCTTAACCGATCTTCACCAAAATCGAATTTCATTGAGAACTCTACAATTCAAGGACGTATGCAAAAAATTATTTGATTCTGTTCGAATTTGCGGCTGTTATCGTTTGCCATAAAAAATACGCTTGATAAAAAAACGTTGCAGGTAAACTACCCTTTCCCCTTAGCCGATCTTCACCAAAAACCATACGTCTTGAGTACACTACAAATCAGGGCAGTATGCAAAACATTATTTGATTCTGTTGGAATTTGCGGATGTTATCGTTTGCCATAGAAAATACCCTTCTTAAAACAATGTTGCAGGTAAACTACCCCTTCCCCTCAACCGATCATCACCAAAAACAAAAGGTCTTGAGAACTCTGCACTTTAGGGCTGTATGCAAATAACCGTTTGATTCTGTTTGAATTTGCGGCAGTTATCGTTTGCCAAAAAAAAAAATCTACAGACACACAGACAGACAGACAGACAGACACACAGACACTTTTCGGAAAACGACTTTTTTTCATGTTTTCAGTGTAGTAGAATCAGAATCTGCAATAATCTCGAACACGATTTTTTTTGCCATCACCATACTTCCATTCCTTAAGGAATATGGAAGTAAAATTACCCTTGATAAAAAACCGTTGCAAGTAAACTACCCCTTTCCCTTAACCGATCTTCACCAAAAACGATAGGTCTTGAGAACTCTGCAATTCAGGGCTGTATGCAAAATATTATATGATTTTGTTTGAATTTGCGGCTGTTATCGTTTGCCATACAAAATACCCTTGATAAAACAAAAAACGTGTCTGGTAAACTACCCCTTTCCTTTAAACGATCTTCACCAAAAACAACAAGTCTTTAGTACTCAAGAAATCAGGGGTGTATGCAAAAACGTATTTGATTATGTTTGAATTTGCGGCTGTTATCGTTTGCCATAGAAAATACCCTTGTTAAAACATAAAACGTTGCAGGTAAACTACCCCTTTCCCTTAACCGATCTTTACCAAAATCAACCGATCTTGAGGAACCCTACAATTCAGGGCTGTATGCGAAAGATTATTTGATTCTGTTTGAATTTGCGACTGTTATCGTTTGCCAAACAAACTAAATTATCCTTGATAAAAAAAAACCGTTGCCGGTAAACTACCCCTTTCCCTCAACCGATCTTTACCAAAAACAATAGGTCGCGAGTACTCTATAAATCAGGGCTGTATGCAAAAAATTATTTGATTCTGTTTGAATTTGCGGCTGTTATCGTTTGCCATAAGAAAAAATCTACAGACACACGCACAGACACGCACACAGACAGACACACAAACACACAGACACTTTTCGAAAAATGACTTTTTTTCATGTTTTGAGTGTAGTACAATCATATTCTGCAATAATCTCGTACACGATTTTTTTCGCCATCACCATATTTCCATTTCCTTAAGGAACATGGAAGTAAATAATCGGTATGGAGAACCATACATGACTTCCATGTTCTAAGATTTATGTTTAAAATCATATTCGAAATGAAATATTTCCATAGAAATTACGTCTTTCTACTTATTGCTTCAGCATTAACCACAGTACTGTGGTCACTAACGTATACCACCTCACGTTTTCGCACTCGATTTTCACCGATGATGGCAGTCGATGGCACTGCCGAAAAGCATGGTTTTGCAGAAAACATTGGACTACGGCTAAAGAGCCCGGGAAGCAATTTTAACAAAAAACTACTTCTTTGTTGCCGATAACGTAGTACACATATAAAAAATTCTCCCCTCCACCTTCAACTATAATTTTTAATAATAGAAAATTACCCCCACCCCGTTCACCTAACATCTTCATTTATAGATATTTCATCTACGTTTCTACAGTGGATTACTATGAGCTTCTTATCAGGATACGTTATTTATAAAAATTAAGTACTTTACTCTTGCTAAATCATAAAATGTTTCTGGTAAACTACCCCTTTCTCTTAACCGACCTTCTCTAAAATCAACAGACCTTCCGTCCTCTACAATTCAGGGAAGCATGCAAAAAAATATTTGATTCTGTTTGAATGTGCGGCAGTTATCGTTCGTCATGTAAACATTTCTCTAGTTACAACATAAAATGTTGCAGGTAAACTACCCCTTTCCCTTAACTGATCTTCACCAAAATCAATAGACATTGAGCTCTCTGCAACTCAGGAAAGAGTGCAAAAAATTATTTGATTCTCATTGAATTTTCGGCAGTTATCGTTCGTCATAAAAAAAATTACCCTTTTTAAAACATAAAACGTTGCTGATAAACTACCCCTTCCCTTAACCGATCTTCAACAAAATCAACAGAACTTGAGTTCTCTTTAGTTCAAAAAGGTATGCAAAAACCTAGTTGATTCTGTTTGAATTTACGGCAGTTATCGTTCGTCATATAAAAAATTACCCTTGTTAAAACATAAAATGTTGCTGGTAAACTACCCCTTTCCCTTAACCGATCTTCACCAACACAAATAGGTATTGAGAACTCTACAATACAAAGCTGTATGCAAAACATCATTTGATTCTGTTTGAATTTGCGGATGTTATCGTTTACTATAGAAAAATATCGGTATGGAGAACCATACATGACTTCCATATTCTAAGATTTATATTTAAAATCATTTTCAGCCAAACAGCCAGGCTGTGTCTTACCTGCCTTTTTATTTCTGTATTAAATGAAAAATATTATATTACATTAAAATGAAAAAATTATAATTTTATTGCCTGGCAACAAAATTATTTTATTTTTAACAATTACCATTGTTTCAAATAGTTTAAATAAATTTTCAAGTACTTTACTCTTGTTAAAACGTAAAAGGTTGCAGGTAAACTACCCCTTCCCCTTAACCGATCTTCACCAAAATCGTAAGTCATTGAGGCCTCTACAAATCAGGGAAGTATGCGAAAAATTATTTGATTCTGTTTGAATTTGCGGCTGTTATCGTTTGCCATAGAAATACGCTTGATAAAAAAACGTTACAGGTAAACTACCCCTTCCCCTTAACCGATCATCACCAAAAACAATAGGTCTTGAGTATTCTACAAATCAGGGCTGCATGCAAAACATTATTTGATTCTGTTTGAATTTGCGGCTGTTATCGTATGCCATAGAAAATACCTTTGTTAAAAAAACGTTGCTGGTAAACTACCCCTTCCCCTCAACCGATCTTCACCAAAAACAATAGGTCTTGAGACCTCTACAATTTAGGTCGGTATGCAAATAATCTTTTGATTCTGTTTGAATTTGCGGCTGTTATCGTTTGCCATAGAAAATACACTTGTTAAAAAAACGTTGCCGGTAAACTACCCCTTTCCCTCAACCGATCTTCACCAAAAACAATAGGTCTTGAGAACTCTACAATTTAGGGATGTGTGCAAATAATCTTTTGATTCTGTTTGAATTTGCGGCTGTTATCGTTTGCCATAGGAAATACCCTTGTTTAAACATAAAACGTTACCGGTAAACTACCCCTTTCCCTTAACCGATCTTCACCAAAATCAACAGATCTTGAGAACTCCACAATCTAGGGCTGTATGCGAAACATTATTTGATTCTGTTTGAATTTGCGGCTGTTATCGTTTGCCAAAAAAAAATTCCCTTGATAAAAAAAAACCGTGCAGGTAAACTACCCCTTCCCCGCAACCGATCTTCACCAAAAACAATACATCGCGAGTACTCTACAAACCAGGCCTGTATGCAAACAATTATTTGATTCTGTTTGAATTTGCGGCAGTTATCGTTTGCCATACAAAATACGCTAGATGAAAAACGTTGCCGGTAAACTACCCCTTACCCTCAACTGATCTTTACCAAAAAGAATAGGTCTTGAGTACTCTATAAATCAGGGCTGTATGCAGAAAATTATTTGAATCTGTTTGAATTTGCGGCTGTTATCGTTTGCCATAGAAAATACCCTTGTTTAAAAAACGTTGTAGGTAAACTACCCCTTTCCCTTAACCGATCTTCACCAAAAACAACAGGTCTTGAGAACTCTGCAATTCAGGGCTGCATGCAAAATATTATATGATTTTGTTTGAATTTGCGGCTGTTATCGTTTGCCATACAAAATACCCTTGATAAAACAAAAAACGTGGCTGGTAAACTACCCCTTTCCTTTAAACGATCTTCACCAAAAACAATAGGTCTTTAGTACTCAAGAAATCAGGGCTGTATGCAAAAACGTATTTGATTATGTTTGAATTTGCGGCTGTTATCGTTTGCCATAGAAAATACCCTTGTTAAAACATAAAACGTTGCAGGTAAACTACCCCTTTCCCTTAACCGATCTTTACCAAAATCAACAGATCTTGAGGAACCCTACAATTCAGGGCTGTATGCGAAACATTATTTGATTCTGTTTGAATTTGCGGCTGTCATCGTTTGCCAAACACACTAAATTATCCTTGATAAAAAAAAACCGTTGCAGGTAAACTACCCCTTTCCCTCAACCGATCTTCACCAAAAACAATAGGTCGCGAGTACTCTACAAATTAGGGCTGTATGCAAAACATTATTTGATTCTGTTTGAATTTGCGGCTGTTATCGTTTGCCATAGGAAAAAAATCTACAGACACACGCACAGACAGGCACACAACACACACACAAACACACAGACACACACACAGACACTTTTCGAAAAATGACTTTTTTCATGTTTTGAGTGTAGTACAATCATATTCTGCAATAATCTCGTACACGATTTTTTTCGCCATCACCATATTTCCATTTCCTTAAGGAACATGGAAGTAAATAATCGGTATGGAGAACCATACATGACTTCCATGTTCTAAGATTTATGTTTAAAATCATATTCGAAATGAAATATTTCCATAGAAATTACGTCTTTCTACTTATTGCTTCAGCATTAACCACAGTACTGTGGTCACTAACGTATACCACCTCACGTTTTCGCACTCGATTTTCACCGATGATGGCAGTCGATGGCACTGCCGAAAAGCCTGGTTTTGCAGAAAACATTGGACTACGGCTAAAGAGCCCGGGAAGCAATTTTAACAAAAAACTACTTCTTTGTTGCCGATAACGTAGTACACATATAAAAAATTCTCCCCTCCACCTTCAACTATAATTTTTAATAATAGAAAATTACCCCCACCCCGTTCACCTAACATCTTCATTTATAGATATTTCATCTACGTTTCTACAGTGGATTACTATGAGCTTCTTATCAGGATACGTTATTTATAAAAATTAAGTACTTTACTCTTGCTAAATCATAAAATGTTTCTGGTAAACTACCCCTTTCTCTTAACCGACCTTCTCCAAAATCAACAGACCTTCCGTCCTCTACAATTCAGGGAAGCATGCAAAAAAATATTTGATTCTGTTTGAATGTGCGGCAGTTATCGTTCGTCATGTAAACATTTCTCTAGTTACAACATAAAATGTTGCAGGTAAACTACCCCTCTCCCTTAACTGATCTTCACCAAAATCAATAGACATTGAGCTCTCTGCAACTCAGGAAAGAGTGCAAAAAATTATTTGATTCTCATTGAATTTTCGGCAGTTATCGTTCGTCATAAAAAAAATTACCCTTTTTAAAACATAAAACGTTGCTGATAAACTACCCCTTCCCTTAACCGATCTTCAACAAAATCAACAGAACTTGAGTTCTCTTTAGTTCAAAAAGGTATGCAAAAACCTAGTTGATTCTGTTTGAATTTACGGCAGTTATCGTTCGTCATATAAAAAATTACCCTTGTTAAAACATAAAATGTTGCTGGTAAACTACCCCTTTCCCTTAACCGATCTTCACCAACACAAATAGGTATTGAGAACTCTACAATACAAAGCTGTATGCAAAACATCATTTGATTCTGTTTGAATTTGCGGCTGTTATCGTTTACTATAGAAAAAAATTACCCTTGAAAAAACCGTTGCTGGTAAACTACCCCTTTCCCTTAACCGATCTTCACTAAAAACGACAGGTCTTGGGTACTCTACAATTCAGGCCTGTATGCAAACAATTATTTGATTCTGTTTGAATTTGCGGCTATTATCGTTTGCCATAGAAAACACCCTTGATAAAACATAAAACGTTGCTGGTAAACTACCCTATTCCATTAACCGATCTTCACCAATAACAATAGGTCTTGAGAACTCTACAATTCGGGGCTGTATGCAAAATATTAGTTGATTCTCTTTGAATTTACGGCAGTTATCGTTCGTCACAGAAAAAATACTCTTCTTAAAACATAAAACGTTGCTGGTAAACTACCCCTTTCCCTTAACCGATCTTCACCAACACCAATAGGTATTGAGAACTCTACAATACAGGGCTGTATGCAAAACATCATTTGATTCTGTTTGAATTTGTGGCTGTTATCGTTTACCATAGAAAAAGTAAAAAATTACCCTTGATAAAAAACCGTTGCAAGTAAACTACCCCTTTCCCTTAACCGATCTTCCCCAAAAACGATAGGTCTTGAGAACTCTGCAATTCAGGGCTGTATGCAAAATATTATATGATTTTGTTTGAATTTGCGGCTGTTATCGTTTGCCATACAAAATACCCTTGCTAAAACAAAAAACGTGGCAGGTAAACTACCCCTTTCCTTTAAACGATCTTCACCAAAAACAATAGGTCTTTAGTACTCAAGAAATCAGTGCTGTATGCAAAAACGTATTTGATTATGTTTGAATTTGCGGCTGTTATCGTTTGCCATAGAAAATACCCTTGTTAAAACATAAAACGTTGCTGGTAAACTACCCTATTCCATTAACCGATCTTCACCAATAACAATAGGTCTTGAGAACTCTACAATTCGGGGCTGTATGCAAAACATTAGTTGATTCTCTTTGAATTTACAGCAGTTATCGTTCGTCACAGAAAAAATACTCTTCTTAAAACATAAAACGTTGCTGGTAAACTACCCCTTTCCCTTAACCGATCTTCACCAACACCAACAGGTATTGAGAACTCTACAATACAGGGCTGTATGCAAAACATCATTTGATTCTGTTTGAATTTGTGGCTGTTATCGTTTACCATAGAAAAAGTAAAAAATTACCCTTGATAAAAAACCGTTGCAAGTAAACTACCCCTTTCCCTTAACCGATCTTCCCCAAAAACGATAGGTCTTGAGAACTCTGCAATTCAGGGCTGTATGCAAAATATTATATGATTTTGTTTGAATTTGCGGCTGTTATCGTTTGCCATACAAAATACCCTTGATAAAACAAAAAACGTGGCTGGTAAACTACCCCTTTCCCTTAACCGATCTTTACCAAAATCAACAGATCTTGAGGAACCCTACAATTCAGGGCTGTATGCAAAACATTATTTGATTCTGTTTGAATTTGCGGCTGTTATCGTTTGCCAAACAAACTAAATTATCCTTGATTAAAAAAACCGTTGCAGGTAAACTACCCCTTTCCCTCAACCGATCTTCACCAAAAACAATATGTCGCGAGTACTCTACAAATCAGGGCTGTATGCAAAACATTATTTGATTCTGTTTGAATTTGCGGCTGTTATCGTTTGCCATAGAAAACACCCTTGTTAAAAAAACGTTGCAGGTAAACTACCCCTTTCCCTCAACCGATCTTCACCAAAAACAATAGGTCTTGAGAACTCTACAATTTAGGGTCGCATGCAAATAATCTTTTGATTCTGTTTGAATTTGCAGCTGTTAACGTTTGCCATAGGAAATACCCTTGTTAAAACATAAAACGTTACTGGTAAACTACCCCTTTCCCTTAACCGATCTTCACCAAAATCAACAGATCTTGAGAACTCTACAATTGAGGGCTGTATGCGAAACATTATTTGATTCTGTTTGAATTTGCGGCTGTTATCATTTGCCAAACAAACAAAATTACCCTTGTCAAAAAAAACCGTTCCTGGTAAACTACCCCTTTCCCTCAACCGATCTTCACCAAAAAACCAGGTCGCGAGTACTCTGCAAATCAGGGCAGCATGCAAAAAATTATTTGATTCTGTTTGAATTTGCGGCAGTTATTGTTTGCCATAGAAAAAAAAATCTGCAGACACACAGACACACAGACAGACAAACACACACACAGACACTTTTCGGAAAACGACTTTTTTTCATGTTTTGAGTGTAGTAGAATCAGAATCTGCAATAATCTCGAACACGATTTTTTTTGCCATCACCATACTTCCATTCCTTAAGGAATATGGAAGTAAAATATCGGTATGGAGAACCATACATGACTTCCATATTCTTAGATTTATATTTAAAATCATTTTCAGCCAAACAGCCATGCTGTGTCTTACCTGCCTTTTTATTGCTGTATTAAATGAAAAATATTATATTACATTAAAATGAAAAAATTATAATTTTATTGCCTGGCAACAAAATTATTTTATTTTTAACAATTACCATTGTTTCAAAAAGTTTAAATAATTTTTCAAGTACTTTACTCTTGTTAAAACGTACAAGGTTGCAGGTAAACTACCCCTTCCCCTTAACCGATCTTCACCAAAATCGAAAGACATTGAGACCTCTACAATTCAGGGACGTATGCAAAAAATTATTTGATTCTGTTTGAATTTGCGGCTGTTATCGTTTGCCATAGAAAATACGCTTGATAAAAAAACGTTGCCGGTAAACTACCCCTTCCCCTTAACCGTTCTCCACCAAAAACTATAGGTCTTGAGTACTCTACAAATCAGGGCAGTATGCAAAACATTATTTGATTCTGTTTGAATTTGCGGCTGTTATCGTTTGCCATAGAAAATACACTTGTTAAAAAAACGATGCAGCTAAACTACCCCTTCCCCTCAACCGATCTTCACCAAAAACAATAGGTCTTGAGAACTCTATAATTTAGGGCTGTATGCAAATAATTTTTTGATTCTGTTTGAATTTGCGGCTGTTATCGTTTGCCATAGGAAATACCCTTGTTAAAACATAAAACGTTACAGGTAAACTACCCCTTTCCCTTAACCGATCTTCACCAAAAACAAAAGGTCTTGAGTACTCTACAAATCAGGGCCGTATGCAAAATATTATTTGATTCTGTTTGAATTTGCGGCTGTTATCGTTTGCCATAGAAAATACCCTTATTAAAAAAACGTTGCCGGTAAACTACCCCGTTCCCTCAACCGAACTTCACCAAAAACAATAGGTCTTGACAACTCTACAATTTAGGGCTGTATGCAAATAATCTTTTGATTCTGTTTGAATTTGCGGCTGTTATCGTTTGCCATAGGAAATACCCTTGTTAAAACATAAAACGTTACAGGTAAACTACCCCTTTCCCTTAACCGATAAACCTCCGCTCCACAGTCCGTTAAGGACCAAGGCGTACCGCGCGGCTTTTGTGTTAGTGTGACGGTGTATGGCTAGTACTACGCGCCACCAGCCGCTAGTTGCGGTATTCACGGCCAGGAGGCGGCGCTGTTATCTCAGCGCCTACTCAGTTTGCCTCACGACGCTGAGTGCACGCCGCCCGTATGCAAAACATTATTTGATTCTGTTTGAATTTGCGGCTGTTATCGTTTGCCATAGAAAATACCCTTGTTAAAAAAACGATGCAGCTAAACTACCCCTTTCCCTTAACCGATCTTCACCAAAATCAACAGATCTTTAGAACTCTACAATTCAGGGCTGTATGCGAAACATTATTTGATTCTGTTTGAATTTGCGGCTGTTATCGTTTGCCAAACAAACAAAATTACCCTTGCTAAAAAAAAACCGTTGCCGGTAAACTACCCCTTTCCCTCAACCGATCTTCACCAAAAACAAGAGGTCGCGAGTACTCTGCAAATCAGGGCTGCATGCAAAAAATTATTTGATTCTGTTTGAATTTGCGGCTGTTATCGTTTGCCATAGGAAAAAATCTACAGACAGACAGACAGACACACACACACACACACACACACACACACAGACACTTTTCAGAAAACGACTTTTTTTCATGTTTTGAGTGTAGTAGAATCAGAATCTGCAATAATCTCGAACACCATTTTTTTTGCCATCACCATACTTCCATTCCTTAAGGAATATGGAAGTAAAATTACCCTTGATAAAAAACCGTTGCAAGTAAACTACCCCTTTCCCTTAACCGATCTTCACCAAAAACGATAGGTCTTGAGAACTCTGCAATTCAGGGTTGTATGCAAAATATTATATGATTTTTTTTGGATTTGCGGCTGTTATCGTTTGCCATACAAAATACCCTTGATAAAACAAAAAACGTGGCTGGTAAACTACCCCTTTCCTTTAAACGATCTTCACCAAAAACGAAAGGTCTTTAGTACTCAAGAAATCAGGGCTGTATGCAAAAACGTATTTGATTCTGTTTGAATTTGCGGCTGTTATCGTTTGCCAAACAAACTAAATTATCCTTGATAAAAAAAAACCGTTGCAGGTAAACTACCCCTTTCCCTCAACCGATCTTCACCAAAAATAATATGTGCTCGAGTACTCTACAAATCAGGGCTGTATGCAAACAATTATTTGATTCTGTTTGAATTTGCGGCTGTTATCGTTTGCCATAGGAAAAAATCTACAGACACACGCACAGACAGGCACACAGACACACACACAAACACACAGTCACACACACAGACACTTTTCGAAAAATGACTTTTTTTCATGTTTTGAGTGTAGTACAATCATATTCTGCAATAATCTCGAACACGATTTTTTTCGCCATCACCATATTTCCATTTCCTTAAGGAACATGGAAGTAAATAATCGGTATGGAGAACCATACATGACTTCCATGTTCTAAGATTTATGTTTAAAATCATATTCGAAATGAAATATTTCCATAGAAATTACGTCTTTCTACTTATTGCTTCAGCATTAACCACAGTACTGTGGTCACTAACGTATACCACCTCACGTTTTCGCACTCGATTTTCACCGATGATGGCAGTCGATGGCACTGCCGAAAAGCCTGGTTTTGCAGAAAACATTGGACTACGGCTAAAGAGCCCGGGAAGCAAATTTAACAAAAAACTACTTCTTTGTTGCCGATAACGTAGTACACATATAAAAAATTCTCCCCTCCACCTTCAACTATAATTTTTAATAATAGAAAATTACCCCAACCCCGTTCACCAAACCTCTTCATTTATAGATATTTCATCTACGTTTCTACAGTGGATTACTATGAGCTTCTTATCAGGATACGTTATTTATAAAAATTAAGTACTTTACTCTTGCTAAATCATAAAATGTTTCTGGTAAACTACCCCTTTCTCTTAACCGACCTTCTCCAAAATCAACAGACCTTCCGTCCTCTACAATTCAGGGAAGCATGCAAAAAAATATTTGATTCTGTTTGAATGTGCGGCAGTTATCGTACGTCATGTAAACATTTCTCTAGTTACAACATAAAATGTTGCAGGTAAACTACAGCTTTCCCTTAACTGATCTTCACCAAAATCAATAGACATTGAGCTCTCTGCAACTCAGGAAAGAGTGCAAAAAATTATTTGATTCTCATTGAATTTTCGGCAGTTATCGTTCGTCATAAAAAAATTACCCTTTTTAAAACATAAAACGTTGCTGATAAACTACCCCTTCCCTTAACCGATCTTCAAAAAAATCAACAGAACTTGAGTTCTCTTTAGTTCAAAAAGGTATGAAAAAACCTAGTTGATTCTGTTTGAATTTACGCCAGTTATCATTCGTCATATAAAAAATTACCCTTCTTAAAACATAAAATGTTGCTGGTAAACTACCCCTTTCCCTTAACCGATCTTCACCAACACAAATAGGTATTGAGAACTCTACAATACAAAGCTGTATGCAAAACATCATTTGATTCTGTTTGAATTTGCGGCTGTTATCGTTTACTATAGAAAAAAATTACCCTTGAAAAAAACCGTTGCTGGTAAACTACCCCTTTCCCTTAACCGATCTTCACCAAAAACGACAGGTCTTGGGTACTCTACAATTCAGGCCTGTATGCAAACAATTATTTGATTCTGTTTGAATTTGCGGCTATTATCGTTTGCCATAGAAAACACCCTTGATAAAACATAAAACGTTGCTGGTAAACTACCCTATTCCATTAACCGATCTTCACCAATAACAATAGGTCTTGAGAACTCTACAATTCGGGGCTGTATGCAAAACATTAGTTGATTCTCTTTGAATTTACGGCAGTTATCGTTCGTCACAGAAAAAATACTCTTCTTAAAACATAAAACGTTGCAGGTAAACTACCCCTTCCCCTTAACCGATCTTCACAAAAAAAAAATAGTACTCAACAAAACAGGGCTGTATGCAAAAACGTATTTGATTCTGTTTGAATTTCCGGCTCTTATCGTTTGCCATAGAAAATACCCTTTTAAAACATAAACCGTTGCTGGTAAACTACCCCTTTCCCTTAACCGATCTTCACCAACACCAATAGGTATTGAGAACTCTACAATACAGGGCTGTATGCAAAACATCATTTGATTCTGTTTGAATTTGTGGCTGTTATCGTTTACCATAGAAAAAGTAAAAAATTACCCTTGATAAAAAACCGTTGCAAGTAAACTACCCCTTTCCCTGAACCGATCTTCACCAAAAACGATAGGTCTTGAGAACTCTGCAATTCAGGGCTGTATGCGAAATATTATATGATTTTGTTTGAATTTGCGGCTGTTATCGTTTGCCATACAAAATACCCTTGATAAAACAAAAAACGTGGCAGGTAAACTACCCCTTTCCCTTAACCGATCTTTACCAAAATCAACAGATCTTGAGGAACCCTACAATTCAGGGCTGTATGCGAAACATTATTTGATTCTGTTCGAATTTGCGGCTGTTATCGTTTGCCATAGGAAAAAAATCTACAGACACACGCACAGACAGGCACACAACACACACACACAAACACACAGACACACACACAGACACTTTTCGAAAAATGACTTTTTTTCATGTTTTGAGTGTAGTACAATCATATTCTGCAATAATCTCGAACACAATTTTTATCGCCATCACCATATTTCCATTTCCTTAAGGAACATGGAAGTAAATAATCGGTATGGAGAACCATACATGACTTCCATGTTCTAAGATTTATGTTTAAAATCATATTCGAAATGAAATATTTCCATAGAAATTACGTCTTTCTACTTATTGCTTCAGCATTAACCACAGTACTGTGGTCACTAACGTATACCACCTCACGTTTTCGCACTCGATTTTCACCGATGATGGCAGTCGATGGCACTGCCGAAAAGCCTGGTTTTGCAGAAAACATTGGACTACGGCTAAAGAGCCCGGGAAGCAATTTTAACAAAAAACTACTTCTTTCTTGCCGATAACGTAGTACACATATAAAAAATTCTCCCCTCCACCTTCAACTATAATTTTTAATAATAGAAAATTACCCCCACCCCGTTCACCTAACCTCTTCATTTATAGATATTTCATCTACGTTTCTACAGTGGATTACTATGAGCTTCTTATCAGGATACGTTATTTATAAAAATTAAGTACTTTACTCTTGCTAAATCATAAAATGTTTCTGGTAAACTACCCCTTTCTCTTAACCGACCTTCTCCAAAATCAACAGACCTTCCGTCCTCTACAATTCAGGGAAGCATGCAAAAAAATATTTGATTCTGTTTGAATGTGCGGCAGTTATCGTTCGTCATGTAAACATTTCTCTAGTTACAACATAAAATGTTGCAGGTAAACTACCCCTTTCCCTTAACTGATCTTCACCAAAATCAACAGACATTGAGCACTCTGCAACTCAGGAAAGAGTGCAAAAAATTATTTGATTCTCATTGAATTTTCGGCAGTTATCGTTCGTCATAAAAAAAATTACCCTTTTTAAAACATAAAACGTTGCTGATAAACTACCCCTTCCCTTACCGATCTTCAACAAAATCAACAGAACTTGAGTTCTCTTTAGTTCAAAAAGGTATGCAAAAACCTAGTTGATTCTGTTTGAATTTACGGCAGTTATCGTTCGTCATATAAAAATTACCCTTGTTAAAACATAAAATGTTGCTGGTAAACTACCCCTTTCCCTTAACCGATCTTCACCAACACAAATAGGTATTGAGAACTCTACAATACAAAGCTGTATGCAAAACATCATTTGATTCTGTTTGAATTTGCGGCTGTTATCGTTTACTATAGAAAAATATCGGTATGGAGAACCATACATGACTTCCATATTCTAAGATTTATATTTAAAATCATTTTCAGCCAAACAGCCAGGCTGTGTCTTACCTGCCTTTTTATTGCTGTATTAAATGAAAAATATTATATTACATTAAAATGAAAAAATTATAATTTTATTGCCTGGCAACAAAATTATTTTATTTTTAACAATTACCATTGTTTCAAAAAGTTAAATAAATTTTCAAGTACTTTACTCTTGTTAAAACGTAAAAGGTTGCAGGTAAACTACCCCTTCCCCTTAACCGATCTTCACCAAAATCGAACGTCATTGAGACGTCTACAATTCAGGGACGTATGCAAAAAATTATTTGATTCTGTTTGAATTTGCGGCTGTTATCGTTTGCCATAGAAAATACGCTTGATAAAAAAACGTTGCAGGTAAACTACCCCTTCCCCTTAACCGATCTTCACCACAAACAACAGGTCTTGAGTACTCTACAAACCAGGGCAGTATGCAAAACATTATTTGATTCTGTTTGAATTTGCGGCTGTTATCGTTTGCCATACAAAATACCCTTGTTAAAAAAACGTTGCAGGTAAACTACCCCTTTCCCTCAACCGATCTTCACCAAAACCAATATGTCTTGAGAACTCTACAATTTATGGCTGTATGCAAATAATCTTTTGATTCTGTTTGAATTTGCGGCTGTTATCGTTTGCCATAGGAAATACCCTTGTTAAAACATAAAACGTTACAGGTAAACTACCCCTTTCCCTTAACCGATCTTCACCAAAAACAACAGGTCTTGAGTACACAACAAATCAGGGCAGTATGCAAGACATTATTTGATTCTGTTTGAATTTGCGGCTGTTATCGTTTGCCAAACAAACTAAATTATCCTTGATAAAAAAAAACCGTTGCCGGTAAACTACCCCTTTCCCTCAACCGATCTTCACCAAAAACAATATGTCGCGAGTACTCTACAAATCAGTGCTGTATGCAAACAATTATTTGATTCTGTTTGAATTTGCGGCTGTTATCGTTTGCCATAGGAAAAAAATCTACAGACACACGCACAGACAGGCACACAGACACACACACAAACACACAGACACACACACAGACACTTTTCGAAAAATGACTTTTTTTCATGTTTTGAGTGTAGTACAATCATATTCTGCAATAATCTCGAACACGCTTTTTTTTCGCCATCACCATATTTCCATTTCCTTAAGGAACATGGAAGTAAATAATCGGTATGGAGAACCATACATGACTTCCATGTTCTAAGATTTATATTTAAAATCATATACGAAATGAAATATTTCCATAGAAATTACGTCTTTCTACTTATTGCTTCAGCATTAACCACAGTACTGTGGTCACAAACGTATACCACCTCACGTTTTCGCACTCGATTTTCACCGATGATGGCAGTCGATGGCACTGCCGAAAAGTCTGGTTTTGCAGAAAACATTGGACTACGGCTAAAGAGCCCGGGAAGCAATTTTAACAAAAAAACTACTTCTTTGTTGCCGATAACGTAGTGCACATATAAAAAATTCTCCCCTCCACCTTCAACTATAATCTTTAATAATAGAAAATTACCCCCACCCCGTTCACCTAACCTCTTCATTTATAGATATTTCATCTACGTTTCTACAGTGGATTACTATGAGCTTCTTATCAGGATACTTTATTTATAAAAATTAAGTACTTTACTCTTGCTAAATCATAAAATGTTTCTGGTAAACTACCCCTTTCTCTTAACCGATCTTCTCCAAAATCAACAGACCTTCCGTCCTCTACAATTCAGGGAAGCATGCAAAAAAATATTTGATTCTGTTTGAATGTGCGGCAGTTATCGTTCGTCATGTAAACATTTCTCTAGTTACAACATAAAATGTTGCAGGTAAACTACGCCTTTCCCTTAACTGATCTTCACCAAAATCAATAGACATTGAGCACTCTGCAACTCAGGAAAG
Organism: Magicicada septendecula; assembly: GCA_034769895.1. NCBI lineage: Eukaryota > Metazoa > Arthropoda > Insecta > Hemiptera > Cicadidae > Magicicada > Magicicada septendecula. The sequence goes on along the minus strand of CM068367.1, from coordinate 714,376,640 downwards.
AGTGCAAAAAATTATTTGATTCTCATTGAATTTTCGGCAGTTATCGTTCGTCATAAAAAAAATTACCCTTTTTAAAACATAAAACGTTGCTGATAAACTACCCCTTCCCTTAACCGATCTTCAACAAAATCAACAGAACTTGAGTTCTCTTTAGTTCAAAAAGGTATGCAAAAACCTAGTTGATTCTGTTTGAATTTACGGCAGTTATCGTTCGTCATATAAAAAATTACCCTTGTTAAAATATAAAATGTTGCTGGTAAACTACCCCTTTCCCTTAACCGATCTTCACCAACACAAATAGGTATTGAGAACTCTACAATACAAAGCTGTATGCAAAACATCATTTGATTCTGTTTGAATTTGCGGCTGTTATCGTTTACTATAGAAAAAAATTACCCTCGAAAAAAACCGTTGCTTGTAAACTACCCCTTTCCCATAACCGATCTTCACCAAAAACGACAGGTCTTGGGTACTCTACAATTCAGGCCTGTATGCAAACAATTATTTGATTCTGTTTCAATTTGCGGCTATTATCGTTTGCCATAGAAAACACCCTTGTTAAAACATAAAACGTTGCTGGTAAACTACCCTATTCCATTAACCAATCTTCACCAATAACAATAGGTCTTGATAACTCTACAATTCGGGGCTGTATGCAAAACATTAGTTGATTCTCTTTGAATTTACGGCAGTTATCGTTCGTCACAGAAAAAATACTCTTGTTAAAACATAAAACGTTGCAGGTAAACTACCCCTTCCCCTTAACCGATCTTCACAAAAAACAATAGTACTCAACAAAACAGGGCTGTATGCAAAAACGTATTTGATTCTGTTTGAATTTCCGGCTCTTATCGTTTGCCATAGAAAATACCCTTTTAAAACATAAAACGTTGCTGGTAAACTACCCCTTTCCCTTAAACGATCTTCACCAACACCAATAGGTATTGAGAACTCTACAATACAGGGCTGTATGCAGAACATCATTTGATTCTGTTTGAATTTGTGGCTGTTATCGTTTACCATAGAAAATATCGGTATGGAGAACCATACATGACTTCCAAATTCTAAGATTTATATTTAAAATCATTTTGACCCAAACAGCCAGGCGGTGTCTTACCTGCCTTTTTATTGCTGTATTAAATGAAAAATATTATATTACATTAAAATGAAAAAATTATAATTTTATTGCCTGGCAACAAAATTATTTTATTTTTAACAATTACCATTGTTTCAAAAAGTTTAAATAAATTTTCAAGTACTTTACTCTTGTTAAAACGTAAAAGGTTGCAGGTAAACTACCCCTTCCCCTTAACCGATCTTCACCAAAATCGAAAGTCATTGAGACCTCTACAATTCAGGGACGTAAGCAAAAAATTATTTCATTCTGTTTGAATTTGCGGCGTTTATCGTTTGCCATAGAAAATACGCTTGATAAAAAAATGTTGGTGGTAAACTACCCCTTCCCCTTAACCGATCTTCACCAAAAACAATCGGTCTTGAGTACTCTACTAATCAGGACCGTATGCAAAACATTATTTGATTCTGTTTGAATTTGCGGCTGTTATCGTTTGCCATAGAAAATACCCTTGTTAAAAAAACGTTGCAGGTAAACTACCCCATTCCCTCAACCAATCTTCACCAAAAACAATAGGTCTTGAGAACTCTACAATTTAGGGCTGCATGCAAATAATCTTTTGATTCTGTTTGAATTTGCGGCTGTTATCGTTTCCCATAGGAAATACCCTTGTTAAAACATAAAACGTTACAGGTAAACTACCCCTTTCCCTTAACCGATCTTCACCAAAAACAATAGGTCTTGAGTACTCTACAAATCAGGGCTGTATGCAAAACATTATTTGATTCTGTTTGAATTTGCGGCTGTTATCGTTTGCCATAGAAAATAACCTTGTTAAAAAAACGTTGCCGGTAAACTACCCCTTTCCATCATCCAATCTTCACCAAAAACAATAGGTCTTGAGAACTCTACAATTTAGGGCTGTATGCAAATAATCTTTTGATTCTGTTTGAATTTGCGGCTGTTATCGTTTGCCATAGGAAATACCCTTGTTAAAACATAAAACGTTACAGGTAAACTACCCCTTTCCCTTAACCGATCTTCACCAAAAACAACAGATCTTGAGTACACAACAAATCAGGGCTGTATGCAAAACATTATTTGATTCTGTTTGAATGTGCGGCTGTTATCGTTTGCCATAGGAAATACCCTTGTTAAAAAAACGTGGCCGGTAAACTACCCCTTTGCCTCAACCGATCTTCACCAAAAACAACAGGTCTTGAGAACTCTACAATTTACGGCTGTATGCAAATAATCTTTTGATTCTGTTTGAATTTGCGGCTGTTATCGTTTGCCATAGGAAATACCCTTGTTAAAACATAAAACGTTACAGGTAAACTACCCCTTTCCCTTAACCCATCTTCACCAAAATCATCAGATCTTGAGAACTCTACACTTCAGGGCTGTATGCGAAACATTATTTGATTCTGTTTGAATTTGCGGCTGTTATCGTTTGCCAAACAAACAAAATTACCCTTGCTAAAAAAAAACCGTTGCAGGTAAACTACCCCTTTCCCTCAACCGATCTTCACCAAAAACAATAGGTCGCGAGCACTCTGCAAATCAGAGCTGTGTGCAAAAAATTATTTGATTCTGTTTGAATTTGCGGCAGTTATCGTTTGCCATAGAAAAAAAATCTACAGACAGACAGACACACACACAGACCAGACAGACAGACAGACAGACACACACACAGACACTTTTCGGAAAACGACTTTTTTTCATGTTTTGAGTGTAGTAGAATCAGAATCTGCAATAATCTCGAACACGATTTTTTTTGCCATCACCATACTTCCATTCCTTAAGGAATATGGAAGTAAAAGTAAAATATCGGTATGGAGAACCATACATGACTTCCATATTCTAAGATTTATATTTAAAATCATTTTCAGCCAAACAGCCAGGCTGTGTCTTACCTGCCTTTTTATTGCTGTATTAAATGAAAAATATTATATTACATTAAAATGAAAAAATTATAATTTTATTGCCTGGCAACAAAATTATTTTATTTTTAACAATTACCATTGTTTCAAAAAGTTTAAATAAATTTTCAAGTACTTTACTCTTGTTAAAACGTAAAAGGTTGCAGGTAAACTACCCCTTCCCCTTAACCGATCTTCACCAAAATCGAAAGTCATTGAGACCTCTACAATTCAGGGACGTATGCAAAACATTATTTGATTCTGTTTGAATTTGCGGCTGTTATCGTTTGCCATAGAAAATACGCTTGATAAAAAAACGTTGCAGGTAAACTACCCCTTCCCCTTAACCGATCTTCACCAAAAACAATAGGTCTTGAGTACACTACAAATCAGGACTGTATGCAAAACATTATTTGATTCTGTTTGAATTTGCGGCTGTTATCGTTTGCCATAGAAAATACCCTTGTTAAAAAAACCTTGCAGGTAAACTACCCCTTTCCCTCAACCGATCTTCACCAATAACAATAGGTCTTGAGAACTCTACAACTTAGGGCTGTATGCAAATAATCTTTTGATTCTGTTTGAATTTGCGGCTGTTATCGTTTGCCAAAAAAAAAAAAATTTCCCTTGATAAAAAAAACCGTTGCAGGTAAACTACCCCTTCCCCTCAACCGATCTTCACCAAAAACAATAGGTCGCGAGTACTCTACAAATCAGGGCTGTATGCAAAAAATTATTTGATTCTGTTCGAATTTGCGGCAGTTGTCGTTTGCCATAGAAAATACGCATGATAAAAAACGTTGCTGGTAAACTACCCCTTCCCCTAAACCGATCTTCACCAAAAACAATAGGTCTTGAGTACTCTACAAATCAGGGCTGTATGCAGAAAATTATTTGATTCTGTTTGAATTTGCGGCTGTTATCGTTTGCCATAGAAAATACCCTTGTTAAAAAAACGTTGTAGGTAAACTACCCCTTTCCCTTAACCGATCTTCACCAAAAACAAAAAGTATTGAGAACTCTACAATTTAGGGCTGTATGCAAATAATCTTTTCATTCTGTTTGAATTTGCGGCTGTTATCGTTTGCCATAGGAAATACCCTTGTTAAAACATAAAACGTTACAGGTAAACTACCCCTTACCCTTAACCGATCTTCACCAAAAACAATAGGTCTTGAGAAATCTACAATTCAGGGCTGTATGTGCAACATTATTTGATTCTGTTTGAATTTGCGGCTGTTATCGTTTGCCAAACAAACAAAATTACCCTTGCTAAAAAAAAACCGTTGCAGGTAAACTACCCCTTTCCCTCAACCGATCTTCACCAAAAACAATAGGTCGCGAGAACTCTGCAAAACCGGGCTGTATGCAAAAAATTATTTGATTCTGTTTGAATTTGCGGCAGTTATCGTTTGCCATAGAAAAAAAATCTACAGACAGACAGACACACAGACACACAGACACACAGACACACAGACAGACACACAGACACTTTTCGGAAAACGACTTTTTTTCATGTTTTGAGTGTAGTAGAATCAGAATCTGCAATAATCTCGAACACGATTTTTTTTGCCATCACCATACTTCCATTCCTTAAGGAATATGGAAGTAAATATCGGTATGGAGAACCATACATGACTTCCATATTCTAAGATTTATATTTAAAATCATTTTCGAAATGAAATATTACCATAGAAACTACTTCTTTCTACTTACTGCTTCAGCCTTAACCACAGTACTGTGGTCACTAACGTATACCACCTCACGTTATCGCACTCGATTTTCACTGATGATGGAAGTCGATGGCATTGCCGAAACGTCTGGTTTTGTAGAAAACATTGGACTATGGCCAAATATCGGCAACCAAAAGGAAAAGAAGGAGCGCTCCGAAGTCACTCATGGACCCTCAGCATCTTGCAGAGGGTTCATTCCCTAAAGACGAAAAGTCTGTCTATGAATCGTTCCTCTGTAAACACGTGCAGTTACACTGCCCAGCGATCCACAGGAAGCAAATCGCTATCCACGCTGGACACTTTTTCGGCTTGCATGCGTTATGTTGGTATGGGTTCGGCACTTTCCATTTAAAAACCGTGCAGATGTAAGAAAATAAACGTGAATGAGGCCAGAAATAACGCGAATTTTGTGTGTGTGTGTGTGTGTGTGTGTGTGTGTGTGTGTGTGTGTGTGTGTGTGTGTGTGTGTGTGTGTGTGTGTGTGTGTGTGTGTGTGTGTGTGTGTGTGTGTGTGTGTGTGTGTGTGTGTGTGTGTGTGTGTGTGTGTGTGTGTGTGTGTGTGTGTGTGTGTGTGTGTGTGTGTGTGTGTGTGTGTGTGTGTGTGTGTGTGTGTGTGTGTGTGTGTGTGTGTGTGTGTGTGTTTTCCCTGCCTTTTTATTGCGGTAGTGATAATAATAAAATGGAAACGTAAACAGGACATAACTGAGATATGCTTGCCTGCCACGCACGATATATTTTCTCTTATACATGACTAGCAGAATACCCGTGCTTCGCTACGGAGTTTCACGTTGTACGTAATGAAAATGTTAGTTTAATTAATAAAGTTTAATTAAAGTAGGCTTCTTAAAAATAAATAGCTGTTGCCCACAACTTCGTTCGCGTGGTCTTCAATTTAATGCGATAATATATTTAGAACAGAATCTATTCTATTGGGTTCCCATAGTAACCAGATCGAATAGTTTTTTAAGACCGCAAAGGACCCCCCAGAGGATCGTATCGAAAAAACACTTGTCCTATGTTGGTTCTCCCTTTGCGTAAAATATTTGTGCCAAGTTTGGTTGAAATCGGTCCAGTGGATTAGGAGGCGATGTGGAAGACCCCAAAGAACCCCCAAAAGGATCCCATCGAAAAAAATCGAAAGTCATTGAGACCTCTACAATTCAGGGAAGTATGCAAAAAATTATTTGATTCTGTTTGAATTTGCGGCTGTTATCGTTTGCCATAGAAAATACGCTTGATAAAAAAACGTTGCAGGTAAACTACCCCTTCCCCTTAACCGATCTTCACCAAAAAAAAGAGGTCTTGAGTGCTCTACAAATCAGGGCTGTATGCAAAACATTATTTGATTCTCTTTGAATTTGCGGCTGTTATCGTTTGCCATAGAAAATAAAACGTAAAAGGTTGCAGGTAAACTACCCCTTCCCCCTAACCGATCTTCACCAAAAACAATAGGTCTTGAGTACTCTACAAATCAGGACGGTATGCAAAACATTATTTGATTCTGTTTGAATTTGCGGCTGTTATCGTTTGCCATATAAAATACCCTTGTTAAAAAAACGTTGCAGGTAAACTACCCCTTTCCCTCAACCGATCTTCACCAAAAACAATAGGTCTTGAGAAATCTACAATTCAGGGCTGTATGCGAAACATTATTTGATTCTGTTTGAATTTGCGGCTGTTATCGTTTGCCAAAAAAAAAAAAAATTTCCCTTGATAAAAAAAACCGTTGCAGGTAAACTACCCCTCCCCTCAACCGATCTTCACCAAAAACAATAGGTCGCGAGTACTCTACAAATCAGGGCTGTATGCAAAAAATTATTTGATTCTGTTTGAATTTGCGGCAGTTGTCGTTTGCCATAGAAAATACGCATGATAAAAAACGTTGCTGGTAAACTACCCCTCCCCCTCAACCGATCTTCACCAAAAAAAAAGGTCTTGAGTACTCTACAAATCAGGGCTGTATGCAGAAAATTATTTGATTCTGTTTGAATTTGCGGCTGTTATCGTTTGCCATAGAAAATACCCTTGTTAAAAAAACGTTGTAGGTAAACTACCCCTTTCCCTTAACCGATCTTCACCAAAAACAAAAGGTATTGAGAACTCTACAATTTATGGCTGTATGCAAATAATCTTTTCATTCTGTTTGAATTTGCGGCTGTTATCGTTTGCCATAGGAAATACCCTTGTTAAAACATAAAACGTTACAGGTAAACTACCCCTTTCCCTTAACCGATCTTCACCAAAAACAATAGGTCTTGAGAACTCTACAATTCAGGGCTGTATGCGAAACATTATTTGATTCTGTTTGAATTTGCGGCTGTTATCGTTTGCCAAACAAACAAAATTTCCCTTGCTAAAAAAAAACCGTTGCAGGTAAACTACCCCTTTCCCTCAACCGATCTTCACCAAAAACAATAGGTCGCGAGAACTCTGCAAAACCGGACTGTATGTAAAAAATTATTTGATTCTGTTTGAATTTGCGGCAGTTATCGTTTGCCATAGAAAAAAAATCTACAGACAGACAGACACACAGACACACAGACACATAGACAGACAGACACACAGACACTTTTCGGAAAACGACTTTTTTTCATGTTTTGAGTGTAGTAGAATCAGAATCTGCAATAATCTCGAACACGATTTTTTTTGCCATCACCATACTTCCATTCCTTAAGGAATATGGAAGTAAAATTACCCTTGATAAAAAACCGTTGCAAGTAAACTACCCCTTTCCCTTAACCGATCTTCACCAAAAACGATAGGTCTTGAGAACTCTGCAATTCAGAGCTGTATGCAAAATATTATATGATTTTGTTTGAATTTGCGGCTGTTATCGTTTGCCATACAAAATACCCTTGATAAAACAAAAAACGTGGCAGGTAAACTACCCCTTTCCTTTAAACGATCTTCACCAAAAACAATAGGTCTTTAGTACTCAACAAATCAGGGCTGTATGCAAAAACGTATTTGATTATGTTTGAATGTGCGGCTGTTATCGTTTGCCATAGAAAATACCCTTGTTAAAACATAAAACGTTGCAGGTAAACTACCCCTTTCCCTTAACCGATCTTTACCAAAATCAACAGATCTTGAGGAACCCTACAATTCAGGGCTGTATGCGAAACATTATTTGATTCTGTTTGAATTTGCGGCTGTTATCGTTTGCCAAACAAACAAAATTACCCTTGCTAAAAAAAAACCGTTGCAGGTAAACTACCCCTTTCCCCCAACCGATCTTCACCAAAAACAATAGGTCGCGAGTACTCTGAAAATCAGGGCTGTGTGCAAAAAATTATTTGATTCTGTTTGAATTTGCGGCAGTTATCGTTTGCCATAGAAAAAAAATCTACAGACAGACAGACACACACACAGACAGACAGACAGACAGACAGACACACACACAGACACTTTTCGGAAAACGACTTTTTTTCATGTTTTGAGTGTAGTAGAATCAGAATCTGCAATAATCTCGAACACGATTTTTTTTGCCATCACCATACTTCCATTCCTTAAGGAATATGGAAGTAAAAGTAAAAAATTACCCTTGATAAAAAACCGTTGCAAGTAAACTACCCCTTTCCCTTAACCGATCTTCACCAAAAACGATAGGTCTTGAGAACTCTGCAATTCAGAGCTGTATGCAAAATATTATATGATTTTGTTTGAATTTGCGGCTGTTATCGTTTGCCATACAAAATACCCTTGATAAAACAAAAAACGTGGCCGGTAAACTACCCCTTTCCTTTAAACGATCTTCACCAAAAACAATAGGTCTTTAGTACTCAAGAAATCAGGGCTGTATGCAAAAACGTATTTGATTATGTTTGAATGTGCGGCTGTTATCGTTTGCCATAGAAAATACCCTTGTTAAAACATAAAACGTTGCAGGTAAACTACCCCTTTCCCTTAACCGATCTTTACAAAAATCAACAGATCTTGAGGAACCCTACAATTCAGGGCTGTATGCGAAACATTATTTGATTCTGTTTGAATTTGCGGCTGTTATTGTTTGCCATAGGAAAAAAATCTACAGACACACGCACAGACAGGCACACAACACACACACAAACACACAGACACACACACAGACACTTTTCGAAAAATGACTTTTTTTCATGTTTTGAGTGTAATACAATCATATTCTGCAATAATCTCGAACAAGATTTTTTTCGCCATCACCATATTTCCATTTCCTTAAGGAACATGGAAGTAAATAATCGGTATGGAGAACCATACATGACTTCCATGTTCTAAGATTTATGTTTAAAATCATATTCGAAATGAAATATTTCCATAGAAATTACGTCTTTCTACTTATTGCTTCAGCATTAACCACAGTACTGTGGTCACTAACGTATACCACCTCACGTTTTCGCACTCGATTTTCACCGATGATGGCAGTCGATGGCACTGCCGAAAAGTCTGGTTTTGCAGAAAACATTGGACTACGGCTAAAGAGCCCGGGAAGCAATTTTAACAAAAAAACTACTTCTTTGTTGCCGATAACGTAGTACACATATAAAAAATTCTCCCCTCCACCTTCAACTATAATTTTTAATAATAGAAAATTACCCCCACCCCGTTCACCTAACCTCTTCATTTATATATATTTCATCTACGTTTCTACAGTGGATTACTATGAGCTTCTTATCAGGATACGTTATTTATAAAAATTAAGTACTTTACGCTTGCTAAATCATAAAATGTTTCTGGTAAACTACCCCTTTCTCTTAACCGACCTTCTCCAAAATCAACAGACCTTCCGTCCTCTACAATTCAGGGAAGCATGCAAAAAAATATTTGATTCTGTTTGAATGTGCGGCAGTTATCGTTCGTCATGTAAACATTTCTCTAGTTACAACATAAAATGTTGCAGGTAAACTACCCCTTTCCCTTAACTGATCTTCACCAAAATCAATAGACATTGAGCTCTCTGCAACTCAGGAAAGAGTGCAAAAAATTATTTGATTCTCATTGAATTTTCGGCAGTTATTGTTCGTCATAAAAAAAATTACCCTTTTTAAAACATAAAACGTTGCTGATAAACTACCCCTTCCCTTAACCGATCTTCAACAAAATCAACAGAACTTGAGTCCTCTTTAGTTAAAAAAGGTATGCAAAAACCTAGTTGATTCTGTTTGAATTTACGGCAGTTATCGTTCGTCATATAAAAAATTACCCTTGTTAAAACATAAAATGTTGCTGGTAAACTACCCCTTTCCCTTAACCGATCTTCACCAACACAAATAGGTATTGAGAACTCTACAATACAAAGCTGTATGCAAAACATCATTTGATTCTGTTTGAATTTGCGGCTGTTATCGTTTACTATAGAAAAAAATTACCCTTGAAAAAAACCGTTGCTTGTAAACTACCCCTTTCCCATAACCGATCTTCACCAAAAACGACAGGTCTTGGGTGCTCTACAATTCAGGCCTGTATGCAAACAATTATTTGATTCTGTTTGAATTTGCGGCTATTATCGTTTGCCATAGAAAACACTCTTGTTAAAACATAAAACGTTGCTGGTAAACTACCCTATTCCATTAACCGATCTTCACCAATAACAATAGGTCTTGAGAACTCTACAATTCGGGGCTGTATGCAAAACATTAGTTGATTCTCTTTGAATTTACGGCAGTTATCGTTCGTCACAGAAAAAATACTCTTGTTAAAACATAAAACGTTGCAGGTAAACTACCCCTTCCCCTTAACCGATCTTCACAAAAAACAATAGTACTCAACAAAACAGGGCTGTATGCAAAAACGTATTTGATTCTGTTCGAATTTCCGGCTCTTATCGTTTGCCATAGAAAATACCCTTTTAAAACATAAAACGTTGCTGGTAAACTACCCCTTTCCCTTAAACGATCTTCACCAACACCAATAGGTATTGAGAACTCTACAATACAGGGCTGTATGCAAAACATCATTTGATTCTGTTTGAATTTGTGGCTGTTATCGTTTACCATAGAAAATATCGGTATGGAGAACCATACATGAATTCCATATTCTAAGATTTATATTTAAAATCATTTTGACCCAAACAGCCAGGCGGTGTCTTACCTGCCTTTTTATTGCTGTATTAAATGAAAAATATTATATTACATTAAAATGAAAAAATTATAATTTTATTGCCTGGCAAGAAAATTATTTTATTTTTAACAATTACCATTGTTTCAAAAAGTTTAAATAAATTTTCAAGTACTTTACTCTTGTTAAAACGTAAAAGGTTGCAGGTAAACTACCCCTTCCCCTTAACCGATCTTCACCAAAATCGAAAGTCATTGAGACCTCTACAATTCAGGGACGTAAGCAAAAAATTATTTCATTCTGTTTGAATTTGCGGCGTTTATCGTTTGCCATAGAAAATACGCTTGATAAAAAAAATGTTGCTGGTAAACTACCCCTTCCCCTTAACCGATCTTCACCAAAAACAATCGGTCTTGAGTACTCTACAAATCAGGACCGTATGCAAAACATTATTTGATTCTGTTTGAATTTGCGGCTGTTATCGTTTGCCATAGAAAATACCCTTGTTAAAAAAAACGTTGCAGGTAAACTACCCCTTTCCCTCAACCAATCTTCACCAAAAACAATAGGTCTTGAGAACTCTACAATTTAGGGCTGTATGCAAATAATCTTTTGATTCTGTTTGAATTTGCAGCTGTTATCGTTTGCCATAAGAAATACCCTTGTTAAAACATAAAACGTTACAGGTAAACTACCCCTTTCCCTTAACCGATCTTCACCAAAAACAATAGGTCTTGAGTACTCTACAAATCAGGGCTGTATGCAAAACATTATTTGATTCTGTTTGAATTTGCGGCTGTTATCGTTTGCCATAGAAAATACCCTTGTTAAAAAAACGTTGCCGGTAAACTACCCCTTTCCATCATCCAATCTTCACCAAAAACAATAGGTCTTGAGAACTCTACAATTTAGGGCTGTATGCAAATAATCTTTTGATTCTGTTTGAATTTGCGGCTGTTATCGTTTGCCATAGGAAATACCCTTGTTAAAACATAAAACGTTACAGGTAAACTACCCCTTTCCCTTAACCGATCTTCACCAAAAACAACAGGTCTTGAGTACACTACAAATCAGGGCTGTATGCAAAACATTATTTGATTCTGTTTGAATGTGCGGCTGTTATCGTTTGCCATAGGAAATACCCTTGTTAAAAAAACGTGGCCGGTAAACTACCCCTTTGACTCAACCGATCTTCACCAAAAACAACAGGTGTTGAGAACTCTACAATTTACGGCTGTATGCAAATAATCTTTTGATTCTGTTTGAATTTGCGGCTGTTATCGTTTGCCATAGGAAATACCCTTGTTAAAACATAAAACGTTACAGGTAAACTACCCCTTTCCCTTAACCCATCTTCACCAAAATCATCAGATCTTGAGAACTCTACACTTCAGGGCTGTATGCGAAACATTATTTGATTCTGTTTGAATTTGCGGCTGTTATCGTTTGCCAAACAAACAAAATTACCCTTGCTAAAAAAAAACCGTTGCCGGTAAACTACCCCTTTCCCTCAACCGATCTTCACCAAAAACAATAGGTCGCGAGTACTCTGCAAATCAGGGCTGTGTGCAAAAAATTATTTGATTCTGTTTGAATTTGCGGCAGTTATCGTTTGCCATAGAAAAAAAATCTACAGACAGACAGACACACACATAGACAGACAGACAGACACACACACAGACACTTTTCGGAAAACGAGTTTTTTTCATGTTTTGAGTGTAGTAGAATCAGAATCTGCAATAATCTCGAACACGATTTTTTTTGCCATCACCATACTTCCATTCCTTAAGGAATATGGAAGTAAAAGTAAAAAATTACCCTTGATAAAAAACCGTTGCAAGTAAACTACCCCTTTCCCTTAACCGATCTTCACCAAAAACGATAGGTCTTGAGAACTCTGCAATTCAGAGCTGTATGCAAAATATTATATGATTTTGTTTGAATTTGCGGCTGTTATCGTTTGCCATACAAAATACCCTTGATAAAACAAAAAACGTGGCCGGTAAACTACCCCTTTCCTTTAAACGATCTTCACCAAAAACAATAGGTCTTTGGTACTCAAGAAATCAGGGCTGTATGCAAAAACGTATTTGATTATGTTTGAATGTGCGGCTGTTATCGTTTGCCATAGAAAATACCCTTGTTAAAACATAAAACGTTGCAGGTAAACTACCCCTTTCCCTTAACCGATCTTTACCAAAATCAACAGATCTTGAGGAACCCTACAATTCAGGGCTGTATGCGAAACATTATTTGATTCTGTTTGAATTTGCGGCTGTTATCGTTTGCCAAACAAACAAAATTACCCTTGCTAAAAAAAAACCGTTGCAGGTAAACTACCCCTTTCCCCCAACCGATCTTCACCAAAAACAATAGGTCGCGAGTACTCTGAAAATCAGGGCTGTGTGCAAAAAATTATTTGATTCTGTTTGAATTTGCGGCAGTTATCGTTTGCCATAGAAAAAAAATCTACAGACAGACAGACACACACACAGACAGACAGACAGACAGACACACAGACACTTTTCGGAAAACGACTTTTTTTCATGTTTTGAGTGTAGTAGAATCAGAATCTGCAATAATCTCGAACACGATTTTTTTTGCCATCACCATACTTCCATTCCTTAAGGAATATGGAAGTAAAAGTAAAAAATTACCCTTGATAAAAAACCGTTGCAAGTAAACTACCCCTTTCCCTTAACCGATCTTCACCAAAAACGATAGGTCTTGAGAACTCTGCAATTCAGAGCTGTATGCAAAATATTATATGATTTTGTTTGAATTTGCGGCTGTTATCGTTTGCCATACAAAATACCCTTGATAAAACAAAAAACGTGGCCGGTAAACTACCCCTTTCCTTTAAACGATCTTCACCAAAAACAATAGGTCTTTAGTACTCAAGAAATCAGGGCTGTATGCAAAAACGTATTTGATTATGTTTGAATGTGCGGCTGTTATCGTTTGCCATAGAAAATACCCTTGTTAAAACATAAAACGTTGCAGGTAAACTACCCCTTTCCCTTAACCGATCTTTACAAAAATCAACAGATCTTGAGGAACCCTACAATTCAGGGCTGTATGCGAAACATTATTTGATTCTGTTTGAATTTGCGGCTGTTATTGTTTGCCATAGGAAAAAAATCTACAGACACACGCACAGACAGGCACACAACACACACACAAACACACAGACACACACACAGACACTTTTCGAAAAATGACTTTTTTTCATGTTTTGAGTGTAATACAATCATATTCTGCAATAATCTCGAACAAGATTTTTTTCGCCATCACCATATTTCCATTTCCTTAAGGAACATGGAAGTAAATAATCGGTATGGAGAACCATACATGACTTCCATGTTCTAAGATTTATGTTTAAAATCATATTCGAAATGAAATATTTCCATAGAAATTACGTCTTTCTACTTATTGCTTCAGCATTAACCACAGTACTGTGGTCACTAACGTATACCACCTCACGTTTTCGCACTCGATTTTCACCGATGATGGCAGTCGATGGCACTGCCGAAAAGTCTGGTTTTGCAGAAAACATTGGACTACGGCTAAAGAGCCCGGGAAGCAATTTTAACAAAAAAACTACTTCTTTGTTGCCGATAACGTAGTACACATATAAAAAATTCTCCCCTCCACCTTCAACTATAATTTTTAATAATAGAAAATTACCCCCACCCCGTTCACCTAACCTCTTCATTTATATATATTTCATCTACGTTTCTACAGTGGATTACTATGAGCTTCTTATCAGGATACGTTATTTATAAAAATTAAGTACTTTACGCTTGCTAAATCATAAAATGTTTCTGGTAAACTACCCCTTTCTCTTAACCGACCTTCTCCAAAATCAACAGACCTTCCGTCCTCTACAATTCAGGGAAGCATGCAAAAAAATATTTGATTCTGTTTGAATGTGCGGCAGTTATCGTTCGTCATGTAAACATTTCTCTAGTTACAACATAAAATGTTGCAGGTAAACTACCCCTTTCCCTTAACTGATCTTCACCAAAATCAATAGACATTGAGCTCTCTGCAACTCAGGAAAGAGTGCAAAAAATTATTTGATTCTCATTGAATTTTCGGCAGTTATTGTTCGTCATAAAAAAAATTACCCTTTTTAAAACATAAAACGTTGCTGATAAACTACCCCTTCCCTTAACCGATCTTCAACAAAATCAACAGAACTTGAGTCCTCTTTAGTTAAAAAAGGTATGCAAAAACCTAGTTGATTCTGTTTGAATTTACGGCAGTTATCGTTCGTCATATAAAAAATTACCCTTGTTAAAACATAAAATGTTGCTGGTAAACTACCCCTTTCCCTTAACCGATCTTCACCAACACAAATAGGTATTGAGAACTCTACAATACAAAGCTGTATGCAAAACATCATTTGATTCTGTTTGAATTTGCGGCTGTTATCGTTTACTATAGAAAAAAATTACCCTTGAAAAAAACCGTTGCTTGTAAACTACCCCTTTCCCATAACCGATCTTCACCAAAAACGACAGGTCTTGGGTGCTCTACAATTCAGGCCTGTATGCAAACAATTATTTGATTCTGTTTGAATTTGCGGCTATTATCGTTTGCCATAGAAAACACTCTTGTTAAAACATAAAACGTTGCTGGTAAACTACCCTATTCCATTAACCGATCTTCACCAATAACAATAGGTCTTGAGAACTCTACAATTCGGGGCTGTATGCAAAACATTAGTTGATTCTCTTTGAATTTACGGCAGTTATCGTTCGTCACAGAAAAAATACTCTTGTTAAAACATAAAACGTTGCAGGTAAACTACCCCTTCCCCTTAACCGATCTTCACAAAAAACAATAGTACTCAACAAAACAGGGCTGTATGCAAAAACGTATTTGATTCTGTTTGAATTTCCGGCTCTTATCGTTTGCCATAGAAAATACCCTTTTAAAACATAAAACGTTGCTGGTAAACTACCCCTTTCCCTTAAACGATCTTCACCAACACCAATAGGTATTGAGAACTCTACAATACAGGGCTGTATGCAAAACATCATTTGATTCTGTTTGAATTTGTGGCTGTTATCGTTTACCATAGAAAATATCGGTATGGAGAACCATACATGAATTCCATATTCTAAGATTTATATTTAAAATCATTTTGACCCAAACAGCCAGGCGGTGTCTTACCTGCCTTTTTATTGCTGTATTAAATGAAAAATATTATATTACATTAAAATGAAAAAATTATAATTTTATTGCCTGGCAAGAAAATTATTTTATTTTTAACAATTACCATTGTTTCAAAAAGTTTAAATAAATTTTCAAGTACTTTACTCTTGTTAAAACGTAAAAGGTTGCAGGTAAACTACCCCTTCCCCTTAACCGATCTTCACCAAAATCGAAAGTCATTGAGACCTCTACAATTCAGGGACGTAAGCAAAAAATTATTTCATTCTGTTTGAATTTGCGGCGTTTATCGTTTGCCATAGAAAATACGCTTGATAAAAAAAATGTTGCTGGTAAACTACCCCTTCCCCTTAACCGATCTTCACCAAAAACAATCGGTCTTGAGTACTCTACAAATCAGGACGGTATGCAAAACATTATTTGATTCTGTTTGAATTTGCGGCTGTTATCGTTTGCCATAGAAAATACCCTTGTTAAAAAAACGTTGCAGGTAAACTACCCCTTTCCCTCAACCAATCTTCACCAAAAACAATAGGTCTTGAGAACTCTACAATTTAGGGCTGTATGCAAATAATCTTTTGATTCTGTTTGAATTTGCAGCTGTTATCGTTTGCCATAAGAAATACCCTTGTTAAAACATAAAACGTTACAGGTAAACTACCCCTTTCCCTTAACCGATCTTCACCAAAAACAATAGGTCTTGAGTACTCTACAAATCAGGGCAGTATGCAAAACATTATTTGATTCTGTTTGAATTTGCGGCTGTTATCGTTTGCCATAGAAAATACCCTTGTTAAAAAAACATTGCCGGTAAACTACCCCTTTCCATCATCCAATCTTCACCAAAAACAATAGGTCTTGAGAACTCTACAATTTAGGGCTGTATGCAAATAATCTTTTGATTCTGTTTGAATTTGCGGCTGTTATCGTTTGCCATAGGAAATACCCTTGTTAAAACATAAAACGTTACAGGTAAACTACCCCTTTCCCTTAACCGATCTTCACCAAAAACAACAGGTCTTGAGTACACTACAAATCAGGGCTGTATGCAAAACATTATTTGATTCTGTTTGAATGTGCGGCTGTTATCGTTTGCCATAGGAAATACCCTTGTTAAAAAAACGTGGCCGGTAAACTACCCCTTTGACTCAACCGATCTTCACCAAAAACAACAGGTCTTGAGAACTCTACAATTTACGGCTGTATGCAAATAATCTTTTGATTCTGTTTGAATTTGCGGCTGTTATCGTTTGCCATAGGAAATACCCTTGTTAAAACATAAAACGTTACAGGTAAACTACCCCTTTCCCTTAACCCATCTTCACCAAAATCATCAGATCTTGAGAACTCTACACTTCAGGGCTGTATGCGAAACATTATTTGATTCTGTTTGAATTTGCGGCTGTTATCGTTTGCCAAACAAACAAAATTACCCTTGCTAAAAAAAAACCGTTGCAGGTAAACTACCCCTTTCCCTCAACCGATCTTTACCAAAAACAATAGGTCGCGAGTACTCTGCAAATCAGGGCTGTGTGCAAAAAATTATTTGATTCTGTTTGAATTTGCGGCAGTTATCGTTTGCCATAGAAAAAAAATCTACAGACAGACAGACACACACATAGACAGACAGACAGACACACACACAGACACTTTTCGGAAAACGAGTTTTTTTCATGTTTTGAGTGTAGTAGAATCAGAATCTGCAATAATCTCGAACACGATTTTTTTTGCCATCACCATACTTCCATTCCTTAAGGAATATGGAAGTAAAAGTAAAAAATTACCCTTGATAAAAAACCGTTGCAAGTAAACTACCCCTTTCCCTTAACCGATCTTCACCAAAAACGATAGGTCTTGAGAACTCTGCAATTCAGAGCTGTATGCAAAATATTATATGATTTTGTTTGAATTTGCGGCTGTTATCGTTTGCCATACAAAATACCCTTGATAAAACAAAAAACGTGGCCGGTAAACTACCCGTTTCCTTTAAACGATCTTCACCAAAAACAATAGGTCTTTGGTACTCAAGAAATCAGGGCTGTATGCAAAAACGTATTTGATTATGTTTGAATGTGCGGCTGTTATCGTTTGCCATAGAAAATACCCTTGTTAAAACATAAAACGTTGCAGGTAAACTACCCCTTTCCCTTAACCGATCTTTACCAAAATCAACAGATCTTGAGGAACCCTACAATTCAGGGCTGTATGCGAAACATTATTTGATTCTGTTTGAATTTGCGGCTGTTATCGTTTGCCAAACAAACAAAATTACCCTTGCTAAAAAAAAACCGTTGCAGGTAAACTACCCCTTTCCCCCAACCGATCTTCACCAAAAACAATAGGTCGCGAGTACTCTGAAAATCAGGGCTGTGTGCAAAAAATTATTTGATTCTGTTTGAATTTGCGGCAGTTATCGTTTGCCATAGAAAAAAAATCTACAGACAGACAGACACACACACAGACAGACAGACAGACAGACACACAGACACTTTTCGGAAAACGACTTTTTTTCATGTTTTGAGTGTAGTAGAATCAGAATCTGCAATAATCTCGAACACGATTTTTTTTGCCATCACCATACTTCCATTCCTTAAGGAATATGGAAGTAAAAGTAAAAAATTACCCTTGATAAAAAACCGTTGCAAGTAAACTACCCCTTTCCCTTAACCGATCTTCACCAAAAACGATAGGTCTTGAGAACTCTGCAATTCAGAGCTGTATGCAAAATATTATATGATTTTGTTTGAATTTGCGGCTGTTATCGTTTGCCATACAAAATACCCTTGATAAAACAAAAAACGTGGCCGGTAAACTACCCCTTTCCTTTAAACGATCTTCACCAAAAACAATAGGTCTTTAGTACTCAAGAAATCAGGGCTGTATGCAAAAACGTATTTGATTATGTTTGAATGTGCGGCTGTTATCGTTTGCCATAGAAAATACCCTTGTTAAAACATAAAACGTTGCAGGTAAACTACCCCTTTCCCTTAACCGATCTTTACAAAAATCAACAGATCTTGAGGAACCCTACAATTCAGGGCTGTATGCGAAACATTATTTGATTCTGTTTGAATTTGCGGCTGTTATTGTTTGCCATAGGAAAAAAATCTACAGACACACGCACAGACAGGCACACAACACACACACAAACACACAGACACACACACAGACACTTTTCGAAAAATGACTTTTTTTCATGTTTTGAGTGTAATACAATCATATTCTGCAATAATCTCGAACAAGATTTTTTTCGCCATCACCATATTTCCATTTCCTTAAGGAACATGGAAGTAAATAATCGGTATGGAGAACCATACATGACTTCCATGTTCTAAGATTTATGTTTAAAATCATATTCGAAATGAAATATTTCCATAGAAATTACGTCTTTCTACTTATTGCTTCAGCATTAACCACAGTACTGTGGTCACTAACGTATACCACCTCACGTTTTCGCACTCGATTTTCACCGATGATGGCAGTCGATGGCACTGCCGAAAAGTCTGGTTTTGCAGAAAACATTGGACTACGGCTAAAGAGCCCGGGAAGCAATTTTAACAAAAAAACTACTTCTTTGTTGCCGATAACGTAGTACACATATAAAAAATTCTCCCCTCCACCTTCAACTATAATTTTTAATAATAGAAAATTACCCCCACCCCGTTCACCTAACCTCTTCATTTATATATATTTCATCTACGTTTCTACAGTGGATTACTATGAGCTTCTTATCAGGATACGTTATTTATAAAAATTAAGTACTTTACGCTTGCTAAATCATAAAATGTTTCTGGTAAACTACCCCTTTCTCTTAACCGACCTTCTCCAAAATCAACAGACCTTCCGTCCTCTACAATTCAGGGAAGCATGCAAAAAAATATTTGATTCTGTTTGAATGTGCGGCAGTTATCGTTCGTCATGTAAACATTTCTCTAGTTACAACATAAAATGTTGCAGGTAAACTACCCCTTTCCCTTAACTGATCTTCACCAAAATCAATAGACATTGAGCTCTCTGCAACTCAGGAAAGAGTGCAAAAAATTATTTGATTCTCATTGAATTTTCGGCAGTTATTGTTCGTCATAAAAAAAATTACCCTTTTTAAAACATAAAACGTTGCTGATAAACTACCCCTTCCCTTAACCGATCTTCAACAAAATCAACAGAACTTGAGTCCTCTTTAGTTAAAAAAGGTATGCAAAAACCTAGTTGATTCTGTTTGAATTTACGGCAGTTATCGTTCGTCATATAAAAAATTACCCTTGTTAAAACATAAAATGTTGCTGGTAAACTACCCCTTTCCCTTAACCGATCTTCACCAACACAAATAGGTATTGAGAACTCTACAATACAAAGCTGTATGCAAAACATCATTTGATTCTGTTTGAATTTGCGGCTGTTATCGTTTACTATAGAAAAAAATTACCCTTGAAAAAAACCGTTGCTTGTAAACTACCCCTTTCCCATAACCGATCTTCACCAAAAACGACAGGTCTTGGGTGCTCTACAATTCAGGCCTGTATGCAAACAATTATTTGATTCTGTTTGAATTTGCGGCTATTATCGTTTGCCATAGAAAACACTCTTGTTAAAACATAAAACGTTGCTGGTAAACTACCCTATTCCATTAACCGATCTTCACCAATAACAATAGGTCTTGAGAACTCTACAATTCGGGGCTGTATGCAAAACATTAGTTGATTCTCTTTGAATTTACGGCAGTTATCGTTCGTCACAGAAAAAATACTCTTGTTAAAACATAAAACGTTGCAGGTAAACTACCCCTTCCCCTTAACCGATCTTCACAAAAAACAATAGTACTCAACAAAACAGGGCTGTATGCAAAAACGTATTTGATTCTGTTTGAATTTCCGGCTCTTATCGTTTGCCATAGAAAATACCCTTTTAAAACATAAAACGTTGCTGGTAAACTACCCCTTTCCCTTAAACGATCTTCACCAACACCAATAGGTATTGAGAACTCTACAATACAGGGCTGTATGCAAAACATCATTTGATTCTGTTTGAATTTGTGGCTGTTATCGTTTACCATAGAAAATATCGGTATGGAGAACCATACATGAATTCCATATTCTAAGATTTATATTTAAAATCATTTTGACCCAAACAGCCAGGCGGTGTCTTACCTGCCTTTTTATTGCTGTATTAAATGAAAAATATTATATTACATTAAAATGAAAAAATTATAATTTTATTGCCTGGCAAGAAAATTATTTTATTTTTAACAATTACCATTGTTTCAAAAAGTTTAAATAAATTTTCAAGTACTTTACTCTTGTTAAAACGTAAAAGGTTGCAGGTAAACTACCCCTTCCCCTTAACCGATCTTCACCAAAATCGAAAGTCATTGAGACCTCTACAATTCAGGGACGTAAGCAAAAAATTATTTCATTCTGTTTGAATTTGCGGCGTTTATCGTTTGCCATAGAAAATACGCTTGATAAAAAAAATGTTGCTGGTAAACTACCCCTTCCCCTTAACCGATCTTCACCAAAAACAATCGGTCTTGAGTACTCTACAAATCAGGACGGTATGCAAAACATTATTTGATTCTGTTTGAATTTGCGGCTGTTATCGTTTGCCATAGAAAATACCCTTGTTAAAAAAACGTTGCAGGTAAACTACCCCTTTCCCTCAACCAATCTTCACCAAAAACAATAGGTCTTGAGAACTCTACAATTTAGGGCTGTATGCAAATAATCTTTTGATTCTGTTTGAATTTGCAGCTGTTATCGTTTGCCATAAGAAATACCCTTGTTAAAACATAAAACGTTACAGGTAAACTACCCCTTTCCCTTAACCGATCTTCACCAAAAACAATAGGTCTTGAGTACTCTACAAATCAGGGCTGTATGCAAAACATTATTTGATTCTGTTTGAATTTGCGGCTGTTATCGTTTGCCATAGAAAATACCCTTGTTAAAAAAACATTGCCGGTAAACTACCCCTTTCCATCATCCAATCTTCACCAAAAACAATAGGTCTTGAGAACTCTACAATTTAGGGCTGTATGCAAATAATCTTTTGATTCTGTTTGAATTTGCGGCTGTTATCGTTTGCCATAGGAAATACCCTTGTTAAAACATAAAACGTTACAGGTAAACTACCCCTTTCCCTTAACCGATCTTCACCAAAAACAACAGGTCTTGAGTACACTACAAATCAGGGCTGTATGCAAAACATTATTTGATTCTGTTTGAATGTGCGGCTGTTATCGTTTGCCATAGGAAATACCCTTGTTAAAAAAACGTGGCCGGTAAACTACCCCTTTGACTCAACCGATCTTCACCAAAAACAACAGGTCTTGAGAACTCTACAATTTACGGCTGTATGCAAATAATCTTTTGATTCTGTTTGAATTTGCGGCTGTTATCGTTTGCCATAGGAAATACCCTTGTTAAAACATAAAACGTTACAGGTAAACTACCCCTTTCCCTTAACCCATCTTCACCAAAATCATCAGATCTTGAGAACTCTACACTTCAGGGCTGTATGCGAAACATTATTTGATTCTGTTTGAATTTGCGGCTGTTATCGTTTGCCAAACAAACAAAATTACCCTTGCTAAAAAAAAACCGTTGCAGGTAAACTACCCCTTTCCCTCAACCGATCTTTACCAAAAACAATAGGTCGCGAGTACTCTGCAAATCAGGGCTGTGTGCAAAAAATTATTTGATTCTGTTTGAATTTGCGGCAGTTATCGTTTGCCATAGAAAAAAAATCTACAGACAGACAGACACACACATAGACAGACAGACAGACACACACACAGACACTTTTCGGAAAACGAGTTTTTTTCATGTTTTGAGTGTAGTAGAATCAGAATCTGCAATAATCTCGAACACGATTTTTTTTGCCATCACCATACTTCCATTCCTTAAGGAATATGGAAGTAAAAGTAAAAAATTACCCTTGATAAAAAACCGTTGCAAGTAAACTACCCCTTTCCCTTAACCGATCTTCACCAAAAACGATAGGTCTTGAGAACTCTGCAATTCAGAGCTGTATGCAAAATATTATATGATTTTGTTTGAATTTGCGGCTGTTATCGTTTGCCATACAAAATACCCTTGATAAAACAAAAAACGTGGCCGGTAAACTACCCCTTTCCTTTAAACGATCTTCACCAAAAACAATAGGTCTTTGGTACTCAAGATATCAGGGCTGTATGCAAAAACGTATTTGATTATGTTTGAATGTGCGGCTGTTATCGTTTGCCATAGAAAATACCCTTGTTAAAACATAAAACGTTGCAGGTAAACTACCCCTTTCCCTTAACCGATCTTTACCAAAATCAACAGATCTTGAGGAACCCTACAATTCAGGGCTGTATGCGAAACATTATTTGATTCTGTTTGAATTTGCGGCTGTTATTGTTTGCCATAGGAAAAAAATCTACAGACACACGCACAGACAGGCACACAACACACACACAAACACACAGACACACACACAGACACTTTTCGAAAAATGACTTTTTTTCATGTTTTGAGTGTAATACAATCATATTCTGCAATAATCTCGAACAAGATTTTTTTCGCCATCACCATATTTCCATTTCCTTAAGGAACATGGAAGTAAATAATCGGTATGGAGAACCATACATGACTTCCATGTTCTAAGATTTATGTTTAAAATCATATTCGAAATGAAATATTTCCATAGAAATTACGTCTTTCTACTTATTGCTTCAGCATTAACCACAGTACTGTGGTCACTAACGTATACCACCTCACGTTTTCGCACTCGATTTTCACCGATGATGGCAGTCGATGGCACTGCCGAAAAGTCTGGTTTTGCAGAAAACATTGGACTACGGCTAAAGAGCCCGGGAAGCAATTTTAACAAAAAAACTACTTCTTTGTTGCCGATAACGTAGTACACATATAAAAAATTCTCCCCTCCACCTTCAACTATAATTTTTAATAATAGAAAATTACCCCCACCCCGTTCACCTAACCTCTTCATTTATATATATTTCATCTACGTTTCTACAGTGGATTACTATGAGCTTCTTATCAGGATACGTTATTTATAAAAATTAAGTACTTTACGCTTGCTAAATCATAAAATGTTTCTGGTAAACTACCCCTTTCTCTTAACCGACCTTCTCCAAAATCAACAGACCTTCCGTCCTCTACAATTCAGGGAAGCATGCAAAAAAATATTTGATTCTGTTTGAATGTGCGGCAGTTATCGTTCGTCATGTAAACATTTCTCTAGTTACAACATAAAATGTTGCAGGTAAACTACCCCTTTCCCTTAACTGATCTTCACCAAAATCAATAGACATTGAGCTCTCTGCAACTCAGGAAAGAGTGCAAAAAATTATTTGATTCTCGTTGAATTTTCGGCAGTTATCGTTCGTCATAAAAAAAATTACCCTTTTTAAAACATAAAACGTTGCTGATAAACTACCCCTTCCCTTAACCGATCTTCAACAAAATCAACAGAACTTGAGTCCTCTTTAGTTAAAAAAGGTATGCAAAAACCTAGTTGATTCTGTTTGAATTTACGGCAGTTATCGTTCGTCATATAAAAAATTACCCTTGTTAAAACATAAAATGTTGCTGGTAAACTACCCCTTTCCCTTAACCGATCTTCACCAACACAAATAGGTATTGAGAACTCTACAATACAAAGCTGTATGCAAAACATCATTTGATTCTGTTTGAATTTGCGGCTGTTATCGTTTACTATAGAAAAAAATTACCCTTGAAAAAAACCGTTGCTTGTAAACTACCCCTTTCCCATAACCGATCTTCACCAAAAACGACAGGTCTTGGGTGCTCTACAATTCAGGCCTGTATGCAAACAATTATTTGATTCTGTTTGAATTTGCGGCTATTATCGTTTGCCATAGAAAACACTCTTGTTAAAACATAAAACGTTGCTGGTAAACTACCCTATTCCATTAACCGATCTTCACCAATAACAATAGGTCTTGAGAACTCTACAATTCGGGGCTGTATGCAAAACATTAGTTGATTCTCTTTGAATTTACGGCCGTTATCGTTCGTCACAGAAAAAATACTCTTGTTAAAACATAAAACGTTGCAGGTAAACTACCCCTTCACCTTAACCGATCTTCACAAAAAACAATAGTACTCAACAAAACAGGGCTGTATGCAAAAACGTATTTGATTCTGTTTGAATTTCCGGCTCTTATCGTTTGCCATAGAAAATACCCTTTTAAAACATAAAACGTTGCTGGTAAACTACCCCTTTCCCTTAAACGATCTTCACCAACACCAATAGGTATTGAGAACTCTACAATACAGGGCTGTATGCAAAACATCATTTGATTCTGTTTGAATTTGTGGCTGTTATCGTTTACCATAGAAAATATCGGTATGGAGAACCATACATGAATTCCATATTCTAAGATTTATATTTAAAATCATTTTGACCCAAACAGCCAGGCGGTGTCTTACCTGCCTTTTTATTGCTGTATTAAATGAAAAATATTATATTACATTAAAATGAAAAAATTATAATTTTATTGCCTGGCAAGAAAATTATTTTATTTTTAACAATTACCATTGTTTCAAAAAGTTTAAATAAATTTTCAAGTACTTTACTCTTGTTAAAACGTAAAAGGTTGCAGGTAAACTACCCCTTCCCCTTAACCGATCTTCACCAAAATCGAAAGTCATTGAGACCTCTACAATTCAGGGACGTAAGCAAAAAATTATTTCATTCTGTTTGAATTTGCGGCGTTTATCGTTTGCCATAGAAAATACGCTTGATAAAAAAAATGTTGCTGGTAAACTACCCCTTCCCCTTAACCGATCTTCACCAAAAACAATCGGTCTTGAGTACTCTACAAATCAGGACCGTATGCAAAACATTATTTGATTCTGTTTGAATTTGCGGCTGTTATCGTTTGCCATAGAAAATACCATTGTTAAAAAAACGTTGCAGGTAAACTACCCCTTTCCCTCACCCAATCTTCACCAAAAACAATAGGTCTTGAGAACTCTACAATTTAGGGCTGTATGCAAATAATCTTCTGATTCTGTTTGAATTTGCGGCTGTTATCGTTTGCCATAAGAAATACCCTTGTTAAAACATAAAACGTTACAGGTAAACTACCCCTTTCCCTTAACCGATCTTCACCAAAAACAATAGGTCTTGAGTACTCTACAAATCAGGGCTGTATGCAAAACATTATTTGATTCTGTTTGAATTTGCGGCTGTTATCGTTTGCCATAGAAAATACCCTTGTTAAAAAAACGTTGCCGGTAAACTACCCCTTTCCATCATCCAATCTTCACCAAAAACAATAGGTCTTGAGAACTCTACAATTTAGGGCTGTATGCAAATAATCTTTTGATTCTGTTTGAATTTGCGGCTGTTATCGTTTGCCATAGGAAATACCCTTGTTAAAACATAAAACGTTACAGGTAAACTACCCCTTTCCCTTAACCGATCTTCACCAAAAACAACAGGTCTTGAGTACACTAGAAATCAGGGCTGTATGCAAAACATTATTTGATTCTGTTTGAATGTGCGGCTGTTATCGTTTGCCATAGGAAATACCCTTGTTAAAAAAACGTGGCCGGTAAACTACCCCTTTGACTCAACCGATCTTCACCAAAAACAACAGGTCTTGAGAACTCTACAATTTACGGCTGTATGCAAATAATCTTTTGATTCTGTTTGAATTTGCGGCTGTTATCGTTTGCCATAGGAAATACCCTTGTTAAAACATAAAACGTTACAGGTAAACTACCCCTTTCCCTTAACCCATCTTCACCAAAATCATCAGATCTTGAGAACTCTACACTTCAGGGCTGTATGCGAAACATTATTTGATTCTGTTTGAATTTGCGGCTGTTATCGTTTGCCAAACAAACAAAATTACCCTTGCTAAAAAAAAACCGTTGCCGGTAAACTACCCCTTTCCCTCAACCGATCTTCACCAAAAACAATAGGTCGCGAGTACTCTGCAAATCAGGGCTGTGTGCAAAAAATTATTTGATTCTGTTTGAATTTGCGGCAGTTATCGTTTGCCATAGAAAAAAAATCTACAGACAGACAGACACACACACAGACAGACAGACAGACAGACAGACACACACACAGACACTTTTCGGAAAACGACTTTTTTTCATGTTTTGAGTGTAGTAGAATCAGAATCTGCAATAATCTCGAACACGATTTTTTTTGCCATCACCATACTTCCATTCCTTAAGGAATATGGAAGTAAAAGTAAAAAATTACCCTTGATAAAAAACCGTTGCAAGTAAACTACCCCTTTCCCTTAACCGATCTTCACCAAAAACGATAGGTCTTGAGAACTCTGCAATTCAGAGCTGTATGCAAAATATTATATGATTTTGTTTGAATTTGCGGCTGTTATCGTTTGCCATACAAAATACCCTTGATAAAACAAAAAACGTGGCCGGTAAACTACCCCTTTCCTTTAAACGATCTTCACCAAAAACAATAGGTCTTTGGTACTCAAGAAATCAGGGCTGTATGCAAAAACGTATTTGATTATGTTTGAATGTGCGGCTGTTAACGTTTGCCATAGAAAATACCCTTGTTAAAACATAAAACGTTGCAGGTAAACTACCCCTTTCCCTTAACCGATCTTTACCAAAATCAACAGATCTTGAGGAACCCTACAATTCAGGGCTGTATGCGAAACATTATTTGATTCTGTTTGAATTTGCGGCTGTTATTGTTTGCCATAGGAAAAAAATCTACAGACACACGCACAGACAGGCACACAACACACACACAAACACACAGACACACACACAGACACTTTTCGAAAAATGACTTTTTTTCATGTTTTGAGTGTAATACAATCATATTCTGCAATAATCTCGAACAAGATTTTTTTCGCCATCACCATATTTCCATTTCCTTAAGGAACATGGAAGTAAATAATCGGTATGGAGAACCATACATGACTTCCATGTTCTAAGATTTATGTTTAAAATCATATTCGAAATGAAATATTTCCATAGAAATTACGTCTTTCTACTTATTGCTTCAGCATTAACCACAGTACTGTGGTCACTAACGTATACCACCTCACGTTTTCGCACTCGATTTTCACCGATGATGGCAGTCGATGGCACTGCCGAAAAGTCTGGTTTTGCAGAAAACATTGGACTACGGCTAAAGAGCCCGGGAAGCAATTTTAACAAAAAAACTACTTCTTTGTTGCCGATAACGTAGTACACATATAAAAAATTCTCCCCTCCACCTTCAACTATAATTTTTAATAATAGAAAATTACCCCCACCCCGTTCACCTAACCTCTTCATTTATATATATTTCATCTACGTTTCTACAGTGGATTACTATGAGCTTCTTATCAGGATACGTTATTTATAAAAATTAAGTACTTTACGCTTGCTAAATCATAAAATGTTTCTGGTAAACTACCCCTTTCTCTTAACCGACCTTCTCCAAAATCAACAGACCTTCCGTCCTCTACAATTCAGGGAAGCATGCAAAAAAATATTTGATTCTGTTTGAATGTGCGGCAGTTATCGTTCGTCATGTAAACATTTCTCTAGTTACAACATAAAATGTTGCAGGTAAACTACCCCTCTCCCTTAACTGATCTTCACCAAAATCAATAGACATTGAGCTCTCTGCAAGTCAGGAAAGAGTGCAAAAAATTATTTGATTCTCATTGAATTTTCGGCAGTTATCGTTCGTCATAAAAAAAATTACCCTTTTTAAAACATAAAACGTTGCTGATAAACTACCCCTTCCCTTAACCGATCTTCAACAAAATCAACAGAACTTGAGTCCTCTTTAGTTAAAAAAGTATGCAAAAACCTAGTTGATTCTGTTTGAATTTACGGCAGTTATCGTTCGTCATATAAAAAATTACCCTTGTTAAAACATAAAATGTTGCTGGTAAACTACCCCTTTCCCTTAACCGATCTTCACCAACACAAATAGGTATTGAGAACTCTACAATACAAAGCTGTATGCAAAACATCATTTGATTCTGTTTGAATTTGCGGCTGTTATCGTTTACTATAGAAAAAAATTACCCTTGAAAAAAACCGTTGCTTGTAAACTACCCCTTTCCCATAACCGATCTTCACCAAAAACGACAGGTCTTGGGTGCTCTACAATTCAGGCCTGTATGCAAACAATTATTTGATTCTGTTTGAATTTGCGGCTATTATCGTTTGCCATAGAAAACACCCTTGTTAAAACATAAAACGTTGCTGGTAAACTACCCTATTCCATTAACCGATCTTCACCAATAACAATAGGTCTTGAGAACTCTACAATTCGGGGCTGTATGCAAAACATTAGTTGATTCTCTTTGAATTTACGGCAGTTATCGTTCGTCACAGAAAAAATACTCTTGTTAAAACATAAAACGTTGCAGGTAAACTACCCCTTCCCCTTAACCGATCTTCACAAAAAACAATAGTACTCAACAAAACAGGGCTGTATGCAAAAACGTATTTGATTCTGTTTGAATTTCCGGCTCTTATCGTTTGCCATAGAAAATACCCTTTTAAAACATAAAACGTTGCTGGTAAACTACCCCTTTCCCTTAAACGATCTTCACCAACACCAATAGGTATTGAGAACTCTACAATACAGGGCTGTATGCAAAACATCATTTGATTCTGTTTGAATTTGTGGCTGTTATCGTTTACCATAGAAAATATCGGTATGGAGAACCATACATGAATTCCATATTCTAAGATTTATTTTTAAAATCATTTTGACCCAAACAGCCAGGCGGTGTCTTACCTGCCTTTTTATTGCTGTATTAAATGAAAAATATTATATTACATTAAAATGAAAAAATTATAATTTTATTGCCTGGCAAGAAAATTATTTTATTTTTAACAATTACCATTGTTTCAAAAAGTTTAAATAAATTTTCAAGTACTTTACTCTTGTTAAAACGTAAAAGGTTGCAGGTAAACTACCCCTTCCCCTTAACCGATCTTCACCAAAATCGAAAGTCATTGAGACCTCTACAATTCAGGGACGTAAGCAAAAAATTATTTCATTCTGTTTGAATTTGCGGCGTTTATCGTTTGCCATAGAAAATACGCTTGATAAAAAAATTGTTGCTGGTAAACTACCCCTTCCCCTTAACCGATCTTCACCAAAAACAATCGGTCTTGAGTACTCTACAAATCAGGACCGTATGCAATACATTATTTGATTCTGTTTGAATTTGCGGCTGTTATCGTTTGCCATAGAAAATACCCTTGTTAAAAAAACGTTGCAGGTAAACTACCCCTTTCCCTCAACCAATCTTCACCAAAAACAATAGGTCTTGAGAACTCTACAATTTAGGGCTGTATGCAAATAATCTTTTGATTCTGTTTGAATTTGCGGCTGTTATCGTTTGCCATAAGAAATACCCTTGTTAAAACATAAAACGTTACAGGTAAACTACCCCTTTCCCTTAACCGATCTTCACCAAAAACAATAGGTCTTGAGTACTCTACAAATCAGGGCTGTATGCAAAACATTATTTGATTCTGTTTGAATTTGCGGCTGTTATCGTTTGCCATAGAAAATACCCTTGTTAAAAAAACGTTGCCGGTAAACTACCCCTTTCCATCATCCAATCTTCACCAAAAACAACAGGTCTTGAGAACTCTACAATTTAGGGCTGTATGCAAATAATCTTTTGATTCTGTTTGAATTTGCGGCTGTTATCGTTTGCCATAGGAAATACCCTTGTTAAAACATAAAACGTTACAGGTAAACTACCCCTTTCCCTTAACCGATCTTCACCAAAAACAACAGGTCTTGAGTACACTACAAATCAGGGCTGTATGCAAAACATTATTTGATTCTGTTTGAATGTGCGGCTGTTATCGTTTGCCATAGGAAATACCCTTGTTAAAAAAACGTGGCCGGTAAACTACCCCTTTGACTCAACCGATCTTCACCAAAAACAACAGGTCTTGAGAACTCTACAATTTACGGCTGTATGCAAATAATCTTTTGATTCTGTTTGAATTTGCGGCTGTTATCGTTTGCCATAGGAAATACCCTTGTTAAAACATAAAACGTTACAGGTAAACTACCCCTTTCCCTTAACCCATCTTCACCAAAATCATCAGATCTTGAGAACTCTACACTTCAGGGCTGTATGCGAAACATTATTTGATTCTGTTTGAATTTGCGGCTGTTATCGTTTGCCAAACAAACAAAATTACCCTTGCTAAAAAAAAACCGTTGCCGGTAAACTACCCCTTTCCCTCAACCGATCTTCACCAAAAACAATAGGTCGCGAGTACTCTGCAAATCAGGGCTGTGTGCAAAAAATTATTTGATTCTGTTTGAATTTGCGGCAGTTATCGTTTGCCATAGAAAAAAAATCTACAGACAGACAGACACACACACAGACAGACAGACAGACAGACAGACAGACAGACACACACACAGACACTTTTCGGAAAACGACTTTTTTTCATGTTTTGAGTGTAGTAGAATCAGAATCTGCAATAATCTCGAACACGATTTTTTTTGCCATCACCATACTTCCATTCCTTAAGGAATATGGAAGTAAAAGTAAAAAATTACCCTTGATAAAAAACCGTTGCAAGTAAACTACCCCTTTCCCTTAACCGATCTTCACCAAAAACGATAGGTCTTGAGAACTCTGCAATTCAGAGCTGTATGCAAAATATTATATGATTTTGTTTGAATTTGCGGCTGTTATCGTTTGCCATACAAAATACCCTTGATAAAACAAAAAACGTGGCCGGTAAACTACCCCTTTCCTTTAAACGATCTTCACCAAAAACAATAGGTCTTTGGTACTCAAGAAATCAGGGCTGTATGCAAAAACGTATTTGATTATGTTTGAATGTGCGGCTGTTATCGTTTGCCATAGAAAATACCCTTGTTAAAACATAAAACGTTGCAGGTAAACTACCCCTTTCCCTTAACCGATCTTTACCAAAATCAACAGATCTTGAGGAACCCTACAATTCAGGGCTGTATGCGAAACATTATTTGATTCTGTTTGAATTTGCGGCTGTTATTGTTTGCCATAGGAAAAAAATCTACAGACACACGCACAGACAGGCACACAACACACACACAAACACACAGACACACACACAGACACTTTTCGAAAAATGACTTTTTTTCATGTTTTGAGTGTAATACAATCATATTCTGCAATAATCTCGAACAAGATTTTTTTCGCCATCACCATATTTCCATTTCCTTAAGGAACATGGAAGTAAATAATCGGTATGGAGAACCATACATGACTTCCATGTTCTAAGATTTATGTTTAAAATCATATTCGAAATGAAATATTTCCATAGAAATTACGTCTTTCTACTTATTGCTTCAGCATTAACCACAGTACTGTGGTCACTAACGTATACCACCTCACGTTTTCGCACTCGATTTTCACCGATGATGGCAGTCGATGGCACTGCCGAAAAGTCTGGTTTTGCAGAAAACATTGGACTACGGCTAAAGAGCCCGGGAAGCAATTTTAACAAAAAAACTACTTCTTTGTTGCCGATAACGTAGTACACATATAAAAAATTCTCCCCTCCACCTTCAACTATAATTTTTAATAATAGAAAATTACCCCCACCCCGTTCACCTAACCTCTTCATTTATATATATTTCATCTACGTTTCTACAGTGGATTACTATGAGCTTCTTATCAGGATACGTTATTTATAAAAATTAAGTACTTTACGCTTGCTAAATCATAAAATGTTTCTGGTAAACTACCCCTTTCTCTTAACCGACCTTCTCCAAAATCAACAGACCTTCCGTCCTCTACAATTCAGGGAAGCATGCAAAAAAATATTTGATTCTGTTTGAATGTGCGGCAGTTATCGTTCGTCATGTAAACATTTCTCTAGTTACAACATAAAATGTTGCAGGTAAACTACCCCTTTCCCTTAACTGATCTTCACCAAAATCAATAGACATTGAGCTCTCTGCAACTCAGGAAAGAGTGCAAAAAATTATTTGATTCTCATTGAATTTTCGGCAGTTATCGTTCGTCAAAAAAAAAATTACCCTTTTTAAAACATAAAACGTTGCTGATAAACTACCCCTTCCCTTAACCGATCTTCAACAAAATCAACAGAACTTGAGTTCTCTTTAGTTCAAAAAGGTATGCAAAAACCTAGTTGATTCTGTTTGAATTTACGGCAGTTATCGTTCGTCATATAAAAAATTACCCTTGTTAAAACATAAAATTTTGCTGGTAAACTACCCCTTTCCCTTAACCGATCTTCACCAACACAAATAGGTATTGAGAACTCTACAATACAAAGCTGTATGCAAAACATCATTTGATTCTGTTTGAATTTGCGGCTGTTATCGTTTACTATAGAAAAATATCGGTATGGAGAACCATACATGACTTCCATATTCTAAGATTTATATTTAAAATCATTTTCAGCGAAACAGCCAGGCTGTGTCTTACCTGCCTTTTTATTGCTGTATTAAATGAAAAATATTATATTACATTAAAATGAAAAAATTATAATTTTATTGCCTGGCAACAAAATTATTTTATTTTTAACAATTACCATTGTTTCAAAAAGTTAAATAAATTTTCAAGTACTTTACTCTTGTTAAAACGTAAAAGGTTGCAGGTAAACTACCCCTTCCCCTTAACCGATCTTCACCAAAATCGAAAGTCATTGAGACCTCTACAATTCAGGGACGTATGCAAACAATTATTTGATTCTGTTTGAATTTGCGGCTGTTATCGTTTGCCATAGAAAATATACTTGATAAAAAAACGTTGCTGGTAAACTACCCCTTCCCCTTAACCGATCTTCACCAAAAACAAAAGGTCTTGAGTACTTTACAAATCAGGGCTGTATGCAAAACATTATTTGATTCTGTTTGAATTTGCGGCTGTTATCGTTTGCCATAGAAAATACCCTTGTTAAAAAAACGTAGCAGGTAAACTACCCCTTTCCCTCAACCGATCTTCACCAAAAACAACAGATCTTGAGAACTCTACAATTTAGGGCTGTATGCAAATAATCTTTTGATTCTGTTTGAATTTGCGGCTGTTATCGTTTGCCATAGGAAATACCCTTGTTAAAACATAAAACGTTACAGGTAAACTACCCCTTTCCCTTAACCGATCTTCACCAAAAACAATAGGTCTTGAGTACGCTACAAATCAGGGCTGTATGCAAAACATTATTTGATTCTGTTTGAATTTGCGGCTGTTATCGTTTGCCAAACAAACTAAATTATCCTTGATAAAAAAAAACCGTTGCAGGTAAACTACCCCTTTCCCTCAACCGATCGTCACCAAAAACAATATGTCGCGAGTACTCTACAAGTCAGGGCTGTATGCAAAACATTATTTGATTCTGTTTGAATTTGCGGCTGTTATCGTTTGCCATAGGAAAAAAATCTACAGACACACGCACAGACAGGCACACAGACACACACAAAAACACACAGACACACACACAGACACTTTTCGAAAAATGACTTTTTTTCATGTTTTGAGTGTAGTACAATCATATTCTGCAATAATCTCGAACACGATTTTTTCGCCATCACCATATTTCCATTTCCTTAAGGAACATGGAAGTAAATAATCGGTATGGAGAACCATACATGACTTCCATGTTCTAAGATTTATATTTAAAATCATATTCGAACTGAAATATTTCCATAGAAATTACGTCTTTCTACTTATTGCTTCAGCATTAACCACAGTACTGTGGTCACTAACGTATACCACCTCACGTTTTCGCACTCGATTTTCACCGATGATGGCAGGCGATGGCACTGCCGAAAAGTCTGGTTTTGCAGAAAACATTGGACTACGGCTAAAGAGCCCGGGAAGCAATTTTAACAAAAAACTACTTCTTTGTTGCCGATAACGTAGTACACATATAAAAAATTATCCCCTCCACCTTCAACTATAATTTTTAATAATAGAAAATTACCCCCACCCCGTTCACCTAACCTCTTCATTTATAGATATTTCATCTACGTTTCTACAGTGGATTACTATGAGCTTCTTATCAGGATACTTTATTTATAAAAATTAAGTACTTTACTCTTGCTAAATCATAAAATGTTTCTGGTAAACTACCCCTTTCTCTTAACCGATCTTCTCCAAAATCAACAGACCTTCCGTCCTCTACAATTCAGGGAAGCATGCAAAAAAATATTTGATTCTGTTTGAATGTGCGGCAGTTATCGTTCGTCATGTAAACATTTCTCTAGTTACAACATAAAATGTTGCAGGTAAACTACCCCTTTCCCTTAACTGATCTTCACCAATATCAATAGACATTGAGCTCTCTGCAACTCAGGAAAGAGTGCAAAAAATTATTTGATTCTCATTGAATTTTCGGCAGTTATCGTTCGTCATATAAAAAATTACCCTTGTTAAAACATAAAATGTTGCTGGTAAACTACCCCTTTCCCTTAACCGATCTTCACCAACACAAATAGTTATTGAGAACTCTACAATACAAAGCTGTATGCAAAACATCATTTGATCTGTTTGAATTTGCGGCTGTTATCGTTTACTATAGAAAAAAATTACCCTTGAAAAAAACCGTTGCTGGTAAACTACCCCTTTCCCTTAACCGATCTTCACCAAAAACGACAGGCCTTGGGTACTCTACAATTCAGGCCTGTATGCAAACAATTATTTGATTCTGTTTGAATTTGCGGCTATTATCGTTTGCCATAGAAAACACCCTTGATAAAACATAAAACGTTGCTGGTAAACTACCCTATTCCATTAACCGATCTTCACCAATAACAATAGGTCTTGAGAACTCTACAATTCGGGGCTGTATGCAAAACATTAGTTGATTCTCTTTGAATTTACGGCAGTTATCGTTCGTCACAGAAAAAATACTCTTGTTAAAACATAAAACGTTGCAGGTAAACTACCCCTTCCCCTTAACCGATCTTCACAAAATACAATAGTACTCAACAAAACAGGGCTGTATGCAAAAACGTATTTGATTCTGTTTGAATTTCCGGCTCTTATCGTTTGCCATAGAAAATACCCTTTTAAAACATAAAACGTTGCTGGTAAAATACCCCTTTCCCTTAACCGATCTTCACCAACACCAATAGGTATTGAGAACTCTACAATACAGGGCTGTATGCAAAACATCATTTGATTCTGTTTGAATTTGAGGCTGTTATCGTTTACCATAGAAAAATAAAAAATTACCCTTGATAAAAAACCGTTGCTAGTAAACTACCCCTTTCCCTTAACCGATCTTCACCAAAAACGAAAGGTCTTGAGAACTCTGCAATCCAGGGCTGTATGCAAAATATTATATGATTTTGTTTGAATTTGCGGCTGTTATCGTTTGCCATACAAAATACCCTTGATAAAACAAAAAACGTGGCAGGTAAACTACCCCTTTCCTTTAAACGATCTTCACCAAAAACAATAGGTCTTTAGTACTCAAGAAATCAGGGCTGTATGCAAAAACGTATTTGATTATGTTTGAATTTGCGGCTGTTATCGTTTGCCATAGAAAATACCCTTGTTAAAACATAAAACGTTGCAGGTAAACTACCCCTTTCCCTTAACCGATCTTTACCAAAATCAACAGATCTTGAGGAACCCTACAATTCAGGGCTGTATGCGAAACATTATTTGATTCTGTTTGAATTTGCGGCTGTTATCGTTTGCCAAACAAACTAAATTATCCTTGATAAAAAAAACCATTGCAGGTAAACTACCCCTTTCCCTCAACCGATCTTCACCAAAAACAATAGGTCGCGAGAACTCTGCAAATCAGGTCAGTATTCAGAACATTATTTGATTCTGTTTGAATTTGTGGCTGTTATCGTTTACCATAGAAAATATCGGTATGGAGAACCATACATGAATTCCATATTCTAAGATTTATATTTAAAATCATTTTGACCCAAACAGCCAGGCGGTGTCTTACCTGCCTTTTTATTGCTGTATTAAATGAAAAATATTATATTACATTAAAATGAAAAAATTATAATTTTATTGCCTGGCAAGAAAATTATTTTATTTTTAACAATTACCATTGTTTCAAAAAGTTTAAATAAATTTTCAAGTACTTTACTCTTGTTAAAACGTAAAAGGTTGCAGGTAAACTACCCCTTCCCCTTAACCGATCTTCACCAAAATCGAAAGTCATTGAGACCTCTACAATTCAGGGACGTAAGCAAAACATTATTTCATTCTGTTTGAATTTGCGGCGTTTATCGTTTGCCATAGAAAATACGCTTGATAAAAAAATTGTTGCTGGTAAACTACCCCTTCCCCTTAACCGATCTTCACCAAAAACAATCGGTCTTGAGTACTCTACAAATCAGGACCGTATGCAAAACATTATTTGATTCTGTTTGAATTTGCGGCTGTTATCGTTTGCCATAGAAAATACCCTTGTTAAAAAAACGTTGCAGGTAAGCTACCCCTTTCCCTCAACCAATCTTCACCAAAAACAATAGGTCTTGAGAACTCTACAATTTAGGGCTGTATGCAAATAATCTTTTGATTCTGTTTGAATTTGCGGCTGTTATCGTTTGCCATAAGAAATACCCTTGTTAAAACATAAAACGTTACAGGTAAACTACCCCTTTCCCTT
This sequence comes from Magicicada septendecula, assembly GCA_034769895.1. NCBI lineage: Eukaryota > Metazoa > Arthropoda > Insecta > Hemiptera > Cicadidae > Magicicada > Magicicada septendecula. The sequence continues at coordinate 714,339,085 of CM068367.1, read as the reverse complement.
AACCGATCTTCACCAAAAACAATAGGTCTTGAGTACTCTACAAATCAGGGCTGTATGCAAAACATTATTTGATTCTGTTTGAATTTGCGGCTGTTATCGTTTGCCATAGAAAATACCCTTGTTAAAAAAACGTTGCCGGTAAACTACCCCTTTCCATCATCCAATCTTCACCAAAAACAATAGGTCTTGAGAACTCTACAATTTAGGGCTGTATGCAAATAATCTTTTGATTCTGTTTGAATTTGCGGCTGTTATCGTTTGCCATAGGAAATACCCTTGTTAAAACATAAAACGTTACAGGTAAACTACCCCTTTCCCTTAACCGATCTTCACCAAAAACAACAGGTCTTGAGTACACTACAAATCAGGGCTGTATGCAAAACATTATTTGATTCTGTTTGAATGTGCGGCTGTTATCGTTTGCCATAGGAAATACCCTTGTTAAAAAAACGTGGCCGGTAAACTACCCCTTTGACTCAACCGATCTTCACCAAAAACAACAGGTCTTGAGAACTCTACAATTTACGGCTGTATGCAAATAATCTTTTGATTCTGTTTGAATTTGCGGCTGTTATCGTTTGCCATAGGAAATACCCTTGTTAAAACATAAAACGTTACAGGTAAACTACCCCTTTCCCTTAACCCATCTTCACCAAAATCATCAGATCTTGAGAACTCTACACTTCAGGGCTGTATGCGAAACATTATTTGATTCTGTTTGAATTTGCGGCTGTTATCGTTTGCCAAACAAACAAAATTACCCTTGCTAAAAAAAAACCGTTGCCGGTAAACTACCCCTTTCCCTCAACCGATCTTCACCAAAAACAATAGGTCGCGAGTACTCTGCAAATCAGGGCTGTGTGCAAAAAATTATTTGATTCTGTTTGAATTTGCGGCAGTTATCGTTTGCCATAGAAAAAAAATCTACAGACAGACAGACACACACACAGACAGACAGACAGACAGACAGACAGACAGACAGACAGACACACACACAGACACTTTTCGGAAAACGACTTTTTTTCATGTTTTGAGTGTAGTAGAATCAGAATCTGCAATAATCTCGAACACGATTTTTTTTGCCATCACCATACTTCCATTCCTTAAGGAATATGGAAGTAAAAGTAAAAAATTACCCTTGATAAAAAACCGTTGCAAGTAAACTACCCCTTTCCCTTAACCGATCTTCACCAAAAACGATAGGTCTTGAGAACTCTGCAATTCAGAGCTGTATGCAAAATATTATATGATTTTGTTTGAATTTGCGGCTGTTATCGTTTGCCATACAAAATACCCTTGATAAAACAAAAAACGTGGCCGGTAAACTACCCCTTTCCTTTAAACGATCTTCACCAAAAACAATAGGTCTTTGGTACTCAAGAAATCAGGGCTGTATGCAAAAACGTATTTGATTATGTTTGAATGTGCGGCTGTTATCGTTTGCCATAGAAAATACCCTTGTTAAAACATAAAACGTTGCAGGTAAACTACCCCTTTCCCTTAACCGATCTTTACCAAAATCAACAGATCTTGAGGAACCCTACAATTCAGGGCTGTATGCGAAACATTATTTGATTCTGTTAGAATTTGCGGCTGTTATTGCTTGCCATAGGAAAAAAATCTACAGACACACGCACAGACAGGCACACAACACACACACAAACACACAGACACACACACAGACACTTTTCGAAAAATGACTTTTTTTCATGTTTTGAGTGTAATACAATCATATTCTGCAATAATCTCGAACAAGATTTTTTTCGCCATCACCATATTTCCATTTCCTTAAGGAACATGGAAGTAAATAATCGGTATGGAGAACCATACATGACTTCCATGTTCTAAGATTTATGTTTGAAATCATATTCGAAATGAAATATTTCCATAGAAATTACGTCTTTCTACTTATTGCTTCAGCATTAACCACAGTACTGTGGTCACTAACGTATACCACCTCACGTTTTCGCACTCGATTTTCACCGATGATGGCAGTCGATGGCACTGCCGAAAAGTCTGGTTTTGCAGAAAACATTGGACTACGGCTAAAGAGCCCGGGAAGCAATTTTAACAAAAAAACTACTTCTTTGTTGCCGATAACGTAGTACACATATAAAAAATTCTCCCCTCCACCTTCAACTATAATTTTTAATAATAGAAAATTACCCCCACCCCGTTCACCTAACCTCTTCATTTATATATATTTCATCTACGTTTCTACAGTGGATTACTATGAGCTTCTTATCAGGATACGTTATTTATAAAAATTAAGTACTTTACGCTTGCTAAATCATAAAATGTTTCTGGTAAACTACCCCTTTCTCTTAACCGACCTTCTCCAAAATCAACAGACCTTCCGTCCTCTACAATTCAGGGAAGCATGCAAAAAAATATTTGATTCTGTTTGAATGTGCGGCAGTTATCGTTCGTCATGTAAACATTTCTCTAGTTACAACATAAAATGTTGCAGGTAAACTACCCCTTTCCCTTAACTGATCTTCACCAAAATCAATAGACATTGAGCTCTCTGCAACTCAGGAAAGAGTGCAAAAAATTATTTGATTCTCATTGAATTTTCGGCAGTTATCGTTCGTCAAAAAAAAAATTACCCTTTTTAAAACATAAAACGTTGCTGATAAACTACCCCTTCCCTTAACCGATCTTCAACAAAATCAACAGAACTTGAGTTCTCTTTAGTTCAAAAAGGTATGCAAAAACCTAGTTGATTCTGTTTGAATTTACGGCAGTTATCGTTCGTCATATAAAAAATTACCCTTGTTAAAACATAAAATTTTGCTGGTAAACTACCCCTTTCCCTTAACCGATCTTCACCAACACAAATAGGTATTGAGAACTCTACAATACAAAGCTGTATGCAAAACATCATTTGATTCTGTTTGAATTTGCGGCTGTTATCGTTTACTATAGAAAAATATCGGTATGGAGAACCATACATGACTTCCATATTCTAAGATTTATATTTAAAATCATTTTCAGCGAAACAGCCAGGCTGTGTCTTACCTGCCTTTTTATTGCTGTATTAAATGAAAAATATTATATTACATTAAAATGAAAAAATTATAATTTTATTGCCTGGCAACAAAATTATTTTATTTTTAACAATTACCATTGTTTCAAAAAGTTAAATAAATTTTCAAGTACTTTACTCTTGTTAAAACGTAAAAGGTTGCAGGTAAACTACCCCTTCCCCTTAACCGATCTTCACCAAAATCGAAAGTCATTGAGACCTCTACAATTCAGGGACGTATGCAAAAAATTATTTGATTCTGTTTGAATTTGCGGCTGTTATCGTTTGCCATAGAAAATATACTTGATAAAAAAACGTTGCTGGTAAACTACCCCTTCCCCTTAACCGATCTTCACCAAAAACAAAAGGTCTTGAGTACTTTACAAATCAGGGCTGTATGCAAAACATTATTTGATTCTGTTTGAATTTGCGGCTGTTATCGTTTGCCATAGAAAATACCCTTGTTAAAAAAACGTAGCAGGTAAACTTCCCCTTTCCCTCAACCGATCTTCACCAAAAACAACAGATCTTGAGAACTCTACAATTTAGGGCTATATGCAAATAATCTTTTGATTCTGTTTGAATTTGCGGCTGTTATCGTTTGCCATAGGAAATACCCTTGTTAAAACATAAAACGTTACAGGTAAACTACCCCTTTCCCTTAACCGATCTTCACCAAAAACAATAGGTCTTGAGTACGCTACAAATCAGGGCTGTATGCAAAACATTATTTGATTCTGTTTGAATTTGCGGCTGTTATCGTTTGCCAAACAAACTAAATTATCCTTGATAAAAAAAAACCGTTGCAGGTAAACTACCCCTTTCCCTCAACCGATCGTCACCAAAAACAATATGTCGCGAGTACTCTACAAGTCAGGGCTGTATGCAAAACATTATTTGATTCTGTTTGAATTTGCGGCTGTTATCGTTTGCCATAGGAAAAAAATCTACAGACACACGCACAGACAGGCACACAGACACACACACAAACACACAGACACACACACAGACACTTTTCGAAAAATGACTTTTTTTCATGTTTTGAGTGTAGTACAATCATATTCTGCAATAATCTCGAACACGATTTTTTCGCCATCACCATATTTCCATTTCCTTAAGGAACATGGAAGTAAATAATCGGTATGGAGAACCATACATGACTTCCATGTTCTAAGATTTATATTTAAAATCATATTCGAAATGAAATATTTCCATAGAAATTACGTCTTTCTACTTATTGCTTCAGCATTAACCACAGTACTGTGGTCACTAACGTATACCACCTCACGTTTTCGCACTCGATTTTCACCGATGATGGCAGTCGATGGCACTGCCGAAAAGTCTGGTTTTGCAGAAAACATTGGACTACGGCTAAAGAGCCCGGGAAGCAATTTTAACAAAAAACTACTTCTTTGTTGCCGATAACGTAGTACACATATAAAAAATTCTCCCCTCCACCTTCAACTATAATTTTTAATAATAGAAAATTACCCCCACCCCGTTCACCTAACCTCTTCATTTATAGATATTTCATCTACGTTTCTACAGTGGATTACTATGAGCTTCTTATCAGGATACTTTATTTATAAAAATTAAGTACTTTACTCTTGCTAAATCATAAAATGTTTCTGGTAAACTACCCCTTTCTCTTAACCGATCTTCTCCAAAATCAACAGACCTTCCGTCCTCTACAATTCAGGGAAGCATGCAAAAAAATATTTGATTCTGTTTGAATGTGCGGCAGTTATCGTTCGTCATGTAAACATTTCTCTAGTTACAACATAAAATGTTGCAGGTAAACTACCCCTTTCCCTTAACTGATCTTCACCAATATCAATAGACATTGAGCTCTCTGCAACTCAGGAAAGAGTGCAAAAAATTATTTGATTCTCATTGAATTTTCGGCAGTTATCGTTCATCATAAAAAAAATTACCCTTTTTAAAACATAAAACGTTGCTGATAAACTACCCCTTCCCTTAACCGATCTTCAAAAAAATCAACAGACCTTGAGTCCTCTTTAGTTCAAAAAGGTATGCAAAAACCTAGTTGATTCTGTTTGAATTTACGGCAGTTATCGTTCGTCATATAAAAAATTACCCTTGTTAAAACATAAAATGTTGCTGGTAAACTACCCCTTTCCCTTAACCGATCTTCACCAACACAAATAGTTATTGAGAACTCTACAATACAAAGCTGTATGCAAAACATCATTTGATCTGTTTGAATTTGCGGCTGTTATCGTTTAATATAGAAAAAAATTACCCTTGAAAAAAACCGTTGCTGGTAAACTACCCCTTTCCCTTAACCGATCTTCACCAAAAACGACAGGCCTTGGGTACTCTACAATTCAGGCCTGTATGCAAACAATTATTTGATTCTGTTTGAATTTGCGGCTATTATCGTTTGCCATAGAAAACACCCTTGATAAAACATAAAACGTTGCTGGTAAACTACCCTATTCCATTAACCGATCTTCACCAATAACAATAGGTCTTGAGAACTCTACAATTCGGGGCTGTATGCAAAACATTAGTTGATTCTCTTTGAATTTACGGCAGTTATCGTTCGTCACAGAAAAAATACTCTTGTTAAAACATAAAACGTTGCAGGTAAACTACCCCTTCCCCTTAACCGATCTTCACAAAAAACAATAGTACTCAACAAAACAGGGCTGTATGCAAAAACGTATTTGATTCTGTTTGAATTTCCGGCTCTTATCGTTTGCCATAGAAAATACCCTATTAAAACATAAAACGTTGCTGGTAAAATACCCCTTTCCCTTAACCGATCTTCACCAACACCAATAGGTATTGAGAACTCTACAATACAGGGCTGTATGCAAAACATCATTTGATTCTGTTTGAATTTGTGGCTGTTATCGTTTACCATAGAAAAAGTAAAAAATTACCCTTGATAAAAAACCGTTTCTAGTAAACTACCCCTTTCCCTTAACCGATCTTCACCAAAAACGATAGGTCTTGAGAACTCTGCAATCCAGGGCAGTATGCAAAATATTATATGATTTTGTTTGAATTTGCGGCTGTTATCGTTTGCCATACAAAATACCCTTGATAAAACAAAAAACGTGGCAGGTAAACTACCCCTTTCCTTTAAACGATCTTCACCAAAACCAACAGGTCTTTAGTACTCAAGAAATCAGGGCTGTATGCAAAAACGTATTTGATTATGTTTGAATTTGCGGCTGTTATCGTTTGCCATAGAAAATACCCTTGTTAAAACATAAAACGTTGCAGGTAAACTACCCCTTTCCCTTAACCGATCTTTACCAAAATCAACAGATCTTGAGGAACGCTACAATTCAGGGCTGTATGCGAAACATTATTTGATTCTGTTTGAATTTGCGGCTGTTATCGTTTGCCAAACAAACTAAATTATCCTTGATAAAAAAAAACCGTTGCAGGTAAACTACCCCTTTCCCTCAACCGATCTTCACCAAAAACAATAGGTCGCGAGTACTCTGCAAGTCAGGACTGTATGCAAAACATTATTTGATTCTGTTTGAATTTGCGGCTGTTATCGTTTGCCATACAAAATACCCTTGATAAAACAAAAAACGTGGCAGGTAAACTACCCCTTTCCTTTAAACGATCTTCACCAAAACCAACAGGTCTTTAGTACTCAAGAAATCAGGGCTGTATGCAAAAACGTATTTGATTATGTTTGAATTTGCGGCTGTTATCGTTTGCCATAGAAAATACCCTTGTTAAAACATAAAACGTTGCAGGTAAACTACCCCTTTCCCTTAACCGATCTTTACCAAAATCAACAGATCTTGAGGAACGCTACAAATCAGGGCTGTATGCAAAACATTATTTGATTCTGTTTGAATTTGCGGCTGTTATCGTTTGCCATAGAAAATACCCTTGTTAAAAAAACGTAGCAGGTAAACTTCCCCTTTCCCTCAACCGATCTTCACCAAAAACAACAGATCTTGAGAACTCTACAATTTAGGGCTATATGCAAATAATCTTTTGATTCTGTTTGAATTTGCGGCTGTTATCGTTTGCCATAGGAAATACCCTTGTTAAAACATAAAACGTTACAGGTAAACTACCCCTTTCCCTTAACCGATCTTCACCAAAAACAATAGGTCTTGAGTACGCTACAAATCAGGGCTGTATGCAAAACATTATTTGATTCTGTTTGAATTTGCGGCTGTTATCGTTTGCCAAACAAACTAAATTATCCTTGATAAAAAAAAACCGTTGCAGGTAAACTACCCCTTTCCCTCAACCGATCGTCACCAAAAACAATATGTCGCGAGTACTCTACAAGTCAGGGCTGTATGCAAAACATTATTTGATTCTGTTTGAATTTGCGGCTGTTATCGTTTGCCATAGGAAAAAAATCTACAGACACACGCACAGACAGGCACACAGACACACACACAAACACACAGACACACACACAGACACTTTTCGAAAAATGACTTTTTTTCATGTTTTGAGTGTAGTACAATCATATTCTGCAATAATCTCGAACACGATTTTTTCGCCATCACCATATTTCCATTTCCTTAAGGAACATGGAAGTAAATAATCGGTATGGAGAACCATACATGACTTCCATGTTCTAAGATTTATATTTAAAATCATATTCGAAATGAAATATTTCCATAGAAATTACGTCTTTCTACTTATTGCTTCAGCATTAACCACAGTACTGTGGTCACTAACGTATACCACCTCACGTTTTCGCACTCGATTTTCACCGATGATGGCAGTCGATGGCACTGCCGAAAAGTCTGGTTTTGCAGAAAACATTGGACTACGGCTAAAGAGCCCGGGAAGCAATTTTAACAAAAAACTACTTCTTTGTTGCCGATAACGTAGTACACATATAAAAAATTCTCCCCTCCACCTTCAACTATAATTTTTAATAATAGAAAATTACCCCCACCCCGTTCACCTAACCTCTTCATTTATAGATATTTCATCTACGTTTCTACAGTGGATTACTATGAGCTTCTTATCAGGATACTTTATTTATAAAAATTAAGTACTTTACTCTTGCTAAATCATAAAATGTTTCTGGTAAACTACCCCTTTCTCTTAACCGATCTTCTCCAAAATCAACAGACCTTCCGTCCTCTACAATTCAGGGAAGCATGCAAAAAAATATTTGATTCTGTTTGAATGTGCGGCAGTTATCGTTCGTCATGTAAACATTTCTCTAGTTACAACATAAAATGTTGCAGGTAAACTACCCCTTTCCCTTAACTGATCTTCACCAATATCAATAGACATTGAGCTCTCTGCAACTCAGGAAAGAGTGCAAAAAATTATTTGATTCTCATTGAATTTTCGGCAGTTATCGTTCATCATAAAAAAAATTACCCTTTTTAAAACATAAAACGTTGCTGATAAACTACCCCTTCCCTTAACCGATCTTCAAAAAAATCAACAGACCTTGAGTCCTCTTTAGTTCAAAAAGGTATGCAAAAACCTAGTTGATTCTGTTTGAATTTACGGCAGTTATCGTTCGTCATATAAAAAATTACCCTTGTTAAAACATAAAATGTTGCTGGTAAACTACCCCTTTCCCTTAACCGATCTTCACCAACACAAATAGTTATTGAGAACTCTACAATACAAAGCTGTATGCAAAACATCATTTGATCTGTTTGAATTTGCGGCTGTTATCGTTTAATATAGAAAAAAATTACCCTTGAAAAAAACCGTTGCTGGTAAACTACCCCTTTCCCTTAACCGATCTTCACCAAAAACGACAGGCCTTGGGTACTCTACAATTCAGGCCTGTATGCAAACAATTATTTGATTCTGTTTGAATTTGCGGCTATTATCGTTTGCCATAGAAAACACCCTTGATAAAACATAAAACGTTGCTGGTAAACTACCCTATTCCATTAACCGATCTTCACCAATAACAATAGGTCTTGAGAACTCTACAATTCGGGGCTGTATGCAAAACATTAGTTGATTCTCTTTGAATTTACGGCAGTTATCGTTCGTCACAGAAAAAATACTCTTGTTAAAACATAAAACGTTGCAGGTAAACTACCCCTTCCCCTTAACCGATCTTCACAAAAAACAATAGTACTCAACAAAACAGGGCTGTATGCAAAAACGTATTTGATTCTGTTTGAATTTCCGGCTCTTATCGTTTGCCATAGAAAATACCCTATTAAAACATAAAACGTTGCTGGTAAAATACCCCTTTCCCTTAACCGATCTTCACCAACACCAATAGGTATTGAGAACTCTACAATACAGGGCTGTATGCAAAACATCATTTGATTCTGTTTGAATTTGTGGCTGTTATCGTTTACCATAGAAAAAGTAAAAAATTACCCTTGATAAAAAACCGTTTCTAGTAAACTACCCCTTTCCCTTAACCGATCTTCACCAAAAACGATAGGTCTTGAGAACTCTGCAATCCAGGGCAGTATGCAAAATATTATATGATTTTGTTTGAATTTGCGGCTGTTATCGTTTGCCATACAAAATACCCTTGATAAAACAAAAAACGTGGCAGGTAAACTACCCCTTTCCTTTAAACGATCTTCACCAAAACCAACAGGTCTTTAGTACTCAAGAAATCAGGGCTGTATGCAAAAACGTATTTGATTATGTTTGAATTTGCGGCTGTTATCGTTTGCCATAGAAAATACCCTTGTTAAAACATAAAACGTTGCAGGTAAACTACCCCTTTCCCTTAACCGATCTTTACCAAAATCAACAGATCTTGAGGAACGCTACAATTCAGGGCTGTATGCGAAACATTATTTGATTCTGTTTGAATTTGCGGCTGTTATCGTTTGCCAAACAAACTAAATTATCCTTGATAAAAAAAAACCGTTGCAGGTAAACTACCCCTTTCCCTCAACCGATCTTCACCAAAAACAATAGGTCGCGAGTACTCTGCAAGTCAGGACTGTATGCAAAACATTATTTGATTCTGTTTGAATTTGCGGCTGTTATCGTTTGCCATAGGAAAAAAATCTACAGACACAGGCACAGACAGGCACACAACACACACACAAACACACAGACACACACACAGACACTTTTCGAAAAATGACTTTTTTTCATGTTTTGAGTGTATTACAATCATATTCTGCAATAATCTCGAACACGATTTTTTTCGCCATCACCATATTTCCATTTCCTTAAGGAACATGGAAGTAAATAATCGGTATGGAGAACCATACATGACTTCCATGTTCTAAGATTTATATTTAAAATCATATTCGAAATGAAATATTTCCATAGAAATTACGTCTTTCTACTTATTGCTTCAGCATTAACCACAGTACTGTGGTCACTAACGTATACCACCTCACGTTTTCGCACTCGATTTTCACCGATGATGGCAGTCGATGGCACTGCCGAAAAGTCTGGTTTTGCAGAAAACATTGGACTACGGCTAAAGAGCCCGGGAAGCAATTTTAACAAAAAACTACTTCTTTGTTGCCGATAACGTAGTACACATATAAAAAATTCTCCCCTCCACCTTCAACTATAATTTTTAATAATAGAAAATTACCCCCACCCCGTTCACCTAACCTCTTCATTTATAGATATTTCATCTACGTTTCTACAGTGGATTACTATGAGCTTCTTATCAGGATACTTTATTTATAAAAATTAAGTACTTTACTCTTGCTAAATCATAAAATGTTTCTGGTAAACTACCCCTTTCTCTTAACCGATCTTCTCCAAAATCAACAGACCTTCCGTCCTCTACAATTCAGGGAAGCATGCAAAAAAATATTTGATTCTGTTTGAATGTGCTGCAGTTATCGTTCGTCATGTAAACATTTCTCTAGTTACAACATAAAATGTTGCAGGTAAACTACCCCTTTCCCTTAACTGATCTTCTCCAAAATCAATAGACATTGAGCTCTCTGCAACTCAGGAAAGAGTGCAAAAAATTATTTGATTCTCATTGAATTTTCGGCAGTTATCGTTCGTCATAAAAAAAAATACCCTTTTTAAAACATAAAACGTTGCTGATAAACTACCCCTTCCCTTAACCGATCTTCAACAAAATCAACATAACTTGAGTTCTCTTTAGTTCAAAAAGGTATGCAAAAACCTAGTTGATTCTGTTTGAATTTACGGCAGTTATCGTTCGTCATATAAAAAATTACCCTTGTTAAAACATAAAATGTTGCTGGTAAACTACCCCTTTCCCTTAACCGATCTTCACCAACACAAATAGGTATTGAGAACTCTACAATACAAAGCTGTATGCAAAACATCATTTGATTCTGTTTGAATTTGCGGCTGTTATCGTTTACTATAGAAAAATATCGGTATGGAGAACCATACATGACTTCCATATTCTAAGATTTATATTTAAAATCATTTTCAGCCAAACAGCCAGGCTGTGTCTTACCTGCCTTTTTATTGCTGTATTAAATGAAAAATATTATATTACATTAAAATGAAAAAATTATAATTTTATTGCCTGGCAACAAAATTATTTTATTTTTAACAATTACCATTGTTTCAAAAAGTTAAATAAATTTTCAAGTACTTTACTCTTGTTAAAACGTAAAAGGTTGCAGGTAAACTACCCCTTCCCCTTAACCGATCTTCACCACAATCGAAAGTCATTGAGACCTCTACAATTCAGGGACGTATGCAAAAAATTATTTGATTCTGTTTGAATTTGCGGCTGTTATCGTTTGCCATAGAAAATACGCTTGATAAAAAAACGTTGCAGGTAAACTACCCCTTCCCCTTAACCGATCTTCACCAAGAACAAAAGGTCTTGAGTACTCTACAAATCAGGGCTGTATGCAAAACATTATTTGATTCTGTTTGAATTTGCGGCTCTTATCGTTTGCCATAGAAAATACCCTTGTTAAAAAAACGTTGCAGGTAAACTACCCCTTTCCCTCAACTGATCTTCACCAAAAACAACAGGTCTTGAGAACTCTACAATTTAGGGCTGTATGCAATTAATCTTTTGATTCTGTTTGAATTTGCGGCTGTTATCGTTTGCCATAGGAAATACCCTTGTTAAAACATAAAACGTTGCTGGTAAACTACCCCTTTCCCTTAACCGATCTTCACCAAAAACAATAGATCTTGAGTACTCTACAAATCAGGGCTGTATGCAAAACATTATTTGATTCTGTTTGAATTTGCGGCTGTTATCGTTTGCCAAACAAACTAAATTATCCTTGATAAAAAAAAACCGTTGCAGGTAAACTACCCCTTTCCCTCAACCGATCTTCACCAAAAACAAAATGTCGCGAGTACTCTACAAGTCAGGGCTGTATGCAAAAAATTATTTGATTCTGTTTGAATTTGCGGCTGTTATCGTTTGCCATAGGAAAAAAATCTACAGACACACGCACAGACAGGCACACAGACACACACACAAACACACAGACACACACACAGACACTTTTCGAAAAATGACTTTTTTTCATGTTTTGAGTGTAGTACAATCATATTCTGCAATAATCTCGAACACGATTTTTTTCGCCATCACCATATTTCCATTTCCTTAAGGAACATGGAAGTAAATAATCGGTATGGAGAACCATACATGACTTCCATGTTCTAAGATTTATATTTAAAATCATATTCGAAATGAAATATTTCCATAGAAATTACGTCTTTCTACTTATTGCTTCAGCATTAACCACAGTACTGTGGTCACTAACGTATACCACCTCACGTTTTCGCACTCGATTTTCACCGATGATGGCAGTCGATGGCACTGCCGAAAAGTCTGGTTTTGCAGAAAACATTGCACTACGGCTAAAGAGCCCGGGAAGCAATTTTAACAAAAAACTACTTCTTTGTTGCCGATAACGTAGTACACATATAAAAAATTCTCCCCTCCACCTTCAACTATAATTTTTAATAATAGAAAATTACCCCCACCCCGTTCACCTAACCTCTTCATTTATAGATATTTCATTTACGTTTCTACAGTGGATTACTATGAGCTTCTTATCAGAATACTTTATTTATAAAAATTAAGTACTTTACTAAATCATAAAATGTTTCTGGTAAACTACCCCTTTCTCTTAACCGATCTTCTCCAAAATCAACAGACATTCCGTCCTCTACAATTCAGGGAAACATGCAAAAAAATATATGATTCTGTTTGAATGTGCGGCAGTTATTGTTCGTCATGTAAACGTTTCTCTAGTTACAACATAAAATGTTGCAGGTAAACTACCCCTTTCCCTTAACCGATCTTCACCAACACAAATAGTTATTGAGAACTCTACAATACAAAGCTGTATGCAAAACATCATTTGATTCTGTTTGAATTTGCGGCTGTTATCGTTTACTATAGAAAAAAATTACCCTTGAAAAAAACCGTTGCTGGTAAACTACCCCTTTCCCTTAACCGATCTTCACTAAAAACGACAGGCCTTGGGTACTCTACAATTCAGGCCTGTATGCAAACAATTATTTGATTCTGTTTGAATTTGCGACTATTATCGTTTGCCATAGAAAACTCCCTTGATAAAACATAAAACGTTGCTGGTAAACTACCCTATTCCATTAACCGATCTTCACCAATAACAATAGGTCTTGAGAACTCTACAATTCGGGGCTGTATGCAAAACATTAGTTGATTCTCTTTGAATTTACGGCAGTTATCGTTCGTCACAGAAAAAATACTCTTGTTAAAACATAAAACGTTGCAGGTAAACTACCCCTTCCCCTTAACCGATCTTCACAAAAAACAATAGTACTCAACAAAACAGGGCTGTATGCAAAAAAGTATTTGATTTTGTTTGAATTTCCGGCTCTTATCGTTTGCCATAGAAAATACCCTTTTAAAACATAAAACGTTGCTGGTAAACTACCCCTTTCCCTTAACCGATCTTCACCAACACCAATAGGTATTGAGAACTATACAACACAGGGCTGTATGCAAAACATCATTTGATTCTGTTTGAATTTGTGGCTGTTATCGTTTACCATAGAAAAAGTAAAAAATTACCCTTGATAAAAAACCGTTGCTAGTAAACTACCCCTTTCCCTTAACCGATCTTCACCAAAAACGATAGGTCTTGAGAACTCTGCAATTCAGAGCTGTATGCAAAATATTATATGATTTTGCTTGAATTTGCGGCTGTTATCGTTTGCCATACAAAATACCCTTGATAAAACAAAAAACGTGGCAGGTAAACTACCCCTTTCCTTTAAACGATCTTCACCAAAAACAATAGGTCTTTAGTACTCAAGAAATCAGGGCTGTATGCAAAAACGTATTTGATTATATTTGAATGTGCGGCTGTTATCGTTTGCCATATAAAATACCCTTGTTAAAACATAAAACGTTGCTGGTAAACTACCCCTTTCCCTTAACCGATCTTTACCAAAATCAACAGATCTTGAGGAACCCTACAATTCAGGGCTCTATGCGAAACATTATTTGATTCTGTTTGAATTTGCGGCTGTTATCGTTTGCCAAACAAACTAAATTATCCTTGATAAAAAAAAACCGTTGCCGGTAAACTACCCCTTTCCCTCAACCGATCTTCACCAAAAACGATAGGTCGCGAGTACTCTACAAATCAGGGCTGTATGCAAAAAATTATTTGATTCTGTTTGAATTTGCGGCTGTTATTGTTTGCCATAGGAAAAAAATCTACAGACACACGCACAGACAGGCACACAACACACACACAAACACACAGACACACACACAGACACTTTTCGAAAAATGACTTTTTTCATGTTTTGAGTGTAATACAATCATATTCTGCAATAATCTCGAACACGATTTTTTTCGCCATCACCATATTTCCATTTCCTTAAGGAACATGGAAGTAAATAATCGGTATGGAGAACCATACATGACTTCCATGTTCTAAGATTTATGTTTAAAATCATATTCGAAATGAAATATTTCCATAGAAATTACGTCTTTCTACTTATTGCTTCAGCATTAACCACAGTACTGTGGTCACTAACGTATACCACCTCACGTTTTCGCACTCGATTTTCACCGATGATGGCAGTCGATGGCACTGCCGAAAAGTCTGGTTTTGCAGAAAACATTGGACTACGGCTAAAGAGCCCGGGAAGCAATTTTAACAAGAAACTACTTCTTTGTTGCCGATAACGTAGTACACATATAAAAAATTCTCCCCTCCACCTTTAACTATAATTTTTAATAATAGAAAATTACCCCCACCCCGTTCACCTAACCTCTTCATTTATAGATATTTCATCTACGTTTCTACAGTGGATTACTATGAGCTTCTTATCAGGATACGTTATTTATAAAAATTAAGTACTTTACTCTTGTTAATCATAAAATGTTTCTGGTAAACTACCCCTTTCTCTTAACCGACCTTCTCCAAAATCAACAGACCTTCCGTCCTCTACAATTCAGGGAAGCATGCAAAAAAATATTTGATTCTGTTTGAATGTGCGGCAGTTATCGTTCGTCATGTAAACATTTCTCTAGTTACAACATAAAATGTTGCTGGTAAACTACCCCTTTCCCTTAACTGATCTTCACCAAAATCAATAGACATTGAGCTCTCTGCAACTCAGGAAAGAGTGCAAAAAATTATTTGATTCTCATTGAATTTTCGGCAGTTATCGTTCGTCATAAAAAAAATACCCTTTTTAAAACATAAATCGTTGCTGATAAACTACCCCTTCCCTTAACCGATCTTCAACAAAATCAACAGAACTTGAGTTCTCTTTAGTTCAAAAAGGTATGCAAAAACCTAGTTGATTCTGTTTGAATTTACGGCAGTTATCGTTCGTCATATAAAAAATTACCCTTGTTAAAACATAAAATGTTGCTGGTAAACTACCCCTTTCCCTTAACCGATCTTCACCAACACAAATAGGTATTGAGAACTCTACAATACAAAGCTGTATGCAAAACATCATTTGATTCTGTTTGAATTTGCGGCTGTTATCGTTTACTATAGAAAAATATCGGTATGGAGAACCATACATGACTTCCATATTCTAAGATTTATATTTAAAATCATTTTCAGCCAAACAGCCAGGCTGTGTCTTACCTGCCTTTTTATTGCTGTATTAAATGAAAAATATTATATTACATTAAAATGAAAAAATTATAATTTTATTGCCTGGCAACAAAATTATTTTATTTTTAACAATTACCATTGTTTCAAAAAGTTAAATAAATTTTCAAGTACTTTACTCTTGTTAAAACGTAAAAGGTTGCAGGTAAACTACCCCTTCCCCTTAACCGATCTTCACCACAATCGAAAGTCATTGAGACCTCTACAATTCAGGGACGTATGCAAAAAATTATTTGATTCTGTTTGAATTTGCGGCTGTTATCGTTTGCCATAGAAAATACGCTTGATAAAAAAACGTTGCAGGTAAACTACCCCTTCCCCTTAACCGATCTTCACCAAGAACAAAAGGTCTTGAGTACTCTACAAATCAGGGCTGTATGCAAAACATTATTTGATTCTGTTTGAATTTGCGGCTGTTATCGTTTGCCATAGAAAATACCCTTGTTAAAAAAACGTTGCTGGTAAACTACCCCTTTCCCTCAACCGATCTTCACCAAAAACAATAGGTCTTGAGAAGTCTACAATTTAGGGCTGTATGCAAATAATCTTTTGATTCTGTTTGAATTTGCGGCTGTTATCGTTTGCCATAGGAAATACCCTTGTTAAAACATAAAACGTTACAGGTAAACTACCCCTTTCCCTTAACCGATCTTCACCAAAAACAATAGGTCTTGAGTACTCTACAAATCAGGGCTGTATGCAAAACATTATTTGATTCTGTTTGAATTTGCGGCTGTTATCGTTTGCCAAACAAACTAAATTATCCTTGATAAAAAAAAACCGTTGCAGGTAAACTATCCCTTTCCCTCAACCGATCTTCACCAAAAACAATATGTCGTGAGTACTCTACAAGTCAGGGCTGTATGCAAAAAATTATTTGATTCTGTTTGAATTTGCGGCTGTTATCGTTTGCCATAGGAAAAAAATCTACAGACACACGCACAGACAGGCACACAGACACACACACAAACACACAGACACACACACAGACACTTTTCGAAAAATGACTTTTTTTCATGTTTTGAGTGTAGTACAATCATATTCTGCAATAATCGCGAACACGATTTTTTTCGCCATCACCATATTTCCATTTCCTTAAGGAACATGGAAGTAAATAATCGGTATGGAGAACCATACATGACTTCCATGTTCTAAGATTTATATTTAAAATCATATTCGAAATGAAATATTTCCATAGAAATTACGTCTTTCTACTTATTGCTTCAGCATTAACCACAGTACTGTGGTCACTAACGTATACCACCTCACGTTTTCGCACTCGATTTTCACCGATGATGGCAGTCGATGGCACTGCCGAAAAGTCTGGTTTTGCAGAAAACATTGGACTACGGCTAAAGAGCCCGGGAAGCAATTTTAACAAAAAACTACTTCTTTGTTGCCGATAACGTAGTACACATATAAAAAATTCTCCGCTCCACCTTCAACTATAATTTTTAATAATAGAAAATTACCCCCACCCCGTTCACCTAACCTCTTCATTTATAGATATTTCATTTACGTTTCTATAGTGGATTACTATGAGCTTCTTATCAGGATACGTTATTTATAAAAATTAAGTACTTTACTAAATCATAAAATGTTTCTGGTAAACTACCCCTTTCTCTTAACCGATCTTCTCCAAAATCAACAGACCTTCCGTCCTCTACAATTCAGGGAAGCATGCAAAAAAATATTTGATTCTGTTTGAATGTGCGGCAGTTATCGTTCGTCATGTAAACGTTTCTCTAGTTACAACATAAAATGTTGCAGGTAAACTACCCCTTTCCCTTAACTGATCTTCACCAAAATCAATAGACATTGAGCTCTCTGCAACTCAGGAAAGAGTGCAAAAAATTATTTGATTCTCATTGAATTTTCGGCAGTTATCGTTCGTCATAAAAAAAATTACCCTTTTTAAAACATAAAACGTTGCTGATAAACTACCCCTTCCCTTAACCGATCTTCAAAAAAATCAACAGACCTTGAGTTCTCTTTAGTTCAAAAAGGTATGCAAAAACCTAGTTGATTCTGTTTTAATTTACTGCAGTTATCGTTCGTCATATAAAAAATTACCCTTGTTAAAACATAAAATGTTGCTGGTAAACTACCCCTTTCCCTTAACCGATCTTCACCAACACAAATAGGTATTGAGAACTCTACAATACAAAGCTGTATGCAAAACATCATTTGATTCTGTTTGAATTTGCGGCTGTTATCGTTTACTATAGAAAAAAATTACCCTTGAAAAAACCGTTGCTGGTAAACTACCCCTTTCCCTTAACCGACCTTCACCAAAAACGACAGGCCTTGGGTACTCTACAATTCAGGCCTGTATGCAAACAATTATTTGATTCTGTTTGAATTTGCGGCTATTATCGTTTGCCATAGAAAACACCCTTGATAAAACATAAAACGTTGCTGGTAAACTACCCTATTCCATTAACCGATCTTCACCAATAACAATAGGTCTTGAGAACTCTACAATTCGGGGCTGTATGCAAAACATTAGTTGATTCTCTTTGAATTTACGGCAGTTATCGTTCGTCACAGAAAAAATACTCTTGTTAAAACATAAAACGTTGCAGGTAAACTACCCCTTCCCCTTAACCGATCTTCACAAAAAACAATAGTACTCAACAAAACAGGGCTGTATGCAAAAAAGTATTTGATTTTGTTTGAATTTCCGGCTCTTATCGTTTGCCATAGAAAATACCCTTTTAAAACATAAAACGTTGCTGGTAAACTACCCCTTTCCCTTAACCGATCTTCACCAACACCAATAGGTATTGAGAACTATACAACACAGGGCTGTATGCAAAACATCATTTTATTCTGTTTGAATTTGTGGCTGTTATCGTTTACCATAGAAAAAGTAAAAAATTACCCTTGATAAAAAACCGTTGCTAGTAAACTACCCCTTTCCCTTAACCGATCTTCACCAAAAACGATAGGTCTTGAGAACTCTGCAATTCAGAGCTGTATGCAAAATATTATATGATTTTGCTTGAATTTGCGGCTGTTATCGTTTGCCATACAAAATACCCTTGATAAAACAAAAAACGTGGCAGGTAAACTACCCCTTTCCTTTAAACGATCTTCACCAAAAACAATAGGTCTTTAGTACTCAAGAAATCAGGGCTGTATGCAAAAACGTATTTGATTATATTTGAATGTGCGGCTGTTATCGTTTGCCATAGAAAATACCCTTGTTAAAACATAAAACGTTGCTGGTAAACTACCCCTTTCCCTTAACCGATCTTTACCAAAATCAACAGATCTTGAGGAACCCTACAATTCAGGGCTGTATGCGAAACATTATTTGATTCTGTTTGAATTTGCGGCTGTTATCGTTTGCCAAACAAACTAAATTATCCTTGATAAAAAAAAACCGTTGCCGGTAAACTACCCCTTTCCCTCAACCGATCTTCACCAAAAACAATAGGTCGCGAGTACTCTACAAATCAGGGCTGTATGCAAAAAATTATTTGATTCTGTTTGAATTTGCGGCTGTTATTGTTTGCCATAGGAAAAAAATCTACAGACACACGCACAGACAGGCACACAACACACACACAAACACACAGACACACACACAGACACTTTTCGAAAAATGACTTTTTTCATGTTTTGAGTGTAATACAATCATATTCTGCAATAATCTCGAACACGATTTTTTTCGCCATCACCATATTTCCATTTCCTTAAGGAACATGGAAGTAAATAATCGGTATGGAGAACCATACATGACTTCCATGTTCTAAGATTTATGTTTAAAATCATATTCGAAATGAAATACTTCCATAGAAATTACGTCTTTCTACTTATTGCTTCAGCATTAACCACAGTACTGTGGTCACTAACGTATACCACCTCACGTTTTCGCACTCGATTTTCACCGATGATGGCAGTCGATGGCACTGCCGAAAAGTCTGGTTTTGCAGAAAACATTGGACTACGGCTAAAGAGCCCGGGAAGCAATTTTAACAAAAAACTACTTCTTTGTTGCCGATAACGTAGTACACATATAAAAAATTTTCCCCTCCACCTTCAACTATAATTTTTAATAATAGAAAATTACCCCCACCCCGTTCACCCCGTTCATCTACGTTTCTACAGTGGATTACTATGAGCTTCTTATCAGGATACTTTATTTATAAAAATTAAGTACTTTACTCTTGCTAAATCATAAAATGTTTCTGGTAAACTACCCCTTTCTCTTAACCGACCTTCTCCAAAATCAACAGACCTTCCGTCCTCTACAATTCAGGGAAGCATGCAAAAAAATATTTGATTCTGTTTGAATGTGCGGCAGTTATCGTTCGTCATGTAAACATTTCTCTAGTTACAACATAAAATGTTGCCGGTAAACTACCCCTTTCCCTTAACTGATCTTCACCAAAATCAATAGACATTGAGCTCTCTGCAACTCAGGAAAGAGTAAAAAAAATTATTTGATTCTCATTGAATTTTCGGCAGTTATCGTTCGTCATAAAAAAATTACCCTTTTTAAAACATAAAACGTTGCTGATAAACTACCCCTTCCCTTAACCGATCTTCAACAAAATCAACAGAACTTGAGTTCTCTTTAGTTCAAAAAGGTATGCAAAAACCTAGTTGATTCTGTTTGAATTTACGGCAGTTATCGTTCGTCATATAAAAAATTACCCTTGTTAAAACATAAAATGTTGCTGGTAAACTATCCCTTTCCCTTAACCGATCTTCACCAACACAAATAGGTATTGAGAACTCTACAATACAAAGCTGTATGCAAAACATCATTTGATTCTGTTTGAATTTGCGGCTGTTATCGTTTACTATAGAAAAAAATTACCCTTGAAAAAAACCGTTGCTGGTAAACTACCCCTTTCCCTTAACCGATCTTCACCAAAAACGACAGGCCTTGGGTACTCTACAATTCAGGCCTGTATGCAAACAATTATTTGATTCTGTTTGAATTTGCGGCTATTATCGTTTGCCATAGAAAACACCCTTGATAAAACATAAAACGTTGCTGGTAAACTACCCTATTCCATTAACCGATCTTCACCAATAACAATAGGTCTTGAGAACTCTACAATTCGGGGCTGTATGCAAAACATTAGTTGATTCTCTTTGAATTTACGGCAGTTATCGTTCGTCACAGAAAAAATACTCTTGTTAAAACATAAAACGTTGCAGGTAAACTACCCCTTCCCCTTAACCGATCTTCACAAAAAACAATAGTACTCAACAAAACAGGGCTGTATGCAAAAACGTATTTGATTCTGTTTGAATTTCCGGCTCTTATCGTTTGCCATAGAAAATACCCTTTTAAAACATAAAACGTTGCTGGTAAAATACCCCTTTCCCTTAACCGATCTTCACCAACACCAATAGGTATTGAGAACTCTACAATACAGGGCTGTATGCAAAACATCATTTGATTCTGTTTGAATTTGTGGCTGTTATCGTTTACCATAGAAAAAGTAAAAAATTACCCTTGAAAAAAAACCGTTGCTAGTAAACTACCCCTTTCCCTTAACCGATCTTCACCAAAAACGACAGGTCTTGAGAACTCTGCAATCCAGGGCTGTATGCAAAATATTATATGATTTTGTTTGAATTTGCGGCTGTTATCGTTTGCCATACAAAATACCCTTGATAAAACAAAAAACGTGGCAGGTAAACTACCCCTTTCCTTTAAACCATCTTCACCAAAAACAATAGGTCTTTAGTACTCAAGAAATCAGGGCTGTATGCAAAAACGTATTTGATTATATTTGAATTTGCGGCTGTTATCGTTTGCCATAGAAAATACCCTTGTTAAAACATAAAACGATGCAGGTAAACTACCCCTTTCCCTTAACCGATCTTTACCAAAATCAACAGATCTTGAGGAACCCTACAATTCAGGGCTGTATGCGAAACATTATTTGATTCTGTTTGAATTTGCGGCTGTTATCGTTTGCCAAACAAACTAAATTATCCTTGATAAAAAAAAACCGTTGCAGGTAAACTACCCCTTTCCCTCAACCGATCTTCACCAAAAACAATAGGTCGCGAGTACTCTGCAAGTCAGGGCTGTATGCAAAAAATTATTTGATTCTGTTTGAATTTGCGGCTGTTATCGTTTGCCATAGGAAAAAAATCTACAGACACACGCACAGACAGGCACACAACACACACACAAACACACAGACACACACACAGACACTTTTCGAAAAATGACTTTTTTTCATGTTTTGAGTGTATTACAATCATATTCTGCAATAATCTCGAACACGATTTTTTTCGCCATCACCATATTTCCATTTCCTTAAGGAACATGGAAGTAAATAATCGGTATGGAGAACCATACATGACTTCCATGTTCTAAGATTTATGTTTAAAATCATATTCGAAATGAAATATTTCCATAGAAATTACGTCTTTCTACTTATTGCTTCAGCATTAACCACAGTACTGTGGTCACTAACGTATACCACCTCACGTTTTCGCACTCGATTTTCACCGATGATGGCAGTCGATGGCACTGCCGAAAAGTCTGGTTTTGCAGAAAACATTGGACTACGGCTAAAGAGCCCGGGAAGCAATTTTAACAAAAAACTACTTCTTTGTTGCCGATAACGTAGTACACATATAAAAAATTCTCCCCTCCACCTTCATCTATAATTTTTAATAATAGAAAATTACCCCCACCCCGTTCACCCCGTTCATCTACGTTTCTACAGTGGATTACTATGAGCTTCTTATCAGGATACTTTATTTATAAAAATTATGTACTTTACTCTTGCTAAATCATAAAATGTTTCTGGTAAACTACCCCTTTCTCTTAACCGACCTTCTCCAAAATCAACAGACCTTCCGTCCTCTACAATTCAGGGAAGCATGCAAAAAAATATTTGATTCTGTTTGAATGTGCGGCAGTTATCGTTCGTCATGTAAACATTTCTCTAGTTACAACATAAAATGTTGCAGGTAAACTACCCCTTTCACTTAACTGATCTTCACCAAAATCAATAGACATTGAGCTCTCTGCAACTCAGGAAAGAGTGCAAAAAATTATTTGATTCTCATTGAATTTTCGGCAGTTATCGTTCGTCATAAAAAAATTACCCTTTTTAAAACATAAAACGTTGCTGATAAACTACCCCTTCCCTTAACCGATCTTCAACAAAATCAACAGAACTTGAGTTCTCTTTAGTTCAAAAAGGTATGCAAAAACCTAGTTGATTCTGTTTGAATTTACGGCAGTTATCGTTCGTCATATAAAAAATTACCCTTGTTAAAACATAAAATGTTGCTGGTAAACTACCCCTTTCCCTTAACCGATCTTCACCAACACAAATAGGTATTGAGAACTCTACAATACAAAGCTGTATGCAAAACATCATTTGATTCTGTTTGAATTTGCGGCTGTTATCGTTTACTATAGAAAAATATCGGTATGGAGAACCATACATGACTTCCATATTCTAAGATTTATATTTAAAATCATTTTCAGCCAAACAGCCAGGCTGTGTCTTACCTGCCTTTTTATTGCTGTATTAAATGCAAAATATTATATTACATTAAAATGAAAAAATTATAATTTTATTGCCTGGCAACAAAATTATTTTATTTTTAACAATTACCATTGTTTCAAAAAGTTAAATAAATTTTCAAGTACTTTACTCTTGTTAAAACGTAAAAGGTTGCAGGTAAACTACCCCTTCCCCTTAACCGATCTTCACCAAACTCGAAAGTCATTGAGACCTATATAATTCAGGGACGTATGCAAAAAATTATTTGATTCTGTTTGAATTTGCGGCTGTTATCGTTTGCCATAGAAAACACCCTTGTTAAAAAAACGTTGCATGTAAACTACCCCTTTCCCTCAACCGATCTTCACCAAAAACAATAGGTCTTGCGACCTCTACAATTTAGGGCTGTATGCAAATAATCTTTTGATTCTGTTTGAATTTGCAGCTGTTATCGTTTGCCATAGGAAATACCCTTGTTAAAACATAAAACGTTCCTGGTAAACTACCCCTTTCCCTCAACCGATCTTCACCAAAAACAATAGGTCGCGAGTACTCTGCAAATCAGGGCAGCATGCAAAAAATTATTTGATTCTGTTTGAATTTGCGGCAGTTATTGTTTGCCATAGAAAAAAAATCTGCAGACACACAGACACACAGACCCACAGACAGACAGACACACACACAGACACTTTTCGGAAAACGACTTTTTTTCATGTTTTCAGTGTAGTAGAATCAGAATCTTCAATAATCTCGAACACGATTTTTTTTGCCATCACCATACTTCCATTCCTTAAGGAATATGGAAGTAAAATATCGGTATGGAGAACCATACATGACTTCCATATTCTTAGATTTATATTTAAAATCATTTTCAGCCAAACAGCCAGGCTGTGTCTTACCTGCCTTTTTATTGCTGTATTAAATGAAAAATATTATATTACATTAAAATGAAAAAATTATAATTTTATTGCCTGGTAACAAAATTATTTTATTTTTAACAATTACCATTGTTTCAAAAAGTTTAAATAAATTTTCAAGTACTTTACTCTTGTTAAAACGTACAAGGTAGCAGGTAAACTACCCCTTCCCCTTAACCGATCTTCACCAAAATCGACAGTAATTGAGACCTCTACAATGCAGGGACGTATGCAAAAAATTATTTGATTCTGTTTGAATTTGCGGCTGTTATCGTTTGCCATAGAAAATACGCTTGATAAAAAAACGTTGCAGGTAAACTACCCCTTCCCCCTAACCGATCTTCACCAAAAACAATAGGTCTTGAGTACTCTACAAATCAGGGCTGTATGCAAAATATTATTTGATTCTGTTTGAATTTGCGGCTGTTATCGTTTGCCATAGGAAAAAAATCTACAGACACACGCACAGACAGGCACACAACACACACACAAACACACACACAGACACTTTTCGAAAAATGACTTTTTTTCATGTTTTGAGTGTATTACAATCATATTCTGCAATAATCTCGAACACGATTTTTTTCGCCATCACCATATTTCCATTTCCTTAAGGAACATGGAAGTAAATAATCGGTATGGAGAACCATACATGACTTCCATGTTCTAAGATTTATGTTTAAAATCATATTCGAAATGAAATATTTCCATAGAAATTACGTCTTTCTACTTATTGCTTCAGCATTAACCACAGTACTGTGGTCACTAACGTATACCACCTCACGTTTTCGCACTCGATTTTCACCGATGATGGCAGTCGATGGCACTGCCGAAAAGTCTGGTTTTGCAGAAAACATTGGACTACGGCTAAAGAGCCCGGGAAGCAATTTTAACAAAAAACTACTTCTTTGTTGCCGATAACGTAGTACACATATAAAAAATTCTCCCCTCCACCTTCATCTATAATTTTTAATAATAGAAAATTACCCCCACCCCGTTCACCCCGTTCATCTACGTTTCTACAGTGGATTACTATGAGCTTCTTATCAGGATACTTTATTTATAAAAATTATGTACTTTACTCTTGCTAAATCATAAAATGTTTCTGGTAAACTACCCCTTTCTCTTAACCGACCTTCTCCAAAATCAACAGACCTTCCGTCCTCTACAATTCAGGGAAGCATGCAAAAAAATATTTGATTCTGTTTGAATGTGCGGCAGTTATCGTTCGTCATGTAAACATTTCTCTAGTTACAACATAAAATGTTGCAGGTAAACTACCCCTTTCCCTTAACTGATCTTCACCAAAATCAATAGACATTGAGCTCTCTGCAACTCAGGAAAGAGTGCAAAAAATTATTTGATTCTCATTGAATTTTCGGCAGTTATCGTTCGTCATAAAAAAATTACCCTTTTTAAAACATAAAACGTTGCTGATAAACTACCCCTTCCCTTAACCGATCTTCAACAAAATCAACAGAACTTGAGTTCTCTTTAGTTCAAAAAGGTATGCAAAAACCTAGTTGATTCTGTTTGAATTTACGGCAGTTATCGTTCGTCATATAAAAAATTACCCTTGTTAAAACATAAAATGTTGCTGGTAAACTACCCCTTTCCCTTAACCGATCTTCACCAACACAAATAGGTATTGAGAACTCTACAATACAAAGCTGTATGCAAAACATCATTTGATTCTGTTTGAATTTGCGGCTGTTATCGTTTACTATAGAAAAATATCGGTATGGAGATCCATACATGACTTCCATATTCTAAGATTTATATTTAAAATCATTTTCAGCCAAACAGCCAGGCTGTGTCTTACCTGCCTTTTTATTGCTGTATTAAATGCAAAATATTATATTACATTAAAATGAAAAAATTATAATTTTATTGCCTGGCAACAAAATTATTTTATTTTTAACAATTACCATTGTTTCAAAAAGTTAAATAAATTTTCAAGTACTTTACTCTTGTTAAAACGTAAAAGGTTGCAGGTAAACTACCCCTTCCCCTTAACCGATCTTCACCGAACTCGAAAGTCATTGAGACCTGTATAATTCAGGGACGTATGCAAAAAATTATTTGATTCTGTTTGAATTTGCGGCTGTTATCGTTTGCCATAGAAAACACCCTTGTTAAAAAAACGTTGCATGTAAACTACCCCTTTCCCTCAACCGATCTTCACCAAAAACAATAGGTCTTGCGACCTCTACAATTTAGGGCTGTATGCAAATAATCTTTTGATTCTGTTTGAATTTGCAGCTGTTATCGTTTGCCATAGGAAATACCCTTGTTAAAACATAAAACGTTCCTGGTAAACTACCCCTTTCCCTCAACCGATCTTCACCAAAAACAATAGGTCGCGAGTACTCTGCAAATCAGGGCAGCATGCAAAAAATTATTTGATTCTGTTTGAATTTGCGGCAGTTATTGTTTGCCATAGAAAAAAAATCTGCAGACACACAGACACACAGACCCACAGACAGACAGACACACACACAGACACTTTTCGGAAAACGACTTTTTTTCATGTTTTCAGTGTAGTAGAATCAGAATCTTCAATAATCTCGAACACGATTTTTTTTGCCATCACCATACTTCCATTCCTTAAGGAATATGGAAGTAAAATATCGGTATGGAGAACCATACATGACTTCCATATTCTTAGATTTATATTTAAAATCATTTTCAGCCAAACAGCCAGGCTGTGTCTTACCTGCCTTTTTATTGCTGTATTAAATGAAAAATATTATATTACATTAAAATGAAAAAATTATAATTTTATTGCCTGGTAACAAAATTATTTTATTTTTAACAATTACCATTGTTTCAAAAAGTTTAAATAAATTTTCAAGTACTTTACTCTTGTTAAAACGTACAAGGTAGCAGGTAAACTACCCCTTCCCCTTAACCGATCTTCACCAAAATCGACAGTAATTGAGACCTCTACAATACAGGGACGTATGCAAAAAATTATTTGATTCTGTTTGAATTTGCGGCTGTTATCGTTTGCCATAGAAAATACGCTTGATAAAAAAACGTTGCAGGTAAACTACCCCTTCCCCTTAACCGATCTTCACCAAAAACAATAGGTCTTGAGTACTCTACAAATCAGGGCTGTATGCAAAATATTATTTGATTCTGTTTGAATTTGCGGCTGTTATCGTTTGCCATAGAAAATACCCTTATTAAAAAAACTTTGCTGGTAAACTACCCCTTTCCCTCAACCGAACTTCACCAAAAACAATAGGTCTTGAGAACTCTACAATTTAGGGCTGTATGCAAATAATCTTTTGATTCTGTTTGAATTTGCAGCTGTTATCGTTTGCCATAGGAAATACCCTTGTTAAAACATAAAACGTTCCTGGTAAACTACCCCTTTCCCTTAACCGATCTTCACCAAAATCAAAAGATCTTGAGAACTCTACAAATCAGGGCCGTATGCGAAACATTATTTGATTCTGTTTGAATTTGCGGCTGTTATCGTTTGCCAAACAAACAAAATTACCCTTGCTAAAAAAAAACCGTTACAGGTAAACTACCCCTTTCCCTCAACCGATCTTCACCAAAAACAATAGGTCGCGAGTACTCTGCAAATCAGGGCTGCAAGCAAAAAATTATTTGATTCTGTTTGAATTTGCGGCAGTTATCGTTTGCCAAAAAAAAAAATCTACAGACACACAGACAGACAGATAGACAGACAGACAGACACACACACACACACACACACACACACTTTTCGGAAAACGACTTTTTTTCATGTTTTGAGTGTAATAGAATCAGAATCTGCAATAATCTCGAACACGATTTTTTTTGCCATCACCATACTTCCATTCCTTAAGGAATATGGAAGTAAAATTACCCTTGATAAAAAACCGTTGCCAGTAAACTACCCCTTTCCCTTAACCGATCTTCACCAAAAACGATAGGTCTTGAGAACTCTGCAATTCAGGGCTGTATGCAAAATATTATATGATTTTGTTTGAATTTGCGGCTGTTATCGTTTGCCATACAAAATACCCTTGATAAAACAAAAAACGTGGCTGGTAAACTACCCCTTTCCTTTAAACGATCTTCAACAAAAACAACAGGTCTTTAGTACTCAAGAAATCAGAGCTGTATGCAAAAACGTATTTGATTCTGTTTGAATTTGCGGCTGTTATCGTTTGCCAAACAAACTAACTTATCCTTGATAAAAAAAAACCGTTGCTGGTAAACTACCCGTTTCCCTCAACCGATCTTCACCAAAAACAATATGTCGCGAGTACTCTACAAATCAGGGCAGTATGCAACACATTATTTGATTCTGTTTGAATTTGCGGCTGTTATTGTTTGCCATAGAAAATACCCTTGTTAAAAAAACGGCAGTTACCCTTGTTACCCTGTTTGAATTTGCGGCAGTTATCGTTTACTATAGAAAAAAATTACCCTTGAAAAAAACCGTTGCTAGTAAACTACCCCTTTCCCTTAACCGATCTTTACCAAAAACGACAGGTCTTGGGTACTCTACAATTCAGGCCTGTATGCAAACAATTATTTGATTCTGTTTGAATTTGCGGCTATTATCGTTTGCCATAGAAAACACCCTTGATAAAACATAAAACGTTGCTGGTAAACTACCCTATTCCATTAACCGATCTTCACCAATAACAATAGGTCTTGAGAACTCTACAATTCGGGGCTGTATGCAAAACATTAGTTGATTCTCTTTGAATTTACGGCAGTTATCGTTCGTCACAGAAAAAATACTCTTCTTAAAACATAAAACGTTGCAGGTAAACTACCCCTTCCCCTTAACCGATCTTCACAAAAAACAATAGTACTCAACAAAACAGGGCTGTATGCAAGAACGTATTTGATTCTGTTTGAATTACCGGCTCTTATCGTTTGCCATAGAAAATACCCTTTTAAAACATAAAACGTTGCTGGTAAACTACCCCTTTCCCTTAACCGATCTTCACCAACACCAATAGGTATTGAGAACTCTACAATACAGGGCTGTATGCAAAACATCATTTGATTCTGTTTGAATTTGTGGCTGTTATCGTTTACCATAGAAAAAGTAAAAAATTACCCTTGATAAAAAACCGTTGCAAGTAAACTACCCCTTTCCCTTAACCGATCTTCACCAAAAACGATAGGTCTTGAGAACTCTGCAATTCAGGGCTGTATGCAAAATATTATATGATTTTGTTTGAATTTGCGGCTGTTATCGTTTGCCATACAAAATACACTTGATAAAACAAAAAACGTGGCAGGTAAACTACACCTTTCCTTTAAACGATCTTCACCAAAAACAATAGGTCTTTAGTACTCAAGAAATCAGGGCTGTATGCAAAAACGTATTTGATTATGTTTGAATTTGCGGCTCTTATCGTTTGCCATAGAAAATACCCTTGTTAAAACATAAAACGTTGCAGGTAAACTACCCCTTTCCCTTAACCGATCTTTACCAAAATCAACAGATCTTGAGGAACCCTACAATTCAGGGCTGTATGCGAAACATTATTTGATTCTGTTTGAATTTGCGGCTGTTATCGTTTGCCAAACAAACTAAATTATCCTTGATAAAAAAAAAAACCGTTGCCGGTAAACTACCCCTTTCCCTCAACCGATCTTCACCAAAAACAATAGGTCGCGAGTACTCTACAAATCAGGGCTGTATGCAAACAATTATTTGATTCTGTTTGAATTTGCGGCTGTTATCGTTTGCCATAGGAAAAAAATCTACAGACACACGCACAGACAGTCACACAACACACACACAAACACACAGACACACACACAGACACTTTTCGAAAAATGACTTTTTTTCATGTTTTGAGTGTAATACAATCATATCTGCAATAATCTCGAACACGATTTTTTCGCCATCACCATATTTCCATTTCCTTAAGGAACATGGAAGTAAATAATCGGTATGGAGAACCATACATGACTTCCATGTTCTAAGATTTATGTTTAAAATCATATTCGAAATGAAATATTTCCATAGAAATTACGTCTTTCTACTTATTGCTTCAGCATTAACCACAGTACTGTGGTCACTAACGTATACCACCTCACGTTTTCGCACTCGATTTTCACCGATGATGGCAGTCGATGGCACTGCCGAAAAGTCTGGTTTTGCAGAAAACATTGGACTACGGCTAAAGAGCCCGGGAAGCAATTTTAACAAAAAACTACTTCTTTGTTGCCGATAACGTAGTACACATATAAAAAATTCTACCCTCCACCTTCAACTATAATTTTTAATAATAGAAAATTACCCCCACCCCGTTCACCTAACCTCTTCATTTATAGATATTTCATCTACGTTTCTACAGTGGATTACTATGAGCTTCTTATCAGGATACGTTATTTATAAAAATTAAGTACTTTACTCTTGCTAAATCATAAAATGTTTCTGGTAAACTACCCCTTTCTCTTAACCGACCTTCTCCAAAATCAACAGACCTTCCGTCCTCTACAATTCAGGGAAGCATGCAAAAAAATATTTGATTCTGTTTGAATGTGCGGCAGTTATCGTTCGTCATGTAAACATTTCTCTAGTTACAACATAAAATGTTGCTGGTAAACTACCCCTTTCCCTTAACTGATCTTCACCAAAATCAATAGACATTGAGCTCTCTGCAACTCAGGAAAGAGTGCAAAAAATTATTTGATTCTCATTGAATTTTCGGCAGTTATCGTTCGTCATAAAAAAAATACCCTTTTCAAAACATAAAACGTTGCTGATAAACTACCCCATCCCTTAACCGATCTTCAACAAAATCAACAGAACTTGAGTTCTCTTTAGTTCAAAAAGGTATGCAAAAACCTAGTTGATTCTGTTTGAATTTACGGCAGTTATCGTTCGTCATATAAAAAATTACCCTTGTTAAAACATAAAATGTTGCTGGTAAACTACCCCTTTCCCTTAACCGATCTTCACCAACACAAATAGGTATTGAGAACTCTACAATACAAAGCTGTATGCAAAACATCATTTGATTCTGTTTGAATTTGCGGCTGTTATCGTTTACCATAGAAAATACCCTTGTTAAAAAAACGTTGCCGGTAAACTACCCCTTTCCCTCAACCGATCTTCACCAAAAACAATATGTCTTGAGAACTGTACAATTAAGGGCTGTATGCAAATAATCTTTTGATTCTGTTTGAATTTGCGGCTGTTATCGTTTGCCATAGGAAATACCCTTGTTAAAACATAAAACGTTACAGGTAAACTACCCCTTTCCCTTAACCGATCTTCACCAAAAACAATAGGTCTTGAGTACTCTACACGTCAGGGCTGTATGCAAAATATTATTTGATTCTGTTTGAATTTACGGCTGTTATCGTTCGTCATGTAAACACTTCTCTAGTTACAACATAAAATGTTGCAGGTAAACTACCCCTTTCCCTTAACTGATCTTCACCAAAATCAATGGACATTGAGCTCACTGCAACTCAGGAAAGAGTGCAAAAAATTATTTGATTCTCATTGAATTTTCGGCAGTTATCGTTCGTCATAAAAAAAATTACCCTTTTTAAAACATAAATCGTTGCTGATAAACTACCCCTTCCCTTAACCGATCTTCAACAAAATCAACAGAACTTGAGTTCTCTTTAGTTCAAAAAGGTATGCAAAAACCTAGTTGATTCTGTTTGAATTTACGGCAGTTATCGTTCGTCATATAAAAAATTACCCTTGTTAAAACATAAAATGTTGCTGGTAAACTACCCCTTTCCCTTAACCGATCTTCACCAACACAAATAGGTATTGAGAACTCTACAATACAAAGCTGTATGCAAAACATCATTTGATTCTGTTTGAATTTGCGGCTGTTATCGTTTACTATAGAAAAATATCGGTATGGAGAACCATAAATGACTTCCATATTCTAAGATTTATATTTAAAATCATTTTCAGCCAAACAGCCAGGCTGTGTCTTACCTGCCTTTTTATTGCTGTATTAAATGAAAAATATTATATTACATTAAAATGAAAAAATTATAATTGTATTGCCTGGCAACAAAATTATTTTATTTTTAACAATTACCATTGTTTCAAAAAGTTAAATAAATTTTCAAGTACTTTACTCTTGTTAAAACGTAAAAGGTTGCAGGTAAACTACCCCTTCCCCTTAACCGATCTTCACCAAAATCGAAAGTCATTGAGACCTCTACACTTCAGGGACGTATGCAAAAAATTATTTGATTATGTTTGAATTTGCGGCTTTATCGTTTGCCATAAAAAATACGCTTGATAAAAAAACGTTGCAGGTAAACTACCCCTTCCCCTTAACCGATCTTCACCAAAAACAATAGGTCTTGAGTACTCTACAAATCAGGGCAGTATGAAAAACATTATTTGATTCTGTTTGAATTTGCGGCTGTTATCGTTTGCCATAGAAAATACCCTTGTTAAAAAAACGTTGCAGGTAAACTACCCCTTTCCCTCAACCGATCTTCACCAAAAACAATATGTCTTGAGAACTCTACAATTTAGGGCTGTATGCAAATAATCTTTTGATTCTGTTTGAATTTGCGGCTGTTATCGTTTTCCATAGAAAATACCCTTGTTAAAAAAACGTTACTGGTAAACTACCCCTTTCCCTCAACCGAACTTCACCAAAAACAATAGGTCTTGAGAACTCTACAATTTAGGGCAGTATGCAAATAATCTTTTGATTCTGTTTGAATTTGCGGCTGTTATCGTTTGCCATAGGAAATACCCTTGTTAAAACATAAAACGTTACAGGTAAACTACCCCTTTCCCTTAACCAATCTTCACCAAAATCAACAGATCTTGAGACCTCTACAATTCAGGGCTGTATGCGAAACATTATTTGATTCTGTTTGAATTTGCGGCTGTTATCGTTTGCCAAACAAACAAAATTACCCTTGCTAAAAAAAAACTGTTGCAGGTAAACTACCCCTTTGCCTCAACCGATCTTCACCAAAAACAATAGGTCGCGAGAACTCTGCAAATCAGGGCTGCATGCAAGAAATTATTTGATTCTGTTTGAATTTGCGGCAGTTATCGTTTGCCATAGAAAAAAATCTACAGACACACAGACACACAGACAGACAGACAGACACACACACAGACACTTTTCGGAAAACGACTTTTTTTCATGTTTTGAGTGTAGTAGAATCAGAATCTCCAATAATCTCGAACACGATTTTTTTTGCCATCACCATACTTCCATTCCTTAAGGAATATGGAAGTAAAAATTACCCTTGAAAAAAACCGTTGCTAGTAAACTACCCCTTTCCCTTAACCGATCTTCACCAAAAACGACAGGTCTTGGGTACTCTACAATTCAGGCCTGTATGCAAACAATTATTTGATTCTGTTTGAATTTGCGGCTATTATCTTTTGCCATAGAAAACACCCTTGATAAAACATAAAACGTTGCTGGTAAACTACCCTATTCCATTAACCGATTTTCACCAATAACAATAGGTCTTGAGAACTCTACAATTCGGGGCTGTATGCAAAACATTAGTTGATTCTCTTTGAATTTACGGCAGTTATCGTTCGTCACAGAAAAAATACTCTTGTTAAAACATAAAACGTTGCAGGTAAACTACCCCTTCCCCTTAACCGATCTTCACAAAAAACAATAGTACTCAACAAAACAGGGCTGTATGCAAAAACGTATTTGATTCTGTTTGAATTTCCGGCTCTTATCGTTTGCCATAGAAAATACCCTTTTAAAACATAAAACGTTGCTGGTAAACTACCCCTTTCCCTTAACCGATCTTCACCAACACCAATAGGTATTGAGAACTCTACAATACAGGGCTGTATGCAAAACATCATTTGATTCTGTTTGAATTTGTGGCTGTTATCGTTTACCATAGAAAAAAGTAAAAATATCGGTATGGAGAACCATACATGACTTCCATATTCTAAGATTTATATTTAAAATCATTTTCGAAATGAAATATTACCATAGAAACTACTTCTTTCTACTTACTGCTTCAGCCTTAACCACAGTACTGTGGTCACTAATGTATACCACCTCACGTTATCGCACTCGATTTTCACTGATGATGGAAGTCGATGGCATTGCCGAAATGTCTGGTTTTGTAGAAAACGTTGGACTACGGCCAAATATCCCGGGAAGGAATTTTAACAAAAACTACTTCTTTGTTGCCGATAACGTTGTACACATACATATCAGTGGCGAAGTTACATGGAGGCAATTGAGGCAATGCCTACCCTAAAAAATTCTGTAGAATAAAAATTATAAATACGTATGAACTACATAACGTAAAGATTATACATTGTTTCTGCGACTGCCAAATTTATTAAACCGAAACGTGCTTTATTGAGCGACCGCTAGATGGTGACAGGTGAGATTCGGCATAGTTCGTTTAAAGCGAATGAGGCAACCTGAACTTGCCTCAGCGTTTTTTGTATACATCGTATGTAAGCAATGTAGTGGTGGGATAGGGAAGTGTTGGGAGGGGGGATTGTCCCGCGCTATACACATAGAGCGTTCAGGCATGCCTCACTTCTGTGGTCCAAACAGTTAAGTTAAAGCGCCTGTGTTGTTTCTAAGTGTTTATTTTATGCGGTTATTAAAAGTGTCACTGTTATTCCGCTGAACTAACAGATGATCAAGATTGTTATTTGAATTATTTGTAACATTAAACATATATATAGAAACTAATTAAGTTTAAAAATTTGAAGTTCAATCAGTTGTATTATTGTGTATGACTAATACAAGGATTGTTCAATAGACACACGTATTAATAAAGCATTTTTTATTCAACGATTTTAAAAGAAGTCTCCAATAACATTAAGACATGAGTTCCACTGTTGCGCTAACCTGTAGATTCCCTGCTAGTAAAATTCTTACGGCTGTTTGTGGAACCATTCGGTTACAGCAAACTCTACCTCAGCGTCCGATTTGACCCACCGTCCTTTTAGTGATTCCTTAAAAAAAATTTAAGATAAGATTTTTGCCTACCCATTCATTAACTACTAGCTTCGCCAGTAAGCAAATTGATGTCCATTTTTCGGCTTGCACGCGTTATGTTGGTGTGGGTTTCGGCACTTTCCATTTAAAAAGCGTGCAAACATAAGAAAATAAACATGAGTGAGGCCAGAAATAACGTGAATTGTGTGTGCGCGAGCGTTGCTGGTAAAACGTTGCTGGTAATCTACTCTATTCCATTAACCGATCTTCACCAAAAACAATAGGTCTTGAGAACTCTACAATTCACGGCTGTATGAAAAACATTAGTTGATTCTCTTTGAATTTACGGCAGTTATCATTCGTCATAGAAAAAATACCCTTGTTAAAACATAAAACGTTGCAGGTAAACTACCCCTTTCCCTAAACCGATCTTCAACAAAATCAACAGACCTTGAGTTCTGTATAATTCAAAAAGGTATGCAGAAGAGTAGTTGATTCTGTTTTAATGTACGGCAGTTATCGTTCGTCATAAAAAAAATTAACCTTGATAAAACATAAAATGTTGCTGGTAAACAACCCTATTCCCTTAACCGATCTTCACCAAAACCAATAGATCTTGAGACCTCTACATTTCAGGCTGTATGCAAAATATTATATGATTCTGTTTGAATTTGCGGCTGTTATCGTTTGCCATATAAAATACCCTTGATAAAACGAAAAACGTGTCTGGTAAACTACCCCTTTCCCTTAACCGATCTTCACCAAAAACAATAGGTCTTTAGTACTCAACAAAACAGGGCTGAATGCAAAAACGTAGTTGATTCTCTTTGAATTTACGGCAGTTATCGTTCGTCATAGAAAAAATACCCTTGTTAAAACATAAAACGTTGCAGGTAAACTACCCCTTTCCCTTAACCGATCTTCACCAACACCAACAGGTATTGAGAACTCTACAATACAGGGCTGTATGCAAAACATCATTTGATTCTGTTTGAATTTGCGGCTGTTATCGTTTACCATAGAAAAAAATTACCCTTGATAAAAAACAGTTGCAGGTAAACTACCCCTTTCCCATAAACGATCTTCACAAAAAACGATAGGCCTTCAGGACTCTATAATTCAGGGTTGTATGTAAAATATTACGTGACTTTGTTTGAATTTGCGGCTGTTATCGTTTGCCATACAAAATACCCTTGATAAAACAAAAAACGTGGCAGGTAAACTACCCCTTTCCCTTAGACGATCTCCACCAAAAACAATAGGTCTTTAGTACTCAATAAATCAGGGCTGTATGCAAAAACTTATTAGATTCTGTTTGAATTTGCGGCACTTATCGTTTACCATATAAAATACCCTTGTTAAAACATAAAACGTTGCAGGTAAACTACCCCTTTCCCTTAACCGATCTTTACCAAAATCAACACATCGTGAGAACTCTATAATTCAGGGCTGTATGCGAAACATTATTTGATTCTATTTGAATTTGCGGCTGTTATCGTTTGCCAAATAAACAAAATTACCCTTGATAAAAAAAAACCGTTGCTGGTAAACTACCCCTTTCCCTCAACCGATCTTCACCAAAAACAATAGGTTGCGAGTACTCTATAAATCAGGGCTGTATGCAAAAAATTATTTGATTATGTTTCAATTTGCGGCTGTTATCGTTTGCCATAGAAAAAAATCTACAGACAGACAGACACACACACACACAGACACTTTTCGAAAAATGACTTTTTTTCATGTTTTGAGTGTAGTACAATCATATTCTGCAATAATCTCGAACACGATTTTTTTTGCCATCACCATACTTCCATTTCCTTAAGGAACATGGAAGTAAAAAAATTTCCCTTGATAAAGAAAAAACCGTTGCAGGTAAACTACCCCTTTCCCTCAACCGATCTTCACCAAAAACAATAGGTCGTGAGTACTCTACAAATCAGGGCTGTATGCAAAAAATTATTTGATTCTGTTCGAATTTGCGGCAGTTATCGTTTGCCATAGAAAAATATCGGTATGGAGAACCATACATGACTTCCATATTCTAAGATTTATAATTAAAATCATTTTCAGCCAAACAGCCAGGCTGTGTCTTACCTGCCTTTTTATTGCTGTATTAAATAAAAAATATTATATTACATTAAAATGAAAAAATTATAATTTTATTGCCTGGCAACAAAATTATTTTATTTTTAACAATTACCATTGTTTCAAAAAGTTTAAATAAATTTTCAAGTACTTTACTCTTGTTAAAACGTAAAAGGTTGCAGGTAAACTACCCCTTCCCCTTAACCGATCTTCACCAAAATCGAAAGTCATTGAGACCTCTACAATTCAGGGACTTATGCAAAAAATTATTTGATTCTGTTTGAATTTGCGCCTGTTACCGTTTGCCATAGAAAATACACATGATAAAAAAATGTTGCAGGTAAACTACCCCTTTCCCTTAACCGAACTTCACCAAAAACAATAGGTCTTGAGTACTCTACAAATCAGGGCTGTATGCAAAACATTATTTGATTCTGTTTGAATTTGCGGCTGTTATCGTTTGCCATAGAAAATACCCTTGTTAAAAAAACGTTGCCAGTAAACTACCCTTTTCCCTCAACCGATCTTCACCAAAAACAAAACGTCTTGAGAACTCTCCAATTTAGGGATGTATGCAAATAATCTTTTGATTCTGTTTGAATTTGCGGCTGTTATCGTTTGCCATAGGAAATACCCTTGTTAAAACATAAAACGTTACAGGTAAACTACCCCTTTCCCTTAACCGATCTTCACCAAAATCAACAGATATTGATCACTCTACAATTCAGGGCTGTATGCGAAATATTATTTGATTCTGTTTGAATTTGCGGCTGTTATTGTTTGCCAAACAAACAAAATTACCCTTGCTAAAAAAAAATATCGGTATGGAGAACCATACATGACTTCCATATTCTAAGATTTATATTTAAAATCATTTTCAGCCAAACAACCAGGCTGTGTCTTACCTGCCTTTTTATTGCTGTATTAAATGAAAAATATTATATTACATTAAAATGAAAAAATTATAATTTTATTGCCTGGCAACAAAATTATTTTATTTTTAACAATTACCATTGTTTCAAAAAGTTTAAATAAATTTTCAAGTACTTTACTCTTGTTAAAACGTAAAAGGTTGCAGGTAAACTACCCCTTCCCCTTAACCGATCTTCACCAAAATCGAAAGTCATTGAGACCAATACAATTCAGGGACGTATGCAAAAAATTATTTCATTCTGTTTGAATTTGCGGCTGTTATCGTTTGCCATAGAAAATACGCTTGATAAAAAAACGTTGCAGGTAAACTACCCCTTCCCCTTAACCGATATTCACCAAAAACAATAGGTCTTGAGAACTCTACAAATCAGGGCTGTATGCAAAACATTATTTGATTCTGTTTGAATTTGCGGCTGTTATCGTTTGCCATAGAAAATACCCTTGTTAAAAAAACGTTGCAGGTAAACTACCCCTTTCCCTCAACCGATCTTCACCAAAAACAATAGGTCTTGAGAAATATACAATTCAGGGCTGTATGCGAAACATTATTTGATTCTGTTTGAATTTGCGGCTGTTATCGTTTGCCAAAAAAAAAAATTTCCCTTGATAAAAAAAACCGTTGCTGGTAAACTACCCCTTCCCCTCAACCGATCTTCACCAAAAACAATAGGTCGCGAGTACTCTACAAATCAGGGCTGTATGCAAAAAATTATTTGATTCTGTTTGAATTTGCGGCAGTTGTCGTTTGCCATAGAAAATACGCATGATAAAAAACGTTGCTGGTAAACTACCCCTTCCCCTCAACCGATCTTCACTAAAAACAATAGGTCTTGAGTACTCTACAAATCAGGGCTGTATGCAGAAAATTATTTGATTCTGTTTGAATTTGCGGCTGTTATCGTTTGCCATAGAAAATACCCTTGTTAAAAAAACGTTGTAGGTAAACTACCCCTTTCCCTTAACCGATCTTCACCAAAAACAAAAGGTCTTGAGAACTCTACAATTTAGGGCTGTATGCAAATAATCTTTTCATTCTGTTTGAATTTGCGGCTGTTATCGTTTGCCATAGGAAATACCCTTGTTAAAACATAAAACGTTACAGGTAAACTACCCCTTTCCCTTAACCGATCTTCACCAAAAACAATAGGTCTTGAGAACTCTACAATTCAGGGCTGTATGCGAAACATTATTTGATTCTGTTTGAATTTGCGGCTGTTATCGTTTGCCAAACAAACAAAATTACCCTTGCTAAAAAAAAACGTTGTAGGTAAACTACCCCTTTCCCTTAACCGATCTTCACCAAAAACAAAAGGTCTTGAGAACTCTACAATTTAGGGCTGTATGCAAATAATCTTTTGATTCTGTTTGAATTTGCGGCTGTTATCGTTTGCCATAGGAGATACCCTTGTTAAAACATAAAACGTTACAGGTAAACTACCCCTTTCCCTTAACCGATCTTCACCAAAATCAACAGATCTTGAGAACTCTACAATTCAGGGCTGTATGCGAAACATTATTTGATTCTGTTTGAATTTGCGGCTGTTATCGTTTGCCAAACAAACAAAATTACCCTTGCTAAAAAAAAACCGTTGCAGATAAACTGCCCCTTTCCCTCAACCGATCTTCACCAAAAACAATAGGTCGCGAGTACTCTGCAAATCAGAGCTGCATGCAAAACATTATTTGATTCTGTTTGAATTTGCGGCAGTTATCGTTTGCCATAGAAAAAAAATCTACAGACACACAGCCACACAGACACTTTTCGGAAAACGATTTTTTTTCATGTTTTGAGTGTAGTAGAATCAGAATCTGCAATAATCTCTAACACGATTTTTTTTGCCATCAGCATACTTCCATTCCTTGAGGAATATGGAAGTAAAATACCCTTGATAATAGACCGTTGCAAGTAAACTACCCCTTTCCCTTAACCGATCTTCACCAAAAACGATAGGTCTTGAGAACTCTGCAATTCAGGGCTGTATGCAAAATATTATTTGATTCTGTTTGAATTTGCGGCTGTTATCGTTTGCCAAACAAACAAAATTACCCTTGCTAAAAAAAAACCGTTGCAGATAAACTGCCCCTTTCCCTGAACCGATCTTCACCAAAAACAATAGGTCGCGAGTACTCTGCAAATCAGAGCTGCATGCAAAACATTATTTGATTCTGTTTGAATTTGCGGCAGTTATCGTTTGCCATAGAAAAATATCGGTATGGAGAACCATACATGACTTCCATATTCTAAGATTTATAATTAAAATCATTTTCAGCCAAACAGCCAGGCTGTGTCTTACCTGCCTTTTTATTGCTGTATTAAATAAAAAATATTATATTACATTAAAATGAAAAAATTATAATTTTATTGCCTGGCAACAAAATTATTTTATTTTTAACAATTACCATTGTTTCAAAAAGTTTAAATAAATTTTCAAGTACTTTACTCTTGTTAAAACGTAAAAGGTTGCAGGTAAACTACCCCTTCCCCTTAACCGATCTTCACCAAAATCGAAAGTCATTGAGACCCCTACAATTCAGGGACTTATGCAAAAAATTATTTGATTCTGTTTGAATTTGCGCCTGTTACCGTTTGCCATAGAAAATACGCATGATAAAAAAATGTTGCAGGTAAACTACCCCTTTCCCTTAACCGAACTTCACCAAAAACAATAGGTCTTGAGTAATCTACAAATCAGGGCTGTATGCAAAACATTATTTGATTCTGTTTGAATTTGCGGCTGTTATCGTTTGCCATAGAAAATACCCTTGTTAAAAAAACGTTGCCAGTAAACTACCCTTTTCCCTCAACCGATCTTCACCAAAAACAAAACGTCTTGAGAACTCTACAATTTAGGGATGTATGCAAATAATCTTTTGATTCTGTTTGAATTTGCGGCTGTTATCGTTTGCCATAGGAAATACCCTTGTTAAAACATAAAACGTTACAGGTAAACTACCCCTTTCCCTTAACCGATCTTCACCAAAATCAACAGATATTGATCACTCTACAATTCAGGGCTGTATGCGAAATATTATTTGATTCTGTTTGAATTTGCGGCTGTTATTGTTTGCCAAACAAACAAAATTACCCTTGCTAAAAAAAAAACCGTTGCTGGTAAACTACCCCTTTCCCTCAACCGATCTTCACCAAAAAAAATAGGTCGCGTGTACTCTGCAAATCAGGGCTGTATGCAAAAAATTATTTGATTCTGTTTGAATTTGCGGCAGTTATCGTTTGCCATAGAAAAAAAATCTACAGACACACAGACACACACAGACAGACAGACAGACAGACAGACACACAGACACTTTTCGGAAAACGACTTTTTTTCATGTTTTGAGTGTAGTAGAATCAGAATCTGCAATAATCTCGAACACGATTTTTTTTGCCATCACCATACTCCTTAAGGAATATGGAAGTAAAAAATCTACAGACACACACACAGACAGACACACACACAGACACACACACAGACACTTTTCGGAAAACGACTTTTTTTCATGTTTTGAGTGTAGTACAATCAGAATCTGCAATAATCACGAACACGATTTTTTTTGCCATCACCATACTTCCATTCCTTAAGGAATATGGAAGTAAATATCGGTATGGAGAACCATACATGACTTCCATATTCTAAGATTTTTTTTAACAATTACCATTGTTTCAAAAAGTTTAAATAAATTTTCAAGTACTTTACTCTTGTTAAAACGTAAAAGGTTGCAGGTAAACTACCCCTTTCCCTTAACCGATCTTCACCAAAATCGAAAGTCATTGAGACCTCTACAATTCAGGGAGGTATGCAAAAAATTATTTAATTCTGTTTGAATGTGCGGCTGTTATTGTTTGCCATAGAAAATACGCTTGATAAAAAAACGTTGCAGGTAAACTACCCCTTCCCCTTAACCGATCTTCACCACAAACAATACGTCTTGAGTACTCTACAAATCAGGGCTGTATGCAAAACATTATTTGATTCTGTTTGAATTTGCGGCTGTTATCGTTTGCCATAGGAAATACCCTTGTTAAAAAAACGTTGCCGGTAAACTACCCCTTTCCCTCAACCGATCTTCACCAAAAACAATAGGTCTTGAGAACTCTACAATTTAGGGCTGTATGCAAATAATCTTTTGATTCTGTTTGAATTTGCGGCTGTTATCGTTTGCCATAGGAAATACCCTTGTTAAAACATAAAACGTTACAGGTAAACTACCCCTTTCCCTTAACCGATCTTCACCAAAATCAACAGATCTTGAGAACTCTACAATTCAGGGCTGTATGCGAAACATTATTTGATTCTGTTTGAATTTGCGGCTGTTATCGTTTGCCAAACAAACAAAATTACCCTTGCTAAAAAAAAACCGTTGCAGATAAACTGCCCCTTTCCCTCAACCGATCTTCACCAAAAACAATAGGTCGCGAGTACTCTGCAAATCAGAGCTGCATGCAAAACATTATTTGATTCTGTTTGAATTTGCGGCAGTTATCGTTTGCCA
Source organism: Magicicada septendecula (assembly GCA_034769895.1). NCBI lineage: Eukaryota > Metazoa > Arthropoda > Insecta > Hemiptera > Cicadidae > Magicicada > Magicicada septendecula. Next base: position 714,296,173 of record CM068367.1, on the reverse strand, counting down.
TAGAAAAAAAATCTACAGACACACAGCCACACAGACACTTTTCGGAAAACGATTTTTTTTCATGTTTTGAGTGTAGTAGAATCAGAATCTGCAATAATCTCTAACACGATTTTTTTTGCCATCAGCATACTTCCATTCCTTAAGGAATATGGAAGTAAAATACCCTTGATAATAGACCGTTGCAAGTAAACTACCCCTTTCCCTTAACCGATCTTCACCAAAAACGATAGGTCTTGAGAACTCTGCAATTCAGGGCTGTATACAAAATATTATATGATTTTGTTTGAATTTGCGGCTGTTATCGTTTGCCATACAAAATACCCTTGTTTAATGAAGAAATTTGTGTTAGTGGTTGAAATCACAAGCAGAATGATCACAGTTGCACACCACTATATAAAAATTATCCGGATTAGCGCTTTCAAGCCTCACAGCCCATGGTCAGATCGGAATAGGCAGAAATTATTTTAAAAACAAACCCTTCACCCCTCTCCCCCTCCCTTCTCACACACAACAAGCTATAATATAAATGACCCTTCCCCACCCCCTAAACCCTGTCCCACACCATCTGTACAGTTACATATTTGTCTAGCAAATTCCTTGTGTTTCAGTGTGTGTGTGTGTGTGTGTGTGTGTGTGTGTGTGTGTGTGTGTGCGCGCGCGTGCGTGCGTGCGTGCGTGTGCATCCTTTTAAACTTACCCTACTTACTCTCCACACACATGGGTCAGTCACACACCCTTATTTTAACCATCCAATTAGTACTATGCAAATAATTCTTAATCTTATCTATCTGTCCTCTATCATTTACTTCTTAATCATGTTATAAAATATTTCTTCATTATCAAATTTAATTTTAATATTAATTAAATTGTCTAACCCTTTTTCTCTTTCTTTTAATATTTCTAACTCCTCTCTAAGCTTCCTTTCAACTGTGTTATTTAATACTTTTACAATTTCGTATTCTTCCAAAGGATTAACAAACTTATGGTTGTCTTCTATGAAATGTCTTGCATATAACGAATTGGTTGTTCTATTACCTTCTCCACGTTTGTGGTCAGACAACCTGCATACGAATTTTCGTCCTGTCTCACCTAGGTACACTTTGTTGCAGTCTTTACATTTTAATTTATAAATTCCGCTTTTCTGTAATACTGGAATTTTTTCTATATTCTTATTCCTTATCTTATCAAATACCGTTTCACATTTTTTAATAGCTATATCTACTCCATATTTATTAAAACATTTTATAATTTTTCTAGTATGTGAACCTATGTATGTCAATGACCCTGCATAATTCTTTTGTTCTGGTTCTATTTTAGGTTTGTGTATGTTAACCCTTTTCATAACTTTATCCACTATGTTGGTCTTATAATTATTATTCCTTACAATTCAATTTATCGTTTTTAACTCCCTAACTTTTGATTCGGTCTCTTTTAAACACTTCTGAGCTCTGTAACAAAATGTATTGATTGCCGCCATTTTATATCTATATGGGTGGTAAGACTCTCTTGGTATAATTATATCAGAATACGACTCTTTCCTAAATATCCCAAACTGTAGTTTCTCATTATCCTTAATTTCTATGTTCAAATCTAAGTAATTTATTTTCTTACCTCCTATCTCTTCTTTAAATTGTAAGTTTTTATCCTTATTATTTACCTCATTTATAAACTCATGCACTTCTTCTATGCTTCCTTCCCAAATTACTAATACATCATCAACGTATCTAGACCATAATTTTATATTGTCTTTATACTTAGTGGAAGTTATTAATTGCTTTTCAAAATCATTCATGTATATTTCAGCAAGAATAGGGGATAATGAAGACCCCATAGGTAAACCTTTTTTCTGTATATAAAACTTGTTATTAAACCTAAAATAGTTCTGATTTACACATTCTTTAATTACTTTCATCAACTGCTTTTTATACCTGTATTCTCCCATATTATTATCGTTTATTAACTTAATAACTTTATTTACTGTGATATTGGTAAACATGTCCTTAACATCCAGTGATATCAATTTTGTATTTACATTAATCCTAATATTTTCTAATTTTTCTATCAATTTTACATTATTCTCTATATTGTATTTTGTCCCAAATTCATATTTCTCTCTCAGTACTCTGCTAACTTCCTTTGATAATTTATAAATAGGTGCATTATAAAAAAAACAATCGGTCTAATTGGTTTCCCTTCTTTATGTATCTTAACCTGACTTTTAAAAGTTGGTGCTGTTGGATTACTTTCCAATAAATACTTTTTCTTATTTTCTTCTATAAATGTTATCTGTTTCATCATTTGTTTTATCCTTGACTGGTACTTACTTGTATAATCATACTTTATTTCCTCGTATGGTCCTTCCCTTATAAATTCTTCCGTTTTCTTTATATATTCGTCCTTTCTCAGTAGTACCATTGTATTTCCTTTGTCCGCCTTCGTAACTATAATATCATTTTTCTTTATTTTATTCTTTAGTTTAGTTACAGTTGATTTGATTTTTTGTTCATTTTTTGAATTATACAAACTTTTCTTAAATATTTTATCTACTACATTCCCTACTTCCCACCGTATTCTTTTTTTATCATTTTCATTTCCTAGTTTTTGTATTATGCTTTCGCATTCAATAATCGTTTTTTCTTTATTTAATTCTGGTGGCGGTGCGTATTTTAAGCCTTTTGCTAACATTTCTTTTTCTTCTGTATTGAAATTCACCTCTGTAAGGTTTATTACTCTTTTTTCATAGTTATTCTTAGAGAGGTGTTCCTTTTTTACTTCGTTCTTTCTTATTAATTTATTTAACTTATCTACCATTTTTTTATTTTTATTTTCCAATTTCTTTTCTACGTACCCCAAACCAAAATTATATAATATTTCTTCTAACTCTACATACGAGTATATTCTTAACAATTCTATGTGTCTGTCATATAATTCCCTATTATATCTATTGATTAAGCCGTAGAGTGACCTTATTTCCAGTTTTATCCACAACTTCTCGCTTTGTTCTTTTACTTTTTTGGCTACACTGTTCTTATTTTTAATTTTAACTTGAGCGTACTTTGGGATGACATTATTATCCAGACATTGTTTATTAAACCATATTTTACTTAAAACCCTCTTCAATTTAACTTTTAACTTAAGATATTTAAAAACTTTACTTACCTTATTGTTGTCGTTTATTACCTCATTGTTGTTGCCCATTACCTGTAGTCGATTGCACATCTTAACAGACGTTTAATGAAGAAATTTGTGTTAGTGGTTGAAATCACAATCAGAATGATCACAGTTGCACACCACTGTATAAAAATTATCCCGATTAGCGCTTTCAAGCCTCACAGCCCATCGTCAGATCGGAATAGGCAGAAATTATTTTAAAAACAAACCCTTCACCCCTCTCCACCACCCTGCTCACACACAACAAGCTATAATATAAATGACCCTTCCCCACCCGATAAACCCTGTCCCACGCCATCTGTACAGTTACATATTTTTCTAGCAAATTCCTTGTGTGTGTGTGTGTGTGTGTGTGTGTGTGTGTGTGTGTGTGTGTGTGTGTGTGTGTGTGTGTGTGTGTGTGTGTGTGTGTGTGTGTGTGTGTGTGTGTGTGTGTGTGTGTGTGTGTGTGTGTGTGTGTGTGTGTGTGTGTGTGTGTGTGTGTGTGTGTGTGTGTGTGTGTGTGTGTGTGTGTGTGTGTGTGTGTGTGTGTGTGTGTGTGTGTGTGTGTGTGTGTGTGTGTGTGTGTGTGTGTGTGTGTGTGTGTGTGCATCCTTTTAAACTTACCCTACTTACTCTCCACACTCATGGGTCAGTCACACACCCTTATTTTAACCATCCAATTAGTACTATGCAAATAATTCTTAATCTTATCTATCTGTCCTCTATCATTTACTTCTTAATCATGTTATAAAATATTTCTTCATTATCAAATTTAATTTTAATATTAATTAAATTGTCTAACCCTTTTTCTCTTTCTTTTAATATTTCTAACTCCTCTCTAAGCTTCCTTTCAACTGTGTTATTTACTACTTTTACAATTTCGTATTCTTCCAAAGGATTAACAAACTTATGGTTGTCTTCTATGAAATGTCTTGCATATAACGAATTGGTTGTTCTATTACCTTCTCCACGTTTGTGGTCAGACAACCTGCATACGAATTTTCGTCCTGTCTCACCTAGGTACACTTTGTTGCAGTCTTTACATTTTAATTTATAAATTCCGCTTTTCTGTAATACTGGAATTTTTTCTATATTCTTATTCCTTATCTTATCAAATACCGTTTCACATTTTTTAATAGCTATATCTACTCCATATTTATTAAAACATTTTATAATTTTTCTAGTATGTGAACCTATGTATGTCAATGACCCTGCATAATTCTTTTGTTCTGGTTCTATTTTAGCTTTTTGTATGTTAACCCTTTTCATAACTTTATCCACTATGTTGGTCTTATAATTATTATTCCTTACAATTCCCTTTATCGTTTTTAACTCCCTAACTTTTGATTCGGTCTCTTTTAAACACTTCTGAGCTCTGTAACAAAATGTATTGATTGCCGCCATTTTATATCTATATGGGTGGTAAGACTCTCTTGGTATAATTATATCAGAATACGACTCTTTCCTAAATATCCCAAACTGTAGTTTCTCATTATCCTTAATTTCTATGTTCAAATCTAAGTAATTTATTTTCTTACCTCCTATCTCTTCTTTAAATTGTAAGTTTTTATCCTTATTATTTACCTCATTTATAAACTCATGCACTTCTTCTATGCTTCCTTCCCAAATTACTAATACATCATCAACGTATCTAGACCATAATTTTATATTGTCTTTATACTTAGTGGAAGTTATTAATTGCTTTTCAAAATCATTCATGTATATTTCAGCAAGAATAGGGGATAATGAAGACCCCATAGGTAAACCTTTTTTCTGTATATAAAACTTGTTATTAAACCTAAAATAGTTCTGATTTACACATTCTTTAATTACTTTCATCAACTGCTTTTTATACCTGTATTCTCCCATATTATTATCGTTTATTAACTTAATAACTTTATTTACTGTGATATTGGTAAACATGTCCTTAACATCCAGTGATATCAATTTTGTATTTACATTAATCCTAATATTTTCTAATTTTTCTATCAATTTTACATTATTCTCTATATTGTATTTTGTCCCAAATTCATATTTCTCTCTCAGTACTCTACTAACTTCCTTTGATAATTTATAAATAGGTGCATTAATAAAAGAAACAATCGGTCTAATTGGTTTCCCTTCTTTATGTATCTTAACCTGACTTTTAAAAGTTGGTGCTGTTGGATTACTTTCCAATAAATACTTTTTCTTATTTTCTTCTATAAATGTTATCTGTTTCATCATTTGTTTTATCCTTGACTGGTACTTACTTGTATAATCATACTTTATTTCCTCGTATGGTCCTTCCCTTATAAATTCTTCCGTTTTCTTTATATATTCGTCCTTTCTCAGTAGTACCATTGTATTTCCTTTGTCCGCCTTCGTAACTATAATATCATTTTTCTTTATTTTATTCTTTAGTTTAGTTACAGTTGATTTGATTTTTTGTTCATTTTTTGAATTATACAAACTTTTCTTAAATATTTTATCTACTACATTCCCTACTTCCCACCGTATACTTTTTTTATCATTTTCATTTCCTAGTTTTTGTATTATGCTTTCGCATTCAATAATCGTTTTTTCTTTATTTAATTCTGGTGGCGGTGCGTATTTTAAGCCTTTTGCTAACATTTCTTTTTCTTCTGTATTGAAATTCACCTCTGTAAGGTTTATTACTCTTTTTTCATAGTTATTCTTAGAGAGGTGTTCCTTTTTTACTTCGTTCTTTCTTATTAATTTATTTAACTTATCTACCATTTTTTTATTTTTATTTTCCAATTTCTTTTCTACGTACCCCTAACCAAAATTATATAATATTTCTTCTAACTCTACATACGAGTATATTCTTAACAATTCTATGTGTCTGTCATATAATTCCCTATTATATCTATTGATTAAGCCGTAGAGTGACCTTATTTCCAGTTTTATCCACAACTTCTCGCTTTGTTCTTTTACTTTTTTGGCTACACTGTTCTTATTTTTAATTTTAACTTGAGCGTACTTTGGGATGACATTATTATCCAGACATTGTTTATTAAACCATATTTTACTTAAAACCCTCTTCAATTTAACTTTTAACTTAAGATATTTAAAAACTTTACTTACCTTATTGTTGTCGTTTATTACCTCATTGTTGTTGCCCATTACCTGTAGTCGATTGCACATCTTAACAGACGTTTAATGAAGATGTTAGTGGTTGAAATCACAATCAGAATGATCACAGTTGCACACCACTATATAAAAATTATCCCGATTAGCGCTTTCAAGCCTCACAGCCCATCGTCAGATCGGAATAGGCAGAAATTATTTTAAAAACAAACCCTTCACCCCTCTCCTCCACCCTGCTCACACACAACAAGCTATAATATAAATGACCCTTCCCCACCCCCTAAACCCTGTCCCACGCCATCTGTTCAGTTACATATTTTTCTAGCAAATTCCTTGTGTTTCAGTGTGTGTGTGTGTGTGTGTGTGTGTGTGTGTGTGTGTGTGTGTGTGTGTGTGTGTGTGTGTGTGTGTGTGTGTGTGTGTGTGTGTGTGTGTGTGTGTGTGTGTGTGTGTGTGTGTGTGTGTGTGTGTGTGTGTGTGTGTGTGTGTGTGTGTGTGTGTGTGTGTGTGTGTGTGTGTGTGTGTGTGTGTGTGTGTGTGTGTGTGTGTGTGTGTGTGTGTGTGTGTGTGTGTGTGTGTGTGTGTGTGTGTGTGTGTGTGTGTGTGTGTGTGTGTGTGTGTGTGTGTGTGTGTGTGTGTGTGTGTGTGTGCATCCTTTTAAACTTACCCTACTTACTCTCCACACACATGGGTCAGTCACACACCCTTATTTTAACCATCCAATTAGTACTATGCAAATAATTCTTAATCTTATCTATCTGTCCTCTATCATTTACTTCTTAATCATGTTATAAAATATTTCTTTATTTCTTCATTATCAAATTTAATTTTAATATTAATTAAATTGTCTAACCCTTTTTCTCTTTCTTTTAATATTTCTAACTCCTCTCTAAGCTTCCTTTCAACTGTGTTATTTACTACTTTTACAATTTCGTATTCTTCCAAAGGATTAACAAACTTATGGTTGTCTTCTATGAAATGTCTTGCATATAACGAATTGGTTGTTCTATTACCTTCTCCACGTTTGTGGTCAGACAACCTGCATACGAATTTTCGTCCTGTCTCACCTAGGTACACTTTGTTGCAGTCTTTACATTTTAATTTATAAATTCCGCTTTTCTGTAATACTGGAATTTTTTCTATATTCTTATTCCTTATCTTATCAAATACCGTTTCACATTTTTTAATAGCTATATCTACTCCATATTTATTAAAACATTTTATAATTTTTCTAGTATGTGAACCTATGTATGTCAATGACCCTGCATAATTCTTTTGTTCTGGTTCTATTTTAGCTTTTTGTATGTTAACCCTTTTCATAACTTTATCCACTATGTTGGTCTTATAATTATTATTCCTTACAATTCCCTTTATCGTTTTTAACTCCCTAACTTTTGATTCGGTCTCTTTTAAACACTTCTGAGCTCTGTAACAAAATGTATTGATTGCCGCCATTTTATATCTATATGGGTGGTAAGACTCTCTTGGTATAATTATATCAGAATACGACTCTTTCCTAAATATCCCAAACTGTAGTTTCTCATTATCCTTAATTTCTATGTTCAAATCTAAGTAATTTATTTTCTTACCTCCTATCTCTTCTTTAAATTGTAAGTTTTTATCCTTATTATTTACCTCATTTATAAACTCATGCACTTCTTCTATACTTCCTTCCCAAATTACTAATACATCATCAACGTATCTAGACCATAATTTTATATTGTCTTTATACTTAGTGGAAGTTATTAATTGCTTTTCAAAATCATTCATGTATATTTCAGCAAGAATAGGGGATAATGAAGACCCCATAGGTAAACCTTTTTTCTGTATATAAAACTTGTTATTAAACCTAAAATAGTTCTGATTTACACATTCTTTAATTACTTTCATCAACTGCTTTTTATACCTGTATTCTCCCATATTATTATCGTTTATTAACTTAATAACTTTATTTACTGTGATATTGGTAAACATGTCCTTAACATCCAGTGATATCAATTTTGTATTTACATTAATCCTAATATTTTCTAATTTTTCTATCAATTTTACATTATTCTCTATATTGTATTTTGTCCCAAATTCATATTTCTCTCTCAGTACTCTACTAACTTCCTTTGATAATTTATAAATAGGTGCATTAATAAAAGAAACAATCGGTCTAATTGGTTTCCCTTCTTTATGTATCTTAACCTGACTTTTAAAAGTTGGTGCTGTTGGATTACTTTCCAATAAATACTTTTTCTTATTTTCTTCTATAAATGTTATCTGTTTCATCATTTGTTTTATCCTTGACTGGTACTTACTTGTATAATCATACTTTATTTCCTCGTATGGTCCTTCCCTTATAAATTCTTCCGTTTTCTTTATATATTCGTCCTTTCTCAGTAGTACCATTGTATTTCCTTTGTCCGCCTTCGTAACTATAATATCATTTTTCTTTATTTTATTCTTTAGTTTAGTTACAGTTGATTTGATTTTTTGTTCATTTTTTGAATTATACAAACTTTTCTTAAATATTTTATCTACTACATTCCCTACTTCCCACCGTATACTTTTTTTATCATTTTCATTTCCTAGTTTTTGTATTATGCTTTCGCATTCAATAATCGTTTTTTCTTTATTTAATTCTGGTGGCGGTGCGTATTTTAAGCCTTTTGCTAACATTTCTTTTTCTTCTGTATTGAAATTCACCTCTGTAAGGTTTATTACTCTTTTTTCATAGTTATTCTTAGAGAGGTGTTCCTTTTTTACTTCGTTCTTTCTTATTAATTTATTTAACTTATCTACCATTTTTTTATTTTTATTTTCCAATTTCTTTTCTACGTACCCCAAACCAAAATTATATAATATTTCTTCTAACTCTACATACGAGTATATTCTTAACAATTCTATGTGTCTGTCATATAATTCCCTATTATATCTATTGATTAAGCCGTAGAGTGACCTTATTTCCAGTTTTATCCACAACTTCTCGCTTTGTTCTTTTACTTTTTTGGCTACACTGTTCTTATTTTTAATTTTAACTTGAGCGTACTTTGGGATGACATTATTATCCAGCCATTGTTTATTAAACCATATTTTACTTAAAACCCTCTTCAATTTAACTTTTAACTTAAGATATTTAAAAACTTTACTTACCTTATTGTTGTCGTTTATTACCTCATTGTTGTTGCCCATTACCTGTAGTCGATTGCACATCTTAACAGACGTTTAATGAAGAAATTTGTGTTAGTGGTTGAAATCACAATCAGAATGATCACAGTTGCACACCACTATATAAAAATTATCCCGATTAGCGCTTTCAAGCCTCACAGCCCATCGTCAGATCGGAATAGGCAGAAATTATTTTAAAAACAAACCCTTCACCCCTCTCCCCAACCCTGCTCACACACAACAAGCTATAATATAAATGACCCTACCCCACCCCCTAAACCCTGTCCCACGCCATCTGTACAGTTACATACTTTTCTAGCAAATTCCTTGTGTTTCTGTGTGTGTGTGTGTGTGTGTGTGTGTGTGTGTGTGTGTGTGTGTGTGTGTGTGTGTGTGTGTGTGTGTGTGTGTGTGTGTGTGTGTGTGTGTGTGTGTGTGTGTGTGTGTGTGTGTGTGTGTGTGTGTGTGTGTGTGTGTGTGTGTGTGTGTGTGTGTGTGTGTGTGTGTGTGTGTGTGTGTGTGTGCATCCTTTTAAACTTACCCTACTTACTCTCCACACACATGGGTCAGTCACACACCCTTATTTTAACCATCCAATTAGTACTATGCAAATAATTCTTAATCTTATCTATCTGTCCTCTATCATTTACTTCTTAATCATGTTATAAAATATTTCTTCATTATCAAATTTAATTTTAATATTAATTAAATTGTCTAACCCTTTTTCTCTTTCTTTTAATATTTCTAACTCCTCTCTAAGCTTCCTTTCAACTGTGTTATTTACTACTTTTACAATTTCGTATTCTTCCAAAGGATTAACAAACTTATGGTTGTCTTCTATGAAATGTCTTGCATATAACGAATTGGTTGTTCTATTACCTTCTCCACGTTTGTGGTCAGACAACCTGCATACGAATTTTCGTCCTGTCTCACCTAGGTACACTTTGTTGCAGTCTTTACATTTTAATTTATAAATTCCGCTTTTCTGTAATACTGGAATTTTTTCTATATTCTTATTCCTTATCTTATCAAATACCGTTTCACATTTTTTAATAGCTATATCTACTCCATATTTATTAAAACATTTTATAATTTTTCTAGTATGTGAACCTATGTATGTCAATGACCCTGCATAATTCTTTTGTTCTGGTTCTATTTTAGCTTTTTGTATGTTAACCCTTTTCATAACTTTATCCACTATGTTGGTCTTATAATTATTTAATGTTTTAGTGGATAGTTAGTGAGGATCGGTCAATAATACAACTTTTAGTAATTTTGCGTCGACGTTTCGACAATATTTATTGTCATCTTCAGGACCTGTGTATGAAATACAGTAGAAATATCAAACATAACGAAACAATTAAATATTTGGGTGAACGTGTTGGTGATGTGAGTGTGTGCGTGTGTATGTATGTATCATTTTTTATGTGAAGACTTATGATAGTTTGTTTACATCTTCAAATTATCTTTAAGAAAGCGAGCAAATTATAGTATGAGAGAACTTAATTTATACAGTATTACAATTTAAATTACTAAATATAATGTTATTTTAATTAATTAAACAAACAGTAACCAACAATTGGATATTAGATTGGTACAAAAATTGTTTATACCTACAACAGTCAACATATAGCAAAGTAATATATTACCTATAACTAAAACAGATTAGGGGATGTTCACTACGTAATTATTAAAAGTTATTTTTACCATGTTTCACTCCCTACTGGTGTTAGCAAACAATCATAATTTAGAAATATACAATTTACACAATATTGTAAAACATTACGACTTAAATCAGATAGTTGACAAAGGTTACACACAAAAGTTTCTGGTAAATTTTACTAACAGGTAAACTTGGATAATACGGTAATTGTAATCATATTGTAAAATATAGTCAAGAGTACTACAGAATAATGTAATATATGTATGTGTCCACAATCACCCTTCTCTTTCACCCATGCTCCCCCCGCCAGTCCACCCACCCTCTCACTCTAACCTGAATCGATCTATCACTCACTATCACCCCACTCACTCACCCTCTCTCTCTCTCTCTTTCTCTCTCTCTCTCTCACTATCTCCCTTCTTCTCTCTCTCACTCTTCCACCCTTCGCTCTCACACTCTCTCTCTCTCCCTCTCATTATCTCTCTTCATTCACTCTCTCTCTTTCACTCTCTCTCTCTCTCTCTCTCTCTCTCTCTCTCTCTCCCTCTATTTGTCATTGTCCACGATTGGCACTCTAAAACACTCACCATTTTTATTACACTATCATCCTCATATAAATAGAGAATTATACACACGATAACAGAAATGATTTACCAACTTGTATTAAAGGGTTACAGACTTTAAAACACAACATTATAGATAACAGATCTATTATATGAAAAAGGTTATTACTTAATATTTACATTTTTGGTCAATGTTATTTACCTGGAACTTGGTTGGTCTATACAGAGTACCATAGTCAATGTAGTTCAAATATATGTCAGTCATAATCTCTCTCACATGATCCCTCAATCTCTCTCTCTCTCTCTCTCTCTCTCTCACTCTATTCTAAACAGATATATACCACAAATCTAACACGTAGACGTGTACATACACACACGCTAGAATTACATACGCACGCACACACACACACACACACACAACAACCTCACAAGTCAACTACACATTCGAGAATCCATACATAAATATAACACTATTTTATTGACTTATTTTTATCATCTAAGTGTAAATTATGCACAACGGAGATACCCACTGTACTGAGTTTAAAACTGATCGACTATGTGTCTATAAGAAATGTTATATGTTTCTTAGCTAATACTAAATAATATAATCAGTGAGACACTTACAATTGTTGCTGACGCCAAACACACAACTGTAAATTTTCCCTGACCAACACCTTATTATAAAGCAGAACAGATGACCCTTGTACATTTGTAGGAAATTAAGTAACATGTGTTCGGAAGACAGTTGAGAAAGATTTGCACTAGGGGGGAGTGTGACACTAATTAATATCCAACGACAAGCTGGCCACTAATGACCAACACATCCTGTAGGGAGACTACTGAATATTTCTTCAAATTCTTGTTTTGACGGTGTGTATAAGTTGAGCATAACTGGACGAGAGGTTTTGAGTATCAGTGCGAAAATTAATGGAGTGAGGGTCACTTTTAATTTGAATCATTTCCAGTACGCACCTTTTGAAATAATTATTTTCGTAATATTTAATTTGGGTGTTGTTGAAGTCAAATTCATGACCGGTGTTTAAATGGTGAGATACTAAAGCGTTGGGGTTATCATTATGGGTTTTTTTATGGCAATCATACCTATGTTGATAAATTCTCTTATGTAAATATTGGGACGTAATACCAGTGTATGTGGCTGGACAGTCATTGCATTGGATAGTGTATACGACATTAGATCGTTTATCTTTGGATGTCGGGTCTTTGAGGCTTGAGAAGAGAGATCGAACAGTATGTTGGTTTTTGAATGCTAAAGTTTTTTGAATTTTTGATAGGCATTTTTTAAGTTTTTCAGAAAGCCCTTTAACATAAGTTGTAGAAAAGTATGAGCCAGCGTTGGGCTCAGGTGTATTAGATTGGGCAGATGTAAGATTGGGGCTCAGCTGATTTGCGCGATGTTTATGAATTACCTGTTTGATTATGTGGTCTGGGTAACCATTGTTTTTGAAAATCTTAAATACTAATTCCGTGTTTTTTTGATGAAATGACTGATCACTTAGACCGGTGGCTCTCTTATATACCGAGTGGATTAAGTTAGTTTTTAGATGTATGGGATGGTTGGAATTAAAATGCAGATATCTACCGGAGTTGGTGGGTTTTATGAACCAATCAGTGACTATAGTACCATCTGTCTGTCTAATAACCTTGGTATCAAGAAATGAAATGGAACTATTCTGTTCGTGCTCTATTGTGAACTGTATTCGTTCAAAGCCCATTAGTTTGGAATTGAACAGAGATAAGATTGTGTCGTGTTGGTCATATGGAATACATGTTATAATATCGTCCACGTATTTATATAGGAAGGGGAGTTTAAATGGTAGCGTAGGGATAACTATGTCAAGAAATTGGTTCATGGTAATGTCAGCTAAGATGGGCCCGAGACTGCTACCCATAGCAGTGCCATATGTTTGTTTAAAAAATTGTCCCTGAAATGTGAAATAACCATTATTGCAACAATGCGACAGAAGTTTAAGGAAACTATTCTTATCTAATGTTGTATGTGTGGAGATGCAGTTCCAATTTTTGTTTAAAATGTTGATCACTGTTTGGATATTTACATTAGTGAATAAGGAGGAAACGTCTAGTGAAATCAAAACATGATTGGGAGGGATTGTGTGTTTCTTTATAGTTTCAACAAAGGTAAAGCTATCACTAATGTTGTACTTTTCAGAAGACGCATTTTTTAGAATATTTGCTAGCCATTTTGATGTTTCATATGTAGGGGAGTTTATAAATGAGATAATAGGTCTAAGAGGGTTGTCAGGTTTATGAGTTTTTACTAAGCCGTAAATTTTAGGTGGAGTTGGGGCATGGGGAACTAAGCGTTTATAGGTATTGTTGTCAATTTGTCCGTTTTTGAAAGCCTCTTTGAGTATTGTCACAGTTGAGTTGTTTAAAGAAGTAGTGGGGTCCCTATTAAGCTTAACATATGTTTCACAATCACCTACTAATGAATTCATTCTATTGAAATACTCAGTTTTATACATGATAACTGTCTTGTTAGATTTATCTGCTTGCAGTACTAAAATGTCTTTATTGTCTGATAAGAAGTGTTTGGTGGCTTTACAAACAGTAGCCAGCTGGTTGTTTTGGTGTTTTTTATTTTTATTTGTTTTATTTTTGTTAATGTGATTAGTGATAATATTAATACATTCACTCCTGACAATTTCTGGATTTTTATCTTCAGGTAGGTTGTGAAGAACGTGTTCTACTTCGGTGATAATTTTCTCGGTGGGGATGCGATTATCATTATCCGGGAAGGCAAATTTTGGTCCTAGGGATAATCGCATCCCCACCGAGAAAATTATCACCGAAGTAGAACACGTTCTTCACAACCTACCTGAAGATAAAAATCCAGAAATTGTCAGGAGTGAATGTATTAATATTATCACTAATCACATTAACAAAAATAAAACAAATAAAAATAAAAAACACCAAAACAACCAGCTGGCTACTGTTTGTAAAGCCACCAAACACTTCTTATCAGACAATAAAGACATTTTAGTACTGCAAGCAGATAAATCTAACAAGACAGTTATCATGTATAAAACTGAGTATTTCAATAGAATGAATTCATTAGTAGGTGATTGTGAAACATATGTTAAGCTTAATAGGGACCCCACTACTTCTTTAAACAACTCAACTGTGACAATACTCAAAGAGGCTTTCAAAAACGGACAAATTGACAACAATACCTATAAACGCTTAGTTCCCCATGCCCCAACTCCACCTAAAATTTACGGCTTAGTAAAAACTCATAAACCTGACAACCCTCTTAGACCTATTATCTCATTTATAAACTCCCCTACATATGAAACATCAAAATGGCTAGCAAATATTCTAAAAAATGCGTCTTCTGAAAAGTACAACATTAGTGATAGCTTTACCTTTGTTGAAACTATAAAGAAACACACAATCCCTCCCAATCATGTTTTGATTTCACTAGACGTTTCCTCCTTATTCACTAATGTAAATATCCAAACAGTGATCAACATTTTAAACAAAAATTGGAACTGCATCTCCACACATACAACATTAGATAAGAATAGTTTCCTTAAACTTCTGTCGCATTGTTGCAATAATGGTTATTTCACATTTCAGGGACAATTTTTTAAACAAACATATGGCACTGCTATGGGTAGCAGTCTCGGGCCCATCTTAGCTGACATTACCATGAACCAATTTCTTGACATAGTTATCCCTACGCTACCATTTAAACTCCCCTTCCTATATAAATACGTGGACGATATTATAACATGTATTCCATATGACCAACACGACACAATCTTATCTCTGTTCAATTCCAAACTAATGGGCTTTGAACGAATACAGTTCACAATAGAGCACGAACAGAATAGTTCCATTTCATTTCTTGATACCAAGGTTATTAGACAGACAGATGGTACTATAGTCACTGATTGGTTCATAAAACCCACCAACTCCGGTAGATATCTGCATTTTAATTCCAACCATCCCATACATCTAAAAACTAACTTAATCCACTCGGTATATAAGAGAGCCACCGGTCTAAGTGATCAGTCATTTCATCAAAAAAACACGGAATTAGTATTTAAGATTTTCAAAAACAATGGTTACCCAGACCACATAATCAAACAGGTAATTCATAAACATCGCGCAAATCAGCTGAGCCCCAATCTTACATCTGCCCAATCTAATACACCTGAGCCCAACGCTGGCTCATACTTTTCTACAACTTATGTTAAAGGGCTTTCTGAAAAACTTAAAAAATGCCTATCAAAAATTCAAAAAACTTTAGCATTCAAAAACCAACATACTGTTCGATCTCTCTTCTCAAGCCTCAAAGACCCGACATCCAAAGATAAACGATCTAATGTCGTATACACTATCCAATGCAATGACTGTCCAGCCACATACACTGGTATTACGTCCCAATATTTACATAAGAGAATTTATCAACATAGGTATGATTGCCATAAAAAAACCCATAATGATAACCCCAACGCTTTAGTATCTCACCATTTAAACACCGGTCATGAATTTGACTTCAACAACACCCAAATTAAATATTACGAAAATAATTATTTCAAAAGGTGCGTACTGGAAATGATTCAAATTAAAAGTGACCCTCACTCCATTAATTTTCGCACTGATACTCAAAACCTCTCGTCCAGTTATGCTCAACTTATACACACCGTCAAAACAAGAATTTGAAGAAATATTCAGTAGTCTCCCTACAGGATGTGTTGGTCATTAGTGGCCAGCTTGTCGTTGGATATTAATTAGTGTCACACTCCCCCCTAGTGCAAATCTTTCTCAACTGTCTTCCGAACACATGTTACTTAATTTCCTACAAATGTACAAGGGTCATCTGTTCTGCTTTATAATAAGGTGTTGGTCAGGGAAAATTTACAGTTGTGTGTTTGGCGTCAGCAACAATTGTAAGTGTCTCACTGATTATATTATTTAGTATTAGCTAAGAAACATATAACATTTCTTATAGACACATAGTCGATCAGTTTTAAACTCAGTACAGTGGGTATCTCCGTTGTGCATAATTTACACTTAGATGATAAAAATAAGTCAATAAAATAGTGTTATATTTATGTATGGATTCTCGAATGTGTAGTTGACTTGTGAGGTTGTTGTGTGTGTGTGTGTGTGTGTGCGTGCGTATGTAATTCTAGCGTGTGTGTATGTACACGTCTACGTGTTAGATTTGTGGTATATATCTGTTTAGAATAGAGTGAGAGAGAGAGAGAGAGAGAGAGAGAGATTGAGGGATCATGTGAGAGAGATTATGACTGACATATATTTGAACTACATTGACTATGGTACTCTGTATAGACCAACCAAGTTCCAGGTAAATAACATTGACCAAAAATGTAAATATTAAGTAATAACCTTTTTCATATAATAGATCTGTTATCTATAATGTTGTGTTTTAAAGTCTGTAACCCTTTAATACAAGTTGGTAAATCATTTCTGTTATCGTGTGTATAATTCTCTATTTATATGAGGATGATAGTGTAATAAAAATGGTGAGTGTTTTAGAGTGCCAATCGTGGACAATGACAAATAGAGGGAGAGAGAGAGAGAGAGAGAGAGAGAGAGAGAGAGTGAAAGAGAGAGAGTGAATGAAGAGAGATAATGAGAGGGAGAGAGAGAGAGTGTGAGAGCGAAGGGTGGAAGAGTGAGAGAGAGAAGAAGGGAGATAGTGAGAGAGAGAGAGAGAAAGAGAGAGAGAGAGAGGGTGAGTGAGTGGGGTGATAGTGAGTGATAGATCGATTCAGGTTAGAGTGAGAGGGTGGGTGGACTGGCGGGGGGAGCATGGGTGAAAGAGAAGGGTGATTGTGGACACATACATATATTACATTATTCTGTAGTACTCTTGACTATATTTTACAATATGATTACAATTACCGTATTATCCAAGTTTACCTGTTAGTAAAATTTACCAGAAACTTTTGTGTGTAACCTTTGTCAACTATCTGATTTAAGTCGTAATGTTTTACAATATTGTGTAAATTGTATATTTCTAAATTATGATTGTTTGCTAACACCAGTAGGGAGTGAAACATGGTAAAAATAACTTTTAATAATTACGTAGTGAACATCCCCTAATCTGTTTTAGTTATAGGTAATATATTACTTTGCTATATGTTGACTGTTGTAGGTATAAACAATTTTTGTACCAATCTAATATCCAATTGTTGGTTACTGTTTGTTTAATTAATTAAAATAACATTATATTTAGTAATTTAAATTGTAATACTGTATAAATTAAGTTCTCTCATACTATAATTTGCTCGCTTTCTTAAAGATAATTTGAAGATGTAAACAAACTATCATAAGTCTTCACATAAAAAATGATACATACATACACACGCACACACTCACATCACCAACACGTTCACCCAAATATTTAATTGTTTCGTTATGTTTGATATTTCTACTGTATTTCATACACAGGTCCTGAAGATGACAATAAATATTGTCGAAACGTCGACGCAAAATTACTAAAAGTTGTATTATTGACCGATCCTCACTAACTATCCACTAAAACATTCACTGATTGACGGTCACTAAAAATTTAAGGACTTATAATTATTATTCCTTACAATTCCCTTTATCGTTTTTAACTCCCTAACTTTTGATTCGGTCTCTTTTAAACACTTCTGAGCTCTGTAACAAAATGTATTGATTGCCGCCATTTTATATCTATATGGGTGGTAAGACTCTCTTGGTATAATTATATCAGAATACGACTCTTTCCTAAATATCCCAAACTGTAGTTTCTCATTATCCTTAATTTCTATGTTCAAATCTAAGTAATTTATTTTCTTACCTCCTATCTCTTCTTTAAATTGTAAGTTTTTATCCTTATTATTTACCTCATTTATAAACTCATGCACTTCTTCTATGCTTCCTTCCCAAATTACTAATACATCATCAACGTATCTAGACCATAATTTTATATTGTCTTTATACTTAGTGGAAGTTATTAATTGCTTTTCAAAATCATTCATGTATATTTCAGCAAGAATAGGGGATAATGAAGACCCCATAGGTAAACCTTTTTTCTGTATATAAAACTTGTTATTAAACCTAAAATAGTTCTGATTTACACATTCTTTAATTACTTTCATCAACTGCTTTTTATACCTGTATTCTCCCATATTATTATCGTTTATTAACTTAATAACTTTATTTACTGTGATATTGGTAAACATGTCCTTAACATCCAGTGATATCAATTTTGTATTTACATTAATCCTAATATTTTCTAATTTTTCTATCAATTTTACATTATTCTCTATATTGTATTTTGTCCCAAATTCATATTTCTCTCTCAGTACTCTACTAACTTCCTTTGATAATTTATAAATAGGTGCATTAATAAAAGAAACAATCGGTCTAATTGGTTTCCCTTCTTTATGTATCTTAACCTGACTTTTAAAAGTTGGTGCTGTTGGATTACTTTCCAATAAATACTTTTTCTTATTTTCTTCTATAAATGTTATCTGTTTCATCATTTGTTTTATCCTTGACTGGTACTTACTTGTATAATCATACTTTATTTCCTCGTATGGTCCTTCCCTTATAAATTCTTCCGTTTTCTTTATATATTCGTCCTTTCTCAGTAGTACCATTGTATTTCCTTTGTCCGCCTTCGTAACTATAATATCATTTTTCTTTATTTTATTCTTTAGTTTAGTTACAGTTGATTTGATTTTTTGTTCATTTTTTGAATTATACAAACTTTTCTTAAATATTTTATCTACTACATTCCCTACTTCCCACCGTATTCTTTTTTTATCATTTTCATTTCCTAGTTTTTGTATTATGCTTTCGCATTCAATAATCGTTTTTTCTTTATTTAATTCTGGTGGCGGTGCGTATTTTAAGCCTTTTGCTAACATTTCTTTTTCTTCTGTATTGAAATTCACCTCTGTAAGGTTTATTACTCTTTTTTTCATAGTTATTCTTAGAGAGGTGTTCCTTTTTTACTTCGTTCTTTCTTATTAATTTATTTAACTTATCTACCATTTTTTTATTTTTCTTTTCCAATTTCTTTTCTACGTACACCTAACCAAAATTATATAATATTTCTTCTAACTCTACATACGAGTATATTCTTAACAATTCTATGTGTCTGTCATATAATTCCCTATTATATCTATTGATTAAGCCGTAGAGTGACCTTATTTCCAGTTTTATCCACAACTTCTCGCTTTGTTCTTTTACTTTTTTGGCTACACTGTTCTTATTTTTAATTTTAACTTGAGCGTACTTTGGGATGACATTATTATCCAGGCATTGTTTATTAAACCATATTTTACTTAAAACCCTCTTCAATTTAACTTTTAACTTAAGATATTTAAAAACTTTACTTACCTTATTGTTGTCGTTTATTACCTCATTGTTGTTGCCCATTACCTGTAGTCGATTGCACATCTTAACAGACGTTTAATGAAGAAATTTGTGTTAGTGGTTGAAATCACAATCAGAATGATCACAGTTGCACACCACTATATAAAAATTATCCCGATTAGCGCTTTCAAGCCTCACAGCCCATCGTCAGATCGGAATAGGCAGAAATTATTTTAAAAACAAACCCTTCACCCCTCTCCCCCACCCTGCTCACACACAACAAGCTATAATATAAATGACCTTACCCCACCCCCTAAACCCTGTCCCACGCCATCTGTACAGTTACATATTTTTCTAGCAAATTCCTTGTGTGTGTGTGTGTGTGTGTGTGTGTGTGTGTGTGTATGTGTGTGTGTGTGTGTGTGTGTGTGTGTGTGTGTGTGTGTGTGTGTGTGTGTGTGTGTGTGTGTGGGTGTGTGTGTGTGTGTGTGTGTGTGTGTGTGTGTGTGTGTGTGTGTGTGTGTGTGTGTGTGTGTGTGTGTGTGTGTGTGTGCATCCTTTTAAACTTACCCTACTTACTCTCCACACACATGGGTCAGTCACACACCCTTATTTTAACCATCCAATTAGTACTATGCAAATAATTCTTAATCTTATCTATCTGTCCTCTATCATTTACTTCTTAATCATGTTATAAAATATTTCTTCATTATCAAATTTAATTTTAATATTAATTAAATTGTCTAACCCTTTTTCTCTTTCTTTTAATATTTCTAACTCCTCTCTAAGCTTCCTTTCAACTGTGTTATTTACTACTTTTACAATTTCGTATTCTTCCAAAGGATTAACAAACTTATGGTTGTCTTCTATGAAATGTCTTGCATATAATGAATTGGTTGTTCTATTACCTTCTCCACGTTTGTGGTCAGACAACCTGCATACGAATTTTCGTCCTGTCTCACCTAGGTACACTTTGTTGCAGTCTTTACATTTTAATTTATAAATTCCGCTTTTCTGTAATACTGGAATTTTTTCTATATTCTTATTCCTTATCTTATCAAATACCGTTTCACATTTTTTAATAGCTATATCTACTCCATATTTATTAAAACATTTTATAATTTTTCTAGTATGTGAACCTATGTATGTCAATGACCCTGCATAATTCTTTTGTTCTGGTTCTATTTTAGCTTTTTGTATGTTAACCCTTTTCATAACTTTATCCACTATGTTGGTCTTATAATTATTATTCCTTACAATTCCCTTTATCGTTTTTAACTCCCTAACTTTTGATTCGGTCTCTTTTAAACACTTCTGAGCTCTGTAACAAAATGTATTGATTGCCGCCATTTTATATCAATATGGGTGGTAAGACTCTCTTGGTATAATTATATCAGAATACGACTCTTTCCTAAATATCCCAAACTGTAGTTTCTCATTATCCTTAATTTCTATGTTCAAATCTAAGCAATTTATTTTCTTACCTCCTATCTCTTCTTTAAATTGTAAGTTTTTAGCCTTATTTTTACCTCATTTATAAACTCATGCACTTCTTCTATGCTTCCTTCCCAAATTACTAATACATCATCAACGTATCTAGACCATAATTTTATATTGTCTTTATACTTAGTGGAAGTTATTAATTGCTTTTCAAAATCATTCATGTATATTTCAGCAAGAATAGGGGATAATGAAGACCCCATAGGTAAACCTTTTTTCTGTATATAAAACTTGTTATTAAACCTAAAATAGTTCTGATTTACACATTCTTTAATTACTTTCATCAACTGCTTTTTATACCTGTATTCTCCCATATTATTATCGTTTATTAACTTAATAACTTTATTTACTGTGATATTGGTAAACATGTCCTTAACATCCAGTGATATCAATTTTGTATTTACATTAATCCTAATATTTTCTAATTTTTCTATCAATTTTACATTATTCTCTATATTGTATTTTGTCCCAAATTCATATTTCTCTCTCAGTACTCTACTAACTTCCTTTGATAATTTATAAATAGGTGCATTAATAAAAGAAACAATCGGTCTAATTGGTTTCCCTTCTTTATGTATCTTAACCTGACTTTTAAAAGTTGGTGCTGTTGGATTACTTTCCAATAAATACTTTTTCTTATTTTCTTCTATAAATGTTATCTGTTTCATCATTTGTTTTATCCTTGACTGGTACTTACTTGTATAATCATACTTTATTTCCTCGTATGGTCCTTCCCTTATAAATTCTTCCGTTTTCTTTATATATTCGTCCTTTCTCAGTAGTACCATTGTATTTCCTTTGTCCGCCTTCGTAACTATAATATCATTTTTCTTTATTTTATTCTTTAGTTTAGTTACAGTTGATTTGATTTTTTGTTCATTTTTTGAATTATACAAACTTTTCTTAAATATTTTATCTACTACATTCCCTACTTCCCACCGTATTCTTTTTTTATCATTTTCATTTCCTAGTTTTTGTATTATGCTTTCGCATTCAATAATCGTTTTTTCTTTATTTAATTCTGGTGGCGGTGCGTATTTTAAGCCTTTTGCTAACATTTCTTTTTCTTCTGTATTGAAATTCACCTCTGTAAGGTTTATTACTCTTTTTTCATAGTTATTCTTAGAGAGGTGTTCCTTTTTTACTTCGTTCTTTCTTATTAATTTATTTAACTTATCTACCATTTTTTTATTTTTCTTTTCCAATTTCTTTTCTACGTACCCCTAACCAAAATTATATAATATTTCTTCTAACTCTACATACGAGTATATTCTTAACAATTCTATGTGTCTGTCATATAATTCCCTATTATATCTATTGATTAAGCCGTAGAGTGACCTTATTTCCAGTTTTATCCACAACTTCTCGCTTTGTTCTTTTACTTTTTTGGCTACACTGTTCTTATTTTTAATTTTAACTTGAGCGTACTTTGGGATGACATTATTATCCAGACATTGTTTATTAAACCATATTTTACTTAAAACCCTCTTCAATTTAACTTTTAACTTAAGATATTTAAAAACTTTACTTACCTTATTGTTGTCGTTTATTACCTCATTGTTGTTGCCCATTACCTGTAGTCGATTGCACATCTTAACAGACGTTTAATGAAGAAATTTGTGTTAGTGGTTGAAATCACAATCAGAATGATCACAGTTGCACACCACTATATAAAAATTATCCCGATTAGCGCTTTCAAGCCTCACAGCCCATCGTCAGATCGGAATAGGCAGAAATTATTTTAAAAACAAACCCTTCACCCCTCTCCCCCACCCTGCTCACACACAACAAGCTATAATATAAATGACCCTACCCCACTGTGCTGAGTCAAAAGATTCAGCGCGAGTTCAGTAATTTTTTCGACAGTTTTGACGTTATTGGCAGTACGAAATTTAATGTAATAAGGAGTGCTGCTCTTTACCCGCGGATAGGAGAGGCTACCGTTTTCGATTTTCACTGTTTGATCCGTGTTGCCATCTGCTGAGTTTTTGCAGCAGTTTTAAACAGTGCTGCATCCTGGTGAGAGTTTCCTTACAAACGGACAACGAACGGAAATTTTCTGTTAAGGCTTTGTCTCAACATGGAAGCCTAACTCAGGACCTCGTGGAAAATCTCTTCGGTGGAGAGAAGTGTGAAAATCTAGCATCTACTTCTTATAACTATGAGATAAGTTTCTTAACGACTGCGGGTTCACCGAATAGAGACATGTCCTGCTACACGACTGAAAGAATGACATCCTAAAAGCTCCACACTCGACACCGAAGAGAATAAGACCACAACAACCTGCCAATCATGAGATCGCCACGCTACAAATAAGAGATCATCCTTCTGGGCACATATAAGCAGGTGAAAAATATCCATTTATTATTCACAGGTAGAATCAACATGGCACCAGTTATACATAATCATCAGTTTTACCGTTCAAGTATACATTCCTTTGGATCCCCAATTGATGGGACAGTTTAGTGTGAACACTAAGAATTAATTGTAAAATTTCAATACATGTATAGTAAATTGTCAGTTCAGAGACTGACATGTCTACAACACAGCATCCAACTTAGATTTCCACTCATTTCTTTATAGGGCTTTCGCTACAGATTTAAAGTCAGTTTTGTTATTAGTAATTTTCTCAAGTTTAATTTACTATGCATAAAAACACATATTTTCTCTTATTTTTAAAATCAGGTTATGTCATTTGTATAAAAAGATTACTGGGGAGGTAGGTGTTATTTTTAATTAGTTTCAACCAAGCTGTGCCTGTCGAAACACTTTTCAACTTGTTTGTCAAAACAAGGTTGTTGAGACTGGTTATAAGTTGAAGAAACATGTCCGTCTCTGACACACAAATGTATTTTTTTTATATAAGGTGCTAATATGGTGCAATTTTTCTCTTTTCATTAATTGGCCCTATTTTAGTCTATATAAATTCTTTATATTAATCATGGTAACTGGGGGGCGTTAATTATTTTAAACAATTTTATTTCTCACCTTAATTAAGTATTTTAGCACTTAGCCACTTAGGCACTTGGTTTTAAATTTTAATGTCCTGGGGACATTTGTATGCAATAGTTTATGATACACATGACGTGCAATTAACCCACACCATGGGGGTACATTTATAGAAATATATCTTTAATCCTAATTGGGATTCCTATAAAGAAGAAGTTTAGAATTTATATACACCAGAAGGGTAATATAAAAAAAAAGGGCGTGGCAAGAGACCTTTATGTATTTGTATACTATTGTATATGTAATTTGTCTTGTGGAACATGTTATGTCTGTATATTTCTGTGTACATTTTGGGGGATATATATATATATATATAAATATTATGCATTGCTGTACTTTTGGTGGGATATAGGGATTTATTATTAGAATTTATATACACCAGTAGACGAGTATTCTATCTCAATAATCGTGGCTGATCATTTCTTTAAATTAATTATTTTATTTAACAAGTATAGTAAGTGTCACCTTTAAAGTTCATTTAAATTGGATGAGTAATTATTTTAATTATTAATAGTAACTGTGAATGAAATCATTTACCTTCATCAATTTATATACTGCATTTTAAAAGAAACATATGATATACATTTTATATTTTAATAAATAGTTTAATGGGAGTTTTATTTTGAGGTTAATGATTATTTTAAATTTTCAATTCATTGATGGTGACATAGCAATTATTTTCGTGGATTCAGTTAATATTTTTCAGGTGGCCTTGTTGAGAGGGTATACTTCTTTAGTTAACCATTTAAAAGGGGAATTATAAATCACTGTTGTTTTTTTTGTTATTTTTATTATGAGATAGAATAATAAAATGGGATTGTTAATTATTTAATTCTTGAGTTTTTATTGCAAGTCCCGTCTTACTGGATCCAGCGCAATATTTAGCTTCTCTAGGCCTTAGCCTAGTTTTAATTAACTTGTAACCCCTCTTTACAAAAAGAAATATTCTTTTTGTTTTAACTACTCAAAATGAAGTAGGGGTTTCATTTGGTAGCAGAGCGCGCTTACAATGAGGGTCCTGTGGGTGTGACGGGGCTTGCAAACTTAGGAAATATTTTGGAATTTTCACAATGGTAAGTTCAAATTGAACTTAGAAAAATTTTAAAGGCCCTATATCCCAAGGTTGAAAATATTTTGTTAGTTTTAAGGTTTGAAACATATGTATATGTACTTGCCCGCCTTGCATAGTGAATAGTGCCACGTGGTAGGAAATTTTAGAAGGGGAAATCCCGGGGCAAGACTTATCGCAGTCGGTGCTTAGTTAGTTTGAGTTTACCTTACCCATGTTTGGGGAGGTGTTGCGGTTTTTTTGTGATTAGGCGGTATGGCCCGATCGGCAGTCGGTTTCTGCCGATAAATGGTAGCCGGAGGTAACCTAAGAAATGGTTAAAATAAATTTTCGTTGGTCGGTATTTTGTTTTTCGTGTTGTGTGTGTTGTGTGTGTGTCGCGTTCCTTTTGTCTGGTGTAATCGAGTGTGAGCTGTTCAGGTAGTGGGCTAGTTCTCGCATCGTTAGGTGGACCCGCAGTCTACTCTTTGGAAGAACAGTACTTGGGTTTTTCAGATTCTGGTTAGTTAGAATAAGTTTTAAAGTTTTTGTTAAGTGTGCCGACCGCGAAGTGAGGATGACTTCGATAAATCCTGAGTTGTTTTTAAGGGAGGAAATTGAGTTCGAGCTCCGGGCCCGGGGTAAAGAAACCCAAGGCAATGTCCAAACCTTACGGCGGCTGCTCCGTGAAGCGCTGACCGCGGGTGATGCGCTCTCCAGGGTCACTATCACTGACCCCGAGAGTGAGTGGGAACGGTGTACGGAAAAGTGGGGTGAGCTGCAGGAGTTGGCTCAATCCGTCGAAAGTTTGGAGGAGGGACCGGGATGCTCTCTCGTTGTCCGGCGGATCCGGCAACGTATGCAGCACTTGATTCATCGGCTGCAGAATTTACTGGCACAAGTCAGTGAACCGCCACCATATAATATAAAAGAGATTATACAGGAGATTACCTCGACCCTCCAAGGGTCACCACCGGTAAGAGCATCCACCCCAATTCCGGTTGTTGAGGAGTCCGTGATCTCAGCGCTGAACACTTCTTCATACAGAGAAGTAGAGCCTGTACGGACTGGTTCGGGGGCGGCAACGTACAACCACCTGCCCAACCCACTTGCCGATATTATTAAACAACTGCCAGTCGTGGATGGACTGGAAGCAGATAAACTACTCCCTTTTTTTAAGATAGTCTTTGAATTGAAGGACTATCCGGGTATGCTGGAGCGAACGGTGCTCGAACTCATCTTCCCCTACTGTCGCGGTACCATGGCTGACAGGGTGGCGGAGGTAATGCGACGCAAGGAAGGTGTGGATGAGTTCCACCGGGTGGTGCTGAGGGCGTTCGTACCCAGTAGACTGATGGAGCAATTGCGCCATCGGCATTTTTATAAAGTACAGGCACGGGGCGAAACATTGGCCCAGTATGTGCTGCGAATGCGCCAGGTAGCTCGTATTCTGGGAATGGGCATGTCGGAGGAAGAGGTAGTCCAACACATCCTCGACGGCGTCTCTGCCGACGACCGTCTGCGACTAGTTTTTGCACAGCGGCCGCATTGGTTTACCGACCTGGAGCGACTCTGCGTTATGACGGAGACCATGCAGATGACCGACCAGGCGAGCGGAAACAGTAGACGAGCCGAACCAAGACCTCAGACATCGGAAGGGGCCAGAGAGCCTACCTTCCCCCGACAGGCCCAGCCAGCTCGAAATCGTCAGCAAACAAATTCAAATACGGTGATTTGTTATAATTGTCACCGCCCGGGACACGTGGCGAGAAATTGTATGCGAGGGCGCGCGCGACCAGCACCACCTAGGTCTAGACCAGCGCCAAAAAACTAAGTAGACAGGGGAAGATATTTCGGAGGATGTCTTCCCCCCGCTTCAATTCTGTTCAACTTCCGTCGACCTCCAGGCAGTCGTTAAAAGCCCAATCTTCAAATATCAAGGTCCAGTCCGCTACCTCGCAACAACTTTCTGTATGCCCCTTTCTGTCGCTCGAGGTAAAGGGGGGTCAGCTCAGAGCCTTAGTTGACTCCGGTTCAGCCCGATCCATCATTTCATCTCGGGTACATGCGGACCTTGAACGACAGGGTTTAATTAAAAGGTCAGAAAAGTCATCTGCTATATGCTGGACGGCATCCCGGGAAATCTTGCCTATCTCCCGGGTTACTTCCTTTAAGATCAAAATCGATGGGTTTTCTTGGGTGTGGTCTTTTCTGGTTTCTCCTGCTCTGGGAGTGGATTGTATCATTGGTGCCGATTTTATCGCAAAAAGTGGTCTCGTGCTGGACATCCAAGCGCACCAATGTTTTTTTAAATTTAATCGGGAGGTTTTAATTCCGTTCCTTGGGTACCAGGGCGCTAAGCCGGGTATCCAAGAAGTAGCTTGTCCCGATTCTGCACGAGACCATCTCACTCCATCCCAGCAGACGGCCTTAGATCATTTGTGTGAGGAATTTCCCGAGGTGTTAACTCCTACTTTGGGACTCACACACCTGCTGGAATATAAAATCAGTCTAACAGATACGAAAATAGTGAGGTCACACCCTTACAAGTTTGCCCCTCCTAAGATGACCATTCTGCGAGAGAAGGTTCAAGAATTATTGGACCAAGGGGTGATTGAACCTTCTCATTCCAGCTATGCCAGTCCAGCATTTTTAGTGCCAAAGCCTGGTGGCAAACAAAGAATGGTTATAGATTACAGGAAGTTGAACGCCAATATCGAGGTGGATTCTGTTCCCCTCCCGGATTTACATTCGGCCTTTGATTGGTTCAGTGGGGCCAGATTTTATACCATTATCGATCTGAACGCGGCCTATCATCAGATACCTCTTGCCAAAGAAAGTAAACCATACACAGCTTTTTGTGTACCCTGGAATTTGTACCAGTACACAAGGGTTCCCATGGGTTTGGCTGTGGGGGCCCAGACACTTACTCGCCTTCTTGACACTGTCTTTCACGACGTCAAATTCCGTTTCGTCTATAATTATCTTGACGATCTGTTGGTGTATAGTGAGACTTTCGAAGATCATCTGCGGCATTTAAGAGTGGTGTTGGGTCGTTTAAGAGAGGCTGGCCTCACTGTCAATCCCGAAAAGGTTCGTTTCGCTCAAGAGAGTATTTCTTTCTTGGGCCATTTAATTTCATACAAGGGCGTGACGGTAGACCCAGAGAGGACACAAGGCATCCGTGACTTTCCTCCGCCAAGGGATGCGAAAGGCATAGCGAGATTCGTCGGTATGATAAATTTTTATCGGCGTTTCATACCGAATATCGCTGAAATTGCCGCTCCCTTGAATGAACTGAGGAAGAAGGGGGCAAAGTTTGCATGGGGGGAAAACCAACAGAAGGCTTTTGATACCTTAAAGGAAGCCATCATTTCCCCACCGGTGTTGCGGATGCCCGACTTTTCAAAGCCGTTCATTTTGCAGACGGACGCGAGTTCGGTTGCGCTCGGAGCGGTCCTTTCCCAGGTTATTGACGACGCTAGGCAGCCTGTGGCTTTTATCTCACGCACGTTGACCCAGCAAGAACGTAAATCATCCGTTTATGAGCTAGAGTGTTTAGCTGTTGTATACGCTCTAGATAAGTTCAGGCGTTTCCTGGAACATGCTGAGTTCCTGCTCGAGACCGACAATCAGGCTCTCTCATGGCTTCTAGCTCATCCCCGGCAACTGGGTAAAATTGGTAGATGGGTGGTGAAAATCTCATCCTTTAAGTTCACCGTGCAACACATCAGGGGATCCCAGAATGTGGTTGCAGATGCCTTATCCCGTATGTTTTCCCAACCCAGTGATGCCCAAGCTGAGCAACCCTGTTCCGTTCTTCTCGATTTTCCATTAGCCTTCACTGATGTGTTACCCCATCAGTTAAACGACGAAGTGCTGGGTCAAGTCATCCAAAATATTAAGCAGGGTAACGTACAGGCCCCTTATTTCTTGTCCAAGGGAGTCCTTTGTTGTCGAGAAAGAAAAGGACGAGCACCTAAAATCGTGCTGCCTAGCAAATTAGTGCCCATGGTCTTCAGTTATTACCATGATTCCCCAATCGGAGGCCACAAGGGAATTTCGAAGACCATTTCCAGTATTAGGAAACATTTTATATGGAAGGGCATGGATAGAGACATCGCGACGAGAGTAAAAAACTGTCATCTGTGTGGCTTGAGCAAGCCTGCCCAGAACACCAAACTAGGGTTGTTATCTTCTGAGGTGGCGAGCAGACCAATGGAAAAGTTATTTATTGACTACGTGGGGCCGTTCCCCCGTAGCAAGTCAGGTAATGCTTACCTGCTTGTTTGTGTAGATGCTTTTTCAAAGTTTGCCTGGCTACTGCCCTTACGGCAGGCAACCGCTCGTTTGACCATCAACGCTTTACAGAACCACGTTTTTCAGCATTTCGGTCTTCCGACCATCATTGTCTCGGACAATGGCCCGCAATTTATTTCAAACGAATTTAGGCGTATGTGTTTCGCCAGTGGCATCAAACACGTAACCACTTCCCCTTATTACCCACAACCGTCCCATGCGGAGAGATTCAATCGGAATCTCCGGTCCGCCTTGATTGCTTATCACGCTGAGCAACAAACCACCTGGGATCAGAATCTGAAGTGGTTACAGTTAGCCTTCAACACGGCCAGACACGACAGTCATCAGGCCGTGCCCTTTGAAATTTTGTTTGGATTCTCGCCCGCACTCCCGTTGACCAACCTATGGGATATTGAAGATCTTCTGCCGCGGGAGCCCAATAATAAAACTGCGGAGAGATGGAAAATGGCTCGGAAGAATTTGCTGCGAGCGCACGAGCGGGTCCGTCGGCGTTATAATCAGAGGCGTATTCCAAACCCCTTTCGGATTGGCGACTGGGTCTATTGCCAAAGCCACCCACTCAGCTCTGCCGCCGACAAACGTGCTGCGAAGCTATGCTACCGTTGGTCGGGGCCATACCGAATCATAGGATTTACGTCACCGGTGACGGCCCGGCTGGGCGTACCGGGAGACAAACAAAAGTTGATGACAAGCCACATTTCCAAACTTAAACGTTGTCGGGGGCTATCCAAAACGTTCGAAGGGGGATAGTCCCCGTAAAGATAGGACGGAGGTCCATGTTAAATGTGGAGGTCGTGTTCAGGCGAATGGGGCGAGCCTCAGGAGATCGGAAGATCTACCATGGTAGGAATCTTTCTTTTGTCTTTTGCTGTCTCTCTCTCTTGTGCTGTATGCGGACTCTGATCAGGTCAGCATGCAACACCCGCACACTTACATAATACATATCTTCTTTCGTCTCTTTCATTTTCCCTTTTTGATTTCTGTTCTCCTGAGAGCAAGCTCAGCTGAGCCAACCCAACCACGACGTCCTCTGGTATCTTTTGGGGAGAGGTACACTGCAGGGTACCCTCCTGGCCTTTAACGTTGGGGCAACTATGTTGCCCTTTTGGGGTGAGGGTGTGCTGAGTCAAAAGATTCAGCGCGAGTTCAGTAATTTTTTCGACAGTTTTGACGTTATTGGCAGTACGAAATTTAATGTAATAAGGAGTGCTGCTCTCTACCCGCGGATAGGAGAGGCTACCGTTTTCGATTTTCACTGTTTGATCCGTGTTGCCATCTGCTGAGTTTTTGCAGCAGTTTTAAACAGTGCTGCGTCCTGGTGAGAGTTTCCTTACAAACGGACAACGAACGGAAATTTTCTGTTAAGGCTTTGTCTCAACATGGAAGCCTAACTCAGGACCTCGTGGAAAATCTCTTCGGTGGAGAGAAGTGTGAAAATCTAGCATCTACTTCTTATAACTATGAGATAAGTTTCTTAACGACTGCGGGTTCACCGAATAGAGACAAGTCCTGCTACACGACTGAAAGAATGACATCCTAAAAGCTCCACACTCGACACCGAAGAGAATAAGACCACAACAACCTGCCAATCATGAGATCGCCACGCTACAAATAAGAGATCATCCTTCTGGGCACATATAAGCAGGTGAAAAATATCCATTTATTATTCACACGTAGAATCAACATGGCACCAGTTATACATAATCATCAGTTTTACCGTTCAAGTATACATTCCTTTGGATCCCCAATTGATGGGACAGTTTAGTGTGAACACTAAGAATTAATTGTAAAATTTCAATACATGTATAGTAAATTGTCAGTTCAGAGACTGACATGTCTACAACACAGCATCCAACTTAGATTTCCACTCATTTCTGTATAGGGCTTTCGCTACAGATTTAAAGTCAGTTTTGTTATTAGTAATTGTCTCAAGTTTAATTTACTATGCATAAAAACACATATTTTCTCTTATTTTTAAAATCAGGTTATGTCATTTGTATAAAAAGGTTACTGGGGAGGTAGGTGTTATTTTTAATTAGTTTCAACCAAGCTGTGCCTGTCGAAACACTTTTCAACTTGTTTGTCGAAACAAGGTTGTTGAGACTGGTTATAAGTTGAAGAAACATGTCCGTCTCTGACACACAAATGTATTTTTTTTATATAAGGTGCTAATATGGTGCAATTTTTCTCTTTTCATTAATTGGCCCTATTTTAGTCTATATAAATTCTTTATATTAATCATGGTAACTGGGGGGCGTTAATTATTTTAAACAATTTTATTTCTCACCTTAATTAAGTATTTTAGCACTTAGCCACTTAGGCACTTGGTTTTAAATTTTAATGTCCTGGGGACATTTGTATGCAATAGTTTATGATACACATGACGTGCAATTAACCCACACCATGGGGGTACATTTATAGAAATATATCTTTAATCCTAATTGGGATTCCTATAAAGAAGAAGTTTAGAATTTATATACACCAGAAGGGTAATATAAAAAAAAAGGGCGTGGCAAGAGACCTTTATGTATTTGTATACTATTGTATATGTAATTTGTCTTGTGGAACATGTTATGTCTGTATATTTCTGTGTACATTTTGGGGGATATATATATATATATATATAAATATTATGCATTGCTGTACTTTTGGTGGGATATAGGGATTTATTATTAGAATTTATATACACCAGTAGACGAGTATTCTATCTCAATAATCGTGGCTGATCATTTCTTTAAATTAATTATTTTATTTAACAAGTATAGTAAGTGTCACCTTTAAAGTTCATTTAAATTGGATGAGTAATTATTTTAATTATTAATAGTAACTGTGAATGAAATCATTTACCTTCATCAATTTATATACTGCATTTTAAAAGAAACATATGATATACATTTTATATTTTAATAAATAGTTTAATGGGAGTTTTATTTTGAGGTTAATGATTATTTTAAATTTTCAAATCATTGATGGTGACATAGCAATTATTTTCGTGGATTCAGTTAATATTTTTCAGGTGGCCTTGTTGAGAGGGTATACTTCTTTAGTTAACCATTTAAAAGGGGAATTATAAATCACTGTTGTTTTTTTTGTTATTTTTATTATGAGATAGAATAATAAAATGGGATTGTTAATTATTTAATTCTTGAGTTTTTATTGCAAGTCCCGTCTTACTGGATCCAGCGCAATTTTTAGCTTCTCTAGGCCTTAGCCTAGTTTTAATTAACTTGTAACCCCTCTTTACAAAAAGAAATATTCTTTTTGTTTTAACTACTCAAAACGAAGTAGGGGTTTCACCACCCCCTAAACCCTGTCCCATACCATCTGTACAGTTACATATTTTTCTAGCAAATTCCTTGTGTTTCAGTGTGTGTGTGTGTGTGTGTGTGTGTGTGTGTGTGTGTGTGTGTGTGTGTGTGTGTGTGTGTGTGTGTGTGTGTGTGTGTGTGTGTGTGTGTGTGTGTGTGTGTGTGTGTGTGCGTGTGCATCCTTTTAAACTTACCCTACTTACTCTCCACACACATGGGTCAGTCACACACCCTTATTTTAACCATCCAATTAGTACTATGCAAATAATTCTTAATCTTATCTATCTGTCCTCTATCATTTACTTCTTAATCATGTTATAAAATATTTCTTCATTATCAAATTTAATTTTAATATTAATTAAATTGTCTAACCCTTTTTCTCTTTCTTTTAATATTTCTAACTCCTCTCTAAGCTTCCTTTCAACTGTGTTATTTACTACTTTTACAATTTCGTATTCTTCCAAAGGATTAACAAACTTATGGTTGTCTTCTATGAAATGTCTTGCATATAACAAATTGGTTGTTCTATTACCTTCTCCACGTTTGTGGTCAGACAACCTGCATACGAATTTTCGTCCTGTCTCACCTAGGTACACTTTGTTGCAGTCTTTACATTTTAATTTATAAATTCCGCTTTTCTGTAATACTGGAATTTTTTCTATATTCTTATTCCTTATCTTATCAAATACCGTTTCACATTTTTTAATAGCTATATCTACTCCATATTTATTAAAACATTTTATAATTTTTCTAGTATGTGAACCTATGTATGTCAATGACCCTGCATAATTCTTTTGTTCTGGTTCTATTTTAGCTTTTTGTATGTTAACCCTTTTCATAACTTTATCCACTATGTTGGTGTTATAATTATTATTCCTTACAATTCCCTTTATCGTTTTTAACTCCCTAACTTTTGATTCGGTCTCTTTTAAACACTTCTGAGCTCTATAACAAAATGTATTGATTGCCACCATTTTATATCTATATGGGTGGTAAGACTCTCTTGGTATAATTATATCAGAATACGCCTCTTTCCTAAATATCCCAAACTGTAGTTTCTCATTATCCTTAATTTCTATGTTCAAATCTAAGTAATTTATTTTCTTACCTCCTATCTCTTCTTTAAATTGTAAGTTTTTATCCTTATTATTTACCTCATTTATAAACTCATGCACTTCTTCTATGCTTCCTTCCCAAATTACTAATACATCATCAACGTATCTAGACCATAATTTTATATTGTCTTTATACTTAGTGGAAGTTATTAATTGCTTTTCAAAATCATTCATGTATATTTCAGCAAGAATAGGGGATAATGAAGACCCCATAGGTAAACCTTTTTTCTGTATATAAAACTTGTTATTAAACCTAAAATAGTTCTGATTTACACATTCTTTAATTACTTTCATCAACTGCTTTTTATACCTGTATTCTCCCATTTTATTATCGTTTATTAACTTAATAACTTTATTTACTGTGATATTGGTAAACATGTCCTTAACATCCAGTGATATCAATTTTGTATTTACATTAATCCTAATATTTTCTAATTTTTCTATCAATTTTACATTATTCTCTATATTGTATTTTGTCCCAAATTCATATTTCTCTCTCAGTACTCTGCTAACTTCCTTTGATAATTTATAAATAGGTGCATTAATAAAAGAAACAATCGGTCTAATTGGTTTCCCTTCTTTATGTATCTTAACCTGACTTTTAAAAGTTGGTGCTGTTGGATTACTTTCCAATAAATACTTTTTCTTATTTTCTTCTATAAATGTTATCTGTTTCATCATTTGTTTTATCCTTGACTGGTACTTACTTGTATAATCATACTTTATTTCCTCGTATGGTCCTTCCCTTATAAATTCTTCCGTTTTCTTTATATATTCGTCCTTTCTCAGTAGTACCATTGTATTTCCTTTGTCCGCCTTCGTAACTATAATATCATTTTTCTTTATTTTATTCTTTAGTTTAGTTACAGTTGATTTGATTTTTTGTTCATTTTTTGAATTATACAAACTTTTCTTAAATATTTTATCTACTACATTCCCTACTTCCCACCGTATTCTTTTTTTATCATTTTCATTTCCTAGTTTTTGTATTATGCTTTCGCATTCAATAATCGTTTTTTCTTTATTTAATTCTGGTGGCGGTGCGTATTTTAAGCCTTTTGCTAACATTTCTTTTTCTTCTGTATTGAAATTCACCTCTGTAAGGTTTATTACTCTTTTTTCATAGTTATTCTTAGAGAGGTGTTCCTTTTTTACTTCGTTCTTTCTTATTAATTTATTTAACTTATCTACCATTTTTTTATTTTTATTTTCCAATTTCTTTTCTACGTACCCCAAACCAAAATTATATAATATTTCTTCTAACTCTACATACGAGTATATTCTTAACAATTCTATGTGTCTGTCATATAATTCCCTATTATATCTATTGATTAAGCCGTAGAGTGACCTTATTTCCAGTTTTATCCACAACTTCTCGCTTTGTTCTTTTACTTTTTTGGCTACACTGTTCTTATTTTTAATTTTAACTTGAGCGTACTTTGGGATGACATTATTATCCAGACATTGTTTATTAAACCATATTTTACTTAAAACCCTCTTCAATTTAACTTTTAACTTAAGATATTTAAAAACTTTACTTACCTTATTGTTGTCGTTTATTACCTCATTGTTGTTGCCCATTACCTGTAGTCGATTGCACATCTTAACAGACGTTTAATGAATAAATTTGTGTTAGTGGTTGAAATCACAATCAGAATGATCACAGTTGCACACCACTATATAAAAATTATCCCGATTTGTGCTTTCAAGCCTCACAGCCCATCGTCAGATCGGAATAGGCAGAAATTATTTTAAAAACAAACCCTTCACCCCTCTCCCCCACCCTGCTCACACACAACAAGCTATAATATAAATGACCCTTCCCCACCCCCTAAACCCTGTCCCACACCATCTGTACAGTTACATATTTTTCTAGCAAATTCCTTGTGTTTCAGTGTGTGTGTGTGTGTGTGTGTGTGCGCGCGCGCGCGCGCGCGTGTGCATCCTTTTAAACTTACCCTACTTCCTCTCCACACACATGGGTCAGTCACACACCCTTATTTTAACCATCCAATTAGTACTATGCAAATAATTCTTAATCTTATCTATCTGTCCTCTATCATTTACTTCTTAATCATGTTATAAAATATTTCTTCATTATCAAATTTAATTTTAATATTAATTAAATTGTCTAACCCTTTTTCTCTTTCTTTTAATATTTCTAACTCCTCTCTAAGCTTCCTTTCAACTGTGTTATTTACTACTTTTACAATTTCGTATTCTTCCAAAGGATTAACAAACTTATGGTTGTCTTCTATGAAATGTCTTGCATATAACAAATTGGTTGTTCTATTACCTTCTCCACGTTTGTGGTCAGACAACCTGCATACGAATTTTCGTCCTGTCTCACCTAGGTACACTTTGTTGCAGTCTTTACATTTTAATTTATAAATTCCGCTTTTCTGTAATACTGGAATTTTTTCTATATTCTTATTGCTTATCTTATCAAATACCGTTTCACATTTTTTAATAGCTATATCTACTCCATATTTATTAAAACATTTTATAATTTTTCTAGTATGTGAACCTATGTATGTCAATGACCCTGCATAATTCTTTTGTTCTGGTTCTATTTTAGCTTTTTGTATGTTAACCCTTTTCATAACTTTATCCACTATGTTGGTCTTATAATTATTATTCCTTACAATTCCCTTTATCATTTTTAACTCCCTAACTTTTGATTCGGTCTCTTTTAAACACTTCTGAGCTCTGTAACAAAATGTATTGATTGCCACCATTTTATATCTATATGGGTGGTAAGACTCTCTTGGTATAATTATATCAGAATACGACTCTTTCCTAAATATCCCAAACTGTAGTTTCTCATTATCCTTAATTTCTATGTTCAAATCTAAGTAATTTATTTTCTTACCTCCTATCTCTTCTTTAAATTGTAAGTTTTTATCCTTATTATTTACCTCATTTATAAACTCATGCACTTCTTCTATGCTTCCTTCCCAAATTACTAATACATCATCAACGTATCTAGACCATAATTTTATATTGTCTTTATACTTAGTGGAAGTTATTAATTGCTTTTCAAAATCATTCATGTATATTTCAGCAAGAATAGGGGATAATGAAGACCCCATAGGTAAACCTTTTTTCTGTATATAAAACTTGTTATTAAACCTAAAATAGTTCTGATTTACACATTCTTTAATTACTTTCATCAACTGCTTTTTATACCTGTATTCTCCCATATTATTATCGTTTATTAACTTAATAACTTTATTTACTGTGATATTGGTAAACATGTCCTTAACATCCAGTGATATCAATTTTGTATTTACATTAATCCTAATATTTTCTAATTTTTCTATCAATTTTACATTATTCTCTATATTGTATTTTGTCCCAAATTCATATTTCTCTCTCAGTACTCTGCTAACTTCCTTTGATAATTTATAAATAGGTGCATTAATAAAAGAAACAATCGGTCTAATTGGTTTCCCTTCTTTATGTATCTTAACCTGACTTTTAAAAGTTGGTGCTGTTGGATTACTTTCCAATAAATACTTTTTCTTATTTTCTTCTATAAATGTTATCTGTTTCATCATTTGTTTTATCCTTGACTGGTACTTACTTGTATAATCATACTTTATTTCCTCGTATGGTCCTTCCCTTATAAATTCTTCCGTTTTCTTTATATATTCGTCCTTTCTCAGTAGTACCATTTGTAACCATTCGTGACGTCTGCCTCGTTCAAGCCCCGCGATGGAAGCCACTTTGTAACAAGATGACCTCTATGGGGTTCTGCCTTCTTCCTTAAAACCCCGTGTTGGGTTCGTCACTTTGTAAGAAGACCCTATATATGGCTGTAATCTGATCAAGCCCCACTGTTTGGGCTAGCCACTTGGTCACCAGACCGCTGTATGCCGGTCGTTACAAAAGAATAAAAATAAAATGGAAAATTCAATAATAATAGAATTTTCAAATAATAAAATA
Source organism: Magicicada septendecula (assembly GCA_034769895.1). Taxonomy (NCBI): domain Eukaryota; kingdom Metazoa; phylum Arthropoda; class Insecta; order Hemiptera; family Cicadidae; genus Magicicada; species Magicicada septendecula. The sequence continues at coordinate 714,257,933 of CM068367.1, read as the reverse complement.
ATTTTGTTTATGTTTATAGAGGTATGTATAATAGATAAATCTGTTTTTTAAAAGGTTCTGGTAAAATTTTAATAACAGGTAGGTATTTATTGACCGTCGAGCACTTCTTGAAGATTTGCACCAAGTCTGGAGTTAAATAGATTAACTCCAGGTAACAATCGATTGGTGACTTTTCTGACTGGTCCAATATCTTGTTCAAAATAGAATATATTCTTCTCACGTAATGCCTTCAGCCTTATAAATACCCTTAAATTACCCTGTGAAATAAGTACAGATACAAAATAATGGAAATATAAAGATTTATTGACAATTTTAAATAAATAATCGATATTTTATCGATGGAGAGCAATTATCGACTCTGTCTCAGGAATTATCGATTGTGTCATACAGAACAAAATTTTATGTTATATTATATTAAAAGACAGGTTCTTTGAGCGATTAGGATTAATAGTCAGAGAAGGGTGACGAGAAAGTATAACATTAACAATTAAAGATATTAATACAATAATTACTATTCAATAGTATTTAAATAATTCCACTATGTAATGTAATGAATGCTGTCAAACCATACGCAGAAGATGATGTCACTGCCGGATAACGAATGCCAGCTCTGTAGAATTAAAAGATGGCCGCTACTATTTCTTGCGTAGTTACTGTGAATTCGGCATGTCCCAAAATCACGACGAAATTACCTTTGTGAATGTCTAAAATCTTCCCGCACTGGTGTAATATGTCTGTTAATCTGTTTGGTGTATTCTGATGAAGTGTTCCATGTAAAACTTGTGTTAGTTAGTTTATTTTCTATGTGTTCAACTTCTACGGTTAAGTTTTCAAGTTATGGTTAGGAATTTCAGAATGAATCAGTTTAATTATAATGTTTTACTTGTTTCTTTCACTCGTATTATAGAGTTAAGTGTTTGTTTTCACTATTGTCATGAATGTATTAACAACTCTAGCTTTAAAAAGTGTCTAAACCGTTTAACTCTCGTTCACTGATTTCAATGGCTAAACGCTAGTACCATCTTTCTCGATTTTAAAGAAACGTTCTTTTACACAACTGTCCAGCTTGATATTCAACAAAAGACTAATTAACTTGGTCATAAATCTTGCCCAGTTAATCCTTGAAAAAGTATTGTTAACATTTTTCGACTTCCATACACATTAGAAAATATTACATTATATATGGAATTTTTCTATTTTATTCCTTACTTTTATGAATTACTAACCTTATTATTGGTTTAATCATCTCATTCCCTTTAAATTGATGTATTATAGTCCATATCTGTAGACATTTTGTGGAAATTAACAAATTTTGTTCACACTTTGGAAATATAGGCTCAAAATTGGATTTCCGTCTTTATACAAAATTCCTTCCATTTTAAATATTATTAATACTATTATAATAAATTTTAATTAGTCATATTACTCTCCCTTTCCTTAAATACATATAAATTACACCTTTGAACTGGTTTTTTGTGTTAATTTGTAAATTTGACATTGCTCTTTAAAATTAATTAATTTATATATTTTGACAATTTACAAAATGTTAAGGTATATTTCCTTATTGTCATTTTAATTCATAGGATCATTCCTAGTAGTGGTTAATTGTGTTATCTTATATAAATCTGGGTAGTTTACAGGATTTATAAGTGAATTATACTATTTTATATTGGTTCTCTGATTTCACCAAATGGCCTAGATTTTAGAATTTTATATTTCTTTCTTTCTCAAATAATTTAAACTTAATTCCTCCTCTGACTTTACATAATTACAATTATATCAAAATAACATGATTTATAACTTATTGTATTGTGTAGTAGTTAATTAACATTACATATTTAAAATAAATAATTATGAACATGGTTCAGCAATCTGCACAATTGAACACATTGCAGATATGGTTTGAACATATATCTTTCAACTATTTTTGAGCTAACATTGCATACCTTTTAGAACATTATTACTGGTATGTAGGTTATTATTTATCAAACCTAATTCTTTTTAAAACACATAACATAAATCTTATTTTCTAATAAACCTTACAAATACATTTATTTAACACATTGATTTTAGGATTGTGGAATAACAGTCTATTTAAACATGTTACACTTATTCATACTATATTAGTACCAGTCCTTTCTGGTTCAAACCATTACTACTGTGATCCCCCACATCAGCAAACATTAATTCCCATACTCTATTTATTATCATTTTTTACAAATGTCTTGTAAATAAAGATTTACATTAAAATAATAAAATACTGGAAACCTTCCATTTTATTATTTTATTATGCTGTTTATTATTTAGATTTTAAGGTTGTGATATAGCATACTACTAAGTTATAGTATCACCAACTTTAAGTTTATTGCTTTTTTTTTTTTTTAAAAAACACTTACACAAATTCACTTTCACTGTTGGTTCTGATATTTTGAGTCTTATTATCTCAGACCAGACCTTTAGTAATCATGGACCGTTAAGACTAGTTTATTTCTTTATTACACAATAGCTTTAGTCGGTGCACTTCTTATAATGCTATACAGCACTTTAGTTTTCTCAATAATTACATTTTATTAGATTTTGGGTATGTTATACTTTCTTTTGCATAGTTTTTGTGGGTTTGGGATTGATAGTAGTTTATATAATAATAGGTTTTACTACGGTGTTTCTTTCATACTATTTCTTCCTCTCCTTCGGTCTTCCTTCTTGTCCTTCTTCATATCTTCCTTCTGGTATTCATTCTTGTCCCTCTTCTAGTCTTCATTCTTGTCCCTCGTCTAGTCTTCACTCTTCTGTTCTTCCTTCCTCATTCTTGGGTAAACCAAGGTACTTGGTGTTATCACGACTGAGGTTTAGTTTGGAGTATTTAATCTATTCACTGAACTGACTTTATTCTTCTATTTAGGTTTCAGGGTATTGTTTTCTTCCTGTTCACAAACTTTATTCCTTCCTCTTCTTGTTTTTTGGGGTATTTTGGTCTTCACCACCCTTTAATTGAGTCTCTTTTTCTTTGATATAGTCTTATATAACTGGTTTACTGCTCTGAGCTTCCTGGGTAACTTACTGGTATTATATTATGAGTTGATGAGTTGCTTCAATACTTTCTTTGGTTTCTTTTAACAGTGGTTTTTAAATATTATGTAGTGAGGATTTTTATCTTATTGTGGTTCATTCCTCTGATTTATTTAAATGTCATTCAATATTATTATAACATTTGTTGGTGTAATTAAACTTTATGATTTAACTTGACTTAAAATGTAGTGGATTTTCTGTCACGCTACACATTGTATTTCCTTTGTCCGCCTTCGTAACTATAATATCATTTTTCTTTATTTTATTCTTTAGTTTAGTTACAGTTGATTTGATTTTTTGTTCATTTTTTGAATTATACAAACTTTTCTTAAATATTTTATCTACTACATTCCCTACTTCCCACCGTATTCTTTTTTTATCATTTTCATTTCCTAGTTTTTGTATTATGCTTTCGCATTCAATAATCGTTTTTTCTTGATTTAATTCTGGTGGCGGTGCGTATTTTAAGCCTTTTGCTAACATTTCTTTTTCTTCTGTATTGAAATTCACCTCTGTAAGGTTTATTACTCTTTTTACTTCCATATTCCTTAAGGAATGGAAGTATGGTGATGGCAAAAAAAATCGTGATCGAGATTATTGCAGATTCTGATTCTACTACACTCAAAACATGAAAAAAAGTCGTTTTCCGAAAAGTGTCTGTGTGTCTGTCTGTCTGTCTATCTGTCTGTCTGTCTGTCTGTGTGTCTGTAGATTTTTTTCTATGGCAAACGATAACTGCCGCAAATTCAAACAGAATCAAATAATTTTTTGCATACAGCCCGGTTTTGCAGAGTTCTCGCGACCTATTGTTTTTGGTGAAGATCGGTTGAGGGAAAGGGGTAGTTTACCTGCAACGGTTTTTTTTTAGCAAGGGTAATTTTGTTTGTTTGGCAAACGATAACAGCCGCAAATTCAAACAGAATCAAATAATGTTTCGCATACAGCCCTGAATTGTAGAGCTCTCAAGACCTATTGTTTTTGGTCAAGATCGGTTAAGGGAAAGGGGTAGTTTACCTGTGACGTTTTCTGTTTTAACAAGGGTATTTCCTATGGCAAACGATAACAGCCGCAAATTCAAACAGAATGAAAAGATTATTTGCATACAGCCCTAAATTGTAGAGTTCTCAAGACATTTTGTTTTTGGTGAAGATCGGTTAAGGGAAAGGGGTAGTTTACCTACAACGTTTTTTTAACAAGGGTATTTTCTATGGCAAACGATAACAGCCGCAAATTCAAACAGAATCAAATAATTTTCTGCATACAGCCCTGATTTGTAGAGTACTCAAGACCTATTGTTTTTGGTGAAGATCGGTTGAGGGGAAGGGGTAGTTTACCAGCAACGTTTTTTATCATGCGTATTTTCTATGGCAAACGACAACTGCCGCAAATTCAAACAGAATCAAATAATTTTTTGCATACAGCCCTGATTTGTAGAGTACTCGCGACCTATTGTTTTTGGTGAAGATCGGTTAAGGGGAAGGGGTAGTTTACCTGCAACGGTTTTTTTTAACAAGGGAAATTTTTTTTTTTGGCAAACGATAACAGCCGCAAATTCAAACAGAATCAAATAATGTTTCGCATACAGCCCTGAATTGTAGATTTCTCAAGACCTATTGTTTTTGGTGAAGATCGGTTGAGGGAAAGGAGTAGTTTACCTGCAACGTTTTTTTAACAAGGGTATTTTCTATGGCAAACGATAACAGCCGCAAATTCAAACAGAATCAAATAATGTTTTGCATACAGTCCTGATATGTAGAGTACTCAAGACCTATTGTTTTTGGTGAAGATCGGTTGAGGGAAAGGGGTAGTTTACCAGCAACGGTTTTTTTATCAAGGGAAATTTTTTTTTTGCCAAACGATAACAGCCGCAAATTCAAACAGAATCAAATAATGTTTCGCATACAGCCCTGAATTATAGGGTTCTCAAGATCTGTTGATTTTGGTGATGATCGGTTAAGGGAAAGGGGTAGTTTACCTGTAACGTTTTCTGTTTGAACAAGGGTATTTCCTATGGCAAACGATAACAGCCGTAAATTCAAACAGAATCAAAAGGTTATTTGCATACAGCCCTAAATTGTAGATTTCTCAAGACCTATTGTTTTTGGTGAAGATCGGTTAAGGGAAAGGGGTAGTTTACCTACAACGTTTTTTTAACAAGGTTATTTTCTATGGCAAACGATAACAGCGGCAAATTCAAACATAATCAAATAATTTTCTGCATACAGCCCTGGTTTGTAGAGTACTCAAGACCTTTTGTTTTTGGTGAAGATCGGTTGAGGGGAAGGGGTAGTTTACGTGCAACGTTTGTTATAAAGCGTATTGTCTATGGCAAACGATAACTGCCGCAAATTCAAACAGAATCAAATAATTTTTTGCATACATAAGTGAATTGTAGAGGACTCAAGGCCATTAGATTTTGGTGAAGATCGGTTAAGGGGAAGGGGTAGTTTACCTGCAACCTTTTACGTTTTAACAAGAGTAAAGTACTTGAAAATTCATTTAAACTTTTTCAAACAATGGTAATTGTTAAAAATAAAATAATTTTGTTGCCAGGCAATAAAATTATAATTTTTTCATTTTAATGTAAATTATGTATATATTAGAAAATATATCGTGCTTAGCAGGCAAGCATATTTCAGATTATAAGTCTTAGAATATGGAAGTCATGTATGGTTCTCCATACCGATATTTTCATAGTTATTCTTAGAGAGGTGTTCCTTTTTTACTTCGTTCTTTCTTATTAATTTATTTAACTTATCTACCATTTTTTTATTTTTATTTTCCAATTTCTTTTCTACGTACCCCAAACCAAAATTATATAATATTTCTTCTAACTCTACATACGAGTATATTCTTAACAATTCTATGTGTCTGTCATATAATTCCCTATTATATCTATTGATTAAGCCGTAGAGTGACCTTATTTCCAGTTTTATCCACAACTTCTCGCTTTGTTCTTTTACTTTTTTGGCTACACTGTTCTTATTTTTAATTTTAACTTGTTCGTACTTTGGGATGACATTATTATCCAGACATTGTTTATTAAACCATATTTTACTTAAAACCCTCTTCAATTTAACTTTTAACTTAAGATATTTAAAAACTTTACTTACCTTATTGTTGTCGTTTATTACCTCATTGTTGTTGCCCATTACCTGTAGTCGATTGCACATCTTAACAGACGTTTAATGAATAAATTTGTGTTAGTGGTTGAAATCACAATCAGAATGATCACAGTTGCACACCACTATATAAATATCGGTATGGAGAACTATACATGACTTCCATATTCTAAGATTTATATTTAAAATCATTTTCAGCCAAACAGCCAGGCTGTGTCTTACCTGCCTTTTTATTGCTGTATTAAATGAAAAATATTATGTTACATTAAAATAAAAAATTATAATTTTATTGCCTGGCAACAAAATTATTTTATTTTTAACAATTACCATTGTTTCAAAAAGTTTAAATAAATTTTCAAGTATTTTACTCTTGTTAAAACGTAAAAGGTCTGTTTGAATTTGCGGCTGTTATCGTTTGCCATAGGAAATACCCTTGTTAAAACATAAAACGTTACAGGTAAACTACCCCTTCCCCTTAACCGATCTTCACCAAAATCGAAAGTCATTGAGACCTCTACAATTCAGGGACGTATGCAAAAAATTATTTGATTCTGTTTGAATTTGCGGCTGTTATCGTTTGCCATAGAAAATACGCTTGATAAAAAAACGTTGCAGGTAAACTACCCCTTCCCCTTAACCGATCTTCACCAAAAACAATAGGTCTTGAGTACTCTACAAACCAGGGCTGTATGCAAAACATTATTTGATTCTGTTTGAATTTGCGGCTGTTATCGTTTGCCATAGAAAATACCTTTGTTAAAAACACGTTGCAGGTAAACTACCCCTTTCCCTCAACCGATCTTCACCAAAAACAATAGGTCTTGAGAACTCTACAATTTAGGGCTGTATGCAAATAATCTTTTGATTCTGTTTGAATTTGCGGCTGTTATCGTTTGCCATAGGAAATACCCTTGTTAAAACATAAAACGTTACAGGTAAACTACCCCTTTCCCTTAACCGATCTTCACCAAAAACAACAGGTCTTGAGTACTCTACAAATGGGGTCCGTATGCAAAACATTATTTGATTCTGTTTGAATTTGCGGCTTTTATCGTTTGCCATATAAAATACCCTTGTTAAAAAAACGTTGCAGGTAAACTACCCCTTTCCCTCAACCGAACTTCACCAAAAACAATAGGTCTTGAGAACTTTACAATTTAGGGCTGTATGCAAATAATCTTTTGATTCTGTTTGAATTTGCGGCTGTTATCGTTTGCCATAGGAAATACCCTTGTTAAAACATAAAACGTTACAGGTAAACTACCCCTTTCCCTTAACCGATCTTCACCAAAATCAACAGATCTTGAGAACTCTACAATTCAGGGCTGTATGCGAAACATTATTTGATTCTGTTTGAATTTGCGGCTGTTATCGTTTGCCAAACAAACAAAATTACCCTTGCTAAAAAAAAACCGTTGCAGGTAAACTACCCCTTTCCCTAAACCGATCTTCACCAAAAACAATAGGTCGCGAGTACTCTGCAAATCAGGGCTGCATGCAAAAAATTATTTGATTCTGTTTGCATTTGCGGCAGTTATCGTTTGCCATAGAAAAAAAATCTATAGACACACAGACAGACAGACAGACAGACAGACAGACACTTTTCGGAAAACGACTTTTTTTCATGTTTTGAGTGTAGTAGAATCAGAATCTGCAATAATCTCGAACACGATTTTTTTTGCCATCACCATACTTCCATTCCTTAAGGAATATGGAAGTAAAATTATCCCGATTAGCGCTTTCAAGCCTCACAGCCCATCGTCAGATCGGAATAGGCAGAAATTATTTTAAAAACAAACCCTTCACCCCTCTCCCCACGCTGCTCACACACAACAAGCTATAATATAAATGACCCTTCCCCACCCCCTAAACCCTGTCCCACACCATCTGTACAGTTACATATTTTTCTAGCAAATTCCTTGTGTTTCAGTGTGTGTGTGTGTGTGTGTGTGCATCCTTTTAAACTTACCCTACTTACTCTCCACACACATGGGTCAGTCACACACCCTTATTTTAACCATCCAATTAGTACTATGCAAATAATTCTTAATCTTATCTATCTGTCCTCTATCATTTACTTCTTAATCATGTTATAAAATATTTCTTCATTATCAAATTTAATTTTAATATTAATTAAATTGTCTAACCCTTTTTCTCTTTCTTTTAATATTTCTAACTCCTCTCTAAGCTTCCTTTCAACTGTGTTATTTACTACTTTTACAATTTCGTATTCTTCCAAAGGATTAACAAACTTATGGTTGTCTTCTATGAAATGTCTTGCATATAACGAATTGGTTGTTCTATTACCTTCTCCACGTTTGTGGTCAGACAACCTGCATACGAATTTTCGTCCTGTCTCACCTAGGTACACTTTGTTGCAGTCTTTACATTTTAATTTATAAATTCCGCTTTTCTGTAATACTGGAATTTTTTCTATATTCTTATTCCTTATCTTATCAAATACCGTTTCACATTTTTTAATAGCTATAGCTACTCCATATTTATTAAAACATTTTATAATTTTTCTAGTATGTGAACCTATGTATGTCAATGACCCTGCATAATTCTTTTGTTCTGGTTCTCTTTTAGCTTTTTGTATGTTAACCCTTTTCATAACTTTATCCACTATGTTGGTCTTATAATTATTATTCCTTACAATTCCCTTTATCGTTTTTAACTCCCTAACTTTTGATTCGGTCTCTTTTAAACACTTCTGAGCTCTGTAACAAAATGTATTGATTGCCGCCATTTTATATCTATATGGGTGGTAAGACTCTCTTGGTATAATTATATCAGAATACGACTCTTTCCTAAATATCCCAAACTGTAGTTTCTCATTATCCTTAATTTCTATGTTCAAATCTAAGTAATTTATTTTCTTACCTCCTATCTCTTCTTTAAATTGTAAGTTTTTATCCTTATTATTTACCTCATTTATAAACTCATGCACTTCTTCTATGCTTCCTTCCCAAATTACTAATACATCATCAACGTATCTAGACCATAATTTTATATTGTCTTTATACTTAGTGGAAGTTATTAATTGCTTTTCAAAATCATTCATGTATATTTCAGCAAGAATAGGGGATAATGAAGACCCCATAGGTAAACCTTTTTTCTGTATATAAAACTTGTTATTAAACCTAAAATAGTTCTGATTTACACATTCTTTAATTACTTTCATCAACTGCTTTTTATACCTGTATTCTCCCATATTATTATCGTTTAATAACTTAATAACTTTATTTACTGTGATATTGGTAAACATGTCCTTAACATCCAGTGATATCAATTTTGTATTTACATTAATCCTAATATTTTCTAATTTTTCTATCAATTTTACATTATTCTCTATATTGTATTTTGTCCCAAATTCATATTTCTCTCTCAGTACTCTGCTAACTTCCTTTGATAATTTATAAATAGGTGCATTAATAAAAGAAACAATCGGTCTAATTGGTTTCCCTTCTTTATGTATCTTAACCTGACTTTTAAAAGTTGGTGCTGTTGGATTACTTTCCAATAAATACTTTTTCTTATTTTCTTCTATAAATGTTATCTGTTTCATCATTTGTTTTATCCTTGACTGGTACTTACTTGTATAATCATACTTTATTTCCTCGTATGGTCCTTCCCTTATAAATTCTTCCGTTTTCTTTATATATTCGTCCTTTCTCAGTAGTACCATTGTATTTCCTTTGTCCGCCTTTTTTTCATCATTCTTTTTTTATCATTTTCATTTCCTAGTTTTTGTATTATGCTTTCGCATTCAATAATCGTTTTTTCTTGATTTAATTCTGGTGGCGGTGCGTATTTTAAGCCTTTTGCTAACATTTCTTTTTCTTCTGTATTGAAATTCACCTCTGTAAGGATAATGAGAAACTACAGTTTGGGATATTTAGGAAAGAGTCGTATTCTGATATAATTATACCAAGAGAGTCTTACCACCCATATAGATATAAAATGGCGGCAATCAATACATTTTGTTACAGAGCTCAGAAGTGTTTAAAAGAGACCGAATCAAAAGTTAGGGAGTTAAAAACGATAAAGGGAATTGTAAGGAATAATAATTATAAGACCAACATAGTGGATAAAGTTATGAAAAGGGTTAACATACAAAAAGCTAAAATAGAACCAGAACAAAAGAATTATGCAGGGTCATTGACATACATAGGTTCACATACTAGAAAAATTATAAAATGTTTTAATAAATATGGAGTAGATATAGCTATTAAAAAATGTGAAACGGTATTTGATAAGATAAGGAATAAGAATATAGAAAAAATTCCAGTATTACAGAAAAGCGGAATTTATAAATTAAAATGTAAAGACTGCAACAAAGTGTACCTAGGTGAGACAGGACGAAAATTCGTATGCAGGTTGTCTGACCACAAACGTGGAGAAGGTAATAGAACAACCAATTCATTATATGCAAGACATTTCATAGAAGACAACCATAAGTTTGTTAATCCTTTGGAAGAATACGAAATTGTAAAAGTAGTAAATAACACAGTTGAAAGGAAGCTTAGAGAGGAGTTAGAAATATTAAAAGAAAGAGAAAAAGGGTTAGACAATTTAATTAATATTAAAATTAAATTTGATAATGAAGAAATATTTTATAACATGATTAAGAAGTAAATGATAGAGGACAGATAGATAAGATTAAGAATTATTTGCATAGTACTAATTGGATGGTTAAAATAAGGGTGTGTGACTGACCCATGTGTGTGGAGAGGAAGTAGGGTAAGTTTAAAAGGATGCACACACACACACACACACACACACACACACACTGAAACACAAGGAATTTGCTAGAAAAGTATGTAACTGTACAGATGGTGTGGGACAGGGTTTAGGGGGTGGGGAAGGGTCATTTATATTATAGCTTGTTGTGTGTGAGCAGGGTGGGGGAGAGGGGTGAAGGGTTTGTTTTTAAAATAATTTCTGCCTATTCCGATCTGACGATGGGCTGTGAGGCTTGAAAGCGCTAATCGGGATAATTTTTATATAGTGGTGTGCAACTGTGATCATTCTGAAAATACCCTTGATAAAACAAAAAACGTGGCTGGTAAACTACCCCTTTCCTTTAAACGATCTTAACCAAAAACAATAGGTCTTTAGTACTCAAGAAATCAGGGCTGTATGCAAAAACGTATTTGATTATGTTTGAATTTGCGGCTGTTATCGTTTGCCATAGAAAATACCCTTGTTAAAACATAAAACGTTGCAGGTAAACTACCCCTTTCCCTTAACCGATCTTTACCAAAATCAACAGATCTTGAGCACCCTACAATTCAGGGCTGTATGCGAAACATTATTTGATTCTGTTTGAATTTGCGGCTGTTATCGTTTGCCAAACAAACAAAATTACCCTTGATAAAAAAAAACCGTTGCGGGTAAACTACCCCTTTCCCTCAACCTATCTTCACCAAAAACAATAGGTCGCGAGTACTCTACAAATCAGGGCTGCATGCAAAAAATTATTTGATTCTGTTTGAATTTTCGGCTGTTATCGTTTGCCAAAGAAAAAAATCTATAGACACACAGACAGGCACACAGACACACACACACACACACACACACACGCACACACACACACTTTTCGAAAAACGACTTTTTTTCATGTTTTGAGTGTAGTACAATCAGAATCTGCAATAATCTCGAACACGATTTTTTTTGCCATCACTATACTTCCATTTCCTTAAGGAACGTGGAAGTAAAATATCGGTATGGAGAACCATACATGACTTCCATATTCTAAGATTTATATTTAAAATCATTTTCAGCCAAACAGCCAGGCTGTGTCTTACCTGCCTTTTTATTGCTGTATTAAATGAAAAATATTATATTACATTAAAATGAAAAAATTATAATTTTATTGCCTGGCAACAAAATTATTTTATTTTTAACAATTACCATTGTTTCAAAAAGTTTAAATAAATTTTCAAGTACTTTACTCTTGTTAAAACGTAAAAGGTTGCAGGTAAACTACCCCTTCCCCTTAACCGATCTTCACCAAAATCGAAAGTCACTGAGAACTCTACAATTCAGGGAGGTATGCAAAACATTATTTGATTCTGTTTGAATTTGCGGCTGTTATCGTTTGCCATAGAAAATACCCTTGTTAAAAAAACGTTGCCGGTAAACTACCCCTTTCCCTCAACCGATCTTCACCAAAAACAATAGGTCTTGAGAACTCTACAATTTAGGGATGTATGCAAATAATCTTTTGATTCTGTTTGAATTTGCGGCTGTTATTGTTTGCCATAGGAAATACACTTGTTAAAACATAAAACGTTACAGGTAAACTACCCCTTTCCCTTAACCGATCTTCACCAAAATCAACAGATCTTGAGAACTCTACAATTCAGGGCTGTTTGCGAAACGTTATTTGATTCTGTTTGAATTTGCGGCTGTTATCGTTTGCCATAGGAAATACCCTTGTTAAAACATAAAACGTTACAGGTAAACTACCCCTTTCCCTTAACCGATCTTCACCAAAATCAACAGATCTTGAGAGCTCTACAATTCAGGGCCGTATGCGAAACATTATTTGATTCTGTTTGAATTTGCGGCTGTTATCGTTTGCCAAACAAACAAAATTACCCTTGCTAAAAAAAAAACCGTTGCAGGTAAACTACCCCTTTCCCTCAACCGATCTTCACCAAAAACAAAATGTCGCGAGTACTCTGCAAATCAGGGCTGTATGCAAAAACTTATTTGATTCTGTTTGAATTTGCGGCAGTTATCGTTTGCCATAGAAAAAAAATCTACAGACACAGACAGACAGACAGACAGACACACACAGAGACACTTTTCGGAAAACGACTTTTTTTCATGTTTTGAGTGTAGTAGAATCAGAATCTGCAATAATCTCGAACACGATTTTTTTTGCCATCACCATACTACCATTCCTTGAGGAATATGGAAGTAAATATCGGTATGGAGAACCATACATGACTTCCATATTCTAAGATTTATATTTAAAATCATTTTCAGCCAAACAGCCAGGCTGTGTCTTACCTGCCTTTTTATTGCTGTATTAAATGAAAAATATTATATTACATTAAAATGAAAAAATTATAATTTTATTGCCTGGCAACAAAATTATTTTATTTTTAACAATTACCATTGTTTCAAAAAGTTTAAATAAATTTTCAAGTACTTTACTCTTGTTAAAACGTAAAAGGTTGCAGGTAAACTACCCCTTCCCCTTAACCGATCTTCACCAAAATCGAAAGTCATTGAGACCTCTACAATTCAGGGAGGTATGCAAAAAATTATTTGATTCTGTTTGAATTTGCGGCTGTTATCGTTTGCCATAGAAAATACGCTTGATAAAAAAACGTTGCAGGTAAACTACCCCTTCCCCTTAACCGATCTTCACCAAAAACAATAGGTCTTGAGTACTCTACAAATCAGGACTGTATGCAAAACATTATTTGATTCTGTTTGAATTTGCGGCTGTTATCGTTTGCCATAGAAAATACCCTTGTTAAAAAAACGTTGCAGGTAAACTACCCCTTTCCCTCAACCGATCTTCACCAAAAACAATAAGTCTTGAGAACTCTACAATTCAGGGCTGTATGCGAAACATTATTTGATTCTGTTTGAATTTGCGGCTGTTATCGTTTGCCAAAAAAAAAAAAATTTCCCTTGATAAAAAAAACCGTTGCAGGTAAACTACCCCTTCCCCTCAACCGATCTTCACCAAAAACAATAGGTCGCGAGTACTCTACAAATCAGGGCTGTATGCAAAAAATTATTTGATTCTGTTTGAATTTGCGGCAGTTGTCGTTTGCCATAGAAAATACGCATGATAAAAAACGTTGCTGGTAAACTACCCCTTCCCCTCAACCGATCTTCACCAAAAACAATAGGTCTTGAGTACTCTACAAATCAGGGCTGTATGCAGAAAATTATTTGATTCTGTTTGAATTTGCGGCTGTTATCGTTTGCCATAGAAAATTCCCTTGTTAAAAAAACGTTGTAGGTAAACTACCCCTTTCCCTTAACCGATCTTCACCAAAAACAAAAGGTATTGAGAACTCTACAATTTAGGGCTGTATGCAAACAATCTTTTCATTCTGTTTGAATTTGCGGCTGTTATCGTTTGCCATAGGAAATACCCTTGTTAAAACATAAAACGTTACAGGTAAACTACCCCTTTCCCTTAACCGATCTTCACCAAAAACAATAGGTCTTGAGAACGCTACAATTCAGGGCTGTATGCGAAACATTATTTGATTCTGTTTGAATTTGCGGCTGTTATCGTTTGCCAAACAAACAAAATTACCCTTGCTAAAAAAAAACCGTTGCAGGTAAACTACCCCTTTCCCTCAACCGATCTTCACCAAAAACAATAGGTCGCGAGAACTCTGCAAAACCGGTCTGTATGCAAAAAATTATTTGATTCTGTTTGAATTTGCGGCAGTTATCGTTTGCCATAGAAAAAAAATCTACAGACAGACAGACACACAGACAGACAGACACACAGACAGACAGACAGACACACAGACAGACACACAGACACTTTTCGGAAAACGACTTTTTTTCATGTTTTGAGTGTAGTAGAATAAGAATCTGCAATAATCTCGAACACGATTTTTTTTGCCATCACCATACTTCCATTCCTTAAGGAATATGGAAGTAAAATTACCCTTGATAAAAAACCGTTGCAAGTAAACTACCCCTTTCCCTTACCCGATCTTCACCAAAAACGACAGGTCTTAGGTACTCTACAATTCAGGCCTGTATGCAAACAATTATTTGATTCTGTTTGAATTTGCGGCTGTTATCGTTTGCCATACAAAATACCCTTGATAAAACAAAAAACGTGGCGGGTAAACTACCCCTTTCCCTTAAACGATCTTCACCAAAAACAACAGGTCTTTAGTACTCAAGAAATCAGGGCTGAATGCAAAAACGTATTTGATTCTGTTTGAATTTGCGGCTGTTATCGTTTGCCATAGAAAATAACCTTTTAAAACATAAAACGTTGCAGGTAAACTACCCGTTTCCCTTAACCGATCTTCACCAAAACCAACAAGTCTTGAGAACTCTACAATTCAGGGCAGTATGCAAAACATTATTTGATTATGTTTGAATTTGCGGCTTTTATCGTTTGCCATAGAAAATACCCTTGTTAAAACATAAAACGTTTCAGGTAAACTACCCCTTTCCCTTAACCGATCTTTACCAAAATCAACAGATCTTGAGAGCTCTGCAATTCAGGGCGGTAGACGAAATATTATTTGATTCTGTTTGAATTTGCGGCTGTTATCGTTTGCCAAACAAACAAAATTACCCTTGATAAAAAAAAACCGTTGCCGGTAAACTACCCCTTTCCTTCAACCGATCTTCACCAAAAACAATAGGTCCCGAGTACTCTATAAATCAGGGCTGTATGCAAAAAATTATTTGATTCTGTTTGAATTTGCGGCTGTTATCGTTTGCCATAAAAAAAATCTACAGACACACAGACACACAAACAGAGAGACACACAGACAGACACACAGACACTTTTCGAAAAATGACTTTTTTTCATGTTTTGAGTGTAGTACAATCAGAATCTGCAATAATCTCGAACACGATTTTTTTTGCCATCACCATACTTCCATTTCCTTAAGGAACATGGAAGTAAAAAATTACCCTTGATAAAAAAAATGCTGCTGGTAAACTACCCCTTTCCCTTAACCGATCTTCTTCGAAAACAATAGGTCTTGAGTACTCTACAATTCAGGGCTGTATGCAAGAAATTATTTGATTCTGTTTGAATTTGCGGCTGTTATCGTTTGCCATAGAAAATACCCTTGTTAAAACATAAAACGTAGCAGGTAAACTACCCCTTTCCCTTAACCGATCTTCACCAAAAACAATAGGTCTTGATTACTCTACATATCAGGGCTGTATGCAAAAACGTATTTGATTCTGTTTGAATTTGGCAAACTGAGTAGGCATTGAGATAACAGCGCCGCCTCCTGGCTGTGAATACCGCAACTAGCGGCTGGTGGGGCGTAGTATTAGCCATACACCGTCACACTAACACAAAAGTCGTGCGGTACGCCTTGGTCCTTAACGGACTGTTGAGCGGAGGTTTAATTTTATCGTTTGCCATAGAAAATACCCTGTTTAAAACATAAAACGTTGCATTTAAACTACCCCTTTCCCTTAACCGATCTTCACCAAAAACAACAGGTCTTGAGAACTCTACAATTCAGGGCTGTATGCGAAACATTATTTGATTCTGTTTGAATTTGCGGCTGTTATCGTTTGCCAAACAAACAAAATTACCCTTGATAAAAAAAACCGTTGCAGGTAAACTACCTCTTTCCCTTAACCGATCTTCACCAAAAACAATAGGTCTTGAGTACCGGTACTCTACAAATCAGAGCTGTATGCAAAAAATTATTTGATTCTGTTTGAATTTGCGGCTGTTGTCGTTTGCCATAGAAAAAAATCTACAGACAGACACACAGACACACACACACACACACACACACACACACTTTTCGAAAAATGACTTTTTTTTATGTTTTGAGTGTAGTACAATCAGAATCTGCAATAATCTCGAACACGATTTTTTTTGCCATCACCATACTTCCATTTCCTTAAGGAACATGGAAATAAAATATAACCTAAACAGTTTGCAGTAAAATTTCATTAGATTAAGCGGCCTATCAACTATTATCAGCCACTCTGTAGGTTATAACACAATATAATTTGTTTTTCAATTTACCAAGTTGGTGACAAGTATAATTTATTATAATCTGTATTATATATCTGCATAACACACGAGAATAAATGTAACATCAGTACGTAATGAATTTTGTTCATTTATTAAAAACAGCTTCGTCTCTTTGCGCAGAACGAAGTATTCAGGACCAAAAGTGGCTTCGTACTAGTTCGTAACTCGACATACTCCTGATACTAGTTGTTCCTTGTGTACCAGTGTTCCTCGTGATATGCCTAGTATTTCTAATACTCGTTTACTTGTTGTTTCTTGTGTACCGGTGATACCCCTAGTATTTGAAATACTCGATTACTTGTTGTTCCTTGTGTACCAGTGATACACCTAGTATTTGGCCTTGGCGTATTCATTTACTTGTTACTTGTGTATTCATTAGTTGGGTAGGGGCGTGCCTGGACTCGGAACAGCGAGGCCGCGAATAACAGGTATTTCAACTTTTCAGTTACTGTTACATCCGTTCCACAAAAATATCGTTCCAAAATACCTGTTACAGGTATATCGGCCCACCTCGGACGCAGACGCTAGTAAATAGAACATGTTGCTATTTTTTAATCGCTGCGATTTCTCAGTCGCACGTGAGTGCACTGGCGTTTAAAACTGTGTTAAATTTTTGCGATTAATCTGTCGTGCGACAAAAATCGCAAGTGTGCGCCTAGGAGAGGTGCGTTTACGAAAACTGGGTATAAGAATTGGAAGAACTGAAATTGTTTATGTTTATAGGGTTACAGTATATTTGTTCTAGATAAACATAACTGGAAGTACAACTTATGAAGAAATAGGCCTATTTGTTGATCATTCAAAAATGAAATTGTCTCTCGTTTACTAACTTAAGAATTATTACTAAACTTATTACTAACACAAAAGTTTGTTATTGGTAAAAACGTAAAAGTTTTACCTTATAGCCTGAACCAGTTTCGCTTATTATAAGCTTCGTCAGATGGTGCCACTGGGAACGCTGTACTCTTGTTCTTGGCGATGGCGTCGACTTTTGAAGGATCGATGTTGTGTGTGTGATATGTTCGAATAATACGTGTGATTTGAATTGTGTCTGTTCGTTTAGTATGTCGTTTTTGTGTGTTTCTATATTTCGAGTTGTACAAGAGTGTCTAGTTTTCGGCCTTTTGTGTGTACGTGTAGAATATCCATGTTGTGTTCGATGTTTGTGTATGTGTGGTTTGCTTCAATGAGGTGGTTTCAAAGGTGGATTCGGTAGTGGAGTGTAGTGCCTTTGTGTGTTCAGTGTATCTTTGTTTGAAGCAACGTCCCATCTGGCCTATGTAGAATTTGTTGCAATCTGAGCAATTTAGTTTGTAAACACCAGATAGATCAAATTTGTTTTGTGCTTTGTGAGTGTGTTCTGTTTTGTTTGCGATTTTGTATCCTGCATTTTTTAATTTGTGGGCTATTTTTCCAGTGTAGTTATTGATGTATGTTAGTGTTATGAAATTGTTGTTTTCTGTCTTTGTCTGTTGTTTGTTTTGTGTAGGAGTTTATTGACTATTGTTCTCTTGTATCCGTTGGATTGTGCTAGATATTTTATAGTGTTTAGTTCATCTTTGTAGTCTTTCTCATCTAGTGGGATGAAGTCTATGTATCATAGTTCTGAAGGCAGCTAGTTTGTGTTGTATTGGGTGATTGGAGGAGTTGTGTATTAGTGTATCAGTTGTAGTGGGTTTTCTGTATATAATGAATTTGTGTCTGTGTTCAAATTTTGTGATGGAGAGGTCTAGGAAGTTTATGCGATTGTTGTACTCGTATTCAGCAGTGAAGGTTACGTTTTTGTGTACGGTATTTTGTTTATGTGGGTTAGTAACTGTTAATAATTTAATATTAAATTATTAATAGTATAACTGTTAATATAATAATTTACAGTTTATATTTCGTTAAAAGTGATTCAAATTATTAAATCCATTATACTGTACACTGTTTATTACATGTTAAATACATTATAACTGAAATATGCAGTTTTAAGACGATAATAAGAATTCAATCAGTGTGAACTCAACCAATATGTGCATAGCTGAAACAACTTTTTTCTTCCTTTGTTAAATGATCCAAGGATTGATACTGACTAGGTCTGTTTCCAGGAGATATTAATGTTTATGATTTATTTATTCCATAATGTATTTATAACTTAAGTATAACATGTTATTATATATGATGTAAAAAATGGACAAATCAAAAAGAATTTAATGTAAAGAAATGTTGAAATTGAGATTTTAATATATTGAGAACAATACAGTTATACATTTAATACCCGTCATACTAATAAACCAGGCAGACTCTTGAAAGGTACGTTGGTCATAACATATACTTTAATATAAGAATACAAAATATAATTTATATTATTAATTTAATATATTAAATATACATGCACCACCATTAGCATCTCTTGGTTTAAATCCAGTAGATCTACTATGTTAACATTATCTCATTTTACCAACAACCTTCCCTACAATTTTCAGGTACTGGTACAGATATCTGTGTAAGAAAAGTACGTGTAAGTGTAAAAGAACTCCTAGGACAACTGGGGTCGAAAACTCAACAATACTGGACATGAAACCAATATCTAGAAAAAACAACAAAAATCCGACATGTTTGACATGTTATCAGCATGTCATTCACAGTAAACTACTACTATGGTGCTTGAAAAGTAAAAATTAGTTTTCTGATTCAAAAAATTTTAGTTAATAAAATTCACTTAATTTTTGTCAGTAGTAAAAACTATACACATTTACTGTACACTACTGTTACTCATTTTAAATGGTTCAATTATCTTATTGGAAATGTTATTTTTGAATTCATTAAGAAACTGTTATCAGTTTAAAAATTATAAATTTATTGGAGAAAAAATTAAATTTCACAAGTGCTATTCTTTTTGTTTCTAAGTGACAGCACAGAATTCCCTGTGTGCAGATGCTTTTTTAAGATCTTTCTCTATTATCTAATTTAAACTGACACTTTAAACACCTAAGTCACAATCTAATAAATAACATAAACACTAAAATTTTTGTTTTTGATGCCTAACCTTGCTAAAATACTTAATAAAATTCTGTTTTTTTAATGGTTCATAAAATTCCGGACTTGAACAAAAATTCCCCCAGGCGTCACCATCACACCTGAAAAGAGAACATGTCTGGGGAAAACCCAATGGATGACAATCCTAAATAAGTATAACACTTAGTTTTTAAAATAATTTTTTTATTTCTACAAACTGCTAGTATATAAAGGGAAGTGCTCCTACTAATAAGTAATGAAAGGCATACCGGTAACAGTACATATTATGCCTGCAATGTATAAACAACATGAACCCCTTAACGTTTGGAGGAGTGTGTGCCCAGTCTGAATAGAAGTGATTATTATTTAATTTTGAGTCACATCTAATATTTAAAACATCTGTGATTTTTATGACATGTTATGCAGAAAGTAAGGTAGTTCCAGAAAATGTTATTGCAGTAAATCGTACTTTTTCATAATTGACTAGTTTAATCTATACAAATCTATGAGTAAAACAAATTTCACGGTTTTAGAAGTTGGATTCACCAGCAAGACCGCTTACTATTTGTGATCAGAGACGTATTTTACATTACATTTTACATGTGCTGGTTCACATATGATGTTTTGTTCATATAGCTATATTATAGAACGTATACAGTACGTACTGGTAATGCAATATTTCTGACTACAGAACACTAATTTTGTAATAAAATTTTATCTTCGTTCTAGTTAGCTTTCACTTTTTGCAACCTTCATCACATGCGAATATTCGGAAATAGTGCATTCCCGTATGTATTATTTAGAAATTGGACACGTTATTCTATTACTTGAACACAGTCATGGACAACAAACCTCAAGAATAGGAATTATTTTATTAATTAACTATAATAGAATACTGTTTTTATCAATAATAAATTGTGTTCCTAGTCAATAATATTCTATTATACTTAATTAATAACAACGGACACGTCATGGACAACAAAATCCAGGAATTATTTTATGTCACTCTTAAAACGTACTAACTCTTAAACCCGGCTAATCTGGAATAAGCTGCAAAAATATTATAGTGGCAGATTATTATAAACAAACGGTTTTTTAGAACATAGTGATTAATTGATAAATTAAATATAATTATATCTAAGTTGATAAATTAGTTCATAAGGTTGTGTGTTTATAATTCGCGCCTTTGTTAAAGAATATTCACGTTACGAGCATTCGCGCAATGCAAGAACATGATTCTGAAGTTGACTTTTTTAAGAAATGATAAAGCCATAAAACATGAAGGGTCGAAGTCACTGGTTCTCTGAAGAAGATTTGTTACAGTTTTTCTAACATATTAGATGTTAACGAAATTAATAAATTTGTTCTATTTGAGGAAGAAATCTGGTTATCTTGCAGTTCTGCATAGTCACTGGTGAAAAATAGTTATTTGCAACCAACAGTTAATTTGTTTGTTAGTAAAAGGGGAAAAAAGCTAGTGAAAAACGCTGAATCATCATGAAAATTATTAAATAATAAATTGAATATGGACAAAAAGTGAATTCGAATCACACACGATTTAAATAAGTGTGTAAGTAACCTTCATATTTAAACATTTGGCGACGTCACTTATATTATCTTAATTTCTATTAAATACCGGTACTTGATAAATTAAAACAGATTTACGCAACAAGCTGTTTCTACGAATTGGTGTTGAGTGACAGTTACGAAATTTGTTGCTCTCCCCCTTCCCATTTGCGCATGTTATCAACGTGGATGTTATTAAAGTGCCGTCTGCAGTTCTTGCGTTCAGACGGCAGTAAGGAGTTGCGGAGGTTATGAGAGTTTTGAGGTTATTTGTAAGATTTTCTAACAAAGGTAATTACTTGGTTTATATTGTTAGACTAGTGTTTTATAAAAGTAGTGACATCGTCTTGACATGTTATATGTAAGTGTCGTTGTCACTACCAAATTTTAACTTAATACTCAGCTTTACGTGATGTGGTAGGACAATGTTTTCTGATGCAATTGAAGTAGTGTATGAAGATAATGTTTACTTCATTAGATTGTTTTGATTCATCAGTTTTGCAGAAAATATACTTGACAAAATAGTTTCAAGTGTTGTTACGGAAACAGCCAGAGTTGTTTATCTTGTTTTGAAACAGAGTTACAAGGTTTGGAAACTCAAAACTCATTTTTTTTTTTTAATCACGTCAAAGTATTCTTTTTTTATCGTGTGGAGTCGTATATTTGTATTTGGTTCGTGAATCCGATGTTGTAATATGCTTTATGATAAAATGAAAATTCCTACTGTTAAAACAAAGTTGAATGGGTATGTGG
This sequence comes from Magicicada septendecula, assembly GCA_034769895.1. NCBI lineage: Eukaryota > Metazoa > Arthropoda > Insecta > Hemiptera > Cicadidae > Magicicada > Magicicada septendecula. The sequence goes on along the minus strand of CM068367.1, from coordinate 714,235,676 downwards.
TACATATTTTGAAATTCTGAATCAAAAAAAGTTTTACATTAAAGTTATAAAGTTTTGCTCTCGCGCTCCCTCTCTCCACACACACACACACACACACCACATGTGCGACTATATGCACCACTACATGCCATTACCACCATGTGTCTGAAAGTAATAACTGAAAAGCAGTTTGTTAAACTATTTAAATTTATATTACTTAGTTTGCTGATTAGAGCTATGTTGTTTTCACTTTGTAGCCTTTTTACATTTAAACTCTGTACTTCTCTCAACATGTGGTTATTGAATGGTTCTGGTTTGATAAATGTAAATAAGATTATCTACCATGCACTTATTATTTGTTATTTAGGACCGTTATTTATTCCGAAAAGTGTTATCATTGAAAATGTTGATAAAATCAATTGCATTTATAAAATTGGTCTTGTTCTTTTATGTGAAAACAATGTTGTCATGGCCGTGGTATATGTGAAAATAATTAATTTTGCATGGGTGTTTAGATATATAACCTTTTGAAAATCTGTTGTGAATAGAATGTTTGGAATTCTGAATTCAAATGAGATCATCCGATTATGTAGCCTCATAACTTCACAAACAAGTTCGTATGAAATCAATGAGTCAGTGCATTCTCATTGTTTGAATATTGAAGGTGATCAATATTTACATTCATTGTAGGTTTTTTGAACTTACAGGAAATGTAATGGTTAATATTTGTTTGATACAGAAACTAACACAAAAATTAATGTACAAAAAATGCACTTAGAGAGTAATCGTATCTTTGTTAAATTTAAAAGCATTTTGAAATCATTTAGTATAACAAACATAAGAAATGTTACATACACAACCAATGTGAAAGTATCTAATTGAGCTGAGGATGATGACCTAACTTGGACTTTGTATATAGATCCACTTAAGAGTTCAGTTTGTATTAAAATCAGAGTAAAATTCAAATAATGTATTTTTTCCTATTGTGGTTGACATGTAAATGCTCGGTCAAGAAAGCGTACACACACCACACCACACACTATTCATGAAAGTAAAGTACACTAAAGTAAAGCAGCCAGAGGTGTTAGTCAGAATCATGGCCATATGGTAGCATATTGATAACGTTTCAGTGCCATGTATGAATATAGTTGCATTTTCTCTTTGTATTCTCTCTCATTTTGGTATTCAGCTTGTCTCACAGTCGAGTATTAAATGTTTACAAATAATTATGTTAAAAAATGAAAAATAAATTCAGCGACTCACCTACAGAAACAGGGTCATTCCATGTCAAACCAACCAGCCTCAACCTGACCATTTTTAAATTTGATGAATCTTGCAGGATTTATTCTCTCTATAAATGTAAGTACAAAAATATATATATTTTTTTTTTAATTTTTATGTGACCCCATTTTTTAGTTTTTAATTTTTTAAATTTTAAAAAAGTTCGTTTTTTTTTGGCTTGCGGAACAAGCTTAAATGCATCATACCTTTTGTTCTATAGGTCCTACATACTTGTTCTTGGGCTCATTTTTTAGCTCTTTTTAGTGACTTTAATTTGATATATAACTTGACACATTTTATAAAAAAAGTTTTTTTGAAAAAAGTAAAACTTTTGTTTTTGTTTTTAATAAGAAAGTGTTCTTTAAAAATTTTTAAAAAAATATATGTTATTCTACTGTTTATTATCTACATTTCCTGAAAATTTTAAAGTGGGATCACAAGTTATGGACAAATATGTAAGATACTTAACTGTACCTTTTGTAACTAAATAGTGTTTAGGTAAAAAAAACTAGTTTTGTTTAATTAAACCAAATGTATTATATAAACTAATGAAAACATACATGACTGAGCTCTTTTAAAGTGGCTATGGTTTTAAAACTGTCCGACCTGAGTAAGCCAATTAGTTTTTATTTCTTCTTTGAGCAAGAATTTTGCTGGCTTTTTCCATTTCATGAGTTGTAAGTTTATAAACTCTTCCAGTTTGTGTTATGGGATCAACTTTAGTTAGGACATCTGATCTACTCACACCCAATATGTCTGGAAACTGGGGGTACTTGAATGAAGGGGAAGGGCCATGTGGTTCCAAAAAGCTTATATTTACGAACTCATTTTCGATCCAGAGCACACAGCCTAACCACCACTGATTTGAATAGTTACAAGTCACAAACCCAACTATTTCAGTAAGTTCTAACTGCTCATTTTTTCCTCAAGAGACACAATTTCTTCTTTTGTTTCAGTTGAAAAACTGTATTCCTTAACGTTAAGTTTTGTAGTACTTCCGACAGGTATAAAAGAATGAAGCTGTTGGGTCCCTTTGATGGTTTTAGCATTCACCAGTCGTTCCAAAAAGGTGTTCTCAGTTTCATGGTCTTCTTGTGTTGTATAGAGGAAGTTAACAGTTTTAGTGACTCCAATCGTAGTGATACAGTTTTAGTGAAGTAGCCAATCTTAGTGTTTTTAATTTTATAAATTTAGGTGACTATCATTTTTTTAGTGTTTCTATATTTTTAAAAAGTGGTTTAAAAATTTTTGTGGTGGTTGTTAGTGGTTTTTGTCATTGGAATTAATAAGGTAAAACTTTTATAAAACCGTCTGATTTTTGGTTTAATTCCGATCTGACGATGAGCTGTGAAGCTTGAAAGCGCTAATTGGGATAATTTTACATAGTGGTGTGCAACAGTGATCATTCTGCTTGTGATTTCAACCACTAACACAATTTTCTTCATTAAACTTCTTTACTTAAAGCTATAACTCCTAAAATTCAAAAAACAGACACTGTTTTGTGAGCTGCTATTCCAGCAAAAGTGAAATTACAAGTCACTTTATGTTTTCTTGCAACAGGAGCTAGTTATCGCTTTTTACAATATTTCTTCAGAGTGTCCCAACCAGCTATAACTAAATTTATCCCAGACGTTTTGGATGCTATTTACGAACACCTAAAGGATTACATTAAGGTAAGTGAATTAAAACTAATATTTCTATTGAAGTAGATATTTATTTGAAATATTTGAATTATGTAATTAATTATAAGAATATCACAAGTACTTAGGTTTCTAAATCAAGTTAATTGAAAGTGGCAGAAATAAGTGAGACCAGTTTATCAGTTTACCAGTGAAAACATAATAGACCTACTATATCGTTTGATAGTGAAGAAGGTATAGGTGTTACATGGATTACATGGTATAAAGCATTATAGGCAAGAAAGAAAACAAATTTTCTACCTTGATGATATTTGGTTAAATACTGGTCAAACATGAAGAAAGGTTTGGATGGACACTACAGCAAGTTCAACTAAGGATCCTTTTCTGAAAGGATTTATTTCAATTGGTTTGTAGGACCTAAATGGAAAAACCAGAATTATGTAGGTAGTGAGAAAAGATTTTTTGAAGATGGATATCTTTTTTATAATTCAGAATTGCTAAAAATGATAAAGAAATGGAGAATGAATAGAGAAACTTTTGAATCGTGGGTTAAAAATATTTTGCAAAGTTGGGAGAAAATGCTGTTATAGTCATGGATTTATAGTTATTCCATTAAATTATAATAAATTTCCATCAACACTTGGAGAAAAAAAAGATATTATAAATTAGCTTATCCACAGACAAATTGAATACAAGTAGTGTATGTTACAATTTGAACTGTTAGAATTAGTAACTCTACGTAAGTCTGTGTACTAAAAATTTATTGTGGATAAGGTGGCTACTTCATACAGAATAACTGTTCAAGATTGATGCCATACTATTGTGAACTTAACCCCATGAAATTAACATGGACACAAAAATAGATTTGGTTGTTTGAAACAATAGACAGTTGAAATTAAATGACAGGGAGGTCACTAAAGGAGGTGGTAACATCAGTTTTGCAGAGAAATTGGCAGGACTCTATTAGTTAAGCCTCAATTACACCTGCCGAGTGCTCGGCCAAGACAGTGCGTTCGGCCGAGTACTCTACTAATGTGATCAGTACAGTCAGTACTCGGCCTAGTAACGGACGAGTGATTTCACCGAGGACAGTGGATAGAACGTGTTCTATTTTCTCGGCCGAATGAGTTCCCCCTCCACCCATGCATTCTACTCGGTGCTTTACTCATCTATCACTCGGTCAGTGAGATCAGTCGAGTCAGTGAAGTGTTAAGTGAGTCCTGTTGCAGGCGCTCTTTTTTTGTTATTATTTCATTGTACATTTTGTGCTTCTACATTTTTTAAATATGTCCAAGTGGTCCAGTGAAACAACGTTAAAGTTTGTCCAGGAATACAAAACACACGAGTGTTTGTGGGATTTCAAATCGGCTGCGTGCACAGACAGAAACGTGCGGGATGCTGCTTATCTCAAGTTGGTAGAAGCAATGAATTTACCCGACTTTGGTGTGCCAGAAGTAAAAAATAAAATTAAAAATTTGCGATCGACATACAACCAAGAAAAGAAAAAAGTCGAAGATTCTAAAAAATCGGGTAGCGGATTAAATTCAGTTTATGAATCTAATGTAAAATGGCTCAAGGAACTCGAACCTACCATGAACATTGGGGAGAAGAGGAAAACATATGATAATGTAAGTTATATTATTTATTACATACAATATTATGTCAAATAGTTTAATACATAATTTTATAAATTTCCAATATTTACACTTCATGGTCAATGAACCATTCTGCTTTGCCATGGCCACTGCTCCAGAGTTAATAAAATAGCCGGCATACCTGTCTCTAAGTTCTCTTGCTTGTCTTGATATATGATTTGCCACATTATTACGATTACTACTTGGCAATTTGTTATTAACTTCTTGTCTCTATGATCCAGGAATTATAACACCTGCATCCACATCTTCAATGTCTAAGCTGCCTTGTGGAAGATATGTATTCGTACTCGTAATTCTCAACCAATTATGCAATGCACATGAAGTACGAATAATTTTATCGGTTACATGTGCACTAGTCATTATAGGCTTTTGAAATATCCGAAATCTACTTGTTAGAATCCTGAAGGCGTTTTCTACTATTCTTCGAGCTCTCTACAATCTATAATTGAAAATTTTTTGTTGAAATGTTAAAGGTTTATGTGAATACGGTTTCAATAAATATGTCTTCAAAGGAAAGGCGTTATCACCAACTAAAAATCCACCATTCGGCAACAAATCATTTTCCAGTTTTTCGTACATTAGAGAGTCCCTGAAAATACCGCCATCTGCGTTTCTTCCATTTGATCCGACGCTGATATAACGAAAACAGTAATCATGGTCAACTATAGCAAGTAACACAATGCTATTGGAGCCCTTGTAATTCCAAAATTCGCTTCCACAATTTGGAGGTGCTTGAATTGTAACATGTTTTCCGTCAATACTGCCATGGCATCCAGGAAAATTCCATCTAGTGTTAAAGCCATTTTCTATCACTTTTCACTCTTCTTGAGTTGTTGGCACCTGGAAATAAAAAAATGTTGTGAAATTCTTCAGTCCCTGGTTAATATAATCTCGGGTTAAATAAAATTATTTAACCATGGAAAAATTCTGTTGTTAATGTCATGCTGAGCTACTGTAAATTCAGTTAATTAATTATACACAATAATACCAATATTAATATTTCATAATAGGTTTTAAGTCAGGGTGTAGGTTCTTTGACGAATAAACTAGAATAAACACAAAAGAATAAACAACTTTCACTAAGTAAATGTTCACCTATGAGATTGTCAGTGCATAGTCTGCTTTTCAGTCTTAAGTTTGTCCTTTGTTTAGGGTATTTTATGTTTTTATTTATTCATTTAATCTATGCCTGTTCCATCTGTTTAACTTTATCTTAGGTCTATACCCAGGATTTCCATTCATCAATATAGAGGTTTTTATCAAAGTCTTATTAATATATCAAGTATTATATTTTATTAGTCTAATCCCACAATTTAGGGAACATCATGTCACATAACAATATTCATAAATTTTCATTCTTTTTATGTTTCAGATTAATGAAGGGCAAGAGATCATGGGTGGAAAGGATAATAATGAAGAACCTCCATCGACTTCACCACAAGTCAGTGCAGAAGCCCGTTCATCCTCCCCAAAACAAAAGAAAGCCAAAAGCCTCATTAATGCCGTGAAAGATCACAAGCATTTACACGCATCTATCAATGCCACTGTGGATGACGAAGATTCTTTCGATGCATTTGGGAATAGTGTTGCAAAACAGTTAAGAAAGTTATCAGAAGAACGAGCGCTTTTGGCTCAGAGTGCAATCCAAAATCTTCTGACGGATTATGGTATTCAGGATTTATGAGAAAAAAAACAACGTTCTCAGTCAACACTGGCCTACGATAACCATCACCATTTATCGGGTGCATCTACGCCATCATCATACTTTGTACCTTCACCATCACTCTCATCGACTCCTCAATACCAGTCTTCACCACAGTCAAGTGACAGCTACAGTTATACGCAGACATCGCAGTCAGCAATGTCTCAGTACCAGACGTTACCACAGTCAGCCAACAGTGCAAGTGAATTCAGTCCTACAGACTCCTCTGATAAACTGGTCTCACTTATTTCTGCCACTTTCAATTAACTTGATTTAGAAACCCAAGTACTTGTGATGTTCTTATAATTAATTACATAATTCAAATATTTCAAATAAATATCTACTTCAATAGAAATATTAGTTTTAATTCACTTACCTTAATGTAATCCTTTAGGTGTTCGTAAATAGCATCCAAAACGTCTGGGATAAATTTAGTTATAGCTGGTTGGGACACTCTGAAGAAATATTGTAAAAAGCGATAACTAGCTCCTGTTGCAAGAAAACATAAAGTGACTTGTAATTTCACTTTTGCTGGAATAGCAGCTCACAAAACAGTGTCTGTTTTTTGAATTTTAGGAGTTATAGCTTTAAGTAAAGAAGTTTAATGAAGAAAATTGTGTTAGTGGTTGAAATCACAAGCAGAATAATCACTGTTGCACACCACTATGTAAAATTATCCCAATTAGCGCTTTCAAGCTTCACAGCTCATCGTCAGATCGGAATTAAACCAAAAATCTGAAAAAACCCTTCACTCACATCTCACCCCACCCTACTCACACACAACAAGCTATAACTGAATGTCCCTTCCCCACCTTCAGCCCTGTCCCACCATCTGGACAGTTACATATTTTTCTAGCAAATTCCTTGTGTTTCAGTGTTGTATGTACACAACACACAACACTGAAACACAAGGAATTTGCTAGAAAAATATGTAAGCACATTGTAAATTTTCTTATTACTAGGTGTAAGCGCAGTAATGAGCACCAAAATATCTACGTTCTCTGCAACAATAACTGGAGGTTTATCATATAATTCTAAGGCTGTTTTCACAATTAATAAGTCTGCATCATCGTCAGCTTGTTTAACGTTTATGCTTTCTTCTTCCAAATATCTCGTTAGAATTTCAATAAATAGAGTTTTATTATTTTTATTCGAAAGAAATTGTTCTTGGGTCACTGTGACACACATATCTTCATGGAATAAAATATCTGGAGAGGAATTTTGATTGGTACGGCGATAACGCTCCATAGCTTTGATGCTGTTAGAATTGTTTGTATAGCCATCAAAAACTACAGTAACTTTTAATCCAAAGTGTCTCTTGACATAATTTACGTATCTTTGAAAAATACATTTGAACTTGTCATTTTTTGACCATACTACTCTATGCAGTAACATACCACCACCAATGACGTAAATGCAATCTTCAAGGTTAATCTCAGTGCGGTCTACTTCAAACATATCATATAGTTTAGACTTATCTGTTTTCCGAAATACACCTTCGTAAAACATAGATGTTGGGTACGGTGCAAGTTCATAACGCATGTAATCTTTTAATTCGTCATCACTTTTTCTTGCTACACAAATGCGTTGAAATATAAACATTGGATCTATAGGGACAATTTCCTCTTGAATTTTCAGACTACTATTAACACTTTTTAATGACAGTACTCTATTTTTTCGTTTAAACGAAACTTTATGGAAGTTTGTACCAGCAATTTCTTCTAATCCTGCTTTTCCAACCTCAAAAGCATTATGACAGTTAATATTATTACCGCCAGTAACTCCAGTAGATATAGACATTATTGAATCTTGATAAGGAAATGGCTCGTGACAATCAAACCAGGAGTTTATTTTGAGAATATCTTCAGTATCTCGTTTTATTCGAGAATCTCTAGCATATACATGCTGATCGGAAGTAGAAAATGTTATACCACAAAATTTTTCTACTTCTTCGCAGATATCATGTGTATATGGCATCGCTAAAATCCATTTATTTGCAGTACTGGTAGTTACTCCCCGTCCAATCATACTACCATCAACTTTCATGACTCTCATTAAGTCCTGTTCGATTGTCATATCAGTATGAGTTCCTGACCAGAATTTCTCAGTTCGTCTTACAGTACAAAATCCGTTATTTATAAAATTTTGAAGTTCTTTAATTTTTAAAGCGGTAGTTTCTGGAATTACATCTTGGTTTTGCATTGAGGTGAAAAGTTTTTCAGATTCTTTTATAAATTGATTCATATATTGTACATACAATAAGGCTGATTTTGTATAATTAAAATGTCCAGTTGCATAAAAATATGGCAACATTTGCTGAATAACTTGTAATTGAATTTTTAGTAAACCCATTTTTTCAGAGCGCGCAAATGCTTTTGCAATAGAGATCATTCGTATGTATTGTATCCATAATTTTGCAGTTTTACCGCGTTCCTCAATTTCAATCATTTTTTCTAGAAATTTAACATTTAAGATGTTTAAAAAATTATGATCTTGTACTTCTTTGTAAGTAAGATTGTCATCTAAAAATTCTTGTAGTAAAGATTTCATATTTGAATATTCAACTTCTGAAAGATTCATTTCCTCAATAATCTTTTTACACAAAACTATCCAAATTAATGTGTGGCCTCGTACTGCTCTAGCATAAGCATGGCCATCTAACATCTTATCTACAGTTCCTGGCGCATAGCAACAGCTTAATGCTTCTTTTAAACCGCTTCCTGCCATCACATAACCGATTGAACCAAGAAAAGACATAAGCTGATGAAATCCTCCAAGTCGAACAATTACATTATGTATATCACCATCAGGTGAGGATTGGACCATTTCAAACGCTTTCTGATACAAAGGTTGATCGAAAGTAACAAAACAATTAAATAGATTTAAGCTTTTCACTAGTTTTACAGCGTATTTTAAAACGGTGTATATTGTATTTTTGTCAGTTGGAGGAGAGTGTACAAAAGGCAAGCAAACAATTCTAGATAATGTATAAGTCATATTTTCCAAAAGCTTGGACATAAAGGCATTCCAGCCAGTAATGCCTGGTTTGGTCACTCCATAAATCCAAAGCAAGTCAGCATTAGAAAAATCTATATTATTATAACTCGGATTATCTACTTTTTCAAAAACAATGTTTTGGAGTGCATGTGTATTAATATTTTCAAAAATTTGGAATGGTATTTTGTCAATTTTGCTGATTTCTTTTGCAGTAGGCTTAACAGTCAATCGTTTTAAGGGAACTTTGTTATAATAACAATCTCTTGGACTTACAATCATAATACCTCCCATACTATGAAAAGTATTTTTCCCGTCTATAGTATTGATATTAATATCTGAATTGTCAAATGCCAATTGTGCAAAACAACCAGATCTAAATGGAGAACGTGGACTAAGCAATACACTATTCTCATAAAGTGCTGCTTCTTTGTATGATGAACACACTCCCAGATGCGACAATATATCTATAATTCGTTTTGAAGCAAATTTCCTATGCAACATTACAGACAGACCAACTTGCAATGGTGATAGAAAGGTTCTAGGTCTTATGCAACTCATAATTGAATGAGTAATTGCTGTGCATTTTGTTTCATATGAACTAATATTACCTTTTTTATTTTTTTAAATTATTTCTTCTATCAGAAACTGAAGGGATTCTGGGATATTCTCATTAATATTTTGGAATATATTATCACTTGGAGGATAAAATTCTGTATTACTTTTCTTCAGATTAACATCGTTTCGAATAATTGCTGCTGCAGATTTTAAGATTTTTCTTTTTTCTTCATTTTCATCTTTTTTTGAGGCTATCCATGCTTGACGCATGACATTGTATTCACGATCTACAAGACATATGAGGGTTGAGCCACCTTTTCTGGATATAATTCTTATACAATCGCCATAATTTTCTTTTAATTTAGCAATAATGGTATTTGGATGACAAGCATCATGTCCTGTTTAAGAAAATTAGATATTAAATAAAATAAACATGAAAATTTAATTTAAATTTATAGTTAATTATAGTATAATTATAATTTATAATTAAGCAATATATTTACCTAAAAATGCAATTAATTCTGTGAGCATAAACTGGGTATCATCACTGTCACTTAAATAATCAAAAATCAATTCCATTTGACGTGAGATTTTTACATCCTTGGGTCGACCTTTAGCATCACTTGTGTCACGAGTGTAACTGCTTAAAACTTTTTTGTGACAACTGCGGTGATATCTCGCTTGTACACCTACCAAATCATCACAAGAAATTCGTCGTAGAATTGCTTTTCCTAATTCGTCATTATGTTCTGCAATCATTTCTGATAATTTTTCTTTAAAAGTAGGACTTTGAATTATGGAAATACTTTTGCGTTGATTAATACTTAATCTCGTATTACTTTTATCGGCATCTAATCCACAAATTATACAAAGTTTTTTGAAATCAAACAATTCTTTACTCTTTCTGACTTTACTCTTGACTGGGCTATATTTACTTTTTTTCGACAAAGTGCCTAAATCCTTATAACACAAAACATCATTCCTTTTAACGTATATTTTTCTCGACATTTCCTGTGTACTAAAATTGAATCAACTTTTTTTAACATTTCATATTTTCCATCGTTTCTCTCAGAGCTAACTCTTATTAAATTCGGTAGTCCTCGAGTCACTTTTTCTGTATCTTCAATACAAAGATCAGCATTACAAATAAAACATATTTCAGTATCACACTGGTCCATATTTAATACCTAAAAATCAAAAAACCTTATGTAGCACTTATGTTCAGTAAAAGTATTCTTTAAAACTTCACCACTAGTGAAGTCAAAATATCTGTTTTGAAAATTTTTTTATTTTCAATTTTAAATCCACCGTTTTTACCAAATTTGTTTTTTTTTAAATATGTGCCTTTTATAAACTTTTAATGTATGTAAAAAATGATCAGTACAAATAATTTTTTTTGTTAGAAAAAATGCGTTCTTTACGTTTAATTTTTTTAAATGGTCAAAAAATGGTGTCAGAAAGGCCAAAAAATTTTGTTAATTAACCACCCGAAAGTATTTTTAATAAGCTTTAATTTAAGCCGTCGTACACCTTTGTGCCACAATCTTGCCATACTTTATGAGCACTCAAAATTTTTTTGTGAATTGCTTTTTTTTTTGAGGTTATATTCAACATTTCAATATGAAATTTGTGGGGTTTATAGTACTCCACAAAGGTTACCTTCCCCTCAAGTTTTATCAACTTTCAATAATTTGTGTTAAAACAACAGCAATTTGTTTATAAACGCCATCGCCACTTTATTTATTGATAGCACATTAACAATAATAATAATATCGACTTCGTATTAAGGCTAAAAATGTTATTCATTTATTATAGAATACTGAAAAAAATTCACATTAAAATCGGCTTGTTAGGTCCAAAGATATTTATAAAAACGCTATTTTGCAACTTAAATTGTTAATAAAAAATAAACGGGTTGATTTTACACAAAACTTAACTATTAGCTCAACTTGATCCCATTAACCAATTTAGCATACAAAAAATGACTCCCGTAACAATTCACATTTGATTTTTATTTTGAATCCACTACACGTGTTCACAAATAAATAAATATTAGCATGTATAAAAAGTGTAAATAAAAACTTTAAACTGCAATTTTTTTTACCTGTTTTATATGATAAAAACAAAAATATTTGTAATGTTTTGATTATAACCTTTGAAGAAATAACTGCGTTACTGCTCCGTTCTTGTATAGCAGATGTTTGTATGGCATACCACAACAATGGGTGTTGCGCGCGCAGCTACATTTACAGTTGCACACTCGATGGGAATAGAATGCCGCGCCGTTTAAAAATTTTACCTGTTTTCTAGGGTCTTGTTTTTAGAGTATAGGTATAATCAGGTAAGAGAAATAACATGAATAGATAGATTTAGCATTGTAGTAGCTATAACGTTAATTTCAAGTACTCAAATAAACCCACTTAAAAGATACATGTATGTAACGCAAAGGAGGCACCTTTTTTTAGTATATACAATTTTTATTTATTTTTTTTAATTTTGAAAATGATTTTAATTTTCATGAGTGTAGTTTTTGATGCAGAACACTTGCAGCTTCCAAATACAATTTTTTGTATTTCGATATCTCTATTTTTAAGATTAATAAAGGCAGATAAACTCTGAATTTTAGAGTAAATTTAAAATACGTCGAAATACTCACTTTTGAAAAGGTTTTTTTTTTTAAATAACTTCAAAAGTAGTTTTCATTATTATAAAATAAAAAGTTTATCTCTTTTAAAGGTAAATTAGTAAAGAACTACTATTTTTTTTTAATTTTATTGTATAGTACTTGTAATTTTGTGGTTTCACTTCTTTTTGTATCTACAGTAAATATTTATACACTATATTCTTTATGTTCAAATAAAATATTTATGTAAAAATCAACAAATTTTGAAAGCTATACTGTTCCTCTTCAAAACTAGCCTTTACTTAACTGGCTACGCTTAGATTAAAGAAAGTTATGATATTTTTGAATAGACGCGCCTGGCTAATTTAGCGAATTATGCAGGATCGAGGGCAAACGCTCTTTTTAAAACACAGCGCTCATCATTACCAATTTTCAGGAAAACAGTTCTATTAACGTAAAAATATGTAAGGAGACTTTCTGAAGGAAATTGTTTGCTCTTCAATATACACCTTTTTATTTCTTCCAACTGTACATATTTACGGAGTGCTTTAAGAAAATCTGTCTTTACGATTTTTCCAGACCATTTTCAGAAAACCCTAGAAAGGTAAACATGCAAAGATTTTTTTATATTAATTATTAACATTTATTTAACATGTGCACCAAATATTGCTTTGCCCCAATTTTTTATCAAGTCAAAATCTCTGGCGACTGGACTAAATTACAAGAAGTTGTCTTCACTGTTATTTATCGTTCATTTATTTATTATTATGATTTTTCATTCTCAACTAGTATATAGAACATCTACTGAATCCACATTTGGTGGTTGTTTGATGTAATGGTTGTGAATTTTATAATTAAAAGTTTAAAAAAATTTTTATATACGTATATATAAGAATACATGAATTAATTAGTAAACTTCCTAAAAATACAAACTCCATCAACATAATTTTTAGAAACTTACATATAGTAAAACGATTCACAAAAAACTGATTAATACTTGTATGTTACTACTACTGCTATTACTAGAGCTTCGTGCATTATATCACTGACAACTTAACTGGAATGAATAGTAAGTTTGCTTCAACTACTGTTGGTATTTAATTGTACTTACAGGATAATTAATTTTAATGTGTTTATTGTACTTTATACAAGTATTGAAGATAGTGTAACCCTGCACTCCCTATGCATCTAAACACAGGATAGTTTTGTTGTTGTAATAACCTTATATAAAGACCATTACATTTTCATTTACTTTCCCTACCAGAGATTTAAGACTCAAAAATAACAAAATTTAGATGTATAAACTATGTATTATATATGTATGAAAACGCAGGTTTTGTGGCAGGTTGTACAAGTATACCATGGTTGAAATTTTTTATATTTCTATGTTAGGCGTGTACATAAAAATTTGTCTCAGGCTGTTATAAATCTGATATGGGACAAAACAAAACCTGTAGTTTGATACAAACATGGTTACCATTTTGAAGAAGGTGAAGTTAAAAAATATAATAATGGTTTTAGACTCCTGCTCTATAAGGAATACAATTTTTAAAAATGATCTAGTTCAACAGTTAATTTTTTGATCACTTTAGATTAATTGACCTAATTTTAAATTAAAATCAAAATCTCACTTCGACATTATAGACATTTGAACTTTTTAAATTTTCTATAGACACAGACGTGTAGGCACACATGCTCATGCAGATGCCAGTTTTTTATATTTTAAGGTCATAGATTATCAGTTTGAAGTTATTTTGAGTATGATTTCTGAGGTCATAAAATGAAGGTACTATTATATGCAATATAATATTATGAAAACAACGTTGTATTTAGATGAATGTAAACAAGAAAAAAGGGAACAACACTTTTATTTTCAGAAAGGAAAAATAGTTAAATCTTTTTGTAAGATGTAATTTATGAAAAAGTATGAAATCATTTTTAACAACAATGTCCAGGTGTGGAAGGAAAGCATTTATTCAATTTAAGAACTGGAGGCTAAAATTTAGGCCTCTGTATATTTTATCCTTATAGTGGTGCAAGTTAAACTTTTCAAAATTGACTTGTAATATAAGGAATTTTAGGACTGTTGAGAGACATGAATTATGAAATTTTTGGAAGCTTTATAGACTGGAATGACAAGAGTGTTACGTTTCATTTGACACATGGACCTTTCATGAAGTAATGTGCAAAAACATTACAAAGATTATAAAGACGTAAGCCACTAAGCGATTATAAAGATAATACTTGTATAACTCTGTATACCTTATATATTTAAACGAAACTGTATATGGATCTGAACTGAATTGTATTTGTACTTATGTAAACACAGAAACTCTGTTCAAGACTCAGATGAGACAGTCGGTTACATAGGGAAATATATTGCATATAAAGGTTTTACACTCCTTACTACTGCATACTCGAAATATCTGGACCAATAAAAACGATAAAAGAAGTAAGTTTACGAAGTACACACAGAAGTGCCAATATTCTCTGCATATTTAAAATAGTACTTTAAATTAGTCACAAATATGAGACAGAAAAAATTATAAAATCTTTGCACACTCAATTTAGTGTATTTTAAAATAAAAGCTATCCATATGTGGAATTAACTTATTCCTAACAGTTTTTTTTCTGTTATCACTACAGAAATTTTCTTCTTCTCCTCCTTCTCCTTCTCCTTCTACTCCTCCTCCCCCTCCTCCTTCTTTGGTGCTAGAGATGCATGTAGCTGCCCTTGGCCTGCTCAGCCATTGTCATCCATCCATATCAGTCCTGATGAAGGTAGATGTTTATCCTAAGTTGCTTGACATTGCTCAGGACACTTGTCTCTCCACTGACTCCTAGGCCATCGTCTAGATTACACTCCACAAGGAGAACCTTTGTACAGCTTTCTGACTGTCCTGCTGTCTTCCATTCTTAGGATGTGACCTAGCCCCTTCAATCTTGGTATCTTCATGTAGGAAGTAATGCAAAGATTATCATATGCATACAGTTCTCAATTTTTCCTTTGCTGCCATAACACATTTTCATATGTTGGGCCAGTAATTCTCTTCAGCAGTTTTGTTTCAAATCTGTGTAGCAGCTCCTTTGCTGACCTATTAAGGGTCCAGGTTTCACCATTATATGCAATGTCTGGTCTAATGCAACCTGAACCATGTTGACTGGCTACATTTACTAATTTACTAACCTAACCGTTTACTAACCTACTCTTGAAGATCTTATAGAATGCTTTCTTTCTGGCTGCAGTTCTACTTTATTCTTCCTCTTCTTCAAGGTCTTTACTGAAAGTAGTATCAAGGTATTGAAAACTAGAGACTGCTTCAAAACAGTAATCACCAGACACCTAATCTAATTTGGATGCCTCTTCCTTCTTGCCATCTTTATTTTGGTCTTACCTTCATTTACTCGTATATTTTGTACCTCTTCATCCAGTGTTAGAAAGGATTCTTTTAACGTAAAGCAGAGATCTACCAATAATTACAACATCGTCTGCATAACCAAATATCTGTATCATTTTATTAAAGTTAATGCCAACTGTAGCCTGAAGGGCAATATTGAAATGGAGAGGAACCATTGGGTCACTCTGTGTACACCAAGTTCTACACTGAGGTGCAACCACCAGTCTTCACTCTGCATCTGGACTTCATAAGAGTATATCTCACAAGCCTAACCAACTTATGTGGTATACTCAGCTCTTTTGTCGTTGTAAGGAGTGTGTACTTGTGAATATTATATCATAAGCAGCCTTGAAGTCAGTAAAGAGCATCCAGATGTACTCTCCCTTCATTTTACATATGTGTCTAATAGAGAAAATTTGATCAGTAGTTGACCTGTTGCTATAGAATTCTCTTGTAGTCTCCAAGTTTTCTTTCAACGTATGGGGTCAGTACAAAAAAATATGTTTCATTGGAAGATTTAATGTTTTCAGGTCATGACATAAATAAAACAATGTGTTATGTTTAAGATGGACTAATAAACAAGTGAATTGCAAAGACTGATTGTACTGATGTTATATCTTAATTAGTTTTAAATTAATGAGCATTTTGTACAAACGTATTTCAGTGGTTGTGCTTTTATACTGTAATGAGATCCATCCCTATGCTTCTCTTACTGTATTTGGTATTACCATGTTATTGTGACTGCATTATGACTGTTATTGAAATTGTTAAAATGAATTTGTTGTGATTTAACACTTGACTTTGAATCTTGTCTGCATAATCATTAAATCCAACTTGCAATGGTTTTATTAGTATAAAACATGTTTTTTGTTCTCTGTTTTGGACTAAATTCATTTAAACTGTATCAAAATGTGTTGAATTAAAATACTAATTCATATTTTTGACTTATCTCTTGCAAAATTGATTCATCTATATTGTCAGCTTCATTTTCTGAAGGACCACGTCTTCTGCTGCCACAAAAAGGTTATGTTTCATAGCAGTCAATTTTTTTACTTTTGTTTTTGTGTACTGTTTGGACTGAATTTTTTTTTGTCAACAGGAGACTCCTCTAACTTGTGAAGAGATGTGTTGAGCATCTCAACCACTTCTGCTTATAGGGAAAAATATGGGGTCTAACTGATTCTATGATAGTGAATCATTTAATTACAGCATTAATGCAGTGAACTACATTCCAGATCAGTATGCTGAAAAGTGGAGGAATGGGTAGTATTAATGCTGTAATTTCTTGTCTACACTTGATCACACATTTTGGCACCATTATACATTTCAGGGATCAAACTACACATATATTCTATAACTTTTCTCTTTTTCTTCCTAATAATGTGATTAGTTTTTCTTAAACAATTGAAAAAATCTAATCTCAAGAACTGGTCATTAGTTGCAGTTTCAGTTCATTAAGTTCCTGGTGGTATGTAAAGTAATGAATATATAATATTAGTCTTAGGACATAGAAACATCATATTTTTGTACTATTTAGTTTATAACTGACAGCAAGGTGACATATTAAAATAATAATGAATATCCACACTTAACAATACATATAACTTTAGTGAGAGCGTTATGTAGAACAATGTACACTTGAACTAATTTCATAATAAATGTACAGTATAATTCCTTTAAACAGTTTACAAACTGTACCACTTAAATCCAAACTACGTCCAAACAGCACTAACTCCAGTAACAGACTGACCAATGTAGAGATGTGTTGTTCAGGATTGAACGAATCATTTTGATCAAGTCATTTAGGTGATCAGCTGACCAAATCAATCTTTTAAAAGATGAGTTGATCAGTAATATCATTGCTGATGAACTGTCTTGAGATAGTTCATACAATTTGCCTCTGCACAGCTTTTTAATCAATCTCAGTCATTTGGTCTTGGTCAGTTGGTGATTCAATCAATTGATGATTTGTTCAGTTTTGTGCATCTATGCTTTGTGTGTCTGTTTCAATCTCAGTTGGTGAACTGACTGATCAGTGAACTAGTAACAGCAGCCAGACTCCACTAGATGCCTCTGGCTGTTCATTTTGGGCAGTAAAAGATTCAATCACTTGTGTTTCAATCTCGGTCACACACTGGTTTAATCAGTGAATGAGTTACCACAAGCAGACTCCGCTAGATATATGCTTTAATTTCAGTCTTGCTCATTTTGGTCAGGAAAAGATTGATCAGTGAACGAGTTAATGCAAGCAGTCTGTGTTAGATGCCTTTGTATTCATTTCAATCTCGGTCATTTCTGTCAATTCTGACTCAAGCAGTTGCCATCTTTCATAAACATGATATATAGTGGAAAAGCAATATACAGATTTTAAATAAAATAAATATTAATTATTCATGATTCTGGATATTTTTATTCTTTTGAGTCTGAAGAAAAACAGGAACCAGATGAATCGTGCTCACGTTTGTTTAAAATTTCAAAAATAACTGTTGGGGGGGGGTGTATATTCATCATGTATTATTCATCTTTTCATCTATTTATAATAACTGAAATAATATAACCCTCCCAGCAAATTTAATATATCTGAATTCTTATAGGAACTTTACTGATGTAAAGAGTACAAATAGTTGAAGATAAGTGAATTCACTAAATAGTGATCGAATCGTAAAGATTGAATCACTTCAATGATTGAAATGTACTAATTGAGTTCAGCAAAGTGACCGAATCTCTGGACCAAAGTATTGCAGTGTAAGAGCCCTGTGGCCGGACGCTTATGTTAACTTGTTAAATGCTTGCACAGACATGGTTTTCTGCCTCCATTCTACTGAATTAGTTGTTAATGATTCTGGGTAATAATTATTCAAATTCAAAAACTTCACAATTTTAATTACACATTTTGTTTATTTAGATCAATGATTTAGATCAATTCAAGTTTTCTTAATACATTTTCGTATTAATAAAATATGAACAAAATTTATGGAAAATGTTCTCAATAATGAAAGATTCTATTTTCTTATCTTCATTTATCTAAACCAATCTTGACAGTTATTTGTGATAGTTTTCACTATGGATTTGTAGTAATCATAATTGAAAGTATATAACAAATAAAAGTGTGTGTGTGTTGCTGGATTTGTTGTCCATGACGTGTCCATTGATTAACTAATTATAAATATATATCACTACTGACGGAACACTAATTTCAGTCTTGCTCATTTTGGTCAGGAAAAGATTGATCAGTGAACGAGTTACTGGAAGCAGTCTCTGTTAGATGCCATCTTTCATAAACACGATATATAGTGGAAAAGCAATATGTAGATTTTAAATAAAATAAATATTAATTATTCATGATGCTGGATATTTTTATTCTTCCAAGTGTGAAGAAAAAAAAGAAAGGAACCAGATGAATCTTGCTCATGTTTGTTTACAATTTCAAAAATATTTGTTTTTGGGGGGGGGATCATTCCTCCAATTTTGGGTGATTTAGTGATCCGAAATTGAGGGGGGGAGTTATTTAGTGTTCTGGGTCAGTAGTGATATATATATATATATATTTTTTTTTTTTTTTGCATGCAACAAATCAAAATAAATATTGCATAGATAGGTATAATGATAATATAAACACAGAGTCTATATTTTTGTAGGTAGGAAGTTTATTAACTAACAAAATTATTACTTCTGTCTTATTAAGTTTTCAAACATGAAATTATTTATTTAACTTTTTAGTCTTTCAAATAAAGAGTTTATCGATTCTTATTTTTACAACTGTTTGCTACTTTGATGTCGAATTCCACAACTACTGTCGATGCCCATGGATCAGCTGTTGACGATTCACTGCCTGTTGACCTTAGCGTAGCTCACTCTTACGTTTCACACACATGGCATGGTTATCAAACTGTTATTGTTTATTAATTTATCTCAGGGTTTTCGTAATGGGTAATTAAATAGATCTGTGTACTAGGGTTACACAATCCGGAATCTTGAAGTGTTCTTGCATTAGTCAGTAACACCTCGATAGGTATTGCTGTCCTAAGCAGAAAATCTTGCACTAACGCGAAAAGCACAAATATTGATATATTATTAACTCTGTTGAATTTGAGTTCTTCAATTCAAGATAACGTATACGAAAAACTCGTAACTTATACCTAAGTTCTACGTCACTTACAGAATAGACATTTAATCATTTATGATTAAATTTAATAGCCAACTACGTAAACATACAACAATAAAACATGAATCGAAGTAAAATCAATTGTCCATTAACTATATTGTAATAGAAACATTCAATTACAATTCAAAAAAACCCCTGAAGATACAGAATAATTTCTCTGAAACGTGCGTCAAGTGTAAATAAACCTACTTGCAGTTGTATTTATTTGAAAACACACACACACACACACACTGGTTGGTATACAATTTTCAAATGCCCTCTTTTAGTGCAATTTAGAGTGAAATACGTTTTTATTTGAAATATATTTTTATATTACATTACTTTAACAATGAACCCATCATCATCCCACATTTAAACTTTGTTGATGTTTAACATTTATGCAAACTATTTCTCAAAATAAGAAAAATTTGTTGAAGCTGCACTTTTTGAAAAATCAGGACCAATACATTTTGATTTTGAATTTTAAAACAACTTCTTACAAACGCTGTTGTTTTTATCTCATAGGAAAGACCATGAAAAATGCTTTGAAATGATATCTCTAAAGGCTCAAAGAATACTGGTACGGCAATTAAAAAAAAATATATATATACCAGCAGTTCATGTTTGGAAGTTTTTGAAAATGTTACTTAGTCGCAGTATCTAAACAGATTGACATACGGTATTTTAATAAGATTGTATATTTTTTTCTATTCTATCTTTCAAGCAAACTCAGGGCAAAATTTCATTAATGTAAGATGGTGAGATAAAATCACTGTGTTGAACTTATATGGATTGTCACCTTACTTAGTTTTTATGGTTCATGTTTTTGAATCACTTAGAAGTAGGAAGTGTGAAACTTATTTATTCAGTATATTTTCTTATCATACCCATTGTCTTGTCAGAATCTTAAAGAGACTATATATATTGTATCATGTGGATATATATTGCAATGATACAGCCATACGCTGTATTAGGCATTATTTTAAATAAATATAAAATTTGTATAAGTTACGGGTAAATGGACAGGTCTGAGATTGTAAAAATATTTCATTGTTAGATTAGGGGAGAAATTAACCTGTTCCGACACGCAATGAACACCTGTTCAATTGTATGTGTGTTACACGTGTATCGTGTGTGTTAGTGATGCATGCAAAGACAGGAATCTCAGCAACCCGCCCCAAGTAATTAATAAAATAATTATTTTAATTCACTGTGCGAAAACTAATTAGTGTATGATCAAACCAAAGGCACCAAAGTGTGTGTAAAATTTATAGTTATCCCCAGTGAAAAGATGACGTTAATAGAACACGCTATGCGAATACGGTGCAAAATAAACGTGCCAAAAAATACGCAAATTACCCAAAGACGCTCAAATTAATATAGTGAGTGCTTAATCGAATTAGCTATGATTTGTGCTATCTTGATTCCGTGCAAAACATTGCTATTTGCTAATAATTGCAAATAGATGAAAAGGTTTGGGAGTTGGGGCCGTCACGTGATATGCAGGTATCGACAGAACGATTTTGGAGCCAACTGGTGCGGAATCTCTTGATGGTATAAATTAAGGGTTCGACCAAAAACCCTTCTCTTCATTTCAAGACACAGTTGCAGTCGGACATGCTGTCCGTCGTCAAAACAGTTTTATTTTTATTTCTATTACAAGTTGCAGTAATGAAAGAAATAACGTTCGTTAAATTCACGACAATATTCCGGAAAAAGTAAATACCGAAATAGTAAGTCTACCAAGAATATACGGAAAAGCTACCAGAGCGACGAGGGATGCTGGACGTTAGAAGATGTTTAAGATCTACCTTGCAGCAGATAACAACTCTCTGATGAGGACCACACTGCTGTAGAACGACTCTAGACGTATCCAGGAACACACGCTGCTGGAGAGCGACGCTGGACTCTAGATGTATCCAGGAACCACACTGCTGGAGAGCGACGCTGGACTCTAGATGTATCCAGGAACACACACTGCTGGAGAGCGACACTGGACTCTAGACGTATCCAGGAACACACTGCTGGAGAGCGACGCTGGACTCTAGATGTATAAAGGACCACGCCAGGATAGGAGGAATGGAAAACTAACTCTGGACAACGCTGGACCCCGGACAACAAGTCGTAAGATAATCAGAACTCGAGGTGAGACATGCGTAACGCATTTTAAATGATTTTTAAAAAAGAAAAAGAGCTAATAAAGACTATATCAAAAGACAGTAAATTAAAACAAAGAAAAATGTATACTTAGTAATAATATTTTTAAATGTAGATAAATGTTTAGTTGCAATAATGAGCGATCGCATATAAAAAGAATTAATAAATGAAAGAGAATTTAAAGTAGAGAGAGAGTTTATTATCAAAATAAATAGTAAATTGATTTGATATTTGAATTATAGAAAAGATTAATTTAAAGTTGAATATTAAAACAAATGCCAGTCTACAAGCAATTAATATAAATTTAAATTGAATTTTAAACATTGGTAAAGACTGAGCGAGTAGAGGTCAGATCTGAGTTAAGAAAATTTATTTCAAAAAACATTTTAATTTTATATTTAATTAATAAACCAATTTATTAACATGTCTAGACATAAGATTATTAACATGTTTAGATTAAGATTATTAACCTGTCTAGATATAAGAGATTTTTAAATATGTGTAACGCTGCATATCATAAGATATAAACATTTAATAATGAGCAATATCGTGACCGACAATTATTAATGATGTTTATGAATATTTATAATATTGAGTAAATAATAAATATGAATTTTAAATACTGATAAATAAAAATACTCTTATTATAGTTACACCTGGTATCATTATACAACCTGCAAAAATTACAGTATATTGAATTTATATTAAATATTATTGTATAGAATGGCTCCCAAAGAATGTGGGGCTATACAAATTAAATTACATATAAATTTGTACACATGTATCGTTGTATAAGAATGGCGCTCCAAGATCGTGGGGCCCCACAAATTTAAATTATATTAAATTTGCAACAAAATTTATATATCTATTGTTGTATAAGAATGTCGCCCTTGAACGTGGGGCCCGACACGCCTACATTTAATAATTAATGTATGCTCTATGATTACCAATGTTGATGAGTTATAGGATATAACTAATAGTATATTTTAATTAATTTTGTATGTTAGTATTTTAAAATTGTTGTGTGTATTGTATTGTAATAACGCAACTGGCACCCACCCAAAATGAACAGGTGTAATTGTAACAGGAGTAAATAAAAATAAATAACAGTTCAACAGTAAATAAATAAAAGCTTGCATACAGTTCACTAATAATAATAAATTATAAATAAATGTTTTAATAATTCAACATGACGACTCCAGGAAATTTGGACATGGAGGCATTTCAGACCATGATGTGTGCTTGGGTAGATGAGATACGCACAAAACAAACAGAAAATATAACAGCAAATGTAAATGAGCTAAGACAAGACAATGTCCAGCGAAGGACGAAATAAATAATATCTTAGAACAACAGACTGAAAATTTTAAACAGGACACCTTAAAAATACGAACAAAGTGAAAGAATTAACAGAAAAGGTTGGTGATACCAACTCACATATTGAGACTATCACAGAAAATGTATGTGAAAGAATTGTTAAGCAAACGGAACAAATATGTGAAATGATGGTTTCTGAACTTTCATTGTAATTGAAAGTAAGAGAGAACAAACTTTCATAATTACTAACGTTAATCAAACAAGTAATTAACATTAAAGAGAAGCAAATAAAGGTTAATAAAACGTACCTTATTAATAGCGATATCCCAAGTGTGAGACACACACACACACACACACACACACACACACACTAGTAGATCACATAAGATAAAAACACATGTGAAACACTTAAGGCACCACACTTATGGAGATAAATATCACTGTAGGCCTAACGAGAAACGTAGTAAATTATCTATACGGAAAACTACGCAAACTTGTGGTAAGTATGATGTTAGATATACGCACGAGAAGTATAAAGCAAATAATAATTATAACTATAATTATAGTAATTACAATGAATATTATCATAAAAGACACACGAAAATAGGTTCAACTGTTTATATGGGCTGCGAGCAAACTGTTGCTATGGAATGCGACCGTTACGAGAGAAAGAGGGGAGATTTTTGTGTGGCCGACAGGCAAGGTGAAAATGTTGCCCTATGAACAGGTGATGTCTACGCACAATAATGAGGGAGTAATACAATGGAATGCGGACGTTGTTTACACGTCGAGGTACAATGAATTTCCTGTTGACCGACCCAATGCATTGTTAGCTGTAAACTAAGGAGGGTGTAAATTGAACCACACTCAATACCCGAATGTGAACAAATAATTATTTCCAAAAGAAAAATGGTACTGTTAATTATTATTAATAAGAAAAGGAGTTAATTAATAAGAAATAATATGTGTAAAAAGATTAAAGAATTAATAATAGAAAGAATGTTATGTTGTAAGAAATGGTAAGGAATGTTAGTATTCAAAGTAAAGAATGGCACAAAATAATGTGTAAAGAAATATTTAAGAAAGTAATGGTAAAGGATGTTAGTGTTGTTATTAGTATAAAGAAAGGATTAGAGAGGAAAAATCAATGTATAATTGTCAGAATGGCTGATCAAGCGAAATCTTCATACCTTAGTGGGAAGGCAAGGACACAGAAGATAGCGATAGTGAAAGTCAAGGACAGAGATTATTTAGAGCTCCAAATACTACGATTAAAACATCGAGTAGAGTTAAGCACATAAAGTCTGGACATAGACGCGTTTCTAAGGTAGTCATCTGTAGCCGATAATGACTCACTACGAAGCTAACGAAAAAGGTGTATTTCAGAAAGTAATGGTAAGGATGAAGAAAATTATTAGTGATCAGAAAGGTAATAGTAAAGAAATGTAATAATAGAAGGTAATGAAGGTTAATGTATTGTATAAGATTAATGTAAGAAATGTTAAGAAAGATAAAGTAATGTTCATGTTAAGAAAAGAGTTAAGAAGCGAAGGTAAGAATGTATGAGTAAGGAAATGTAAAAGTACAGAGTGAATCTACATACCTATGTGGAAATGCAGAGTATCCGAAAGGACCAAAAAGGAGAGCTAATTGCAGTGGATTTCCTTGGACCACTTCCGAGATCAAGTCGGGGAGTGAAACACATACTTCTTTGTATAGATGTATTTTCCAAAGCCGTCCATCTGTATACAATTATGTGACCCACAACTAAAGTTGTAGCAGAAATATAATCCTGCATATGGTAAAATTTCAGATTGAAGAATGGCATAAAATGTTAAGATGCAAAATGTTTACCAGTGCAAACTCGTGTAGGAAGTGCTACATGTAAAAAAAAAAATAATAAATAGGTCGATGGGACCAGATTAAAGGTGAACGATGAAAAAAAATTTGTGGGCCAATCCACTGAATCAGTACAAGGTCAACGTAATTTAATTTACGATGTAAACGTAAGTTAAGCTAATATAACATGATTGTATTTGTGTAGAACAAATAGACAAAAATTTAATAAATAATTAATATTTATTATTTTAATAAATAAATTATTAAAATAAATAATTTATTTATATAATTATAAATAAATTAGAAATAAATATTTATTTATTAAATTTTTTTTCTCAGGCAGAGGAATAATGCAATGATACAGCCATACGCTGTATTAGGCATTATTTTAAATAAATATAAAATTTGTAGAATTTGTATAAGTTATGGGTAAATGGACAGGTCTGAGATTGTAAAAATATTTCATTGTTAGATTAGGGGAGAAATTAACCTGTTCCGACACGCAGTGAACACCTGCTCAATTGTATGTGTGTTACACGTGTATCGTGTGTGTTAGTGATGCATGCAAAGACAGGAATCTCAGCAACCCGCCCCAAGTAATTAATAAAATAATTATTTTAATTCACTGTGCGAAAACTAATTAGTGTATGATCAAACCAAAGGCACCAAAGTGTGTGTAAAATTTATAGTTATCCCTAGTGAAAAGATGACGTTAATAGAACACGCTATGCGAAGACAGTGCAAAATAAACGTGCCAAAAAATACGCAAATTACCCTAAGATGCTCAAATTAATATAGTGAGTGCTTAATCAAATTAGCTATGATTTGTGCTATCTCGATTCCGTGCAAAACATTGCTATTTGCTAATAATTGCAAATAGATGAAAAGGTTCGGGAGTGGGGGCTGTCACGCGATATGCAGGTATCGACAGAACGATTTTGGAGCCAACTGGCGCGGAATCTCGAGAGGGTATAAATTAAGGGTTCGACCAAAAACCCTTCTCTTCATTTCAAGACACAGTTGCAGTCGGACATGCTGTCCGTCGGCAAAACAGTTTTATTTTTATTTCTATTACAAGTCGCAGTAACGAAAGAAATAACGTTCATTAAATTCACGACAATATTCCGGAAAAAGTAAATGCCGAAATAGTAAGTCTACCAAGAATATACGGAAAAGCTACCAGAGCGACGAGGGATGCTGGACGTTAGAAGATGTTTAAGATCTACCTTGCAGCATATAACAACTGTCTAATGAGGACCACACTGCTATAGAACGACTCTAGACGTATCCAGGAACACACGCTGCTGGAGAGCGACGCTGGACTCTAGACGTATCCAGGAACCACACTGCTGGAGAGCGACGCTGGACTCTAGACGTATCCAGGAACACACACTGCTGGAGAGCGACACTGGACTCTAGACGTATCCAGGAACACACGCTGCTGGAGAGTGACGCTGGACTCTAGATGTATCAAGGACCACGCCAGGACAGGAGGAATGGAAAACTGGCTCTGGACAACGCTGGACCCCGGACAACAAGTCGTAAGATCATCAGAACTCGAGGTGACATGCGTAATGCATTTTAAATGATTTTTAAAAAAGAAAAAGACCTCATAAAGACTATGCCAAAAGACAGTAAATTAAAACAAAGAATAATTTATACTTAGTAATAATATTTTAAAATGTAGATAAATGTTTAGTCGTAAGAATGAGCGATCGCATACAAAAAGAATTAATAAATGAAAGAGAATTTAAAGTAGAGAGAGTAGAGTTTATTATCAAAATAAATAGTAAATTGAGTTGATATTTGAATTATAGAAAAGATTAATTTAAAGTTGAATATTAAAACAAATGCCAGTCTACAAGCAATTAATATAAATGTAAATTGAATTTTAAACATTGGTAAAGACTGAGCGAGTAGAGGTCAGATCTGAGTTAAGAAAATTTATTTCAAAAAACATTTTAATTTTATATTTAATTAACAAACCAATTTATTAACATGTCTAGATATAAGAGATTTTTAAATATGTGTAACGCTGCATATCATAAGATATAAACATTTAATAATGAGCAATATCATGACCGACAATTATTAATGATGTTTATGAATATTTATAATATTGAGTAAATAATAATATGAATTTTAAATACTGATAAATAAAAATACTCTTATTATAGTTACACCTGGTATCATTATACAACCTGCATAAATTACAGTATATCGAATTTATATTAAATATTATTGTATAGAATGGCTCCCAAAGAATGTGGGGCTATACAAATTAAATTACATATAAATTTGTACACATGTATCGTTGTATAAGAATGGCGCTCCAAGATCGTGGGGCTCCACAAATTTAAATTATATTAAATTTGCAACAACGTTTATATATGTATTGTTGTAATATATATATATATATATATATTCTTATTTTCTGATTGTCAGTTATGCCACTTGTAATGTTATCATTATAATGAAGAAGAATTGTGTATAATTTTATTTTTGTGTTGTTTTATTCTGAGAACTGATAATAGTTATGCACTCTGATAATTACCTACTCATACCACCAACACAGGGTGCTTAAAAATCATTATAGGAAAAACCACTTAACCAAGTTCACTGTTTTCCTCATAAAAACAGCACACAGAAAAAATAACACTAATTTAAAATGTTTCATTGCAACATTGATAGGTTGAATTTGTTTCAGTATGATAGTGCACAATATTGATCAGTGTTGTATTCAGTTGAATTTGTAGGTATGATGTGTTTTGTTGATTACTGTTATTGTTATTATTTAGTAATTTGTGATAATATTTAATAATTTTAAGCAAATGTATTTTATAAATATTGTTACAGATGGATATTGAAAATGGATATTTGTTGAAGAAAGACAAGAGTTTTGCAACTAAGGCAATTACTGTTGGTTCTGAACCAGATCAGTGGAACTCTATGGCTGTGATACCACCAATAACACTTGCAACAACTTTCAAACAAGATGGCCCAGCTAAGTTTAGAGTAAGTTTTATTAATTTATACTAATGAACAATAAAATGTTTTGTTTGGATTTGTCATGACACGTAATAAAAAGAAGTCAATATTTACTTTTGAATATTCAGAGTTAAAACTGAAGTAAATAAAGCAAATTAACAGCAGCTCTTAAGAAAAACTAATGTTTATTGAACAGTGTTTATATTATATTATCATTTACACTGATCAGAACATAAACAATACAATATGAATTAACACCAATTGAGGAATAAGGTAACATATAACTAACATGCACTGTGTAATATATTTAATATTGAGTTTAGAATAAATATGCTTGCGTGAATGGGTAAAGTATCTGAATGATAAATTTGTTTTCTGGTAACGTTCTATTATAATCATAAAAGATAGTGACATCAGTTGCTAACAATGATGTTGAGATTCTGATAGGTGGTAGAACTGTTTGAAGCTAGTTCTGAACACATTCTTTTAAACAATTTTTGATCTAACTTTAAAAAATATCTGTAAGAAATAATTTGAATTTATGAAACTAATTATATACTGAATAATACAAAGGTTGAGTTTTTCTTTTTAGCTTTACCCAGTAGTCTACGTCTAAAAATATTTAAAACATTTTTTGTTTGCATTATGTGTTTCTGCACTCCTGTTGGATTTATCTTGGCGGCAACTTTTGAAATACATACAGATATGTTTAATTAATATAGTAATGTATAATTGAAGGCCAAGAAAATTTTTATTTAACCAACTTGAGAGGTGAGTACTTTAAATAGGTAGCTACAGATATATTAAAATGGAACTGTTGTTCTTAATTGTTCATAAGAATTTACTAGAATATAATACTTTATAGTAGTGTGTTAAATAGTTTCAAAGAAACTATTTTTTACTAATTTGTGACCATAATACATCACTTGATTGTTATTGCACCCGTTTTTTCAGAACATGTGGTCTACCAATCCTCAGCCAACAAATTTCACTCCACCATAAAGGTTCTAACTCTATCCTTCCACATTCATGGCTAGCCTCTTTTCTTCTGTTGATGTGAAACCCATTTCATAATCTTCTTTCTCTGCCTTCTGTCATTCATACTGCACATGTAACAATTGTCACTTCCGTCTTTTTGCATCATTGTTGTCACTATTTCACTTAATCACGTGAGTTGGTATTTGGTACATTAACCCACAGAACAACTCCAACATTATATATCCATATTTTTTAACTGTTTCCTTATTTGTTCCATTGTCTCCCAGATCTCCATTGTGTACGTCACTATACGTTACATACTTTTATCGTAGTTGTAATACTGTTTTTTGTCGTAGTTGTAATCTGCATTGTACACAATACAGAGTTCATTTGGCTTTTGCCTGATGTCCTTGCCTTATACTACTTACAATTTTGATTGTACTTGGGTAGTTGTTTGGAAAGTAGCTCCAAGACGTTTGTAGGAGTAAATACGCTTCACAACTAAACTGGGCAACAGCAAGTCCCTGCACACATTCCCACCATCCACGGATTCTGTTTTCCAGTGTTTATAGTCCAGTCCCTTCTGACCAAGATCATCTTCATCATCAATCATTATCACTTGATCATCAGCAGAGTACAGTTTATACAGCTTATCATACCAGCTGAGATATCATAACCCAACAAGTGTGCCTCCAACGCATTAAAGTTGTATTCCACTATATTTTTGTATTTTGAATAGCATCAGAACAATTGTACATTCTCCAGGAAACATTTAGTTACTGGAAAATACTCAGAGAGCCATTTGCCTATTTTAACACAACTAATGATTTTTGTATATAGTGCCTATAAACAGCACTATGTGCCAATGTTCCCAGACTATGTATACAACAAACTTTGGCATAACCTCCGCTCTTTTAATTTGCTCTTTGAGATGTGAATGTTAGTGTTATTTATAATGGTTTGGTAATGCCTGTGTTGTAAACACATGAGTGTCTAGCGAAGCAATCTGTACACCAATATCCAGTGTTAAAATTATTTATCAATAATTCCTGAAGGCTGCTTGGTACTTGGTAGAAAATTTTAACAGAATTTAAATGTATTATATAGACACTTGGTTTAGTTCTAAACTAGATTTGAATCTAATCTCTGAAGCTGTCATAACTGATAAAAGAATTGTTAGGAATAACAAAAAGTATTTATAGAACAATTAAAATTTAATTGTTATTGCTTTGTGAAGGCTATATTCAAATATGTATTATACTTTGATTTGATTATAGAAAAAGTTAAGATAAGTTGATATTATGCTACCGGTTTCCAGAAAGATAACTAGTCATGAATCAATAGTTTGTATGAATAGTTTTAGAACAATTTTCTTTAATTTAATTAATGGTGTAAATGTTATAGCAATTTGACTATGGCCGAAGTGGGAATCCAAGTAGAAGATGTTTAGAACGTTGTTTGGCTGCCCTAGATGATGCCAAATTTGGTCTCTGCTTTGCATCTGGTCTTGGAGCAACAACGTCTATTGTTAACATGTTGAGTGCTGGAGACCATATTCTTAGTGTAGATGATCTTTATGGAGGCACAAATAGGTATTGTTTGTTATTAAAAATTTTGATAGTTTTTTTTTGTATGCAAAGAATGGTATATAAATAATGTCTGTTAATCACAGTAAAGATAGATAAATAATTTCTAGCCATAATGATCACCAGACTTGGGAAAGTTAATACAAATTTTTAACTGAGTTAATGCGTGAAAAAAGTAACCGATTAAAGTTCAAGTTAAAATCAAATTAACTGATTAAAAGTTAAAAATTTATGATTTTTGATACTTTATTGAGCAAGTTGCTTTGGCTGTTGAAATAATTAAATAAATTTGGCTGTTGAAAATCTATTAAATAAATTCCACAAATTAAGCTTTTTTAAAAAAATATAATTAAAATTTCCAATGCAGAAAAAATACTTAAATTATTTAGCATTAAAAAATTCAGTCATTAATAATTAAATAGTTCAAAGTCATAGATTACTTTATTTTAATAATTAAATTATAATAACATTATTTTAATTTGCAGCAGGTAATTAAATATTATTTGTCTATTGCATTTTTCATTTCACAGTACTGACTACTGATATTGTATTGTGCCTGCAGGGCGGTGTAGTATTAAATGACTTAATAGAACAGACAATAATTAGACTACTCTATTGATTACTTTTATAATCTATTAATCGGCTTACCTTTATGAGTGTCTTTAAATTACTGACACTGAAGCCAGCGATGTTTTAATATGTTTGTCCTTGGGCACACACATCAAGTTAAGTTTACGTTTACTTTCTAAGTATGTTCATAAAATCTAGAAATTTGCTGCCAAGGCAATGATGCCATAATAATATAAAAATAATAAATGATACGGAACAAAAATAAATTCGTGAAAAAAAAATGTAACAAAAAACTACTCTATTTTCAAAACAAGTAACATGAAACTGTAGAAACCAACCCTCGAAAATTGTTGGCGTTTCCCACTCGCCAGATACCGTTTCCGGGGGGGGGGGGGGGGGGGAATAAAACTTTATTATTTAATATTTACCATGTACCGCTACATTATTCATTAGCCCAGTTTATATTCTGATAGTCCCTTATCGAGTTGAAGATGAAAAATAATTGATTAAAAATAATCAAGCTGGACTAGGCTGAGTGTTTCCTCTTGTGGCCACTAACATGGCGAAGTCCCGACGAGAAATACCATTTGTCTATTGCTACACCAGGGTTGAAATCTTCTAAGGGTGGTCCATTTACTGCCAGCTGCATTAGATCTCCTAATGAAGTGATGTCCAGGGAAAGTCTCTGTTTCACTTTTATCCTGTTAACGAAGCTAAATCCTCGTTCACAAGATGCTGTTGTTACTGCCATGCATGCAACGCCGTAAAATACTTTCTGTAGCTCACCAAAATGCTCAGGAAACTTGTACAGAGTTTTTAATAGCTCACCCAGTCCTTTTGAAGTTATTTGCTCTTCTTTAACCATCATTTTTAATTGAAGCCATTCCGATAGCAAAACATCCTCATTTATATCACCAGTAATAAAAACATGCGCCAATTGAAGAATCTCCTCATTGCCATATGCAGTTAGGGTGTCATCTTGAGGAAGGCACAAGAAATCAAGAACGTGGCACTTGGTGCCTACTACAGTCTCAAGTGTATCAAGACGGCACTTCAAGTAATGAACTGTGCTTTCGATCAGCTTATTACGGATTGATTTGTATTCTTCCTCCCCTTGAGACGTGTTTGTTAGAACAATTCCTTGGTCACCTTTGTATTTTGAGCAATTCAGTTTCTCTGAGTCTGAAGTGTCAGAAAGGAATTGTTTCACACTGGATCCTTCAGATGAAAGCAAGAACTGAACCATTTCCACCGTTACCATCATTGACGATCGTACCTGTGAGACCAGCAACTGTTTCAACTGTAAAACTTTACAAAATGGCTCTAGTTTCCCATACAGGTCAATCAAAAAGTTTAATGTTTTTACAAACTTGTATGATGTAAGGATTTTTAGATAGCCTTTTACTCTAGCTGCATCCGTAGCTTCTCCTGTTGTAGCTTTCCGGTTCGTTATATCCTCAAGATGGATGACCAGAGGTACGAGATCACGCCGCAAAGCTTTCAAAGCGTCAGATTTACTACATAGCCACCGTACATTGTGAATATTTCTGAGTTTTACTATCTCACTTTCTAAAGTTTTCGCGGTGTTTTTAAGCTCATGGAGGCGTTTTGAGGATCATTTGTAAAATTTGTATATGTTCTTCACAGTTTCGTCAAGCTTTTCTAGGTAAGGGATGGAATTGGCAGCATCAAGTATGGCCAATTGTAGACGATGCGCGGCGCAGTGAATGCTAATTAAATGCGGAGCTTCTTCTTTCAAACGAAGTACGAAACCTGACTTTGAGCCAATCATAGACGACGCCCCGTCAGTTCCCACACTAACCATGTACTTTTCTCTTCTCCAATCAAGCCCTAAGTTATCCAAGAGCCCAGTAACAGCAGTGAAATACGACTCTGCCCTACCGCTCTCGAGAGGCACAAGGCCTAAAAGGTCTTCTCTTATCTCCCCTTCACACACATAACGAGCATAAACAATCACATGTTCCTCAGCACTTCGGTCCGTGGAACCATCAATCAAAATACTGAAACACTGAGCATTTTTTAGTTTTTGAACCACATCTTCTTGTAACTGTTTAGCAATAAAATTAATGAAAACTTGGTAGTTTTTATCGTTTACATATTGTTTTGTCTCCACATTTACACCTAATTTAGTTGCAAGGGCAACTTGCTTAGGGAAGTCAGTGAATGGTTTTTCATTGATGCCTATAAAATAGGCTATGTTGAATAAAGTTGTTAGATGCTCAAACATAGAAGACTCTATTTTCTTAATACATTTGGCAAGAGGAGCTTTTCCTGGTTCTGACTCTACTTCAAGACGCGTTAAATTGTCCATATGTACTAGGCTTTTACCATGAAACACAAAAGTTTCCTTTTTCATGGAACCAGAAAATCCTGCTACCCATTTTGGGTCACTATTTTGAGGGTATTTAGCGCATATAGTACATTTTGCGCGGTCGGAATCGTAAGCTAGCCAGGGGAAGATATGCAGCCAAGCTCTTTGAAATTTTCGTTTTCCAGAGGAACCGTGAGTAGGCCTAAGTCCACTAGAACTCGCGTTTTCCATAGTAGGCATTTCAGTTTCCCTACTAGCCCCGGCACTTAAATCTCTAGCAATAAACGTCGCACTCGCAGACTCACTAGGCGTCGTCGTACTGACAGTAGAACTTTTTTAAAGAAATAATTAAGTTTAATCTGTTTCATTATGAATAAAATAACACACGAAAAATAAAATACACGCTGAACACGATCTTAGAAATTGAGAATACTCTTAGTACACGAAACAATAAATCACACGCGTAACACATCCGGTCAACTCAACAATAATTAGCAGACTGTACAACTTGGAAGGAGTGACAAAGGCCGGCGGCCCGCACAGAACGGCGTGAAATTTCCGCTCCCCTCGCTCAACAACACTATTTTGTTCGACGTGTTTTAAGATGTTTATATCCAACAGAGCAGTTTTGTTTATAAAATTCACACGGTGACAGCTAACTGACGGCCTATGACTTCAACACGCGCCTTTACTAAAACAAAAACATGACGTGTTTTGGTTTCTTTTTTCCATTTTTTATTCTTTCTCTCCTCTTTTCTCCTTTTTTTCACAGTCAAAACCCACTCGCCACTTGGCGAGTGGGCGAGTGCAATTTTCGAGGGTTGGTAGAAACACAACAATAATAATTACCACTACGCTGACTGCACTAATATAACAGTGATAAGAAGCTTATGAGAACGGATAGTGAAAGATAAATTTG
Source organism: Magicicada septendecula (assembly GCA_034769895.1). Taxonomy (NCBI): domain Eukaryota; kingdom Metazoa; phylum Arthropoda; class Insecta; order Hemiptera; family Cicadidae; genus Magicicada; species Magicicada septendecula. Next base: position 714,201,016 of record CM068367.1, on the reverse strand, counting down.
TGGAATTGAAAATCTGTTTAAATTAATCTCCTTTGTGATATCTGGGTAGTAGGAGAGTAGAATTTGTCATTCTTTGAACAAGCCAATCATTGCTAACATTTGTTGTGCGCTTGTCCAGCAGCAGATGACGTTGCCGATTCATGTCACCAAATGAAAATGTTGAATATTCAGCGCATGCAATGCAGTTTAGTTTTAGATCTCTGCATGCCATTAAAACGTATGTTAGCAACACTGTATTCCCACTACTTTAGATGTCAAAACAGAAGTTGTTTGCTGTCTACTTCTCTGGGGTAGTCATGCGAATAATTCAACAAAAGACAGAAAACCATCCTTGCCATCCAGAAGTTGAAAACAAGGAAACAAAGGAGACCTAATGGTGCCATGGGGGAAAACCAGTCCATTGTCTGCCTACAGATTAGGAATTGGCCTACCTAGAACAAACTTTCTCCAACATTGACTTCAACAACTATTTTGGCAACTTTACTCTTGAGCAGCCAAATTAACGCGTTAATTTTTTAATTCTTAATAAAAAATTTAATGATTAAAATTTAACCATTTAAAAATTTAATGGTTAAGTTAAAAAGTTTCCAATTTTTTAAAAGATTACCGGTAATTTAATTGTTATTTTTTTTAATCGTTAATCCCAAGTCTGATGATCACAGACCTAATCACTTCTTTACGTTTTACAGTGCAGAGAAATGTGTTCAATTGTTGATGCTATTAACTCATTGCTTTTGAAGGAAAATATGCAAATGATGCATGTTCACATACAACACATTTAGGTTGTGTAAAAATGTATAATTTTTATAGCTAAAAATATAATGGTATGAATTGAAAAGTATAAAGTCATCTTAGATTCATGTTCAGATAATTCACGGTAACTCAACAGTATAGATACTATCAAAAGAACTACTGTTGATGCTTATTTTACTGTTGTGCAATATTCCATTAGATTATGGCAGCTCCATGTAACGGTATGTACACCAAAGCATAACATTTTTTAGGTTACATTTTTCATTAATGTTACTTCCCAGTTTACCTTTGAGATGCCGTACAGTGCAGTGGCGGCTCGTCAGGTGACGCAGGTGAAGCGCTGCTTCACCTAAAATAACTGGTTCAATGTGTTTCTTTTTACACAAAATTATTTTCAATTTTTAGTCAATTTTATGTTTAAAAATATTTTTTGTAATTAAATTTCGTCTGTATAATAATTAAAATAACATTTACAAGCGATGGAAATAGGTTACAGGAGCTGGACTTCACTGCGATCACATACTAATCCACGTATAGTAAGCCTACTGGTGGCAGAAAGCACTGAGATCGTAGAAGCAGCTTTCTGCACCTTGAAGGCTGCATCAGTTAATACGTCACTAACAACGCTTGGTTTATGACAGTTGGCGTGACAACGTATCCCGTACTCAGCATTCCCCCACATACGTGAAGCAGTGTTGCTGTGCTGTTTCTCAGTGGTGTACGTTACAGTGTTTTACCTATCCAGCGCGTTTGTTTTGTTCGTTGTTCGTCATGTTTGATCGTGTGTGAAGTTTTCACAGAATGTTTCCTTCATATGATCCGCTATGTGTTTTATTAGGAACACCATTTTCAACATGGAGTAATGATAATAAGAAAAACTTTTTAAGCTGTGAAAAACCTATGCCTATATTGAAAGTAAATAAAGTTGCAGAAATAAAGGACAAGGTGTACAATCGCACTTTAAACAAAATTGGTATTCAACGTTCGAGTGGTCGTGTGGCAGTTATTATTTAAATAAACTTTTTTGTATGCCCTGCTTAATTATTAGTGTTAAATCAAGTGCGTGGAATAAGAACGGCTTTGATGATTTCGGTAACGTTACTCGTGCTCTTTCCAAACATGAAGGTTCTTCTGAGCACATGCGTTGTGCATTGAGTTTTTCAAAACTAAAGAAAAATTTAAGTACTATCGAGGATGCTTTGAAGGAAAATTCTAGGTTGTATATTAAACACTTCAATGACAATGTTCGGCTTAACAGACATTTCATGCATCTTCCTATTCGTGGAGTTCTTTACTTGGGTAAACAAGAATTAGCGGTCACCATGAAGAGTTATCATCTATTAATCGCGGGAATTTTAAAGAACTGCTAGAAACCTTTGTATCGATAAGCCCTGTAGATATTCAAGAACACTATAAAAAACTCTCACCCGTCTTTGCCAGCAATTCTAAGACTATTCAGAATGAAATAATTAACTGAATTTCACAATATATTGATGAGCACGTCGCAAAGGAAATAGAAGATAGTACTTTTTTTCAATTCAAGTGGATGATTCCACAGACATTGTCCACAAATCTCAATGTAGCATCATAATTAGATACATTATTCCCAGAGGAAAGCTGGTGGAAAGATTTTTGGGATTTTATGATGTTATTTCCAGTCGGACTGGCGACACACTGTTTCAAGTTGTGTCAAGGTCCCTCGAAAAATTTGACTATAAATCAAAACTTATTGCCCAGTGTTTTGATGGTGCAAGCGTTATGTCAAAGGAATTAAATGGTCTTCAGGCAAAAATCAAAGATGTAGTGCCACAAGCGGTTTTTGTTCACTGCATGGTGCATCATTTGAATTTAGTGCTACAACAAAGCTGCAACAGCATTTCAAAATGTCTGATATTTTTTGCAACTGTTAACGGTTTACCCTCATTTTTCCACAGTTCTGCTAAGCAAACTTACGCAGTAGACACAGTCATTGGAAGACAAATCCCTACTTCTGTTATTGTGCGATGGAAGTGTAATTCCAAAATTTTGAATACTATATATAACGAATGGGATTCATTAAAAGAAGTATTCACTAAAATTGTGAACGATTCAAATTATGATCAAACATCAATTAGGCAGAGTGATGGCTTCTTAAATAAATTTAATGATTTTGAATTTACACTTTTGGTTGTTGTTTTTAACGATATTTTTGGAGCCACGGATGTTCACTTCGATGTGGTACAAAAGAAGTCATTTGACATTAATTTCTGTATCTCGCAAGTTAAAAATACGCAAACACTCATAAATAGCAAAACTGATGATGCATTTATGAAAATTTTCGATTTAGCTGCTTCAAAAACAACAGTTCCAACTGAATACCATGAGTGGCAGAAAAGAATTACACTCACACGAGATCAACTTTTGAAAAATACAAAATTCTGTATTATGAAATTTTAGATAACCTTTCAGTACAAATTTTAATGATATGGAAAAGATTCAGTTTGTTACATTAACAGATACTTCAAAGTTCATAACGTATTCTGAAAACTTTCCCATGGATGCATTAAGTAACTTAAAGGTGTGCTACCCTAATCTGTTTAACGATTTCCAAAGACTGAAAAATGAATTACAGCTTATTTATGAGGATAAGCAATACAGACAAATGGAACCACTAAATTTTATAGAACTTTTAGCTGACAACAGGAACATCTTTAAAGAAGCTTACAAACTGTTTCGTTTAATAGTAACTATTCCATCCACTATCGTTTCCGTAGAACCAAGTTTTTCTTGTTTAAAATCATACCTGCGCAATACAATGACAGAGGACAGACTTGCTAACTTATCAAAAATTTCTATATAAAAGTAACTATTAAACGAATTAATTAATGTACAACCATTTTATAACGACATTATCGACAAGTTTGCATATTTGAAGAGAGGAGAATTGACCTTGTGCTCAAGAAATAAAATGCAAGCCTGTAAGTACTTACTATTTTTAACTGCTTTATTTGTTTGTAAATTTTATTTACATACGGTACTTTTCTTTTGTCTCCATATTTTATTCATGATTCCAAAACAGGAAGAAACATATTCACATAACTGATGGGGGGGGGGGGCTGCCACCAATTCTGCTTCACCAATCCTCGAAGCCACTGGTACAGTGTGAAATATCTGGAACCATTTGGAAGAATCGTTAAGTGAGAAGACTACAATGCAGTTTCAACAGAGAACCATGCAGCGTATCACAACTATGATGCTGAGCTTGTTTATAGGTGAATTTGCATTGGATTTCAATTCTCAAGATTACATGAACTGAAAACCTCCAAAACATGAAAATGCATAGGTTTTCAAAAGTAGTGATCTGTATAGTAATGTTGATCATTTGGAAAACACATGCTATTGACTCATTTCTTGCTAATCCCAGTTACTTTACTTTAGGTGTTATGTGTACTCTGTGAATGTTATATCTGTTAGTAAATGCTGTATAAGGCTCAGGTATTGAGGCATTATGTTGTGTTGAATTATAGGGAACAAATTTAATATATTATTTGCTAACCAGACTGTGATGTAGCTGTGTTGGAGATTTTAAATTAATGTGGTGAACTATGTATAGTAGGGGTTATATCATGCAGAGTACATCTACTGTAGTACAATGAGAAGCATGTAAGTCACAATTTGGCATGTCAGAAGCTAAAGTTTGTCACTAATTTCTAAAGGAATATGAACTGAAAAATAGCAAGAAAATTATTCAAGTGACCCAGTACAGGACGATTTCAAGAAATTGAATAAGTTGTGGTCTTGACTTGTATTCAGAGGCAGAGTGGTATGACAGTCATTCTATGTAAAGCAAACAAAATTGTAAGATTGGCATACTACATGGGGAGTACATGTTCATGGGGAGCAGATTTTTACATGAATCATATGATGGAATAATTTACTTTATACCAGCAGACATCAGTCAGAAACTGCTTAAAGAATCAGATGAGAAACATGCATGTCAAAAGTTGTTATCCAAATATGAAAGAATAATAACTATCTTTTAAGCTAAATTAGCATGTCAATAAAACAAACTACCTGTTGTTTGATACGCCATTCAGTATAAAGTGTGTGTTTGTGTGTGTTAAAAAATTGTGTTACATTATTGCTAGATTGCTTGTAGTATTAACAGACAACATACAGATTGCACGTATGATATACTAAAAAAAGCCAACGGATGTCTGTCAGGTGGGATTATAATCAGATACCAAAAAATGGTTGAATGACAACAGAATTGATGAAGGATTGGTTGAAGATTGTGTTGACCAGAAGACTCTGGGTCTAACTTAAACAGAGGGAGCATATTTTCACTTAATTCATTCAAGGGGCACTTGATTCAAAAATATTAAAAACTTAATAAGGCACTTCAAAAGGTCTTGTTGTATTTGAAGCTTTACAAGTTTTAGATATGTGAATAAATAATTCAAATACAATTTGAAGAGGTTAATTGGTGGTTGGTAACAAACAGTAGTAAGTAGAGTTTTCCCCTAAAAGCAATGTTAAAAACTGTGAACTTCCACAGCTATGTGAATGGGACAGATCATCTTAGCATCACATAAAATCCTGAAATTATAGTACGTGGATTTAAAAAAATATAGTGTTTATCTAATGTTATGGATGGACATGAAGGTTGTGTTTCATGGGGGGATAGAAATTAAAATGATGCAGGCAACAGAAGTGAGAATAATGTTAATAATATGTGAAGATTAAAGTTTCATGAATGAACTGTATTTAAATTTTTGTATGTTGGAAACTGAGTGTATAACTGTCTATAAAACTTATATATTCTACTTACCACAAATATACAGTTATCTCATCAAACATTAATTCTCAAAGTGAATCCAGAATTCCCCATGTCACAGGCCATGTAATTATAAAGAAGTTAAAACTTAGAAACTAATTGAAATAGAAAGTTAAAAGTTTGTTTCCTGTGTAGTCTACATAGTGCAATGTATAAGAATCCCCATAGTGTAATGAAATGTTATATAAAATGTTTGCTTTTATGTTAACACAAAATAGGGCCGTTGTACATAAAGAGAAAAGACCTTTAAAAAAAAAATTTTTTGTTTTGTTTTGTTATAGTGTAGTTAACTGACTCTGAAATCATCTGGACTTATAGGTATATTGAAATATAGAGTAGGATATCACTTGAGTATGCTGGAAACTACTAATTATGCATACCATTAACTGATAGACATTCTGTCTCTGTATCCAGTATTAACTGATTGATTGTATCTGGTTTAGTGACTTTGGCAGTTAGTTTAGTATTATTGTAAACTGTGTGTAGTGGATATTAAATTATTGTAATCATCTCATCTAGAGTAGTTTAATTAATTGGAGGCTACATAATAATGATTACTCAAATTTATGTTGACCTTTACTGTTGAAGGTCAATGTAATCCACATAAATTCCATTTAATGTATAATAAGTAATGTATAGGTCTTGTGAGTGATATAATACTGCCAGTGAACGACACAAAGGAAACAAAAAAATATATGATAAGATTATTTACAGCTATACCTGTTCAAAGAAAGAAGGGAACTGAATTTACAACTTTGTAACATTCTTAGTATCTGAGATAGGAAAAAATAAATAAAAACTGTTGAAATCCATGGTCATTGCTCTATCTCCCTGTTTAGGTACGTATGTTTTGTGTTTTTTATTGATTCTCAGTTGAGCAAAATGTGTCAGCAGTCTTTTTTTTCTGCTATCATAACATGAGCATCAAATTTGTCAAAGCTGATGTGAATAAAGTAGATGTAATAAGAAATTTTCCTGTCAGGATGTTATTATGTTATGCACATTTTGCAAATTTCATTCTTCTGTAATGTGTTAAGAGTTATATTTGTTTATAGGTATCTGGTAATTCTATAACTGTTACACTTTAAGAAGTACTTTGTAATTGTCAAAAAATTGTGCTTATGCTTCTTAGCATACTAAGTATGAAATAAGCTTATCTAGTTAATTGATACAAATTAATATTTGACTGCTATTTGTAGTAGAATTTCAGAGTGACATTTGTGTCTGGGAGTACAGTCAGTTCCTTACTGGGACCACTTTACCCTCACATTAAATTGGGTTTCTGGGAATATAATATACTCTCCATATTTAATATTCGTTAGTTACTGGGTAACAAAGTAAAAGCCATTTGGTATTTCAGCATATAAACTCATTTATTTCTATGTGTATATAATAAATGGTAGGAAATTATTGAAAATTAATAAGAATTTCTTATGAAAATTGGAGAGGATGTTCAACATTTTAACAAAATGAACAAATTACCATTTTGATTGGTTATGTAAAAAACTATATATACCGTGGCAAACGGATGATCAGAAAATATTGTACTTTATCATATCAAGGGAGAAATTTAATGTAGAAATAATAAAACATTAAACTGTCAATTACTCTAATTTTTGTAAAGGAGAATATTCTACAACTTCTTAAGTGAGTTTGTTCATTTGTTTAGAATACTGACGTAAATGGTAAATGATAATGTTGATAGTGAAAGTCTGATATAAACTTTGGTACTTAAAGTACTTAGTATGTCATAAAAAGTATGCAAACTGACTACCATAGAAAACAAAACAGTAATAAGGAATGCAACTTAAAGTGTAGTTAATTGAATGTTTGCATTTCAGTCACTTGCTCCTCTATTAATTATGTATGTACTCTGGTTGTGTTATTTAATTGATTTTTCTGAGCAGACTTGGAACATTAAACTTTTTTCACAGTTTAACAAAACTTAATTTTTACATAAATATTAAATTTAAGTGAAAAATATTCACTTTTCTTTTTCTGCAGTTTCCTGTTATACCACATCCTTAATTGTATTTAAACTGTAATTGTTATCAAAATTACAATGTTGTACTACGGGGCATTCCTTTTAAGACCTGACTTAACAGTCACCAAAAAGACAGATATCTTGTATACAGTACTTCAGTGTAAAACATGGGTTGAAAATTAACAACTGTAGTACTTTTATGCGACAGTTATGTATTTCATCATATTATGTGTGCACTCGGATTGTTTGAAAACACTGCTGGTTACTAAATAGACCCATTTACAGCACATGTGAGTGTACTTTCCCTTCTGTGGCATGTTAGTTTTATATTCAAATATCTGTCAATTAAAAAAATTACCAATAGTGATATGTTTCTGACAGTAATCTGAATTATTTGTAATAAATATTTTTCCTAAAATGAAATCAAATTTTTATAGTCAAACATTTTCTGATAACTCAGAAGCATGAGAAAAGAAAATTGTTAATAATGTGTTACATATACACAGATAAAATTTGCAGATATAATACAGAACATATGTACAATTCAGACTAACAGACATTTTTTCCCAATGCCGGGGCTTTTCACCATAGCGGCTCATTCAAAAGGTAGAGAAAACGGGCTTTTTTCAGATTACACTTCACTATAAGTAATGCAAAAAAAGAGGAAAGAAAAACATGATCAGTGATGAACAAAAAGGAACCCATCTGTATTCAGTGGTGTGTTAATTTTTTATCTCAGATATTGTGAAAGTTCTAAAAGCTTAAAACTTCAGATTCTTCTTTTTTTTAACAGAGTATACATTACTATTGCAATGTTACAAGTAATTTATTATGAATAAAATTCTGTGTTTACCCATTGCAACTAAATTGTGTTGAAACCACTGGGTAGGTCATAGGATTTTGTGTAGTCATTGTGTTAATTATAATTTCTGCACAGTAAACCTATGACGGAAACCAACATCATATCCTGCGGGTCTGTTATGGAGGGAAACTATGCGAAAGTCAATTTTATGATTTTGTGTATACCAGACAAATCTGAATAACCTTAAAACTGTAATGCATAGCCAAAAAAGCAGTACACGCTTTAAACAAGAATGAAAGGATGTCATGCGACATTAACAACTTGTATGCGTAGGACATTGTGTGAGGTGTTGTTTAACAGTGTTCAATGGGTGCTATAAAATAAAGTACTAATAGTGGAAATAAAGTGTACTAATGTGACAAAGTGTTAAACTTGGACAAATTTTCTTTAAAATGTTGAAATATCATGAAAACAAGAACGTAAATGTCTATTGTGATAGATTTCAAAGTGCAAGAAGAGTAAACAAGGAATCAAAGAACTAATGCAGGAAATAAGGCAGCATCAACAAGTTGGGGTGAGCACCAGTTGCGCAGACACTGCAACACCTGTCACAAGCTCACAGGAAATAGATGTCCAAGAGTGAGGTACAATTGATGGAATGTGACAAAATACAAGCAGATGAGTTTTTGAAAATCGACATGTAGTGTTTATAACCCATTGGCGTCTGACGACAGAGCAATTTGAAAAGTCGTTCTACAGCAACAAGTTGTGTTTTGTTTGTGGAGTTGTTGATTGCATTTGGTTCTAAAATGATTTAAAACAGCCCTATGCAGCTATGTTGCAATTATTAAAACAGGAGTTTACAGATGAAGACATCCAACAGTTTATGTTGTGCTCCAAGAGTAACAGCTTCAGGTATCCATTAAAACCAACACATTTGATGCCTTTGGATGCACTTAGTGAACGTCTAATGTCTCCGAGACTACAAAGGTCAGATTTCTTTGTTATGAGGATAACTATGTTATTGGGGGCCACGTGATTAATGAGACTGCAATGTGGATGAAGTGGTCAAGCAACTGCCAAGTCACTTGGACAATTAATTACCAAGTGATTAGTGTTAACTTGTAGAAAAGCATAATTCACAAGTAGGCGTATTTGAGCAGTTATGGTAAAAAGAATATGTATTGAAAGCTTGCTTACGCTTCTTAGTTGAATAGTACAGCTCGACAACATAACAGTGGATTTGGGCTCGTGTTGACGGACTTTTCAAACAGCGCAGTGAGGTGACTGCTGACAGTGATGGATGACATGGACGTTGGGCTGCCATTTCCAACTCAGAGATAGTGCACACCAGACAACACATGATGCTTTGGAATGAAGAACACTATTTAGACATCGCTCCTGGCCAATGCTTGATTCCTCCGAACATCATATACAATGTCTATCTGTCTTCTACAGTGTGGGCAGACAGTCTGTCGGTGACTCTGTACATGATGACAACCAGTGAGATGAGATGCGGTGATCACCGTGGCATTACACCCCAGCACATACTCTATATTACTATGAAGATATTATCCCTGTGTTTGAAAGAGTGTATTTATAATATGTTCTGCTGCGTCCACAATACTGAAGGCATAACTAGGCGTATGATTGAGGATTGTAACTTCATGGAGCAGTGTGTGGAAAGAAACTTGGCGTTTGTGAAATCAATTACGAATTCTGTGTAATACTGGCAGGACAGATTGCAAATGCTTCTTTGCATTGCTTCAACAACTGGGCAAACTGACAGAATTACAATGAGCGCAAATGAGATACACTGTTCCAATTTGCTCTGGACTTTGTATAATTTGAACAATATTTCAAAGACAGATATTACGAGAGAGAACATCATGCAAGCGTTTGGACAGAAGTAATCATAGTGACTTGGTAAACGAAGATCGCGTAGTCTGCTGCTACTTTAAGAAATGTGTAGACATTACACCTGCATTGCTGCAGTCGAAACAAAGATATAGTCTGTTTGGATGCTACCGAGTACTGGATTACTTTATATGAATTGACTTCCAGCACAGAGGAAGCCACATTCACATACTACTGTGGTTGAGAACAATGTGCACAAGCTAGTTGGCAAGAACATGCCACAAACAATCAAGTTACTAACAGACTTGTGCTCAGTGAGTGACAACTATATACAAGACAAGATCACTAATCAAATACATCACCACACGTTCACGTGCACCAAGACATCATGTAGTTTCAATATTCCACTCTAGACAATGAAAGAAATCGCAGTACTCATACCGATGGCTAGCACTGACCAACACTGTGGCCACTGCAGTGACAAGTGAAGAAGGTGAGCGAGGCATTAGAGAACAAAGCATATGACAGTATAGATGCATCTTGAAAGACAGTGACTTGAACTACGAGAGATATCTAACTCTTGTGCACGCAACGCTCAAAAGACCGAGTGTGTTCTTCAAACAAACCCCACAGCAGATATTCATGAATACGTTCAACCTGTGGATTGACAATGTCTTGAATTCAAACACAGACTTGCACTTCATAGATGATTACTCATGCACAGTGGACATAGTGGAATATGTAAGTCAAGAGCAACAGAGGCATTAAGTAATCTACACCACGAACTTCTGAAACTGTATAACGAGCATCTGGACTGCAACTACAGCAGACTACTTACAAAAGTGAGTGTCAAGATGCTAAGTGCCGTAGAGATTCTGCGCAAGGGACGGGTTGGTACTTGCTACGAATGCTGATGACCGTGTGCAGTCGAATTTTGACCGTGATATGGTATTTCATTCTGGCTGTGCCATGCCATGATAAACACAAGGCAAACAAGAGGAAGAGCATTATGGACACGGAGGGTCTGAATGAAAACTGACATGGATATATAACCATAAGGATCGTTCAGAAATACAAGGGGTGACCACAAGGCTTGGACTCAGTGAGTTTGGTTCAGTTAGTTGCATGGTACATTCTGATATAAACAAGAAGCATACACAAGAATTGCGAGAATATAATTATAGATGACGCTGAGAATACAGAATTGGATGAAGGTGCCGAGCAAGATGCATTGCAAGATGAAGCTAATACAGCTGGCGCTGTGCCACCTAGCGAAGTGAAGTAGTGCAATCGAGCCATCTATAGAGTTGCACATTGCAGACATTACGAGTTAGACAAAGTCTACAATTATAAGTGAGAAATGGTAACACTCTTTGTGCCATTTAGAAATGAAGTTGTGGATATGCTAGACAGAATCAGATTCATACAAATCTGCAGTACCAAAGAGCAGGCTACATTTGTGGCAAGAAAAACATTTGAAGCAAACATAAACATTGGTAAAAGCACTGTACGACTTGGAAAACGAGCAACTGATGACTACTAAGGAAGAAGCCAACAGAGTAACACTGGACAATCCACTAAGCAATGACACTACCACCACCAACACTGATGACTTCGATCCAGTCACATTTGCCAGTATATTGGCTGTACTTAGACAGTAATGTCAAGAGTAGCAAGTCATGATGTCAATTGATGCATCTAACCGACAGTGAACAACATGAGTTGATTCTAGAGTTAATATATCATCTGCCCAGACCAAACACAGAACCTCTACAAGTATTCTTTACAGGCCCCAACGGCACTGGGAAAATGTTATGCTGAAATTGATCATGGAAGTGGTGAGTTGTTACACTCAGCAGCATAACTCAATAATGGTCACTTATATGGTCTGTGCTGCGACCAGCAAGGTGGCAGTAAACTTGGGAGGTACCACGGTGCATTCAGATTTAAACTCACACACTCAAGATAACAACACGATTTGAGTTGTGAAAGCTTACAATCCAGTGGTTATTTTGCAACGTAAAGTGTGTGATCATCTACAAAATTAGCACACAGCACAGCAAAGACATGCGTCTGCAGGAAGTGCCGGCCAACTACACACATGCATTTGGCACACTACATGTCATTTCAAGTGGGGATTTCAAACATTTGCCACCAGTCAATGTGAGCCCAATATATAAGAGGTTTTATTCAAGACCCTGTACTGTGGCAGTCGTTAAATACTTCCTGCTCATTTAAGTTATGCATCAGAGCGTCGTTCAGTCCTCAACAATTTAACAAAAATCGCTAGCAGACAAAGATTGACATCTGAAGAACAGAAGTTAGTAGAATCATGGTTTTAGATTAAACTGTGGTATGAAGAAAACCTACAAGGCGTTGTGCATTTGTTTCATTGCAGCCACCAAGTTCAAATGTGTAACGCAGTCGCTATGCCCACTGAGATGTTCTACAATGCCATGGCTGTGGGTCTCATACAAGGTTACAAAACAAACAAGGAATTGGTATCGTGTCGAGCACGCTTTCAAAAGTGTAATGTGATGGAAACGGGTGGCTTGCCTTACTGTGTGTGTCTCGTCACCGGCTATTTGTACATGATCAGCACAAATATAGCTATCAAGGATGTATTAATCAACACCACAGTTGGCGTTTTGAAATCTATAGAGTTTGGCCAGCTAAATCACAACACACTAAATTTTATTTGGTTTCACTTTGAGAATGAGAATATGGGAGCTACACAGCGTATAAAACAAAGCCATTACTTTCTAACTACACACAATTCCCAGTTGTGTTGGCATGTGCTATAACCGTTCACAAGTCCCAGAGCAATACATTTGACAGAGTAGTGCTATGACAGCACCAAACAATCTACGCGTTTATCGAATGCGCCAGAAAGATCTCGACGTAAGCGTGTGGTGTACGTGCTACTAGACGCATTTTGCGAGAATTTTCTCGACTGTGCCAGGCTTCGCTCGGGCGCTCGGACTGTGTCAAGGCCGTAGCAATTACGTAGTTCGCGAGAGATAAGACGCAGTTTGGAAGCTTCTGGTGTGTGAGCGTAACTATAAATACATCGCGTCGCGGCCTTAGTTTTCAGTTCAATGCGAGATTGTTGACTGTGCGGTTCGAGAGTATTAGTGCGATATATTTACAGAGCGGTTCGAGTTATTATGGTGTACATTCAAGTAGTTATTAGTGAAGTGTTGCGTTTTATATTCGGACGGTATAATTGTAATACAGTTGAGTTTTAATATTAGTGGACATTTTATTGCGTATGAACAATTTCATTTGATTTGTTGTAGACACTGTGTTGTTAATTACGAACTGTTTTACTATAACAATTAAAGGTGTGATTAGTGACTTAATTGGTGTCTTGTACTTATTTTGTTTCCACTGTACCTATGACGATCGAATAGACCGTCGTAACAGTAGTATACGATTACAACAAGAGCCAACAGACGTCCTTAGTGTTAGTAGGCCTGAGCAGAGTGACGGGCATCAACATATTGTACATGTCTATTGCAAACAACGACTATAACTTCTATCACGCAGAGGCAGCAATGCACCAGGGCTTAAGGAAATGACCGATGAATACTCGTACCTTGAGAGACGTTGCCTGTACATGATATCAACAGACGTTGAGAAATTCTGTGGATTCAGTCAATACAACAACACTACTGATAATGACACAGATGACAAAATAAGAGTCTTTCATAGTGTGCATGTTTAACATTCAAAGTTTGGTGGCACACAAATTGGACTTGGCCCAGACACTTTACACTCTGACTATGTGGCACTTGCGGAAACTTGGATGGATAAAGACAAAACTTTGACATACAGCACTTCAAACACATTGAGTCCAAAGAGTGCAACAGTCATGGTGATGACAACAACTAACAGCCCAGTACAGTACTAGTTGTGCCACTGGTGGACTCTGGTGGCACGCCAGTCTTCAACAAGAATCAGAAAATGTGCAGGGCTTATGTCGCTAGACCCATTCTACAACAGCCAATACTGGACTGCATTCTACAACAGTCCAGTATTCTGGACTGAATTGTCTACAGGATGTTCATGTCAATGAAGGCGTACTAGTGGAAATTGAGATGTCCAACCAATTCAGATTCGTTCTAGTGTCAGTCTGTATTCATCCACAGACACCACTCAACTACATTGAGATGTTTATCTTTTACCTAATGCTTTACTGCACAGAGCATGTCAGAACAATGTTTAGTGACTGCCGAATGTACCGCCTCTGCTAACCGGGGACTTGTAACAATTAATTGAGGTGAATCAAACGATTGTCTGAAACAGTTTCTGAATGACAAGTTCAGATTGGTGTTGGACACAGATCCAACTGACTTCACAACTTTTAAGAATACCATGATAGACTTAATATTCTGCAGAAATGTCTTACATATTGTTATGACATTACAGAACATGCTACGTGTTTCTCGGCTATTCCAGCTGAGTCCAGCTGTAATGTGTGTGTGCATACATATTGCTGCTACTTTGAGGTGAAAGACAATTACATGACACTTGTCACGCGTCTGGAACAAGACTTTTCCAGATCATACTAAAATACTGCGCGGACACGCTGTGTTCAAGGCCGCAATCAGTTACCTTCTAGTATTTTCTAGTACATGCATATTGTGGAATATGCTAAATACAAGACTTCAGCAGCGCTTAGTTCAGTTTGAGTTGCGATTTATACCAGTGCGGTTCGAAGTATTGTGGCGAAGTGTTACGTGTTTTGTAATTGTGCGGGACTCTATTAGTAGACATTATTTTGACGTGTGAACAATTTTTATTTGATTTGTTGTACAAGACTATCTTGTTGGTTACAAACTGTTTAATTGTGATAATTAAAGCTGGTGATTAATGACTAAATTGGTGTCTTGTATTTTGTTTTCCGCTGTACCATACGATGATCAAGGAGACCTTCGTAACACTATCGTACTACTCGTACCATTGTCCTGTCTTCGACAGAATTTTACAAATTAGTCAGCATTGCAAGAAATAAATAAAATAAAAGATGGTAAAATAATTTAGTAAAATAAAAGACATGCAAGTTTGTTGCACTTATTTCTTTCTTTTTTGTATAGAGGAGTGAGATGTTGATGTCATGAATAACTAATTAAAATATTGAAAAGAATGTATATTTTTTGTATTATCATCGATTTAATAATTATTACTTAAAAAATTAATTAAATGCTAAAAATTAAAAATGTGAATTCAAAATATATCCGTTTATAAGAAGATACAATGACAGCATGTTATACCTCTTATATGTATCACACAGTAATAACATAGAAACATCAAAACATAATTTATAACAAAATTAAAAATTACAAATTATAAAATTATTCAAATTCCTTGGGTGTCTGAAATGAGCATCAGCTTTGAATCATTATTAAATGTTTAAGTCATAGTAGTATTAATAGATAAATTTTCATCTATGAAAGTAGTATTGTATTTGTTAAATACAATTTAAAGTTAAGAAGCATTAATATTTTAATAAAATAATATTTACCCCCCAAAAAGTAGTTATTTACAATAGTGCACCCATTTTAAATTAAACAGAAAAATTATTTTCAATAACAACTTAAAATTACATCTTACTTATTTTATTTTGAATATTTACACTATTTACATTTTTGTATTTGTTTTACTTTGTTAGCTCATACTACTTTATGAGTTTTTTCTTTGTTTTTAAAAATAATTATTCATTTGTCACCTGCGTATCTGTGGAGTTACCACTGCAAAGCTGTTATTGTGTGTGTATGTGCTCGTGCACTCGTGGCTCCTGGGTGTTGACGATGACAGCGATGATGATATCCTCATTCCCATGTAGATCATTTGTTGTCTGTGTTACTATTGCATGATGATGGTTGTGGTGCTCCTTCATTAATCATGGTTTGTTCTGTTTATGCCTTGATGATGATGATGAGTATGTCATTGAGGAAACTAACATAGTGTCTCCATGAGGAAATTATAGTGTCTGTCCCTCATTCAGAATTGTCAGAAGAATTTATAATCTGCAGTAATTTGACATGTCAGGTATGGCTAAATGCTGTCTTTAACATGTTCAATTTGGTCTATGCCTGCATAGCATCCTGCATAGTGCCTTTTCAACACAAAACTTTGTCTTTTTTTGCAATAATGGTAGAATTGATGTTCAAACCAGTGGTGGCATCAAATGTACAATTATCCACATGTTATTTGCATATAACTCGATTGTTTATTACTTATTAGTTACAGTTATAATTTATTTCAGTTTATATAATGACTATAGTCCATTCAACTAAAGAAGATCGCTGACTTTCAAAGCCTGCCATTTCCACAAAAGTAGAGCCAAAAATTAAAGAAACACATAGTTATAATCGTCAATCGCTTTTCTTTAAGTTGTTTATATTTCATAATTTTACAGCTAAGTGTTTTTTCATGGTAAAGCAATATTTAGAAAAAGTCACGGTTTTTTCATTGTTTTACCCTAACTGCCAATTTTATGAATTTATTTCTTAGTAAGTAATGCCTTGAAAAAATTTTCTTTTTCAGGGATTGTTGATCCACTCATTCTACACAACATGTAAACATTTCAAGTTCATATTTTTCTTTTTTTACTAGTTATTAATTTTTTTCTAAGATCATGTTTTCTCGTAATCTAGAAACGTTTAACAATCAAGTGTTATATCGTTTTGAAGCTTACAATCCCAACAGGTTGGTTAAATTATTGAAATTAGTTTAAGATGCTTTGCTGAATTTTAACTGTGAGATAAGTTTAGAGCGAAAGGTCAAGCGACGCGTACAGTAACAGGCGTGGCGTAGTAGACCACAGCGCAGCAGGTCGGCCTCATAGCGTCAGTTAGCAGGGGCCTTCCGTAAGTAGGGAATGCGTTTGTAATCTGATTGCGGTAAGCCTATATTAACCTAACAAACGAGGCTTTTCAGCCTCCCTGTCGGAGATATGAATAAACTGCCGACATTTTTTTTATGATGCGCTTTAAATATTTTTCCAACTTTAATTACCCATGAAGTGCATTATGAATTATTAAAGAAAGTAGTGATTAACCAGATGTCTGTTCGTATGTTCTGGTGTCTGAATTATGTGTCCCAAAACATTGAAGTGACCAGAATTTATTTATTTTAAGACCTACGGCTACATAAACGTTTATATTTTTGTTAATGTCCTCAATAATATTTTAAATTATTGTTACGACTTTTTAACATTTTATATTTTATAACAATTAAAATTTCAACGTATTTTATGCGTTATAAAACAATTCAGGCAAAATAAAATTTCTTAAACATTAGAAAAATTGTACTACAATATTAATTACATAATTATATAGGCTACATACCACAACACAATGAGGGTACTTAAGGTGATAGTGGCAAAGGTGCGATCCCCTCCAGAATTGAGTCATCGCCAATGTCCATGTCATACTCTTCTGACTCTGAGGAAGTATTTCCCGTTATGTTTATGACGAACCGCTCTACTCCTTCGTCAAGGATTCCATCTGCTTCCCAGGGTTCCTTGGGTCAGCTTCTCCACGTGTCGGACGACGTCTGCCCACTCCTTTTCGCTGATTAGCCCAAACCCTTCATTTATCAAACGCTCCACTTCCGTCAAAGTAAACTTTTTGTTGTTCCTTGCCACATGTCCTTTTAACTGTGCCCATATCATTTCAATACAATTGAAATGGCAATGATAAGGAGGCATTCGAATTATTTCTTGGCCATGACTTTTTGCCAGCCCGTCAATTTTGTAAATTGGAAATCTTGGCTTATGAGCCAAAACCATGTCTAATAATTCGCATTTTTTGAGTTCTGGCCCTGCTTGCACTCCGTGTCTCTCTAACCACTCAATCATCGCAGATTTTTTTGACGACATTGTAGGCGCTTTGTCTATTTGCACTGTGTGGTATGGAGCATTGTCCATAACTATTACTAAGTTTGGGTCAATGTTCGGCAATAGTTGCTCTTCAAACCACTTATAAAATCTGTTATGGTCCATTTCTTCATGGCAGTCTCCTGTCTTCTTAGACCAGAACATAACTAAAGCATTGGGAACAAAACCTTTTGATGTGCCGGCATGCAGGACAATGAGCCTGCCTCCTTTGCCGATTGGAACGGTCATTGTTCCTTCGAGAGGGTTGTCAGTCCATCCCTTACTTTCGCTATGACTAGCATTCACCCATGTTTCATCAAACCATATAATTTGTGTAAAATCCTTTTGTTTAACACTGCTCAGATAACGGCAACGCCAAGCAACGATGTCTTCCCTTTCCATCAAAACTTTTCTACCGTTTACTTCGGAATAATGGAATCCCAGATCGCGAAGAACTGTCCAGAGAGAAGTTTTTGCACCGCTAAACAATCCTGTATTTATCGCTGATACCAGCAGTTTATCCAGTGTGGGGTGTTCACGACGTTTGTTATACCCATAGACTAAGCGGATCCTCATGAAACGGGTCTAGTTCGGTAACTTTGGCCGCATGTTTTCTCCTTTTCCGAGGCGTCGAGATGGAGCTTTGGCTAGCTTTAACTGCTGCTGATTTTTCACGACACACTCGTGTCACTGTTGCAGTTCCAATTTGTAAAGCTCGTGCGGTCCTCTTCGTTATTTTTGAAAAAGGTATTACAGGTTCACCTGTTTTTTCAAGGTATCATTTTTTGTTTAAAAAACTCCCGGACACTCACGATCATTTCTCTTCCTTGACTCTTTATCGTACTTCCTTTCCGAAAAACAGTCTTCCCGGCACTTGTTGATGGTAAACTTTCTTCCTCACTCGCCATCTCTAAGATTAAAAAATATAATTGAACAAAACACTTCTGCTATCTCAGACAACACTTTACAAAACAGAACACTCCACCAAACTAAAGTATGTTGGTATTTTGTGCATGTGGTGGGGTGTGTGATAGCGGTGACCTTATCAGGTTATAGATGGTTGACTCATCAGGTTGTGGCGCGTGGTAAGCAATTCGGCCTACATAATCAGAGGGCAAGCATAAATGTGCTTTCAATCTTTAATAACATTTTTTAATTAACATATTACAAAGTGTAGCTATATACAACCATAATAATTAACATTCACTTAACGCCTATAACAATTACTTGGTGACATTTAGTTCTAAGAAGTAATGGCCGCCATCGCACAGACAGCGGCCATTGTACTAGAAATGAAACTACTGCAATTTTGACATAATTAAGATATTTCTGTTGAAATGCGATAACCAACACTTGACAATAATGAAATCATCTTATTAATGTTAACATTGTGGCACAATTGAATTGAATTAGGGATCTTGGTAATGTCCAACGACGAGTAAAGGTTAGCATAATTCAAAAGAAATGTCTTAATTTCTTTTAAAATTTTGGCTGTTTCATTAATGGAAAACGTTTCATTATTATAATACCGTACAGCACAAAAACAAATACAGTATATACAAAGCAGTAATACATCTCCATAAAGACAATTAAATAAAAACAATATTTATTTCGATTTATTAGATTTCGACACACAAGTTATTACAGTATTAACATTATGGTTCATGTTGTCGTCGGTGCACGGATAAAATGGACCCAGTACAGAACTGAGTGTACTCCACGCTTTGTCCGTCGCTTTACATTTTAGCGAAAGAGCGCTTCAAATATAAGTTGATGTAAAATATAGTAGCTGTTTAAGCTTGTTTTCACTCAACTTGAACTTTCGTTAGCGTTGTCTTCTCAGTGTTGGCACAAATTTCAACTCTAACAGTGCTCCCGTTTACGAGTTGTTCGAGGTCAACAAAAAAATTAATAACGCCTATAAAAATAATCGCAGAGAGTTCAAATGGGAATATGTGATGTAGGATGAATGTAAAAATAATCGTTAACAGGAAAAATTTGTTGACACTGTACTTTTTTTGTAATGAATTATCAAAATTGACAATCGTCGTAGAAGGGCTAAAAAACAGTGACTTTTTTAATATATCTCTTAACGTTATAAAAACGAATCAAAAAAATATGAAATGTACACGACTAATGCAGAAAGGAATGCCGATTCCAACAATATGCTCATTTATTTTTTGTCTTTGAAAATTTGGAAACGGCAGGCTTTGAAAGTCAGCAATCTTCTTTAGTTGAACTGACTTTAATTGTGTTATTATTCCTCTTATTTCCACAATTTACATCAACACAAGTGTCTGTGCAATTCTCCCGATGGCATTGTCTGAATTACAAAATGCATTTTGTAAAATGCAAATTTCATTAAATAACCATCTTTACTTATTGCCATTCATTCGTGTCTGAACCAGAGTTCACTAACACGAGTAAAATACAATGTACACAGAGATCTCCCTTACACATAGCACAATTCTTGTCTCTTCTGACAGACCACACACACACACACACACACACAACTTAAACTTGACAGGTGTTTAAAACCGGCTTGATATGGAGACTGTTGTCTGCCTGTACATACACTTACCACTACTTAAAACTATTTCTAACAATTTCTCTATATTAATTATAGACAATAATACTACAGTGGGTAAATATACAAATATATGTACTGTTACACTATATTTGTCAATAATTATGCTTTTGTGTATCTATGCCTTTGCACTAAAATCATGTTTATTCATGAATTTTCAGATACTTTTTGCAAGTTGCTGTCAGAATGAAATTAGAAATTACGTTTAAAGATGGAACAGATGATGAAGACTTCATTGCAGGACTTCAGCCAAATACTAAAGTAAGAAAGCTACAAATAGACATATTTTGAGGAGTTGAGTATCTATCATTACATGTATGTATAAAGAATACTTGTGTATAAAGACTGGTACTTATGTGCATTCGTATTAATATTGATTGGTGTAAACGTATTGTTATGACGCTCTACTTGATCGTCGTAGGTGCAGTGGAAAAAAACACAAGACACCAATTAAGTCACTAATCACCAGCTTTAATTTTCACAGTTAAACAGTTCGTAATTAACAACACAGTCTCTTACAACAAAACAAATAACAATTGTTCACACGCAATAAAATGTCAGCTAATATTGTGAGTTGACGAGATTATCGTTGTTAAAAAAGTTATTATGTGTGTATTTTGATTTCGATTTAAAATTAAGTTATTAATCGATTAGTAAGTTACAATTGAAAAATAATGAACTCTTTTCTAAAATAATTGCAGTAATACTGTTTGAATAGTAATGGTTGATCAATTTAGTGAATAAAGCGTTAATCGCTGGTCGACTGATGAAGGTAGCCGTAGCGTCGATCTGGCAGCGAAACTCCTCTTCTAGGTTAACTGTCGTCAAAGTACGTAACGTTAAGTCTCATCTGGACAACATAAAAATTTATAATAATATACTTTCACGTACCTGATCGTGATTCTAGAAGCTCTGAAGTTCACTTATAGTAATTAATAAGCTGCCAAGATGGATTTAATACCAGCTTGCTTTACTGACAAGGTTAGATCACTCCTTGTTTAATAAGGGCGCCACACGGGTTTATTTCGGGAAAATCCCATGAAAAACCAATTAATGAGATTTAATCTTTGATAATTTTCTTTAAAAACTGGTGTTGATGCTTATTGCACTTACGGCAATTCAAATCTAACAACATACAACCTCTATTCAGAGTTGTTTTTGTATTCAAAATTAATTGTTAATTCACTCTTTGAAATAAATAGAGTCAAGGTTTATGCTGATAACAAACGGGTTTCATTCTTACCCTTGAGAATAAATTCAAACAATTACAAGTATAATGGATACATTAATATAAAATTGCAATTACTTCGTTCTTTTACCCTACAAACTAGCTCAGATAGAACAAACAACTCTTCTGGTTATTACCAGATTAACTTTTAATTAAATATTATTTTATATCTCGGGCGTAAGCTCTTTTAAATACAAGAAAGAACTACTTTATGCCTATACAGACGTTAATGACAATATTTACTAATTCGGCCTCTTTTTTAAAATTCGTACCTATTTCTAGGTTATGCGTTGGTCACGCTGACTTAATTATTAACAAATATTTTTTATCACTTAAGATTAATACAAATCTTACGTGGGGATTAACAAATTCGCTAAATAAATTAGATCACAGTGTAACAGATAGAAAGTTTTGATGTTTTTGCGTCAGTACAATTTTGTGTTGAAGAAATACAAGTGCACACACAATAGTGAAATGAATTGTCACAATGTTACCTTTTTTATTTTAATCTTATAGATTAAAATTTATTTCAAACACTCCAGCGGTCGGATTATAGTGACCCTGGTTCATTACACTGCACACGAACTAAGAACAGAGAATAATCGTCCTCTTCTAACTAAATTCGGACTAAGTTAAATACTGGTTAATAATCTTTCTCTCGTTCTAAATATCGCGCACAAAATAAAAATAATTACTTCACATCGATGCACTTCCTGTTGATAAATTGTTGTGTAGTTATTTGTCTTGACGAAACGGTTAAATGGATTCACTGTTTACATTATACTCTAAGTTATTAACGTATTTTACGGTGATGAGCGACACCTTCTCGCTCTCGATGATGACAATAAAAAGTAACGATTTCGCTTGGTTTTGGATTATATACCCCCTTGCTTCATGGGGCTTAGGTGATGAATTCGTTTAATAAGTTATTTTTTGATTGGCTCCACCAGCCGTTACAAAAATGACACATTGTTTTCTAACCATCATTTGGCGAACTTGATTGACAGTTGGGTGTGTTGTTATTATTACCCAACCGATTTTTCACTTTATAATTACAAATGATGCTAACGCACGCTATGCACTTATTACAGTTGCGATCGCGAGTTTATTACTATCAAATTAAAGAGTAGTTTATGAGCTTTAATTTGATATGACTTAACACTGGTTTTAATCGCACTTTCTCTGACATTGCTAATAAATAATGTTCAGAAACATGGTTCTTCACTGTCTTCTGCTAGTGAAGCCAAATACGATTTTTCCCTATCTATTTATATTTAGTGTTTCACATCGCGTTTTCTTTTAAACGTCTTTGTCGGAACACTAACACATTCGTCGTTATACTTAATATCTATTTATTGAATACAATTATTAAATCTTAGCTTAACTATGGTGATACATTACTATGAATAATCCTTACTTTCTAATTACATTTTGTTTATCGTACTCAACTTAATGTTACTCATTAATAATTGAGTGGTGATATTCTCTGTTACATTTATTTATATTGATTGCCCAGTAGATTTTATGTACACTAGTAGTCCTTTCTACTTATTAATTCACTGACAATCGTTTGTTTAGGCGTAGCCTAGGCATACCTTTAGCATCGGTTTATGCCTTAATAATGGTCATTAGTTACATTTGGTATAATGAGGAAGTTACTTATTCATATAAGGTTTCCTCTTACAAGTATTCTTACTTCTTAATATTACATTTGGGATTGTAAGTTTTAATTTTACATTGTGGCCATAGCTAATCTTAGTCATAGGCATTGTTATTTACTGGTCATGGTTCATTTATTTTCAGCCAAATGCTGTTGCTGATATTATATTATTCTTGTCATTCTTTAATTACTTTTATAAACATGTGATTTTACATTTATGTCATTGACTGGCTTGTTTGACAGCTTATAGTGAACTTGGCTTGTCCATTAGTTAGAGTCAGTCATAGTATTTGTTGTAGTGTCATGCAGTGTATTCCTTACTGCTTCTTGTGGTACTTCTTCTTCGTTGGTCCTTCTCTTCTTTGCTTGTTTCATCATAAATTATTCACTTATATTACTTCCGTGTACTTATTGATTCTTTTGGTGCATGCCTAGGTTATGTAACACTTTCTTGTGTTACAATATTAAAACACAATTTTATTACAATATACCGCCCGATTATAAAACAAAGCACTTCACTAATAACCACTTGAACGCACAAAGTAATATCGCCCGATAATAACTGAAAACTTAGGCTGCTGACGCCTTGTATTTATACAACGTCCACAGACCAGAAGATTCCAAACTACGCCTTATCTCTAAACTATGACGTAATTAATTGCAGCCTTGACACAGTCCGTACAGCTGGCGGCTTCCAGAAAAGTCTCGAGAGCCCATGTTGAAATCACGTATGCCACAACATTTAGCTGTATTCCACTGGATTCATCTGGAGCATTCGATAAACACGTAGATTGTTCTGTAATGTCATAACACAGCCCCCTCCTTAAGCCTGTTCGTCCTGAACTGGCAAACTGTCTCTGAAGTAATACTTAACCAGGCGATCTAGGTGGACGACCTTGAACTTTCACTGTTCTTCCTGTTGAATCCGATAAACAACATTGTTGATTTTTTTTCACAGTGTCGGGTCCTTCCCAGTTAGTCTGAAGCTTAGGTGAGCGACCATGACGGCGCTTTGGGTTGAACAACCAGACCTGATCTCCTTCTTGGAAACCTACACTATTGCTGCGAATGTCATACTGAGTTTTCATTTTATCACTGGCAATCTTCAGCCATCCTAAATGCTTGGTCACACTCTCTCGACCACTGGAATTTTTTTTTTATTTTCCGTTACCTCATATAGTGGTTTAGCAATAGTACCGAAGCCTTTTACAAAACATCTGTAATATGAGCATAACCCCAGGAAACTCCGAACTTCGTGTTTACTCTTCAGCACTGGCCAGTCTCTTACAGTGTATACTTTATTAGGATCCATGCTAACACCCACTGCCCAAACCAGATGGCCCAGATACTGTACTTCCTTCTGGAATAGAGAACACTTCTCTGGGCTCAGCTTCAGTTGGGCACCATGAATTCTAGTTAGAATCTCCTTAAGGTTTTCCAAATGGTCTTTGAAAGTCTTCCCGATGACTATGACATCGTCTAAATAAACAAGGCAAGTTTTCCATGTCAGGCCTCGGAGTACCAGGTCCATTAATCTTTCTGCATTACAGAGTCCAAATGTCATGACGTTAAATTGGAATAAGCCACTTGGGGTCAAGAAAGCGGTCTTTTCCTTGTCTTATTGATGAAGACCCACTTGCCAATATCCACTCTTCAGGTCCACTGTGGAAAACCACTGTGCTCCAGACAGTGTGTCGAGTGTATCGTCAACGCGAGGTAATGGATAGCAGTCTTTCTTTGTGACGTCATTCAACCTCCAGTAGTCTATGCAGAAACGCACTCCACCATCCTTCTTCACTACCAGCACTACCAGAGTAAACCAAGCACTTGACGAAGGCTCGTTTACTTCCTCTGTCAACATGTCCTGTACCAACCGAGACATTTCCTCTTGTTTAGATAATGGAGGCCTTCGAGGAGGTTGGCATATCGGTGTTGTGTCCCCGGTATTGATGCGATGTTGTACAAGAGAGGTTCTTCCCAGTGACTGTCCCCAAACTGCAAAACAATCTTTGAATTCATGTAAAAACTGTCTTGAGTTCTTTTACCTCACCACTTGAGAGGTCATTAGAAGATCTGTTCAATAATTCCTGCAGTTCCTCTGGTAATTTGGAAGTATCCGAAGAACTGGATCTTTGTTGCATTATTCCGGCTACCCAGGCCATAGGAGTCAATTTGCCTAGGAGCGTATTGCTTTGTAAAGTGACAGCTTGATCCAAAATATTCACCACTCTAATAGGCACATTTCCGGTTTCATCAGGTTTTACTAAACTTCTGGTAATTAGTATGCCCGGTGTGCTGCTAACTACCTGGGGTTCGAATGTAGAACACTGGTTGCCCCTAGTATCTACTTCGGTTCTACCCATGATGATCATTTCAGAGTTTGGCGGAACAGTTATGGCCACTTGGTTTATCACGTCCATCGATTATTCTGATGTAGTCATTGTGGAGAGCTTACCTCTTCTCCAATTCTCAAGACATTGTTTTTGAAGTCGACTATAAATCCGTATGTGTTCATAACGTCCACACCAAGAATTGCTTCGTCCACAATGTGTGCAACAAATACTTGATGATCAAACTCAAGTCGACCAAGGCGTAGGTGTATCTCCACTTTTCCATACACTTTTACAGGCCGTCCAGTAGCTGTTCGCAAGCTGCAAGAGCACCTGATTGGCTTCAGATCTTTACCACGTCGGGCCGCACAGTGGAAACTGTTGCGCCTGTGTCAACTGTAATCGAGGTTGGCCTTTCTTGAACGAATCCGGTAACTACCAAGCACCCACTGTTTTTCTGAAGTGTAGAAATTGAGTGTTGTATAGGGGCTTCGTTCCTCCAGTTAGTCAGCACACGCAACTGCTCGTGTCAACCTACTACTGCTCGTTTCCTGCTGCTGAACTGTAACCCGACAATCCCATTGTAGATGTCCAGGTTTCCCACATTGATAACACTTCAGTCTTCCATCCTTCTTACTTTATTCTGTGGCGCCGACCATCGAGTCTCTGTTGCTTGTTGTTCTTTCTCATCGTCTGTGCTGTCGCAATCTTTTAGTGCGCATTTTATGACTTGTCCAACCAGACACTGATTTTGCGGCCTCAAATTGCAAAGCATGTACCAGGGCGTCCCCACTGTTCTGGTGTCTTGCCATTTGTAACACTTGCTGTAGTTCGTTATCTCAGACACCGGCAGTAAATGTCTCCATCGCAAAACTCGTTTGAAAATCTTCTGGCGCTTCAGGATAGGCCAGTCTAATTAGTCTGTCGATACTTGCTTCAAACTCTTGAAGGCTCTCCTCGGCATGCTGTCGCCTTGCTCTCAGCTGGGTGCAGTACACATCTCGCAAATGTTTATCACCATACCATAATTCCAGAGCTTTTATCAATTCGGCGTATGTGTTTTGGCTGTCAGGTGGCACTTTCTGTAGTAATTCTGCCGCAGGTCCTTTTAATGCAAGAACGAGTGAAACAGCCTTGTCTTTCTCTGTCCTATTATTTGCGCATTCAGCAGCTTCGAATTGGCGTAAATACGTTGCCCAGTGCGTGCTTCCATAAAAGGTTGGGGCCTTGACATGAACTGTCCAACCGCAGGCGAGGTGACCTTCTCTGTTGACTTATTTTCTGCGTCTTTCTCTGTCTTTATCATTGGTACAGTCTGTTCTGAAATTTGTTTTGGTTATATTATCATGAACTGCTCAACTTCACTTTTAATTTGCTCTCTTATGTTTGCCATTGAGTTTTCTACTGCAGATATTTTATTTGACATAGATTCTTCTATGACAGATATTTTTGTAGACATCGATTCTACAACAGTCGAGACAGATTTTTCTACTTTAGCTATTTTTAATGTCATTGATTCTTGTACCTCCGATATTTTAGTAACTTGCTTATTAAGCTCACCACGTAGGAGACCCAATTCTGCTGTACTGTGTTCTTGCAACTGTTTCTGCATAGCTTCAAAGAGAGCTTCCGTTTATCTGCTTCATGCTTACGTTTTTCATCCTGCTTCTTCCACCTCCTGTCTGCGTCTTTTCTCTGCTTCCAGCAGGAGGGTTTTCTGTCTCTTCCGCTTTCTCTGCATCCTGTTGTCATCATTCCTCTGTCTGCAACAACAGTGCCTCGAAATTTTCCATCATTTGACTGGCATCCATTGTTTTCCGATTAATTACGAATTACACTCCTCTTGTACAGAGTTTCCACTGTTAACTGTTCTGGTTCCACTGTGTTATCCGAGTTCTGACACCACTATTACGTCGCTCTACTTGATCGTCGTAGGTACAGTGGAAAAAACACAAGACACCAATTAAGTCACTAATCACCAGCTTTAATTTTCACAGTTAAACAGTTCGTAATTAACAACACAGTCTCTTACAAGAAAACAAAAAACAATTGTTCACACGTAATAAAATGTCAACTAATATTAAAACACAATTGTATTACAATACGAGGTCTGACAAAAAAATAACAAGACTGTTAACATTACTAAGGAACTACTGTCTGGCCACAACTGGTGATCGAGGCTGCTCTCCCCCACCACGTGGCCGCTTGTAAGCGAGGTAGGGTGAAATGTGTGTACTAGCCGCTTGGTTTACCCCCACTTATCCTACCGTAGTACCTGGCCATGCTTCTCTCACCTTACACAATGTTCAATCATCGAATCGCGTCCAGACAGTACTTATCGTGTTGTATTGCGCGTGCACTGTGCTTGACCTTGAACTGTATTCTTATGCGGTGACAAGTTACAAGTCGCTCGGTTGACTCAGTCACAGTGATAGAGCAGTTGAATACAGTCGTGCTTTTACACTTCACCAGAAAATGTCGGATACGAAAAGTGATCAGCGCGTTAACATCAGGTTTCTCGTGAAACTTAAAAAGTCGGCAACAGAGACTTACCAAATGTTGTTGGAAGCTTATGGTGATAAATGTTTGTCACATGCACGTGTCTTTGAATGGCATAAGAGATTTTTAGAAGGCAGGGAATCCGTGAAAGATGACGACCGTCCAGACCGACCACGCTTATCAACAATCGACGAAAACGTTATAAAAGTTCGAGACACAATACGAAAAGACCGAAGATTGAGTGTACGTGCTGTTACTGAAATTTTGCATATGAACAGAGAAAGCGTTCGACCCATTTTAACAGAAGAGTTGGACATGAGGAAGGTGTGTGCAAAAATGGTGCCGATAGTTTTGTCAGATGAACAGAAGGAAAGGAGAACGGAACTTTGTTGTGACCTTTTGGAACGGATTGATGGAGAGCCCAGTGTAAATTTTAGAGTGTTATTACAGCTGATGAGACGTGGATATGTATGTACGATCCAGAAACAAAGCGGCAATCAATGCATTGGAAAACACCATCTTCCCCAAGAGCAAAAAAAGCATGCATGAGTCGTTCGAAGTTCAAGGCAGTGCTTATCGTTTTCTTCGATATCCAGGGGATCGTTATGGCAGAAAGGGTACCTAGTGGTCAAACAGTTAACCAACAATATTATAAACAAGTTTTGGAAAAATTGCATGAACGTGTTTGAAAGAAGCGCCCTGAATTGTGGAAGAATGGATGGATCTTGCACCAGGACAATGCGCCTGCCCACAATGCATTATCAGTCAAACAATTTTTGGCCAGTAAAACATCACAGTCCTTGAACATCCTCCATATTCCCCCGATTTAGCACCGTGCAATTTTTTCCTATTCCCCAAAATCAAGTCGGTGCTAAAAGGGACCCATTTTTCAACAGTGGAAGAAGTACAGGCGAAAACGGCGGAGCTCCTGCACAGCCTGACGGAAACCGATATGCAGAAATGTTTTGATCAGTGGAAGGAACGTATGCAGAAGTGTGTGTGGACTCAGTGGGGTCCTACTTTGAAGGCGACAACCATTAATTGTACATATCAGTAAATTAAAAAAAATTACAGCATCAGTCTCCTCGTTATTTTTGTGTCAGACCTCGTATACCGCCCGATTATAAAACAGCACTTCACTAATAACCACTTTAACGCATACAGTAATATCGCCCGATAATAACTGAAAAACTAAGGCCACTGACGCCTTATATTTATACAACACTCACAGGCCAGAAGATTCCAAACTATGCCTTATCTCTAAACTACAACGTAATTAATTGTGGCCTTGACACAGTCCGTGCGGCTGGCGGTTTCCAGAAAAGTCTCGCGAGCGCATGTTGAAATCATGTACGCCACAATATTTAGCCGTATTCCACTGAATTCATCTGGAACATTCGATAAACACGTAGATTGTTCTGTAATGTCGTAACAGTATGTAGAGCTTGGCTATGTGCTGGAGTCCTCTGAACATCCACATGCAAGCCTATGGTGCAGCCTATGAATACATAATGTGGAATTAAAATTATGGAAACAAATTAGTCACTGTTTTCTGTCTATAAGAATCAGGTATATGATACTGTAATGTGTCTAGGGAAACAATGGACAAGTCAGATGAAAATAAGAGATCTCCAGCGGGTAGACATTACACACCCTCCAGATGTAAGCATATGTTTAACACTCTCTGTGCCAAGTCGGGGAAGGTGTTTAGTCAGCTGTGCCATACCAAGTCTAGCTTGGGCTGTCATTTGTGATCTTGTACAAAGACCACTGACGGCTATATACATATGGAAAGAATTATATTCACGTCTTTTGAATGTTAATTGTAATAGTTTGCACTTCATCGGCTAACAGAAAAAGTTTTTATTTCGTTTCAGTTGATATAAACGATCAACATTCTGCATTGTTTGTGCATGTTTAGAGGTTATATATTGTGGTAGGCGTGTTTTTGTTTAGCAAATGTTTATACTACTAAAAATGAGTGATAAGTATCTCAGCAATGATTAGATAATGATGATAGTCAATGAAATGTGATGAAATGAAAAGTCAGCTGAAGACTCTGGTTCAGCAGATGAGTTTGAATGTTTGGTGACGATTCAGATGAAGATCCCAACTTGTTTCCAGTAGCAGTAGTTAGTAGCATTTGCTTCTTCATACACGCTAATAAATAATTTTATTATTCTTGTGGCTTATTATTATAATTACATAAATGGCTAATCTGTATTTAACCCATATTTACTTCCAAGAAATAAAAGTATAAAACCATCTTGTTACAAGTGATTTGTATTTACAACAAATTTTTTGATTTCTGTTAAATTTTTTCAGAAACAAAAACATGGTTTGGTTACAGTGACAGTAAATAATTATTTTGTATAAATAAATGTACAAGTTTAATAATGTTGTAAAGAGACAACTCTGACTTATTATGATCTTTAACTCATTACTATTATGATTAATTTCATTATCACTTCTTAAAATACTTAAAAATGCCCTATTTTCTAATATTAACAGCCTTGTAATAGGCTGGCACTGAAAGTGTTAAACACCTTTTCATCTTACATTTTTTTGGTTAGTTTCTGATATATAAATAGTATTAATCTATGGTATTCCCTGTGAATTATTTTAATAACAGCCATGCTTATTCATTGTAGATTTTATTGAAGTCTGTCAAAGCTCATATTCGACTGCATGAATAATATAAATTTTTTTTATAGATGGTCTGGATTGAGAGTCCAACAAATCCTCTGCTTAAAGTACTGGATATATATAAAATAGTGAACCTTGTTCGTGCCTATAATAAGGAAATTATTGTTGTTGTAGACAATACATTTCTCACAGCTTATTTCCAGGTTAGTAATACATATTTCTTGTATTATTTGTATATAACTTTGAGTAATGTGAATATGTAAGCATATGTGAGCTATGTATTTAGTTACTGTGAAATAATGTATCATAGATTCAGAATATGAGCTTCTTATAATTCTTATACCATGCAATAATAATTTATAATGATAGTTCCCACTTCTTATGCACTTTTGTATGTGTCTGGCCAAGTAAAGGTATTGGTATGAAT
Source organism: Magicicada septendecula (assembly GCA_034769895.1). Lineage (NCBI taxonomy): Eukaryota > Metazoa > Arthropoda > Insecta > Hemiptera > Cicadidae > Magicicada > Magicicada septendecula. The sequence goes on along the minus strand of CM068367.1, from coordinate 714,169,542 downwards.
AAATGTTGAGAAAATAATATGTAATCAGAGATTCCTAAAATTACATAGTATTAGGACAGCCTGTAGTAACAGAAAATAATTTTGAATTCATTTTAAATTTGATTTAAGGTGTCTGTAATTGCTGAAGTTTCAATTTAATTTTACAAATAATATGTCAGCATCAGTGAACTTTCTTCTATGGTAAAGTTCTCTGTAAAAACAGCTTTATAAACAGTATAAGTTAACAAAAAGTTAATTAATACAATTGGTCCATATTTTTTATTTTTATCATTTTTACGTATAGCGTACATTATAGAATACAAAAAGTATTTTTTATTAAAAAAATTTTCTATAAGTTGAGTTTGTGCAACGTTGCCAGTAAATATTACATTTATACTTTTTTTAACTAATTGTAATGAGGATAAAGTAAGGATGCTGAACTGGACCTAGGTTTGTTTAATACTTTGAAGTTGATTTTTCAAACAAGTAAACTAAATTTAATTTGTAGTTGAGTGCATAAATACCAAAAAATAGTAACATGATTACATTTTCCTTATTGGGGACTTTATTCTTGAGAAGAAAGAGATTATCAAACCCAATTGTTTCATAAGTAATTCCAAGGCAGATACTGCTTGGAAAAAATGCACAATACACGCACACACACACTTTTTCTTCTTCCTTGCACAATATTCGTATCAAAATCATATAAATTGGTATGATCCACTTGTGAATCTTATATCTCTGTGGTAATGAAAACTTTTGTATTTGTGGGGGGGTTTCAGGGTTATTCATGAGGCCAAAACTTTGCTGTTTATTTACTTCCAACGTTATCCGTTGAATGCGTTGGAGAGACAAAGATCTGTTAACTTACGAATTAACAATATAATAAAATACCAAACAAAATTTATAAACTTCCACTTACCTTCAATCTGTGTTCTCGGGTCCAAAGTTACGTCATACGAACGTTAGGATAGAAGCGTAATTTTTAAGGTTGTGTGAATGATTTACACAATACATTTTTTGAAGAGAAATTATTTTACTTTATTTTTTTTTTTGTCATTACTTTGTATCAAATTAGTTGTTATTCATTTTTTTGTATGCTTGCAAAACATCTATTATTCTTAACTTGACCTTTAAATAAAATTTTCTTGAAACATGTTCTTATCCTTTCTACTTATACACTAATGCTTACCTTATTCTAAGTCACACATAAACACGAACATAAACAGCCCAGCTTTGCTCACTCACACATACACACCTGCATTATTTAAAACCCCTTAACACATTTTAAAATACACCCTTCCCGACCGGCACGTGGTGATCACTCGAGCGCTTACTTCTCATTTTTTGTATTTGATAATGTGTCCAAAATAAAGTTTGATATCTTCTACTTGAGTACTCGATCCACTGTCACATTACTATTGATGATTAAAACACTTTTTACTTGAAATTGATAATTTTAAGAGAGCCCCATGGGGCAGATGTCTGGCCAGACAACGTCTCCAAGTGAAACTGCGAGAGCGGCAAGGCGTTCGCCGCTAACTTGATGGTGTGGAAATCAATGCCTTTGGTTTCGTCGCCACAGATATGCCTCATTTAACTCATGCAGTTGGTGTTGTGTTGGTTGTATTTGGATATCGTTTAGGCACTGGCTAACGTCACGAGATGGGCGTGACTTAATTTCCATGTCCGTCGCCTAGAGAGACTAAGGCGACCAAAAATTGCTTTTTAGCCATCTTGAGCTTCACAAGTAGCGTCACTGCGCGCCCCTGGATGTATAATGCGTATGGGCGCGCTGTCACACACAAACAAAGTTCTTGGAAACTAAGGTGGTGCGGATTCATCTACCGATTGCACAACGTGATATTGCGTTGCCACTTCGTTACAACACTGTTCTTTCCACGTGGTCTGGTCCCCGTTGAAATAAACTTTACATATATTTTTATAAATCACCGAAAATGCAATAAATGAAAATACCCCAAATTTGGCCAGTTACAATACCCCCTCAATGAGAGGTCTTCTGTCAACACAGAAGAAATCTCATTGATAAAACCCCTAAGAGGACCGGTGAGTAACTGGTGCCAACAACCCCCTTTTGTTCTTACACTGCATGGGCAAACGACCCCCCTGGCTCGGCGACTATGGACGCATCTGAACGAGATCACTGGACTTCTCTGTGCGAGATCCCAACACCGAAAAATCAAACAGACACGCACCACAGCGCACCTCACCTTCTAACATGCTACCCCAAAAATCCAAATCCCTGGCTTAGATCATGCCAGATCCTCGACCGATATGTTTCCCCTTTTTCTGCAAACTGGGCTGCCTTTAGCAGATACTGGGCTCACACACACACATATTCTACATATTGTAAGGTTAACATATTCTTCAAAAATTTATTATCTCATTTAAGTGAAAAATTCAAACTAAAATCTTTTATTAAAAAATTCTCTTCCTTAGTTTTTTGTTATCAAAAAAATTAAATCAATTGAACATTTCTTAAAATAAGTAACATCCTTAACCTAACATGTGATTACACCTAGAGTCTAACCATACAATTCAATAAAATAATTCAATAGTAATAAACACGATTAGAACACCAACAATAAATAATCAAAGTTTACAAATATCCATTATCTGGCAGGCGCAAAATCAAGAAATTTTTTTTTTTTTCAAAAAAATTTTAAATTCAAAAAATTTAAATTTATTAAAATATTTTCTTTTCATATTGAAATTATTTAAAATTTGTTCAAATTAATTAAAAACAAAAGTTGGATTAACTTCCTTGCTAAACATGCCTAGTATGACCTCACCTATCAGCTGATCAAAACTGGGTCAAGTCAAGAACCTTGACCTACATACGTTATATACAAGTTCTCTGAAATTACATTATACCTCTGTAAAATTCTATCTCAAAACACAAAAACATCATAAAATAAAACATTTAAAATAACAAAATATTATTACAATTAACAATCAAATTGATATTTAAATTACTCCAACATTTTCTAACTTTACATTTCCAAATTCTATCAAAAATTGTCACTGGTTGCAATTAAAAAAATTTTTTTTTCAACTATAACTTTCTTCATTTAACAATCTCATTCTACATTACTTTGGGTGATTTAATTATTTATCTCATTTAATTTACTACTTGACATTTATACATATATCATCTTTATCGCTCTCTGACTCTAACCACTAACAACTTTAACTATCAGGACACCCATCTCTATCAAAACATCTATCAAACAATCTCTAAACCCAACTTACCATTAAACTCAAATTGCCACATTCTCTCAATATATAAAAAAAAATACTCTCTAACCCTTTGTACTTATGATAAGTGTCCCCCCCCCCGAAAAGCTCATCCCATTATGTTGGTTCCTGGATTCTAACCTAAGGTAACCCTTTCCGGCGCCAAACGGTCCCTTCCCGTCCCAACCCTTTTGTTGCGGACTCTCACATTACACTACCCCCTATTACAAAATTGCCATCCCCAAATCTCAATCTTATTACCTCACTTCAACTACAACAAAATAACATCATCAATTATAAACATCAATATATCACTCAAAACTCTACATATATTCCTCATAACTACTGTGTCAACATCAATACTTCTCAAATTCTATAACATTAACTCACAACAACAGTACATTAACTCAAGACAACATTATTTTTCTCTCTACTACCCTTTTCTTTAACTTTAACTTGGACTGATCTATATGTCCCCATAAAAGCTTAATCACCCAAGATCTCTTTTATTAACTTTCACAAATCATTACTTTATTTCTCACTTTATCAAATTACTCTTCTCATTATTTTAAATAGCATCTGTAATACATTGAAACATTACATTTAACATTGATTACCTTGAACATTTACAACCAATATAACAGTGACATTTTACTACTGATCAGCTGACATTCCTAACAAAGTGAAAACACATTTCAAAATTTTTGTAGATTACATGAAATATATATTTTTAGCAATCCTTACCTCTACCCTCATTGTTTCCCCTCTTTCTGACTCTGATAATATGCAAACTGCCTGCCAGTCGGTTTAGTTATTTACTTAGTTTCAAAAACACACAAATTATATAAGACGCATATTTCAATTCTTACCTATAACACAATAAAATAATACATGGAACACCATAAAATATAGAATGAACACAGTATACTGAATGTATGAAACCCTATTTATCAAAGCAGAATACCAACGTTTATTAGAGCAAAATTTAGTTATTTTGAATTTACAAAATTTAAGCACGTTACTCATCTGAGCAACCCCCTCGTCCACACACACTATTGTAATTTATGTAAGACTGTAGCGCCTTTTTGCTTCCACAAAGACTGCATATTTGGAGGAATTGGACATCTCCGTGTCTTTGCTTCGGCATTTACATTTTAACGTTTGTGGATATCAACATATCCTTGGTATATATTGAAACGCCTTAAAACGGGTCTACCACCTGGCTATGCTGTCCCCACGCGGACAGAGTGGCAGCCGCTGTTCCATAGTTCCTGGATTTCCCCTAATTTCACCCCCCATTTAATTTCTATTATCAACCAATTTCAAGTCAGCTATGGTCAAGGGACTTGATATGGCCATAGCTGACCGCTAGCCAAATCCACGATTAGTGCTGGTAAGGCAGTAATCGCCCGAAAAGTCGGGGAAATCTAACTTTCATTTCAATGCCTGTTCTATACGTCATTGTTATGTGCGGCACGAGCGTCTATCAGGGTACAAATTAAATTTGTACAAAAAGGTGTACCGCACATTTTCGCCATGTTGGCCTCCGATGGAGGTAACACTCTTTGTTACCCCCAACCCATTTCACTATCTACTAGGGCACAGGCCACCCCAGCGACAGCACCTTAATAACTAAATAATAAAAATTTTATATACAACATTCTAATGTAACATTTTCATCAATCATTAATGATTTAACTCATTCATCACTTTAAAATTTTCAAATTTATTATTAATAATTATTATATATCATCTTTCAGTTATTATTAAATTTTTTAATTATTATTTGTATTTAACACAATTATTTCAAATCATCTTAATATTGAATTAAAATCTTTTCATCTGAGTTACACCTATAAACATTTTTATTATACTTGACTCGTACTATAAAATTTTTATACTTACAGTCCACTTAAACTGACATACCCAAAATATATACCATACACCCATACTTTCACGTGACCTCTGAAACATTTAACACAAATGTTATTTCATATCAACCCATTGAACAAATAATTACCAGATTCACATCTCTTAAAATAATTTAAATTCATTAGAAAATTTGATTATACAACATTTAGATCAATCAGAATATTTAAAACATCTCAAATTATTTTAATTAAATTAATTACTGAAAATACAACCTCCAGTGCCATCACAACAATTACAATTAGCCAATTAATGTCTCCAAAATTAATTCTGTTATTTATTTAACTTGCAAACATTAATATTATTATTACAACAATCATCTACACACTTGTTTACTTGAAATTCTACAATACACACAAATAGATTTATTACATTTTTATTTACAAACTTTTGTTATTAACTGTTCCATTTTTTCACACTTCATTGTCCAAGTCCGCCAGGTCAAAACCATAAAACAAAAATATTTATAATTGTCCTTTATTGTTTTATAGCCTACCCTCCATCGTCAAAGATTAGTCTTTGTTTTATATAGCACTTCAATTTTATTGACATACATACTGTTGTCTTGTGTGTCATAACCAAACAATTTCAATTTATCTGTTATACCATAATAATCATTCACCAAGTCTACGTTAAGTATTTCGGTTACATCTCCATTAGCAAATATTTCCAATATCGGGTTAGTTACTTTTGTATTATCAATTAAATCATTCTTATTTAGACACACTTCTAACCTTACTTTCCACTCGTCATACTCTCTATTCAATTCATACAGTTCTGTTTCTTTATCAACATACAATTCTCTATCTAATTCTCTCTTATCATAATACCATATCACACTCTCAATATTATTCCAGACAGAGGGTACAAAATTATACAACAAAAATAAACACTTCAAATCTTCTACCAACACGGGACTCTTGCCCTTCAAAAACAACACTTGTGAACACTCTGGTTCATTACAAATAAGGGGAAAATTTACCCTCTGCCCCCATTCTACCACTATACTATCTTTCCACTCTCTCTCTAACTCATAAGCATACATTAGCATTTCATTATCACATTCTACAAACTCATCAGTACTCTCTTTATTTATTTTCACCGTATTACTTTCTGATACTAACTCTTCCAATACATTACTATTCTCGCTATTACATTCATTATTTTTGACATTATCATTATCATTTGTTGACTCTTTATCTAGTATCGCATTTTGACACATGTCATTATAATTATCATTCGTATTATCTTTATTTGGATTCATTACAACTACTCCCATTCGCTCAATACTATGTTCTAATTTATTCAAACTAGTTCTTATTGTTTCATTACTATTTTCAACACGTTTATTCATTTCTTGAATCTCATTTTTTAATTCATTAAAATTATGATTTTGTATTTAAATTTAATACTTTGTTGCTCCAAAATTAATTACAACATATTCATAACTTTCTCATCTCTATCTATCTCTTGTTTATTTTGGACAGGTGTCGATAGACTTTCTATTTTATCGTCAGTGAAGCTGACTTCGTTATTATTTTTACTTTCTCTACTCAATTTTGGGGTTACTTGAACTCCCGAATCATCTGTACTATTTGATTCATTCGTGTTGCTTATATTTGTAGTTTTGTCGTCTTGACCTACATTCGGTGTTGAATGTACTTCAAGACTACTCATAACAGCTGATTCATCAAATTCAGCTATTTCGCTTTAATCAGTTGAGTCGGACAAACCGACTTCATTCTCTGTATTTTCCATTTTTATAAATTTACTTAGTCTCTTTTTTATAACTTTATTATTGGTTGTTATATACTTATTTATTATCTGAACCAAATCTCATATCTTAACTCTTTGACTATATTTTACGTTACGTATTTTCACTTAACCTCTAAATCACGCTTGTATCTTATTTGTAGGTGTGGAATTTCATTAATTTATTAAATTCGTCCCTGTTCGGGCGCCAATTGTTAACTTACAAATTAACAATATAATAAAATACCAAACAAAATTTATAAACTTCCATCTGTGTTCTCGGGTCCAAAGTTACGTCATACGAACGTTAGGATACAAGCGTAATTTTTAAGGTTGTGTGAATGATTTACACAATACATTTTTTGAAGAGAAATTATTTTACTTTATTTTTTTTTTGTCATTACTTTGTATCAAATTAGTTGTTATTCATTTTTTTGTATGCTTGCAAAACATCTATTATTCTTAACTTGACCTTTAAATAAAATTTTCTTGAAACATGTTCTTATCCTTTCTACTTATACACTAATGCTTACCTTATTCTAAGTCACACATAAACAAGAACATAAACAGCCCAGCGTTGCTCACTCACACATACACACCTGCATTATTTAAAACCCCTTAACACATTTTAAAATACACCCTTCCCGACCGGCACGTGGTGATCACTCGAGCGCTTACTTCTCATTTTTTGTATTTGATAATGTGTCCAAAATAAAGTTTGATATCTTCTACTTGAGTACTCGATCCACTGTCACATTACTATTGATGATTAAAACACTTTTTACTTGAAATTGATAATTTTAAGAGAGCCCCATGGGGCAGATGTCTGGCCAGACAACGTCTCCAAGTGAAACTGCGAGAGCGGCAAGGCGTTCGCCGCTAACTTGATGGTGTGGAAATCAATGCCTTTGGTTTCGTCGCCACAGATATGCCTCATTTAACTCATGCAGTTGGTGTTGTGTTGGTTGTATTTGGATATCGTTTAGGCACTGGCTAACGTCACGAGATGGGCGTGACTTAATTTCCATGTCCGTCGCCTAGAGAGACTAAGGCGACCAAAAATTGCTTTTTAGCCATCTTGAGCTTCACAAGTAGCGTCACTGCGCGCCCCTGGATGTATAATGCGTATGGGCGCGCTGTCGCACACAAACAAAGTTCTTGGAAACTAAGGTGGTGCGGATTCATCTACCGATTGCACAACGTGATATTGCGTTGCCACTTCGTTACAACACTGTTCTTTCCACGTGGTCTGGTCCCCATTGAAATAAACTTTACATATATTTTTATAAATCACCGAAAATGCAATAAATGAAAATACCCCAAATTTGGCCCGTTACAATACCCCCTCAATGAGAGGTCTTCTGTCAACAGAAGAAATCTCATTGATAAAACCCCTAAGGGGACCGGTGAGGAACTGGTGCCAACAACCCCCTTTTGTTCTTACACTGCATGGGCAAACGACCCCCCTGGCTCGGCGACTATGGACGCATCTGAACGAGATAACTGGACTTCTCTGTGCGAGATCCCAACACCGAAAAATCGAACAGACACGCACCACAGCGCACCTCACCTTCTAACATGCTACCCAAAAATCCAAATCCCTGGCTTAGATCATGCCAGATCTTCGACCGATATGTTTCCCCTTTTTCTGCAAACTGGGCTGCCTTTAGCAGATACTGGGCTCACACACACACACACACACCTATTCTACATATCGTAAGGTTAACATATTCTTCAAAAATTTATTATCTCATTTAAGTGAAAAATTCAAACTAAAATCTTTTATTAAAAAATTCTCTTCCTTAGTTTTTTGTTATCAAAAAAATTAAATCAATTGAACATTTCTTAAAATAAGTAACATCCTTAACCTAACATGTGATTACACCTAGAGTCTAACCATACAATTAAATAAAATAATTCAATAGTAATAAACACGATTAGAACACCAACAATAAAATAATCAAAGTTTACAAATATCCATTATCTGGCAGGCGCAAAATCAAGAAATTTTTTTTTTTCAAAAAAATTTTAAATTCAAAAAATTTAAATTTATTAAAATATTTTCTTTTCATATTGAAATTATTTAAAATTTGTTCAAATTAATTAAAAACAAAAGTTGGATTAACTTCCTTGCTAAACATGCCTAGTATATGACCTCACCTATCAGCTGATCAAAACTGGGTCAAGTCAAGAACCTTGACCTACATACGTTATATACAAGTTCTCTGAAATTACATTATACCTCTGTAAAATTCTATCTCAAAACACAAAAACATCATAAAATAAAACATTTAAAATAACAAAATATTATTAAAATTAACAATCAAATTGATATTTAAATTACTCCAACATTTTCTAACTTTACATTTCCAAATTCTATCAAAAATTGTCACTGGTTGCAATTAAAAAAATTTTTTTTTCAACTATAACTTTCATCATTTAACAATCTCATTCTACATTACTTTGGGTGATTTAATTATTTATCTCATTTAATTTACTACTTGACATTTATACATATATCATCTTTATCGCTCTCTGACTCTAACCACTAACAACTTTAACTATCAGGACACCCATCTCTATCAAAACATCTATCAAACAATCTCTAAACCCAACTTACCATTAAACTCAAATTGCCACATTCTCTCAATATATAAAAAAAAATACTCTCTAACCCTTTGTACTTATGATAAGTGTCCCCCCCCCCGGAAAAGCTCATCCCATTATGTTGGTTCCTGGATTCTAACCTAAGGTAACCCTTTCCGGCGCCAAACGGTCCCTTCCCGTCCCAACCCTTTTGTTGCGGACTCCCACATTACACTACCCCCTATTACAAAATTGCCATCCCCAAATCTCAATCTTATTACCTCACTTCAACTACAACAAAATAACATCATCAATTATAAACATCAATATATCACTCAAAACTCTACATATATTCCTCATAACTACTGTGTCAACATCAATACTTCTCAAATTCTATAACATTAACTCACAACAACAGTACATTAACTCAAGACAACATTATTTTTCTCTCTACTACCCTTTTCTTTAACTTTAACTTGGACTGATCTATATGTCCCCATAAAAGCTTAATCACCCAAGATCTCTTTTATTAACTTTCACAAATCATTACTTTATTTCTCACTTTATCAAATTACTCTTCTCATTATTTTAAATAGCATCTGTAATATATTGAAACATTACATTTAACATTGATTACCTTGAACATTTACAACCAATATAACAGTGACATTTTACTACTGATCAGTTGACAATCCTAACAAAGTGAAAACACATTTCAAAATTTGTGTAGATTACATGAAATACATATTTTTAGCAATCCTTACCTCGACCCTCATTGTTTCCCCTCTTTCTGACTCTGATAATATGCAAACCGCCTGCCAGTCGGTTTAGTTATTTACTTAGTTTCAAAAACACACAAATTATATAAGACACATATTTCAATTCTTACCTATAACACAATAAAATAATACATGGAACACCATAAAATATAGAATGAACACAGTATACTGACTGTATGAAACCCTATTTATCAAAGCAGAATACCAACGTTTATTAGAGCAAAATTTAGTTATCATTTTGAATTTACAAAATTTAAGCACGTTACTCATCTGAGCAACCCCCTCGTCCACACACACTATTGTAATTTATGTAAGACTGTAGCGCCTTTTTGCTTCCACAAAGACTGCATATTTGGAGGAATTGGACATCTCCATGTCTTTGCTTCGGCATTTACATTTTAACGTTTGTGGATATCAACATATCCTTGGTATATATTGAAACGCCTTAAAACGGGTCTACCACTTGGCTATGCTGTCCCCACGTGGACAGAGTGGCAGCCGCTGTTCCATAGTTCCTGGATTTCCCCTAATTTCACCCCCCATTTAATTTCTATTATCAACCAATTTCAAGTCAGCTATGGTCAAGGGACTTGATATGGCCATAGCTGACCGCTAGCCAAATCCACGATTAGTGCTGGTAAGGCAGTAATCGCCCGAAAAGTCGGGGAAATCTAACTTTCATTTCAATGCCTGTTCTATACGCCATTGTTATGTGCGGCACGAGCGTCTATCAGGGTACAAATTAAATTTGTACAAAAAGGTGTACCGCACATTTTCGCCATGTTGGCCTCCGATGGAGGTAACACTCTTTGTTACCCCCAACCCATTTCACTATCTACTAGGGCACAGGCCACCCCAGCGACAGCACCTTAATAACTAAATAATAAAAATTTTATATACAACATTCTAATGTAACATTTTCATCAATCATTAATCATTTAACTCATTCATCACTTTAAAATTTTCAAATTTATTATTAATAATTATTATATATCATCTTTCAGTTATTATTAAATTTTTTAATTATTATTTGTATTTAACACAATTATTTCAAATCATCTTAATATTGAATTAAAATCTTTTCATCTGAGTTACACCTATAAACATTTTTATTATACTTGACTCGTACTATAAAATTTTTATACTTACAGTCCACTTAAACTGACATACCCAAAATATATACCATACACCCATACTTTCACGTGACCTCTGAAACATTTAACACAAATGTTATTTCATATCAACCCATTGAACAAATAATTACCAGATTCACATCTCTTAAAATAATTTAAATTCATTAGAAAATTTGATTATACAACATTTAGATCAATCAGAATATTTAAAACATCTCAAATTATTTTAATTAAATTAATTACTGAAAATACAACCTCCAGTGCCATCACAACAATTACAATTAGCCAATTAATGTCTCCAAAATTAATTCTGTTATTTATTTAACTTGCAAACATTAATATTATTATTACAACAATCATCTACACACTTGTTTACTTGAAATTCTACAATACACACAAATAGATTTATTACATTTTTATTTACAAACTTTTGTTATTAACTGTTCCATTTTTTCACACTTCATTGTCCAAGTCCGCCAGGTCAAAACCATAAAACAAAAATATTTATAATTGTCCTTTATTGTTTTATAGCCTACCCTCCATCGTCAAAGATTAGTCTTTGTTTTATATAGCACTTCAATTTTATTGACATACATACTGTTGTCTTGTGTGTCATAACCAAACAATTTCAATTTATCTGTTATACCATAATAATCATTCACCAAGTCTACGTTAAGTATTTCGGTTACATCTCCATTAGCAAATATTTCCAATATCGGGTTAGTTAATTTTGTATTATCAATTAAATCATTCTTATTTAGACACACTTCTAACCTTACTTTCCACTCGTCATACTCTCTATTCAATTCATACAGTTCTGTTTCTTTATCAACATACAATTCTCTATCTAATTCTCTCTTATCATAATACCATATCACACTCTCAATATTATTCCAGACAGAGGGTACAAAATTATACAACAAAAATAAACACTTCAAATCTTCTACCAACACGGGACTCTTGCCCTTCAAAAACAACACTTGTGAACACTCTGGTTCATTACAAATAAGGGGAAAATTTACCCTCTGCCCCCATTCTACCACTATACTATCTTTCCACTCTCTCTCTAACTCATAAGCATACATTAGCATTTCATTATCACATTCTACAAACTCATCAGTACTCTCTTTATTTATTTTCACCGTATTACTTTCTGATACTAACTCTTCCAATACATTACTATTCTCGCTATTACATTCATTATTTTCGACATTATCATTATCATTTGTTGACTCTTTATCTAGTATCGCATTTTGACACATGTCATTATAATTATCATTCGTATTATCTTTATTTGGATTCATTACAACTACTCCCATTCGCTCAATACTATGTTCTAATTTATTCAAACTAGTTCTTATTGTTTCATTACTATTTTCAACACGTTTATTCATTTCTTGAATCTCATTTTTTAATTCATTAAAATTATGATTTTGTATTTAAATTTAATACTTTGTTGCTCCAAAATTAATTACAACATATTCATAACTTTCTCATCTCTATCTATCTCTTGTTTATTTTGGACAGGTGTCGATAGACTTTCTATTTTATCGTCAGTGAAGCTGACTTCGTTATTATTTTTACTTTCTCTACTCAATTTTGGGGTTACTTGAACTCCCGAATCATCTGTACTATTTGATTCATTCGTGTTGCTTATATTTGTAGTTTTGTCGTCTTGACCTACATTCGGTGTTGAATGTACTTCAAGACTACTCATAACAGCTGATTCATCAAATTCAGCTATTTCGCTTTAATCAGTTGAGTCGGACAAACCGACTTCATTCTCTGTATTTTCCATTTTTATAAATTTACTTAGTCTCTTTTTTATAACTTTATTATTGGTTGTTATATACTTATTTATTATCTGAACCAAATCTCATATCTTAACTCTTTGACTATATTTTACGTTACGTATTTTCACTTAACCTCTAAATCACGCTTGTATCTTATTTGTAGGTGTGGAATTTCATTAATTTATTAAATTCGTCCCTGTTCGGGCGCCAATTGTTAACTTACAAATTAACAATATAATAAAATACCAAACAAAATTTATAAACTTCCATCTGTGTTCTCGGGTCCAAAGTTACGTCATACGAACGTTAGGATACAAGCGTAATTTTTAAGGTTGTGTGAATGATTTACACAATACATTTTTTGAAGAGAAATTATTTTACTTTATTTTTTTTTTGTCATTACTTTGTATCAAATTAGTTGTTATTCATTTTTTTGTATGCTTGCAAAACATCTATTATTCTTAACTTGACCTTTAAATAAAATTTTCTTGAAACATGTTCTTATCCTTTCTACTTATACACTAATGCTTACCTTATTCTAAGTCACACATAAACAAGAACATAAACAGCCCAGCGTTGCTCACTCACACATACACACCTGCATTATTTAAAACCCCTTAACACATTTTAAAATACACCCTTCCCGACCGGCACGTGGTGATCACTCGAGCGCTTACTTCTCATTTTTTGTATTTGATAATGTGTCCAAAATAAAGTTTGATATCTTCTACTTGAGTACTCGATCCACTGTCACATTACTATTGATGATTAAAACACTTTTTACTTGAAATTGATAATTTTAAGAGAGCCCCATGGGGCAGATGTCTGGCCAGACAACGTCTCCAAGTGAAACTGCGAGAGCGGCAAGGCGTTCGCCGCTAACTTGATGGTGTGGAAATCAATGCCTTTGGTTTCGTCGCCACAGATATGCCTCATTTAACTCATGCAGTTGGTGTTGTGTTGGTTGTATTTGGATATCGTTTAGGCACTGGCTAACGTCACGAGATGGGCGTGACTTAATTTCCATGTCCGTCGCCTAGAGAGACTAAGGCGACCAAAAATTGCTTTTTAGCCATCTTGAGCTTCACAAGTAGCGTCACTGCGCGCCCCTGGATGTATAATGCGTATGGGCGCGCTGTCGCACACAAACAAAGTTCTTGGAAACTAAGGTGGTGCGGATTCATCTACCGATTGCACAACGTGATATTGCGTTGCCACTTCGTTACAACACTGTTCTTTCCACGTGGTCTGGTCCCCATTGAAATAAACTTTACATATATTTTTATAAATCACCGAAAATGCAATAAATGAAAATACCCCAAATTTGGCCCGTTACAATACCCCTCAATGAGAGGTCTTCTGTCAACAGAAGAAATCTCATTGATAAAACCCCTAAGGGGACCGGTGAGGAACTGGTGCCAACAACCCCCTTTTGTTCTTACACTGCATGGGCAAACGACCCCCCTGGCTCGGCGACTATGGACGCATCTGAACGAGATAACTGGACTTCTCTGTGCGAGATCCCAACACCGAAAAATCGAACAGACACGCACCACAGCGCACCTCACCTTCTAACATGCTACCCAAAAATCCAAATCCCTGGCTTAGATCATGCCAGATCTTCGACCGATATGTTTCCCCTTTTTCTGCAAACTGGGCTGCCTTTAGCAGATACTGGGCTCACACACACACACACACCTATTCTACATATCGTAAGGTTAACATATTCTTCAAAAATTTATTATCTCATTTAAGTGAAAAATTCAAACTAAAATCTTTTATTAAAAAATTCTCTTCCTTAGTTTTTTGTTATCAAAAAAATTAAATCAATTGAACATTTCTTAAAATAAGTAACATCCTTAACCTAACATGTGATTACACCTAGAGTCTAACCATACAATTAAATAAAATAATTCAATAGTAATAAACACGATTAGAACACCAACAATAAAATAATCAAAGTTTACAAATATCCATTATCTGGCAGGCGCAAAATCAAGAAATTTTTTTTTTTCAAAAAAATTTTAAATTCAAAAAATTTAAATTTATTAAAATATTTTCTTTTCATATTGAAATTATTTAAAATTTGTTCAAATTAATTAAAAACAAAAGTTGGATTAACTTCCTTGCTAAACATGCCTAGTATATGACCTCACCTATCAGCTGATCAAAACTGGGTCAAGTCAAGAACCTTGACCTACATACGTTATATACAAGTTCTCTGAAATTACATTATACCTCTGTAAAATTCTATCTCAAAACACAAAAACATCATAAAATAAAACATTTAAAATAACAAAATATTATTAAAATTAACAATCAAATTGATATTTAAATTACTCCAACATTTTCTAACTTTACATTTCCAAATTCTATCAAAAATTGTCACTGGTTGCAATTAAAAAAAATTTTTTTTTCAACTATAACTTTCATCATTTAACAATCTCATTCTACATTACTTTGGGTGATTTAATTATTTATCTCATTTAATTTACTACTTGACATTTATACATATATCATCTTTATCGCTCTCTGACTCTAACCACTAACAACTTTAACTATCAGGACACCCATCTCTATCAAAACATCTATCAAACAATCTCTAAACCCAACTTACCATTAAACTCAAATTGCCACATTCTCTCAATATATAAAAAAAAATACTCTCTAACCCTTTGTACTTATGATAAGTGTCCCCCCCCCCGGAAAAGCTCATCCCATTATGTTGGTTCCTGGATTCTAACCTAAGGTAACCCTTTCCGGCGCCAAACGGTCCCTTCCCGTCCCAACCCTTTTGTTGCGGACTCCCACATTACACTACCCCCTATTACAAAATTGCCATCCCCAAATCTCAATCTTATTACCTCACTTCAACTACAACAAAATAACATCATCAATTATAAACATCAATATATCACTCAAAACTCTACATATATTCCTCATAACTACTGTGTCAACATCAATACTTCTCAAATTCTATAACATTAACTCACAACAACAGTACATTAACTCAAGACAACATTATTTTTCTCTCTACTACCCTTTTCTTTAACTTTAACTTGGACTGATCTATATGTCCCCATAAAAGCTTAATCACCCAAGATCTCTTTTATTAACTTTCACAAATCATTACTTTATTTCTCACTTTATCAAATTACTCTTCTCATTATTTTAAATAGCATCTGTAATATATTGAAACATTACATTTAACATTGATTACCTTGAACATTTACAACCAATATAACAGTGACATTTTACTACTGATCAGTTGACAATCCTAACAAAGTGAAAACACATTTCAAAATTTGTGTAGATTACATGAAATACATATTTTTAGCAATCCTTACCTCGACCCTCATTGTTTCCCCTCTTTCTGACTCTGATAATATGCAAACCGCCTGCCAGTCGGTTTAGTTATTTACTTAGTTTCAAAAACACACAAATTATATAAGACACATATTTCAATTCTTACCTATAACACAATAAAATAATACATGGAACACCATAAAATATAGAATGAACACAGTATACTGACTGTATGAAACCCTATTTATCAAAGCAGAATACCAACGTTTATTAGAGCAAAATTTAGTTATCATTTTGAATTTACAAAATTTAAGCACGTTACTCATCTGAGCAACCCCCTCGTCCACACACACTATTGTAATTTATGTAAGACTGTAGCGCCTTTTTGCTTCCACAAAGACTGCATATTTGGAGGAATTGGACATCTCCATGTCTTTGCTTCGGCATTTACATTTTAACGTTTGTGGATATCAACATATCCTTGGTATATATTGAAACGCCTTAAAACGGGTCTACCACTTGGCTATGCTGTCCCCACGTGGACAGAGTGGCAGCCGCTGTTCCATAGTTCCTGGATTTCCCCTAATTTCACCCCCCATTTAATTTCTATTATCAACCAATTTCAAGTCAGCTATGGTCAAGGGACTTGATATGGCCATAGCTGACCGCTAGCCAAATCCACGATTAGTGCTGGTAAGGCAGTAATCGCCCGAAAAGTCGGGGAAATCTAACTTTCATTTCAATGCCTGTTCTATACGCCATTGTTATGTGCGGCACGAGCGTCTATCAGGGTACAAATTAAATTTGTACAAAAAGGTGTACCGCACATTTTCGCCATGTTGGCCTCCGATGGAGGTAACACTCTTTGTTACCCCCAACCCATTTCACTATCTACTAGGGCACAGGCCACCCCAGCGACAGCACCTTAATAACTAAATAATAAAAATTTTATATACAACATTCTAATGTAACATTTTCATCAATCATTAATCATTTAACTCATTCATCACTTTAAAATTTTCAAATTTATTATTAATAATTATTATATATCATCTTTCAGTTATTATTAAATTTTTTAATTATTATTTGTATTTAACACAATTATTTCAAATCATCTTAATATTGAATTAAAATCTTTTCATCTGAGTTACACCTATAAACATTTTTATTATACTTGACTCGTACTATAAAATTTTTATACTTACAGTCCACTTAAACTGACATACCCAAAATATATACCATACACCCATACTTTCACGTGACCTCTGAAACATTTAACACAAATGTTATTTCATATCAACCCATTGAACAAATAATTACCAGATTCACATCTCTTAAAATAATTTAAATTCATTAGAAAATTTGATTATACAACATTTAGATCAATCAGAATATTTAAAACATCTCAAATTATTTTAATTAAATTAATTACTGAAAATACAACCTCCAGTGCCATCACAACAATTACAATTAGCCAATTAATGTCTCCAAAATTAATTCTGTTATTTATTTAACTTGCAAACATTAATATTATTATTACAACAATCATCTACACACTTGTTTACTTGAAATTCTACAATACACACAAATAGATTTATTACATTTTTATTTACAAACTTTTGTTATTAACTGTTCCATTTTTTCACACTTCATTGTCCAAGTCCGCCAGGTCAAAACCATAAAACAAAAATATTTATAATTGTCCTTTATTGTTTTATAGCCTACCCTCCATCGTCAAAGATTAGTCTTTGTTTTATATAGCACTTCAATTTTATTGACATACATACTGTTGTCTTGTGTGTCATAACCAAACAATTTCAATTTATCTGTTATACCATAATAATCATTCACCAAGTCTACGTTAAGTATTTCGGTTACATCTCCATTAGCAAATATTTCCAATATCGGGTTAGTTAATTTTGTATTATCAATTAAATCATTCTTATTTAGACACACTTCTAACCTTACTTTCCACTCGTCATACTCTCTATTCAATTCATACAGTTCTGTTTCTTTATCAACATACAATTCTCTATCTAATTCTCTCTTATCATAATACCATATCACACTCTCAATATTATTCCAGACAGAGGGTACAAAATTATACAACAAAAATAAACACTTCAAATCTTCTACCAACACGGGACTCTTGCCCTTCAAAAACAACACTTGTGAACACTCTGGTTCATTACAAATAAGGGGAAAATTTACCCTCTGCCCCCATTCTACCACTATACTATCTTTCCACTCTCTCTCTAACTCATAAGCATACATTAGCATTTCATTATCACATTCTACAAACTCATCAGTACTCTCTTTATTTATTTTCACCGTATTACTTTCTGATACTAACTCTTCCAATACATTACTATTCTCGCTATTACATTCATTATTTTCGACATTATCATTATCATTTGTTGACTCTTTATCTAGTATCGCATTTTGACACATGTCATTATAATTATCATTCGTATTATCTTTATTTGGATTCATTACAACTACTCCCATTCGCTCAATACTATGTTCTAATTTATTCAAACTAGTTCTTATTGTTTCATTACTATTTTCAACACGTTTATTCATTTCTTGAATCTCATTTTTTAATTCATTAAAATTATGATTTTGTATTTAAATTTAATACTTTGTTGCTCCAAAATTAATTACAACATATTCATAACTTTCTCATCTCTATCTATCTCTTGTTTATTTTGGACAGGTGTCGATAGACTTTCTATTTTATCGTCAGTGAAGCTGACTTCGTTATTATTTTTACTTTCTCTACTCAATTTTGGGGTTACTTGAACTCCTGAATCATCTGTACTATTTGATTCATTCGTGTTGCTTATATTTGTAGTTTTGTCGTCTTGACCTACATTCGGTGTTGAATGTACTTCAAGACTACTCATAACAGCTGATTCATCAAATTCAGCTATTTCGCTTTAATCAGTTGAGTCGGACAAACCGACTTCATTCTCTGTATTTTCCATTTTTATAAATTTACTTAGTCTCTTTTTTATAACTTTATTATTGGTTGTTATATACTTATTTATTATCTGAACCAAATCTCATATCTTAACTCTTTGACTATATTTTACGTTACGTATTTTCACTTAACCTCTAAATCACGCTTGTATCTTATTTGTAGGTATGGAATTTCATTAATTTATTAAATTCGTCCCTGTTCGGGCGCCATTTGTTAACTTACAAATTAACAATATAATAAAATACCAAACAAAATTTATAAACTTCCATCTGTGTTCTCGGGTCCAAAGTTACGTCATACGAACGTTAGGATACAAGCGTAATTTTTAAGGTTGTGTGAATGATTTACACAATACATTTTTTGAAGAGAAATTATTTTACTTTATTTTTTTTTTGTCATTACTTTGTATCATATTAGTTGTTATTCATTTTTTTGTATGCTTGCAAAACATCTATTATTCTTAACTTGACCTTTAAATAAAATTTTCTTGAAACATGTTCTTATCCTTTCTACTTATACACTAATGCTTACCTTATTCTAAGTCACACATAAACAAGAACATAAACAGCCCAGCTTTGCTCACTCACACATACACACCTGCATTATTTAAAACCCCTTAACACATTTTAAAATACACCCTTCCCGACCGGCACGTGGTGATCACTCGAGCGCTTACTTCTCATTTTTTGTATTTGATAATGTGTCCAAAATAAAGTTTGATATCTTCTACTTGAGTACTCGATCCACTGTCACATTACTATTGATGATTAAAACACTTTTTACTTGAAATTGATAATTTTAAGAGAGCCCCATGGGGCAGATGTCTGGCCAGACAACGTCTCCAAGTGAAACTGCGAGAGCGGCAAGGCGTTCGCCGCTAACTTGATGGTGTGGAAATCAATGCCTTTGGTTTCATCGCCACAGATATGCCTCATTTAACTCATGCAGTTGGTGTTGTGTTGGTTGTATTTGGATATCGTTTAGGCACTGGCTAACGTCACGAGATGGGCGTGACTTAATTTCCATATCTGTCGCCTAGAGAGACTAAGGCGACCAAAAATTGCTTTTTAGCCATCTTGAGCTTCACAAGTAGCGTCACTGCGCGCCCCTGGATGTATAATGCGTATGGGCGCGCTGTCGCACACAAACAAAGTTCTTGGAAACTAAGGTGGTGCGGATTCATCTACCGATTGCACAACGTGATATTGCGTTGCCACTTTGTTACAACACTGTTCTTTCCACGTGGTCTGGTCCCCATTGAAATAAACTTTACATATATTTTTATAAATCACCGAAAATGCAATAAATGAAAATACCCCAAATTTGGCCCGTTACAATACCCCCTCAATGAGAGGTCTTCTGTCAACACAGAAGAAATCTCATTGATAAAACCCCTAAGGGGACCGGTGAGGAACTGGTGCCAACAACCCCCTTTTGTTCTTACACTGCATGGGCAAACGACCCCCCTGGCTCGGCGACTATGGACGCATCTGAACGAGATAACTGGACTTCTCTGTGCGAGATCCCAACACCGAAAAATCGAACAGACACGCACCACAGCGCACCTCACCTTCTAACATGCTACCCAAAAATCCAAATCCCTGGCTTAGATCATGCCAGATCTTCGACCGATATGTTTCCCCTTTTTCTGCAAACTGGGCTGCCTTTAGCAGATACTGGGCTCACACACACACACCTATTCTACATATCGTAAGGTTAACATATTCTTCAAAAATTTATTATCTCATTTAAGTGAAAAATTCAAACTAAAATCTTTTATTAAAAAATTCTCTTCCTTAGTTTTTTGTTATCAAAAAAATTAAATCAATTGAACATTTCTTAAAATAAGTAACATCCTTAACCTAACATGTGATTACACCTAGAGTCTAACCATACAATTAAATAAAATAATTCAATAGTAATAAACACGATTAGAACACCAACAATAAAATAATCAAAGTTTACAAATATCCATTATCTGGCAGGCGCAAAATCA
This sequence comes from Magicicada septendecula, assembly GCA_034769895.1. Taxonomy (NCBI): domain Eukaryota; kingdom Metazoa; phylum Arthropoda; class Insecta; order Hemiptera; family Cicadidae; genus Magicicada; species Magicicada septendecula. The sequence continues at coordinate 714,148,048 of CM068367.1, read as the reverse complement.
AGAAATTTTTTTTTTTCAAAAAAATTTTAAATTCAATAAATTTAAATTTATTAAAATATTTTCTTTTCATATTGAAATTATTTAAAATTTGTTCAAATTAATTAAAAACAAAAGTTGGATTAACTTCCTTGCTAAACATGCCTAGTATATGACCTCACCTATCAGCTGATCAAAACTGGGTCAAGTCAAGAACCTTGACCTACATACGTTTATATACAAGTTCTCTGAAATTACATTATACCTCTGTAAAATTCTATCTCAAAACACAAAAACATCATAAAATAAAACATTTAAAATAACAAAATATTATTAAAATTAACAATCAAATTGATATTTAAATTACCCCAACATTTTCTAACTTTACATTTCCAAATTCTATCAAAAATTGTCACTGGTTGCAATTAAAAAAAATTTTTTTTTTTTCAACTATAACTTTCATCATTTAACAATCTCATTCTACATTACTTTGGGTGATTTAATTATTTATCTCATTTAATTTACTACTTGACATTTATACATATATCATCTTTATCGCTCTCTGACTCTAACCACTAACAACTTTAACTATCAGGACACCCATCTCTATCAAAACATCTATCAAACAATCTCTAAACCCAACTTACCATTAAACTCAAATTGACACATTCTCTCAATATATAAAAAAAAATACTCTCTAACCCTTTGTACTTATGATAAGTGTTTCCCCCCCCCCCGGAAAAGCTCATCCCATTATGTTGGTTCCTGGATTCTAACCTAAGGTAACCCTTTCCGGCGCCAAACGGTCCCTTCCCGTCCCAACCCTTTTGTTGCGGACTCCCACATTACACTACCCCCTATTACAAAATTGCCATCCCCAAATCTCAATCTTATTACCTCACTTCAACTACAACAAAATAACATCATCAATTATAAACATCAATATATCACTCAAAACTCTACATATATTCCTCATAACTACTGTGTCAACATCAATACTTCTCAAATTCTATAACATTAACTCACAACAACAGTACATTAACTCAAGACAACATTATTTTTCTCTCTACTACCCTTTTCTTTAACTTTAACTTGGACTGATCTATATGTCCCCATAAAAGCTTAATCACCCAGGATCTCTTTTATTAACTTTCACAAATAATTACTTTATTTCTCACTTTATCAAATTACTCTTCTCATTATTTTAAATAGCATCTGTAATACATTGAAACATTACATTTAACATTGATTACCTTGAACATTTACAACCAATATAACAGTGACATTTTACTACTGATCAGCTGACATTCCTAACAAAGTGAAAACACATTTCAAAATTTTTGTAGATTACATGAAATACATATTTTTAGCAATCCTTACCTCTACCCTCATTGTTTCCCCTCATTCTGACTCTGATAATATGCAAACCACCTGCCAGTCGGTTTAGTTATTTACTTAGTTTCAAAAACACACAAATTATATAAGACACATATTTCAATTCTTACCTATAACACAATAAAATAATACATGGAACACCATAAAATATAGAATGAACACAGTATACTGAATGTATGAAACCGTATTTATCAAAGCAGAATACCAACGTTTATTAGAGCAAAATTTAGTTATCATTTTGAATTTACAAAATTTAAGCACGTTACTCATCTGAGCAACCCCCTGGTCCACACACACTATTGTAATTTATGTAAGACTGTAACGCCTTTTTGCTTCCACAAAGACTGCATATTTGGAGGAATTGGACATCTCCGTGTCTTTGCTTCGGCCTTTACATTTGAACGTTTGTGGATATCAACATATCCTTGGTATATATTGAAACGCCCTTAAAACGGGTCTACCACCTGGCTATGCTGTCCCCACGCGGACAGAGTGGCAGCCGCTGTTCCATAGTTCCTGGATTTCCCCTAATTTCACCCCCCATTTAATTTCTATTATCAACCAATTTCAAGTCAGCTATGGTCAAGGGACTTGATATGGCCATAGCTGACCGCTAGCCAAATCCACGATTAGTGCTGGTAAGGCAGTAATCGCCCGAAAAGTCGGGGAAATCTAACTTTCATTTCAATGCCTGTTCAATACGTCATTGTTATGTGCGGCACGAGCGTCTATCAGGGTACAAATTAAATTTGTACAAAAAGGTGTACCGCACATTTTCGCCATGTTGGCCTCCGATGGAGGTAACACTCTCTGTTACCCCCAACCCATTTCACTGTCTACTAGGGCACAGGCCACCCCAGCCACAGCACCTTAATAACTAAATAATAAAAATTTTATATACAACATTCTAATGTAACATTTTCATCAATCATTAATCATTTAACTCATTCATCACTTTAAAATTTTCAAATTTATTATTAATAATTATTATATTATCATCTTTCAGTTATTATTAAATTTTTTAATTATTATTTGTATTTAACACAATTATTTCAAATCATCTTAATATTGAATTAAAATCTTTTCATCTGAGTTACACCTATAAACATTTTTATTATACTTGACTCGTACTATAAAATTTTTATACTTACAGTCCACTTAAACTGACATACCCAAAATATATACCATACACCCATACTTTCACGTGACCTCTGAAACATTTAACACAAATGTTATTTCATATCAACCCATTGAACAAATAATTACCAGATTCACATCTCTTAAAATAATTTAAATTCATTAGAAAATTTGATTATACAACATTTAGATCAATCAGAATATTTAAAACATCTCAAATTATTTTAATTAAATTAATTACTGAAAATACAACCTCCATTGCCATCACAACAATTACAATTAGCCAATTAATGTCTCCAAAATTAATTCGTTTATTTATTTAACTTGCAAACATTAATATTATTATTACAACAATCATCTGCACACTTGTTTACTTGACATTCTACAATACACACAAATAGATTTATTACATTTTTATTTACAAACTTTTGTTATTAACTGTTCCATTTTTTCACACTTCATTGTCCAAGTCCGCCAGGTCAAAACCATAAAACAAAAATATTTATAATTGTCCTTTATTGTTTTATAGCCTACCCTCCATCGTCAAAGATTAGTCTTTGTTTTATATAGCACTGTTCAATTTTATTGACATACATACTGTTGTCTTGTGTGTCATAACCAAACAATTTCAATTTATCCGTTATACCATAATAATCATTCACCAAGTCTACGTTAAGTATTTCGGTTACATCTTGTAATATAACGTGACGTCCGCCTCGTTCAAGCCCCGCGATGGAAGCCAATTTGTAATATAGTCGTCGTTACGGCTACCGTTTTACTCTGCAAAATGTGAATAATGTACAATTTGTGTGTAATGGGTGTAACGTGTCTTCTCTATCCGTAGTTCAAATGCGTGCAACTTCCGCAGATTTCGTCCGTTGCGAACGTACGAATAACCAGGTCTTGATGTTCTTACCTGATGTTCACTAGGGGTATGAAAATCCCGGTGGCGCCAAATTGTTTTCTTAAAACAATTAAAATAAAATTCAAAGGTGTATGACCAACGCAGCTCAGGCGGTTTGAATAATTCAAATATTTCCGCCAGCTAGGCCCACTAGAGCGCACAGCAGTTCGATGCGTGGGCTGTGTAAATCGTTAATCGTCTGCTAAAATGTACATAAAATATTGTGCACCTCCTAATGAAATTATAACACCGTGGTTACACTCAATACTTACACATTTTTTATTAGTGATTGTTATTCATTTAATACAAATTATTCTAATACAAATGCTCCGGTTGTTTATATGAGACAATTACAGGGTTTGACAAATCGATATTTGAATTGATAAACAGACTTTTAGTAATGGCGTCTGTTGGAAATTGTACAAATTATTAATGTTCGTTTGTCACAGGTTCTTGAGGTTACGTTAAAAGGATTACAAATGTTTAAAACAATAAAAATACACACCCTTACATCAAGTAAACTTAACTAACATATTGTGTAGGTATAATTTGTTTAGCGCAGTGTAGTAAAAGTGTTTACAAGTTATGGATCATTAACAACAGTTTATATTGGTTAGTTTATAAATTGTCAGTGACTTAGTATTCTTTTTAATCTTTGAAAGTAATTAATTTCAGTTCAGTGAGATTTCAACCTTTAGTGAGAAATAATTAACGTGAGTTTATTTATATATTTTGGGTAATTTAATAGGTACTTATCACTTCCGTAGTTATGGCGAATTCATACGATCTGTTATTCATGGGTTATACTACAATCTTCTTTAATTTGCTTGGTTCAGGACATCAGGCATCTTTTCCAGTTTAATTGGTAGTAATTTATTTTCTTTTTTCGTTAATTTGGCCTCAACTTCTATAATATGGTTCCAGTCTTATTGTCTTACGTCTTAGTATACACTTAGTAGTAACTTCTTCTGATATTTTCTATGTTTTTCTTGACAATTTTGGTCACTCGAAAATTAGCGTCTATACCATTAAAGCGTCATGCATTCAGTAAAAAAATCTAACGGTATTTTTTCTTGTTACTCCACAGTTTCCATGGTAACGTAATTATTCTCCCTGGTCGATCTCAAAATAAACACATTGTTATCAAACTTTGAATTTTTTGTTTAATTTGAATAAATATTTTATAATGGCTATATTTACTTGGGGATAATTTCAATGGTTGTAATCTTTACATAGATGTTCCTATTTTCTTTCAAAGATTAGTTTGATATCTTACAAGATTGGTCTAAGCCATTTATTAATGTTTTAGTCCAAAATTGATAATACTATGTTAATACATAATTTACTTATTTCTAAGTTTTAATATAATTCTGCCATGTTCCCTTTCATTACACATAATTAATATATTTTGCCTATTATTTCTTATAAAGGTATTGCTATTATTTTCTTTATAAATTCCTTACTTACTTAAAACATACTAACATATTACTGTAAAACTATTTCTTCTGGTATTTATTACCTTAAACATTAAGCCAATAACTTCTTTCTTTAAATTAACAAATGAACAAATTTGGTGAGTGTTATACCTACACCATCTCTTTTATAACAGTAATCACCCTGGTGATTTTTATACTGAGATAATATTTTTTCTGTTTTTTACATTCACAATTATTCTGTGTCTTTCAGTCTAATATACTTAACTTAATTGCTCATTTAACATGTGCTTATGTTTTGGGTTTGTCACACTTGTTTAACTCTTTTTTCTTAAGATTATATGCTGTTTATTTTATTACACTTATCACTTCACTGTTCATCTTTGTCACTCCCTACCTATCTCTAATTACCCTTATATTTCTCACGATCTCACTATTATTACAAAGTTTTTGTATCTAATGAGTTCATGTCTCTTTTGTTAACTTCAGACTGTCACATATCATTTTATAATATTCAAACAACATGGTATTGTAAATACATCTTTCAAATAAAACATAACTTTGTATACATTGTCATTAAAGTGATAAAAATTGGTCTGAAATGTCATAATTAATAATAATAACAACAATTTAATAATGTTAAAATATATTGTGTTAATTGAAACATACTACATCTGTAGCAACCGCAATAATATTAGCGAACAAATAAACTCTCCAAAACCTTATACTTTCAAACACAATGCTGAAATAACATACATACGGCTGAAATAATCCTAGTAAAAGTTCCAAAGTATATAGTAGGCTATACAATTTGTTCTCTGATTGAATCACGCACACATTTCTATTCCCTGTCTGTATGAGTGTAATTTTAAACATAACAGCTGACACATCACCTATAGATAAGGATATACATACAATCATATCTACACTTGGTTTTTTATGTATAACAATTGCTGAGATACTGTCATTTACAAGTTACCACTAATAAAAATTTAAACATAAATTATTAATAATAATAAAAAATTATGCTCTTTTAAAACAATCTTATGAGTTAATTGTTATGGCCATGTAATTTTTTTTTTCTTTTTTCTTCACTGTCTTCTTGTCTCGCTTTACTTTGGTTAATATCTGGCCAATCTCTGGGGTTGGGTCAATGTCAGTTGTCTGTCAGTCTAGTTCGTATTTTCTTGTTTTGTAACCACCTTTGGTTGTATTCTTCTTCCTTCACTATTGATTATATTTACTACTTTCATTCTCGTTATCATTTATCTATCAAAATATATTGTTTCTTGGCATTTATTACATACTTATTTATCTCAGATGTGATCAGGGTTTGGCAATGTTATATAATGCCCTTCCACCAAAATTGATCATTTTATAAAACGTGAATTTAAGTTTGATGAAATTATCAATTGTATCGTATCAAAATTTTTTTTTTTTTTTTTTTTTTCAAATTCTCCTGCTTCTCATTCATTTTTTATAATTAATTCGGTATCTTTTATTTCCATTCTTCTTGGTCTTTTCTTCATTATTTTCTCACATTGCGAACTGGCTTATTGATTTTTTATTATAACTTATTCCCTATAAATCTTATTTTTCATCAAAACTACTCTTATACTGATATCAGGGGAACATCATCCCTGCTCAGTAAAATGATTGCTGGTTCATTCAACAGACAATCTCAATTAATAATTCTTAAATATAGTCAACTTGTGACTCAAAATAATAATAATAATAATCATAATCATAATATTTGTTGGGAATCTTTTACTTTTATACTTCATTATTGCTCAGTTCGAATCATATATTGTTCCATCTTTCTTTATAGATACTATTTGATACTATTCGAAGCATTGTTTTTTATTGATACAATCACATTTTTATTCATTTTTAATTACTCTTTGTTTCATCTCATTTCACATTATAACTCTTAGAACGTTTATTTCATTTATATTGTTTTGTGATCATTGGTTTGGGTAATTTTACTTCCCCTCTTTCTAAATAGTTGTGGAAGCTGATCATTTTGATTGATTTTTTTTTCATAATTTTTTAGATATCATAGTAAGTTATGGCTTCTTACTAGTTAGGAATTTTTTGTAGCTTATTCCTTCACAGTATGTTATGCTTTTTATGCCTCATTTTTTGGCTAAATATTATGGTAATTTAACCTTATTTTGTAGGAATGTTTTGTAACTACACTCCTCTATTGTTAATTTTTATTTAAATATTGTAGTAAGTTGGTTGCTCTTACTTTATATGAATGCCTTGTAACTTTTATCTCTCCATTTTTACTTGTTCTAAACTATTATCGAGATATTTGGGTAAGCTTTTCTTACATATCTTTTTTGATTTTTTACAATTTTTTATTCATCATAATGGTTTCTCTAATGCTTAGTGTAAGCTGTACTTACTAATGTTTTGGAATTTTGACATTCTTTAGAGATCTTTTCTTTATGACATTGGCAGACTTGTTTGTTTGTCACGTTATTTTTTTTTTCTTTATTTAAAGTATTTTTGTTGGTTTTTTACTTTAAATTGTTTTTTTACAGTTATTGTTGATTGTCATAATATTTCTTAATTGAGGCTTGATTGTATACCCCCTTTATTTTCTTGGTGACGGGGTGAGTGATCTCGTAAGTGTTATTGCCCTTGTCTTTTGTTATAGTGTATGGTCCCACGTATAATAATAGTAACTTTCTAGTGATGCCTTCTATGGAGCTGGGTAATTCTCTGTTTTTTAACAGTACCCTTTCTCCTACCTCGTACTTAATAGTCTTTTTCTGGTTCTTAGCGTATTTATTCTTTTGTTGCTCTACCTTTTCGGCTATTCTGTTATAGAATCTTTTTTTCTCGAATTGATATTCGGTGTTGGTGGGGAATTGGATCATATCAGTTATCTCTCTAGGCGGTGGCCGCTCAAACATCATTGTGTATGGGGTAGCTTCCGTAAAGTCGTGGTAAGCTAAGTTTATAAATTCTTCAGTGGATTTGATTATTCTTCTTTCTTCAGTAGCTTTGATTATTCTTCGATCAAATCGTCCCTTATATTTTTCAAATAATTAGTACATATTATTGTGATCTTGTCATGTGTTGTCTTATATTCACCCAGAGATTGGTCCAGTGATGGGCTGTCCGCAGTTTTCACTGGCCTTAAGCGTTTAAATGAGGGTTGACCTCATTGCCCCCAACATCAGTAGTGTTTGATGGTTGGTTAGCGTTCGGCTCCTGTTGATTATTCCGGTCATCCACGCTGTGCCTGTGATCTTCTTCGAATGGGTGACTTCTCGTATCGGGTACCTGGTTATAGTACGTTCGCCGATAGTTAGATGAGGGATAGTTTCTTCTTGGGCTCCTTTGTCTTTGCCCCCTTAGGTAATTTACCTGTGGCCGGTATCCTGGATTATTGTTCTGATTACTGTTGTTTCCAGGGCGATAATTGTTGTTGTAACCATTCGACGGGAAATTACCCCTGTGGTTGTTCCTGAAGTTGTTATTATTATGGTTTCCACTTCTGTTAAAATTTCTGGGCACGTTATTGCCCCGTGTGTTCCCTTGGTAATTGTTAGGGTTATTTATCGGTGGTTTAGTATCTCCCTGTTGATTCTGTGACAATTGTCCCTCATTGGTTCTATTATTTCTGAAACTGTACCCTCTATTTTTCCTGTACTGCCACTCATGTTCATGGCTTTCTAGTAAGCTAGCCATATCTTGGATGGTCTTTACCTGGCTGTACATCCGTGCCTTTTGGATGGCGTCGTCGTAGTGGTAAGATAACTGTATTACCAGACACTCTTCAGGTATACGTGGCTCCAAATTCCTGGCCATGCAGATTTTTCCCAAGAAGTAGGAGGTAAGGGATTGTCCATTCTGGTTTTCATACCTTCCATTGCTCAGGTTATTGCGGACCATATTCTGAGTTGATTCAGACCAGTATTTAGCCTTGAACTGAGTCTTAAAGTCTTGAAGGTTTTGGATGTCTGGTCGAGTGGCAGTCCACCAGTTGTCGTATGTCTCCTTGAACATTTCGTCCAACATCCCTCTTATTGTAGTCCATTGAGTCTCTCGATTCTTGATGATTAACTCTTCTACCCTCTTCAAGAATTCAATAGGGTTTCTTTTATAATTACGGAAATTAATGGTATCTCTGTTGTCTGTGTTCATGACATGATTATTATTACATGGTCGGTCACGCCAGGCATCCACTTCTTCCCGTAATGACTCTTCTATTCTGCGCATTTCGTCAATCCTCTGTTGGTTTTTGTCTACTTTGCTATCTATTTTATTTAAGTTACTGTAAACTCCTTCCATTCGTTCTCCCAAGTCTGTTCGTACAGCTGCTACCTCTTTCTGGTTTTCTTCCCGGACTTGGTGTATGTCCTGGTCTATCTGGGTACATCTTCTGACTGTTTCTTCATGACCTTCCTCAATTCTTCTCTTATTTTCTCCTTCGAGACGGTTCATTTTATCGAGTACTTCCTTGCGGACTCCAGAAACATTTTCGTTGGTATTCTCTAGCTTCTCCAACGTTTCCTCTAATTTGTCATTTATTTCCGTAACCTGCTGCTTTGCTTCTTCTCGGTACTCCATTAATTGTTGTGCCATCTGCAGCTTCATTTCTTCTTTATTTTTCTCGTGGTCCTCCTTCAGCTGTTCCTTCAATTCTTCCTTTAATTCTTCGTTTCTTTGCTGAATTTCCTCCATCAATCGTTGTTGTAATATTTCATTATTCTTGTTAATGGTTTGTCTCAATTCTTCCTTCTGTTTCTGAAAATTGTCCTCCTGTTTTTTAAAATTTTCGTTTGTTTCTTTCTTCATTCCGTCAAATTTATTGGTCATCTCCTTCAAACTCTCTTCATTCTTGTCGAATTTATTGTTCATCTCCTTCAAACTCTCTTCATTCTTGTCGAATTTATTGTTCATCTCCTTCAAATTATTATTCATCATTTCCATTAATTTTAGTATGTTCGGGTCTCCTCTAAATTCTCCCTTGTCGCCCGCCTGTAATTCCGTTTCTTCGTCTTGGCTTGGTTCTGTTGTGGTTATTATTGTCTCCACTTCTTCAATCGGTGTTCCTTCCTCTTCTTCCCCTCTGTTTTCTTCCATCTCCTTCTCCCTTGCCAATTTTTTCGACAATCCTCTGGTGTGCATATTGTAACCTTTCGTAATCGCCGCTAGAATGTCGTATTTCTCTCTCTTCTAGCTCCACCGGTTGGTCGCCAATTTTGTAATATAGCGTGACGTCCGCCTCGTTCAAGCCCCGCGATGGAAGCCAATTTGTAATATAGTTGTCGTTACGGCTACCGTTTTACTCTGCAAAATGTGAATAATGTACAATTTGTGTGTAATGGGTGTAACGTGTCTTCTCTATCCGTAGTTCAAATGCGTGCAACTTCCGCAGATTTCGTCCGTTGCGAACGTACGAATAACCAGGTCTTGATGTTCTTACCTGATGTTCACTAGGGGTATGAAAATCCCGGTGGCGCCAAATTGTTTTCTTAAAACAGTTAAAATAAAATTCAAAGGTGTATGACCAACGCAGCTCAGGCGGTTTGAATAATTCAAATATTTCCGCCAGCTAGGCCCACTAGAGCGCACAGCAGTTCGATGCGTGGGCTGTGTAAATCGTTAATCGTCTGCTAAAATGTACGTAAAATATTGTGCACCTCCTAATGAAATTATAACACCGTGGTTACACTCAATACTTACACATTTTTTATTAGTGATTGTTATTCATTTAATACAAATTATTCTAATACAAATGCTCCGGTTGTTTATATGAGACAATTACAGGGTTTGACAAATCGATATTTGAATTGATAAACAGACTTTTAGTAATGGCGTCTGTTGGAAATTGTACAAATTATTAATGTTCGTTTGTCACAGGTTCTTGAGGTTACGTTAAAAGGATTACAAATGTTTAAAACAATAAAAATACACACCCTTACATCAAGTAAACTTAACTAACATATTGTGTAGGTATAATTTGTTTAGCGCAGTGTAGTAAAAGTGTTTACAAGTTATGGATCATTAACAACAGTTTATATTGGTTAGTTTATAAATTGTCAGTGACTTAGTATTCTTTTTAATCTTTGAAAGTAATTAATTTCAGTTCAGTGAGATTTCAACCTTTAGTGAGAAATAATTAACGTGAGTTTATTTATATATTTTGGGTAATTTAATAGGTACTTATCACTTCCATAGTTATGGCGAATTCATACGATCTGTTATTCATGGGTTATACTACAATCTTCTTTAATTTGCTTGGTTCAGGACATCAGGCATCTTTTCCAGTTTAATTGGTAGTAATTTATTTTCTTTTTTCGTTAATTTGGCCTCAACTTCTATAATATGGTTCCAGTCTTATTGTCTTACGTCTTAGTATACACTTAGTAGTAACTTCTTCTGATATTTTCTATGTTTTTCTTGACAATTTTGGTCACTCGAAAATTAGCGTCTATACCATTAAAGCGTCATGCATTCAGTAAAAAAATCTAACGGTATTTTTTCTTGTTACTCCACAGTTTCCATGGTAACGTAATTATTCTCCCTGGTCGATCTCAAAATAAACACATTGTTATCAAACTTTGAATTTTTTGTTTAATTTGAATAAATATTTTATAATGGCTATATTTACTTGGGGATAATTTCAATGGTTGTAATCTTTACATAGATGTTCCTATTTTCTTTCAAAGATTAGTTTGATATCTTACAAGATTGGTCTAAGCCATGTATTAATGTTTTAGTCCAAAATTGATAATACTATGTTAATACATAATTTACTTATTTTTAAGTTTTAATATAATTCTGCCATGTTCCCTTTCATTACACATAATTAATATATTTTGCCTATTATTTCTTATAAAGGTATTGCTATTATTTTCTTTATAAATTCCTTACTTACTTAAAACATACTAACATATTACTGTAAAACTATTTCTTCTGGTATTTATTGCCTTAAACATTAAGCCAATAACTTCTTTCTTTAAATTAACAAATGAACAAATTTGGTGAGTGTTATACCTACACCATCTCTTTTATAACAGTAATCACCCTGGTGATTTTTATACTGAGATAATATTTTTTGTTTTTTACATTCACAATTATTCTGTGTCTTTCAGTCTAATATACTTAACTTAATTGCTCATTTAACATGTGCTTATGTTTTGGGTTTGTCACACTTGTTTAACTCTTTTTTCTTAAGATTATATGCTGTTTATTTTATTACACTTATCACTTCACTGTTCATCTTTGTCACTCCCTACCTATCTCTAATTACCCTTATATTTCTCACGATCTCACTATTATTACAAAGTTTTTGTATCTAATGAGTTCATGTCTCTTTTGTTAACTTCAGACTGTCACATATCATTTTATAATATTCAAACAACATGGTATTGTAAATACATCTTTCAAATAAAACATAACTTTGTATACATTGTCATTAAAGTGATAAAAATTGGTCTGAAATGTCATAATTAATAATAATAACAACAATTTAATAATGTTAAAATATATTGTGTTAATTGAAACATACTACATCTGTAGCAACCGCAATAATATTAGCGAATAAATAAACTCTCCAAAACCTTATACTTTCAAACACAATGCTGAAATAACATACATACGGCTGAAATAATCCTAGTAAAAGTTCCAAAGTATATAGTAGGCTATACAATTTGTTCTCTGATTGAATCACGCACACATTTCTATTCCCTGTCTGTATGAGTGTAATTTTAAACATAACAGCTGACACATCACCTATAGATAAGGATATACATACAATCATATCTACACTTGGTTTTTTATGTATAACAATTGCTGAGATACTGTCATTTACAAGTTACCACTAATAAAAATTTAAACATAAATTATTAATAATAATAAAAAATTATGCTCTTTTAAAACAATCTTATGAGTTAATTGTTATGGCCATGTAATTTTTTTTTTCTTTTTTCTTCACTGTCTTCTTGTCTCGCTTTACTTTGGTTAATATCTGGCCAATCTCTGGGGTTGGGTCAATGTCAGTTGTCTGTCAGTCTAGTTCGTATTTTCTTGTTTTGTAACCACCTTTGGTTGTATTCTTCTTCCTTCACTATTGATTATATTTACTACTTTCATTCTCGTTATCATTTATCTATCAAAATATATTGTTTCTTGGCATTTATTACATACTTATTTATCTCAAATGTGATCAGGGTTTGGCAATGTTATAATCTCCATCAGTAAATATTTCCAATATCGGGTTAGTTACTGTTGTATTATCAATTAAATCATTCTTATTTAGACACACTTCTAACCTTACTTTCCACTCATCATACTCTCTATTCAATTCATACAGTTCTGTTTCTTTATCAACATACTCTATCTAATTCTCTCTTATCATAATGCCATATCACACTCTCAATATTATTCCAGACAGAGGGTACAAAATTATACAACAAAAATAAACACTTCAAATCTTCTACCAACACGGGACTCTTGCCCTTCAAAAACAACACGTGTGAACACTCTGGTTCATCACAAATAAGGGGATAATTTACCCTCTGCCCCCATTCTACCACTATACTATCTTTCCACTCTCTCTCTAACTCATAAGCATACATTAGCATTTCATTATCACATTCTACAAACTCATCAGTACTCTATTTATTTATTTTCACCGTATCACTTTCTGATACTAACTCTTCCAATACATTACTATTCTCGCTATTACATTCATTATTTTCGACATTATCATTATCATTTGTTGACTCTTTATCTAGTATCGCATTTTGACACATGTCATTATAATTATCATTCGTATTATCTTTATTTGGATTCATTACAACTACTCCCATTCGCTCAATACTATGTTCTAATTTATTCAAACTAGTTCTTATTGTTTCATTACTATTTTCAACACGTTTATTCATTTCTTGAATCTCATTTTTTAATTCATTAAAATTATGATTTTGTATTTAAATTTAATACTTTGTTGCTCCAAAATTAATTACAACATATTCATAACTTTCTCATCTCTATCTATCTCTTGTTTATTTTGGACAGGTGTCGATAGACTTTCTATTTTATCGTCAGTGAAGCTGACTTCGTTATTATTTTTACTTTCTCTACTCAATTTTGGGGTTACTTGAACTCCCGAATCATCTGTACTATTTGATTCATTCGTGTTGCTTATATTTGTAGTTTTGTCGTCTTGACCTACATTCGGTGTTGAATGTACTTCAAGACTACTCATAACAGCTGATTCATCAAATTCAGCTATTTCGCTTTAATCAGTTGAGTCGGACAAACCGACTTCATTCTCTGTATTTTCCATTTTTATAAATTTACTTAGTCTCTTTTTTATAACTTTATTATTGGTTGTTATATACTTATTTATTATCTGAACCAAATCTCATATCTTAACTCTTTGACTATATTTTACGTTACGTATTTTCACTTAACCTCTAAATCACGCTTGTATCTTATTTGTAGGTGTGGAATTTCATTAATTTATTAAATTCGTCCCTGTTCGGGCGCCAATTGTTAACTTACAAATTAACAATATAATAAAATACCAAACAAAATTTATAAACTTCCATCTGTGTTCTCGGGTCCAAAGTTACGTCATACGAACGTTAGGATACAAGCGTAATTTTTAAGGTTGTGTGAATGATTTACACAATACATTTTTTGAAGAGAAATTATTTTACTTTATTTTTTTTTTGTCATTACTTTGTATCAAATTAGTTGTTATTCATTTTTTTGTATGCTTGCAAAACATCTATTATTCTTAACTTGACCTTTAAATAAAATTTTCTTGAAACATGTTCTTATCCTTTCTACTTATACACTAATGCTTACCTTATTCTAAGTCACACATAAACAAGAACATAAACAGCCCAGCGTTGCTCACTCACACATACACACCTGCATTATTTAAAACCCCTTAACACATTTTAAAATACACCCTTCCCGACCGGCACGTGGTGATCACTCGAGCGCTTACTTCTCATTTTTTGTATTTGATAATGTGTCCAAAATAAAGTTTGATATCTTCTACTTGAGTACTCGATCCACTGTCACATTACTATTGATGATTAAAACACTTTTTACTTGAAATTGATAATTTTAAGAGAGCCCCATGGGGCAGATGTCTGGCCAGACAACGTCTCCAAGTGAAACTGCGAGAGCGGCAAGGCGTTCGCCGCTAACTTGATGGTGTGGAAATCAATGCCTTTGGTTTCGTCGCCACAGATATGCCTCATTTAACTCATGCAGTTGGTGTTGTGTTGGTTGTATTTGGATATCGTTTAGGCACTGGCTAACGTCACGAGATGGGCGTGACTTAATTTCCATGTCCGTCGCCTAGAGAGACTAAGGCGACCAAAAATTGCTTTTTAGCCATCTTGAGCTTCACAAGTAGCGTCACTGCGCGCCCCTGGATGTATAATGCGTATGGGCGCGCTGTCGCACACAAACAAAGTTCTTGGAAACTAAGGTGGTGCGGATTCATCTACCGATTGCACAACGTGATATTGCGTTGCCACTTCGTTACAACACTGTTCTTTCCACGTGGTCTGGTCCCCATTGAAATAAACTTTACATATATTTTTATAAATCACCGAAAATGCAATAAATGAAAATACCCCAAATTTGGCCCGTTACAATACCCCGTGTCAACAGAAGAAATCTCATTGATAAAACCCCTAAGGGGACCGGTGAGGAACTGGTGCCAACAACCCCCTTTTGTTCTTACACTGCATGGGCAAACGACCCCCCTGGCTCGGCGACTATGGACGCATCTGAACGAGATAACTGGACTTCTCTGTGCGAGATCCCAACACCGAAAAATCGAACAGACACGCACCACAGCGCACCTCACCTTCTAACATGCTACCCAAAAATCCAAATCCCTGGCTTAGATCATGCCAGATCTTCGACCGATATGTTTCCCCTTTTTCTGCAAACTGGGCTGCCTTTAGCAGATACTGGGCTCACACACACACACACACCTATTCTACATATCGTAAGGTTAACATATTCTTCAAAAATTTATTATCTCATTTAAGTGAAAAATTCAAACTAAAATCTTTTATTAAAAAATTCTCTTCCTTAGTTTTTTGTTATCAAAAAAATTAAATCAATTGAACATTTCTTAAAATAAGTAACATCCTTAACCTAACATGTGATTACACCTAGAGTCTAACCATACAATTAAATAAAATAATTCAATAGTAATAAACACGATTAGAACACCAACAATAAAATAATCAAAGTTTACAAATATCCATTATCTGGCAGGCGCAAAATCAAGAAATTTTTTTTTTTCAAAAAAATTTTAAATTCAAAAAATTTAAATTTATTAAAATATTTTCTTTTCATATTGAAATTATTTAAAATTTGTTCAAATTAATTAAAAACAAAAGTTGGATTAACTTCCTTGCTAAACATGCCTAGTATATGACCTCACCTATCAGCTGATCAAAACTGGGTCAAGTCAAGAACCTTGACCTACATACGTTATATACAAGTTCTCTGAAATTACATTATACCTCTGTAAAATTCTATCTCAAAACACAAAAACATCATAAAATAAAACATTTAAAATAACAAAATATTATTAAAATTAACAATCAAATTGATATTTAAATTACTCCAACATTTTCTAACTTTACATTTCCAAATTCTATCAAAAATTGTCACTGGTTGCAATTAAAAAAAATTTTTTTTTCAACTATAACTTTCATCATTTAACAATCTCATTCTACATTACTTTGGGTGATTTAATTATTTATCTCATTTAATTTACTACTTGACATTTATACATATATCATCTTTATCGCTCTCTGACTCTAACCACTAACAACTTTAACTATCAGGACACCCATCTCTATCAAAACATCTATCAAACAATCTCTAAACCCAACTTACCATTAAACTCAAATTGCCACATTCTCTCAATATATAAAAAAAAATACTCTCTAACCCTTTGTACTTATGATAAGTGTCCCCCCCCCCGGAAAAGCTCATCCCATTATGTTGGTTCCTGGATTCTAACCTAAGGTAACCCTTTCCGGCGCCAAACGGTCCCTTCCCGTCCCAACCCTTTTGTTGCGGACTCCCACATTACACTACCCCCTATTACAAAATTGCCATCCCCAAATCTCAATCTTATTACCTCACTTCAACTACAACAAAATAACATCATCAATTATAAACATCAATATATCACTCAAAACTCTACATATATTCCTCATAACTACTGTGTCAACATCAATACTTCTCAAATTCTATAACATTAACTCACAACAACAGTACATTAACTCAAGACAACATTATTTTTCTCTCTACTACCCTTTTCTTTAACTTTAACTTGGACTGATCTATATGTCCCCATAAAAGCTTAATCACCCAAGATCTCTTTTATTAACTTTCACAAATCATTACTTTATTTCTCACTTTATCAAATTACTCTTCTCATTATTTTAAATAGCATCTGTAATATATTGAAACATTACATTTAACATTGATTACCTTGAACATTTACAACCAATATAACAGTGACATTTTACTACTGATCAGTTGACAATCCTAACAAAGTGAAAACACATTTCAAAATTTGTGTAGATTACATGAAATACATATTTTTAGCAATCCTTACCTCGACCCTCATTGTTTCCCCTCTTTCTGACTCTGATAATATGCAAACCGCCTGCCAGTCGGTTTAGTTATTTACTTAGTTTCAAAAACACACAAATTATATAAGACACATATTTCAATTCTTACCTATAACACAATAAAATAATACATGGAACACCATAAAATATAGAATGAACACAGTATACTGACTGTATGAAACCCTATTTATCAAAGCAGAATACCAACGTTTATTAGAGCAAAATTTAGTTATCATTTTGAATTTACAAAATTTAAGCACGTTACTCATCTGAGCAACCCCCTCGTCCACACACACTATTGTAATTTATGTAAGACTGTAGCGCCTTTTTGCTTCCACAAAGACTGCATATTTGGAGGAATTGGACATCTCCATGTCTTTGCTTCGGCATTTACATTTTAACGTTTGTGGATATCAACATATCCTTGGTATATATTGAAACGCCTTAAAACGGGTCTACCACTTGGCTATGCTGTCCCCACGTGGACAGAGTGGCAGCCGCTGTTCCATAGTTCCTGGATTTCCCCTAATTTCACCCCCCATTTAATTTCTATTATCAACCAATTTCAAGTCAGCTATGGTCAAGGGACTTGATATGGCCATAGCTGACCGCTAGCCAAATCCACGATTAGTGCTGGTAAGGCAGTAATCGCCCGAAAAGTCGGGGAAATCTAACTTTCATTTCAATGCCTGTTCTATACGCCATTGTTATGTGCGGCACGAGCGTCTATCAGGGTACAAATTAAATTTGTACAAAAAGGTGTACCGCACATTTTCGCCATGTTGGCCTCCGATGGAGGTAACACTCTTTGTTACCCCCAACCCATTTCACTATCTACTAGGGCACAGGCCACCCCAGCGACAGCACCTTAATAACTAAATAATAAAAATTTTATATACAACATTCTAATGTAACATTTTCATCAATCATTAATCATTTAACTCATTCATCACTTTAAAATTTTCAAATTTATTATTAATAATTATTATATATCATCTTTCAGTTATTATTAAATTTTTTAATTATTATTTGTATTTAACACAATTATTTCAAATCATCTTAATATTGAATTAAAATCTTTTCATCTGAGTTACACCTATAAACATTTTTATTATACTTGACTCGTACTATAAAATTTTTATACTTACAGTCCACTTAAACTGACATACCCAAAATATATACCATACACCCATACTTTCACGTGACCTCTGAAACATTTAACACAAATGTTATTTCATATCAACCCATTGAACAAATAATTACCAGATTCACATCTCTTAAAATAATTTAAATTCATTAGAAAATTTGATTATACAACATTTAGATCAATCAGAATATTTAAAACATCTCAAATTATTTTAATTAAATTAATTACTGAAAATACAACCTCCAGTGCCATCACAACAATTACAATTAGCCAATTAATGTCTCCAAAATTAATTCTGTTATTTATTTAACTTGCAAACATTAATATTATTATTACAACAATCATCTACACACTTGTTTACTTGAAATTCTACAATACACACAAATAGATTTATTACATTTTTATTTACAAACTTTTGTTATTAACTGTTCCATTTTTTCACACTTCATTGTCCAAGTCCGCCAGGTCAAAACCATAAAACAAAAATATTTATAATTGTCCTTTATTGTTTTATAGCCTACCCTCCATCGTCAAAGATTAGTCTTTGTTTTATATAGCACTTCAATTTTATTGACATACATACTGTTGTCTTGTGTGTCATAACCAAACAATTTCAATTTATCTGTTATACCATAATAATCATTCACCAAGTCTACGTTAAGTATTTCGGTTACATCTCCATTAGCAAATATTTCCAATATCGGGTTAGTTAATTTTGTATTATCAATTAAATCATTCTTATTTAGACACACTTCTAACCTTACTTTCCACTCGTCATACTCTCTATTCAATTCATACAGTTCTGTTTCTTTATCAACATACAATTCTCTATCTAATTCTCTCTTATCATAATACCATATCACACTCTCAATATTATTCCAGACAGAGGGTACAAAATTATACAACAAAAATAAACACTTCAAATCTTCTACCAACACGGGACTCTTGCCCTTCAAAAACAACACTTGTGAACACTCTGGTTCATTACAAATAAGGGGAAAATTTACCCTCTGCCCCCATTCTACCACTATACTATCTTTCCACTCTCTCTCTAACTCATAAGCATACATTAGCATTTCATTATCACATTCTACAAACTCATCAGTACTCTCTTTATTTATTTTCACCGTATTACTTTCTGATACTAACTCTTCCAATACATTACTATTCTCGCTATTACATTCATTATTTTCGACATTATCATTATCATTTGTTGACTCTTTATCTAGTATCGCATTTTGACACATGTCATTATAATTATCATTCGTATTATCTTTATTTGGATTCATTACAACTACTCCCATTCGCTCAATACTATGTTCTAATTTATTCAAACTAGTTCTTATTGTTTCATTACTATTTTCAACACGTTTATTCATTTCTTGAATCTCATTTTTTAATTCATTAAAATTATGATTTTGTATTTAAATTTAATACTTTGTTGCTCCAAAATTAATTACAACATATTCATAACTTTCTCATCTCTATCTATCTCTTGTTTATTTTGGACAGGTGTCGATAGACTTTCTATTTTATCGTCAGTGAAGCTGACTTCGTTATTATTTTTACTTTCTCTACTCAATTTTGGGGTTACTTGAACTCCTGAATCATCTGTACTATTTGATTCATTCGTGTTGCTTATATTTGTAGTTTTGTCGTCTTGACCTACATTCGGTGTTGAATGTACTTCAAGACTACTCATAACAGCTGATTCATCAAATTCAGCTATTTCGCTTTAATCAGTTGAGTCGGACAAACCGACTTCATTCTCTGTATTTTCCATTTTTATAAATTTACTTAGTCTCTTTTTTATAACTTTATTATTGGTTGTTATATACTTATTTATTATCTGAACCAAATCTCATATCTTAACTCTTTGACTATATTTTACGTTACGTATTTTCACTTAACCTCTAAATCACGCTTGTATCTTATTTGTAGGTATGGAATTTCATTAATTTATTAAATTCGTCCCTGTTCGGGCGCCATTTGTTAACTTACAAATTAACAATATAATAAAATACCAAACAAAATTTATAAACTTCCATCTGTGTTCTCGGGTCCAAAGTTACGTCATACGAACGTTAGGATACAAGCGTAATTTTTAAGGTTGTGTGAATGATTTACACAATACATTTTTTGAAGAGAAATTATTTTACTTTATTTTTTTTTTGTCATTACTTTGTATCATATTAGTTGTTATTCATTTTTTTGTATGCTTGCAAAACATCTATTATTCTTAACTTGACCTTTAAATAAAATTTTCTTGAAACATGTTCTTATCCTTTCTACTTATACACTAATGCTTACCTTATTCTAAGTCACACATAAACAAGAACATAAACAGCCCAGCTTTGCTCACTCACACATACACACCTGCATTATTTAAAACCCCTTAACACATTTTAAAATACACCCTTCCCGACCGGCACGTGGTGATCACTCGAGCGCTTACTTCTCATTTTTTGTATTTGATAATGTGTCCAAAATAAAGTTTGATATCTTCTACTTGAGTACTCGATCCACTGTCACATTACTATTGATGATTAAAACACTTTTTACTTGAAATTGATAATTTTAAGAGAGCCCCATGGGGCAGATGTCTGGCCAGACAACGTCTCCAAGTGAAACTGCGAGAGCGGCAAGGCGTTCGCCGCTAACTTGATGGTGTGGAAATCAATGCCTTTGGTTTCATCGCCACAGATATGCCTCATTTAACTCATGCAGTTGGTGTTGTGTTGGTTGTATTTGGATATCGTTTAGGCACTGGCTAACGTCACGAGATGGGCGTGACTTAATTTCCATATCTGTCGCCTAGAGAGACTAAGGCGACCAAAAATTGCTTTTTAGCCATCTTGAGCTTCACAAGTAGCGTCACTGCGCGCCCCTG
This sequence comes from Magicicada septendecula, assembly GCA_034769895.1. Lineage (NCBI taxonomy): Eukaryota > Metazoa > Arthropoda > Insecta > Hemiptera > Cicadidae > Magicicada > Magicicada septendecula. The sequence goes on along the minus strand of CM068367.1, from coordinate 714,126,507 downwards.
GATGTATAATGCGTATGGGCGCGCTGTCGCACACAAACAAAGTTCTTGGAAACTAAGGTGGTGCGGATTCATCTACCGATTGCACAACGTGATATTGCGTTGCCACTTTGTTACAACACTGTTCTTTCCACGTGGTCTGGTCCCCATTGAAATAAACTTTACATATATTTTTATAAATCACCGAAAATGCAATAAATGAAAATACCCCAAATTTGGCCCGTTACAATACCCCCTCAATGAGAGGTCTTCTGTCAACACAGAAGAAATCTCATTGATAAAACCCCTAAGGGGACCGGTGAGGAACTGGTGCCAACAACCCCCTTTTGTTCTTACACTGCATGGGCAAACGACCCCCCTGGCTCGGCGACTATGGACGCATCTGAACGAGATAACTGGACTTCTCTGTGCGAGATCCCAACACCGAAAAATCGAACAGACACGCACCACAGCGCACCTCACCTTCTAACATGCTACCCAAAAATCCAAATCCCTGGCTTAGATCATGCCAGATCTTCGACCGATATGTTTCCCCTTTTTCTGCAAACTGGGCTGCCTTTAGCAGATACTGGGCTCACACACACACACCTATTCTACATATCGTAAGGTTAACATATTCTTCAAAAATTTATTATCTCATTTAAGTGAAAAATTCAAACTAAAATCTTTTATTAAAAAATTCTCTTCCTTAGTTTTTTGTTATCAAAAAAATTAAATCAATTGAACATTTCTTAAAATAAGTAACATCCTTAACCTAACATGTGATTACACCTAGAGTCTAACCATACAATTAAATAAAATAATTCAATAGTAATAAACACGATTAGAACACCAACAATAAAATAATCAAAGTTTACAAATATCCATTATCTGGCAGGCGCAAAATCAAGAAATTTTTTTTTTTCAAAAAAATTTTAAATTCAATAAATTTAAATTTATTAAAATATTTTCTTTTCATATTGAAATTATTTAAAATTTGTTCAAATTAATTAAAAACAAAAGTTGGATTAACTTCCTTGCTAAACATGCCTAGTATATGACCTCACCTATCAGCTGATCAAAACTGGGTCAAGTCAAGAACCTTGACCTACATACGTTTATATACAAGTTCTCTGAAATTACATTATACCTCTGTAAAATTCTATCTCAAAACACAAAAACATCATAAAATAAAACATTTAAAATAACAAAATATTATTAAAATTAACAATCAAATTGATATTTAAATTACCCCAACATTTTCTAACTTTACATTTCCAAATTCTATCAAAAATTGTCACTGGTTGCAATTAAAAAAAATTTTTTTTTTTTCAACTATAACTTTCATCATTTAACAATCTCATTCTACATTACTTTGGGTGATTTAATTATTTATCTCATTTAATTTACTACTTGACATTTATACATATATCATCTTTATCGCTCTCTGACTCTAACCACTAACAACTTTAACTATCAGGACACCCATCTCTATCAAAACATCTATCAAACAATCTCTAAACCCAACTTACCATTAAACTCAAATTGACACATTCTCTCAATATATAAAAAAAAATACTCTCTAACCCTTTGTACTTATGATAAGTGTTTCCCCCCCCCCCGGAAAAGCTCATCCCATTATGTTGGTTCCTGGATTCTAACCTAAGGTAACCCTTTCCGGCGCCAAACGGTCCCTTCCCGTCCCAACCCTTTTGTTGCGGACTCCCACATTACACTACCCCCTATTACAAAATTGCCATCCCCAAATCTCAATCTTATTACCTCACTTCAACTACAACAAAATAACATCATCAATTATAAACATCAATATATCACTCAAAACTCTACATATATTCCTCATAACTACTGTGTCAACATCAATACTTCTCAAATTCTATAACATTAACTCACAACAACAGTACATTAACTCAAGACAACATTATTTTTCTCTCTACTACCCTTTTCTTTAACTTTAACTTGGACTGATCTATATGTCCCCATAAAAGCTTAATCACCCAGGATCTCTTTTATTAACTTTCACAAATAATTACTTTATTTCTCACTTTATCAAATTACTCTTCTCATTATTTTAAATAGCATCTGTAATACATTGAAACATTACATTTAACATTGATTACCTTGAACATTTACAACCAATATAACAGTGACATTTTACTACTGATCAGCTGACATTCCTAACAAAGTGAAAACACATTTCAAAATTTTTGTAGATTACATGAAATACATATTTTTAGCAATCCTTACCTCTACCCTCATTGTTTCCCCTCATTCTGACTCTGATAATATGCAAACCACCTGCCAGTCGGTTTAGTTATTTACTTAGTTTCAAAAACACACAAATTATATAAGACACATATTTCAATTCTTACCTATAACACAATAAAATAATACATGGAACACCATAAAATATAGAATGAACACAGTATACTGAATGTATGAAACCGTATTTATCAAAGCAGAATACCAACGTTTATTAGAGCAAAATTTAGTTATCATTTTGAATTTACAAAATTTAAGCACGTTACTCATCTGAGCAACCCCCTGGTCCACACACACTATTGTAATTTATGTAAGACTGTAACGCCTTTTTGCTTCCACAAAGACTGCATATTTGGAGGAATTGGACATCTCCGTGTCTTTGCTTCGGCCTTTACATTTGAACGTTTGTGGATATCAACATATCCTTGGTATATATTGAAACGCCCTTAAAACGGGTCTACCACCTGGCTATGCTGTCCCCACGCGGACAGAGTGGCAGCCGCTGTTCCATAGTTCCTGGATTTCCCCTAATTTCACCCCCCATTTAATTTCTATTATCAACCAATTTCAAGTCAGCTATGGTCAAGGGACTTGATATGGCCATAGCTGACCGCTAGCCAAATCCACGATTAGTGCTGGTAAGGCAGTAATCGCCCGAAAAGTCGGGGAAATCTAACTTTCATTTCAATGCCTGTTCAATACGTCATTGTTATGTGCGGCACGAGCGTCTATCAGGGTACAAATTAAATTTGTACAAAAAGGTGTACCGCACATTTTCGCCATGTTGGCCTCCGATGGAGGTAACACTCTCTGTTACCCCCAACCCATTTCACTGTCTACTAGGGCACAGGCCACCCCAGCCACAGCACCTTAATAACTAAATAATAAAAATTTTATATACAACATTCTAATGTAACATTTTCATCAATCATTAATCATTTAACTCATTCATCACTTTAAAATTTTCAAATTTATTATTAATAATTATTATATTATCATCTTTCAGTTATTATTAAATTTTTTAATTATTATTTGTATTTAACACAATTATTTCAAATCATCTTAATATTGAATTAAAATCTTTTCATCTGAGTTACACCTATAAACATTTTTATTATACTTGACTCGTACTATAAAATTTTTATACTTACAGTCCACTTAAACTGACATACCCAAAATATATACCATACACCCATACTTTCACGTGACCTCTGAAACATTTAACACAAATGTTATTTCATATCAACCCATTGAACAAATAATTACCAGATTCACATCTCTTAAAATAATTTAAATTCATTAGAAAATTTGATTATACAACATTTAGATCAATCAGAATATTTAAAACATCTCAAATTATTTTAATTAAATTAATTACTGAAAATACAACCTCCATTGCCATCACAACAATTACAATTAGCCAATTAATGTCTCCAAAATTAATTCGTTTATTTATTTAACTTGCAAACATTAATATTATTATTACAACAATCATCTGCACACTTGTTTACTTGACATTCTACAATACACACAAATAGATTTATTACATTTTTATTTACAAACTTTTGTTATTAACTGTTCCATTTTTTCACACTTCATTGTCCAAGTCCGCCAGGTCAAAACCATAAAACAAAAATATTTATAATTGTCCTTTATTGTTTTATAGCCTACCCTCCATCGTCAAAGATTAGTCTTTGTTTTATATAGCACTGTTCAATTTTATTGACATACATACTGTTGTCTTGTGTGTCATAACCAAACAATTTCAATTTATCCGTTATACCATAATAATCATTCACCAAGTCTACGTTAAGTATTTCGGTTACATCTTGTAATATAACGTGACGTCCGCCTCGTTCAAGCCCCGCGATGGAAGCCAATTTGTAATATAGTCGTCGTTACGGCTACCGTTTTACTCTGCAAAATGTGAATAATGTACAATTTGTGTGTAATGGGTGTAACGTGTCTTCTCTATCCGTAGTTCAAATGCGTGCAACTTCCGCAGATTTCGTCCGTTGCGAACGTACGAATAACCAGGTCTTGATGTTCTTACCTGATGTTCACTAGGGGTATGAAAATCCCGGTGGCGCCAAATTGTTTTCTTAAAACAATTAAAATAAAATTCAAAGGTGTATGACCAACGCAGCTCAGGCGGTTTGAATAATTCAAATATTTCCGCCAGCTAGGCCCACTAGAGCGCACAGCAGTTCGATGCGTGGGCTGTGTAAATCGTTAATCGTCTGCTAAAATGTACATAAAATATTGTGCACCTCCTAATGAAATTATAACACCGTGGTTACACTCAATACTTACACATTTTTTATTAGTGATTGTTATTCATTTAATACAAATTATTCTAATACAAATGCTCCGGTTGTTTATATGAGACAATTACAGGGTTTGACAAATCGATATTTGAATTGATAAACAGACTTTTAGTAATGGCGTCTGTTGGAAATTGTACAAATTATTAATGTTCGTTTGTCACAGGTTCTTGAGGTTACGTTAAAAGGATTACAAATGTTTAAAACAATAAAAATACACACCCTTACATCAAGTAAACTTAACTAACATATTGTGTAGGTATAATTTGTTTAGCGCAGTGTAGTAAAAGTGTTTACAAGTTATGGATCATTAACAACAGTTTATATTGGTTAGTTTATAAATTGTCAGTGACTTAGTATTCTTTTTAATCTTTGAAAGTAATTAATTTCAGTTCAGTGAGATTTCAACCTTTAGTGAGAAATAATTAACGTGAGTTTATTTATATATTTTGGGTAATTTAATAGGTACTTATCACTTCCGTAGTTATGGCGAATTCATACGATCTGTTATTCATGGGTTATACTACAATCTTCTTTAATTTGCTTGGTTCAGGACATCAGGCATCTTTTCCAGTTTAATTGGTAGTAATTTATTTTCTTTTTTCGTTAATTTGGCCTCAACTTCTATAATATGGTTCCAGTCTTATTGTCTTACGTCTTAGTATACACTTAGTAGTAACTTCTTCTGATATTTTCTATGTTTTTCTTGACAATTTTGGTCACTCGAAAATTAGCGTCTATACCATTAAAGCGTCATGCATTCAGTAAAAAAATCTAACGGTATTTTTTCTTGTTACTCCACAGTTTCCATGGTAACGTAATTATTCTCCCTGGTCGATCTCAAAATAAACACATTGTTATCAAACTTTGAATTTTTTGTTTAATTTGAATAAATATTTTATAATGGCTATATTTACTTGGGGATAATTTCAATGGTTGTAATCTTTACATAGATGTTCCTATTTTCTTTCAAAGATTAGTTTGATATCTTACAAGATTGGTCTAAGCCATTTATTAATGTTTTAGTCCAAAATTGATAATACTATGTTAATACATAATTTACTTATTTCTAAGTTTTAATATAATTCTGCCATGTTCCCTTTCATTACACATAATTAATATATTTTGCCTATTATTTCTTATAAAGGTATTGCTATTATTTTCTTTATAAATTCCTTACTTACTTAAAACATACTAACATATTACTGTAAAACTATTTCTTCTGGTATTTATTACCTTAAACATTAAGCCAATAACTTCTTTCTTTAAATTAACAAATGAACAAATTTGGTGAGTGTTATACCTACACCATCTCTTTTATAACAGTAATCACCCTGGTGATTTTTATACTGAGATAATATTTTTTCTGTTTTTTACATTCACAATTATTCTGTGTCTTTCAGTCTAATATACTTAACTTAATTGCTCATTTAACATGTGCTTATGTTTTGGGTTTGTCACACTTGTTTAACTCTTTTTTCTTAAGATTATATGCTGTTTATTTTATTACACTTATCACTTCACTGTTCATCTTTGTCACTCCCTACCTATCTCTAATTACCCTTATATTTCTCACGATCTCACTATTATTACAAAGTTTTTGTATCTAATGAGTTCATGTCTCTTTTGTTAACTTCAGACTGTCACATATCATTTTATAATATTCAAACAACATGGTATTGTAAATACATCTTTCAAATAAAACATAACTTTGTATACATTGTCATTAAAGTGATAAAAATTGGTCTGAAATGTCATAATTAATAATAATAACAACAATTTAATAATGTTAAAATATATTGTGTTAATTGAAACATACTACATCTGTAGCAACCGCAATAATATTAGCGAACAAATAAACTCTCCAAAACCTTATACTTTCAAACACAATGCTGAAATAACATACATACGGCTGAAATAATCCTAGTAAAAGTTCCAAAGTATATAGTAGGCTATACAATTTGTTCTCTGATTGAATCACGCACACATTTCTATTCCCTGTCTGTATGAGTGTAATTTTAAACATAACAGCTGACACATCACCTATAGATAAGGATATACATACAATCATATCTACACTTGGTTTTTTATGTATAACAATTGCTGAGATACTGTCATTTACAAGTTACCACTAATAAAAATTTAAACATAAATTATTAATAATAATAAAAAATTATGCTCTTTTAAAACAATCTTATGAGTTAATTGTTATGGCCATGTAATTTTTTTTTTCTTTTTTCTTCACTGTCTTCTTGTCTCGCTTTACTTTGGTTAATATCTGGCCAATCTCTGGGGTTGGGTCAATGTCAGTTGTCTGTCAGTCTAGTTCGTATTTTCTTGTTTTGTAACCACCTTTGGTTGTATTCTTCTTCCTTCACTATTGATTATATTTACTACTTTCATTCTCGTTATCATTTATCTATCAAAATATATTGTTTCTTGGCATTTATTACATACTTATTTATCTCAGATGTGATCAGGGTTTGGCAATGTTATATAATGCCCTTCCACCAAAATTGATCATTTTATAAAACGTGAATTTAAGTTTGATGAAATTATCAATTGTATCGTATCAAAATTTTTTTTTTTTTTTTTTTTTCAAATTCTCCTGCTTCTCATTCATTTTTTATAATTAATTCGGTATCTTTTATTTCCATTCTTCTTGGTCTTTTCTTCATTATTTTCTCACATTGCGAACTGGCTTATTGATTTTTTATTATAACTTATTCCCTATAAATCTTATTTTTCATCAAAACTACTCTTATACTGATATCAGGGGAACATCATCCCTGCTCAGTAAAATGATTGCTGGTTCATTCAACAGACAATCTCAATTAATAATTCTTAAATATAGTCAACTTGTGACTCAAAATAATAATAATAATAATCATAATCATAATATTTGTTGGGAATCTTTTACTTTTATACTTCATTATTGCTCAGTTCGAATCATATATTGTTCCATCTTTCTTTATAGATACTATTTGATACTATTCGAAGCATTGTTTTTTATTGATACAATCACATTTTTATTCATTTTTAATTACTCTTTGTTTCATCTCATTTCACATTATAACTCTTAGAACGTTTATTTCATTTATATTGTTTTGTGATCATTGGTTTGGGTAATTTTACTTCCCCTCTTTCTAAATAGTTGTGGAAGCTGATCATTTTGATTGATTTTTTTTTCATAATTTTTTAGATATCATAGTAAGTTATGGCTTCTTACTAGTTAGGAATTTTTTGTAGCTTATTCCTTCACAGTATGTTATGCTTTTTATGCCTCATTTTTTGGCTAAATATTATGGTAATTTAACCTTATTTTGTAGGAATGTTTTGTAACTACACTCCTCTATTGTTAATTTTTATTTAAATATTGTAGTAAGTTGGTTGCTCTTACTTTATATGAATGCCTTGTAACTTTTATCTCTCCATTTTTACTTGTTCTAAACTATTATCGAGATATTTGGGTAAGCTTTTCTTACATATCTTTTTTGATTTTTTACAATTTTTTATTCATCATAATGGTTTCTCTAATGCTTAGTGTAAGCTGTACTTACTAATGTTTTGGAATTTTGACATTCTTTAGAGATCTTTTCTTTATGACATTGGCAGACTTGTTTGTTTGTCACGTTATTTTTTTTTTCTTTATTTAAAGTATTTTTGTTGGTTTTTTACTTTAAATTGTTTTTTTACAGTTATTGTTGATTGTCATAATATTTCTTAATTGAGGCTTGATTGTATACCCCCTTTATTTTCTTGGTGACGGGGTGAGTGATCTCGTAAGTGTTATTGCCCTTGTCTTTTGTTATAGTGTATGGTCCCACGTATAATAATAGTAACTTTCTAGTGATGCCTTCTATGGAGCTGGGTAATTCTCTGTTTTTTAACAGTACCCTTTCTCCTACCTCGTACTTAATAGTCTTTTTCTGGTTCTTAGCGTATTTATTCTTTTGTTGCTCTACCTTTTCGGCTATTCTGTTATAGAATCTTTTTTTCTCGAATTGATATTCGGTGTTGGTGGGGAATTGGATCATATCAGTTATCTCTCTAGGCGGTGGCCGCTCAAACATCATTGTGTATGGGGTAGCTTCCGTAAAGTCGTGGTAAGCTAAGTTTATAAATTCTTCAGTGGATTTGATTATTCTTCTTTCTTCAGTAGCTTTGATTATTCTTCGATCAAATCGTCCCTTATATTTTTCAAATAATTAGTACATATTATTGTGATCTTGTCATGTGTTGTCTTATATTCACCCAGAGATTGGTCCAGTGATGGGCTGTCCGCAGTTTTCACTGGCCTTAAGCGTTTAAATGAGGGTTGACCTCATTGCCCCCAACATCAGTAGTGTTTGATGGTTGGTTAGCGTTCGGCTCCTGTTGATTATTCCGGTCATCCACGCTGTGCCTGTGATCTTCTTCGAATGGGTGACTTCTCGTATCGGGTACCTGGTTATAGTACGTTCGCCGATAGTTAGATGAGGGATAGTTTCTTCTTGGGCTCCTTTGTCTTTGCCCCCTTAGGTAATTTACCTGTGGCCGGTATCCTGGATTATTGTTCTGATTACTGTTGTTTCCAGGGCGATAATTGTTGTTGTAACCATTCGACGGGAAATTACCCCAGTGGTTGTTCCTGAAGTTGTTATTATTATGGTTTCCACTTCTGTTAAAATTTCTGGGCACGTTATTGCCCCGTGTGTTCCCTTGGTAATTGTTAGGGTTATTTATCGGTGGTTTAGTATCTCCCTGTTGATTCTGTGACAATTGTCCCTCATTGGTTCTATTATTTCTGAAACTGTACCCTCTATTTTTCCTGTACTGCCACTCATGTTCATGGCTTTCTAGTAAGCTAGCCATATCTTGGATGGTCTTTACCTGGCTGTACATCCGTGCCTTTTGGATGGCGTCGTCGTAGTGGTAAGATAACTGTATTACCAGACACTCTTCAGGTATACGTGGCTCCAAATTCCTGGCCATGCAGATTTTTCCCAAGAAGTAGGAGGTAAGGGATTGTCCATTCTGGTTTTCATACCTTCCATTGCTCAGGTTATTGCGGACCATATTCTGAGTTGATTCAGACCAGTATTTAGCCTTGAACTGAGTCTTAAAGTCTTGAAGGTTTTGGATGTCTGGTCGAGTGGCAGTCCACCAGTTGTCGTATGTCTCCTTGAACATTTCGTCCAACATCCCTCTTATTGTAGTCCATTGAGTCTCTCGATTCTTGATGATTAACTCTTCTACCCTCTTCAAGAATTCAATAGGGTTTCTTTTATAATTACGGAAATTAATGGTATCTCTGTTGTCTGTGTTCATGACATGATTATTATTACATGGTCGGTCACGCCAGGCATCCACTTCTTCCCGTAATGACTCTTCTATTCTGCGCATTTCGTCAATCCTCTGTTGGTTTTTGTCTACTTTGCTATCTATTTTATTTAAGTTACTGTAAACTCCTTCCATTCGTTCTCCCAAGTCTGTTCGTACAGCTGCTACCTCTTTCTGGTTTTCTTCCCGGACTTGGTGTATGTCCTGGTCTATCTGGGTACATCTTCTGACTGTTTCTTCATGACCTTCCTCAATTCTTCTCTTATTTTCTCCTTCGAGACGGTTCATTTTATCGAGTACTTCCTTGCGGACTCCAGAAACATTTTCGTTGGTATTCTCTAGCTTCTCCAACGTTTCCTCTAATTTGTCATTTATTTCCGTAACCTGCTGCTTTGCTTCTTCTCGGTACTCCATTAATTGTTGTGCCATCTGCAGCTTCATTTCTTCTTTATTTTTCTCGTGGTCCTCCTTCAGCTGTTCCTTCAATTCTTCCTTTAATTCTTCGTTTCTTTGCTGAATTTCCTCCATCAATCGTTGTTGTAATATTTCATTATTCTTGTTAATGGTTTGTCTCAATTCTTCCTTCTGTTTCTGAAAATTGTCCTCCTGTTTTTTAAAATTTTCGTTTGTTTCTTTCTTCATTCCGTCAAATTTATTGGTCATCTCCTTCAAACTCTCTTCATTCTTGTCGAATTTATTGTTCATCTCCTTCAAACTCTCTTCATTCTTGTCGAATTTATTGTTCATCTCCTTCAAATTATTATTCATCATTTCCATTAATTTTAGTATGTTCGGGTCTCCTCTAAATTCTCCCTTGTCGCCCGCCTGTAATTCCGTTTCTTCGTCTTGGCTTGGTTCTGTTGTGGTTATTATTGTCTCCACTTCTTCAATCGGTGTTCCTTCCTCTTCTTCCCCTCTGTTTTCTTCCATCTCCTTCTCCCTTGCCAATTTTTTCGACAATCCTCTGGTGTGCATATTGTAACCTTTCGTAATCGCCGCTAGAATGTCGTATTTCTCTCTCTTCTAGCTCCACCGGTTGGTCGCCAATTTTGTAATATAGCGTGACGTCCGCCTCGTTCAAGCCCCGCGATGGAAGCCAATTTGTAATATAGTTGTCGTTACGGCTACCGTTTTACTCTGCAAAATGTGAATAATGTACAATTTGTGTGTAATGGGTGTAACGTGTCTTCTCTATCCGTAGTTCAAATGCGTGCAACTTCCGCAGATTTCGTCCGTTGCGAACGTACGAATAACCAGGTCTTGATGTTCTTACCTGATGTTCACTAGGGGTATGAAAATCCCGGTGGCGCCAAATTGTTTTCTTAAAACAGTTAAAATAAAATTCAAAGGTGTATGACCAACGCAGCTCAGGCGGTTTGAATAATTCAAATATTTCCGCCAGCTAGGCCCACTAGAGCGCACAGCAGTTCGATGCGTGGGCTGTGTAAATCGTTAATCGTCTGCTAAAATGTACGTAAAATATTGTGCACCTCCTAATGAAATTATAACACCGTGGTTACACTCAATACTTACACATTTTTTATTAGTGATTGTTATTCATTTAATACAAATTATTCTAATACAAATGCTCCGGTTGTTTATATGAGACAATTACAGGGTTTGACAAATCGATATTTGAATTGATAAACAGACTTTTAGTAATGGCGTCTGTTGGAAATTGTACAAATTATTAATGTTCGTTTGTCACAGGTTCTTGAGGTTACGTTAAAAGGATTACAAATGTTTAAAACAATAAAAATACACACCCTTACATCAAGTAAACTTAACTAACATATTGTGTAGGTATAATTTGTTTAGCGCAGTGTAGTAAAAGTGTTTACAAGTTATGGATCATTAACAACAGTTTATATTGGTTAGTTTATAAATTGTCAGTGACTTAGTATTCTTTTTAATCTTTGAAAGTAATTAATTTCAGTTCAGTGAGATTTCAACCTTTAGTGAGAAATAATTAACGTGAGTTTATTTATATATTTTGGGTAATTTAATAGGTACTTATCACTTCCATAGTTATGGCGAATTCATACGATCTGTTATTCATGGGTTATACTACAATCTTCTTTAATTTGCTTGGTTCAGGACATCAGGCATCTTTTCCAGTTTAATTGGTAGTAATTTATTTTCTTTTTTCGTTAATTTGGCCTCAACTTCTATAATATGGTTCCAGTCTTATTGTCTTACGTCTTAGTATACACTTAGTAGTAACTTCTTCTGATATTTTCTATGTTTTTCTTGACAATTTTGGTCACTCGAAAATTAGCGTCTATACCATTAAAGCGTCATGCATTCAGTAAAAAAATCTAACGGTATTTTTTCTTGTTACTCCACAGTTTCCATGGTAACGTAATTATTCTCCCTGGTCGATCTCAAAATAAACACATTGTTATCAAACTTTGAATTTTTTGTTTAATTTGAATAAATATTTTATAATGGCTATATTTACTTGGGGATAATTTCAATGGTTGTAATCTTTACATAGATGTTCCTATTTTCTTTCAAAGATTAGTTTGATATCTTACAAGATTGGTCTAAGCCATGTATTAATGTTTTAGTCCAAAATTGATAATACTATGTTAATACATAATTTACTTATTTTTAAGTTTTAATATAATTCTGCCATGTTCCCTTTCATTACACATAATTAATATATTTTGCCTATTATTTCTTATAAAGGTATTGCTATTATTTTCTTTATAAATTCCTTACTTACTTAAAACATACTAACATATTACTGTAAAACTATTTCTTCTGGTATTTATTGCCTTAAACATTAAGCCAATAACTTCTTTCTTTAAATTAACAAATGAACAAATTTGGTGAGTGTTATACCTACACCATCTCTTTTATAACAGTAATCACCCTGGTGATTTTTATACTGAGATAATATTTTTTGTTTTTTACATTCACAATTATTCTGTGTCTTTCAGTCTAATATACTTAACTTAATTGCTCATTTAACATGTGCTTATGTTTTGGGTTTGTCACACTTGTTTAACTCTTTTTTCTTAAGATTATATGCTGTTTATTTTATTACACTTATCACTTCACTGTTCATCTTTGTCACTCCCTACCTATCTCTAATTACCCTTATATTTCTCACGATCTCACTATTATTACAAAGTTTTTGTATCTAATGAGTTCATGTCTCTTTTGTTAACTTCAGACTGTCACATATCATTTTATAATATTCAAACAACATGGTATTGTAAATACATCTTTCAAATAAAACATAACTTTGTATACATTGTCATTAAAGTGATAAAAATTGGTCTGAAATGTCATAATTAATAATAATAACAACAATTTAATAATGTTAAAATATATTGTGTTAATTGAAACATACTACATCTGTAGCAACCGCAATAATATTAGCGAATAAATAAACTCTCCAAAACCTTATACTTTCAAACACAATGCTGAAATAACATACATACGGCTGAAATAATCCTAGTAAAAGTTCCAAAGTATATAGTAGGCTATACAATTTGTTCTCTGATTGAATCACGCACACATTTCTATTCCCTGTCTGTATGAGTGTAATTTTAAACATAACAGCTGACACATCACCTATAGATAAGGATATACATACAATCATATCTACACTTGGTTTTTTATGTATAACAATTGCTGAGATACTGTCATTTACAAGTTACCACTAATAAAAATTTAAACATAAATTATTAATAATAATAAAAAATTATGCTCTTTTAAAACAATCTTATGAGTTAATTGTTATGGCCATGTAATTTTTTTTTTCTTTTTTCTTCACTGTCTTCTTGTCTCGCTTTACTTTGGTTAATATCTGGCCAATCTCTGGGGTTGGGTCAATGTCAGTTGTCTGTCAGTCTAGTTCGTATTTTCTTGTTTTGTAACCACCTTTGGTTGTATTCTTCTTCCTTCACTATTGATTATATTTACTACTTTCATTCTCGTTATCATTTATCTATCAAAATATATTGTTTCTTGGCATTTATTACATACTTATTTATCTCAAATGTGATCAGGGTTTGGCAATGTTATAATCTCCATCAGTAAATATTTCCAATATCGGGTTAGTTACTGTTGTATTATCAATTAAATCATTCTTATTTAGACACACTTCTAACCTTACTTTCCACTCATCATACTCTCTATTCAATTCATACAGTTCTGTTTCTTTATCAACATACTCTATCTAATTCTCTCTTATCATAATGCCATATCACACTCTCAATATTATTCCAGACAGAGGGTACAAAATTATACAACAAAAATAAACACTTCAAATCTTCTACCAACACGGGACTCTTGCCCTTCAAAAACAACACGTGTGAACACTCTGGTTCATCACAAATAAGGGGATAATTTACCCTCTGCCCCCATTCTACCACTATACTATCTTTCCACTCTCTCTCTAACTCATAAGCATACATTAGCATTTCATTATCACATTCTACAAACTCATCAGTACTCTATTTATTTATTTTCACCGTATCACTTTCTGATACTAACTCTTCCAATACATTACTATTCTCGCTATTACATTCATTATTTTCGACATTATCATTATCATTTGTTGACTCTTTATCTAGTATCGCATTTTGACACATGTCATTATAATTATCATTCGTATTATCTTTATTTGGATTTATTACAACTACTCCCATTCGCTCAATACTATGTTCTAATTTATTCAAACTAGTTCTTATTGTTTCATTACTATTTTCAACACGTTTATTCATTTCTTGAATCTCATTTTTTAATTCATTAAAATTATGATTTTGTATTTCAAATTTAATACTTTGTTGCTCCAAAATTAATTGCAACATATTCATAACTTTCTCATCTCTATCTATCTCTTGTTTATTTTGGACAGGTGTCGATAGACTTTCTATTTTATCGTCAGTGAAGCTGACTTCGTTATTATTTTTACTTTCTCTACTCAATTTTGGGGTTACTTGAACTCCCGAATCATCTGTACTATTTGATTCATTCGTGTTGCTTATATTTGTAGTTTTGTCGTCTTGACCTACATTCGGTGTTGAATGTACTTCAAGACTACTCATAACAGCTGATTCATCAAATTCAGCTATTTCGCTTATATCAGTTGAGTCGGACAAACCGACTTCATTCTCTGTATTTTCCATTTTTATAAATTTACTTAGTCTCTTTTTTATAACTTTATTATTGGTTGTTATATACTTATTTATTATCTGAACCAAATCTCATATCTTAACTCTTTGACTATATTTTACGTTACGTATTTTCACTTAACCTCTAAATCACGCTTGTATCTTATTTGTAGGTATGGAATTTCATTAATTTATTAAATTCGTCCCTGTTCGGGCGCCAATTGTTAACTTACAAATTAACAATATAATAAAATACCAAACAAAATTTATAAACTTCCATCTGTGTTCTCGGGTCCAAAGTTACGTCATACGAACGTTAGGATACAAGCGTAATTTTTAAGGTTGTGTGAATGATTTACACAATACATTTTTTGAAGAGAAATTATTTTACTTTATTTTTTTTTTTGTCATTACTTTGTATCAAATTAGTTGTTATTCATTTTTTTGTATGCTTGCAAAACATCTATTATTCTTAACTTGACCTTTAAATAAAATTTTCTTGAAACATGTTCTTATCCTTTCTACTTATACACTAATGCTTACCTTATTCTAAGGCACACATAAACAAGAACATAAACAGCCCAGCTTTGCTCACTCACACATACACACCTGCATTATTTAAAACCCCTTAACACATTTTAAAATACACCCTTCCCGACCGGCACGTGGTGATCACTCGAGCACTTACTTCTCATTTTTTGTATTTGATAATGTGTCCAAAATAAAGTTTGATATCTTCTACTTGAGTACTCGATCCACTGTCACATTACTATTGATGATTAAAACACTTTTTACTTGAAATTGATAATTTTAAGAGAGCCCCATGGGGCAGATGTCTGGCCAGACAACGTCTCCAAGTGAAACTGCGAGAGCGGCAAGGCGTTCGCCGCTAACTTGATGTGTGGAAATCAATGCCTTTGGTTTCGTCGCCACAGATATGCCTCATTTAACTCATGCAGTTGGTGTTGTGTTGGTTGTATTTGGATATCGTTTAGGCACTGGCTAACTTCACGAGATGGGCGTGACTTAATTTCCATATCCGTCGCCTAGAGAGACTAAGGCGACCAAAAATTGCTTTTTAGCCATCTTGAGCTTCACAAGTAGCGTCAGTGCGTGCCCCTGGATGTATAATGCGTATGGGCGCGCTGTCACACACAAACAAAGTTCTTGGAAACTAAGGTGGTGCGGATTCATCTACCGATTGCACAACGTGATATTGCGTTGCCACTTCGTTACAACACTGTTCTTTCCACGTGGTCTGGTCCCCATTGAAATAAACTTTACATATATTTTTATAAATCACCGAAAATGCAATAAATGAAAATACCCCAAATTTGGCACATTACAATACCCCCTCAATGAGAGGTCTTCTGTCAACACAGAAGAAATCTCATTGATAAAACCCCTAAGAGGACCGGTGAGGAACTGGTGCCAACAACCCCCTTTTGTTCTTACACTGCATGGGCAAACGACCCCCCTGGCTCGGCAACTATGGACGCATCTGAACGAGATCACTGGACTTCTCTGTGCGAGATCCCAACACCGAAAAATCGAACAGACACGCACCACAGCGCACCTCACCTTCTAACATGCTACCCAAAAATCCAAATCCCTGGCTTAGATCATGCCAGATCTTCGACCGATATGTTCCCCTTTTTCTGCAAACTGGGCTGCCTTTAGCAGATACTGGGCTCACACACACACACCTATTCTACATATCGTAAGGTTAACATATTCTTCAAAAATTTATTATCTCATTTAAGTGAAAAATTCAAACTAAAATCTTTTATTAAAAAATTCTCTTCCTTAGTTTTTTGTTATCAAAAAAATTAAATCAATTGAACATTTCTTAAAATAAGTAACATCCTTAACCTAACATGTGATTACACCTAGAGTCTAACCATACAATTAAATAAAATAATCCAATAGTAATAAACACGATTAGCACACCAACAATAAAATAATCAAAGTTTACAAATATCCATTATCTGGCAGGCGCAAAATCAAGAAATTTTTTTTTTTTTTTCAAAAAATTTTTAATTCAAAAAATTTAAATTTATTAAAATATTTTCTTTTCATATTGAAATTATTTAAAATTTGTTCAAATTAATTAAAAACAAAAGTTGGATTAACTTCCTTGCTAAACATGCCTAGTATATGACCTCACCTATCACCTGATCAAAACTGGGTCAAGTCAAGAACCTTGACCTACATACGTTATATACAAGTTCTCTGAAATTACATTATACCTCTGTAAAATTCTATCTCAAAACACAAAAACATCATAAAATAAAACATTTAAAATAACAAAATATTATTAAAATTAACAATCAAATTGATATTTAAATTACTCCAACATTTTCTAACTTTACATTTCCAAATTCTATCAAAAATTGTCACTGGTTGCAATTAAAAAAAAATTATTTTTTTTTCAACTATAACTTTCATCATTTAACAATCTCATTCTACATTACTTTGGGTGATTTAATTATTTATCTCATTTAATTTACTACTTGACATTTATACATATATCATCTTTATCGCTCTCTGACTCTAACCACTAACAACTTTAACTATCAGGACACCCATCTCTATCAAAACATCTATCAAACAATCTCTAAACCCAACTTACCATTAAACTCAAATTGACACATTCTCTCAATATATAAAAAAAAATACTCTCTAACCCTTTGTACTTATGATAAGTGTTTCCCCCCCCCCGGAAAAGCTCATCCCATTATGTTGGTTCCTGGATTCTAACCTAAGGTAACCCTTTCCGGCGCCAAACGGTCCCTTCCCGTCCCAACCCTTTTGTTGCGGACTCCCACATTACACTACCCCCTATTACAAAATTGCCATCCCCAAATCTCAATCTTATTACCTCACTTCAACTACAACAAAATAACATCATCAATTATAAACATCAATATATCACTCAAAACTCTACATATATTCCTCATAACTACTGTGTCAACATCAATACTTCTCAAATTCTATAACATTAACTCACAACAACAGTACATTAACTCAAGACAACATTATTTTTCTCTCTACTACCCTTTTCTTTAACTTTAACTTGGACTGATCTATATGTCCCCATAAAAGCTTAATCACCCAAGATCTCTTTTATTAACTTTCACAAATCATTACTTTATTTCTCACTTTATCAAATTACTCTTCTCATTATTTTAAATAGCATCTGTAATACATTGAAACATTACATTTAACATTGATTACCTTGAACATTTACAACCAATATAACAGTGACATTTTACTACTGATCAGCTGACATTCCTAACAAAGTGAAAACACATTTCAAAATTTGTGTAGATTACATGAAATACATATTTTTAGCAATCCTTACCTCTACCCTCATTGTTTCCCCTCATTCTGACTCTGATAATATGCAAACCGCCTGCCAGTCGGTTTAGTTATTTACTTAGTTTGAAAAACACTCAAATTATATAAGACACATATTTCAATTCTTACCTATAACACAATAAAATAATACATGGAACGCCATAAAATATAGAATGAACACAGTATACTGAATGTATGAAACCGTATTTATCAAAGCAGAATACCAACGTTTATTAGAGCAAAATTTAGTTATCATTTTGAATTTACAAAATTTAAGCACGTTACTCATCTGAGCAACCCCCTGGTCCACACACACTATTGTAATTTATGTAAGACTGTAGCGCCTTTTTGCTTCCACAAAGACTGCATATTTGGAGGAATTGGACATCTCCGTGTCTTTGCTTCGGCCTTTACATTTTAACGTTTGTGGATATCAACATATCCTTGGTATATATTGAAACGCCCTTAAAACGGGTCTACCACCTGGCTATGCTGTCCCCACGCGGACAGAGTGGCAGCCGCTGTTCCATAGTTCCTGGATTTCCCCTAATTTCACCCCCATTTAATTTCTATTATCAACCAATTTCAAGTCAGCTATGGTCAAGGGACTTGATATGGCCATAGCTGACCGCTAGCCAAATCCACGATTAGTGCTGGTAAGGCAGTAATCGCCCGAAAAGTCGGGGAAATCTAACTTTCATTTCAATGCCTGTTCTATACGTCATTGTTATGTGCGGCATGAGCGTCTATCAGGGTACAAATTAAATTTGTACAAAAAGGTGTACCGCACATTTTCGCCATGTTGGCCTCCGATGGAGGTAACACTCTCTGTTACCCCCAACCCATTTCACTATCTACTAGGGCACAGGCCACCCCAGCGACAGCACCTTAATAACTAAATAATAAAAATTTTATATACAACATTCTAATGTAACATTTTCATCAATCATTAATCATTTAACTCATTCATCACTTTAAAATTTTCAAATTTATTATTAATAATTATTATATATCATCTTTCAGTTATTATTAAATTTTTTAATTATTATTTGTATTTAACACAATTATTTCAAATCATCTTAATATTGAATTAAAATCTTTTCATCTGAGTTACACCTATAAACATTTTTATTATACTTGACTCGTACTATAAAATTTTTATACTTACAGTCCACTTAAACTGACATACCCAAAATATATACCATACACCCATACTTTCACGTGACCTCTGAAAAATTTAACACAAATGTTATTTCATATCAACCCATTGAACAAATAATTACCAGATTCACATCTCTTAAAGTAATTTAAATTCATTAGAAAATTTGATTATACAACATTTAGATCAATCAGAATATTTAAAACATCTCAAATTATTTTAATTAAATTAATTACTGAAAATACAACCTCCATTGCCATCACAACAATTACAATTAGCCAATTAATGTCTCCAAAATTAATTCGTTTATTTATTTAACTTGCAAACATTAATATTATTATTACAACAATCATCTGCACACTTGTTTACTTGACATTCTACAATACACACAAATAGATTTATTACATTTTTATTTACAAACTTTTGTTATTAACTGTTCCATTTTTTCACACTTCATTGTCCAAGTCCGCCAGGTCAAAACCATAAAACAAAAATATTTATAATTGTCCTTTATTGTTTTATAGCCTACCCTCCATCGTCAAAGATTAGTCTTTGTTTTATATAGCACTGTTCAATTTTATTGACATACATACTGTTGTCTTGTGTGTCATAACCAAACAATTTCAATTTATCCGTTATACCATAATAATCATTCACCAAGTCTACGTTAAGTATTTCGGTTACATCTCCATCAGTAAATATTTCCAATATCGGGTTAGTTACTGTTGTATTATCAATTAAATCATTCTTATTTAGACACTTCTAACCTTACTTTCCACTCATCATACTCTCTATTCAATTCATACAGTTCTGTTTCTTTATCAACATACAATTCTCTATCTAATTCTCTCTTATCATAATGCCATATCACACTCTCAATATTATTCCAGACAGAGGGTACAAAATTATACAACAAAAATAAACACTTCAAATCTTCTACCAACACGGGACTCTTGCCCTTCAAAAACAACACTTGTGAACACTCTGGTTCATCACAAATAAGGGGATAATTTACCCTCTGCCCCCATTCTACCACTATACTATCTTTCCACTCTCTCTCTAACTCATAAGCATACATTAGCATTTCATTATCACATTCTACAAACTCATCAGTACTCTCTTTATTTATTTTCACCGTATCACTTTCTGATACTAACTCTTCCAATACATTACTATTCTCGCTATTACATTCATTTTTTTCGACATTATCATTATCATTTGTTGACTCTTTATCTAGTATCGCATTTTGACACATGTCATTATAATTATCATTCGTATTATCTTTATTTGGATTCATTACAACTACTCCCATTCGCTCAATACTATGTTCTAATTTATTCAAACTAGTTCTTATTGTTTCATTACTATTTTCAACACGTTTATTCTAACTAGTACTAGTCTAATGAAGTTACATTGAGAAGACCATCGTCAACCATTAACAATGAAATTAAGAAAAGGCATGTGAAAAAGGCAAGTTTATTTGACCTAAACTTCTTTCAGGTAAACTAAACTTTTTTAGGAGCGGAAGCATATGTAGCGCAACAAAAATGATAGCATTTATGTTACATAAAAGAAGATTCACAGATTGATAAATAAATTGATACTTAATCCCATAATAGAACAGAGACCCAATTATGACAATGATAATCATAGACAAAATTAAATAAGAATGCAAGGTAGTGTTGAATAGAATAAACGAACCTGTAAAATAAATAATAGCTAATGATATATGTTTAATGAAAAACAAAACAGAAAAATGAAACAATGACTTAATTTATGGTAATAACAGATAAGAATTTTGTGTTAAAAAAGTATTATATTATGACAAAAATGTTATGATAAAGTTTATGTGATGTTATATCAAATATGTGTTGAGTTCATGAAAAATAATGAAACAAATAGTGTTATTCAATGACTGTCATAGAATGAAGTGTGAGGCAGTTAACCAATGTTCATAAAAATTCGAATTTTGTTGCATGTGATCAAGAGATCAAGATAAATTTGTTATTAGATGTAGAAAAATAATTGTTTATACAAATGTTAATAATTAAGTTTTGATTGTATGTACGAATTTATATAAAAGGGACTATAGATGCCTAACAGACATAACCACAGGTAGATCAATTTACAATAAAAGGCCTAACAGCCAAAAATACTAAATAAACACTTATAACTTAAAGGTTAGATGCATCAATTAATAATAATTAATAAATGCACTATGAAGAGCTAGAAAGAAGAAAAAACATTAAGTTAATAATAATATTTAATAAAATTTATACAAATTATAATAATACCATAATGCCATAATATCGATTGGTAAAAAATAATATCGAAGGTGGATTAAATATAATAAAAAAGGAAAAAAACGGAATTAAATTAATACAACACAATCGACAAATACAACAGTGGGAATTTAGACCGTACGTATCGGTTTACTTACAAATTGGCTTCCATCGCGGGACTTGAACAGTAGTGGACACACCGCGGTTAATTACAATATTGAAACGCCCTTAAAACGGGTCTACCACCTGGCTATGCTGTCCCCATGCGGACAGAGTGGCAGCCGCTGTTCCATAGTTCCTGGATTTCCCCTAATTTCACCCCCCATTTAATTTCTATTATCAACCAATTTCAAGTCAGCTATGGTCAAGGGACTTGATATGGCCATAGCTGACCGCTAGCCAAATCCACGATTAGTGCTGGTAAGGCAGTAATCACCCGAAAAGTCGGGGAAATCTAACTTTCACTTCAATGCCTGTTCTATACGTCATTGTTATGTGCGGCACGAGCTTCTATCAGGGTACAAATTAAATTTGTACAAAAAGGTGTACCGCACATTTTCGCCATGTTGGCCTCCGATGGAGGTAACACTCTCTGTTACCCCCAACCCATTTCACTATCTACTAGGGCACAGGCCACCCCAGCGACAGCACCTTAATAACTAAATAATAAAAATTTTATATACAACATTCTAATGTAACATTTTCATCAATCATTAATCATTTAACTCATTCATCACTTTAAAATTTTCAAATTTATTGTTAATAATTATTATATATCATCTTTCAGTTATTATTAAATTTTTTAATTATTATTTGTATTTAACACAATTATTTCAAATCATCTTAATATTGAATTAAAATCTTTTCATCTGAGTTACACCTATAAACATTTTTATTATACTTGACTCGTACTATAAAATTTTTATACTTACAGTCCACTTAAACTGACATACCCAAAATATATACCATACACCCATACTTTCACGTGACCTCTGAAACATTTAACACAAATGTTATTTCATATCAACCCATTGAACAAATAATTACCAGATTCACATCTCTTAAAATAATTTAAATTCATTAGAAAATTTGATTATACAACATTTAGATCAATCAGAATATTTAAAACATCTCAAATTATTTTAATTAAATTAATTACTGAAAATACAACCTCCATTGCCATCACAACAATTACAATTAGCCAATTAATGTCTCCAAAATTAATTCGGTTATTTATTTAACTTGCAAACATTAATATTATTATTACAACAATCATCTGCACACTTGTTTACTTGACATTCTACAATACACACAAATAGATTTATTACATTTTTATTTACAAACTTTTGTTATTAACTGTTCCATTTTTTCACACTTCATTGTCCAAGTCCGCCAGGTCAAAACCATAAAACAAAAATATTTATAATTGTCCTTTATTGTTTTATAGCCTATCCTCCATCGTCAAAGATTAGTCTTTGTTTTATATAGCACTGTTCAATTTTATTGACATACATACTGTTGTCTTGTGTGTCATAACCAAACAATTTCAATTTATCCATTATACCATAATAATCATTCACCAAGTCTACGTTAAGTATTTCGGTTACATCTCCATCAGTAAATATTTCCAATATCGGGTTAGTTACTGTTGTATTATCAATTAAATCATTCTTATTTAGACACACTTCTAACCTTACTTTCCACTCATCATACTCTCTATTCAATTCATACAGTTCTGTTTCTTTATCAACATACAATTCTCTATCTAATTCTCTCTTATCATAATGCCATATCACACTCTCAATATTATTCCAGACAGAGGGTACAAAATTATACAACAAAAATAAACACTTCAAATCTTCTACCAACACGGGACTCTTGCCCTTCAAAAACAACACTTGTGAACACTCTGGTTCATCACAAATAAGGGGATAATTTACCCTCTGCCCCCATTCTACCACTATACTATCTTTCCATCTCTCTCTAACTCATAAGCATACATTAGCATTTCATTATCACATTCTACAAACTCATCAGTACTCTCTTTATTTATTTTCACCGTATCACTTTCTGATACTAACTCTTCCAATACATTACTATTCTCGCTATTACATTCATTATTTTCGACATTATCATTATCATTTGTTGACTCTTTATCTAGTATCGCATTTTGACACATGTCATTATAATTATCATTCGTATTATCTTTATTTGGATTCATTACAACTACTCCCATTCGCTCAATACTATGTTCTAATTTATTCAAACTAGTTCTTATTGTTTCATTACTATTTTCAACATGTTTATTCATTTCTTGAATCTCATTTTTTAATTCATTAAAATTATGATTTTGTATTTCAAATTTAATACTTTGTTGCTCCAAAATTAATTGCAACATATTCATAACTTTCTCATCTCTATCTATCTCTTGTTTATTTTGGACAGGTGTCGATAGACTTTCTATTTTATCGTCAGTGAAGCTGACTTCGTTATTATTTTTACTTTCTCTACTCAATTTTGGGGTTACTTGAACTCCCGAATCATCTGTACTATTTGATTCATTCGTGTTGCTTATATTTGTAGTTTTGTCGTCTTGACCTACATTCGGTGTTGAATGTACTTCAAGACTACTCATAACAGCTGATTCATCAAATTCAGCTATTTCGCTTATATCAGTTGAGTCGGACAGACCGACTTCATTCTCTGTATTTTCCATTTTTATAAATTTACTTAGTCTCTTTTTTATAACTTTATTATTGGTTGTTATATACTTATTTATTATCTGAACCAAATCTCATATCTTAACTCTTTGACTATATTTTACGTTACTTATTTTCACTTAACCTCTAAATCACGCTTGTATCTTATTTGTAGGTATGGAATTTCATTAATTTATTAAATTCGTCCCTGTTCGGGCGCCAATTGTTAACTTACAAATTAACAATATAATAAAATACCAAACAAAATTTATAAACTTCCATCTGTGTTCTCGGGTCCAAAGTTACGTCATACGAACGTTAGGATACAAGCGTAATTTTTAAGGTTGTGTGAATGATTTACACAATACATTTTTTGAAGAGAAATTATTTTACTTTATTTTTTTTTGTCATTACTTTGTATCAAATTAGTTGTTATTCATTTTTTTGTATGCTTGCTAAACATCTATTATTCCTAACTTGACCTTTAAATAAAATTTTCTTGAAACATGTTCTTATCCTTTCTACTTATACACTAATGCTTACCTTATTCTAAGGCACACATAAACAAGAACATAAACAGCCCAGCTTTGCTCACTCACACATACACACCTGCATTATTTAAAACCCCTTAACACATTTTAAAATACACCCTTCCCGACCGGCACGTGGTGATCACTCGAGCGCTTACTTCTCATTTTTTGTATTTGATAATGTGTCCAAAATAAAGTTTGATATCTTCTACTTGAGTACTCGATCCACTGTCACATTACTATTGATGATTAAAACACTTTTTACTTGAAATTGATCATTTTAAGAGAGCCCCATGGGGCAGATGTCTGGCCAGACAACGTCTCCAAGTGAAACTGCGAGAGCGGCAAGGCGTTCGCCGCTAACTTGATGGTGTGGAAATCAATGCCTTTGGTTTCGTCGCCACAGATATGCCTCATTTAACTCATGCAGTTGGTGTTGTGTTGGTTGTATTTGGATATCGTTTAGGCACTGGCTAACGTCACGAGATGGGCGTGACTTAATTTCCATATCCGTCGCCTAGAGAGACTAAGGCGACCAAAAATTGCTTTTTAGCCATCTTGAGCTTCACAAGTGGCGTCACTGCGCGCCCCTGGATGTATAATGCGTATGGGCGCGCTGTCACACACAAACAAAGTTCTTGGAAACTAAGGTGGTGCGGATTCATCTACCGATTGCACAACGTGATATTGCGTTGCCACTTCGTTACAACACTGTTCTTTCCACGTGGTCTGGTCCCCATTGAAATAAACTTTACATATATTTTTATAAATCACCGAAAATGCAATAAATGAAAATACCCCAAATTTGGCCCGTTACAATACCCCCTCAATGAGAGGTCTTCTGTCAACACAGAAGAAATCTCATTGATAAAACCCCTAAGAGGACCGGTGAGGAACTGGTGCCAACAACCCCCTTTTGTTCTTACACTGCATGGGCAAACGACCCCCCTGGCTCGGCGACTATGGACGCATCTGAACGAGATCACTGGACTTCTCTGTGCGAGATCCCAACACCGAAAAATCGAACAGACACGCACCACAGCGCACCTCACCTTCTAACATGCTACCCAAAAATCCAAATCCCTGGCTTAGATCATGCCAGATCTTCGACCGATATGTTTCCCCTTTTTCTGCAAACTGGGCTGCCTTTAGCAGATACTGGGCTCACACACACACCTATTCTACATATCGTAAGGTTAACATATTCTTCAAAAATTTATTATCTCATTTAAGTGAAAAATTCAAACTAAAATCTTTTATTAAAAAATTCTCTTCCTTAGTTTTTTGTTATCAAAAAAATTAAATCAATTGAACATTTCTTAAAATAAGTAACATCCTTAACCTAACATGTGATTACACCTAGAGTCTAACCATACAATTAAATAAAATAATTCAATAGTAATAAACACGATTAGAACACCAACAATAAAATAATCAAAGTTTACAAATATCCATTATCTGGCAGGCGCAAAATCAAGAAATTTTTTTTTTCAAAAAAATTTTAAATTCAAAAAATTTAAATTTATTAAAATATTTTCTTTTCATATTGAAATTATTTAAAAATTTTTCAAATTAATTAAAAACAAAAGTTGGATTAACTTCCTTGCTAAACATGCCTAGTATATGACCTCACCTATCACCTGATCAAAACTGGGTCAAGTCAAGAACCTTGACCTACATACGTTATATACAAGTTCTCTGAAATTACATTATACCTCTGTAAAATTCTATCTCAAAACACAAAAACATCATAAAATAAAACATTTAAAATAACAAAATATTATTAAAATTAACAATCAAATTGATATTTAAATTACTCCAACATTTTCTAACTTTACATTTCCAAATTCTATCAAAAATTGTCACTGGTTGCAATTAAAAAAATTTTTTTTTTTCAACTATAACTTTCATCATTTAACAATCTCATTCTACATTACTTTGGGTGATTTAATTATTTATCTCATTTAATTTACTACTTGACATTTATACATATATCATCTTTATCGCTCTCTGACTCTAACCACTAACAACTTTAACTATCAGGACACCCATCTCTATCAAAACATCTATCAAACAATCTCTAAACCCAACTTACCATTAAACTCAAATTGCCACATTCTCTCAATATATAAAAAAAAATACTCTCTAACCCTTTGTACTTATGATAAGTGTCCCCCCCCCCGGAAAAGCTCATCCCATTATGTTGGTTCCTGGATTCTAACCTAAGGTAACCCTTTCCGGCGCCAAACGGTCCCTTCCCGTCCCAACCCTTTTGTTGCGGACTCCCACATTACACTACCCCCTATTACAAAATTGCCATCCCCAAATCTCAATCTTATTACCTCACTTCAACTACAACAAAATAACATCATCAATTATAAACATCAATATATCACTCAAAACTCTACATATATTCCTCATAACTACTGTGTCAACATCAATACTTCTCAAATTCTATAACATTAACTCACAACAACAGTACATTAACTCAAGACAACATTATTTTTCTCTCTACTACCCTTTTCTTTAACTTTAACTTGGACTGATCTATATGTCCCCATAAAAGCTTAATCACCCAAGATCTCTTTTATTAACTTTCACAAATCATTACTTTATTTCTCACTTTATCAAATTACTCTTCTCATTATTTTAAATAGCATCTGTAATACATTGAAACATTACATTTAACATTGATTACCTTGAACATTTACAACCAATATAACAGTGACATTTTACTACTGATCAGCTGACATTCCTAACAAAGTGAAAACACATTTCAAAATTTGTGTAGATTACATGAAATACATATTTTTAGCAATCCTTACCTCTACCCTCATTGTTTCCCCTCATTCTGACTCTGATAATATGCAAACCGCCTGCCAGTCGGTTTAGTTATTTACTTAGTTTCAAAAACACACAAATTATATAAGACACATATTTCAATTCTTACCTATAACACAATAAAATAATACATGGAACGCCATAAAATATAGAATGAACACAGTATACTGAATGTACGAAACCGTATTTATCAAAGCAGAATACCAACGTTTATTAGAGCAAAATTTAGTTATCATTTTGAATTTACAAAATTTAAGCATGTTACTCATCTGAGCAACCCCCTGGTCCACACACACTATTGTAATTTATGTAAGACTGTAGCGCCTTTTTGCTTCCACAAAGACTGCATATTTGGAGGAATTGGACATCTCCGTGTCTTTGCTTCGGCATTTACATTTTAACGTTTGTGGATATCAACATATCCTTGGTATATATTGTAGCGCAACAAAAATGATAGCATTTATGTTACATAAAAGAAGATTCACAGATTGATAAATAAATTGATACTTAATCCCATAATAGAACAGAGACCCAATTATGACAATGATAATCATAGACAAAATTAAATAAGAATGCAAGGTAGTGTTGAATAGAATAAACGAACCTGTAAAATAAATAATAGCTAATGATATATGTTTAATGAAAAACAAAACAGAAAAATGAAACAATGACTTAATTTATGGTAATAACAGATAAGAATTTTATGTTAAAAAAGTATTATATTATGACAAAAATGTTATGATAAAGTTTATGTGATGTTATATCAAATATGTGTTGAGTTCATGAAAAATAATGAAACAAATAGTGTTATTCAATGACTGTCATAGAATGAAGTGTGAGGCAGTTAACCAATGTTCATAAAAATTCGAATTTTGTTGTATGTGATCAAGAGATCAAGATAAATTTGTTATTAGATGTAGAAAAATAATTGTTTATACAAATGTTAATAATTAAGTTTTGATTGTATGTACGAATTTATATAAAAGGGACTATAGATGCCTAACAGACATAACCACAGGTAGATCAATTTACAATAAAAGGCCTAACAGCCAAAAATACTAAATAAACACTTATAACTTAAAGGTTAGATGCATCAATTAATAATAATTAATAAATGCACTATGAAGAGCTAGAAAGAAGAAAAAACATTAAGTTAATAATAATATTTAATAAAATTTATACAAATTATAATAATACCATAATGCCATAATATCGATTGGTAAAAAATAATATCGAAGGTGGATTAAATATAATAAAAAAGGAAAAAAACGGAATTAAATTAATACAACACAATCGACAAATACAACAGTGGGAATTTAGACCGTACGTATCGGTTTACTTACAAATTGGCTTCCATCGCGGGACTTGAACAGCAGTGGACACACCGCGGTTAATTACAATATTGAAACGCCCTTAAAACGGGTCTACCACCTGGCTATGCTGTCCCCATGCGGACAGAGTGGCAGCCGCTGTTCCATAGTTCCTGGATTTCCCCTAATTTCACCCCCCATTTAATTTCTATTATCAACCAATTTCAAGTCAGCTATGGTCAAGGGACTTGATATGGCCATAGCTGACCGCTAGCCAAATCCACGATTAGTGCTGGTAAGGCAGTAATCACCCGAAAAGTCGGGGAAATCTAACTTTCATTTCAATGCCTGTTCTATACGTCATTGTTATGTGCGGCACGAGCGTCTATCAGGGTACAAATTAAATTTGTACAAAAAGGTGTACCGCACATTTTCGCCATGTTGGCCTCCGATGGAGGTAACACTCTCTGTTACCCCAAACCCATTTCACTATCTACTAGGGCACAGGCGACCCCAGCGACAGCACCTTAATAACTAAATAATAAAAATTTTATATACAACATTCTAATGTAACATTTTCATCAATCATTAATCATTTAACTCATTCATCACTTTAAAATTTTCAAATTTATTATTAATAATTATTATATATCATCTTTCAGTTATTATTAAATTTTTTAATTATTATTTGTATTTAACACAATTATTTCAAATCATCTTAATATTGAATTAAAATCTTTTCATCTGAGTTACACCTATAAACATTTTTATTATACTTGACTCGTACTATAAAATTTTTATACTTACAGTCCACTTAAACTGACATACCCAAAATATATACCATACACCCATACTTTCACGTGACCTCTGAAACATTTAACACAAATGTTATTTCATATCAACCCATTGAACAAATAATTACCAGATTCACATCTCTTAAAATAATTTAAATTCATTAGAAAATTTGATTATACAACATTTAGATCAATCAGAATATTTAAAACATCTCAAATTATTTTAATTAAATTAGTTACTGAAAATACAACCTCCATTGCCATCACAACAATTACAATTAGCCAATTAATGTCTCCAAAATTAATTCGGTTATTTATTTAACTTGCAAACATTAATATTATTATTACAACAATCATCTGCACACTTGTTTACTTGACATTCTACAATACACACAAATAGATTTACTACATTTTTATTTACAAACTTTTGTTATTAACTGTTCCATTTTTTCACACTTCATTGTCCAAGTCCGCCAGGTCAAAACCATAAAACAAAAATATTTATAATTGTCCTTTATTGTTTTATAGCCTATCCTCCATCGTCAAAGATTAGTCTTTGTTTTATATAGCACTGTTCAATTTTATTGACATACATACTGTTGTCTTGTGTGTCATAACCAAACAATTTCAATTTATCCGTTATACCATAATAATCATTCACCAAGTCTACGTTAAGTATTTCGGTTACATCTCCATCAGTAAATATTTCCAATATCGGGTTAGTTACTGTTGTATTATCAATTAAATCATTCTTATTTAGACACACTTCTAACCTTACTTTCCACTCATCATACTCTCTATTCAATTCATACAGTTCTGTTTCTTTATCAACATACAATTCTCTATCTAATTCTCTCTTATCATAATGCCATATCACACTCTCAATATTATTCCAGACAGAGGGTACAAAATTATACAACAAAAATAAACACTTCAAATCTTCTACCAACACGGGACTCTTGCCCTTCAAAAACAACACTTGTGAACACTCTGGTTCATCACAAATAAGGGGATAATTTACCCTCTGCCCCCATTCTACCACTATACTATCTTTCCATCTCTCTCTAACTCATAAGCATACATTAGCATTTCATTATCACATTCTACAAACTCATCAGTACTCTCTTTATTTATTTTCACCGTATCACTTTCTGATACTAACTCTTCCAATACATTACTATTCTCGCTATTACATTCATTATTTTCGACATTATCATTATCATTTGTTGACTCTTTATCTAGTATCGCATTTTGACACATGTCATTATAATTATCATTCGTATTATCTTTATTTGGATTCATTACAACTACTCCCATTCGCTCAATACTATGTTCTAATTTATTCAAACTAGTTCTTATTGTTTCATTACTATTTTCAACACGTTTATTCATTTCTTGAATCTCATTTTTTAATTCATTAAAATTATGATTTTGTATTTCAAATTTAATACTTTGTTGCTCCAAAATTAATTGCAACATATTCATAACTTTCTCATCTCTATCTATCTCTTGTTTATTTTGGACAGGTGTCGATAGACTTTCTATTTTATCATCAGTGAAGCTGACTTCGTTATTATTTTTACTTTCTCTACTCAATTTTGGGGTTACTTGAACTCCCGAATCATCTGTACTATTTGATTCATTCGTGTTGCTTATATTTGTAGTTTTGTCGTCTTGACCTACATTCGGTGTTGAATGTACTTCAAGACTACTCATAACAGCTGATTCATCAAATTCAGCTATTTCGCTTATATCAGTTGAGTCGGACAAACCGACTTCATTCTCTGTATTTTCCATTTTTATAAATTTACTTAGTCTCTTTTTTATAACTTTATTATTGGTTGTTATATACTTATTTATTATCTGAACCAAATCTCATATCTTAACTCTTTGACTATATTTTACGTTACTTATTTTCACTTAACCTCTAAATCACGCTTGTATCTTATTTGTAGGTATGGAATTTCATTAATTTATTAAATTCGTCCCTGTTCGGGCGCCAATTGTTAACTTACAAATTAACAATATAATAAAATACCAAACAAAATTTATAAACTTCCGTCTGTGTTCTCGGGTCCAAAGTTACGTCATACGAACGTTAGGATACAAGCGTAATTTTTAAGGTTGTGTGAATGATTTACACAATACATTTTTTGAAGAGAAATTATTTTACTTTACTTTTTTTTGTCATTACTT
This sequence comes from Magicicada septendecula, assembly GCA_034769895.1. Classification (NCBI taxonomy): domain Eukaryota; kingdom Metazoa; phylum Arthropoda; class Insecta; order Hemiptera; family Cicadidae; genus Magicicada; species Magicicada septendecula. The sequence goes on along the minus strand of CM068367.1, from coordinate 714,094,305 downwards.
TGTATCAAATTAGTTGTTATTCATTTTTTTGTATGCTTGCTAAACATCTATTATTCCTAACTTGACCTTTAAATAAAATTTTCTTGAAACATGTTCTTATCCTTTCTACTTATACACTAATGCTTACCTTATTCTAAGGCACACATAAACAAGAACATAAACAGCCCAGCTTTGCTCACTCACACATACACACCTGCATTATTTAAAACCCCTTAACACATTTTAAAATACACCCTTCCCGACCGGCACGTGGTGATCACTCGAGCGCTTACTTCTCATTTTTTGTATTTGATAATGTGTCCAAAATAAAGTTTGATATCTTCTACTTGAGTACTCGATCCACTGTCACATTACTATTGATGATTAAAACACTTTTTACTTGAAATTGATAATTTTAAGAGAGCCCCATGGGGCAGATGTCTGGCCAGACAACGTCTCCAAGTGAAACTGCGAGAGCGGCAAGGCGTTCGCCGCTAACTTGATGGTGTGGAAATCAATGCCTTTGGTTTCGTCGCCACAGATATGCCTCATTTAACTCATGCAGTTGGTGTTGTGTTGGTTGTATTTGGATATCGTTTAGGCACTGGCTAACGTCACGAGATGGGCGTGACTTAATTTCCATATCCGTCGCCTAGAGAGACTAAGGCGACCAAAAATTGCTTTTTAGCCATCTTGAGCTTCACAAGTAGCGTCACTGCGCGCCCCTGGATGTATAATGCGTATGGGGCGCGCTGTCACACACAAAGTTCTTGGAAACTAAGGTGGTGCGGATTCATCTACCGATTGCACAACGTGATATTGCGTTGCCACTTCGTTACAACACTGTTCTTTCCACGTGGTCTGGTCCCCATTGAAATAAACTTTACATATATTTTTATAAATCACCGAAAATGCAATAAATGAAAATACCCCAAATTTGGCCCGTTACAATACCCCCTCAATGAGAGGTCTTCTGTCAACACAGAAGAAATCTCATTGATAAAACCCCTAAGAGGACCGGTGAGGAACTGGTGCCAACAACCCCCTTTTGTTCTTACACTGCATGGGCAAACGACCCCCCTGGCTCGGCGACTATGGACGCATCTGAACGAGATCACTGGACTTCTCTGTGCGAGATCCCAACACCGAAAAATCGAACAGACACACACCACAGCGCACCTCACCTTCTAACATGCTACCCAAAAATCCAAATCCCTGGCTTAGATCATGCCAGATCTTCGACCGATATGTTTCCCCTTTTTCTGCAAACTGGGCTGCCTTTAGCAGATACTGGGCTCACACACACACCTATTCTACATATCGTAAGGTTAACATATTCTTCAAAAATTTATTATCTCATTTAAGTGAAAAATTCAAACTAAAATCTTTTATTAAAAAATTCTCTTCCTTAGTTTTTTGTTATCAAAAAAATTAAATCAATTGAACATTTCTTAAAATAAGTAACATCCTTAACCTAACATGTGATTACACCTAGAGTCTAACCATACAATTAAATAAAATAATTCAATAGTAATAAACACGATTAGAACACCAACAATAAAATAATCAAAGTTTACAAATATCCATTATCTGGCAGGCGCAAAATCAAGAAAATTTTTTTTTTTTTTCAAAAAAATTTTAAATTCAAAAAATTTAAATTTATTAAAATATTTTCTTTTCATATTGAAATTATTTAAAAATTTGTTCAAATTAATTAAAAACAAAAGTTGGATTAACTTCCTTGCTAAACATGCCTAGTATATGACCTCACCTATCACCTGATCAAAACTGGGTCAAGTCAAGAACCTTGACCTACATACGTTATATACAAGTTCTCTGAAATTACATTATACCTCTGTAAAATTCTATCTCAAAACACAAAAACATCATAAAATAAAACATTTAAAATAACAAAATATTATTAAAATTAACAATCAAATTGATATTTAAATTACTCCAACATTTTCTAACTTTACATTTCCAAATTCTATCAAAAATTGTCACTGGTTGCAATTAAAAAAATTTTTTTTTTTTTCAACTATAACTTTCATCATTTAACAATCTCATTCTACATTACTTTGGGTGATTTAATTATTTATCTCATTTAATTTACTACTTGACATTTATACATATATCATCTTTATCGCTCTCTGACTCTAACCACTAACAACTTTAACTATCAGGACACCCATCTCTATCAAAACATCTATCAAACAATCTCTAAACCCAACTTACCATTAAACTCAAATTGCCACATTCTCTCAATATATAAAAAAAAATACTCTCTAACCCTTTGTACTTATGATAAGTGTTCCCCCCCCCCCCCGGAAAAGCTCATCCCATTATGTTGGTTCCTGGATTCTAACCTAAGGTAACCCTTTCCGGCGCCAAACGGTCCCTTCCCGTCCCAACCCTTTTGTTGTGGACTCCCACATTACACTACCCCCTATTACAAAATTGCCATCCCCAAATCTCAATCTTATTACCTCACTTCAACTACAACAAAATAACATCATCAATTATAAACATCAATATATCACTCAAAACTCTACATATATTCCTCATAACTACTGTGTCAACATCAATACTTCTCAAATTCTATAACATTAACTCACAACAACAGTACATTAACTCAAGACAACATTATTTTTCTCTCTACTACCCTTTTCTTTAACTTTAACTTGGACTGATCTATATGTCCCCATAAAAGCTTAATCACCCAAGATCTCTTTTATTAACTTTCACAAATCATTACTTTATTTCTCACTTTATCAAATTACTCTTCTCATTATTTTAAATAGCATCTGTAATACATTGAAACATTACATTTAACATTGATTACCTTGAACATTTACAACCAATATAACAGTGACATTTTACTACTGATCAGCTGACATTCCTAACAAAGTGAAAACACATTTCAAAATTTGTGTAGATTACATGAAATACATATTTTTAGCAATCCTTACCTCTACCCTCATTGTTTCCCCTCATTCTGACTCTGATAATATGCAAACCGCCTGCCAGTCGGTTTAGTTATTTACTTAGTTTCAAAAACACACAAATTATATAAGACACATATTTCAATTCTTACCTATAACACAATAAAATAATACATGGAACGCCATAAAATATAGAATGAACACAGTATACTGAATGTATGAAACCGTATTTATCAAAGCAGAATACCAACGTTTATTAGAGCAAAATTTAGTTATCATTTTGAATTTACAAAATTTAAGCATGTTACTCATCTGAGCAACCCCCTGGTCCACACACACTATTGTAATTTATGTAAGACTGTAGCGCCTTTTTGCTTCCACAAAGACTGCATATTTGGAGGAATTGGACATCTCCGTGTCTTTGCTTCGGCCTTTACATTTTAACGTTTGTGGATATCAACATATCCTTGGTATATATTGTAGCGCAACAAAAATGATAGCATTTATGTTACATAAAAGAAGATTCACAGATTGATAAATAAATTGATACTTAATCCCATAATAGAACAGAGACCCAATTATGACAATGATAATCATAGACAAAATTAAATAAGAATGCAAGGTAGTGTTGAATAGAATAAACGAACCTGTAAAATAAATAATAGCTAATGATATATGTTTAATGAAAAACAAAACAGAAAAATGAAACAATGACTTAATTTATGGTAATAACAGATAAGAATTTTATGTTAAAAAAGTATTATATTATGACAAAAATGTTATGATAAAGTTTATGTGATGTTATATCAAATATGTGTTGCGTCCATGAAAAATAATGAAACAAATAGTGTTATTCAATGACTGTCATAGAATGAAGTGTGAGGCAGTTAACCAATGTTCATAAAAATTCGAATTTTGTTGTATGTGATCAAGAGATCAAGATAAATTTGTTATTAGATGTAGAAAAATAATTGTTTATACAAATGTTAATAATTAAGTTTTGATTGTATGTACGAATTTATATAAAAGGGACTATAGATGCCTAACAGACATAACCACAGGTAGATCAATTTACAATAAAAGGCCTAACAGCCAAAAATACTAAATAAACACTTATAACTTAAAGGTTAGATGCATCAATTAATAATAATTAATAAATGCACTATGAAGAGCTAGAAAGAAGAAAAAACATTAAGTTAATAATAATATTTAATAAAATTTATACAAATTATAATAATACCATAATGCCATAATATCGATTGGTAAAAAATAATATCGAAGGTGGATTAAATATAATAAAAAAGGAAAAAAACGGAATTAAATTAATACAACACAATCGACAAATACAACAGTGGGAATTTAGACCGTACGTATCGGTTTACTTACAAATTGGCTTCCATCGCGGGACTTGAACAGTAGTGGACACACCGCGGTTAATTACAATATTGAAACGCCCTTAAAACGGGTCTACCACCTGGCTATGCTGTCCCCATGCGGACAGAGTGGCAGCCGCTGTTCCATAGTTCCTGGATTTCCCCTAATTTCACCCCCCATTTAATTTCTATTATCAACCAATTTCAAGTCAGCTATGGTCAAGGGACTTGATATGGCCATAGCTGACCGCTAGCCAAATCCACGATTAGTGCTGGTAAGGCAGTAATCACCCGAAAAGTCGGGGAAATCTAACTTTCATTTCAATGCCTGTTCTATACGTCATTGTTATGTGCGGCACGAGCGTCTATCAGGGTACAAATTAAATTTGTACAAAAAGGTGTACCGCACATTTTCGCCATGTTGGCCTCCGATGGAGGTAACACTCTCTGTTACCCCAAACCCATTTCACTATCTACTAGGGCACAGGCGACCCCAGCGACAGCACCTTAATAACTAAATAATAAAAATTTTATATACAACATTCTAATGTAACATTTTCATCAATCATTAATCATTTAACTCATTCATCACTTTAAAATTTTCAAATTTATTATTAATAATTATTATATATCATCTTTCAGTTATTATTAAATTTTTTAATTATTATTTGTATTTAACACAATTATTTCAAATCATCTTAATATTGAATTAAAATCTTTTCATCTGAGTTACACCTATAAACATTTTTATTATACTTGACTCGTACTATAAAATTTTTATACTTACAGTCCACTTAAACTGACATACCCAAAATATATACCATACACCCATACTTTCACGTGACCTCTGAAACATTTAACACAAATGTTATTTCATATCAACCCATTGAACAAATAATTACCAGATTCACATCTCTTAAAATAATTTAAATTCATTAGAAAATTTGATTATACAACATTTAGATCAATCAGAATATTTAAAACATCTCAAATTATTTTAATTAAATTAATTACTGAAAATACAACCTCCATTGCCATCACAACAATTACAATTAGCCAATTAATGTCTCCAAAATTAATTCGGTTATTTATTTAACTTGCAAACATTAATATTATTATTACAACAATCATCTGCACACTTGTTTACTTGACATTCTACAATACACACAAATAGATTTATTACATTTTTATTTACAAACTTTTGTTATTAACTGTTCCATTTTTTCACACTTCATTGTCCAAGTCCGCCAGGTCAAAACCATAAAACAAAAATATTTATAATTGTCCTTTATTGTTTTATAGCCTATCCTCCATCGTCAAAGATTAGTCTTTGTTTTATATAGCACTGTTCAATTTTATTGACATACATACTGTTGTCTTGTGTGTCATAACCAAACAATTTCAATTTATCCGTTATACCATAATAATCATTCACCAAGTCTACGTTAAGTATTTCGGTTACATCTCCATCAGTAAATATTTCCAATATCGGGTTAGTTACTGTTGTATTATCAATTAAATCATTCTTATTTAGACACACTTCTAACCTTACTTTCCACTCATCATACTCTCTATTCAATTCATACAGTTCTGTTTCTTTATCAACATACAATTCTCTATCTAATTCTCTCTTATCATAATGCCATATCACACTCTCAATATTATTCCAGACAGAGGGTACAAAATTATACAACAAAAATAAACACTTCAAATCTTCTACCAACACGGGACTCTTGCCCTTCAAAAACAACACTTGTGAACACTCTGGTTCATCACAAATAAGGGGATAATTTACCCTCTGCCCCCATTCTACCACTATACTATCTTTCCATCTCTCTCTAACTCATAAGCATACATTAGCATTTCATTATCACATTCTACAAACTCATCAGTACTCTCTTTATTTATTTTCACCGTATCACTTTCTGATACTAACTCTTCCAATACATTACTATTCTCGCTATTACATTCATTATTTTCGACATTATCATTATCATTTGTTGACTCTTTATCTAGTATCGCATTTTGACACATGTCATTATAATTATCATTCGTATTATCTTTATTTGGATTCATTACAACTACTCCCATTCGCTCAATACTATGTTCTAATTTATTCAAACTAGTTCTTATTGTTTCATTACTATTTTCAACACGTTTATTCATTTCTTGAATCTCATTTTTTAATTCATTAAAATTATGATTTTGTATTTCAAATTTAATACTTTGTTGCTCCAAAATTAATTGCAACATATTCATAACTTTCTCATCTCTATCTATCTCTTGTTTATTTTGGACAGGTGTCGATAGACTTTCTATTTTATCATCAGTGAAGCTGACTTCGTTATTATTTTTACTTTCTCTACTCAATTTTGGGGTTACTTGAACTCCCGAATCATCTGTACTATTTGATTCATTCGTGTTGCTTATATTTGTAGTTTTGTCGTCTTGACCTACATTCGGTGTTGAATGTACTTCAAGACTACTCATAACAGCTGATTCATCAAATTCAGCTATTTCGCTTATATCAGTTGAGTCGGACAAACCGACTTCATTCTCTGTATTTTCCATTTTTATAAATTTACTTAGTCTCTTTTTTATAAATTTATTATTGGTTGTTATATACTTATTTATTATCTGAACCAAATCTCATATCTTAACTCTTTGACTATATTTTACGTTACTTATTTTCACTTAACCTCTAAATCACGCTTGTATCTTATTTGTAGGTATGGAATTTCATTAATTTATTAAATTCGTCCCTGTTCGGGCGCCAATTGTTAACTTACAAATTAACAATATAATAAAATACCAAACAAAATTTATAAACTTCCGTCTGTGTTCTCGGGTCCAAAGTTACGTCATACGAACGTTAGGATACAAGCGTAATTTTTAAGGTTGTGTGAATGATTTACACAATACATTTTTTGAAGAGAAATTATTTTACTTTATTTTTTTTTGTCATTACTTTGTATCAAATTAGTTGTTATTCATTTTTTTGTATGCTTGCTAAACATCTATTATTCCTAACTTGACCTTTAAATAAAATTTTCTTGAAACATGTTCTTATCCTTTCTACTTATACACTAATGCTTACCTTATTCTAAGGCACACATAAACAAGAACATAAACAGCCCAGCTTTGCTCACTCACACATACACACCTGCATTATTTAAAACCCCTTAACACATTTTAAAATACACCCTTCCCGACCGGCACGTGGTGATCACTCGAGCGCTTACTTCTCATTTTTTGTATTTGATAATGTGTCCAAAATAAAGTTTGATATCTTCTACTTGAGTACTCGATCCACTGTCACATTACTATTGATGATTAAAACACTTTTTACTTGAAATTGATAATTTTAAGAGAGCCCCATGGGGCAGATGTCGGGCCAGACAACGTCTCCAAGTGAAACTGCGAGAGCGGCAAGGCGTTCGCCGCTAACTTGATGGTGTGGAAATCAATGCCTTTGGTTTCGTCGCCACAGATATGCCTCATTTAACTCATGCAGTTGGTGTTGTGTTGGTTGTATTTGGATATCGTTTAGGCACTGGCTAACGTCACGAGATGGGCGTGACTTAATTTCCATATCCGTCGCCTAGAGAGACTAAGGCGACCAAAAATTGCTTTTTAGCCATCTTGAGCTTCACAAGTAGCGTCACTGCGCGCCCCTGGATGTATAATGCGTATGGGGCGCGCTGTCACACACAAACAAAGTTCTTGGAAACTAAGGTGGTGCGGATTCATCTACCGATTGCACAACGTGATATTGCGTTGCCACTTCGTTACAACACTGTTCTTTCCACGTGGTCTGGTCCCCATTGAAATAAACTTTACATATATTTTTATAAATCACCGAAAATGCAATAAATGAAAATACCCCAAATTTGGCCCGTTACAATACCCCCTCAATGAGAGGTCTTCTGTCAACACAGAAGAAATCTCATTGATAAAACCCCTAAGAGGACCGGTGAGGAACTGGTGCCAACAACCCCCTTTTGTTCTTACACTGCATGGGCAAACGACCCCCCTGGCTCGGCGACTATGGACGCATCTGAACGAGATCACTGGACTTCTCTGTGCGAGATCCCAACACCGAAAAATCGAACAGACACACACCACAGCGCACCTCACCTTCTAACATGCTACCCAAAAATCCAAATCCCTGGCTTAGATCATGCCAGATCTTCGACCGATATGTTTCCCCTTTTTCTGCAAACTGGGCTGCCTTTAGCAGATACTGGGCTCACACACACACCTATTCTACATATCGTAAGGTTAACATATTCTTCAAAAATTTATTATCTCATTTAAGTGAAAAATTCAAACTAAAATCTTTTATTAAAAAATTCTCTTCCTTAGTTTTTTGTTATCAAAAAAATTAAATCAATTGAACATTTCTTAAAATAAGTAACATCCTTAACCTAACATGTGATTACACCTAGAGTCTAACCATACAATTAAATAAAATAATTCAATAGTAATAAACACGATTAGAACACCAACAATAAAATAATCAAAGTTTACAAATATCCATTATCTGGCAGGCGCAAAATCAAGAAAATTTTTTTTTTTTTCAAAAAAATTTTAAATTCAAAAAATTTAAATTTATTAAAATATTTTCTTTTCATATTGAAATTATTTAAAAATTTTTCAAATTAATTAAAAACAAAAGTTGGATTAACTTCCTTGCTAAACATGCCTAGTATATGACCTCACCTATCACCTGATCAAAACTGGGTCAAGTCAAGAACCTTGACCTACATACGTTATATACAAGTTCTCTGAAATTACATTATACCTCTGTAAAATTCTATCTCAAAACACAAAAACATCATAAAATAAAACATTTAAAATAACAAAATATTATTAAAATTAACAATCAAATTGATATTTAAATTACTCCAACATTTTCTAACTTTACATTTCCAAATTCTATCAAAAATTGTCACTGGTTGCAATTAAAAAAATTTTTTTTTTTTTCAACTATAACTTTCATCATTTAACAATCTCATTCTACATTACTTTGGGTGATTTAATTATTTATCTCATTTAATTTACTACTTGACATTTATACATATATCATCTTTATCGCTCTCTGACTCTAACCACTAACAACTTTAACTATCAGGACACCCATCTCTATCAAAACATCTATCAAACAATCTCTAAACCCAACTTACCATTAAACTCAAATTGCCACATTCTCTCAATATATAAAAAAAAATACTCTCTAACCCTTTGTACTTATGATAAGTGTTCCCCCCCCCCGGAAAAGCTCATCCCATTATGTTGGTTCCTGGATTCTAACCTAAGGTAACCCTTTCCGGCGCCAAACGGTCCCTTCCCGTCCCAACCCTTTTGTTGTGGACTCCCACATTACACTACCCCCTATTACAAAATTGCCATCCCCAAATCTCAATCTTATTACCTCACTTCAACTACAACAAAATAACATCATCAATTATAAACATCAATATATCACTCAAAACTCTACATATATTCCTCATAACTACTGTGTCAACATCAATACTTCTCAAATTCTATAACATTAACTCACAACAACAGTACATTAACTCAAGACAACATTATTTTTCTCTCTACTACCCTTTTCTTTAACTTTAACTTGGACTGATCTATATGTCCCCATAAAAGCTTAATCACCCAAGATCTCTTTTATTAACTTTCACAAATCATTACTTTATTTCTCACTTTATCAAATTACTCTTCTCATTATTTTAAATAGCATCTGTAATACATTGAAACATTACATTTAACATTGATTACCTTGAACATTTACAACCAATATAACAGTGACATTTTACTACTGATCAGCTGACATTCCTAACAAAGTGAAAACACATTTCAAAATTTGTGTAGATTACATGAAATACATATTTTTAGCAATCCTTACCTCTACCCTCATTGTTTCCCCTCATTCTGACTCTGATAATATGCAAACCGCCTGCCAGTCGGTTTAGTTATTTACTTAGTTTCAAAAACACACAAATTATATAAGACACATATTTCAATTCTTACCTATAACACAATAAAATAATACATGGAACGCCATAAAATATAGAATGAACACAGTATACTGAATGTATGAAACCGTATTTATCAAAGCAGAATACCAACGTTTATTAGAGCAAAATTTAGTTATCATTTTGAATTTACAAAATTTAAGCATGTTACTCATCTGAGCAACCCCCTGGTCCACACACACTATTGTAATTTATGTAAGACTGTAGCGCCTTTTTGCTTCCACAAAGACTGCATATTTGGAGGAATTGGACATCTCCGTGTCTTTGCTTCGGCATTTACATTTTAACGTTTGTGGATATCAACATATCAAAAACACACAAATTATATAAGACACATATTTCAATTCTTACCTATAACACAATAAAATAATACATGGAACGCCATAAAATATAGAATGAACACAGTATACTGAATGTATGAAACCGTATTTATCAAAGCAGAATACCAACGTTTATTAGAGCAAAATTTAGTTATCATTTTGAATTTACAAAATTTAAGCACGTTACTCATCTGAGCAACCCCCTGGTCCACACACACTATTGTAATTTATGTAAGACTGTAGCGCCTTTTTGCTTCCACAAAGACTGCATATTTGGAGGAATTGGACATCTCCGTGTCTTTGCTTCGGCATTTACATTTTAACGTTTGTGGATATCAACATATCCTTGGTATATATTGTAGCGCAACAAAAATGATAGCATTTATGTTACATAAAAGAAGATTCACAGATTGATAAATAAATTGATACTTAATCCCATAATAGAACAGAGACCCAATTATGACAATGATAATCATAGACAAAATTAAATAAGAATGCAAGGTAGTGTTGAATAGAATAAACGAACCTGTAAAATAAATAATAGCTAATGATATATGTTTAATGAAAAACAAAACAGAAAAATGAAACAATTATTTAATTTATGGTAATAACAGATAAGAATTTTGTGTTAAAAAAGTATTATATTATGACAAAAATGTTATGATAAAGTTTATGTGATGTTATATCAAATATGTGTTGAGTTCATGAAAAATAATGAAACAAATAGTGTTATTCAATGACTGTCATAGAATGAAGTGTGAGGCAGTTAACCAATGTTCATAAAAATTCGAATTTTGTTGTATGTGATCAAGAGATCAAGATAAATTTGTTATTAGATGTAGAAAAATAATTGTTTATACAAACGTTAATAATTAAGTTTTGATTGTATGTACGAATTTATATAAAAGGGACTATAGATGCCTAACAGACATAACCACAGGTAGATCAATTTACAATAAAAGGCCTAACAGCCAAAAATACTAAATAAACACTTATAACTTAAAGGTTAGATGCATCAATTAATAATAATTAATAAATGCACTATGAAGAGCTAGAAAGAAGAAAAAACATTAAGTTAATAATAATATTTAATAAAATTTATACAAATTATAATAATACCATAATGCCATAATATCGATTGGTAAAAAATAATATCGAAGGTGGATTAAATATAATAAAAAAGGAAGAAAACGGAATTATATCAAAAAACCAGTAGAAGATGTGTATAAAATAATAAACCAGCTATCGGTAAAATTACATTCCGATAGGACAGCAAATGACAAAGAATAGACAAAAAAATATATGAAAGAAACACTATATAGTCAAAACATGTGGAAGCGGAAATTAATATAGGTTGCTAGGGAAAAAATTAAGAAGAAGGTTGTGGATTTATAAAAAATAACGAGATATTGTTTGGTAAAAACTGAACGTGATGATTTAAAAAAAAACCAAGAAGAATATATTGAATCGTAATATTCGAAATCAAGAGATACGATTATAAAAAAGATAAAATTCCAATGACAATACTTACATCTATCACTAACACAGATTAATAAAATAACGATACATTATGAAATAATAATCGAGAAGAAATCACTGAATTCTACAAGAAGAAACTTGGACTGTCCCATGTCCGAAGGGAATTAATGAAAAATTAATCAAATATAAAGCATTAATAGTAACACAACGCATAATATTCACAACACCAGAAATTATAACCTTGTAAATATACGGAACAACACTAACTGCTTCAACCGAAGGAAGAACCTATTTGGATCCTGGCGGTGTAGAAGAAACATCCATCGGGCTGTAAAACAAGTCAGAAGCTGTATTCCGAAGTGGACAGGACAAGAATTACTTTTATTAAACTGAAGAAAGAAAACTGTACTTCATAATTGACCAGAACAACGAATTCAGCGATCAACCGCTTACGTGATTTGCTTCGTTAGAGACTGGTAAAGTTATATTATATTAATCATACTAAATACACAACACATAATTTTTGTAAATCTTGCATTCTTATTATGTATTTTTAGTCTTCCCCACAGTTACAAGAACCTTCACACCCTGAAATAAATAAAATACAAATCAAATATAATATATAACCAAATATAAACAAAGGATCAAATAATCAACAATCGATACCTGAATCTATAGTCCCAATATATATTAATTAGGATATATCTTAGTTAATGTGAATTGAATACACAAATAAAGAACTTTGTATATTTGTCACACCTTGTTATTTGGAGTATGGTTTAGTGAACTGGAACAAAAGTAACTGAATAAGTAGAGAATAAATAGTTAATATAAACATCGAATAACCTACAAGTTTCGTTGAGCCGATACTACAGCGCTTATAGCGGAATTATCTGACACCAAAGAGGGAGCGTAAAAATATAAAATTAGACAGAACTCTCTTCAAGGCATAATAGGGTTGGATGAAATTGTAGAATAAATCTTAAGTTATTTAAGTTCTAGGCACACTAACACTGATAATTATTAAAGAGTTAAGTTAACATTAATTAAGTACATCCATATATTCCACAACTCCAAATATTTCCGAGAATTTATACAATTAAATTAATACAACACAATCGACAAATACAACAGTGGGAATTTAGACCGTACGTATCGGTTTACTTACAAATTGGCTTCCATCGCGGGACTTGAACAGTAGTGGACACACCGTGGTTAATTACAAATTGGGGCTCAACTTGTGTAGGGCTTAAGTTAAGTAACTGTAACCATATTAATATTACTTAACCAGAGCAGGCAACTGTGGGAGAGTAAACATGCATACCAGAGGTAGATCAAGGATTAGGGCAGGAGAAACAGAGAAGGAAATAGATGAACAAGAACAGGAAATAGAACTAATAACAGATAGTGAAATGGAGCATCAGACAGACGAAATAACGGAAACTGAAATAATTGCGGACAAGGAAAAGGAAGTGATTGAAGAAGATGCCCAAGGGGATCAACCAAATAAGCCCAACCAGAAGGAAGACTTGAGTATACAGGAAATGTTTAAACTACTATTAGAAAAATCAAAGAAGCAGGAGGAAAGCAATAGACAAATGAAAGAGGAAATTAATGAAAACTCAAAGAGACTGGAGGAAAAATTAGATAAAACAAATGAGGAAAATAAGGAAAACTTAAGGGAACAATTTAGGAAACAGGAGGAAAAATTCGATAAAACAAATGAGGAAACTAAAGAAACCTCAAGACAAATGAACGAAAGATTGAACCAAATTCACGAAAGGTTAGATAGGAATGATGAGGGTGTCAAACAAATGAAGGAAGACATCTTACAAATACATGAAGAAAATTTAAGACAAATTAATGAAAAAATTGAAAATCTTCATGTGACAATTAACCAGAAGGTGGACCAAAATAATGAGGAAAGGAAATTAGAAATAGCCAAAACAAATGAAAGATTAGAAAAAACTAACGAAACAATAGTACAGGTTCGTGAAGAATTACAGAATAAAATTAATGACACAAAAATTGAGAATAAAACATTGGTCGAAGAAATCCAACAGGAAACTGTCGAAAAATGTGAGCAAATTAAAAACGAAGTACATCAGGTACGGGAAGAGAATAAGGAAGGTATTAAGCAAATACAGACAGACATGGGCGAACGACTCGAAAGGGTCTATGGCAATTTAAATAATATGGAAGGTCAAATCAATACCAATAAAAATAAAATAGAAGAGATTAGTAGGCGTGAGTTACAATTACAGGAGGAAGTAGATTCATGGCGGGATAGGACATGCCAAATTAATCATACAAATAACCATGAGAACAGAGAATCGATTAATTTTCGTAATTATAAGCGCAATCCCATGGAATTTTTAAAGAGATTGGAAGAGGTGATCATAAGGAATAGAGAGAGTCGCTGGAGTATTATACGAAGCATGATTGATGAAACGTTTAAAGATACTTATGATAATTGGTGGACAGCGGTGCGCCCGGATATACTGGACATGACTGAGTTCAAAAAACAATTTAAGGAGAAGTATTGGTCGGAATCGACCCAGAACATGATTAGGAATAATTTGAGTAACGGTCGATACGAAACAAATGTAGGCCAGTCCCCTACTTCATACTTTTTAGGAAAAGTATGTATGGCGCGGAACTTAGAGCCCCGAATTCCTGAAGAATGTTTGGTAATACAACTATCCTATCATTACGAGGAAGGGATAAAGAATGCGCGTATGTGTAGTCAAATCAAAACGATTCCAGCCATGGCCAAATTCTTGGAGAATTATGAGCACGAGAACCAATACCAAAGAAATAGAATGCTAAATCATAAATATCAGAAGTATGATAATAACGCACCACCAGCCAATTCTCATAATAACGATCGCAATCGACCTGCGCATAACGTTAATACGAATAGAACACAAAATGAAAACACGAATAATAATTCCAGAAACTATAATTATCGCGGCAATAACAATTACAATTATCGTGATAGTCGCAATAATAGAGGAGATGGGGACAGACGACCCAATAATTATAGACATAACGTCAATTATATTTACTCCAGACCTCAAGGTAATCAGCGACGATACTACCCAAGGAGTCACCGATATGACAACCATTATGACCAATCTCGGCATGAAGACAACTACCCACATGATGGAAATTATAGGATAGCAGAACATAATACGGAGGATCGCACGGAACCAGTACAAAACCAACACAGTAATCAGAATGAAAATAGAGAAGAGGGAGTAAGCCTTCATTTAAACTAATAGAGGCAGTGAAAATTAATGAATACCCGTCACTGAACCGTAATCTTGGGGAACAACGATTAATAAATAAAATTAAGTGTAATCATAAAATAACCATAATTAATAACCACTATTTAAAGAATATCAGGGAAGATTTGTTAGAAGAGGATCAGAAACATGTAAACAGTAATAGTAATAACGAAATCATATATATATCAGCAAAATTCTAAAAGGCAGTAAGACCAACTTACAAAAAATTATTCGAAATAACTATTATATATAAAACGAATTTAGTAAGAAACAAAAATTACTAAATCCAAAAAGAAATATAATGAATAAATTCTAAAATGAAGTAAGGACAACTTATTACCTTATATTTGAACAACTTCTGGATTAACAAAAAAGAAAAAGAATTTATATAAATGAATAAATTCTAAAAAAAAAAAATAATAATAATAAGAACAACTTATTACCAATCTTGAAGAAAAATACTTGGAATTTAAAAATAATTTGAGTTGAATACTACCACTAAATTCTGAAATACAATAAGAACAACGTATTACCGATTTAGAAGAAAACAATAATTATTATTATTATGTGTATAAAGAAATAATGTGTATAATGAATAACAAACCCCAAGATTACAGAAGAAAACGATAATTATTATTATTATGTGTATAAAGAAATAGTGTGAATAATGAAGAATGAACCCCAAGATAAAAGTTATTACCTCAAACCTACTTATACAAAATAAAGAAGAAAAAAAAAATCATATGACCTAAAATACATACTACATTGCCACATGATGGAACAATCTCAGTAAACAATTGAATGTAACTAATATAATGTTAAAGAAGACAAGAAGGAAAGAGTATTTATGAACATAATTCACTAAAAAATAAACAGCCAAAATAGTGAAATACGATAAGAAGAAGAATAATTAAGTATAAGGCATAATAATATATTTAGTAAGAAATACAATTATAATGATCAAAACACAACAACTGATTAAAAAATATTGAGATCAGAGGAAAAAAAAATACAAACGAAGAAGATACTTAACATTACAATCTCAACAAAAATGATTACAATTGATAACTGTCAAAGTCAATATTAACGAATGTTTAAGGAATTAAAATGGAACTACGAAATATGAAGAATAGTAATGAAAAAATATAAATGCAACAAAGAAAAAATCTTTTCCCAAATATTTATTATTAAATGATTAAAGAGATTATTAGGAGATTATTATTATATTTTATAGCTGACTGTAGATGAATTCCAGCAGTACTATATTAAGATGTAGTGTGGGCAGCAGAGTATGAAGCCAAACAGTGCCTCTCTGAACTGTACCAACGCATGTGTTAGGGATTGTTATGGAAATTAAATATTTAAGGAATATTTTTATAGTTGCAAAAATAAATTCAGTTTCCAAAGGAATAGGACGAAGAAAACAGAAAGAAGCGTGTTGACAGAAGAATAATTGAAAAATGCAGTAATTATAGTAATTATAAATAGGAGAGATGTAAAACTAATGTATCAGTGAATAGTGTAGCCAGTTACCAACAAATAATGTGTACAGAAAAAAAAATATATCAAGAATCAAGAATGTTAAATAAAATGATGAAATGTTATTAAATAAAAAAGGTACTAGTACTAGTCTAATGAAGTTACATTGAGAAGACCATCGTCAACCATTAACAATGAAATTAAGAAAAGGCATGTGAAAAAGGCAAGTTTATTTGACCTAAACTTCTTTCAGGTAAACTAAACTTTTTTAGGAGGGGAAGCATATGTAGCTCAACAAAAATGATAGCATTTATGTTACATAAAAGAAGATTCACAGATTGATAAATAAATTGATACTTAATCCCATAATAGAACAGAGACTCAATTATGACAATGATAATCATAGACAAAATTAAATAAGAATGCAAGGTAGTGTTGAATAGAATAAACGAACCTGTAAAATAAATAATAGCTAATGATATATGTTTAATGAAAAACAAAACAGAAAAATGAAACAATGACTTAATTTATGGTAATAACAGATTAGAATTTTGTGTTAAAAAAGTATTATATTATGACAAAAATGTTATGATAAAGTTTATGTGATGTTATATCAAATGTGTTGAGTTCATGAAAAATAATGAAACAAATAGTGTTATTCAATGACTGTCATAGAATGAAGTGTGAGGCAGTTAACCAATGTTCATAAAAATTCGAATTTTGTTGTATGTGATCAAGAGATCAAGATAAATTTGTTATTAGATGTAGAAAAATAATTGTTTATACAAATGTTAATAATTAAGTTTTGATTGTATGTACGAATTTATATAAAAGGGACTATAGATGCCTAACAGACATAACCACAGGTAGATCAATTTACAATAAAAGGCCTAACAGCCAAAAATACTAAATAAACACTTATAACTTAAAGGTTAGATGCATCAATTAATAATAATTAATAAATGCACTATGAAGAGCTAGAAAGAAGAAAAAACATTAAGTTAATAATAATATTTAATAAAATTTATACAAATTATAATAATACCATAATGCCATAATATCGATTGGTAAAAAATAATATCGAAGGTGGATTAAATATAATAAAAAAGGAAGAAAACGGAATTATATCAAAAAACCAGTAGAAGATGTGTATAAAATAATAAACCAGCTATCGGTAAAATTACATTCCGATAGGACAGCAAATGACAAAGAATAGACAAAAAAATATATGAAAGAAACACTATATAGTCAAAACATGTGGAAGCGGAAATTAATATAGGTTGCTAGGGAAAAAATTAAGAAGAAGGTTGTGGATTTATAAAAAATAACGAGATATTGTTTGGTAAAAACTGAACGTGATGATTTAAAAAAAAACCAAGAAGAATATATTGAATCGTAATATTCGAAATCAAGAGATACGATTATAAAAAAGATAAAATTCCAATGACAATACTTACATCTATCACTAACACAGATTAATAAAATAACGATACATTATGAAATAATAATCGAGAAGAAAGCACTGAATTCTACAAGAAGAAACTTGGACTGTCCCATGTCCGAAGGGAATTAATGAAAAATTAATCAAATATAAAGCATTAATAGTAACACAACGCATAATATTCACAACACCAGAAATTATAACCTTGTAAATATACGGAACAACACTAACTGCTTCAACCGAAGGAAGAACCTATTTGGATCCTGGCGGTGTAGAAGAAACATCCATCGGGCTGTAAAACAAGTCAGAAGCTGTATTCCGAAGTGGACAGGACAAGAATTACTTTTATTAAACTGAAGAAAGAAAACTGTACTTCATAATTGACCAGAACAACGAATTCAGCGATCAACCGCTTACGTGATTTGCTTCGTTAGAGACTGGTAAAGTTATATTATATTAATCATACTAAATACACAACACATAATTTTTGTAAATCTTGCATTCTTATTATGTATTTTTAGTCTTCCCCACAGTTACAAGAACCTTCACACCCTGAAATAAATAAAATACAAATCAAATATAATATATAACCAAATATAAACAAAGGATCAAATAATCAACAATCGATACCTGAATCTATAGTCCCAATATATATTAATTAGGATATATCTTAGTTAATGTGAATTGAATACACAAATAAAGAACTTTGTATATTTGTCACACCTTGTTATTTGGAGTATGGTTTAGTGAACTGGAACAAAAGTAACTGAATAAGTAGAGAATAAATAGTTAATATAAACATCGAATAACCTACAAGTTTCGTTGAGCCGATACTACAGCGCTTATAGCGGAATTATCTGACACCAAAGAGGGAGCGTAAAAATATAAAATTAGACAGAACTCTCTTCAAGGCATAATAGGGTTGGATGAAATTGTAGAATAAATCTTAAGTTATTTAAGTTCTAGGCACACTAACACTGATAATTATTAAAGAGTTAAGTTAACATTAATTAAGTACATCCATATATTCCACAACTCCAAATATTTCCGAGAATTTATACAATTAAATTAATACAACACAATCGACAAATACAACAGTGGGAATTTAGACCGTACGTATCGGTTTACTTACAAATTGGCTTCCATCGCGGGACTTGAACAGTAGTGGACACACCGTGGTTAATTACAAATTGGGGCTCAACTTGTGTAGGGCTTAAGTTAAGTAACTGTAACCATATTAATATTACTTAACCAGAGCAGGCAACTGTGGGAGAGTAAACATGCATACCAGAGGTAGATCAAGGATTAGGGCAGGAGAAACAGAGAAGGAAATAGATGAACAAGAACAGGAAATAGAACTAATAACAGATAGTGAAATGGAGCATCAGACAGACGAAATAACGGAAACTGAAATAATTGCGGACAAGGAAAAGGAAGTGATTGAAGAAGATGCCCAAGGGGATCAACCAAATAAGCCCAACCAGAAGGAAGACTTGAGTATACAGGAAATGTTTAAACTACTATTAGAAAAATCAAAGAAGCAGGAGGAAAGCAATAGACAAATGAAAGAGGAAATTAATGAAAACTCAAAGAGACTGGAGGAAAAATTAGATAAAACAAATGAGGAAAATAAGGAAAACTTAAGGGAACAATTTAGGAAACAGGAGGAAAAATTCGATAAAACAAATGAGGAAACTAAAGAAACCTCAAGACAAATGAACGAAAGATTGAACCAAATTCACGAAAGGTTAGATAGGAATGATGAGGGTGTCAAACAAATGAAGGAAGACATCTTACAAATACATGAAGAAAATTTAAGACAAATTAATGAAAAAATTGAAAATCTTCATGTGACAATTAACCAGAAGGTGGACCAAAATAATGAGGAAAGGAAATTAGAAATAGCCAAAACAAATGAAAGATTAGAAAAAACTAACGAAACAATAGTACAGGTTCGTGAAGAATTACAGAATAAAATTAATGACACAAAAATTGAGAATAAAACATTGGTCGAAGAAATCCAACAGGAAACTGTCGAAAAATGTGAGCAAATTAAAAACGAAGTACATCAGGTACGGGAAGAGAATAAGGAAGGTATTAAGCAAATACAGACAGACATGGGCGAACGACTCGAAAGGGTCTATGGCAATTTAAATAATATGGAAGGTCAAATCAATACCAATAAAAATAAAATAGAAGAGATTAGTAGGCGTGAGTTACAATTACAGGAGGAAGTAGATTCATGGCGGGATAGGACATGCCAAATTAATCATACAAATAACCATGAGAACAGAGAATCGATTAATTTTCGTAATTATAAGCGCAATCCCATGGAATTTTTAAAGAGATTGGAAGAGGTGATCATAAGGAATAGAGAGAGTCGCTGGAGTATTATACGAAGCATGATTGATGAAACGTTTAAAGATACTTATGATAATTGGTGGACAGCGGTGCGCCCGGATATACTGGACATGACTGAGTTCAAAAAACAATTTAAGGAGAAGTATTGGTCGGAATCGACCCAGAACATGATTAGGAATAATTTGAGTAACGGTCGATACGAAACAAATGTAGGCCAGTCCCCTACTTCATACTTTTTAGGAAAAGTATGTATGGCGCGGAACTTAGAGCCCCGAATTCCTGAAGAATGTTTGGTAATACAACTATCCTATCATTACGAGGAAGGGATAAAGAATGCGCGTATGTGTAGTCAAATCAAAACGATTCCAGCCATGGCCAAATTCTTGGAGAATTATGAGCACGAGAACCAATACCAAAGAAATAGAATGCTAAATCATAAATATCAGAAGTATGATAATAACGCACCACCAGCCAATTCTCATAATAACGATCGCAATCGACCTGCGCATAACGTTAATACGAATAGAACACAAAATGAAAACACGAATAATAATTCCAGAAACTATAATTATCGCGGCAATAACAATTACAATTATCGTGATAGTCGCAATAATAGAGGAGATGGGGACAGACGACCCAATAATTATAGACATAACGTCAATTATATTTACTCCAGACCTCAAGGTAATCAGCGACGATACTACCCAAGGAGTCACCGATATGACAACCATTATGACCAATCTCGGCATGAAGACAACTACCCACATGATGGAAATTATAGGATAGCAGAACATAATACGGAGGATCGCACGGAACCAGTACAAAACCAACACAGTAATCAGAATGAAAATAGAGAAGAGGGAGTAAGCCCTCATTTAAACTAATAGAGGCAGTGAAAATTAATGAATACCCGTCACTGAACCGTAATCTTGGGGAACAACGATTAATAAATAAAATTAAGTGTAATCATAAAATAACCATAATTAATAACCACTATTTAAAGAATATCAGGGAAGATTTGTTAGAAGAGGATCAGAAACATGTAAACAGTAATAGTAATAACGAAATCATATATATATATCAGCAAAATTCTAAAAGGCAGTAAGACCAACTTACAAAAAATTATTCGAAATAACTATTATATATAAAACGAATTTAGTAAGAAACAAAAATTACTAAATCCAAAAAGAAATATAATGAATAAATTCTAAAATGAAGTAAGGACAACTTATTACCTTATATTTGAACAACTTCTGGATTAACAAAAAAGAAAAAGAATTTATATAAATGAATAAATTCTAAAAAAAAAAAAAAATAAGAACAACTTATTACCAATCTTGAAGAAAAATACTTGGAATTTAAAAATAATTTGAGTTGAATACTACCACTAAATTCTGAAATACAATAAGAACAACGTATTACCGATTTAGAAGAAAACAATAATTATTATTATTATGTGTATAAAGAAATAATGTGTATAATGAATAACAAACCCCAAGATTACAGAAGAAAACGATAATTATTATTATTATGTGTATAAAGAAATAGTGTGAATAATGAAGAATGAACCCCAAGATAAAAGTTATTACCTCAAACCTACTTATACAAAATAAAGAAGAAAAAAAAAATCATATGACCTAAAATACATACTACATTGCCACATGATGGAACAATCTCAGTAAACAATTGAATGTAACTAATATAATGCTAAAGAAGACAAGAAGGAAAGAGTATTTATGAACATAATTCATTAAAAAATAAACAGCCAAAATAGTGAAATACGATAAGAAGAAGAATAATTAAGTATAAGGCATAATAATATATTTAGTAAGAAATACAATTATAATGATCAAAACACAACAACTGATTAAAAAATATTGAGATCAGAGGAAAAAAAAAAACAAACGAAGAAGATACTTAACATTACAATCTCAACAAAAATGATTACAATTGATAACTGTCAAAGTCAATATTAACGAATGTTTAAGGAATTAAAATGGAACTACGAAATATGAAGAATAGTAATGAAAAAATATAAATGCAACAAAGAAAAAATCTTTTCCCAAATATTTATTATTAAATGATTAAAGAGATTATTAGGAGATTATTATTATATTTTATAGCTGACTGTAGATGAATTCCAGCAGTACTATATTAAGATGTAGTGTGGGCAGCAGAGTATGAAGCCAAACAGTGCCTCTCTGAACTGTACCAACGCATGTGTTAGGGATTGTTAGGGAAATTAAATATTTAAGGAATATTTTTATAGTTGCAAAAATAAATTCAGTTTCCAAAGGAATAGGACGAAGAAAACAGAAAGAAGCGTGTTGACAGAAGAATAATTGAAAAATGCAGTAATTATAGTAATTATAAATAGGAGAGATGTAAAACTAATGTATCAGTGAATAGTGTAGCCAGTTACCAACAAATAATGTGTACAGAAAAAAAAAATATATCAAGAATCAAGAATGTTAAATAAAATGATGAAATGTTATTAAATAAAAAAAGGTACTAGTACTAGTCTAATGAAGTTACGGTGAGAAGACCATCGTCAACCATTAACAATGAAATTAAGAAAAGGCATGTGAAAAAGGCAAGTTTATTTGACCTAAACTTCTTTCAGGTAAACTAAACTTTTTTAGGAGGGGAAGCATATGTAGCGCAACAAAAATGATAGCATTTTTGAAAAGGAAGTGATTGAAGAAGATGCCCAAGGGGATCAACCAAATAAGCCCAACCAGAAGGAAGACTTGAGTATACAGGAAATGTTTAAACTACTATTAGAAAAATCAAAGAAGCAGGAGGAAAGCAATAGACAAATGAAAGAGGAAATTAATGAAAACTCAAAGAGACTGGAGGAAAAATTAGATAAAACAAATGAGGAAAATAAGGAAAACTTAAGGGAACAATTTAGGAAACAGGAGGAAAAATTCGATAAAACAAATGAGGAAACTAAAGAAACCTCAAGACAAATGAACGAAAGATTGAACCAAATTCACGAAAGGTTAGATAGGAATGATGAGGGTGTCAAACAAATGAAGGAAGACATCTTACAAATACATGAAGAAAATTTAAGACAAATTAATGAAAAAATTGAAAATCTTCATGTGACGATTAACCAGAAGGTGGACCAAAATAATGAGGAAAGGAAATTAGAAATAGCCAAAACAAATGAAGGATTAGAAAAAACTAACGAAACAATAGTACAGGTTCGTGAAGAATTACAGAATAAAATTAATGACACAAAAATTGAGAATAAAACATTGGTCGAAGAAATCCAACAGGAAACTGTCGAAAAATGTGAGCAAATTAAAAACGAAGTACATCAGGTACGGGAAGAGAATAAGGAAGGTATTAAGCAAATACAGACAGACATGGGCGAACGACTCGAAAGGGTCTATGGCAATTTAAATAATATGGAAGGTCAAATCAATACCAATAAAAATAAAATAGAAGAGATTAGTAGGCGTGAGTTACAATTACAGGAGGAAGTAGATTCATGGCGGGATAGGACATGCCAAATTAATCATACAAATAACCATGAGAACAGAGAATCGATTAATTTTCGTAATTATAAGCGCAATCCCATGGAATTTTTAAAGAGATTGGAAGAGGTGATCATAAGGAATAGAGAGAGTCGCTGGAGTATTATACGAAGCATGATTGATGAAACGTTTAAAGATACTTATGATAATTGGTGGACAGCGGTGCGCCCGGATATACTGGACATGACTGAGTTCAAAAAACAATTTAAGGAGAAGTATTGGTCGGAATCGACCCAGAACATGATTAGGAATAATTTGAGTAACGGTCGATACGAAACAAATTTAGGCCAGTCCCCTACTTCATACTTTTTAGGAAAAGTATGTATGGCGCGGAACTTAGAGCCCCGAATTCCTGAAGAATGTTTGGTAATACAACTATCCTATCATTACGAGGAAGGGATAAAGAATGCGCGTATGTGTAGTCAAATCAAAACGATTCCAGCCATGGCCAAATTCTTGGAGAATTATGAGCACGAGAACCAATACCAAAGAAATAGAATGCTAAATCATAAATATCAGAAGTATGATAATAACGCACCACCAGCCAATTCTCATAATAACGATCGCAATCGACCTGCGCATAACGTTAATACGAATAGAACACAAAATGAAAACACGAATAATAATTCCAGAAACTATAATTATCGCGGCAATAACAATTACAATTATCGTGATAGTCGCAATAATAGAGGAGATGGGGACAGACGACCCAATAATTATAGACATAACGTCAATTATATTTACTCCAGACCTCAAGGTAATCAGCGACGATACTACCCAAGGAGTCACCGATATGACAACCATTATGACCAATCTCGGCATGAAGACAACTACCCACATGATGGAAATTATAGGATAGCAGAACATAATACGGAGGATCGCACGGAACCAGTACAAAACCAACACAGTAATCAGAATGAAAATAGAGAAGAGGGAGTAAGCCCTCATTTAAACTAATAGAGGCAGTGAAAATTAATGAATACCCGTCACTGAACCGTAATCTTGGGGAACAACGATTAATAAATAAAATTAAGTGTAATCATAAAATAACCATAATTAATAACCACTATTTAAAGAATATCAGGGAAGATTTGTTAGAAGAGGATCAGAAACATGTAAACAGTAATAGTAATAACGAAATCATATATATATATCAGCAAAATTCTAAAAGGCAGTAAGACCAACTTACAAAAAATTATTCGAAATAACTATTATATATAAAACGAATTTAGTAAGAAACAAAAATTACTAAATCCAAAAAGAAATATAATGAATAAATTCTAAAATGAAGTAAGGACAACTTATTACCTTATATTTGAACAACTTCTGGATTAACAAAAAAGAAAAAGAATTTATATAAATGAATAAATTCTAAAAAAAAAAAATAATAATAATAAGAACAACTTATTACCAATCTTGAAGAAAAATACTTGGAATTTAAAAATAATTTGAGTTGAATACTACCACTAAATTCTGAAATACAATAAGAACAACGTATTACCGATTTAGAAGAAAACAATAATTATTATTATTATGTGTATAAAGAAATAATGTGTATAATGAATAACAAACCCCAAGATTACAGAAGAAAACGATAATTATTATTATTATGTGTATAAAGAAATAGTGTGAATAATGAAGAATGAACCCCAAGATAAAAGTTATTACCTCAAACCTACTTATACAAAATAAAGAAGAAAAAAAAAATCATATGACCTAAAATACATACTACATTGCCACATGATGGAACAATCTCAGTAAACAATTGAATGTAACTAATATAATGTTAAAGAAGACAAGAAGGAAAGAGTATTTATGAACATAATTCATTAAAAAATAAACAGCCAAAATAGTGAAATACGATAAGAAGAAGAATAATTAAGTATAAGGCATAATAATATATTTAGTAAGAAATACAATTATAATGATCAAAACACAACAACTGATTAAAAAATATTGAGATCAGAGGAAAAAAAAATACAAACGAAGAAGATACTTAACATTACAATCTCAACAAAAATGATTACAATTGATAACTGTCAAAGTCAATATTAACGAATGTTTAAGGAATTAAAATGGAACTACGAAATATGAAGAATAGTAATGAAAAAATATAAATGCAACAAAGAAAAAATCTTTTCCCAAATATTTATTATTAAATGATTAAAGAGATTATTAGGAGATTATTATTATATTTTATAGCTGACTGTAGATGAATTCCAGCAGTACTATATTAAGATGTAGTGTGGGCAGCAGAGTATGAAGCCAAACAGTGCCTCTCTGAACTGTACCAACGCATGTGTTAGGGATTGTTAGGGAAATTAAATATTTAAGGAATATTAGAATAGTTGCAAAAATAAATTCAGTTTCCAAAGGAATAGGACGAAGAAAACAGAAAGAAGCGTGTTGACAGAAGAATAATTGAAAAATGCAGTAATTATAGTAATTATAAATAGGAGAGATGTAAAACTAATGTATCAGTGAATAGTGTAGCCAGTTACCAACAAATAATGTGTACAGAAAAAAAATATATCAAGAATCAAGAATGTTAAATAAAATGATGAAATGTTATTAAATAAAAAAAGGTACTAGTACTAGTCTAATGAAGTTACATTGAGAAGACCATCGTCAACCATTAACAATGAAATTAAGAAAAGGCATGTGAAAAAGGCAAGTTTATTTGACCTAAACTTCTTTCAGGTAAACTAAACTTTTTTAGGAGGGGAAGCATATGTAGCGCAACAAAAATGATAGCATTTATGTTACATAAAAGAAGATTCACAGATTGATAAATAAATTGATACTTAATCCCATAATAGAACAGAGACCCAATTATGACAATGATAATCATAGACAAAATTAAATAAGAATGCAAGGTAGTGTTGAATAGAATAAACGAACCTGTAAAATAAATAATAGCTAATGATATATGTTTAATGAAAAACAAAACAGAAAAATGAAACAATGACTTAATTTATGGTAATAACAGATAAGAATTTTGTGTTAAAAAAGTATTATATTATGACAAAAATGTTATGATAAAGTTTATGTGATGTTATATCAAATGTGTTGAGTTCATGAAAAATAATGAAACAAATAGTGTTATTCAATGACTGTCATAGAATGAAGTGTGAGGCAGTTAACCAATGTTCATAAAAATTCGAATTTTGTTGTATGTGATCAAGAGATCAAGATAAATTTGTTATTAGATGTAGAAAAATAATTGTTTATACAAATGTTAATAATTAAGTTTTGATTGTATGTATGAATTTATATAAAAGGGACTATAGATGCCTAACAGACATAACCACAGGTAGATCAATTTACAATAAAAGGCCTAACAGCCAAAAATACTAAATAAACACTTATAACTTAAAGGTTAGATGCATCAATTAATAATAATTAATAAATGCACTATGAAGAGCTAGAAAGAAGAAAAAACATTAAGTTAATAATAATATTTAATAAAATTTATACAAATTATAATAATACCATAATGCCATAATATCGATTGGTAAAAAATAATATCGAAGGTGGATTAAATATAATAAAAAAGGAAGAAAACGGAATTATATCAAAAAACCAGTAGAAGATGTGTATAAAATAATAAACCAGCTATCGGTAAAATTACATTCCGATAGGACAGCAAATGACAAAGAATAGACAAAAAAATATATGAAAGAAACACTATATAGTCAAAACATGTGGAAGCGGAAATTAATATAGGTTGCTAGGGAAAAAATTAAGAAGAAAGTTGTGGATTTATAAAAAATAACGAGATATTGTTTGGTAAAAACTGAACATGATGATTTAAAAAAAAACCAAGAAGAATATATTGAATCGTAATATTCGAAATCAAGAGATACGATTATAAAAAAGATAAAATTCCAATGACAATACTTACATCTATCACTAACACAGATTAATAAAATAACGATACATTATGAAATAATAATCGAGAAGAAATCACTGAATTCTACAAGAAGAAACTTGGACTGTCCCATGTCCGAAGGGAATTAATGAAAAATTAATCAAATATAAAGCATTAATAGTAACACAACGCATAATATTCTTAACACCAGAAATTATAACCTTGTAAATATACGGAACAACACTAACTGCTTCAACCGAAGGAAGAACCTATTTGGATCCTGGCGGTGTAGAAGAAACATCCATCGGGCTGTAAAACAAGTCAGAAGCTGTATTCCGAAGTGGACAGGACAAGAATTACTTTTATTAAACTGAAGAAAGAAAACTGTACTTCATAATTGACCAGAACAACGAATTCAGCGATCAACCGCTTACGTGATTTGCTTCGTTAGAGACTGGTAAAGTTATATTATATTAATCATACTAAATACACAACACATAATTTTTGTAAATCTTGCATTCTTATTATGTATTTTTAGTCTTCCCCACAGTTACAAGAACCTTCACACCCTGAAATAAATAAAATACAAATCAAATATAATATATAACCAAATATAAACAAAGGATCAAATAATCAACAATCGATACCTGAATCTATAGTCCCAATATATATTAATTAGGATATATCTTAGTTAATGTGAATTGAATACACAAATAAAGAACTTTGTATATTTGTCACACCTTGTTATTTGGAGTATGGTTTAGTGAACTGGAACAAAAGTAACTGAATAAGTAGAGAATAAATAGTTAATATAAACATCGAATAACCTACAAGTTTCGTTGAGCTGATACTACAGCGCTTATAGCGGAATTATCTGACACCAAAGAGGGAGCGTAAAAATATAAAATTAGACAGAACTCTCTTCAAGGCATAATAGGGTTGGATGAAATTGTAGAATAAATCTTAAGTTATTTAAGTTCTAGGCACACTAACACTGATAATTATTAAAGAGTTAAGTTAACATTAATTAAGTACATCCATATATTCCACAACTCCAAATATTTCCGAGAATTTATACAATTAAATTAATACAACACAATCGACAAATACAACAGTGGGAATTTAGACCGTACGTATCGGTTTACTTACAAATTGGCTTCCATCGCGGGACTTGAACAGTAGTGGACACACCGCGGTTAATTACAAATTGGCGCTCAACTTGTGTAGGGCTTAAGTTAAGTAACTGTAACCATATTAATATTACTTAACCAGAGCAGGCAACTGTGGGAGAGTAAACATGCATACCAGAGGTAGATCAAGGATTAGGGCAGGAGAAACAGAGAAGGAAATAGATGAACAAGAACAGGAAATAGAACTAATAACAGATAGTGAAATGGAGCATCAGACAGACGAAATAACGGAAACTGAAATAATTGCGGACAAGGAAAAGGAAGTGATTGAAGAAGATGCCCAAGGGGATCAACCAAATAAGCCCAACCAGAAGGAAGACTTGAGTATACAGGAAATGTTTAAACTACTATTAGAAAAATCAAAGAAGCAGGAGGAAAGCAATAGACAAATGAAAGAGGAAATTAATGAAAACTCAAAGAGACTGGAGGAAAAATTAGATAAAACAAATGAGGAAAATAAGGAAAACTTAAGGGAACAATTTAGGAAACAGGAGGAAAAATTCGATAAAACAAATGAGGAAACTAAAGAAACCTCAAGACAAATGAACGAAAGATTGAACCAAATTCACGAAACGTTAGATAGGAATGATGAGGGTGTCAAACAAATGAAGGAAGACATCTTACAAATACATGAAGAAAATTTAAGACAAATTAATGAAAAAATTGAAAATCTTCATGTGACGATTAACCAGAAGGTGGACCAAAATAATGAGGAAAGGAAATTAGAAATAGCCAAAACAAATGAAGGATTAGAAAAAACTAACGAAACAATAGTACAGGTTCGTGAAGAATTACAGAATAAAATTAATGACACAAAAATTGAGAATAAAACATTGGTCGAAGAAATCCAACAGGAAACTGTCGAAAAATGTGAGCAAATTAAAAACGAAGTACATCAGGTACGGGAAGAGAATAAGGAAGGTATTAAGCAAATACAGACAGACATGGGCGAACGACTCGAAAGGGTCTATGGCAATTTAAATAATATGGAAGGTCAAATCAATACCAATAAAAATAAAATAGAAGAGATTAGTAGGCGTGAGTTACAATTACAGGAGGAAGTAGATTCATGGCGGGATAGGACATGCCAAATTAATCATACAAATAACCATGAGAACAGAGAATCGATTAATTTTCGTAATTATAAGCGCAATCCCATGGAATTTTTAAAGAGATTGGAAGAGGTGATCATAAGGAATAGAGAGAGTCGCTGGAGTATTATACGAAGCATGATTGATGAAACGTTTAAAGATACTTATGATAATTGGTGGACAGCGGTGCGCCCGGATATACTGGACATGACTGAGTTCAAAAAACAATTTAAGGAGAAGTATTGGTCGGAATCGACCCAGAACATGATTAGGAATAATTTGAGTAACGGTCGATACGAAACAAATTTAGGCCAGTCCCCTACTTCATACTTTTTAGGAAAAGTATGTATGGCGCGGAACTTAGAGCCCCGAATTCCTGAAGAATGTAATAGTAACAGTAATAGTAATAACGAAATCATATATATATCAGCAAAATTCTAAAAGGCAGTAAGACCAACTTACAAAAAATTATTCGAAATAACTATTATATATAAAACGAGTTTAGTAAGAAACAAAAATTACTAAATCCAAAAAGAAATATAATGAATAAATTCTAAAATGAAGTAAGGACAACTTATTACCTTATATTTGAACAACTTCTGGATTAACAAAAAAGAAAAAGAATTTATATAAATGAATAAATTCTAAAAAAAAAAAAAAAATAATAATAAGAACAACTTATTACCAATCTTGAAGAAAAATACTTGGAATTTAAAAATAATTTGAGTTGAATACTACCACTAAATTCTGAAATACAATAAGAACAACGTATTACCGATTTAGAAGAAAACAATAATTATTATTATTATGTGTATAAAGAAATAATGTGTATAATGAATAACAAACCCCAAGATTACAGAAGAAAATGATAATTATTATTATTATGTGTATAAAGAAATAATGTGTATAATGAATAACAAACCCCAAGATTACAGAAGAAAACGATAATTATTATTATTATGTGTATAAAGAAATAGTGTGAATAATGAAGAATGAACCCCAAGATAAAAGTTATTACCTCAAACCTACTTATACAAAATAAAGAAGAAGAAAAAAATCATATGACCTAAAATACATACTACATTGCCACATGATGGAACAATCTCAGTAAACAATTGAATGTAACTAATATAATGTTAAAGAAGACAAGAAGGAAAGAGTATTTATGAACATAATTCATTAAAAAATAAACAGCCAAAATAGTGAAATACGATAAGAAGAAGAATAATTAAGTATAAGGCATAATAATATATTTAGTAAGAAATACAATTATAATGATCAAAACACAACAACTGATTAAAAAATATTGAGATCAGAGGAAAAAAAAAAACAAACGAAGAAGATACTTAACATTACAATCTCAACAAAAATGATTACAATTGATAACTGTCAAAGTCAATATTAACGAATGTTTAAGGAATTAAAATGGAACTACGAAATATGAAGAATAGTAATGAAAAAATATAAATGCAACAAAGAAAAAATCTTTTCCCAAATATTTATTATTAAATGATTAAAGAGATTATTAGGAGATTATTATTATATTTTATAGCTGACTGTAGATGAATTCCAGCAGTACTATATTAAGATGTAGTGTGGGCAGCAGAGTATGAAGCCAAACAGTGCCTCTCTGAACTGTACCAACGCATGTGTTAGGGATTGTTAGGGAAATTAAATATTTAAGGAATATTAGAATAGTTGCAAAAATAAATTCAGTTTCCAAAGGAATAGGACGAAGAAAACAGAAAGAAGCGTGTTGACAGAAGAATAATTGAAAAATGCAGTAATTATAGTAATTATAAATAGGAGAGATGTAAAACTAATGTATCAGTGAATAGTGTAGCCAGTTACCAACAAATAATGTGTACAGAAAAAAAATATATCAAGAATCAAGAATGTTAAATAAAATGATGAAATGTTATTAAATAAAAAAAGGTACTAGTACTAGTCTAATGAAGTTACATTGAGAAGACCATCGTCAACCATTAACAATGAAATTAAGAAAAGGCATGTGAAAAAGGCAAGTTTATTTGACCTAAACTTCTTTCAGGTAAACTAAACTTTTTTAGGAGGGGAAGCATATGTAGCGCAACAAAAATGATAGCATTTATGTTACATAAAAGAAGATTCACAGATTGATAAATAAATTGATACTTAATCCCATAATAGAACAGAGACCCAATTATGACAATGATAATCACAGACAAAATTAAATAAGAATGCAAGGTAGTGTTGAATAGAATAAACGAACCTGTAAAATAAATAATAGCTAATGATATATGTTTAATGAAAAACAAAACAGAAAAATGAAACAATGACTTAATTTATGGTAATAACAGATAAGAATTTTGTGTTAAAAAAGTATTATATTATGACAAAAATGTTATGATAAAGTTTATGTGATGTTATATCAAATATGTGTTGAGTTCATGAAAAATAATGAAACAAATAGTGTTATTCAATGACTGTCATAGAATGAAGTGTGAGGCAGTTAACCAATGTTCATAAAAATTCGAATTTTGTTGTATGTGATCAAGAGATCAAGATAAATTTGTTATTAGATGTAGAAAAATAATTGTTTATACAAATGTTAATAATTAAGTTTTGATTGTATGTACGAATTTATATAAAAGGGACTGTAGATGCCTAACAGACATAACCACAGGTAGATCAATTTACAATAAAAGGCCTAACAGCCAAAAATACTAAATAAACACTTATAACTTAAAGGTTAGATGCATCAATTAATAATAATTAATAAATGCACTATGAAGAGCTAGAAAGAAGAAAAAACATTAAGTTAATAATAATATTTAATAAAATTTATACAAATTATAATAATACCATAATGCCATAATATCGATTGGTAAAAAATAATATCGAAGGTGGATTAAATATAATAAAAAAGGAAAAAAACGGAATTAAATTAATACAACACAATCGACAAATACAACAGTGGGAATTTAGACCGTACGTATCGGTTTACTTACAAATTGGCTTCCATCGCGGGACTTGAACAGTAGTGGACACACCGCGGTTAATTACAATATTGAAACGCCATTAAAACGGGTCTACCACCTGGCTATGCTGTCCCCATGCGGACAGAGTGGCAGCCGCTGTTCCATAGTTCCTGGATTTCCCCTAATTTCACCCCCCATTTAATTTCTATTATCAACCAATTTCAAGTCAGCTATGGTCAAGGGACTTGATATGGCCATAGCTGACCGCTAGCCAAATCCACGATTAGTGCTGGTAAGGCAGTAATCACCCGAAAAGTCGGGGAAATCTAACTTTCATTTCAATGCCTGTTCTATACGTCATTGTTATGTGCGGCACGAGCGTCTATCAGGGTACAAATTAAATTTGTACAAAAAGGTGTACCGCACATTTTCGCCATGTTGGCCTCCGATGGAGGTAACACTCTCTGTTACCCCCAACCCATTTCACTATCTACTAGGGCACAGGCCACCCCAGCGACAGCACCTTAATAACTAAATAATAAAAATTTTATATACAACATTCTAATGTAACATTTTCATCAATCATTAATCATTTAACTCATTCATCACTTTAAAATTTTCAAATTTATTATTAATAATTATTATATATCATCTTTCAGTTATTATTAAATTTTTTAATTATTATTTGTATTTAACACAATTATTTCAAATCATCTTAATATTGAATTAAAATCTTTTCATCTGAGTTACACCTATAAACATTTTTATTATACTTGACTCGTACTATAAAATTTTTATACTTACAGTCCACTTAAACTGACATACCCAAAATATATACCATACACCCATACTTTCACGTGACCTCTGAAACATTTAACACAAATGTTATTTCATATCAACCCATTGAACAAATAATTACCAGATTCACATCTCTTAAAATAATTTAAATTCATTAGAAAATTTGATTATACAACATTTAGATCAATCAGAATATTTAAAACATCTCAAATTATTTTAATTAAATTAATTACTGAAAATACAACCTCCATTGCCATCACAACAATTACAATTAGCCAATTAATGTCTCCAAAATTAATTCGGTTATTTATTTAACTTGCAAACATTAATATTATTATTACAACAATCATCTGCACACTTGTTTACTTGACATTCTACAATACACACAAATAGATTTATTACATTTTTATTTACAAACTTTTGTTATTAACTGTTCCATTTTTTCACACTTCATTGTCCAAGTCCGCCAGGTCAAAACCATAAAACAAAAATATTTATAATTGTCCTTTATTGTTTTATAGCCTATCCTCCATCGTCAAAGATTAGTCTTTGTTTTATATAGCACTGTTCAATTTTATTGACATACATACTGTTGTCTTGTGTGTCATAACCAAACAATTTCAATTTATCCGTTATACCATAATAATCATTCACCAAGTCTACGTTAAGTATTTCGGTTACATCTCCATCAGTAAATATTTCCAATATCGGGTTAGTTACTTTTGTATTATCAATTAAATCATTCTTATTTAGACACACTTCTAACCTTACTTTCCACTCATCATACTCTCTATTCAATTCATACAGTTCTGTTTCTTTATCAACATACAATTCTCTATCTAATTCTCTCTTATCATAATGCCATATCACACTCTCAATATTATTCCAGACAGAGGGTACAAAATTATACAACAAAAATAAACACTTCAAATCTTCTACCAACACGGGACTCTTGCCCTTCAAAAACAACACTTGTGAACACTCTGGTTCATTACAAATAAGGGGATAATTTACCCTCTGCCCCCATTCTACCACTATACTATCTTTCCACTCTCTCTCTAACTCATAAGCATACATTAGCATTTCATTATCACATTCTACAAACTCATCAGTACTCTCTTTATTTATTTTCACCGTATCACTTTCTGATACTAACTCTTCCAATACATTACTATTCTCGCTATTACATTCATTATTTTCGACATTATCATTATCATTTGTTGACTCTTTATCTAGTATCGCATTTTGACACATGTCATTATAATTATCATTCGTATTATCTTTATTTGGATTCATTACAACTACTCCCATTCGCTCAATACTATGTTCTAATTTATTCAAACTAGTTCTTATTGTTTCATTACTATTTTCAACACGTTTATTCATTTCTTGAATCTCATTTTTTAATTCATTAAAATTATGATTTTGTATTTCAAATTTAATACTTTGTTGCTCCAAAATTAATTGCAACATATTCATAACTTTCTCATCTCTATCTATCTCTTGTTTATTTTGGACAGGTGTCGATAGACTTTCTATTTTATCGTCAGTGAAGCTGACTTCGTTATTATTTTTACTTTCTCTACTCAATTTTGGGGTTACTTGAACTCCCGAATCATCTGTACTATTTGATTCATTCGTGTTGCTTATATTTGTAAATTTGTCGTCTTGACCTACATTCGGTGTTGAATGTACTTCAAGACTACTCATAACAGCTGATTCATCAAATTCAGCTATTTCGCTTATATCAGTTGAGTCGGACAAACCGACTTCATTCTCTGGATTTTCCATTTTTATAAATTTACTTAGTCTCTTTTTTATACCTTTATTATTGGTTGTTATATACTTATTTATTATCTGAACCAAATCTCATATCTTAACTCTTTGACTATATTTTACGTTACGTATTTTCACTTAACCTCTAAATCACGCTTATATCTTATTTGTAGGTATGGAATTTCATTAATTTATTAAATTCGTCCCTGTTCGGGCGCCAATTGTTAACTTACGAATTAACAATATAATAAAATACCAAACAAAATTTATAAACTTCCACTTACCTTCAATCTGTGTTCTCGGGTCCAAAGTTACGTCATACGAACGTTAGGATACAAGCGTAATTTTTAAGGTTGTGTGAATGATTTACACAATACATTTTTTGAAGAGAAATTATTTTACTTTTTTTTTGTCATTACTTTGTATCAAATTAGTTGTTATTCATTTTTTTGTATGCTTGCAAAACATCTATTATTCTTAACTTGACCTTTAAATAAAATTTTCTTGAAACATGTTCTTATCCTTTCTACTTATACACTAATGCTTACCTTATTCTAAGTCACACATAAACACGAACATAAACAGCCCAGCTTTGCTCACTCACACATACACACCTGCATTATTTAAAACCCCTTAACACATTTTAAAATACACCCTTCCCGACCGGCACGTGGTGATCACTCGAGCGCTTACTTCTCATTTTTTATATTTGATAATGTGTCCAAAATAAAGTTTGATATCTTCTACTTGAGTACTCGATCCACTGTCACATTACTATTGATGATTAAAACACTTTTTACTTGAAATTGATAATTTTAAGAGAGCCCCATGGGGCAGATGTCTGGCCAGACAACGTCTCCAAGTGAAACTGCGAGAGCGGCAAGGCGTACACCGCTAACTTGATGGTGTGGAAATCAATGCCTTTGGTTTCGTCGCCACAGATATGCCTCATTTAACTCATGCAGTTGGTGTTGTGTTGGTTGTATTCGGATATCGTTTAGGCACTGGCTAACGTCACGAGATAGGCGTGACTTAATTTCCATATCCGTCGCCTAGAGAGACTAAGGCGACCAAAAATTGCTTTTTAGCCATCTTGAGCTTCACAAGTAGCGTCACTGCGCGCCCCTGGATGTATAATGCGTATGGGCGCGCTGTCACACACAAACAAAGTTCTTGGAAACTAAGGTGGTGCGGATTCATCTACCGATTGCACAACGTGATATTGCGTTGCCACTTCGTTACAACACTGTTCTTTCCACGTGGTCTGGTCCCCGTTGAAATAAACTTTACATATATTTTTATAAATCACCGAAAATGCAATAAATGAAAATACCCCAAATTTGGCCCGTTACAGATCATGCTGTGGCTGTTACTTTTTGAGTGTTAGTAAACATTTTAGTTGTGGTAGTGTTTTGTTTGGTTGATTACAAGATCTGTAAGATAACTGTATATACTGAAAACTCTGTGTGTGTGTGTGTGTGCGTGCGTGCGTGTGTGTGTGCGTGCGTGCGTGTGTGTGTGTGTGTGTGTGTGTGTGTGTGTGTGTGTGTGTGTGTGTGTTTTGTAACATCTTCAATGTTTCTTGCAGGTTTTCTGCATTATGAATATTTTCAAATAATATTTACTTATTCAAATAAAATTTTAAACATTATGTTATTTTGTTTTAACTACTATAGATAGTGTTTATTACTTGCAGAAATATATATTATTTGAAGAAATATTCATAGCACATATATATATATACAGTGGAAATCGGTTAACACGAAATGACGGGGACCAGTTATTTTTTTCGTGTAAACCGAATTTCGCGTTAAGCGAATAAAAAGTGAAACAAAATGAGGAAGTAAACAAATAGTGTACTGTAGATTATTTATTGTACTGTCTAGTAAAATGCAACAAATACAACCTTTTATTTATCCTCATGGTTTATTATTGTTAATTTTTCTTAAAATTATTATTAGCTGTTCTAAATTTAGTCCTGTGATTTAGGTTTTCTTATAGACTACTGTATGTCTTTCAACTTTACCGTAGTTTTCGTGTTTATCTTTGTTTAAAATAATCCGTTATTTTCTTTTGCACACAATTTTGCACTATTTTATTTTCAACAAATTGTTCTAATTTATCAACGTGTTCAAACATTTCACCTTCCGAGTTGGCTTCAAAATATCGATGAACACGGCTCAGCAACGAAAGCATATCGGTAGCGATAGGAACATTTTCACTATCATTTTCCGTGTCAAGTTCGTCGTCACTATCATCACCTTCACAGTTGTCAACTTGCACTGTTTCCACGATATCGGTATCTGTTAATACGGGAGCCGTAGTTACGTTCTCGTTGACAGTCACGTACTCATTTAGAGAAATTGAAACATTTAATACAGATGACACACGATTAAACATTTCAGATAGTGTAGGATCAATTTCATTTTCTTCGGGTTGTTCAGTTTCTGAATTCAAAATGAATCGAACATGAGAGAAAGAATTTTGAATTGTTGTAGGCGTCACGAGGTTCCATGCTGTTCTTAACAAGTTACAAGCATCCAGAACATTTACACAGAATCTTTTTTCCCCTCAATAGTGGCCAAGTATTTCCGCAGAAGTAACTTTCTGTACTGAAATTTTAAATTTTGAATAATACCTTGATCACAAGGTTGTAGGACACTAGTCGTGTTCGGTGGTAGAAAAACAAGTTTAATTGCCATCAATTTTAGGTCACATGGGTGGGCAGGACAGTTGTCAATAATTAACACAATTTTTCTCTTCTGAGAAGTGAAATGTTTTTCTAACGAAACCAGCCATTCGGTAAAAATTTTAGACATCATCCACGCTCGTTTGTTAGCTCTATATTCTACTGGAAACTTTTTAACATTTTTAAAACAGCACGGCTTTAAACGTTTTCCTATAACAAGTAACGGAAGTTTTTCTGACCCATCAGCATTGCAACCTACCATCACTGTCACTCTCTCTTTGGACTTTTTACCACCAGAGCACTGCTCCCCTTTGAATGAAAGTGTTTTATCGGGCATACAATGGAAAAATAGTCCTGTTTCATCGGCATTGAAAATATCCTTACGTGGATAGTCTTTTAAAATTGCAGGCAGTGTAGATTGCAACCACGATGATGTCATTTCTTGTGACACCTGTCTTGATTCGCCACAGATGTTTTAAAGGTTATGCCATTTCGTTTTTTAAACCTTTCTAGCCAGCCAGGATTTGCAGTGAAATTTAAGTTCGTCTGTTCAACAAAAACGTTTGCTTTCTCCATCAGTAGTGGTCCAGAAATAGGAGCATCTTGTGATCTTGCTTGCTTAAACCAAACAAGAAGAGCAGCCTCTAAGTTTTCGTGGTTTGCCTTACGGAAACGTTTTCTGCCTGGTTCAAACTTGCCCGACTCATACAGTTCTAAAGTTTTATCTCTATTTTTTATAATCGTGGATAACGTCGAGTTTGGTATACCGAATGTTTTACAGATTTCTGTTTTTAGTTCGAATACCCTCATTAACAGCTTGGAGGAGTTCAACTTTTTTTTCTTAAGAGAGGGCACTTTGTTTACGCACTTTCTTCTCCATTTTTCTTCCGGACTGCAAAAACGAAATTTACGAAAGCGTAACTTCACTTAACACGTACACGTCACACGTTTAACGTCACTTAACTGGCTGTAAAAGACTAAGAAGTTTGTACAGAAAAAAAGTAAACAGTTAATCCTCACAACTGAGTAAATTTTTTACAATAAAATGTTATCGGTACCGTACCGCAAACTTTACCACCGCTGTACACGCACAGAATACAACTGAACTGAACTCACCACACCCTATAGAGTAGGTACAGTAGTTAATGTAAGCGATAACGGTTTATTTGCGGTCAATGAACAACACATTTGGTGCTGAAGGAGAGGCTATGGTTTCTCGTAAACAACGGTACACTGTATACAGTACGTACTGTAAATAGAACTTGGTACTGAAGACAAAACAAAACAGGTAGACAAAACAAACTATGGTCACTACCTGCTCTTTCTCTTTTAGAGATGAAGAATATATTCCTTTACATCGAAAACAAGCTTTTGGGCGTACTTGTGTGGCTTTATTTTGTATGCAGTTACTTAAAAGCCAGCCAAAACAAAATTATTTTTAACAAAAACTTTTCATGTTAACCGATATTTTTCAGGTAAACCTTTCGTGTTAACCGTACAAATAATACACTGTACATAACAAACGGCGATCGGTACCCGAGTGGTATTTCATGTTAACCGATATTTTGTGGTAACCGTTTTCGCGTTAAACGATTTCCACTGTATATACACACACACACACACACACTTTTTTTGACAGAATTGTAATATCCAAACTGGTAGTAGTCTTTTTCAGTGATTCACAATTTAAAATAAAAAATTGTAGTGGAACACAAAACTATACAATACAAAAATTAGTCATATAAATATCTTAATATGAGTGGAACAGTTTATGCAGACATAAACCAGGACTGTGTAAAGTAGCAGTTTGAGGCAATGTGAAGAACTGGAAGACTTTGTGCTTAGCCTTGTAGTACCATTTGAATTCAGGATGAGAATAGTAATGAGAAATTATCAGTGCAATTCATTCACCTCTTTGCTTAGGACAGATAAATTAGTTTTTAAGTGCCTGTTTTTCAAAGCCATGGAATCTGCTCTGATTCAGTATTCAGTATTCTTGATATTCTTTGTACTCCATATTAGACAACTCACGTTGTTTTCTCAGTATAAAATATTTTATATGTTTGTGTTTTATGTTAACTGTCAGAAACCTTTGAGTCTTGGAGCTGATTTGGTTGCGTACTCAGCTACAAAATACATCAACGGACATTCTGATGTGATTATGGGTGTCGTAACTACAAATAATGAGGAATTAAATAATAAATTAAAATTCCTTCAGAATGGTAAGCACTTCCTTATGTAGTAAAAGTAGTAGTAGAACTAACTATAGTGTACATGGGGAGAGTTGAGTTTTCATTATAAAGCTTTCACAGCCGGGGTTGAATTTATCTAAAACTTTATAATTTATTATAATTAAATTATTCAATTTAATAATTGTAATTATTGTCATAATAATTACATTTTTGTAAATATAGTTCTAAATTGTGGTATTAGTTTTATTTTATCTATTTAGATCAGTTACATTAAAGTACTTCACATTTGTATATGTACATAAAGGAATTTTGGTCAGACATGGCAGCTCAGATGCGCGAACAGTATTACGGAGAACTATAGAATTGATAACTACTCATCTGTTTGGCAGACACCATGTCTGAGCAGAATTCCAGTACGTATCTATTTTACTGAAAAAAAGTAAAGGTACCTGCACAGAGACTCAACACACAAAATTAAGATATACAGTAGAACCTCGTTAACCCGGACGTCCGGATAACCCGGACCAGTTTTGGAAAAAAAAATTACATGTATGTTGTTCAGCGTAGTAAATGAAGACTTGTTTTACAGACAATAAATCGGTATTCTCAGTAGGTACATTACTCGAATTCACTTGCCAGCGGGCGAGTTCATTGCACTCACCCCACCTGCTCTTGCTACACAGCAAACTGGTGACTCAACCCTCTCCTTCCCCTCCCCGCGCCCCGCACTTGACATTGACCTAGAAACAACATTCCTCAGTTGCGCTGCAATCTCGGTAGTGTTCGCGTGTTGTCCTAGTGTGTCTGTCGAGGTACAGTATCGTTGTGCTGTTTCGTTAGCGTGTTGCTCGCGATGGCGAAGAAACGTAAAAACATTGTTGTGACTATGAAAAAAAGGATGGAAGCATTGACAAGAATTGATAAGGGAGAATCGTTAAAGAACATTGCTGCTGAGTTTGGAGTAGGAACATCGACCGTACCTGATTGGAAAAAGAACAGAAAACGCATTGAAGACTTTTGTTTCAAAATGATTTCTAAGGACAGTTTGGATAATCGGTGTAAAGCAAAAACTGCTAAACTAGAAACTCTGGATGAAGCATTGTTTGTCTGGTTTTGTGCTGAAAGAGAACGTGGTTTGCCGATTTCTGGACCCATCATCCAACAGAAAGCGTTGAGTTTGAACAAACAGTTGCCTCATGGAGACCCGAGTTTTACAGCTAACCAGGGGTGGTTGGACAGATGGAAAAAACGGCATGGAGTGCGTCAACTTACAATCACTGGAGAAAGCTTGTCAGGTGATGTTAAAGCGGCAGAAAAATTTAAAAAAGAGTTTGAAGACTTTATTAAAAAGGAAGAACTGACTGCAGATCAAGTTTACAATGCCGATGAATCCGGTTTATTTTACCGGATGTTGCCGAGTAAAACGCTAGCCTCAAAATTAGGAGATTCAGCGAAAGGGTATAAAAAAGGGAAAGACCGCCTCACCATAATGGCTTGCAGTAATGCGTCAGGAAAGCACAAAATTCCTCTCCTTATAATAGGGAAGTCTAAAAACCCCCGTGCATTGAAACATGTGAAACGAGGCTCATTGCCTGTCGTTTACAGCTCACAAAAAAGTGCTTGGATGGTTAGTGACATTTTCAAACAATGGTTTTTCGAGAATTTTGTGCCGTCAGTAAAAAAATATTTGAAGAACTGTAGCCTTCCCAACAAGGCGGTTTTGCTGATTGACAATGCGCCTTCGCATCCGTCTGTCAATGAACTAGTCAAAGCTGACATTTCAGTGAAGTTTTTACCACCTAATGTAACTTCTCTCGTTCAACCGATGGACCAAGGAGTTCTAGAAAAAATAAAAAAAGTGTACAAAAGGCAAATGCTAAGTCAACTGGTAGAGGACGAAGGAGAGCATGGTGTGGTAGAGGTGCTGAAATCTTTTAACGTAAAGACTGTTATTTATATGATTGCGGAAGCTTGGGACCAGGTTGGAAGAGAAACTTTGATAAAGTCATGGAAAAAGTTGTGGCCTGGTGTGTGTGACTTGCCAGAAAACAATACAATTGAAGAAG
This sequence comes from Magicicada septendecula, assembly GCA_034769895.1. Lineage (NCBI taxonomy): Eukaryota > Metazoa > Arthropoda > Insecta > Hemiptera > Cicadidae > Magicicada > Magicicada septendecula. The sequence continues at coordinate 714,051,416 of CM068367.1, read as the reverse complement.
AAGAAAAAATAAGTGTGGAAGAAGATTTTATAGACATTTTTAAAAATATCGATGGCTGTTCTGATGTTGATGAAGAAGACATTGACAATGACGGAGGTTATAAAGCGATCACAGAGGAAGAAATTATTGCATCATGCAGTGTTACAGAAAATGAAAATGAAGAGGATTCAGACATTGTTGATGAACCAGCTGTGGTTATGACCCATGCAGAAGCAGTAGCAAACATAGATAAATTGATGGTTTATTTCGAGAGTCAAGCCGAAACATCGCCAAACGAGCTTCTAATGCTAAAGCGGATGCGAGATCGCGCTGCTCGTAAGCGATACACAAAACTGAGGCAGCAAAAGCTCACTGCATTTTTTACTACCGACTAGTTTTTACCTATATTGTGTACAGTGTAAATACATATTATGTGTTTTTAGGTGAAAGTGTGCCGATAATAATTTTTAAACTCCATTAAAAATATTTTTGGTAAGTACATGTTCTTTTTTATCGTTTTTCCCTCATTCTCTGGATAACCCGGATTTTCGTTAACTCGGATCGGCCCCGGCCCCAGTTGATCCGGGTTAACGAGGTTCTACTGTAATAAAAAGTGTTCATTAAAAATTCATATTTTGAAAATTAATTTTTCTAGGCAAATTAATACAAATGCAGCTCAATATTACTCATCACATGTACAAATCATGTAAATCTAATCTCATATTGTAATGTTATATAATGGAAGATACTCAATTTTTTTAAAGATAGTTTTTAACAGTAGCAAATAATTTAAAATTTAAAACTTTCTACTTGTTTAGTAGAGTAATAAAATATAGCAGTAAAGTATAATCATGATTTTTTCCCTATTAATGTAACAGCAGGAATTTCAATTTTCTTGATATGTAGTTTTACACTTTTATTGGTCTTATAAAAGCTTTGGTCCAGAGCACAGCAAATAACGAGTGATTCACTTATTAAATGCCTGGTATATTTCCTAGTTACCATATTCACTAAATTTGGTAATCGTTGGAAAGCATAGTCTTGTAAACAGTACCTTGCACAATAATTCTGAAATTGGCTGTGCTGTTTATCCATAATACTATTTATACTATACTATGCTGTATTTTTAATTAATACCATATATTTACAATCCATAATAAATGTCTTGTATTAAGAGTACTTTTTGTGTTAAAAATATTGTTTTTTAATGAAAAATCCTAAGTATCTTGACTACTACATTCAAAATTACAACCATCATTTTTACTTTAATTGCAGTAGGTGTACCGTTAATATATTATATAAAAGTATTAATCATAAATAACATTTTGTATTTTGAACAAGAATATTTTTTTAAATTATTTATTGCAATGCTTTGACAATTTATTTTACATTACTGTTATCTTCAGGAACAGAATGTACTTTATAAAGTACATTCTATTTAAATCTATATTCTATTTCTTAAAATGACGGTAATATAAAATAAGGTGTTGAAAATTTTGAATAAATAATACCTATATTCTTGTGCAAAATGTAAAATATTATTTATTATTAACATAAAATAATGATAATAGTGTGAGCAATTTTATATGTAATTAGTAAAAGTAATATGGATAAATTTATTTGTATTTTAAGTTAATTGATTTCAATTAAATCAGTTACATTTAAGTTCACAGTGTCCATTAGCTTTCTGCAGAGCAGCCTGTTTTTTCTATAAACAATAGTAGCTTGTAATTGTAACCAGGGCCGCATTTATCTCACTTACGCCCTGGGCCCAAGGCTATCTGACAGCCTCCAACCAATAACAACTGATCATTTTTTCATACAAGTAATTTTAAGCTTATATTGTCAATTATGTTACAAAAAACTGTTAATAAAATAATAAAAAGATGTACAGTTAAGAAAACAACTTTATTTTTGGCATGAAATACATTTTACTTTACAGTGACATAAAAAGCCTATATGGATAAAAATTCAAAAATTATTGTAAATACATTTGTTTATCAAGTCTTACCTATACCTAACTAATAACTGGTTTGCGTCTGGCCTTTTCATGAGCAAATTCGCTGATCACATCTTCATAATCTAATTTTGTTGCTACGTCATTTTCGATTGGAAGAACAGCTAAGTGAATCAGACGATTTTGAGTTTGAGTTGAGCATAAATAATTCTTAATCCTTGCTAGTATAGAAAAAGATCTTTCAGCTTAGCATACTGAAGCAGGGGTAGGCAGGTAAATTTTCAAAGCAATGTCAACATCAGGATACAAATCTAATAAATTCTTAGAAATCAAAGATTCTTAGATCTGTACAAATGTAATAGTGAGAGTGATTTATCATCACTATTAATGATTTCTTCCTGAAGAAAACTTTTTAGATGAATGCATTCTGTTCCAAAAGATTCTTCTATATCTGATGGATATGTCTTCTGTAATCTGTCAGCAGCTTGCATTATATATTCTAGATTAGTTTCCATAAGATCTGATAGAAATATGAATTTCTGAGAAAACTCAGTGTAAACTGACACTCGATATTTTAACTCTGTGAGCAGTTTCATTAGTATCTGAGTATAGGTGGTCTGCAGAATACACGAAGAATTTTGACTTTCTAGGTCTCCGTCTGATTCACTATCTGACTCGTCAAAAAATCTTGTATGCTTTACACCTCTTTTAGGTCTAGTTTCATCTTTTTCTGTTAATTGTTGGACACTTTTTAGTTTAGTTTCTGCAATGTTCTTGTTGACTTCGAATGAACATTTCATTTCTTCAACAAAATTAATAAGGGAGTTGTACAGCGTAACAACTGTGCCAGCGCTCATTCTTTCAGACTGTATTTTTTCCATTACATCTTCGAATCTACCAAAGATAACCCCCATACAGTAGCCATGAAAACTGTTTCAGAAGAGTTAATTTTTCTCAAGATGCCTTTTGCTTTTTGCCTTGTAGTTGACTTTTCAGTCTTGTCTTCTGAAATTAATTTTACGGCCTTAATAATAACTTCAAAATCTGTATTTAAACTTTTGCATGCATCTTCTCTGGCAGACCACCTCGTAATACTTAGAGTTTTGATAGAGGTTTCTTGAAGTATTAAAAGATTCTAAAAGGTTCCAGCAATAGGTTGAAGCTTTGACAAAGTTGTACAATGTTTGTAGAAGGTCAAAAAAGTCGACAGCAAGCTTACAGCAATTTGCAGCACTTGAACCCACTAGGTTCAGAGAGTGGGCAGAGCATGGTATGTAAAATGCTAGGGAATTAACTTATTTAATTCTTGGCTGCAAACCAGAATACATTCCAGACATACTAGATGCGTTATCATATGATTGCCCTCGAAGATTCCTTAAAGTTTTTTAACGACATCTACCACCTCTTCAGAACACACCTCCAATATTTAACTTCCTCTTCTAACTGACTCAATAAATGTTTATCAATTCTACACTGTTCATTACTCCTTCTTTTAAACATTCAAACACAGTCACGGTGAGATCGAGAATTTTCATGTTCTATCACTCGTTGGTTAGCATGCTTCCAGCCACTTTCACCAAATTGTGATTTTCCCCTAAAAAGCTGAACCCCTTGGGTGCACGAATACACAAGATAATCTCGTTTTATTACATCTCCATTAGCAAGTTTTCTTTCAAATAATGCTTTAGTTAAACATCTTTGCTTGTCTGGATAAGCTCTCTCAGATACAGAAAAATCAGTTTAAATTTTGATCCACTCCATTTTTTACAAAATAATCACTAGTTCTCTCATTTATAACCCCAAAAAAATGGATCATTGCTTGGTTCAAAATTCTCACTCTCTTCTCCTGGAACAGGTTGGCCCAAGTTTTCGTCTAGCCCTATAATGCTTGAATCGTCATTACAAAGTTCACTATTGTTATTTGAACTCTGTGCTACACACTCCTCACTACTTGTTTCATTTTGAGCAGCTTGGCTAGCACTACTGTCTAGAACTGATGCATTTTTCAAGAAAAAAGAATGCAGTTTTCGAGTTTGTAAAAGCACTTCATTTCCTTTCTTCTTGTTATTGTCTGCCAATTTTCGGTATTTAGCACCACTTAGCCATTTGCGTCCGTCCATTTCAGAGTTAATTTAAATCACATGTTGCGAATAAATCCGACTTCCGAACTAACCTGCAAAGCTTATTCGCATTGTGTACTGGTACACTGTAAACGACAGACTACTGGTACGCAGTGTTGCCACCAGCTGACTACTGGTGCCCGCAAAATGAAATTTCCCTGCCCCTGCGCTCATTCATCTGACTCAAAATCTATTTGTTTTCCAATTTTCTACCACCCCCTAAAATTTGCTGCCCTGGGCCCGGGCCCAGAAGGCCCATGCCTAAAAGCAGTCCTCCTTGTAACTATAATGAGCGATGTGATGTAAAAGAGTAATGTTGATGTGACAATAAGTGGGGGGGGGGGGTTACATGCCTAGGTAACAATCCCGTTATGGAAAGACTCTTTTCTTAACACCACCCATTTTTAAAGACCACAGCTAAACACCTCTGTACAAATGATTTTTAAATTGAAATTGTTGCTAAAAAGAAAACTAATGGGAAAACTCATTTTAAAGTGTGTTTAAAAACTTGCCTTTTAAAACTCCTATACAAAATTCCTAATTTGAAGTATTGTTAACTCATTAAAAATCAATGTTCTCTCTTTCTATGTCTTGTCTCATTCATGTACAATATTTTCATATATATTTCAATCAGGGAAAACAAATCTTTTATCACAAGCTTCTGCAGAAAGTACCTAGATTGTCAAAAATCCACTCACTTATCATTTGTTATGAAAGAAAGATGTGTTCCAAATTTCAGGCTTACCTTGTCTATACTACTGTATATAGTGCACTTTTTTATGAGTATTTAATTTTCACTTCTATTACAATATTTCTGTTTTTAAACCTTTCAAAAAAGTGTTATAACAGTTCTCTGTATTCATTTTATATTTATATATTTCATATTTTACAATGCCTATTTCACAGTTAAATACTTGTATAAAGAAAATCTCTTTACTAAAAATGAACTTTATCTTGTGAAAACTTACTTTTTTCGTCGGACGCGTTTCGGCATACGTATCCGCCTTCTTCAGCTTTTAGTCAGACTGCCATCCTTTCGTAATGGTTTTTGTGTGGAAGGTGTAGTGGGGGTGGTGTGTGGAGGACGGGGATTGGTGCAGGGATTCAACTTGATGTTTGTTTTTTGTAAAATTGTGTCAAAAAGTGTATGTGATTTATATTGTAATTGATCGTTAAGTATGTTGTTTAGTTGTGTTGTGTGGTGTTTATATATTTCGTATTGTTCAGTTGTGTTGAGTTTTCGACCTTTAGGTAAGTAATGTAAAATTTCGAGATTAGTTACATTACTTACCTAAAGGTCGAAAACTCAACACAACTGAACAATACGAAATATATAAACACCACACAACACAACCAAACAACATACTCAACGATCAATTACAATATAAATCACATACACTTTTTGACACAATTTTACAAAAAACAAACATCAAGTTGAATCCCTGCACCAATCCCCTTCCTCCACACACCACCCCCACTACACCTTCCACACAAAAACCGTTACGAAAGGATGGCAGTCTGACTAAAAGCTGAAGAAGGCGGATACGTACGCTGAAATGCGTCCGACGAAAAAAGTAAGTTTTCACAAGATAAAGTTCATTTTTAGTAAAGTGATAGTGCTGTGAAAGAAGAGATGAACAATCAAGACAAAGAAAATCTATTTCTTTCCTTTCTGCAGACTTGTCTGTTACTAAAGAATTGAAATTTCCCATACCTGTAACATTGTTTTTTTTGTTAATTTTAAAGCATGACCAACAGCTGTAACACATTAATTTAACATTCTTTACTCACAGTATTCCTCAGAAATGTTTGACCCTTTATAATACAGAAAATCAATGCTTAACCTCTGCTATTGTCATTGGTATAGAAACAAGGGCTTTAATAAGTTTTGCTATTTCCTTAAAGTATCATCAAGGTTGTTTTCCAGTATGAACCCAAAAATGGAAGGATCCCTTTTTTTGTCTTAGGTGATAAGAGTTCAGTTTTCAGCCTTCTTTTTTCCAAAACAGTATATGGTTGTATCGTAGTTTCATGTTTGTTTTCTGGAAAACTGCTGCAGAATGTAATAACATTTTAACTGTCTGAAGTTTGGCTGGTTCAGAACCCTTGGAAAACTCAAAAATATCTTTATCCTTTGCCATAATCTTACCACAGACATATTTAGCACTCGAAGAACCTTCTTCCTTGTCTTGTTAGTATTTTGTTGTGTGAAAAAAGAATGTCTAGTACACTATGTTTCTCATCATAGTGTTAGTTTCTTTTCTTCCTCTTTCTACAGCTGCTAGAAAAGTATCATGTGAATTTTGTCTTGCATTAGGCATGCAATTGTAAGAAAAAGTTAATAAAAGATTGAACTCTTTCTTCTCCAATCTTTGTAATATTCATTACATCAGTGAGTTTCAGGCAGCTCAAAAAGTAAATTTTTTTTTGTGAGTGTGCCTTTTGATGAACGGCAGTAGATTAGTGCACCAAATCCATTACTCCTATCTCTCAATGACTGATCTGTACCAAAAAGAACACGGGTATTGGTATAGATGGAGAGGTTCAAACCCTCCTCAGATTTCCCACTCAGGTAAAAATTGTAATATTTATTGTACAAATTTATTGTTTTTGTAAGTTAGACTAAATATTATTTATGATAAGCAGTAGTAATTAATTCTATTATGTACAGAAATCGTGTGAGGAGATGAAGAAATGCATTTTTCTGGACCACTTTTTGGTGAACCCCAAGAAATAATTTATACATACACCCGTGAACACAAGGGAACCAAAAAGTGCATTGATTTTCTTACAGACGCGTAACCAAGTAGTTTATTTACGTTTTTCAGTGGAAACTATGAGTGTGATTTATTGTATTTTGATCTTACCTGACAAAAAATTAACTGTTGCTGTAGGCTGGCCTCCTGTCTTATCTGGATCTTTTTCTCTAAAAATTTGTAGCTAAGCAGCCACTATAAACATTTGTCTAAAGTATTCATTGTAACTTAACAGAAAAAAATGTTTACAATCACAAACTGACCTTTCAATTATACTATTATAATACGAGGTCTGACAATTAAGTTTGCGAACTTGCCACCATTTAGGGCTGAGGACAGCACTATAAAAGCAGTTCTGTAAGATATCATAACTGTAGTATTTCAGTGTTTCGCAGCAGTGTTCATGTTGACATGTGGTGAATTTGTGCTGAGTGGCTGGCATGTGTGTGTGAAAATGTCTGAGCTGTAATTAAAGCAATGAACAAAAGCAATGAACAAACACCTGGTGAAACTGGGCAAGAGAGGGAGTGAAATATGGGAAATGTTAGTGCAGGTGTATGGCGAGAATGCCATGAAGAAAATAGCATGTACAAACGGATTAAATTGTTTTCTGAGAGGAGGGAACAAGTGACTGATGAAGAAAGGGTAGGGTAGCCAGTAACGAGCTTAACGGACAAAAACATTGCTAACATTTGTCAAATTCTGTGTGGAAATCGGTGACTGACCATAAGATCCATAGCAGACCAAGTGAACACTGATAGGAAACTGTGTGGAAAGTTTTAACTGAAGACCTTGGCATGTGCAAGGAAACTGTGTGGAAAGTTTTAACTGAAGACCTTGGCATGTGGAAGGTGTGTGCCAAAATGGCACCAAAGGAATTTACTGATGAACAAAAGCAAAGGAAGGTTGAACTGTGCACAGACCTGTTGGAGAGGCAAGACGATGTTTTGGGCCAAATAATCACAGGTGATGAAACCTGGATCTTCACGTATGACCCTGAAACAAAACGACAAAGTGCTCAGTGGAAGTCACCTGATTCTCCACAACCAAAAAAAAGTCTTGTCAAAATAAAAAATCGGTATGGAGAACCATACATGACTTCCATGTTGTAAGATTTATGTTTAAAATAATTTACTTGAATTCAGTTCAGTAATTTAAAAAAAAATATCGCGCACCCTCAAACTAATTTCACGATTTATAGATATTTTTGTTATTATGGGGCAGTCATTAAATATAATGTTATTTTCAGATACTTTATCCATAAAAATTAGGTAGGCTTACTTTATTCTTATAAAGAAACCGAACTACGCAGATAATCATCCCTCCTCCGAAGCACTCCGATGTCACTCATGGACCCTGAGCATCTTGCAGAGGGTTCATTCCCTAAAAATGAAAAGTCTATGAACCGTTCCTCTGTAAACACGTGCAGTTACACTGCCCAGCGATCCACAGGAAGCAAATTGCTATCCACGCTGGACACTTTTTCGGCTTCCACGCGTTGTGTTGGTGTGGGTTTCGGCACTTTCCATTTAAAAAGCATGCAAATGTTAGAAAATAAACATGAGTGAGGCCAGAAATAACGCGAATTGTGTGTGTGTGTGTGTGTGTGTGTGTGTGTGTGTGTGTTGCCTGCCTTTTTATTGCGGTAATCATAATAATAAAATGGAAATGTAAACATTACATAATTGAGATATGCTTGCCTGCCACGAACGATATATTTTCTCTCATACAGGATTTAAATTAAAATGAAAAATATCGGTATGGAGAACCATACATGACTTCCATGTTCTAAGATTTATATTTTAAATCATTTTTGAAATGAAATATTTCCATAGAAATTACTTCTTTCTACTTACTGCTTCAGCCTTAACCACATTACTGTGGTCACTAACGTATACCACCTCACGTTATCGCACTCGATTTTCACTGATGATGGAAGTCGATGGCACTGCCGAAACGTCTGGTTTTGCAGAAAACTATGGTCTACGACCAAACAGGACAGAAAGGAATTTTAACAACAAACTACTTCTTTGTTGCCGATAATGTAGTACATATATAAATAAAATGTTGCAGGTAAACTACCCCTTTCCCTTAACCAATCTTCAACAAAATCAACAGACCTTGAGTACTCTATAATTCAAAAATGTATGCAAAAACGTAGTTGATTCTGTTTGAATTTACGGCAGTTATCGTTCGTCATATAAAAAATTACCCTTGTAAAAACATAAAATGTTGCAGGTAAACTACCCCTTTCCCTTAACCGATCTTCACCAACACCAATAGGTCTTGAGAACTCTACAATACAGGGCTGTATGCAACAAATTATTTGATTCTGTTTGAATTTGCGGCTGGTATCGTTTGCCATAGAAACAAATTACCCTTGATAAAAAAACGTTGCAGGTAAACTACCCCTTTCCCTTAACCGATCTTCAACAAAATCAACAGACTTTGAGTTCTGTATAATTCAAAAAGGTATGCAAAAGAGTAGTTGATTCTGTTTGAATTTACGACAGTTATCGTTCGTCATAGAAAAAATTACCCTTCTTAAAACATAAAATGTTGCAGGTAAACTACCCTATTCCCTTAACCGATCTTCACCAAAACCAACAGGTCTTGAGAACTCTACAATTCAGGGCTGTATGCAAAACATTATTTGACTCTGTTTGAATTTGTGGCTGTTATCGTTTGCCATAGAAAAAATTACCCTTGGTAAAAAAACGTTGCAGGTAAACTACCCCTCTCCCTTAACCGATCTTCACCAAAAACAATAGGTCTTGAGTACTCTACAAATCAGGGCTGTATGCAAAAAATTATTTGATTCTGTTTGAATTTGTGGCTGTTATCGTTTGCCATAGAAAAAAAAATCTACAGACACACACACACACTTTTCAAAAAATCGGTATGGAGAACCATACATAACTTCCATGTTCTAAGATTTATATTTAAAATCATTTTCGAAATGAAATATTACCATATAAACTTCTTCTTTCTACTTACTGCTTCAGCCTTAACAACAGTACTGTGGTCACTAACGTATACCACCTCACGTTATCGCACTTGATTTTCACTGATGATGGAAGTCGATGGCATTGCTGAAACGTCTGGTTTTGTAGAAAACATTGGACAATGGCCAAACATCCCGGGAAGGAATTTTAACAAAAACTACTTCTTTGTTGCCGATAACGTTGTACACATATATATAAAAAATATGCATAAAATTAATGGCCTGTATAAGTTAATGTTTGATCTCCATTAAGTAGTGCTCAAGTTTCCAAAGTTTTAATATTATGATGTCCGTAATTAAAACATCAGAACAGGTTTAGTGTGTATGAGGGTACACCGTGGACAAAAATTTTCAACATTTCCTATTGAGCGTTGCTTCGAGTAAAGTTGCGAATCTACAGTGTACGTTTCACAGAACAAACACGCGGAAAAGAAGGAGCGCTCCGAAGTCACTCATGGACCCTCGGCATCTTGCAGAGGGTTCATTCCCTAAAGACGAAAATTCTGTCTATGAATCGTTCCTCTGTAAACACGTGCAGTTACACAGCCCAGCGATCCACAGGAAGCAAATCGCTATCCACGCTGGACAATTTTTCAGCTTGCATGCGTTATGTTGGTGTGGGTTTCGGCACTTTCCATTTAGAAAGTGTGCAAATGTAAGAAAATAAACATGAGTGAGGCCAGAAATAACGCGAATTATGTGTGTGTGTATGTATGTGTGTGTTCCCTGCCTTTTTATTGCAGTAATCATAATAATAAAATGGAAACGTAAACATTACATAATTAAGATATGCTTGCCTGCCATGGACAATATATTTTCTCTCGTACATGATTTACATTAAAATGAAAAAATTATAATTTTATTGCCTGGCAACAAAATTATTTTATTTTTAACAATTACCATTGTTTGGAAAAGTTTAAATGAATTTTCAAGTACTTTACTGTTGTTAAAACGTAAAATGTTGCAGGTAAACTACCCTATTTCCTTAACCGATCTTCACCAAAACCAAAAGGTCTTGAGAACTTTACAATTCAGGGCTGTATGCAAAACATTATTTGATTCTGTTTGAATGTGCGGCTGTTATTGTTTGCAAAAAAAAAATATCGGTATGGAGAACCATACATGACTTCCATATTCTAAGATTTATATTTAAAATCATTTTCAGCCAAACAGCCAGGCTGTGTCTTACCTGCCTTTTTATTGCTGTATTAAATGAAAAATATTATATTACATTAAAATGAAAAAATTATAATTTTATTGCCTGGCAACAAAATTATTTTATTTTTAACAATTACCATTGTTTCAAAAAGTTTAAATAAATTTTCAAGTACTTTACTCTTGTTAAAACGTAAAAGGTTGCAGGTAAACTACCCCTTCCCCTTAACCGATCTTCACCAAAATCGAAAGTCATTGAGACATCTACAATTCAGGGACGTATGCAAAAAATTATTTGATTCTGTTTGAATTTGCGGCTGTTATCGTTTGCCATAGAAAATACGCTTGATAAAAAAACGTTGCAGGTAAACTACCCCTTCCCCTTAACCGATCTTCACCAAAAACAACAGGTCTTGAGTACTCTACAAATCAGGGCTGTATGCAAAACATTATTTGATTCTGTTTGAATTTGCGGCTGTTATCGTTTGCCATAGAAAATACCCTTGTTAAAAAAATGTTGCAGGTAAACTACCCCTTTCCCTCAACCGATCTTCACCAAAAACAATAGGTCTTGAGAACTCTGAAATTTAGGGCTGTATGCAAATAATCTTTTGATTCTGTTTGAATTTGCGGCTGTTATCGTTTGCCATAGGAAATACCCTTGTTAAAACATAAAACGTTACAGGTAAACTACGCCTTTCCCTTAACCGATCTTCACCAAAAACAATAGGTCTTGAGTACTCTACAAATCAGGGCTGTATGCAAAACATTATTTGATTCTGTTTGAATTTGCGGCTGTTATCGTTTGCCATAGAAAATACCCTTGTTAAAAAAAGTTGCAGGTAAACTACCCCTTTCCCTCAACCGAACTTCACCAAAAACAATAGGTCTTGAGAACTCTACAATTTAGGGCTGTATGCAAATAATCTTTTGATTCTGTTTGAATTTGCGGCTGTTATCGTTTGCCATAGGAAATACCCTTGTTAAAACATAAAACGTTACAGGTAAACTACCCCTTTCCCTTAACCGATCTTCACCAAAATCAACAGATCTTGAGAACTCTACAATTCAGGGCTGTATGCGAAACATTATTTGATTCTGTTTGAATTTGCGGCTGTTATCGTTTGCCAAACAAACAAAATTACGCTTGCTAAAAAAAAAACCGTTGCAGGTAAACTACCCCTTTCCCTCAACCGATCTTCACCAAAAACAATAGGTCGCGAGTACTCTGCAAATCAGGGCTGCATGCAAAAAATTATTTGATTCTGTTTGAATTTGCGGCAGTTATCGTTTGCCATAGAAAAAAAATCTACAGACAGACACACAGACAGACAGACACACACACAGACACTTTTCGGAAAACGACTTTTTTTCATGTTTTGAGTGTAGTAGAATCAGAATCTGCAATAATCTCGAACACGATTTTTTTTGCCATCACCATACTTCCATTCCTTAAGGAATATGGAAGTAAAATATCGGTATGGAGAACCATACATGACTTCCATATTCTAAGATTTATATTTAAAATCATTTTCAGCCAAACAGCCAGGCTGTGTCTTACCTGCCTTTTTATTGCTGTATTAAATGAAAAATATTATATTACATTAAAATGAAAAAATTATAATTTTATTGCCTGGTAACAAAATTATTTTATTTTTAACAATTACCATTGTTTCAAAAAGTTTAAATAAATTTTCAAGTACTTTACTCTTGTTAAAACGTAAAAGGTTGCAGGTAAACTACCCCTTCCCCTTAACCGATCTTCACCAAAATCGAACGTCATTGAGACCTCTACAATTCAGGGACGTATGCAAAAAATTGTTTGATTCTGTTTGAATTTGCGGCTGTTATCGTTTTCCATAGAAAATACGCTTGATAAAAAAACGTTGCAGGTAAACTACCCCTTCCCCTTAACCGATCTTCACCAAAAACAATAGGTCTTGAGTACTCTACAAATCAGGACTGTATGCAAAACATTATTTGATTCTGTTTGAATTTGCGGCTGTTATCGTTTGCCATAGAAAATACCCTTGTTAAAAAAACGTTGCAGGTAAACTACCCCTTTCCCTCAACCGATCTTCACCAAAAACAATAGGTCTTGAGAACTCTACAATTCAGGGCTGTATGCGAAACATTATTTGATTCTGTTTGAATTTGCGGCTGTTATCGTTTGCCAAACAAACAAAATTACGCTTGCTAAAAAAAAAACCGTTGCAGGTAAACTACCCCTTTCCCTCAACCGATCTTCACCAAAAACAATAGGTCGCGAGTACTCTGCAAATCAGGGCTGCATGCAAAAAATTATTTGATTCTGTTTGAATTTGCGGCAGTTATCGTTTGCCATAGAAAAAAAATCTACAGACAGACACACAGACAGACAGACACACACACAGACACTTTTCGGAAAACGACTTTTTTTCATGTTTTGAGTGTAGTAGAATCAGAATCTGCAATAATCTCGAACACGATTTTTTTTGCCATCACCATACTTCCATTCCTTAAGGAATATGGAAGTAAAATATCGGTATGGAGAACCATACATGACTTCCATATTCTAAGATTTATATTTAAAATCATTTTCAGCCAAACAGCCAGGCTGTGTCTTACCTGCCTTTTTATTGCTGTATTAAATGAAAAATATTATATTACATTAAAATGAAAAAATTATAATTTTATTGCCTGGTAACAAAATTATTTTATTTTTAACAATTACCATTGTTTCAAAAAGTTTAAATAAATTTTCAAGTACTTTACTCTTGTTAAAACGTAAAAGGTTGCAGGTAAACTACCCCTTCCCCTTAACCGATCTTCACCAAAATCGAACGTCATTGAGACCTCTACAATTCAGGGACGTATGCAAAAAATTGTTTGATTCTGTTTGAATTTGCGGCTGTTATCGTTTTCCATAGAAAATACGCTTGATAAAAAAACGTTGCAGGTAAACTACCCCTTCCCCTTAACCGATCTTCACCAAAAACAATAGGTCTTGAGTACTCTACAAATCAGGACTGTATGCAAAACATTATTTGATTCTGTTTGAATTTGCGGCTGTTATCGTTTGCCATAGAAAATACCCTTGTTAAAAAAACGTTGCAGGTAAACTACCCCTTTCCCTCAACCGATCTTCACCAAAAACAATAGGTCTTGAGAACTCTACAATTTAGGGCTGTATGCAAATAATCTTTTGATTCTGTTTGAATTTGCGGCTGTTATCGTTTGCCATAGGAAATACCCTTGTTAAAACATAAAACGTTACAGGTAAACTACCCCTTTCCCTTAACCGATCTTCACCAAAAACAATAGGTCTTGAGTACTCTACAAATCAGGGCTGTATGCAAAACATTATTTGATTCTGTTTGAATTTGCGGCTGTTATCGTTTGCCATAGAAAATACCCTTGTTAAAAAAAGTTGCAGGTAAACTACCCCTTTCCCTCAACCGAACTTCACCAAAAACAATAGGTCTTGAGAACTCTACAATTTAGGGCTGTATGCAAATAATCTTTTGATTCTGTTTGAATTTGCGGCTGTTATCGTTTGCCATAGGAAATACCCTTGTTAAAACATAAAACGTTACAGGTAAACTACCCCTTTCCCTTAACCGATCTTCACCAAAATCAACAGATCTTGAGAACTCCACAATTCAGGGCTGTATGCGAAACATTATTTGATTCTGTTTGAATTTGCGGCTGTTATCGTTTGCCAAACAAACAAAATTACCCTTGCTAAAAAAAAAACCGTTGCAGGTAAACTACCCCTTTCCCTCAACCGAACTTCACCAAAAACAATAGGTCTTGAGAACTCTACAATTTAGGGCTGTATGCAAATAATCTTTTGATTCTGTTTGAATTTGCGGCTGTTATCGTTTGCCATAGGAAATACCCTTGTTAAAACATAAAACGTTACAGGTAAACTACCCCTTTCCCTTAACCGATCTTCACCAAAATCAACAGATCTTGAGAACTCCACAATTCAGGGCTGTATGCGAAACATTATTTGATTCTGTTTGAATTTGCGGCAGTTATCGTTTGCCATAGAAAAAAAATCTACAGATAGACAGACAGACACAGACACTTTTCGGAAAACGACTTTTTTTCATGTTTTGAGTGTAGTAGAATCAGAATCTGCAATAATCTCGAACACGATTTTTTTGCCATCACCATACTTCCATTCCTTAAGGAATATGGAAGTAAAATTACCCTTGATAAAAAAACGCTGCAGGTAAACTACCCCTTTCCCTTAACCGATCTTCTCCGAAAACAATAGGTCTTGAGTACTCTACAATTCAGGGGTGTATGAAAACAATTATTTGATTCTGTTTGAATTTGCGGCTGTTATCGTTTGCCATAGAAAATACCCTTGTTAAAACATAAAACGTAGCAGGTAAACTACCCCTTTCCCTTAACCGATCTTCACCAAAAACAATAGGTCTTGAGTACTCTACAAATCAGGGCTGTATGCTAAAACTTATTTGATTCTGTTTGAATTTGCGGCTGTTATCGTTTGCCAATAAAAATACCCTTTTTAAAACATAAAACGTTGCAGGTAAACTACCCCTTTCACTTAACCGATCTTCACCAAAAACAACAGGTCTTGAGAACTCTACAATTCAGGGCTGTATGCAAAAGAGTAGTAGATTCTGTTTAAATTTGTGGCTGTTATCGTTTGATATAGAAAAAAATTACCCTTGATTTAAAAAAAAGTTTCAGGTAAACTACCCCTTTCCCTTAACTAGAAAAAATATCGGTATGGAGAACCATACATGACTTCCATATTCTAAGATTTATATTTAAAATCATTTTCAGCCAAACAGCCAGGCTGTGTCTTACCTGCCTTTTTATTGCTGTATTAAATGAAAAATATTATATTACATTAAAATGCAAAAATTATAATTTTATTGCCTGGCAACAAAATTATTTTATTTTTAACAATTACCATTGTTTCAAAAAGTTTAAATAAATTTTCAAGTACTTTACTCTTGTTAAAACGTAAAAGGTTGCAGGTAAACTACCCCTTCCCCTTAACCGATCTTCACCAAAATCGAAAGTCATTGAGACCTCTACAATTCAGGGACGTATGCAAAAAATTATTTGATTCTGTTTGAATTTGCGGCTGTTATCGTTTGCCATAGAAAATACGCTTGATAAAAAAACGTTGCAGGTAAACTACCCCTTCCCCTTAACCGATCTTCACCAAAAACAATAGGTCTTGAGTACTCTACAAATCAGGGCTGTATGCAAAACATTATTTGATTCTGTTTGAATTTGCGGCTGTTATCGTTTGCCATAGAAAATAAAACGTAAAAGGTTGCAGGTAAACTACCCCTTCCCCTTAACCGATCTTCACCAAAAACAATAGGTCTTGAGTACTCTACAAATCAGGACTGTATGCAAAACATTATTTGATTCTGTTTGAATTTGCGGCTGTTATCGTTTGCCATATAAAATACCCTTGTTAAAAAAACGTTGCAGGTAAACTACCCCTTCCCCTCAACCGATCTTCACCAAAAACAATAGGTCGCGAGTACTCTACAAATCAGGGCTGTATGCAAAAAATTATTTGATTCTGTTTGAATTTGCGGCAGTTGTCGTTTGCCATAGAAAATACGCATGATAAAAAACGTTGCTGGTAAACTACCCCTTCCCCTCAACCGATCTTCACCAAAAACAATAGGTCTTGAGTACTCTACAAATCAGGGCTGTATGCAGAAAATTATTTGATTCTGTTTGAATTTGCGGCTGTTATCGTTTGCCATAGAAAATACCCTTGTTAAAAAAACGTTGTAGGTAAACTACCCCTTTCCCTTAACCGATCTTCACCAAAAACAAAAGGTATTGAGAACTCTACAATTTAGGGCTGTATGCAAATAATCTTTTCATTCTGTTTGAATTTGCGGCTGTTATCGTTTGCCATAGGAAATACCCTTGTTAAAACATAAAACGTTACAGGTAAACTACCCCTTTCCCTTAACCGATCTTCACCAAAAACAATAGGTCTTGAGAACTCTACAATTCAGGGCTGTATGCGAAACATTATTTGATTCTGTTTGAATTTGCGGCTGTTATCGTTTGCCAAACAAACAAAATTTCCCTTGCTAAAAAAAAACCGTTGCAGGTAAACTACCCCTTTCCCTCAACCGATCTTCACCAAAAACAATAGGTCGCGAGAACTCTGCAAAACCGGGCTGTATGCAAAAAATTATTTGATTCTGTTTGAATTTGCGGCAGTTATCGTTTGCCATAGAAAAAAAATCTACAGACAGACAGACACACAGACAGACAGACACACAGACAGACAGACAGACACACAGACACTTTTCGGAAAACGACTTTTTTTCATGTTTTGAGTGTAGTAGAATAAGAATCTGCAATAATCTCGAACACGATTTTTTTTGCCATCACCATACTTCCATTCCTTAAGGAATATGGAAGTAAAATTACCCTTGATTAAAAAAAGTTTCAGGTAAACTACCCCTTTCCCTTAACCGATCTTGACCAAAAACAATAGGTCTTGAGTACTCTACAAATCAGGGCTGCATGCAAAAAATTATTTGATTCTGTTTGCATTTGCGGCTGTTATCGTTTGCCATAGAAAAACAATCTACAGACAGACACACACACAGACGCTTTTTGAAAAATGACTTTTTTTCATGTTTTGAGTGTAGTACAATCAAAATCTGCAATAATCTCGAACACGATTTTTTTTGCCATCACCATACTTCCATTTCCTTAAGGAACATGGAAGTAAATATCAGTATGGAGAACCATACATGACTTCCATGTTCTAAGATTTATATTTAAAATCATATTCAAAATGAAATATTTCCATAGAAACTACTTCTTTCTACTTATTGCTTCAGCATTAACCACAGTACTGTGGTCACTAACGTATACCACCTCACGTTTTCGCGTATACCACCTCACGTTTTCGCACTCGATTTTCACTGATGATGGCAGTCGATGGCACTGCCGAAAAGTCTGGTTTTTCAGAAAACATTGGACTACAGCTAAACAGCCCGGGAAGGAATTTTAACAAAGAACTACTTCTTTGTTGCCGATAACGTAGTACACATATACAAAATTCTCCCCTCTCCCTTCAACTATAATTTTCATTTATAGAAAATTACCCCCACCTCGTTCACCTAACCTCTTCATTTATAGATATTTCATCTACGTTTCTACAGTGGATTATTATGAGCTTCTTATCAGGATACTTTATTTATCAAAATTAAGTACTTTACTCTTGTTAAAACATAAAATGTTGCAGGTAACGTACCCTTATCTCTTAACCGATCTTCACCAAAATCAATAGACCTTCAGTCCTCTACAATGCAGGGATGCATGCAAAAAAATATTTGATTCTGTTTGAATGTGCGGCAGTTATCGTTCGTCATGGAAACATTTCTCTTGTTACAACATAAAATGTTGCAGGTAAACTACCCCTTTCCCTTAACCGATCTTCACTAAAATCAGTAGGCCTTGAGTTATCTACAATTCAGGAAATTATGCAAAAAATTATTTGATTCTCTTTGAATTTACGGCAGTTATCTTTCGTCAAAAAAATTACCCTTCTTAAAACAAAAAATGTTGCTGGTAAACTACCCCTTTCCCTTAACCGATCTTCAACAAAATCAACAAACCTTGAATTCTCTTTAAATCAAAAAGGTATGCAAAAACGTAGTTGATTCTGTTTGAATTTACAGCAGTTATCGTTCGTCATATAAAAAATTACCCTTGTTAAAACATAAAGTGTTGCTGGTAAACTACCCCTTTTCCTTAACCGATCTTCAACAAAACCAACAAGTCTTGAGAACTCTACTATTCCCGGGGGTATGCAAAACAATATTTGATTCTGTTTTAATTTGCGGCTATCGTTTACCATAGAAAACAAGACACCAAGTAGTGGTTAAAATGTAACCAATATAAACAATGTATTATAAGATTAAAGCAGAATAAAAATTATGGCCTAGGTGTGCCAATAACTAAATATGTCATTCAAACAAATACACAAAAAAGGGTATTAATTAAGTCAAACAATGATAACCAGAAGTTGAAGGGAGACTTTAAGAATAAGTGTGAAATGTAACTAACTCTTAAAATACTTCCTTTCAATGAATAATATGATCTAAATCTTAACCATAATGCTATCTGTACAGCAGGGTTTATACTCAATTTTAGAGTTGTTGTAACACATAACCGATTTATAATCTAACTAAAGGTCAGAAAGAGACTAAATAGAGTAGTTACATCTATTAACCATATGTTCTTAATCTAAAACAATAAATCTCGGCTGAAAATGTTCAACATTTTTAGGTTACCATGTTACGAAAAAGTAACATCTTTAACCTATGCTTATATTTTTTAATTTACAATTTAACAATAATAGTGATTATTTGAATAATGGGTAATGTCTTGGTGATGGTGTAATTATTGACAAATGTGTAATTATTTCAAAGTGCTTTGCTGGATATTATACTAACATAAGTAATTATTTTACATACGTAAAATAAGTAATTGAACTATACTTGCCTTAAATTCACTGAATTGCAAATTATTATACACCTTGCAATTTTATGACACTATTAACCCTGGAATAAACTTTTAATTAACGAATAATTTGATCGGCAGATTCTAACAACCTTATCCATTCAGAACTTTGAAAAAAGTCAGTTATTTTAACGGTAACAGATTTTCGGCGTACCTCATGTTTGGAAATGTGAGGGTAACATTATTCAAATATAGATGCGTGATTGGCTGAAATATGGACAACTGAATACGTTTCACAAAGTCGATTAGTCGATACAATATTTTGATAAACTTATGTCTTATAAGTAATTACTGATTGAATGATTGTTATTTACATTAACTAGGATATGTATAAAGTTCTTTTATAACAATGCTTAACATAATAAACATCTTAAATTGACAAAAATACAATGTTTAGTTGTAGGCTTCAGTTGGCCTATTACATTTTTACCAGTACTTATCATAAAACGTTGCAGGTAAACTACACCTTTCTCTTACCCGATCTTCACCAAAATCAATAGGCCTAAAGTCCTCTACAATTCAGGGATGCATGCAAAACATTATTTGATTCTGCTTGAATGTGCGGCAGTTATCGTTCGTCATAAAAATCGATTAGTCGATACAATATTTTGATCAACTTATGGCTTATAACTAATTACTGATTGAATGATTGTTATTTACATTAACTAGGTTACGTATAAAGTTCTTTTATAACAATGCTTAACATAATAAACATCTTAAATCGACAAAAATACAATGTTTAGTTGTAGGCTTCAGTTGGCCTATTACATTTACCAGTACTTATCATAAAACGTTGCAGGTAAACTACACCTTTCTCTTACCCGATCTTCACCAAAATCAATAGGCCTAAAGTCCTCTACAATTCAGGGATGCATGCAAAACATTATTTGATTCTGCTTGAATGTGCGGCAGTTATCGTTCGTCATAAAAATAAAAGTAAAATTACCCTTGTTAAAACATAAAATGTCGCCGGTAAACGACCTCTTTCCCTTAACCGATCTTCACCAAAAACAATAGGTTTTGAAAACTCTACAATTCAGGGCTGTATGAAAAAATTATTTGTTTCTATTTGAATTTGCGGCTGTTATCGTTTGCCATAGAAAATACCCTTGGTAAAACAAAAAAACGTTGCAGATAAACTACCCCTTCCCCTTAACCCATCTTCACCAAAATCAACAGGCCTTCAGTCTTTCACAATTGATGAACGTATGCAAAACAATATTTGATTCTGTTTGAATGTGCGGCAGTTATAGTTCGTCATAGAAAAAATTACCATTGTTAAACATAAAATGTTGCAGGTAAACTACCCCTTTCCCTTAACCGATCTTCACCTAAATCAACGACATTGAGTTTTCTATAGCTCAGGAAAGTATGCAAAACATTATTTGATTCTGTTTAAATTTCCGGCTCTTATCGTTTGCCATATAAAATACCCTTTTAAAACATAAAACGTATCAGGTAAACTACCCCTTTCCCTTAACCGATCTTCACCAAAATCAATAGGTCTTGAGAACTCCACAATATAGGGCTGTATGCAAATAATCATTTGATTCTGTTTGAATTTGCGGTTGTTATAGTTTGCCATAGAAAATACCCTTGTTAAAACATAAAACGTTGCAGGTAAACTACCCCTTTCCCTTAACCGATCTTCACCAAAACCAATAGGTCTTAAGAACTCTACAATTCAGGGCTGTATGCAAAAAAGTAGTTGATTCTGTTTGAATTTGCGGCTGTTATCGTTTGCCATAGAAAATACCCTTGTTAAAACATAAAACGTTTCAGGTAAACTACCCCTTTCCCTTAACCGATCTTCACCAAAATCATTAGGTCTTGAGTACTCTACAAATCAGGGCTACATGCAAAACAGTATTTGATTCTGTTTGAATTTGCGACTCGTATCGTTTGCCATAAAAAATACCCTTTAAAAACATAACACGTAGCAGGTAAACTACCCCTTTCCCTTAACCGATCTTCACCAAAATCAATAGGTCTTGAGAACTCTACAATTCAGGGTTGTATGCAAATAATCATTTGATTCTGTTTGAATTTGCGACTCTTATCGTTTGCCATAGGAAATACCCATTTAAAACATAAAACGTAGCAGGTAAACTACCCCTTTCCCTTATCCGGTCTTCACCAAAATCAATAGGTCTTGAGAACTCTACAATTTAGGGCTGTATGCAAATAATAATTTGATTGTGTTTGAATTTGCGGCTGCTATCGTTTGCCATATAAAATACCCTTGTTAAAACATAAAACGTTGCAGGTAAACTACCCCTTTCCCGTAACCGATCTTTACCAAAATCAACAGATCGTGAGAACTCTACAATTCAGGGCTGTATGCGAAACATTATTTGATTCTGTTTGAATTTGCGGCTGTTATCGTTTGCCAAACAAACAAAATTACCCTTGATAAAAAAAAAACCGTTGCAGGTAAAGTACCCCTTTCCCTCAACCGTTCGTCACCAAAAAATTATTTGAATCTGTTTGAATTTGCGGCTGTTATCGTTTGCCATAGAAAAAAATCTACAGACACACACACAGACACTTTTCGAAAAATGACTTTTTTTCATGTTTTTAGTGTAGTACAATCAGAATCTCCAATAATCTCGAACACGATTTTTTTTGCCATCACCATTTCCATTTCCTTAAGGAACATGGAAGTAAAATATAGAATTTTGTTAAAGTGAAATGAAATGTTTCCATAGAAACTACTTCTTTGTTGTCAGTAACGTATTACACATATAAAACTTACAAAATTTACTTCCTCCATCATCAACTACCATTTTAATTTATAAAAGAAATTACCCCCTCGCCCCATGAACAACCCTTTTCATTTATAGATATTTCATCTACCTTTCTACAGTGGATTATTATGACCTTCTTTTTAGGATACTTTATTTATCAAAATTAAGCACTTTACTCTTGTGAAAACGTAAAACGTTGCAGGTAAACTACCCCTTTCCCTTAACCGATCTTCACCAAAATCAATAAGCCTTGAGTCCTCTACAATTCAGGGCTGTAAGCAAAACATTATTTGATTCTGTTTTAATTTGCGGTTATTATCGTTTGCCATAGAAAAAATTCTACATGCAGACAGTCAGACACACAGACACTTTTCTAAAAATGACTTTTTTTCATGTTTTGATGGTAGTACAATCAGAATCTGCCGTTATCTTGAACACGATTTTTTTCGCCATGACCATACTTCCATTTCCTTATGGAACATGGAAGTAAAATCAAAACATTGTTGATAACCTTTTTTGATATCTGAGTTCTCTATGAATTTGTACCACCAGGACATACAGTTAACCAAGTGTACTATTTGGCAAAAGGTTCCATGAAAAAGTGAGACATAAATGACCAGAACTTTTCGCCAACAACTCATGGCTCGTGCATCACAACAATGCACCTGCAGACATGGCACTGTCTGTATGGGAGGTTTTGGCCAGGAAACAAATAACTTTGGTAGATCACCCTCCATACTCACCTGACCTTGCCGCCAGTGACTTCTTTCTTTACCTGAAGAAAGACATTTTGAGGACATTGAGGCTAATATGATGGCAGCTCTGAAGGCCATTCCAAAAAAAAAAAGTTCCAAAATTGTTTCAAAGGATGGAGAAGGTACTAGCATCAGTGTATAGCTTCCAAAGGGGGGCAGTACTGTGAAGGTGACCACAGTGGTATTCAGTAATACGTTATGTAGCAAATTTTCTAGGATGAGTTCACGAACTTAGTTGTAAGACCTCGTAAATTTACTGATACTTGTTATCTCAAATTTACTAAATTATTCTGCTTTTAATTATTTATTAACATTATTTATTTGTTTCACTTTTATTATAATTTGGAAACAATTCACAGTGCTCGTGTCCATTATAAAAATAATTTTTTTTAAATCAGCAACATACATTTTAAAACAGTCTATATGTACTGCTGATTGCAAAGACAAGAAGTGAACATTGGAGTCAGTTGTAGTAGTTTTTAGCAGATAACTGTTTTTGAAACAGCTTGATTCTATTCTTCCTACTGCACTTCAACTTCCCGCTGGCTTCCTACAGTATATTGTCAACATAAAGCATGTGCAAAGTCAACCTTGTCATTTCGCTAACCAGTGCTGGTAAAACTACAGCAGGAACACTGGCATGGCCCAGCTATGAGACCTTGTGGAATCTGGTTTTTATGACATTACACCTGTGAGCAATGCCTTTAAAATATTATTGTCAACTACCTGAATTTTTTATACAACTTATTCAAATCTACTAGGAGCTGCCGATAAGCCACCACTGCCTGTAGGATAACATTTAATACCAGTTGGAAGTTGTAACCAACTATACTATAAATTTATTAAAATCATTACGATATCAATATTATCTGTTACCTTCTTTGATTAGTAACAGATTGATTCTGATATATTGTTTTCCTTATTTACTCCTATTTGCAAAGTGCCAGTTTTTTATTGGCCGTACTAGTTTTATCAAGTTCATTCATGTCAAATTTTTCATTGGTATGTTTGAATAAATTGTATAACTTACTAGAATAATTCTTATATTCCTGTTTTCATTTTCAATGCAGCACATTTAATAAATGTTGTATAGTATTTATATGGTATCATATAATTTTATACAGTTCAGTTATTGAACTACTTTCTTTGATTTATTTTTGATTGGACACAAGATTTTTGTTATACATTGATTTTTAATTGATTAATTTAAAAATTAGTAAATATTAATAATTTATAGTTTTTTATTAATAACAATTATCAACTAATTACAAAATTTAATAACAGAATGCTAATTTTTGTATTAATTGTATTAATTTATTAATTTTATTAGTTTATAAATTATTAGTTTGACTAATTTTATTTAATAAATTACAGTATTTAATTTAAGCAGTATTTACTCTAGTAATTTGAATATTTTCACAGTATTCTAATTTACAAATCTTATGTAAGTTATTGTAAATAATGAGACAAATCATATTTAAGTCACATAAGTTTACACGTGTGTTCAAATAAATCCCAAAATTACTAAAACTGTTAACCAAATACAAAACTTCTCTTGCATTATTTCATCAGGTAAAGTAGAAACTGGCGATTGGGATCCATTTTATAATAAATTATAACAATTTTCACTATCATGATACATTGAACAAACAGATGTTGAAATCATCTAGTGTAAAAGTATTTCTGATTTTATTATTGTTTGACAAACCTTACTTGATATTTCCAGTTTTTTTTTAGTTATATCATGGCTTCTTTGTTAGATTCATTGTCTACAGTTTTTTTTACCAGCACTTCCTCCTATAATCTTGCTATAAACTTCTGCGTTAACACCAACATTTAAATGTACATACATTTCCATACATTCTGACTGATGATTATGACTATAGTTGTAACACAGGATAGCATTTGATAAAACCCAGAACAAGCAATTCACATGGTTTGTTGATTAAACTTTTTAACAAACTCTAAGATTATGTAAATTATTATTTAAAATAAATAACCCTGAGTCATTAAAAAACTTGTCATTTACACTGTTAATAAGAATATATAAATTCTCTGTAATAATTATTAAATTGCTGAAATTGTTATAAAAATCATCAGTTTAAACTTCATTGTGTGCAAATACGAGGGACGTCCAGAAAGTAAGAATACAACACTTGTTAAAAATCGAAAAATGAGTATATTTTAATGAAATTTACAGGGTATGTGCCAAAATATGTTATCATTTCTCCACATAATCGCCGTTGAGGTCAATGCACTTTTGAAGCTTGGGCACCAGCTTTTGTATACCCTCGTCATATACCTTCCGCTCCACCTCCTTAAGCCACTTTTTCACAGTCTCCATGACCTCCTTATCGTCTGAAAATCGCTGTCCACCCAAGAACTCCATCAATTTGGTGAAAAGATGGTAATCCGAGTGCCAGATCCGGAGAGTGAAAAGAGGGTGCCAGGTCCGGGGAGTAGGGTGGGTGAGTCACAATGTCCCATCCAATTGACACGAGCAGGTCCTGAGTGAGCCGGGCGGTATGGGGTCTGGCGTTGTCATGAAGGAGTGACACACCACGAGTCAGCATTCCCCTCCTTTTGTCTTTGATATTTTGTTTCAACTTCTTTAGGGTCTCACAATATGCAGCAGCATTGATGGTGGTCCCTTTGGGCATGAAATCGACCAACAAGATCCCGTTCCGGTCCCAAAAGACGGATGCCATGATTTTCCTCTGTGAACACGAACTTTGAATTTTTTGTATGTTGGCGAATGGGTATGGCGCCACTGCAGAGACTGTCTTTTTGACTCAGGAGTATAGTGACACCCACGTTTCGTCCCCAGTCACAATTGAGTCGAGAAAGGATTCACCCTCAGTTTGAAAATCTCACACCTGCGGTACGTGGAGCAAACGGGGGACGAACTGGTTGACGTGTTAAGCTGCTGCGACAACATTTCGTAATGGACTGAGGCGCTCGATGTCTCATTTTGACCGTTAAGAACCGTCTACACGTCACGGGTGCCAACTTTAAAAAAAAATTTCCCTATGTCCTACACAGCCCTTGTATTCTTACTTTCTGGACGTCCCTCGTAATCAACACTGTTTATAGAAGTAAAGATCAAATGCACAATAAAAAAGAAATTACACCAGGTCTAGATTGTTTAAGACCTGTTGGGATACCCAGATAGCTTGATATCTCAGGAGATTTGACAGGATAGTCATTACAATATTTCTATATATTTCCATACTTCTTGTAACTGTATAAACACAAACCTACTACTTACCCTGACTCTTTTAAACTTACCTTATTATAAAAAACCACCAGAAGATTCCAAACTCGTTCAAAGGTCGCCACGATGTTTTCAGGTTATACATCGAACCCTAATACTCTTTCCCTAAAGTAATTTTGATAATTTACTTTCCCTTAATCCAACAACTTACCAGGTTTGTTTTAGGCAAGCTTTTCCGCACGGAACAGGTTATGGTAAATCAGGGGCGTATATAAGGGGGGGCCCAGGGGGCCCGGGCCCTCCCCGAAATAATGAATATAAAGAAAAAATAAGTAACGTAATCTGAATTATTTTAATGAATCATGCGCGAAGGCATCGCCGCGGCAGACAGTGATAATTCCCCGTATAGGTGAGGGGAGTGGGGTGGTAGTAGTGTGAAGTTCGTGCCAGTTCGGGTTGATTCGGTCCGACTCGGGCTCCCGCCCGGCCATCTGCGCGTGCGGACAACTGAACAGTTCAGTGGCAGCCATTGTTTGTTGTTTACGTTTGTTCGACATCTGTTTTACTGAAGTATGGTGGTGTTTTAAGTGTTAATGTTTATGTACTTTATCAGTATATTGAAGTTGGCCGTAAGTGAACCACAATTGTAATGAAGAGGCAAGCTTCTATTCAAAACTTTTTCGCCAAAAAACCAAGTGTCAATAAGCCTGTTGGTGACAGTCCTGAAGTCGGTAGTGTTACGAAAGGACAAAGTGCAAATAGGCCTGACGGTGACAATGCTGAAGTCGGCTGCATTGGTAGAATTGCTTCTTGTGATGTCGCTACTTCGAGCTCAATTAATGTAGTTCCGGTTATGGAGGATAGTAGGCCTAAACAAGTAAGGAAAAATATCTATGATATTGGAAACTATTGTCAAAACAATTCCGTTCAGTCTTTCACAAACGAAAAACAAATTTTTTTATTAGAAAATGTTTGGAAACCTCAGCCTGGATACAAATTTCCCTCCATTACTAGTTCAAACCACACTAGATCTTTTCAAATGAAGTGGCTAGAAGAATTTACGTGGTTAGCTTATTCAAAGGAAAAATCTGGATCTTTTTGCAAGTACTGCGTGTTACTTTCCCATACCGAAAATGTAGGGAAAGGAGACCACCAAGTAGCAGGGGCGTTGGTTACTCAGGCTTTTACCAATTTAAAAAAAGCCAGGGAAATGTTTAGCAAACATGAAAACTTATCCTATCATAAGAAATATGTTTTGATCGCTGAAAACACAAAAGCTGTAGTTAAGAAAAAGGCTGAAAGTGTTATCAATCAAGTAAATGCCCAAAGAAGACTGGATATTGAGAATAATAGAAAACGGCTAATCCCTATAATACAAACAATAAGATTTTGCGGGAGGCAGCAAATAGCTCTAAGGGGTCATCGTGACTCGGACGAATAAGCCCTGAAGAACCGGACCAAAATGATAGGAATTTTCGATCGTTGTTGAGATACCGAGCCAACAGTGGAGATAATATTCTTAAAGACCAATTAACGACCAGTGGTGGGAAGACGATGTACACAAGTTCTTTCATTCAAAACGAACTTATTAACATATTCGGTCACTTAATACAATCAAAAATTGTAGAAAATGTCAGAAAGTCTGTTTTTTATTCCGTTTTAGCAGATGAAACCACTGACATCAGCCAAATCGAACAGTTTTCTCTCTGTGTACGTTACGTGGAGTACCAAACTTTCAAAATCAGAGAAGACTTTCTGACATTCGTCCCCGTTTATGACGTCACTGGAGCAGGTTTGGCTAACACAATATTGGAGACCTTGTCAACATTAGGGCTTGATCTAAACAAAATGAGAGGTCAAGGGTACGATGGCGCTGCCACGATGAGTGGGCAATTCAGAGGATTAAATAAATAATTACCTTATTTTATCCACTAAGTGATCTTCTTTTTCTTTTTAATTACTACATGTTTCAGGGCTTATATCCCCATCTTCAGGTAAAAGCAAATCTACCCTATTATTAGGGTTTCGTTAAAAATTCACAACGACACAAACACATAACACACTTAAACAAATTAACATTGAACATTAAATCTGTATCGGAACACGCTACAAACGAACCAGTGCACTGGCCGAAGTCCGACTTTCAACTCAGAGAAAAGCTACCATTGGCCCTGTATACACATTGTTCTTCACACACTCTAAATTTGTGTTTGTCAGATGCGAGCAGAATACCTTCTATAAGAAACTGTATGGGTGTCATAAAAGAAGTCTGTGGATTCTTTTGTATGTCAGCCAAAAGAACAGAAATATTGAAATCAATGATTTCTGAATGTTGTCCAGAACAAAAGAAAAAGAAACTTATTTCACTGTGCGAAACCCGATGGGTAGAAAGGCACGACTCAGTAATTTTATTTAAAGACATTTTGGAACCTATCTTTCTCTCCCTTTGCAAAATAGAAGAAGAGGAATTAAGTGACTCAGCTTCTAAGGCTCACACTCTAAGTAGTGCTATTAGTCAATTTGCATTTCTTATTAATCTTTTTGTTTTGAGCCGGATGCTATCAACCACGCATAACTTATCTGAGCAGCTTCAAAACAAAAATATAGATCTTCCACAGGCTTTGACTAACGTTACGAGTGTCTTACACCTTCTGTCGAAGGAGAGGGCAAATGCTGATGACTCATTTAAAGCCTTGTATAATCAAGTAAAGTCATTCGCTGCCAAACTTGACATTAAGGAAGAGATTCCAAGAATTTGCCGCCTTCAAACAGCACGTAGCAACGTCCCTTACCCCACAGAAGAAGAATACTATCGACGAGCTGTTTATGTGCCATACCTGGACGATTTTTGTAACTCACTGAAAGAACGCTTTGAATCTCACAAGGAAACAGTTGCATCCTTACAAAACATCCTTCCACAATTGTGTATCATAACAGATTTCGGTTCATTGGAGGCTGCTTTTGGTTTCTACGAAGAAGATTTGTCACATAAAGAGATTGTGCAAAGTGAGTTTATGTTGTGGTAAGAAAAGTGGAGTCAGGAAAATCCTTCAAATCTTCCAAAAACGGTTACAAGTTCTCTAGAAAAATGTGACAAGACTTTCTTCCCCAACATTTATACCCTTCTGAAATTACTCGCAGTTCTTCCTGTTTCTGTCGCAACCGTAGAGAGAACTTTCTCCAGCCTGAGAAGACTGAAGACTTACCTAAGGAACAGCACATCTGAAAGTAGGCTTAACGGGCTTGCTTTACTTTCTATCCACAGAGACATTATAGTTAGTGACGATGAAGTTCTTGATAAGTTTGCAAGTGTACCAAGAAACCTGGATTTTGTTTCGTAACCATTGGTCTATATAAAAAGTGGAGTTCCTTTTTATGTATTCTTTTTATTGTCAGTTGGATAAACGATTAATAAAACAAATTTTGTTGCATTGTCAAACAGTCACTTTATTAAACCTTCTTTTAAGGTCTCTCCAAAACAATACTCAAAACAGTCTTTTGAATGATAGTTGATAAAACACACATATGCATGTATACACAAAAAGAAAAAAATAGGGGTCTTGGCAATTTATACATACATGACAGAACAAAACAATATTTATAGCTAGAACCCCTCCAAACACGATAATCACAATCGCGTATTTCACTCTTTTAGTTCGGATAAGTGTTTACAGATGAGACATTGTTAAAATCTTGACCAGTGTTTGAAATATAGTAACAGATCTTTTCATCATTTGGTTTGTTTAAAAATAGATATATTTTTTATGATTTAGTGTCAACAATAAAGAAGCGTGATCTCGGTAAAGTAAAAGGGGCATTCAGCGCAAATTACCCTCTGAATATGAGCAGCAAAACTGATATAAAGTATCATGGGGTGTCTACTTAAAATTACTTAACCTAACCTTACATTAATCTTGGCCCCCCCCCCAAAAATATATTCTATATTCGCCACTGTGGTAAATTGGCATAATAACTAATCTTAACACATGTTTATTTCACTAAAATCTCATTTATTTTAACTCAATATTACTTCTTTCTGTTTTTCCTACTTTATATACTATACTATAACAGCTTATAAAATATACAAATTTCCCATACCAAATTTTATCGACACACCAGTACTTTCTTTTTGGTGTTTTTATGCACACACTCTCTCTCTCTCTCTCTCTCTCTCTCTCTCTCTCTCTCTCTCTCTCTCTCTCTCTCTCTCTCTCACACACACACACACACACACACACACACACACACACACACACACACAGTTTTACATCTTTTTTTATAGAGCTCTTTATAATTGTTTCATTTAATAGGAATTTAACCTTTACTTCGATTTATGCCGGTTAAATTTGTTTGTTCACTATACTCATTACACGAGGTACCAGGTATTTACGCATTGCGTCGGTCCAGCCTTCTTCACTAAATTACAAAAATGCACATTTTAATTTTTTTTCCACAATCATTGTTATCATTTCACTGTTCTATGATAGTTTAATTACACTCTTTGGTAGGCCTTTTATAACATTTTTGGCCTACCAAAAACTCATCCGAGACTACTACGGTATTACGTCTGTTCGGGCTGAAGGTTTCTTGTTGACTGGGCTGAGCTGAGATAACTTGGTGACGCTATCCGCTCTTTGTGTTCTTTCGCCATGTGGTACCAAATGGATGTCTACCTCGTACCTCCTTCTCTCATTGGCTTATCGAACGTTCGAGATTTCTCGAGAAGCAGGAAAGTCATTTTACATTGCCAACACGTGGTGAATTTATTACGCATTAATGCCATGTGCAGTTTCTGAGACTGGCTTTTCCTTTGTTCTTGCTTTACACACACCCAAACAGTAGATTTTATAACAGATTGATAGTTATTGAAAATTATGAATACAAAATGATTCAGGCCATTTTGCCCCGTTACATTCTATTGATTATTTTCAAGGGCAACAGTGCTTGTGCTTCTGTAAGGTGTATTTGTAGGTATGAAATTACTGTTTTGTGAATAGTTTTCCACATTTTGTGAAGTTTTATCATTATCTTTTAATTTTTATCTGTAGTCTCAAGGTTAGGATAACATTATACTGGATCTTATACAGGATGTAACATAAAAGGTGTCCTCACAGTACATAGTCAGATTCTAAGCATCAATATAAGAAAAACAGTTCCTATACAAATAGGTCCGGAAATGTCTTATTTTCTGTCATCAGAAAATACCATTTTGCGGTTTTTAGAAACTTTGTATCTCAAGAAATGATTGAGATATCTTAATGACATTTGGTACACATGTTTTTAATAAAAAAACATGGGTATTTTGTGATCTTAATTTTTAAAACATAAAACAACTACAGCCTTTTTAATTTTTGAATCACTAATAGCTCTCTAAATCTTAATTTTATCAAATTACAGTATAATAAGTAAAATATTAAGAATTTTGTTGTGAACACAATGCCATTTTGTTTGTTCAAATCTCATAATAAGTAACTGAGTTATGGAAGGAAACAGTCTACCCATAATTGTGACTACTTAATTCAGTTTATGCTGGATTTTGTTTCCTCTGGAATAGCAAAAAATTTAAAGTTATGCAGAATGATTTCCTAAACAAAACTTGCCGAATGAGAAAATGCTTGTTAGGCTGCATAACTGGTTAAGAGAAACTGTATATTTTGTTCCCTGAATCGTTGATTGAGGTAGATCTTCTATAAAAAGGAAGAAAGAGTTTTGAACAGAATTGGTGAAAATCTTGAAGTACGTGCAAGGAGACTTGCTATGGTTGAATCTGTAGATCACACGATTGTATTCAGGATTTTACAAAGCCACCTATTAAAACCATACCGTTTATTTACAGAGTGCAAGCCCTTGAACATGTTGACTAAGAATAGAGACAAGCATTTTGTTTAATTTTCTTCACAAAATTGCAATTGAACCACGGTTATTTGGTCTGATAACTGTCATGTTCACTGATAAAGCAGGTTTTAATTGACACGGAAGTGCTATATCTATAATAATCATTATTAGGCAGATGAAAATCCTTATCACACATTCCAGTGTAGATTCTAGAAATTGTATTCTGTCAGTGTCTGTCTGGGCAGCTTTTCAATGATGACTTTTTGGTGAAGACTTAATGGCCAGAATTCTCTTGAATTTCTTCAGAACATTTTACTGAATTATATTGAGGACGTTGCACTAGCCACAGGAAATCAAATGGGTTTTATACATAATAGTTCTCAAGCACACTTTAGTCACATTATATGCTACTTTTCAAATGAATGTTATGGTGAAAGGTGGACTGCTAGATCACCTGATCTAAATCAAGTAGATTTGTATCTGTGAAGCCACCTAAAAACACAGCATATTTATCTATAGTTCAAAATATTGATGATTTACAGCAAAGAATTATTGAAGGTTGCCAGCAAGTCTGAAATATGCCTGGGTTTTCAAGCAAATGATCCTTGCATTGTGACTACAGACCTGTGTTGTAAACAATGGAGGGCGCTTTTAACATTTATTATAAATTCTTATATGGTGAAACCTTTTTCTTTTATTTCAGTGTTGACTATCAGGATTAGATGCTATTTACGTTTAAGCACTTTCTGTTTGATCCAGTATGGTTTCTGTTTGTGTTTTCCACAATGACTTTGTTATTTGTGATTGGATTTAAATAAACAAGGTGTCATTGTATTCACAGTATACTGTTCAACAATTTACCTGATAAACCATACAAAGTTATTAGTAAAAAAAAAATTTTTTTGAAATCTTGATCCAGCATTTAGAAATTTTAGAACACAAAGTAACTGCACTTTTTTATTTATTAAAGAACATTAAGATAAACACGTGTACAATATTTTATAAAGATGTCTCAAACCCTTCTAGAGATATACATTTTTCCTTAAAAAGTGCAAAATGGTGACCAGGTGGAAAACAAGACATTTCCGTACCTATGTTTATAGAAACTATTTTTCGTATATTGATGCATAGATTCCAAATATGTATAGTAAGGACACCTTTCAAGTTACATTGTGTATAATTCTTCAGTAATGATTCAGCAGTTTTTTTAGTATTTTCTCTTCTTAACTCAACTACTCATGTAATATTGTATTTTTATTTTATCTATTAATTTTTTATTACTTAAAGACTTTATTTAATTGTGTTGTAATACCACTGTGTGGGGGGGGGTAGTGAGAGAGAGTCGCTCTGTGTCTGTGATGATATCTTAATTATTTAGACATACCTGTTTAAAAGAATATTTACTTAACATGTAAATTTCAGCATGTGGAATTGTGCCTTCTCCATTTGACTGCTATTTAGTGACACGAAGTGTGAAAACTTTACAGCTTCGTATGGATCAACATATGAAGAATGGCCTTGCTGTTGCCAGATTTCTCGAATCTCATCCAGCAGTGTCTAAAGTTTTACATCCAGGTAAAACATTACTGTGTGTGTGTGTGTGTGTGTGTGTGTGTGCGCGCGCGCGTGCTTCACCTCCTATGACTAATTCAAAGATTGATTACACCTTCCTCATGCTAGATATTTGTAATGCTTAACACTGTTCCTCCCATAAATAACTACAAATTAAACACTAACCATAATGACTAAATAGACTTGAGGTATTTGACAGGGTGGAAACAGTTACTAGTCATCAGTATCACTTATTGGATTGCCATTAGTGTTTTAGGGTAGGTTTTTAAGGCGGTCTGAGTTGACAAAACTGTATAGTATAACAATCCAGCACATTAACAGTTTCATAGATCAAAGTAAAGTTCACCAATTTCAGAGTTCTTAGCCCAGCACAGCTTATGTGTTATCCTTCAAGAGGAATCCTTTCTAGATGGTACAAAACGTAGCCGAGTAGACATTGCAGTGTCTGATGGACTTCAGCACTCTATCAACTATTCGCAATACACATGTCATTTCCAACATCATCTGGACCTGGTAATCCATATCTTAGCTGCTGAGGTAAATGTCCAGTTATTGTTTGATTGATTCAATTAACAGCTAGCGCCTGAGGCACTCAAGTACTCATATTTGAGTAACCAGATTCATGTTAAGATAGAATTCATTCTGTTGTTCCCTCTCTGCCAGGTTTGAACTGTTTAAAGGAACATACATCGACTGGTTGTTGAACTGAAGTCCAGGAAAGGTGTCTTTCACCATCCAGTGCCCTTTTCCCATATGTTTCTTATCAGAGGAAACTTCAGGGTTGATCTTTTTTTAACACCTGTATTATTGCATCTACTTCAGTGAAAAGAATTGGTCAGTGTGATTGAGATTCTTAAATCAGGAAAGGATTCTTCTTATCCAAAAGATATTTTATTATGTGGTAATAATATATTTCAATAAAAATTTATTCTCTAAAAACGTACTTTTTATACAGTATTATTTTTCAGTATTATTCTATGTTAGAAAAATTGAATTTTTGTATTAGTTAGTTTTATTTCATATTATGTTTACTCTTTTATTCAATTGAGTATTGATAATTTTTCTTTGTGTATAAGTCAGCTGTATGTCTTGTCTACACCAGTGTGCTTACAGTATGCTGTTTTTGCATTTTATCTGGTTTGTATTGCACGTAAATATATGCTCCATGCTTACAATAACTAAATACAAATATATGCAGTGAATTTATAAATTTATATTCAAGAGTTTGTGAAAACATACTGTCAGTTTTTATTAATAGCCATTTTTTCTATATAAATGAAATATAAATCACTCGAAATTATGTTTTGTGGACATAATTTATGAAGCTGTGACATTATTTATTGTAGTTAATCTGTCTGAGGAACTGTGTAAGCAGTCAAAGTTTTTTTTTTTTTAATAAAATATTAATAAAATAAAAATTGTAATTCGCTAAATGTCCTCTTATTGAATTTTATTTGAATTGTAGGACTTCCATCACATCCTCAACATGATGTAGCTAGACGCATGTGGTCAGGTTGCAGTGGGATGTGTTCATTTTATCTTCGCGGAGGACTTGAAGAAAGCCAGATTTTTCTTCAGTCACTTAAAATATTCACACTGGCAGAAAGTCTTGGAGGATTTGAAAGCTTAGCTGAATTGCCGTATGTAGCACATCTGCTCTATTATTTATTATTAATCTTCATTCTGTCTTTATCATTCACATACACACAGATGAAATAAATGGATGATGTATGCCGTGTAGCTAACAAAACATTCAGTTCGGCCTTATGGATATAAAACTGAGGCTACAATTCCTCTCATTGATTAAATAAAAAACATTAAATAATTATTTCATTCCTGTGTGTGTGTGCGTGCACAAGCACATCCATGCTTGTAAATAGTAATTATCATTTAACTAATGCATTAAGTTACCATTCTTCCCAGGCACCATACCATCTTCCCTTGTAATAATAAGAATATAGTGTGCAAATGTTGACACTGAAGCGTGAGAGTGTGAAACCAATTTTTTCTACATAATATTAAGGACTGCACTAACCTTATACCTACTAAGTTTTGTTACCATAATTGTGTGCTTCATATTTAAATAAGTAGTATGTATAGCATGTATATAAAATTTGTTGGCTAAACATAGTATATAGTAGAGTGCAAATTAATCTGAACACAGATGTTTTTCCATAAAAAGCTACTTTATTCACAAACAAATCACACAAGTACATTTAGAAAAATAACTAGTAGCTGATATGCCCTCCTTGGTTCTTAATGATGTCAGAGACACGTTTCGGCATCGATTCGACAAGTGTTGCAGATTTTTTTTTGTTTCTTCATCTTGAAACCATACCTTTATGACAGCTTCAATCAGTGCATTTTTTGTGGTACAGTTCATTTTTTCCACTCTCCGCTTTGCGATAGCCCACAAGTTTTCTATTGGATTCTAATCCAGGGAATTGCCAGACAAATTTAATACAGAAATTTTGTGTTGTTGAAAAAAAGCTTTTACTTTTTTGGCAGTATGGCATGGTGCTAAATCTTGCTGGAACACTCCGTTGCTTTCTGGGAACAGGTCCTGAAGTTGTGTGATGACTCTTGTTTGCAGAATGTTGATGTATTCATCACTTCTTAGTGTACCATTCACTGGAACCAATGATCCAGGGCCTTTAGAAGTAAAGTTATCCCAAAACATTTTTTTTTTTCGGGGTGCTTAACAGATTGCTGGAGGTGCGCTGGTGACGTTTTTTCATTAGCTGCTTTTCTAACGTAAGGCACTTTTTGTCCCTGAACAAAAAAATGTGTCTCATCGGAAAACATTACATTTTTCCAGTCTTCTATTGTCCAGTTTGCATGTGATTTGGCCCACTCTAGCCTTTTTTTGCACATTGCGGTGGTTAAAAGCTGTTTTTTAATTGGTCGGCGAGCTTTTCGTCCAGCTCCAAGCAGTCTGCGTCGAACTGTTGTCACATGAACATTTGTTCCACTAGCTGCTAACTATCGGTTCAAATCCACAGCAGACGGTGTAGGGTTATTTTTACTTTTTCTCACCAACATCCGATCTTGTGATGAAGTAGTTTTCTTTTTTCGGCCACAACTTTCCTTTCTTCGTGGTGAAACTGAACCAGTTTCTTTGATATGCTTTACAAGAGCATTCACAGTTCATAGGCATACACCACACTCAATAGCTATTTGATGCAGTGTCATATTGGTGTGCTCAGAAAGAGCAACAATCTTGGAGCGTTTTCTCGGAGTTATATCCATTACTACAAATACACTACACAAAATATAGAAACTTTAAAATTCTAATTTCAGAAGAAGCAATAACAAAACTTACTCAAAGTATTTTATTCACAACACAATAAACTCAAAACTCCAAGAACATAACCTCAAACTACTAAGCAACATGAAGACAACTAAGAGAATGAGTTTTGGTTAAACAGTGTTACCACCGTGAACAAATAAACTGAAATTTCCCTGCGTTAAACAGATATGTCCCTGTGTTTGGATTAGTTTGCACGCTACTGTAGGTGAAAGATATACAATTTAGTAATGGTTTTAATTTTGAAATTGGAATGAAAAAATTTACTTTATACATTGTAAGCTGTAAACACACACACACACACACACAGAGGGTAAAATATGTTGTAGTAGTGGATCTCTAAGATAACAATAACTGTAAAGAGGTCAGTTTTATTTCAGATTATCTGGGAACAAATTAAACCACATTAATCTGAAAGCTGTATGAAAAAGCAGCTGCTGTTATTGGATGTTTTAAAATATTGTTTCTAAATTTAAGAATCTGTAAACAGAACTTATTAAATTAAGGAAGTTAATGTAGTTGTTATATAGTAGAGATCAAGTAAGTTAAGATAATGTTTTAAGCATTACTTTTTTACTAACATTATATGTTTTGACCTCAATACAAGTAAATGCAGTTGAAATTTAAGTGATATTTTTTCTGCATGATTTTAAGTCCAACATATAGCTTCACAGTGTATAATGGAGAATATTTAATAATAATAATTTTATTTTAACTGGAAGTGTTCAGTAATTTCTTTATCATGTTCAAGTCACTTGTATGCACATGTAAGTAATACTCTTGTAACACAAAAAACATAAAAGTGAAGATCTTACTTGATCTTCATAAAAGTGAAACATGATAATATAATCTTAAGTAGTGAGCCTGAAGAACAAAACATGAGTGAGTATTATTGTTTTTACTTTATTATGTGATTGAATGTACTCTGAAAAAGAATAAATTGTTTTTAGACATCATTAATGTATTAAAGTTTTAACAATAATATTTTGACTCTTTCAGCTCAGTAATGACTCATGCGTCAGTGCCAGAAGAGCAACGAAAAAGGCTTGGCATCTCTGATAACTTAATCCGTCTTTCTGTAGGACTGGAATCTGTGCAGGATCTTATCAACGATCTGGACCAGGCTTTGAAAATCGCAGTTAAAGTCAATTGAGTTAAAGTTATTACTAGTTCAGAGGTTATTTAAATATCGATTTGGGAAGAGGTGAGTTAAATATTCCAACTTTTGTTTAGCCATATTTGATTAGTTGTAAACATATTTGCTTATAAGCATCTTACAGACACTAAATGAAAGTGAGTAATAAAATGTTTTGTGTTAATTTATAATATTTTGCAGCAGATAGTATGTTCATGAATACCAAATATTAGGCAGGTATACAATTTTGATTGTAATTGTTTTCAATTATGGAATGCTTCAAAGTAATGCATTTCTTCACCTTGTAGTCTTCAAAATACAAGTACCATAATAAAGTATTTTTTGGAGATAAATCACAGTTCAATTGTGGTTTAGGCAAGAGGCAAAAGCTAGAATTACTGAGCATATATTTTATGAAAAACAAATATTACATACATTTATTATAATACTAATAATAATAATAATTATAATTTATTAGAATACTACAGTATTATTAAAGTGGAAAAAACTTTTAAAAAGTTAAAGTAGGAATTAGAGAGAAATTCAAAAGAAAAAGTAATTTATCACATATAATGAAGAAATGTTTTGTCTCGTATTCTGCGGTTTTAGTTGAGGGTCATAACTCGCATAAGTAAGTAATTAATAAGTTGTTAAAAATCTGGTTGTCTAAGTGATCCAATAAACAAAGGAAATACACTTTTTTTTGGTATTTTCCTAATAGAATGCACTTTATGCCATGCATAAATATTATAAATATTACATCTCATATGCTTAGGTGTATTGGTGATCCTGATTTTCTATTATGTTGCAGCAGAACTTTTCAGTGTTACTGATTCATTCTTGTAATTAATGCTGCATTGTCATAAATATTATTATTTATGATTTAATAGAAGTCAAATATCTTTACAATAGGCTCAGAAGTTTTATCAAATATATGTTTAATGTTGCAGTTAGGACAGAACACGAACTTTGCAAGTAAACTTTGCAAATACAAACGTATTACTCAATGCTTGAGTGACAGTTATTCTTAGATAAGTCAGTAATGAATATTTTACCTTTGATTATGAAATATGTTTAGTAATTTTATGGGTTTGAATTGTAAACTTATAATTTCTTTCCAACTGCTGCAAATTAGTGAATAGGTCTAAACTAATGAACGTTTAAACTAATAAACTAAACTAATGAAAGTTTCACGATTTTACATTCTAGAAGCACCCCCACCGTATCAGTATTCCCCACTGTGTATAAGCAATGCATGCATTTCATGGATTCAGCTTTTAATATTATGACACAAATGTCCCCCCCCCCCCACAAAAACATAGTATAACAACAATCCAACATATTAACAAATTAACCCTTTTGGGTCTGGGTGGCTAATTCTTGACTCCTTCCCCTATGGTGGGCCATTTTCTCTTAAATGTGTGTATATTTGGTGTACTGTATCATGCACATCCTTACCTGTATTAAACTGTTTTATCATATCTTCTTAATTGTCATTTTTTGTCTTTTAAATGGTTTATGTTGCTTTTCTATAAGTTTTGTGTTTTTGAATTATGCTTGTTTTGTTTGTATGGAAACAGTTTTTGTTAAAATAAATTAATGATTTTTTTTTATTTTACACATTTACCTATCACGTAAAATAAAAAGAAACCACAACTAAACCAATATTAGAATAAAAATTTAACTGAAGAAGAAATAGTTTACCTATTGATGAAACATAAAAAGATATGAAATGAGAGTGACAACCACCTGGGTAGACAGGTGTGAAAAATGAATGAAGAGCTTGATATTACCATCATGGAAAACACACGTAATACCCAAAGGTTGCTTAACTGTAGACTATATAAGTCTATTGTATATAAAAATATTTAAAAAAAGAAACACCTGAATCACTACAAATGAAATCTGGGTATGAATTAGTATTGTCCTCACTCTCGCTACTATTTTCTGCAAGTTCCCTAATTTGTTCTTCACTCAGATATTCTATATTAAAATTTTGTATACTACAAGATATGTTAAACAAAACACTCGATTAAATAAAGCAATCAGATAACAAAAAATGCACGTTTGTTAAGTTGACAACCAAATTCAATGTAAATAACCATCACAAACGTAAGCCACGCGACTGATACAAACACCAACTGTGATGTTATAATTTTGCTCTAATAAAATCCATTATACTGCATAAGTCTGCCATCTATTAGAGAGAATAAGTTAGTGAAATTTTCTATTGTTTTTCGCATCATAAATATAGGATATCAAAATTGGAAACAATGAGAAACGCCATGTCATAATATTAGTGTTCCCTAAAATGCCAAAAATTGTTGTGTCATAATGTTATGATGCCCGCATGCAAAGGATTAACTCTCTTCAATTGTATCGTGCCACTTCTAAATCAATAGGAATATAATTCTGGTCTCCTGTAAAACTAGATATTACAAGATTTTGGTATTTTCCTTTGTATATTTGAATACTTTAAAAGTAATTCAGCAATTTCTGAAGTATTTAATACTTACAAATGTAACATTTTATACTTATATTCAGATATATGTTTTACTTACTTTGTTTCTGTTGATACTGTTGTTATCAAGTATGAAGTGTTTGTCTAGACAGACACAGATACACAACAGATAATGTGTATAAGCAGTAAAATCATTAAATCTGATTTTTTGTTACAAGGTGTACATATTGTGTGGACTTCTGGGAACATGCACAAAAGAAGATTTTTATATGTCGCAGGACGACATACAATAAAGAAGAATTGTGTAATTCATGGCACCCATACTTGTGATAGAAAGAGTTAATGCTGTGATCAGAAACTTGTTTGTCTGTGTTAATTTTTTTTATCGCTTTTAGGCATATTTTACAAGTATTTTTTATTAAGAAAAATATGGAACACAGTTCCAGTCTATTGTATTATGTTTTTATTATATATTTAATGTATAATATTTTAAATTCTGTGTTTATGCGTAGTATTTTTTCATATTATGGTATATAAAGGCAGGGTTACAATTGAAAAGAAAACGGGGATATTATTGTAGGAATTATAGTGACTTGTGCAATAAATTGAATAGTATTATTGAGTGCATGGAATTATTGAGAGAGTGTTTAGTTATCAGGCATTAGTAATGACTCTGTAGTGAGTGTTATATTTGGTGCAAGCAATATACATTTATTTAATTACTTCACTTCAGCTATAAATTGCTGTATTTCTCATCATTATTTATAATAAATAGGGTGTAATCCTGAATTTAATCATATAAGGTGTGTACCAAAGTTACATCATCACTTGTACATGAAGTAATGTGGCCATGTGGCAGTTTGTTTTTTTACAAAAGTCATGTTATTATCACAGCAATAATTGTTATATACTGCTGCATCCTCAAAAGTCATTGGGTACCTTCCCCAGGCTGAAGGGATGAAGCAATACAAGCTTAGTGACTTATTTTAAAAACATTATCTGAAGCTGAAACAAATCAATTATGAACTCTAAAATACAGTTATGTTCTCTCCTTATTCTTTGAATGGATTCTCTACATGAAGCTTTTCTCATCAAGAAACTTAATTATAGAAAATCATTACACTCTCTGTTTGTTCGGGGGGGGGGGGACTGACTCCAGTATAATATCATTGAGATGAAGCGGCATGATTATCTGTTTGAGAAATCCAAAGCATAATTACAGTATGCAGTTCATTCATAAAATTTTATATATCTGAGCATGTACATATATAGTACAACAGTGAAGTGAGCAATGATGGCTGGTACTGTTATTGCCCTTTTTGTAGATATTATGAATATTTTATTACATATGTACATTGTTACATATGTGTGTGTTAAGTATACGTATGTGTTAATTTAATAGTTATTAAGAATTATGTATGTTTCAAGAGTATGCACTGATGTTTTCATAAATTATAAGTATTTTTTCCAAATGTGTAAGCCACTTTATTTGTTATTATGTGATTGTGTGTAGTTTTGTATCTTTGTCATGTACATTTCTTTTTTTGTTAGAAGAATAGTACTGTTTTCAATTTTGGAAATTGTTATTGATTTAATTGCCTAGCTACTCAATGCTCTTCTTACCTTCCTGCTGAATCTTGTTTCTTCTGAACACCAATCCTGAATCTTATTCATGTAATTTAAGTTTTGAATAAAAACAAATTAAAAATACCATTAAATACAAGTTTCACACATTATTCTATTATTATTTTCCTTAGTAATTTAATTGTATGCTGTGTTAAATAATCAAATAAAAACAAGTACAGCTACCGACGTATAGCTGTGCACCTGAATTCTGGCCGCTCTCACTGTACTAGTCAGCTCAAAAACATCGTTTTGCCTATATTAACCAGCCCCTTGCGACGATGTGTCATGTCACCTAAATTACATTTGTTTTCCTGTTGCCTACACAAATTGAATTTGTTTTATGTAATTGTGTTTATGTTCACAATAAATTGGGCTTCTCATTACACATTTTTATTCCCTTTTTTAAAAATGTTAAATGTGGGACTTTTTTGACAAATACTTTTTAAATGTCATAAAATTAAATAAAATACCTTGAACTTAACTGATTAACCAAAATATATTTATCTGTCAAATCTTTTTTTTGTATTTTCGCAGGAAAAAGAATGGAACATTCACCATCTGTGAATGCCTCACACAATTCTTTGTTATGTTAGGTTTATACAAATCTTTGGTTTGACTGATTTTTCTCAATTTTAAAACTAGTAATAACTAATAAATATAATTGTGATAATAATAATAAAATAACAATAATGAGTAAATTAAACACTTTTAAAACAACCATCAATGGAGTTTTATTATTTTTTGTCAAGCAAACAAGAAAAAAATACAGAAAGCTAAGTATGAGGAAGCAAAAAAGTATCTTGCAAAATTTAAAAATATTTCTT
The DNA here is from genome assembly GCA_034769895.1 of Magicicada septendecula. Lineage (NCBI taxonomy): Eukaryota > Metazoa > Arthropoda > Insecta > Hemiptera > Cicadidae > Magicicada > Magicicada septendecula. The sequence goes on along the minus strand of CM068367.1, from coordinate 714,008,425 downwards.
GTGTCCACTGTATAACATTACACTAATTCAGCAATTCTTTCCGTGTCATAGTCACTATCAGAGCTGTTGCTGTCCGTGTTCGAGCTGTCTGAAGAGCTGTTGTTATAAAGATTGATGATGAAGGATTCCACAAAATTGTCTATGTTTGGTTCATGTGATGCATAAAACTTTTCCTCACACAATTTTCTCACTTCTTTAGATTGAATGAAATGTTCTGTCTTGCAACAAATCCTTTCGCCTCAACCTAAATTAGTTCAATAGGGTTGAAGTTGGGATGATAGGGCAGGAGGCGTAACACTTCATGCCCTTCACTTCTCAAAATGTCGTTCAAAATATATTTTTTGAATTGCCCCTTATACAATTTAATGAGTTTGTAAAGCTGCAATTTCAGCATGGTTTCTGGACAAGGAATCGCCTTTCTAATCAACCACTGCTTCATCTCATTTTTCTTGCTATTTGATGTGTGTTTTTTCTACTTCACTGTTATGATAAGGGGCATTATAAATCACAAGCACTGATTGAGGTTCTAGTTTTGGAAGCAGCTTTTCATGTATCCACTTCATGTAGTTTTCCTTGTTCATATTTTTGTGGTAATCTTCTGAAAAAGACGACCCTTTCCACATAGTTAGTGCACCAGGAATGAAACCTTTTCCCCTACAGCATGTATAACAATCTTACGATCTCCTGTAGAAATTGGAGAATGAATGCCTTGGTTGGAATCGTCTGACCATACTTTTCCACTTACATGAGAAGAATGAATGTATGTTTCATCAATATAAACGATAGGTAGCCTTCATGTCTATATTTCTTGACAGCTAGGAGATAACTAACCTCTATTCTATATCAGATTGTTCAATAAGTAATTTTCTACTATTCCTAATTTTTTCCAATGAAACCACAGTTATTTCATGATTATACGCACACGTTTTCACTTCCAGTAAACTTAGTTCTTTTCTCAAAAGTTCTGATGTTGAGAATTGTTTTTCTTGTAAAATAAAAAATGCGTGCACTAATCCCCCCCCCCTGCTCCCTGACCCAAGCACTCAGCTATGCGCCGGTAGCTGTAGATGATAGTAGAAAATCCTTCAAACCCATATTGCTATGTATAAAAGTAAAGATGCAAGGTTGCTTAATGAAAAATAAAACAACTTACAGATGGGTGGAACATTTTGATCGTGTTCTCATTGGAGAAGGAGAACACATGGAACCACACTGATTTAGGGTGGAAAGATTTCTGGAACTGTAGAGGGTGTAGAAGAACCATCATTACTAGACAGCTAAACTTAAACAAAAAATGCAGAGAACATAACAAATAAAACATAGTGACATGCACTGTTCACATTAGCATGGAGAGGACTGTATGAGAATTATTGATAGTATACACAGGTGACCATAATGTAGACATGCGCAGTTTCATAACAGCTCATTGCTTGACTGGACTGATAACTGGAAACTGGCCATTATCATATCATAGACTTCTGCACTTCCATACTCCAAACACAGACAGATATATTCACCTTTTTCAAACAAAATCTTCATTTTTCTCATTGTCCCATCTAGGGAAGCTCCACTAGACAGTTTGAAATAAGCCCATGGTGACAGGACTTGCAATTAAACAAACGCTTGATTAACAGTAAACCTTTATTAAAATTTCCTGCTATCACTTATACAGTGTAAATACCCAGACATTGTATAGCATACTATTTAATTTCAAAATCAGCTCTTAATTTCTTTGTTTTACAATCTGCACATATACATACATGTATATAGCAGGTGTTCATCTTACTAATAATAATGATAATTTTAAACAAGAATTCATCAGGCACGTAACAGGCGGATGATACCTTAGCAGTTAAAGATAATTCAAAATATAAATGCATAATCACAGATCTGGTTGTATATTACTGTTCACTGATATAGCAAAATTAAATATAGATAAATATGGACTCAGTGTGAATGATCCTTAGCGGTTACAGTCTACAATAGATTACTCAAATACTAAATAATGGATCCTTCACAAGTTTAAGCAGGATATAAATTAAAGCAATGTCATAATGAATTACATGAAGATTTAAATGCAACCTTTAAGGGGGCTGAGATAGCTAAAAACTTCAAAAAAATCATTTTTAATATTTTGTATCAAGTAGTTTTTTCTGAGTTATTTGCTACAAAAATTATTGGAAAATGAGCTTTTTTAGGAAAGTTATGCGGTAAAAACCAAAGCAATGCATTTGACAATTTTTGGAAGTTTCAATAGATTGTTTGGAATATATTTTTTTCATGGCTTATTTTCGGTTTTTCTATTCCCTCATTTGTAAAATAATTTTGTTTAGCACAACAAAATATATCTGTGTGTACAGAAAAATATATTTTATACAAACAGCTGATTTCAATGTGTTATGCAGCAATCAGCTGTTACTGGTACCTATTGTTGCTTATGTTGAGTTCAAGTGTAGTTGTGAAGATTTGGATAGCGAAATATGGATAGAAAAGGTGCAAATAGAACAAAGAAGAGAAAGTTCCATGGTAATAGATTTACTAAAAAGAAAGACACTAATAATAAAAGTGCCTCAGGTAAGAAATTAAAACTAACCAAGGAAGATGTGTCACCTAACCTCAAAGACTCATTTAGACTCGGTCCTGGTGCAGTAAATAATAGGCCTACAGGCTATAGACTTATCGATTTAGATATGTTATCCCAAGGTTTGAACAGTGTAGCCTGTAAAGCGTGTGGAGGGAACATTTATCTGTCTGAAACTCGTGTTCGGGGATTAGGATCAAAGATTTTGATTAATTGTAAAAAATGTAATCCAAGTGATGATGCCTATTTTCATACAAGCAAAGTGATTGAAAATACCAGCTGCACTTATGTGGTGAACAGAAGAATGGTTTATGCTATGAGATCTATTGGGCAAGGCCTAAATGGAATCAAGAAATTCTGTGGAATAATGAATTTACCGGCACCTGTCGCTCTGCCTACCTATAACCTTATCAATGACCACATTTTAGAAGCAACTAGAAATGCTTCAAAAGAAAGTATGCAACAGGCTGCTCTTGAAGAAGTGCAGGAAACGGGTACAGATCCAAATACTGATATAACTGTATCTGGTGATGGTACATGGATGAAGAGGGGACATACGTCTCTTCATGGTGTGTGTGCTGTAATTGGTGCGAACACTGGGAAAATTATTGATACTGCGGTTCTATCATCTTTTTGCCATGGCTTAGCAGTTGGAGAGGTCCTAAAAAGGGTGATGGTTATTATGATAAGTGGAATGAAGAACATAAGAAAAGTGGAAATTGCAAAAGAAATCACTTTGGGTCAGCTGGAAGTATGGAAGTAGAAGGAATAAAGAAAATATTTCATAGATCGGAAAATCTGTATGGGGTACGTTACACTAACTATATAGGGGATGGTGATACATCAACTTTTCTCAATATATCTAAAAGCAAGCCTTATGGACCTGATTGTCCATAACAAAAGAAGAGTGTGTTGGGCATGTGCAAAAAAGATTGTCCACAAGGCTCCGGAAATTAAAATCAAAAAACAAAGGTGTAATTTTGAGTGATGGTAAACCTATAAGAGGCAAAAACCGATTAACAGATGCTGTTATTGATCAGCTGGCTGTGTATTATGGAAATGCTATAAGAGGAAATAGTAACGATTTGGCAAGTATGAGGATGGCTATATGGGCAGTATGGCACCACAAGGCTAGCTCAGATGAAAAACCCCTACATCATTTTTGTCCTAAAGAAATGGATTCTTGGTGCAAGTACCAAAAAGCACTAGCTAACAATACAGCTGAGACTTTTTCACAGAAAAACACAATACCTATACCAATAATGGAACTCATTAAGCCTGTATTCTCAGACCTGTCAACACCTGAACTATTAAGAAGATGTTTGAAAGGGAAAACTCAGAATGCAAACGAGTCTCAATAGCGTACTGTGGGCTTTGTGTCCTAAAAGGGGCTTTGCTGGGACAAAAGTGGTAGAAATTGCTGCAAATGAAGCTACTCTTCTGTATAATGAAGGCTGTCAGTCGAAAATTAGAGTCGTTAAATATTTAGATATTGTCCCTGGAGAGCACACAGAAGACGCTCTGAAGAAATTTGATGTGAGGAGGTTGTGCGATGCAGAAAAGCGGTTTCGCAGGGCAAGCCTAGAAGACAGAAGAGCTAGAAGGCTCAGACTTGAAAAAGAACAGATTATAATTGATAAGGAAGGAATAACTTATGCTGCTGGGGAGTTTTAAAGGTACTGACACTGTTACTTTTCTGTAAAATTGTGCAATAAAACTTTAACCTTGAATTTCCAAAAATTGTGTTTTTTTTAACATTTTACAAAATATCTTAAACACTATGTGGACTAAACCTACCAGAGTTTTGAGGCTTGTTTATAATACCTTTGTCTATAGTTTGAACTACAATAAGGTAATTGAGTGGAATATTTTTTTAAGTTAACATTTTTTGTGTAAAAAAATTAATTTTTTATAAATGTGTTACAAAAATTTTTTAAATCAAACATTTATTTTACTAGAACAATTTCCATAGTTCACACCATAGCCACAGAGGTACAAAAGAGCGAGACATATGTCTTTTATCAAAATATGGCAAAAGGTAAAAGAGAAATCATGTAAAAAGTAAAGAAATATATTCATTTTTTAAATTATTTATATTTTCAAAACTAACTTTCATACAGTACTGACTTTTTGTACAAAGCTTGGACAAGACATATTTAACTAACTGTCCAAATTGCATTTGATTAACTTTACAAATAAAGTCACCAGAAATTACTGAACATTTACTACCAAAAATGATTGCACGAGCTATATCAGCCCCCTTAAACAATTAATATTTACTGACAAGTTATAATTTTCCATCTTGCTCCACATTCTGAATTCATTTTCTAAAACGGTACAAAATTTGTAACGACTCTTCAGCATTGAGCTTCAGTTGGCTATCACGGTTAAATTAATTGAAAGGGTTAATAGCAGGTTTCAACAGATTATATCCTGTACTCTTATTAAATATCAATTTTAAAAATTATTCAATAGTTATGAAATAAAACACTATAGGTACTTCAGAAATTCTTGCTGCAAGGTCTTTACAAGTATTTAGAGTTTCATTTAAGTCAAAACATATGTGCACTGTTGCTCACTGAACTAGTAATGGAATGTTCCCACCTGTTTTAATGACTGACTTAACATGATGAAGAACTCTGGTTACTCTAGTTGAAATGTGTGTGTGTGTGTGTGTGTGTGTGTGTGTGTGTGTGTGTGTGTGTGTGTGTGTGTGTGTGTGTGTGTGTGTGTGTGTGTGTGTGTGTGTGTGATAAGCCAAAGTTATCAAATATGAAGTGGGAGACAGAGTACTTATAAAAAATAGAGAACTCCTGAGTACAGTTGAGGGTATTGCGAAAAAACTGCTACTGCTATTCACAGGCCCATATACTGTAACTAAGAACAACTTCAATAACACTTATGAATTGCAAGACCCTATAACCAAAAAGATAAAGGGCACTTACAACCAAGCTTCAATGAAACGATATATCGACAATTAAAATATAGGACTAAAAGTGAAAAAATAGCAATGAAAATTATTTTATTGTGAATATTATGTAAAGGATGAAAATATTTGTTATGAAGATGAAATGAAAAATGAAAATATACTTGTGAATATAACTCTTGACTATATCAAGATGAAAAATGAAATGTGGCCATGAAGATTATTGTTTATTAAAAAAGTGAAAAATGAAAGTATAATTATGAAAATAAATGTTGACTAAAGAAGAAAGGATGTAATATTGCTATGAAGATTATTATGTGTTTATATTAAATGAGAAGTAACTGTATAACTATGTAATGAACATTGAATATATTGTAATTTTATAATGTGAAAAAACATGCTCCCAAAGAATTTATGTAAAGGATTCAGAACATTGTATTTATAAATAATAGAGTACTAATAAAAAAGAAGTAATTTACGAGGCCGACACACAACAACTATGGCACAAACAATTTCCAAGAGCCACGTCAACAAGTAGAATTAACATCCTACCCGTACTATAAAAGAAGAGCACAATACGAGGCCGACACACAACAACTATGGCACAAACAATTTCCAAGAGCCACGTCAACAAGTAGAATTAACATCCTACCCGTACTAATAAAGGAGGAGCACAATACGAGAACGACACACAACAACTATGGCACAAACAATTTCCAAGAGCCACGTCAACAAGTAAAAATTAACATCCTACCCGTACTAATAAAGGAGGAGCACAATACGAGGCCGACACACAACAACTATGGCACAAACAATTTCCAAGAGCCACGTCAACAAGTAGAATTAACATCCTACCCGTACTAATAAAGGAGGAGCACAATACGAGGCCGACACACAACAACTATGGCACAAACAATTTCCAAGAGCCACGTCAACAAGTAGAATTAACATCCTACCCGTACTAATAAAGGAGAAGTAATTTACGAGGCCAACACACAACAACTATGGCACAAACAATTTCCAAGAGCCACGTCAACAAGTAAAAAATTAACATCATACCCGTACTACAAATGAAGAGAGGAGGAGCAAATAAGAAGTTGGAGGAGCAAAACTAAATGAATATCATAGATGTAGACAAGCAACCACACACAACCACATTGTTTTCTAATGTATTTTACTAGAGAAAAGCCAATACCACATGAACTAAATACCAACTAAAACCATGAGAAAGGAGAAAAAATAAATGTATTTATGAATTATATCTAGAGGAATAAACCCTGAAATGAAGAATATGACGAGATGACGTTTAATGCGATACAAAATGAAGAGATTAATCAATGATGAAGAAGAATGAAAAGTGATATACTAACGAAGATAATCATGAGAGTATACCAGTGATGAAATGTAAAACAAACTATCCCTATAATATGTGAAGAATTTAGTCGAGTTGAATCAAGAAAAAGAGAGTATAACAATGTATAAACCGCACATGCGTGAATTAATCCCAAGGATATTTATTATTTGTCGGAAGAACGACCACTATTATAATTTTTTGATTATTTGAGATGAATTGACTGATGAATAATGCCAGCAATCATTTATTATTATTGAAGGAGATGATTTGCCTCCATATTTATTGAAGTTAGTATGGCCAGTGGAGTTGAATAGCCAAAGTGAGCCGCTCTGAACTGCCCCAGCTAAGCTTATGTTAGGGAATTAGGGAACTAAATAAACAAGGGAGATGATTACATAGAGAAGAAATAATTATGATTCAAATAGAAGAAAGTGAAGGGATATATGTAAAAAACATGTGAATCGACATGGAAACGTACAACAATTGATGAATTCTTCAATGAAAAATAAAGACACTGATTCAGAATTAATCAATTCTTATAGGAAGGCATATGTAACGTTACCAAATATGGTAGTTACATAAAATAAGCTAGTATAACGTCAAGTAAGAGAAAAGCATGAAAGTATGTCTAGATAAATAAACCTATGTGTATAAAAGTGTGTATCTACAGATATATTAGTATAAAAATCCAACGCTGAGGAAGATAGTATTAACATAGCAGCATCAAATACGAAAGGAAGAAAGAAAATAACCATGAGCCAAAACAAAAATATCAGTAACCAGACCCAATAGGATCCAACAGTGAGGGGAAATCACAAGGATAATACCATTACCAACATAATAACGACAATACAAATAAACTCCAACAGCGAGGGAAACAAATGACTACAAGGGAAGTATTGAAGAAGACATTCAAACCTAAAGGAGAGGAAAAGAAGAAGAACAAGGAAACGTACCATGAAGAGAGAAGAAAATGGAGAGACCATGCAAGGACTCATCACTCATCAAGTGTACTAGAGACAATAATAGTAACCAAAGGAATAGTGATTATCAAATATGAAAAGAAAAACAGTGTTTAACATTTAAGGAACCACAAACAATTACAGTGAGTACTTAATATAGATGTGAAAACCTGTGATCAGTTAACTAATTTTAACCTAATAAACCACACAAACAATTCCAGTGATAAGGTTTATAGTGTAAGAAAATGTGTTAATTTCATAGTGAAACAGCAAGAATTAAATAGTCAAATATACACAGACAATTAGTGTGACTAATTTAATAAAGATTGTGATCCACATAGATAATCATAAGACCACCAGAATAGAATAAAATCGAACAATTATATTATTGTTCATAGAGAACTGACAATAAAAACCTTTGTTATATATCAAACAAATGTGACAGGAATTAGATACAACCAATGACAAGAAAGATATTGTAATTAGTACAAAAAGATTTGTATTATTGTTTAAGAAGCAGTAGTGTAAACATGTGTATTAAAACAATTAAAATATTGTAGTAAAATACCATACTGAAGTCATGTTAGTAGTAGCAAAATGCTGCATTAGAACATGTAGTACATTGTTACATAACCCCATAGGAAAGACACCTATGAAACAGAAAATCATACATGTTAATGTAAATAAATAACCATCAACTATAATGTCATTCAAGAATTTGTTATAAGTAATGATACACCACCATAGACAGTGTATTATATTGCAACACAATGCAAATAAAACAGATCAAATGTGATGGCACAAAGATAGGAAAAATGGAGCCTAGTATGCCAGATTAGTTAAACAAAATACAGTATTAAATCATATACCAAGAATAATGAGAGTATTACCAGTAGTTAGATAAACATCTGGTACTACTGTGAGAACAGATTCTGAACATAATGACAATAGTTTTGTAACCAAAATATTGTAAACTAGCTAACTAAGAACACATAACCAGAAGTAAGCAGCAACAATGTAACCAACTAGTTAAGCAAAATACTGTATTAAAGCTTGAACAAAGATTGATAAGAGTGTTACCAATAGTAAGAGGGACACCTAATGCTCTTTGAGAACAGACCATGACCATGAGAATATTCATTATATATATAAATTATTAGAAACCAAATGACCATGATAGTGGAAGCCAAATGTAAACAAACAATGAGGAGCAAGTTATTTGTGCAAAATACAGCTTACAAACTTGTTTAAAAGTAGATAAAATTATTACCAAGGATCAGAAGAATATCTGATACTACTTTGGAAATCTAAATCAAGTGTAACAATAACAATTTAATTATTGTTTTAACAAAAATAACTGACTACCATGCTATGACATAATGTAAACAGACCCATTACTAGAAATTGAAGGGTTCTCAGATAGTTAAAAGCTAGCAATTATATGTAGGGAATTAGGTACTATAAGTGTACACTAATTGCATTTATTACATAATCTAACTTGTATAGAAAAAACCAGAAGTAAAGTGACAATTGTAAGAAAAGAGATAAGAGGGTACTAAAACAATGTAAATAGTATATTAAATACAGCCCTGTACATATACTCAAGTATAAAATTATGTAAATAGACGTTTCTATTATTATTAGGTTCCAGTATTAGTGTTATTAGATAAGAAAAATTAGTTTTAAGTACATTTGTGAAAAATCAAATATGGACGCCCAAAGACGCCATAACGAGATATTGTTTGGGTTACAATTATTCCCAAGTTTTGAATTAAACCAGTTGAGATATGGACTCAGAGCGTTTAATTAAAAGTGTTTTAGTATAAATAATTAAATTTGGTGTAATAAACTTATAAAATATAAGATGCACCATAAAAAATCAATAAAATCGTTATAGTGATTGAAGTAATGGACGGAATATAATCTTGTTTGGACTTTAATTAAAGCACAGGATGTCCGCAATTTACTGACACTAACCATTTAACGATAAGACAAATATTAAGAAAGTTATTGCGATTTTAAACTTTTCAATTATTTTTTGTACCAGTGCTGACGTCATATAGCCTCAAACACAAAGGCCAAAATTGGTAAAAAATTAAATATTTTAAGAAAATAAAGTGCTTTGGGTTAGAGAGTTTAATCATTTCAACCAATCGAATGAATGAACATTGGCAGACAAGCCACAGACGCTTCGAAGGAGCGTCACAGTCACCCATCAGTCAACATACAGACAGGTCATGTCACTCTCCGATATGAAGAAGTTTATTTTTTGAATTGTGCGCGACAAGCATACATCAGTAAATCAACACACATATAACCTACAAACCACACTAGCATAAACGAGTGAAATGTGCGGAGTGTATAATATTTAAGTACGATTAGTGTACAATATCGATCGTACTTACGAGTGTTGTGTAAAAGATAAAAACAGGGAGTACAATTCTTTTTATTTAATTAACATTGAAACAGGAATAAAATTTCTGTAAATACGTAATGTTGATATACTACGCAAGTCAGTAAAAAGCGAAGTATCAAAAATGATGATGGAATTTATCAGAATTAATGAAAGTATTAATTCGCAATTATTAATATGTTGAATAAATATTTTAATTATTTGTCATAATTAAAAGAATCATATTTGAAGTATTTATTACAAAATACGAGCAATACCAATAGTCGCTCAATTGACTAAAGTTGTTTTCTTGATTTTTCTATATTTGAAAATAAATATTTTAACTTTCATGCGAAAGAGTATTATATGATACTGATAATGACACATCAAACTATTATGAATAATATGTCTATACTTAGATTAAGAAGAAATAAATATTAAAGATAGTTAACCATAATAACAATTCACGTTATGAGATAACCTTAAAGTCGTAACTGTAACTTGCCACTTTCTCTGTTACAAGTCTGTTCTCAAGTAAAATCCAAACCAGATGGAAATAAAAACAAGAGTTTTTTTAAACAAATTTTTCTCTTGTAAGTAAATAATTCCTAAAGTGAATTATTAAAATAAAGTAATACATTTCAGTAGTGCAAGTTAACGCACTCGTTGATTGTCTATTAAATACTGTATAATGCATGCGGATTCCCGCGTACGATAATACCATAACTATCAGTTATATGGTACTAATTTTCGATTTTTATATTTGTTTGTTTGTTTTTAATTATTGTTCATTTAATATCATTATTAATGCCACATCTTGTACCTGGTATCATGCTACCTAAAAGAACCACACGAACATGGTAATTAACTGATACAAGAGGACATAACCTCTTAAAATTAAAACTATTGTATAACCAACAGGTTTACCAGCCTTGAGGCTAAGCAGAGTCTTATTTTAAATTTTTTGTTAATTGTAATTATTATCCGAAAGGTTATTAGCAACTGATTGTCAATTTTTCAAAGACTTTATAATATCTAAATATCACTATAATATTGACGACTCGGAACACAAAGTTTTTTATAAGTAAAAACGTAAAGTTTTACCTTACAGCCTAAACCGGCTTTCACCTATAGAAGGCTTCATGAGCCTCTGATGAAGCCTTCTATAGGTGAAAGCCGGTTTAGGCTGTAAGGTAAAACTTTACGTTTTTACTTATAAAAAACTTTGTGTTCCGAGTCGTCAATATTATAGTGATATTTAGTTAAGTAACGGACACGTCATGGACAACGAAATCCAAGAATTTATAATATCATTAATCGTTAATAAACCTCTACATTTTATTACCAGTGGAAAAAGAGTATTATTTCAAATTTAAATTAGCTCATTTATTATTAGTCAGTTCTACCAAAAGGTGGCGGAAGAATTCAAATAGTTCTAATAACGCAGAACTTTATTTAGCTGTTATATCATTTATATTGTGCATGATAGTCACATGGGATATTCAACCAGAATATCTATTTGTATATGCAGTGCATGTATTTCAGCTGAACCGTCACCGAACAGGACTACAATATCCACGTGTGGTAAGTGAGGGAGGTTACTAACGGAGTGCGAGAAGTATTTTAAATTAAAGAAGTGAACCATCGATACCCACATATTTGACAATTACAATTAAACTAATAACAATAATAATTATAATTTGGACATTTTATAAAACAACATTATCGTAGATACCGGTGCGTATCTGCAATTACACTACCACACCACTATATCAATCAGTATACACTAGTATCTCGTATCATCTCTTGTGCGATATTACAATATATATATATATATCATTTTTTATTATTCGTTAATTTTATATTAATAGAATTATTTCGATTGTTATTAATTTACTTAGAAACCTCTGATGATACTGATATTTTTCAGTGAAACGTGCGTCAGGTGTTAAAAAGAATATACGAAATTATACTACTTGCAGAAGAAACAAATTGAAAACATCACAAATTTTACATATATATATATATAATGCCTGCGTGGGTGGGTGCGCGTACGTGCACACGCGTGCGCGCATGAGTGCGTGTATACACATTTCTATGTAGTATAATATATTTGAAACAAGCTTCCAATTATTATAATTATAATCAATATCATAATCATTTTCTTTATCTATATTTTCATTGTTATTTCATTGTTACTAGTTTCAGTTAAAAACTGAAGCTAGTACGTTTAGTTGTAAACATAAATACTTTTATCAACGAAATGAAAATGGTTATTTAGTTGATACATACCTTCATAGGTGACTTAAATTTTTGAAGACGAAGCTACCCAGAGCCGACTCTTTGTTGCTGCATACTTTTCAAGTGACTTGAGTTTGAGCTGTTTGTTCAGATGGCGGATTCTGATGAATGTCCTTGTCCTGACGTACAGACAAATGACTTTCTCGTCCGCCTCTGGAAATTTAGATTTGAGTAAGGTGGCCAAATAAGAGATAACTTTCACTTGTTTTGATACTGTACGTCCGTGGAAAGAAGTAAAAACTATCTCAAACTGAATCAGTTTTTGTAACCACTCGTCTGACGGATGGGTAAGCCCCCCCTTTGATATAATCGATATCCAGTCATGTCTATGTTCCCCGGAAAGACACAATGTTTCGCCTCTCACACCTAGACTTTCATCAATGAAGCGGCACTTGAATGCGATGTACCCGGCCAGATATTTTAAGGCATCTTGAGGAACATCGTTGTCACTTGCAGACGGGGCCAAGTCCTCTGTTTTTAACAATTCTGCTTCGTCGGTGTCATTATTCGGAGAACTTGGTATTAACGTATGTTCAACTATGCATAGTTCATTGGTAACAAACTGGATAAAATCCTCGTCAGAGTCATTTGATTCCATAACTTCGGTGGAATGAATGCTACCATCCTCAGCCACAGACGCACTTCCAGATAACGGTATATCGTCCGTGTTACCCGTTAAAAGTAAGAGCCGAATTCTGTTGCGCACTTCAAAGGGAGTGGGATTATTATAAAAGACGCCTAATCCCCGAATTCGTGAAAAAAAGTTTTCAAGCCAATCTTGATTGAATCCAGCGGTCAAAATGTACGTCACCCCATGAATCATTGTCATTTGTTCATAATGGCCGAACAATGAATTAAAGATATAACGAAACCTTTCTGAAAAGGTAGTAAACTTTTTTTACTTGCTACTCGCATGTTAGTTATTACTTCCAAAAACCTTTTTAAAGTATTTTCTTGGCTCCTTAAATTCATGCCGTACCCACTTCTGAGGGGCGTTTTCTGGTCTTTTGGAAGTCTTGAGTTTAAAACATCAAATGCATCGTTTACCAGTTCGATGAAGCTGCTTTCGCGCTCTTTATTTGCAACATACTTCAGCGCCTTTGCTGTACGATTAGAAAAAAACTGTGCAGCAAATCTGACTAATATTGGGTAAAATCGTCAATTCTCCTTTCTGTTGCTGTAACAGATTTTCGATTGTATCTTTTTTAAGCTCAGTGCCGTCGCAAAGTAACAACCCATGGTCTAGAAAATGATTTCTAAGCAGCTTCAAAAGATGAGGTACGTCACAGAAAACCCACACCTTATCGTTTGTAGTCGGGTTAATGAAGAAATTTTTTTCTGTGTTTACATCTAATTCCTTCCAGACTTTTGAATTCTTTCCCCCCATATCACATGTCACAGCCGCTACATGAATATTACTGCTCTCAACGGCACTGATAATGCTTTTAAGCAATACATCTGTCATGGTCACATCAAAATCATAATAAATGGGTTGCTTCCACTCGGCAAACAGACCTCTAATTCATCAGAATCCGCCATCTGAACAAACAGCTCAAACTCAAGTCACTTGAAAAGTATGCAGCAACAAAGAGTCGGCTCTGGGTAGCTTCGTCTTCAAAAATTTAAGTCACCTATGAAGGTATGTATCAACTAAATAACCATTTTCATTTCGTTGATAAAAGTATTTATGTTTACAACTAAACGTACTAGCTTCAGTTTTTAACTGAAACTAGTAACAATGAAATAACAATGAAAATATAGATAAAGAAAATGATTATGATATTGATTATAATTATAATAATTGGAAGCTTGTTTCAAATATATTATACTACATAGAAATGTGTATACACGCACTCATGCGCGCACGCGTGTGCACGTACGCGCACCCACCCACGCAGGCATTATATATATATATATGTAAAATTTGTGATGTTTTCAATTTGTTTCTTCTGCAAGTAGTATAATTTCGTATATTCTTTTTAACACCTGACGCACGTTTCACTGAAAAATATCAGTATCATAAGAGGTTTCTAAGTAAATTAATAACAATCGAAATAATTCTATTAATATAAAATTAACGAATAATAAAAAATGATATATATATATATATATATATATATATATATATATAATATCGCCTCCTTTCCGACTTAATTTTCCATCTTGTGCCATTTTGTCAATGTTATATGTGGACAGACTTGCTTACTTTTCAATTAAATGTAGAAATAGATTTTACCATTATTTTTTGCCGCAAACCATTTAATCTTGTTGTTTAATCCTTTTTCTATATGAATAGCTCATTACAATTATTGTTAATATTTCGTGTAAACAGTAGAGCGATGCTAAGTAGGACATTGTCTCAGGTAAGATTGCATGGTAAATCAAGACTCGCGCGTATTTCTTCCACCAGTCGACGTCACGCGGCAAAAACAGCTGATCGCTAGGTTAGCGCGGGAAGCCGGAATGGCCCCCCCCTGACCAACCACAATGGCCGGTTACATTAATTCGTCAAGCAGCAAGGCACGGCCTGGCTAAATATTGTCGCACTCAAGGTCACCACAGCAGGCTTACAGTGAAACATAGTTTCGACGGCGACAGATGACGCGATCAAGGGCGCGTAGACTAGCTGCGGCACTTCGAAGTCAAAACATTTGCCAGAAACAATCTTCTATTACATTATATTAGACCGTGACTCGGCTAGTCATGGCACAAGCTTTCTAATCGCCACTTAATCAAACAGGAAGTCTTTGAGGAATTTATCAGCTTACAACAAGGAGACCTGCAATTTACTCATAAGGTTGCTCCTAACCATCTCCTTGTAACATGCACAGAACAACAAAATGCTCGCAACGCTGCGGAATTGCTGTCAGGTACTGTTAGGGATAAAACGATACGAGTAAATACAAGTACTTACTCGATATATTCCTTCCGATACCAAGTACTTTTTGTATCGATACTTTAAAACTAAGTATCAAGTAGGTATCGGTCAAAAGTACTCGTATCGGTATACCAATATCACAATTTCATTTTAACACGTTAATTGATACATAATACGCTCATCTACGCTGTAAAGAAATATTTTTTTGGGTATCATATTGAATTTTTTCAAAACATCCTTTTCCTAGTTTTGTGTAGTTGGCAAGCTTGTTTGTCTATGCCCGAGAGGAAAAAAAACTATGCCGTGACGTCCCGTCAGTCGCCATATTGTGTCGTGGTCGTCATTGTTTTGTTTTCGTTCCGCGTTCGTAATCCTAACCTCGGACTGTCGTCGTTGTTTTGTGTTTAAAGCATTAGAGGTATATTTTGCTGATTGAAAATGGGACCTCCAAAGTCTAGTGTGTGGCAATATTTCACGAAAAATGATGACAAAAACGCAAGCTGCAAAAAATGCTTTAAAGCCGTGCGGTTTTGTGGCAATACTTCTAATTTGCATAAGCATTTAAAAAGCCACCCTGATTATATTGCACCTGTTAATTTTCGTTGCAAGTCTAATATTTTTATATCAATAAAGAATATCAATACTTATTACTGTTTTTATTTAATTTATTCCAAATTTTACTATGAAAAATCGATCGATAAGAGTAAGTATAGATACTTTTCAATCGATACCGAATAAGTATCGATACTTTACGACCAATACTGTATCGAGTAAAAGTATCGATACCTCAGTGGTATCGTTTTATCCCTAGGTACTGTGGCTACAGCTGTAGGATACCTTCTCCCAGGACAGGGTCATGCAGCAGAATAATTGTGTAGACTGTTGACACTGAATTCAGTCTGTTAAATTTGAGAATGCCATATCATCCTATGAAGAATGAAACTTTAAATAAACTTTGTAATTTGTATTTGACAGGAGAGAGATAAGAACATTTTTAAAGCGAAGCTTTTTATGTCGGGCGTCCGCACGGAGAGGAGTGAACAGAAAAAAATCGTTACGAGAGAAGCGTCACGAAGAATCGTCACGCGCGTTCGTTTGGCAAACGATAACAGCCGCAAATTCATACAGAATCAAATAATTTTTTGCATACAGCCCTGATTTGTAGAGTACTCAAGACCTTTTGTTTTTGGTGAAGATCGGTTAAGGGAAAGGGGTAGTTTTCCTGTAACGATTTTTTTTAATTCAAGGGTATCGAATAAGTACACCAGCGTAACCATTTTTTCATCCAGCGGGGAACTTTTTTTCCAAAGCGATGACCTATACTTTTTTTTTGCTTAACCGTTTTCTAAAAGTCAAAATAAAATTTTAAGATCACGATCCGATAAAGTGTTAAGGAAAAGTTTCGAGATATCAAGGATGTAAGCAGAGCGTAGTGGAGCATTAACCAGTAAACACGCATTAATCTGAACTGTGCGTTGTCTACATAACTGTGTTACAGACACACACGTTGCAGTTTGTGCAACGACTAAACGCTTTGTTTAGTCTAATCGCAAACTTACTATCAACGTATTTGGAAGGAACGTTTCTTGGAAGGAAAGTTGTCACCGATTTCTGAATCGTGATTCTGCGTATTTGTGAACAGTTCAGTCACTGACCAGGGGGAAGGGGTTTTGAGACATTCCAATGGTTCCGAAATTCCCTACTCGGCTTAATATTTTTATAATATATTATGTGTTTGACAATGTACACATCGATTTTTCCTATTTTTGATAATTAATTACAAAATATTTGATTAAAGTTTTATGTATTTTTTACTGATGTTAACCTTTAATTAACAAATATATTTGGATAAATTTTTGTTCTTTCCATTAGTAAACTACTTCATATTTTTTATGTTCTTTCTATTAGTGAACTACTTCATATTTAATAATTTTCAACTTAATATTTAAAAATTAATATCAACTTTTGTTCATTAAATTTATTAGTTCTCTATATAGCTTAAAAGCTTCGCTTTGGTCGGTCACTCCCGAGTGCCACACACCCTTGTTTACTCCCATTTCAATCAGGCTTCATTATATCTACCCAAAGCCTTAAAGGACTTTACACACACACACATTACTGAAACACATGTTTTACTGACACACAGTTCATTATTGAAACAGTGAAGACTGAATGTAACAAGCACAGTCAATATCTGAGCTACTAAGTTGTGTAGATTTCAAATAGAATCTGTAAAGTTTTCTTGTTTTGTCTAACGAATTCACTATTGCTTTTGTATAAATGAAATTAAAAGTTTTATTGTAGTCAGTAAAAGAGTTGCCTTCTACTCTTATCTCAAAATTCTTAGGTCACATATTGTTTGTAGATGATTTATTATATTGGAGTTGCTTCTGAAACCTTGTTGGTTTCGTGTTCCTCTTTATACTAGTTTTCAAGCCCCTGTCACATACCAGTTACATTATTACCAACTCTTGTCATGCAAATCTCATTCATCCAAATGCTGTAGCTAAATTTAGTATACATGACCTTTCTGTGTGTAGCCATTTGGTATATGTTTAGAGATTCTGTGTACTTGGCATTATACTATTTTGTAATCTGGTCATTCTTGAGACCTCCTTACAATATGTTAATTTCAGTTTTGAATTATGTAGTGCACTGTTGTTGGTTAAACTTTGTACTGTAACATCCGCATTGCAGTGCGTGCAGAAACGTCATTTCTCCCCCACTAATCTGCTGCCGGCTTGTATTCATGCTCACAACAGTCAAATTTAGTTAGTTAATTGCAAGACTCCGGACGGGAAACTCGCCTCAGTCCGCCAGCCGCGGCTACATAATTATTTTCAATATTTCTAAATTTTATAGCATGATCATCATGCGCTAATTATTTAGGCGATCTTGGCCCTACGCACGATTATGGCTTTCAATATTTAATTCTAACTTACTTCTCAGGCATTCATGCTGCGCTACACTGCACGCGCCATGCAATTATTTCCTAAACAATTTTCAATAAATAATTAACTCTAAGAACATATACAGTCCACTTCGTTATTTAATTTCTTACCAGCTAACTCAGCAACTAGCGTTATAAGACCAACTCAAGAGTACTTCGAGAGCGTCTAAGACGCAATATTTTTTGGTCCACCGGGACGGATCCGGATCGTGATTCGGACTAAGATTTTCATCTATATTTCATTTAATGGGCCCAAACAACGTTTGGTTCAAGCCCGAATATTTTCAAACTTAAGATTGCTGGTCGTTGCATGCCTTCACTGGTTTCGAAATACTTCATACTTGACATTACAAGCTCTGCAGAGCATCATCTCTGAGACAGCAAGACACTACAAGTCATCATCATTTGTCGTACAGCAGCGAAATTCTAGAACTTCAAAATTATACAGAGCTACAGCTTCAAGCGTCAACCGACCAGCAGAAACAAGAGTTGCGCCACCATCTAAGGCCTGCCGAACAGGTCACCAAGGAAGCAACAGGATCGGAGCCATCTTGAACACGCCAGGATTCACAATCCACGTGATTATGAACTTGTATTTCTTATAATTTTTTCATTTATAATTTTTATGTACAGCAAAGTCAGTAATATTTTAGCACATATTTAATAGCATTTAATATAAAATCATTAATAATTTTTACATAAACAGAAATTAGTGTCAAGTGGCCATAGAATTGTATTTTTACCTAAATTTTCATTTACGCAGCTTTACAATAATGCATTCAGACACTTAAGTAATGTGATGTAGCTATATGTATATTGTCACTTTGAATGAGTCATATTTTCAATAACTTCCATAACTATTTTTTAAAGAAAATAAGTACCTATTATAATAAGTAATAGATTAAGTTGCATACCGATCACTGGCTCCCGCATCATATCAGGATTTAGTAAAGTATTCAAATTACAACAATTGTTCACCTGCTCTATATTTAGCTATCGTTTTCGAATCACATTTTGCATTTCAGTCATGGCTGATGTGAAAGCGTTAATTAAAAAACGTGGCACAATTAAGGCCTCTATCTCCCGTGTAAATACCTTCGCTGACAATTTCGATCCTGACGTAAACGATCACCATGCCTTAAAAATTAAACTCCGCCACTTGATGGAATTGTCCGCGAAGTATGATGAAATTCAGACCCAGATTGAGGCTGATGATTCTGATTTCACATCGGTCAGTGACAGGGTTCAAACAGAGGATGATCTCTGTACTATTGAGTGCAAGCTACACCATTTATTAGAACAAGTAGAGGAGGTGAACAAAAAACCATTGTTCAAGCTGAAGTTACGCCAATTAAAACTTCCCCTATACAGTTAGAGCCAATTAAATTGCCCTGCTTCTCAGGCAACATTATTGATTGGCAGCATTATTATAATATGTTTTTGGAACTAGTACACGTCAGAACTGACCTGACGGACATTCAGAAATTACACTATTTACACTCTTCATTAAGGGACGAAGCGTTAAATTAATAAAATCTCTCCCAATCACTCATGACAATTATGCGGTAGCCATTGATCTATTGAGGGCCAGGTATGATAGCAAATTAATTGTCTCAGCCTATCATATAGGGAATGTCTTGGGCATGAAGTCCATTCAGCAAGAGACCATGGTTGGCATTTCCAAATTCATTGACGAAATCACCGCAAATATAAATGCTTTAAATTTACTGGTAAATACCTTTGAAATCATTTTCGTTCAATATTTAACGCAAAAACTCGATAACCAGACATGCCGACTATGGAAGGAAAGCCTATCCGACAAGCGATTTCCTACTTTCAATAATTTTATTAAATTTTTAAATAGTAGAAGGCAATTAATGCAGAACGTTGGTGCCGCGACCAGTTCAGTAAATAGAATACAAGTTAGCGATAGGACTCCCTACCGCAAAGCTATTAAACCGGTTGATCTCACTAGGTCAACATTCCATTCTCATATCAGCAATAACATTTGTCAGCTGTGTCGAGGAAAACATCGGCTCTCTGAATGCCCACAATTCGTGGCTATATCTCCCCTTGAACAAAAAAATATTTTAATTAAACATAAACTTCGCTTAAATTGCATACGTCCAGGCCATGGTCTTGCACACTGTCCTTCCAAATTTGCTTGTAGGACATGTGCTAAATGCCACCACACAATGATCCACATATCAGGCAATAACGCTTCGAGTAGGAACAAGCAATTTTCACTGAAACTGCAAACATACAAATCTATTCTACTGTCCACCGCTGTCTGCATGACAACTGACCATGCCGGTAGGAAGCACCCAGTTAGGATTTTATTGGACTCAGGATCGCAAGCTAACTTCTGTACCATGAGTTTCGCACGACGCATGGGTCTAAAACTAACTAAATCTCAATTACCCATCACTGGTATAAACAATTCCTTATGTCAAGCTGACTTTAGTACAAGGGTAAGGCTGCATTCGCGTTACAGGGATTTTAGTTTGAACGTGCATTGCGCTGTGCTTCCCAGTATTACGAATAATCTTCCTGCAGAATCGTTCGATATCTCATCCCTAAATATACCAAAAGGCATATTCCTAGCTGACCCGCAACTGAACTTTTCTTCGCAAATCGACATATTACTTGGTGCCCAGTACTACTTACAATTGATTGAACCTGTCAAATTCGTCCGCAGCCCACATTTTCCCATAATACAGGAGACAAAATTGGGATTCATTCTCGCGGGTAACTTGCCCTTTAATGTCGACATGACAAAACCTGTCTCATCATTCATAGCATGCGAAGATAATAATGCCATTTCCTCGCAATTAAAGGACTTCTGACAATTGGAGGACGTTGCTGCTCGTGCTCCCTCGGTTGAGGACTCAGAATGCGAAAGTCATTTTGTTGCTAACACTTTCCGTAATAATGATGGTAGATTTGTGGTATCCCTACCTCGCAGGGCATACAATTCTCATTTGGGCGATTCTCTTATACCGGAGCTATTCGCAGACTTCAATCACTGGAACTCAAGTTCAAGAAGAACCCTGCCGACATTCTATCGCGTGGTTGTCTCCCTCGGTTTTTACACGGTCACCCACAATTGTGGCATGGTCCATCCTGGTTGTCCCATGAGTCATCATCATCCCAATGGCGTCTTTCGATGCCCATTCACCCTGCAATCATCCCGATCTTGAGCAAGAACAACGTAAGCAGGTCCAAACCTCACTGATTGCCACTTCATCTACGCCTAGTTATTTTGAAAACTACTCTTCGCTTTCAAAACTCCTTCGTGTATTTTCTTACTGCTTTCGATTCATTCGGAACTCTAGGCTCCCCATAGCTGATAGAGACACTTCCTTTTTAACTTCCCATGAGTTACATGGTACACTTTTGGTTTTTATTCGCCAGTCCCAGCGATCGCAGTTTAGCATCGAAATCAAGGAACGTGAGGCACAACGCTTTATCCCTAACAATAGTAAACTTCTTTCACTTAACTCCTTTCTGGACAAGGCGGGGATATTACGCGTGGGCGGACGCCTTCAGCACTCCCAGCTTACCTATGATAGCAAACACCAAATCATACTCCACCCGCATTCTCATCTCAGCAAATTAATCATAGTAGGTGAGCATCTTCGTCTACTACACGCTGGGGTACAATTGACTCAGTACTCTCTACGGCAGAAATACTGGATAATTCATGATAAATCATACATACGATCAGTAATACACAAATGTATCACTTGTTTTCAATTCCGTGCTAGGGGCTCAAGCCAATTATTAGGACAATTACCCTCTTCCCGGGTTACGCCTGCTAAGCCATTTTCTCAATCTGCAGTCGACTATGCCGGTCCTGCACTTATACGTCATGGCGGGGAGCGTTCCAAATCGACGTCAAAGGTTTATATTGCTCTATTTATATGCTGTAACGTTACATAACCCATGCCCAAATATGATAACACAATCACCATCGTTAAAACCAGTCATCACCCCATTCTAAAAGTCAGAAATGGGTATTATGTACCAAGCTATAAAAAACTTTGTACTACAAAACACGGTAAACAATAACAAAGTGAAATATAGTGTACAAAGTGAAATATAGAGTACTTGGTGAGAGTGTAAACTTTTAAAAAGAGCATCTCACAGATTGGTACTGGAGAGAAAAAAACAATTAATATTGTAACAGTGGACTATATTGCTGCTGACAATTTTTGTATTTTTTTTGTATTTTGTGTAATTTTGTATTGTGTAGGCCACAAAGGTCTTGTACCTAGGATTAATCTTTGTGTTTAATATAATGATTTTGTTTAAATATAAGATAACCCAGGGTTAAATATAAAATAATAATAATATAAAATACTACTATGTTAGAAAGATGGCATAGGAAAAATAGTCTAGAGTAAGGATACATTCAGTAAATGAGAAATTATAAATAAATCAAATTAAAAGAGATTAAAATATAAAATACCAATGTACAAGCTTAAGGAAAAATATAAAGAAAAACCTTAAATAAATTAAATTCTATTATAAATAAAATATAAAAAGGATTATTTTTATAAAAAGTAGAAATAAATTTATAATAATTAATAATAGCCTATATACAAAAAAGTATATAGATTCACTAATGAAAAACCATAAAAATTCTTGGTTACTAACAGTAACCAACTAACAAGATTTGGAATTAATTGTTAAAACGATTTGGAAGTGAACGTTTTGAAAAGTGTAATGCCTATAAAAAATTTGAGAAATTAACGAATACTTTTTGGAATAAGTAGTGCAAAATTAATAAAATTGACGAGTGACGTCCACCTTATATTAGAACTCCTTCAAGTAGAACCATTCACGCCCTTAATTTGATGAAACTTTGAAAAATCAAACTACGAGATCCAGGCCTAGTCTACAGCATGTCGATATTTTGGTGAGATCGTTTCCAAGTAAATTTAACTAAATTACATCTCAACTATAACTTCATAGCACTAGAAACAGCACCTTATCTTTAAACACTTCAGGAAAAGAGGTGAAAACAAACTTTATTATTTTAGTTAACCAAAAAATCAGCAGAACGGATTCCTGTGAATTGCTAGCCGCCATTAAATAAACTTCGTGTTTTTAGTGAAGAAACATAATCTGCGCTTTGGCGGATAACCTTGGAACTACATACTACAAATTATAATAAATTAATTAATGTAAAGCTTGGTATTTAACAATATTCATTTCTGACCGTCTCATAGTACAAAGAACTCAAAAATAACCCTGGGAAATTAATAAATTATTTCTTTATTGTTTTTTTTAATAAAAAATAAAAATATTTGTTATACATTATATGTTTAAAAAATAAGATCGAACTAATGTTGTGTTGTCAGTAAGAATCGATTATACCTTTCTGTTTTGGGAGAAGATAAAACAAAAATTTACTAAATAAATACAATGAATACTTTGTTATTTGAATAAAAATGTGTATTATTTTCAGTAGATGGTAGTTGGTTACAGATTGTCTGGAGACAGGGAAGAGAACGGACAACCAGAAAATATTACATACCATTTGGTGTTAATTTAACCTCAAATGTGTTTGTAAATGTCACAATCAGCTGGTCTCATGAGCGGAGAAATTTAAATTAATTAATTGTATGCCAAGAGAATAATTCTTTTTGCACTCTCTCTCCTAACTACGGTCAAACAACTTTATTGAATTCACCCAAATAAAATCTAAGGGAAATATCTGCATAATCACACACACTTGATTTTTGGAAACTTTGAACATAAATTATAACGAATTCTGTGACTCTCATTAAAGCGAGATTTTCGAAGAGCATAAATAGACGATAAGAAACCTTTTTAGGAAACGTATATTTAAGACTCCGAGATATTTGACCCGCGAGACGTTACAAGATGGCGAACCCAACAGTGGGGCTTTTGAACATTCTCAAATATAATAAATAAGTAACAGAAAAGGATTACGTTACAATGCATACGCTTTCATAGCGGCCTTAAAATGGTTTATAGCTAGTAGAGGTATCCCTGCTCAGATATTCTCCGACAATGGTACAAATTTTCGTCGTGCTAGTAGTAACTTCACGACTTATACAAACTTTTTCAATCTAACAGATTTCAACAGACCACCCAGGATTTTACCAGTGCCCAAGGCATCAAATGGTCCTTTATTCCCCCGTCAGCACCTCATTTCGGTGGCCTGTGGGAGAGTGGAGTCAAGAGCGTCAAGTTTCATTTGCGGCGCGTTGTCGGCGGAACCATTCTTACGTTTGAGGAGTATTACACTATCCTAACTCAAATAGAGTCCTGCCTTAACTCACGCCCCTTGTTCGCCATCTCAAATGACTCTAGGGATCCGAACCTTTAACTCCAGCGCACTTCCTGGTTGGTTCTCCACTCACTGCATTCCCGGAACCTGACTATTACAAAGTCAAAGTTGGTCGTCTGGGTAGATGGCAGCTGCTCTAAAGATTTACCCATTCTATATGGAAAAGATGGTCGAAGGATTATTTGCACCAGTTGCAACAACGCAACAAATGGCGCCTCCCGTCAAAAAATTTGGCTCTCGGACAACTCGTCCTTATTTTGGAAGACAATTCCCCCCCCCCCCCACTGCAGTGGAAACACGGGGTAGTCACTCAGGTCTATTTGGGTCAGGATTCAATAGTGCGCGTCCCGGATGTTCGCACCGCAAATGGTGTCCTACGTCGGCCCTTTCACAAATTATGTCCACTGCCAGTGGCCTCAGACTAATCGCATGAGCGTTCATGCGACACATATCAGTGAGGTGAACTTTATCGCATTATCGTGCTTCATGCCCGGGACATTCCCCGGGTGATCACATGCTTTACATTGTTATTCTTATTATATTATTATTATGTCTGTTGTACTATTATGTATCACAATCATGTTATTAGGGATTTTTGAATTTTTGGGATTATTATTCTAATATTATGCATATGAATTATATGTCTTTTAGTATTGTATTATTCTACTGTTATATATTTTTTGAATTTTTGGGATTATTATTCTAATATTATGCATATGAATTATATGTCTTTTAGTATTGTATTATTCTACTGTTATATATTTTTGAATTTTTGGGATTATTATTCTAATATTATGCATGAATTATATGTCTTTTAGTATTGTATTATTCTACTGTTATATACATTATTGAATTTTTTGGGATCATTATCCTATTATTATGCACTGCCAACTATTATGTCTGTCTGATTACTGTATTATTATGCATCATTATCATGTTATTATGTGTTATGGAATTTTTAGTATCATTATTTTATTACTATGTAAAGTCAATCATTATGTATTATGCATCCTTACATGAATTTGGTATGTCAATCATATTGTTATGTACTATTGAATTTTTTTGGTGTCATTGCTCTATTGTTATGCATGTTAATTATTATGTCTTTGTTATTGTATTATCATTTGTTATGTATTGTTGAATTTTGGTGTCATGTAATGTCAATTATTATGCACTATTCATACAATGACTTAAGTTGCAAAATCGCCCGATTTTGTGCGGGCAGTATGATTAAACTTTGTACTTGTTTAAACTTTGTACTGTAACATCCGCATTGCAGTGCGTGCAGTGACGTCATTTCTCCCTCGCTAACTGCTGCCGGCTTGTATTCGGGCTCGCAACAGTCAAATTTAGTTAGTTAATTGCAAGACTCCGGATGGGAAACTCGCCTCAGTTCGCCAGCCGTGGCTACATAATTATTTTCAATATTTCTAAATTTTAGCATGATCATCATGCGCTAATTACTTAGGTGATCTCGGCCTCTACGCACGATTATGGCTTTCAATATTTAATTCTAACTTACTTCTCAGGCATTCGTGCCGCGCTACACTGCGCGCACCATGCAATTATTTCCTAAAAAATTTTCAATAAATAATTAACTCTAAGAACATATACAGTCCACTTCGTTATTTCATTTTTTACCAGCTAACTCAACAACTAGCGTTATAAGACCAACTCAAGAGTACTTCGAGAGCGTCTAAGACGCAACAGTTGTTTTAGTGACAATTATGTAGCAGTGTTTTTTGCTAAAAAAAAAAAAATTTCTCAGTCAATAGAAAATTTTGTGAGGAACTAACCTGTCTGAAACACTATAAAAATTTCATGAATATCTCAGCTCCTAGGGCTTGTAGGAGCTGAGATAACTTGCATCAAAGTTCGAAAAACCAAACTTTCAGTAATAAAAGAGAAACAAAACGTTTACACTTACCAATGGCATATTACAGTTTAGTAATGTCAGGCACTGTAGGATGGGTTGTCTGGGTCCTCCTGGTGGTCAAACAAGTCCTTACGGACATTCTTGTTCTATTTAAAAGTAAGAGTCAATGTTTATTGTAAAATTAGAATTAAAATCATAGCTGTTATTGAAATAAGATTAACGTAAACAAGAGCTCAAATTAGTATTGAAATGAAAAGAATACAAAGCATTTAATTAAAAATTAGCGTTTGATATAAATCAGTACTGAGAAACAAAAGATAAATTCAGTAACTATTGATATTTTTGAGTTACATTGCAATATATAAGAAAATATTTAAATATTGATATTTTGAAACACACTAATTGACTGAGTAGTCTGGAAGTGAGATTTTTCGTTAATACAATAATTAGTAGAATAGAATTTTTAGTCAGTAAGGATGTATATAGCATAAGCCTTACGGCATAATAACGAAATAATAACGAATGTTTTAAGTCGAAGTAAATGCCATGTGCACAAATTTTAATAATATCAAATAAATTCAAAATACCATTACAAGTTACATAGAGTTCTTATTACAGATACACCTGAAACCCAAATTAAATGTTATATTGTTACATAATTTGTCGCTCTTGAACGTGAGGCCAGACACGCCTATTTTTATGTACATCGTATCGTTGCATAAGAAATATCGCTTCCAACGTGGGGTATCACAAATGTAAATTAAATTACAAATGCAACGTTTATATCGTTGTATAATTTATCGCCCTGGACGTGGGGCACGACATGCCTAAATTTATGTACAAAAAATTTGTTACATAAATTGTAGCCCATGTACATATGGCCCGATCCCCATCATTTAACTATTAAAATTTTTTATGTAGCTAAATGGTTGCTCTAAAATATAAAGAGTGTGTTAAATGAAAAATGTATAATATGTAATAATTATTTATATTAAACAGTAACTGAATGTAATGTTAATTGTTGTGTAATCACACAGCTGGCGCCCACGAATAATATTGTTTGTCTATGTAACAGGTGTAACTGTAATGAGTATTAATAATAACTATTAATAAAAATAAAGAAATAAATAAATAAGTAGGGAACGGATATCAATAATAATTGTTAAAGAATTACTACTAAATAAATATTTTAATAATACTTCAACATGACGACTCCAGGAAATTTAGACATAGAAGCATTCCAGACGATGATGCGTGCCTGGGTCGATGAATTAAGCACAAAACAGACAGAAAATTTAAATAAACAGACAGAAAATTTAAATGCTAGAATAGACGAATTAAAAGAATCTAATAAGAAACAATTAGAAGAACAAACTGAAAATTTTAGACAAGACACCATACAAATTTCAGAAAGTCTAGAAGAGTTAAAAATTTATAATCTTGAAATAAAACAAAGTATAATTGACAGTAATGCACAATTAACCAAAAAAATTGGTGACACCAACATACGTATTGATACTCTAGAGAATAATTTTAAACAAGCCTTACATGAGCAAGTTGTACGGATTGAAAATAAACAAAAAGAATTACGTCTCGAGTGGAGAAAAGATTTAAAAGAAACACATAAACAAATAAATGATACTTTAACTACTATAACACGAAAACATGATGATAAAATTCAAACTATTAATAATGTATCGCAAACAAATACCAGTAAACTTAGAGAAATAGAAACACGTACTGTAGTTATTGAGAATAAAATTGAAGAAACTACGAAGGACCATTCGGGAGACGTATCACATATGAAAGAAGAAATTCAAGAGGAAATGAACCAGCTACGAAGTGAGTTAAGAAGACGACAGAACCAAATGACCATATTTCCTATACCAACGGAAGAAAGGAGCAGACTTAAGTTCTCAGGTGGTAAAGGGGAGAACAGTATGGAATTCCTAGCTAGAGTAGAGAAGGAAATAGAAAAAATTGGGAGTGCAATAAATGACGACGAGAAGATAGACAATTTTCTTCACATTTTACATTATTTCTTTGGGTTACACTTTTATATCATAATATCAATATCTTGTCAACATTTATTCTTACATTTATAATTGTCATTTCGTACTTAGTATCAACATTAAATAATTTCCATTATAACATTCCATCTTTTTATGTTATTCAATCTTCAATATATCGTTTGATGTAAGTCTGATTATAATTACCTTTGATTTTCTTCGTTACAGGATCTTGTATTTCATATGTATTGTTCATATTGTTTTTGGTAACAGTATATGGGCCTGTGTATAGCAGTAACAATTTCTTAGCAATTCCTTCTATAGCACTTGGGAGTTCCCTGTTTTTTAATAGCACTTTATCTCCCACTTCGTATGTGATGATTTTATGCTGTGATTTTTTATACTTTAGTCTGAGTTTTTCAGCTCGCTCAACTGCATTATTATAAAATTTTACTTTGTTAAATTCATATTTGCTTCCTTGTGGAAAATTAATTATTTCTGTTATTTCTCGGCGTGGTCTTTGTTCAAACATAGCAGTATAGGGTGTTTCATTAGTTGACTGGTGACAAGCTAAGTTTATGAAATCTTCGGCTGGGGATAAATATTCTTCCCATCTCCTCTGCTGTGTGAGCAGTATGTCCTTACGATTCTGCCTACCTCTCTTAGGACTCTTTCGGCCGGGTCGCTGTTAGGGTGGTATACCGACGTCTTGTATGTTTTTACACCTTGGTTCATTAAAGTATCCCTCCATTTTCGGCCTCTGAATTGCGTTCCATGGTCCGTAATAATGGACTGAGTTTTTCCGATCTCTGGGATGTATTTTAATGTTATAATTTCCAAAATTTTGCTTGTCGTTGCTCTATTTATAGCGTAGAGTTTGGTGAATTTTGTGTAGTGATCAAAAATTATCACTATGTATTTGTACTGGTGTCTGCCGCCACTGCGTGGAAATGGTCCACAAATATCCACAAACACCTTTTCGAGTTTCTTTGTAGATGTAATGGGTATCATCACTCCTTCTTTCTTTTCATTGTTACACTTAACTAGCTGACACAGATGACAATGTTGTATGTATTTTCTCACTCTACGATTCATATCCTTAAAGTATACATGCTCTTCTAACGCCTTGACCACTTTTATGGCCCCCATATGTCCATATCTTATATGGTAGTCAATTGCAATTTCTTTTTCAATAATTTTGGGTATTAATATTTTCCATTGATCATTGGGTTGTTTGGTTTTAGTGAACAGTAAATCATTATGGATACAATAATATGGAACAACTCTTTCATCTTGTTCTATTAATCTCTGTATTATATTGCTGATTTTGGGATCGTTTTGTTGGTTGATTTGTATATTTGTTAGTATGTCTGCCAATTCGGATCTGCTTTTCAATATATGGTAAACTTTAGCGATGGTCTCCTTCTCTCCTTCGAATGTTTGGGCTTGTATGTTTACTCTGGACAACACATCTGCAGCAATGTTGTTTTTACCAGGGACGTATTCCCAATGTATGTTGTATTCTTGGAGTGTTAGTGTCCACCTCGTCAGTCTGCCATGCTTTAATCTGCAGTTCTTTAAGAATGATATTGATTTGTGGTCCGTACGCACTGTGATTGGGTATCCCAAAATATATGTTCGGAACTTCTCACAAGCGAACACTATGCTGAGGAGTTCCTTCTCTGTAGTGTGATAATTGCGTTCACACTTGTTGAGTGTCCTACTAGCAAAACTGATCACCTGATGGTTGCCTTCCTCGTCTTCTTGGTATAAGATGGATCCCAGACTTACGTCACTTGCATCACAATTCATGTAGAAATTTTTATTAAAGTTTGGGTGGTGTAACATTACGGTTTTGAGTAACTTCTTTTTTATCATCTCGAAGGTTGTGTCCTGTTCGGGTCCCCATCTCCACTTATCTTTTGATGACAATTGTTGGGAAAATTTAGATGTCAACTCCGAATAATGATTTTGAAATTTTCTATAATAATTGCAAATCCCAAGAAACGATTGCAACTGTTTCTTGTTTTTGGGTACAGGAAAGCACTGTATAGCTTCCATCTTTTCTTGTGCTGGGGTTATGCCCGTTTCAGACAAATTAAAACCCAGAAATTGCACTTCATTGGCTATGAGTTTGGATTTCTCTAATTTTAATGTGATGTTGTTCTCATCCAATTTTTGCAATACTTGTGCCACCCTGTTGCAGTGTTCCTCCCAATTGTTGGAGGTAATGAGCAAATCATCAACATACACTGTAGTGAATTGAAGTGTATTTTGATCTAAAATCTCATCCATACATTTCACAAAGACTGCTACGGAATTTATTAGGCCAAAGGGTAACCTTTTAAATTGGTAGTTACGCCCTTCAAATATATAGGCCGTATACTTTCTGCTGTTGGGGTGTAATTCCACCTGCCAATACCCACACACGGTGTCCCATATACTGATGTACCTTATGCCATGGAACTTCTTAAGTATTTCGTCGATTTCTCCAGGTGACGTCCTGTCATTTATTATGGTCTTGTTTATCTCCCTGGCGTCTAAGCAAATCCTTACTGCGCCATTCTTCTTTGGTACTGCAACAATTGGATTGGTGTACGGGGAGTTACTTAGTTCAATGATATCGTCTTCGATTAAACGTTGTATTTCTAAACGGACTGCTTCTTTTAACGAAAAAGCTATAGGGTAAGATTTCCTTTTGAATTCAGTTTGTTCCTTGAATTTTATTTCGAATTTTCACTTTCCCTGGCGTATCTGAAAATACATGCCTGTATTTGTTGTAAATTTGGATTAATTTCGCTATCTGTTCATCTGTTAGAATCCTGTCGACTCTAGCTGTTTGGAATTTCTTAATTTCTTTTAGCTTTTCCATCCACAACGTGTCTCCTTTGTTATGGCGAATCTCTCCATTGATCGGCATTTGTTCCCTCTGGTCGTGGCCTTCCCGGATGTAATATATGATGTGTTCAGGATGGGCCTTCCTGCTTTCGATCAACTCTGCTGTCCATCTAATGCCACCTGATTTCAGAGATATCTTGGCTCTGCTCATATCAATAATGGCCGCATATTTTCTTAATATGTCGCAGCCAATTAACAAGGTAAAGGGTAGCCCACTCGCTACTAAGAAAATCATTGGTATGGTTTCGCCGTTGCTTGATATCTCTAATTGTACTTGGTTCCGGATAGTTTTATTCTGCCGACCCATTGCTCCAATTAAGATAATATTGTTTATCGGCAACGTCGGTATTATTGTTTTATTTCCTGCTTGTATCCGGTTTAATTCAACTCTGTCAATCAACGATACATTGGCCCCTGTATCTATCATGGCCGTCGCCTTGATCCCGTTGACGTTAATTGTTATATAGGCGATTTCGCTGTTAATGGCATCGTCGACGTTATTTTCTTTTTCTTCCATTAAATCTTTGCGAATATTTTTTAAGTAACTGTTCTGGAGGATGACAATTGATTCTGTTGTGTTTCTTGATACGTTAGACCCAATAGACCGGTTCAGTGAGGGTGATGTCGCGGTTTTCACTGCCGTTGCCCATTTAAAGGCAGGTCACCATTGTCCGGGTGCCTGTCTGATGCGTTGGATGCACTCTGTTCTTGGGGTCCTGGTCCATTCCCGTTGTGATAAACTTCTTCATTTCCTTGTCCCCGCCGATTGTCTTCGCTACTGTGGCTTCCGTTAGTGTTATATCCAGATTCATGATCTTCCCCATCGCTGTTGCTTCGGCTGTTATTACTGTGGTAGCTCCGGCGACCCTGGTAGTACGGTCTACTATTGCCACCTCGACTGGCATTAGCGTAGTGTACCCTTCTAAAGTTATTACCACTGTTATTTCCGTTGTTTGGTCTGTAATTATTATTATTATGATGGTTATTATTATACGGCCAGTAGTAATTGTTGTTCGGTCGATAATTATTATTTCCCTGATAATTATTTGGCCGGGGGTTATTTTGATTTCCCCGGTCGTTGTTGTTGGCATTATTACCACTGTTATTTGGTCTGGGATTTTGGTCATTATTGAACCGCGTCGGGTTATTGAAGTTCCCTCTGTAGTTGGGCCTATCATTGTTGGTATTGGGATTATTATTACCCGGTCCACCCCGGTCATACTGTTGTCCTGGCCTCTGACGGTTTCTCTGATAGTACCGCTCCTGCTCGTGGTTGTCCAGGAGCGCGGACATCCCTTGTACTGTTTTTATTTGGGCATTCAATCTTCCTTGTGATACACCTTGATTGAAGTGGTATGCCAGTTTGGTTACCAGGCACTCTTCCGGTATTGCTGGCTGCAAGTTCCTCGCTAGGCATATCTTTCCTAAAAAATATGCTGTCATGGATTGTCCGGCGTTGGGGTCGTACTTGCCATTACTTATATCGTCTCAAATGATGTTTTGGGTGGATTCTGACCAGTATTTCATTTTAAACGCTACCTTGAACGCTGCATAGCTATTCACTTCATGTCTGGTTACCGTCCACCAATTGTCAAAAACATTTCTAAAGTATTCGTCGAGCATTCCTTTTATTATCGTCCATCGATTCTCTTTATTCCGATTCAATATCTCGTCAACTCTCTCCAAGAATTCGAGAGGATTCCTCTTGTAGGCTCTGAAATCTATGCTCTCCCGTCCGTCCAGGTGTGGTAAACCCATCATTGTACTTGGGTAGTTCTCAGACGGTTCATCTCATCCCTGAGGTCGTCGAATTCTCGTTGTTGCCGTTCAGTTAATCGTTCTCTGTCGCTATTTACCTGGTTCTTTACTGTGTCTACCGTTGTTTTCATCTCTTCACACTTCTCCCCTAGTGTGGTGTGTGCAACTACCATGTCCGCTTGTCTACGCTCCACTACCTCCATTTGTTTAGTACTGGTTTCTTCGAGAATGTCAATACGGTTGTGGAGATCTGTTTTGGTTTGCACAAACTCCTGTTTGTTGAGTTCGCATTCTCGGCGTACGTCAGATATCTCTCCTCGGATTTCCGTTGCCATCACTCCCATCCTCTCCTCCGTTGCTTCCAGGTTTTCTTCTATTTTCTTATCTATCGTTTCTATTGTCGTTCTTGCGATCTCTTCCGTTCTGCAGCTATCATCGGCCATCTGTTGCCATATCTTCTCGTTATCGCTCTTAATTGCTTTAATTTTCTTATTGATTTGCTCGTTCAGTTCATCTATCTTTTTATTGGTTTCACCGATTTTGATTCCCAATTCTTCAGATAAATTTTCTCTAATTAATTCTATATTTTTCTCTAATAATTCTTCCGTCTTCTGGTTTATTGATTCTTCCGTCTTCTTATTTGTCTCATATATCTTCTTATTCAAATCTTCCTTCAACAATTCCATGTTCTTCTGGCTCTCCTTCTGGCCTTCTTCCATCTTCTTCTGGCCGTCTTCTATTTTCTTATTCAACGACCGGTTATCTTCCTTCATGGATCGGTTGTCCTCCTTTAATGATTCCATCATCCTTCTCATCCATTCTTGGAAAACTGTCTCTCCTGTTTGTGTGGGTGTTTCCGGTTGGTTCACTTCCGGTTGACCTCCTGGTTGCTGGACCTCCTCCGCCGGTTCAGGTTGTCTGTCTTCCATTGTAAGTAATATTTCTTCCACGTCTTCTGCCGACGTCGCTTCCTTCTCCTCCATTCTAGCTTCTTTTTCAGCTTCCACCGCTCGCCTCTTCGACTTCGATCTTCGCTACATCTTTATATCTTTGCAATGTAATTGCCGCCGAATTAGGTTTAATAATTATTTATTTATTTTGTTTTGTTGAATATTGTTGTCCTAATTCGAGCTCAGACATTGGGCGCCACGTTGTAATAAAATATAAATGTTGTAGTGTAGAAGTGATTGAAGTATGTTCGATTTTTTTCAAGCCTCGCTTTGGGTTCATCACGTTGTAATTAAACAACGTTGAGTGAGTGTAGTGTTTTATTTTAAATTAATTTGTAATTGATTTAATAGTATTACTCTTCAAGCCTCACGTCGTAATATAATTATCAATGATTAGTGTTGTTTTTTGTTGTTTAATAAATAATTGAAATAGTAATGTTTATGTTTAAAATAATGTTTATGTTTAAAAGGACTGTAATAACTGATCTCTTGATGTATTCACCTCCCCACTTACCATCCGTGAACGTCTTCAATCTTCCTAATATGTCATTCTATCTCACTGGAAAGTCATGAATAACACACAAAATACTTCACCTTGATATTAACATATACACAGTAAATAAAATGATAATGATACTTAATCGTGGATTAAATATTCAAATACTGGCCGCTGGAATATTGCCGCCACCTTGAGAAACAATTGCTTCTAAAATGCAAGTTATTTGTGCCCATTTAAAAGAAATAAATACTCTCTGTTTACTGGTAAGATATCTAGGCGTTTATTAACATTAGTTAAATTGAATGAAATCCTTTTTTAAAACAATAAATAAATCTTTAAAAACAACAAAGTTAATTATTTTCTGAAAATTCTTCAGCTCAGGGCTGGTAACACTGGTACAATATACAATATTATGGTAATCCTTGTTATGTTAAGTTTGATTACTATCGTTACCAAATTTCATGGATTCTTTGAATTTTACATGATGCAAGATACAAAGATTGTGCCGCGTTTTGGAAAACGCGGCGATGTTCCGATGTCTATATTGTGATTAATTAAAGTATTTACGTATTTTTCGACGCGACAGAAGTTGTCCTTTGGTACGGTCAGTTGGACTTTGTCATGCTGTATTGCCCCTTGTCCGCCCGACTCGCGCGCGCCCTATCTATGTTACGTACGGTTTTTTCAACAGCCGGTTTATTCAGTTCGACTTTAGCTATCAGCGCCTCACATTCTAGTCCCCGGCTGGCAGAGTAGATTGAACAGTTTTCGTCTCCCAGCTTCTTCTATGAATAAGTAGAAAGCTACGTGACCTCCGGTAAGTCCATTAAAATATGTATTTTAATTATTTATAAAAACAAATTGGTTTTATTTAATATTAAAGTGGATGCGTTGAGATATACATTGCAGTGAATCCTTTAGCACATGGCGAGTTTCAGGTTATAATTAGTTTTATGTATGCTTTATCTCAACCCTGGTTAATTGATTGTAACGTTAAGGATATAATTATGTTTTATATTAATCTAGTAATGCTTCTACTAAATTAACTAAACTAAGATGGGGCGTAAGTCAGTAATTTTCTGATATCTGTATATGTCACGGACTTGTTAAAAGTTGCCAATTCCTGTAAGTGCGTCATGAAAACTTTTGCATAAAGGTTAATTAAAATTATCATTATTATGGAGTGACTATATTTAGACATATTCTATATTAACATATTCAATGGAGTTATTTTTTTGAAGTGATTTACCACATTCAATGGGATTCTTGACTTAGGCAATTTTTTCGAGTTTATAAACCGGACAGTCCATGCTATGTCAGTGGGTAAATGTGGTAGTGTGTGTTTCATGAACTTATGAGTAATCCCAGATATAATTGTGCAGGGTTTCCGAGGTAGCCGGGAATCTGCCCCGCTCTGGAAGGATGGCCGAACAACTGCCTCAGGCGATGTAATTCCAAAACACTTCGTCAGCTATGTCAGCCGGAAGGATGGACTGGACACACACTACAGAGCCCTCAACATACACCCTTCAAACCAGGTGAAATTTAACCATGTTAAACTAAATCTTGTGGCCGAATAACTCTGTGAGACTTTCATGAAACGCTCCAGTTTTGACAGTTATTTCCGGACAATGGGTGGCATGTTTTAATTGCAATTTGTAAGGCTTACGCCTCCTCTATTACTATCATGTATATCTCGTTTTGAGAGTGAAAACTCGGCCGGGGTCACGCACCGCCCGGGTCGAGGGGAGTTCGGTAGTTAGAGTTGTAGCTCATTCTATTTCTGTTTTAAGCATGTTGGGATAGTTATGTTAACGATGTTGCTCCATGTGGACACGTATTTTATTATTCATTCATAATCTGGGGGTGGTTTTAAACCGTGGTCGACTCCCGTTGGAGACGTCCACTGCAAGTCTGTCTATGTCAGATCTTGCTAGATCTCGTCCGATGCCTGACCCTGCCGGTAGTTAAGTTTTGGAACACTGTGAGCTGATTTAATACCTTTATGACTTAGATTCCGTTTTACAAATTCTGTTCCACTGTTTAGCTAATTTGCACACTTTAAATTTACCATTGTCACAGATTGTATTTTACCATAGCAAAAATTTTGTAACCATAATTGTAATTGCTCCCTATAACAATTAGTTAACCATAAGACCACACAAGATTGATCAATGTCAGTTATGAATACTCATGGTGGTCAAGTTCCACTATTTTTTCCATATTCTGTTTTGAAAGTAAAAGGAATATAAAATGCAGTTAGGTAACCGGACATCCATGTTAACCTTGTGATGCTACTCTTCATTATAGTAATTGATGGGATTTAAATTGATAATTAAATATCGGCATGGGATTTGTGCGCTGGCCGCGTGGCTTACGGAGAACATTCAGTTAACACTTATCTTGTTAAAACTTGGGGGCATGTCTGCTCCACTCCTGGGATATTTTAATTGAAGTTTGGGGAGGGGGTTTTAGTCACCTATTAATTAAACAGAAGGGGGCCAGATACTTGGTCAGAATAAGGGGGTTATGGGTGTTGAACAAGATGCTTAAATGCGCTGATAACCAGGGTGAACATGTGATGTGTTATTTATATGCAAACGTGGTTGATGTTAATTATATGTATGTGTTGTTTTTCATAATTGTTACATTGTTATATTAATCCTGCAGGTGTATATGTTTATATATTTATGTCTTGTTATAATATACGATTATTTGCGGGTCGAGATTGTGTGCCACTTTACAATTGTATTATTGACATTATGTAACATTCCATGAATTAATATTCACTGATCCTTCAGATCTTAATACTCATTCAATACTTGGTGCCGTTAATAATTATTATTCCTTGCTCAACTTTTGGCAAGGCACACATTAAGGAAATTACATTCAACAATGAAAAGACTTAGTTATCTAGCCTTTTGGGGCTCAGGTGTTGTACTACCAGAGAATAATAAATTGTTGTTGTTATCTTAAGTTCAGTGTTTCATTTGCAAGTCCCATCATACTGGACCCAGCCCAATTTTAGCTTCTCTAGGCTCTTGCCTAGTTCTAAATAACTTGTAACCTCTCTTTCAAAACCAACAAGCAAGGAGATAGAAATTTAAAAAGAAATAAAATAAATACTAAAAGCATAGAGAGGTTACAAATGGTAGATCAGAGCGTGGTTCATTCTAGGCTTGAACCCTGGGGTCCTGGTGTGTGATGGGGGCTTGCAAACTTGGAGATAGTCTGGCAAATAAAATGGCACTTAATAGTTGACATGAAATGTAGAAGTAGGTATGTTTTTTATGAATTATTGTTAAATGTTTTGAATTGTAAATCTGAGGCCGCCACGGGCACGTGTTGTAGTTGGGTTGTTGTTTTGAAATTGGACATTGCCGGAGTTCGCGTGGGGATAGGTTCCCGAATTTATTTTTTGAAAGTAATTGCGCGCGCGGTTAGTGGGATGCGGTATGGTCCGACTGGAAGTCGGTATCGTCCGATTGTAATGGTGACAATGTTGTAGTCGAAATGTCGTATATTGTGGTTAGTGTTAGGTGGTGTGGATTGTATGTTGGTGTTAGTGTCTGATGTTGTTTCTTCTTGAGTCTGGCGACTGACGGAGAGTTAGTTCCGGAGCGGGTCAGGTTTCCGCAGCGCTAGGAAACCCGGGGGTCTACTCAAAGGAAGAACAGTACTTGAGTTTTTCCGTTTCTTGTAAATATGCTTTTGTGGGTTATGTTTTGTGTTCAGTGTATTGTGTGATTCTGGCGGGGGTAGGGTATCAAGGACTACCCAATCCTATTTCCGGCATCCTCCAGAGACTTCCGGTAGTGGATGGAGAAGATGAGGGCAAATTGTTGGTTTTTCTGGACATCGTCCTGGAGTTGGCGGATTTTCCGGGGCTGTCCGATGAGGTCCTCTTGTCCGTTATATATCCGTACTGCCGGGGTTTATTGGCTGAGCTGGTCACCCGCACTCTGCGTCGTGGTGGCAGTATCGACTCTCTCCATGGGGAGGTGTTGGACTCTTTCATACCCCGTCGGCGACGTGGGCATTTGGAACTTAGCCGGTTCTATCGTGCACAGGCCAACGGAGAGGCGTTGGGGGATTTTGTGCAGGATATCCGTAAATGTGCTCGGGTTTTGAGGTTAGGGTTGCCCGAGAAGGATGTCGTGGGAAGAATTTTAGAAGGGGTGACGCCCCAAGAGAGATCCCGTTTGGTGTTCGCGGACCGTCCACGTTGTTTTGCGGACCTCGAACGGCTATGTGTGTTTGCTAGAACGGTCCAGGGGATTGACGAGTCCCGTGAGCACGTGACCCATGATAAGTTAAGACACGAGAGGCATGGGGGCGAATTGTTCCATCCTCATGTGGTAATGAAAATAGTATTACAAACTCTTGTAGCGAGAGGCGCCGTCGTTCGCCTAATGTGACTTGTTTTCAGTGTGGTAGGTTGGGCCACGTCAGACGATTTTGTACCGGGGTTGGGTAGAGTCCAACGTCCCTCCCCAGGGCGCCCAAGGTCATTCAGAAAAGGCTCAATGAGGGGAAGATATGTCGGAGGTCTTCCCCTACCTGTCGCGGGTCTTCTAAGGTACGCGCCTCTAGGCCAGTTGTAGGTCCCAAGTCTTTGGGTAGCAAGGTCCTCCAAACCATCTCTAGAACCACTTCCGTATGCCCCTTCTTGCTGTTGGAGTTGAAAAAGAGTCAACTCAGAGCATTAGTTGACTCCGGATCAGCAAGATCCATCATTTCATCTAAAGTGTGCGAGGACCTTGAGCGACAGGGTTTAATTAAACGGTCAGAAAAGTCTTCCGTAGTGTGCTGGACGGCATCCCAGGAAATTCTGCCCATTTCCCGGGTAGTTTCATTCAAGTTTAAAATCGAGGGATTTTCTTGGGTGTGGAGCTTTCTGGTTTCTCCTGCTCTGGGAGTTGAATGCATTATTGGTGCCGATTTCATCTGCAAAAGTGGTCTCGTTATTGACATCCAAGAGCACCAATGTTATTTTAAATTCAATCGGGGAGTTGTAATCCCGTTCCTTGGATATCAGGGGACCAGGCAAGATATCCAAGAGGTTAAGTGCCCCGACACATCTAGAGACCACCTCTCCCAGTCCCAGCGGTCCGCTTTAGATCAGTTGTGTGAGCGTTTCCCCACTGTATTAACTCCGGCCCTTGGGCTCACACATCTCTTGGAGTATAAGATCCGCCTAACGGACTCCAAGGTGGTGCGCTCCCACCCTTATAAGTTTGCCCCTCCGAAGATGAACATCTTGAGGGAGAAGGTTCAAGAATTATTAGATCAAGGGGTGATTGAACCTTCTCAGTCCAGTTATGCCAGTCCAGCGTTCCTAGTGCCCAAGCCTGGAGGTAAGCACAGGATGGTCATCGACTACCGCAAGCTGAACGCTAACATCGAGGTAGATTCGGTCCCACTTCCTGACCTTCATTCCGCGTTCGATTGGTTCAGTGAGGCGAGGTATTTTACCATCATTGACCTCAACTCTGCATATCACCAGATTCCCTTGACGAAAGAAAGTAGGCCCTACACGGCATTCTGTGTTCCGTGGAACCTCTATCAGTATACTAGGGTTCCTATGGGTCTAGCGGTAGGGGCCCAAACACTCACCCGTTTGCTTGACACCGTTTTTCACGATGTCAAGTTCAAGTACGTTTTTAATTATCTTGATGACTTGCTGGTGTACAGCAAGGGGTATGAGGAACATTTGAGTCATCTTGAGGAGGTGATGTGCAGGTTGAGGGGTGCCGGCCTCACTGTCAATCCTGAAAAGGTGAAGTTTGCCCAGACACAAATTTCTTTTCTGGGCCACCTGATTTCCCATAGAGGTGTCACTGTGGATCCTGAGCGAACACAGGGGATCAGGGACTTTCCCCCACCAAAGGATGCCAAAGGCATCGCGAGATTTGTGGGGATGGTCAATTTCTATCGACGTTTCATCCCAAACGCGGCGGAGATTGCGGCACCTCTGAATGAACTCCGGAAGAAGGGCGCCAAATTTGTATGGGGGGAAAAGCAACAGAAGGCTTTCGAGACTCTGAAGGAAGCCATTATTTCCCCTCCAGTACTGAGGATGCCAGACTTCTCGAGACAGTTTATCTTACAGACGGACGCGAGTTCGGTGGCGCTCGGGGCGGTTCTGTCCCAAGTTGTTGATGGTGCTAGGCAGCCTGTGGCCTTCATTTCTAGAACTTTGACCCAACAAGAACGGAAGTCTTCAGTGTATGAGCTAGAGTGTTTGGCTGTGGTATACGCTCTAGATAAGTTCAGGCGTTTTCTGGAACACGCTGAGTTCCTGCTTGAGACCGACAACCAGGCTCTCTCTTGGCTTCTCGCTCATCCCCGGCAGCTGGGTAAGATTGGACGATGGGTGGTTAAAATCTCATCCTTTAAATTTAAGGTGCAACACATTCGGGGAACTCAAAATGTGGTTGCAGATGCTTTGTCCCGTATGTTTTCCCAGCCCAGCGAAGCCCAGCCGGAGCAACCCTGTTCTGTTTTACTGGACTTTCCTTTAGCTTTTACTGATGTGTTACCCCATCAGTTAAATGATGAAGAGTTGGGTCCGATCATCCAAAATCTAAAAGAGGGTAACGTGCAGGTCCCGTACTTCTTGTCCAGGGGCGTCCTATGTTGCAGAGAGAAAAAGGGGCGGGCCCCGAAGATAGTGCTGCCTAGCAAACTTGTGCCCATGGTTTTCAGCTACTATCACAATTCCCCGGTAGGTGGACATAAGGGGATTTCGAAGACCATTTCCAGCATTAGAAAAAACTTCATCTGGAAGGGCATGGATAGGGACATAGCAACTCGGGTGAAGGCATGTCATCTCTGTGGCTTAAGCAAGCCTGCCCAAAACACAAAGTTGGGGCTGTTGTCATCTGATGTGGCGAGCAGACCGATGGAGAAGCTATTCATCGACTACGTGGGACCCTTCCCGCGTAGCAAGTCAGGTAATGCTTACCTACTTGTCTGTGTGGATGCTTTTTCGAAGTTTGCCTGGCTACTGCCCTTACGCCAGGCAACTGCTCGATTGACCATAAACGCGCTCCAGAGTCATGTATTTCAGCACTTCGGTCTTCCGGCCATCATTGTCTCGGACAATGGTCCACAATTTATTTCTGGCGACTTTCGGCGAATGTGCTTCGCCAATGGCATCAAACATGTAACCACTTCCCCCTATTACCCACAGCCGTCCCACGCGGAGAGATTCAACAGGAATCTCCGGTCCGCACTCATCGCCTATCATGCGGAACAACAGACCACCTGGGACCAGAACCTTAAGTGGTTACAACTAGCTTTCAATACGGCCCTGCATGACAGTCATAAGGCCGTTCCTTTTGAAGTTATGTTTGGTTTCTCGCCTACGCTTCCCTTGGCCAACTTATGGAATATAGACGATCTTCTGCCGAGTAACCCAGACATTAGGACGGCAGATAGGTGGAAAGAGGCCCGGAAGAATTTGCTCCGTGCGCACGAGCGGGTCCGTCGACGATATAATCAGGGGCGAATTCCGAACCCCTTTCAGACCGGGGACTGGGTCTA
Source organism: Magicicada septendecula (assembly GCA_034769895.1). Lineage (NCBI taxonomy): Eukaryota > Metazoa > Arthropoda > Insecta > Hemiptera > Cicadidae > Magicicada > Magicicada septendecula. Next base: position 713,966,221 of record CM068367.1, on the reverse strand, counting down.
CTGCCAGAGCCATCCGATCAGCTCAGCCGCAGACAAAAGAGCCGCTAAATTGTGCTATCGTTGGTCGGGGCCATACCGCATTCTCGGGTTTACGTCACCGGTGACGGCGCGGTTGGAAGAGCCGGGTGGTAATCCTAAAGAGATTACTACACACATTTCCAAATTAAAATTGTTTAAAAAGGGGTAAACGGGCTGAAAAAAGGGGAGGGGGGAGCGAGGGTGGTCTCTGTGCGCGTTGGGGATGTTGTCTATTTCAAGAGGGTGTGCTCCGGGGGGCGGTAATGAGAATGATAGGGTAGCGGGTAGATGTTTCCCACAGTCCCAGTGGGGTTCGTCTACTTCAGGGATGCACCCCTGCCTGCGCGAGCCTTGGTTTTCTCCATTTGTCCTTATGTCTGGAGGGAGCCGAGTCCTTACCTTCAGTCCCTGCCCATGACCGTAATCATCCTTGACCATCCACCCTCCGATTTTCCTAACCTTACCCAGAAAAAAAAATATATATATATATATATATAGAAAAGGCAAAAAAAAAGGAGTTAGATTCATCTACGCGGTAAGTTTTGGGCATGCCCTTGGAGCACACTTGTAAAACACATATATATATATATATATATATATATATATTGGAAAGGTGCCATAGTCACAGTTGACATGGTTTTCCGTGAGGTCCCAGTGGGACCACCGCATCATGGGGACTGTCGTCTCCCCCTTTCCCCTTGGCCCGCGCAGTAAAGCTATTGTGTGAAATGGGGGGTAGTATTAGGGGATTATCCCGTAATTACATGGGGCAGATTCCCCTGTTTAGGTGGCGATCGTGTTCCGGTTTGGGTGGACAAGCCTCAGGAGGTCGGAACTCAGGGAGCTCCCAAACTTTTCTTTTGGCTTTCTTCTCTGTCCCTCTTTGCTGTGGGCTGGCCCTGATCAGGTCAGCGTGCAGCAACCGCACACTTACACTCTACACTTCTTCTTTCGTCTCTTTCGTTTTCCCTTCTGAGCCTCTGTTCTCCTGGGAGCGAGTCTGCCTGGCCAACTCACCCACGATGTCCACCGGAGTTTTTTTTTGATGGGAGTACACTGCAGGGTACCTTCCCGAGTTTGAAGGTGAGGCAACCGGGTTGCCCTTTTGGGGTGGGGGTGTGCCGCGTTTTGGAAAACGCGGCGATGTTCCGATGTCTATATTGTGATTAATTAAACTATTTACGTATTTTTCGACGCGACAGAAGTTGTCCTTTGGTACGGTCAGTTGGACTTTGTCATGCTGTATTGCCCCTTGTCCGCCCGACTCGCGCGCGCCCTATCTATGTTACGTACGGTTTTTTCAACAGCCGGTTTATTCAGTTCGACTTTAGCTATCAGCGCCTCACATTCTAGTCCCCGGCTGGCAGAGTAGATTGAACAGTTTTCGTCTCCCAGCTTCTTCTATGAATAAGTAGAAAGCTACGTGACCTCCGGTAAGTCCATTAAAATATGTATTTTAATTATTTATAAAAACAAATTGGTTTTATTTAATATTAAAGTGGATGCGTTGAGATATACATTGCAGTGAATCCTTTAGCACATGGCGAGTTTCAGGTTATAATTAGTTTTATGTATGCTTTATCTCAACCCTGGTTAATTGATTGTAACGTTAAGGATATAATTATGTTTTATATTAATCTAGTAATGCTTCTACTAAATTAACTAAACTAAGATGGGGCGTAAGTCAGTAATTTTCTGATATCTGTATATGTCACGGACTTGTTAAAAGTTGCCAATTCCTGTAAGTGCGTCATGAAAACTTTTGCATAAAGGTTAATTAAAATTATCATTATTATGGAGTGACTATATTTAGACATATTCTATATTAACATATTCAATGGAGTTATTTTTTTGAAGTGATTTACCACATTCAATGGGATTCTTGACTTAGGCAATTTTTTCGAGTTTATAAACCGGACAGTCCATGCTATGTCAGTGGGTAAATGTGGTAGTGTGTGTTTCATGAACTTATGAGTAATCCTAGATATAATTGTGCAGGGTTTCCGAGGTAGCCGGGAATCTGCCCCGCTCTGGAAGGATGGCCGAACAACTGCCTCAGGCGATGTAATTCCAAAACACTTCGTCAGCTATGTCAGCCGGAAGGATGGACTGGACACACACTACAGAGCCCTCAACATACACCCTTCAAACCAGGTGAAATTTAACCATGTTAAACTAAATCTTGTGGCCGAATAACTCTGTGAGACTTTCATGAAACGCTCCAGTTTTGACAGTTATTTCCGGACAATGGGTGGCATGTTTTAATTGCAATTTGTAAGGCTTACGCCTCCTCTATTACTATCATGTATATCTCGTTTTGAGAGTGAAAACTCGGCCGGGGTCACGCACCGCCCGGGTCGAGGGGAGTTCGGTAGTTAGAGTTGTAGCTCATTCTATTTCTGTTTTAAGCATGTTGGGATAGTTATGTTAACGATGTTGCTCCATGTGGACACGTATTTTATTATTCATTCATAATCTGGGGGTGGTTTTAAACCGTGGTCGACTCCCGTTGGAGACGTCCACTGCAAGTCTGTCTATGTCAGATCTTGCTAGATCTCGTCCGATGCCTGACCCTGCCGGTAGTTAAGTTTTGGAACACTGTGAGCTGATTTAATACCTTTATGACTTAGATTCCGTTTTACAAATTCTGTTCCACTGTTTAGCTAATTTGCACACTTTAAATTTACCATTGTCACAGATTGTATTTTACCATAGCAAAAATTTTGTAACCATAATTGTAATTGCTCCCTATAACAATTAGTTAACCATAAGACCACACAAGATTGATCAATGTCAGTTATGAATACTCATGGTGGTCAAGTTCCACTATTTTTTCCATATTCTGTTTTGAAAGTAAAAGGAATATAAAATGCAGTTAGGTAACCGGACATCCATGTTAACCTTGTGATGCTACTCTTCATTATAGTAATTGATGGGATTTAAATTGATAATTAAATATCGGCATGGGATTTGTGCGCTGGCCGCGTGGCTTACGGAGAACATTCAGTTAACACTTATCTTGTTAAAACTTGGGGGCATGTCTGCTCCACTCCTGGGATATGTTAATTGAAGTTTGGGGAGGGGGTTTTAGTCACCTATTAATTAAACAGAAGGGGGCCAGATACTTGGTCAGAATAAGGGGGTTATGGGTGTTGAACAAGATGCTTAAATGCGCTGATAACCAGGGTGAACATGTGATGTGTTATTTATATGCAAACGTGGTTGATGTTAATTATATGTATGTGTTGTTTTTCATAATTGTTACATTGTTATATTAATCCTGCAGGTGTATATGTTTATATATTTATGTCTTGTTATAATATACGATTATTTGCGGGTCGAGATTGTGTGCCACTTTACAATTGTATTATTGACATTATGTAACATTCCATGAATTAATATTCACTGATCCTTCAGATCTTAATACTCATTCAATACTTGGTGCCGTTAATAATTATTATTCCTTGCTCAACTTTTGGCAAGGCACACATTAAGGAAATTACATTCAACAATGAAAAGACTTAGTTATCTAGCCTTTTGGGGCTCAGGTGTTGTACTACCAGAGAATAATAAATTGTTGTTGTTATCTTAAGTTCAGTGTTTCATTTGCAAGTCCCATCATACTGGACCCAGCCCAATTTTAGCTTCTCTAGGCTCTTGCCTAGTTCTAAATAACTTGTAACCTCTCTTTCAAAACCAACAAGCAAGGAGATAGAAATTTAAAAAGAAATAAAATAAATACTAAAAGCAAAGAGAGGTTACAAGATGCTTGATAAGAATAATATTTATTCACATAGAATGATCAAAAGATAAAAAATTAAAAATAGTTAACCTTAATACAATATTAAAATTATCGTATTATCGTACAGCAGGTGTGCTGCAGTTTAGTTATCCAAGCCTGTGTAACACGTGTTATAAACATTACACATCAAAACAATATTGCTGGTTTAATTATTATTATGGACTGGATTTGATAAAAAATAGAAAAATTCTTCTTATTGAGTCTATTCAAAAAGTATTGTTAATGAATGACGTGACTCTCTGTTGGCAAGGAAATATTTGTTGGTTATAGGTTAATTTTACCTATAGCTGAGAGTAAGTTAACAAAATAAGTTATTTAATATTATTGAAATCTTAATACTATTTTCAAAAACATTATTTATCATAATAAGATGGATAATTAACGGCAGTGATAGTTCTCGTATGTAAAATTATTATTTATTAAATACAACTGGGATTGTAGTCAAGTAAGCGACTATATTTTACAAGTGTTGTTTGCCGTATTTATCATCACTTCGACTCCAGTTATTATTTTTCTTACACAAATATTAAAATATTTTAATTAAATATTATTATTAATTAAACGAGAACTTTTATTCATTGTGCCTGATAATATATCATCGTTCGCTAGATTAACCATGCATAGTGTGTGCTTGGCTAACGTAGTCCGCTATAATATTCGTCAACTGATGAAAATTATATTTTATTTTATTTTAAAATTCGTTAAGTGATAGTACTCCCTGCATATTTCACTTAACATTGCCTTTATTATACACTGGCAATGATTTAATAATTCACTTTATTATTCGTAGCACTGTCACACGAGAAAAAATTATTCTTCAGTTGAGGTTAGTTACAATTGTTTACTATCTACCGCGCACATTTCAAAATGTTTTCTTCATGACTGTCGCGGGCTCCGCTCGCATCGGTGGCTGAAAGACAATTAATTCTTCTCCTCGAAGCTCCTTCTCTCGTCTGGTAAAATCAGATCATCCTATTGGTGTAGAAGTCTGTACTCTCTACCCCAAACACGTTGGTTATATTAAAATTTTAATTTTTAGCGTCTATGCTTTAGGTTCGAGACTCGGCTATGACGCGTTCATGCCGATTCGAAAATGACAGAAAATCTTATAATATGTATAAGTTTCTTATTAATCGTCTGATCGTCATTTGAATAGTCGCATTGTTTTGCGGATACTTGTGTCTTTAATTTAAGTCCAAACAAGTAATAAATCAGTCCATTAACAACTCACTTCACTTTATACAATACACATATAATGGCTCTTAATAAAAATAAGTTTTTTCCACTATATTTTGGTGTGATATTAATATAATACTTATAATTAAACGTTTAGAGTTCATATCTCTCATTATTTAACACATAATATTAACATATTTGTGGTTTAAGCAAAATGCATTCATGGCGTGCAAGCCATATATGTCCAAGCATTTTTATTTGCTTATATCACCATTATTTCTTATACTATTACATACCTTTGGTATTTAAATGTTATTTAACACTTTTACATATATTTGCTGATACCTTACTCCAGCAAATGTTGTCTTATTTACATATATAGCATTGTTTAAAATACACTATGCTATCATTTTGCCATTCTGTCACTCTTATTTAGTTATTATTATCATATATTATATGCATTATTGACAATTAAAGTGTACACAGACATTGTACATGGTCTGTTTAGTGCACTTACTAACTTTTTGTTAGTTGAAATTTCTTTAATTAACAGTAGGATGGTTATTTACACCTGGTCCTATGGGTACAGTTAATTGGTTTTTCATATTATTGTTATCAAATCACTTATACAATGATTGTGAGGTATTCTCATAGTTAAAATGAACATTCTTCTCGCTACTGGTAAACTTCCTTACTCTCTCTTTACAAGTTTTATTATGGGTTTTTGAGTAACTCTTTAGTCACTTGGGATTTTGTCTAATTTGTTTATTGTTATTATTAATAATCTGACTTATATAGTTGTGTTCTTCAGTTCATAAGGTATTCATTGTCTTGTACTTTTGTTCTTATTTGGTCTCTGTTTGAAACAATTACTGGTAATTACTTTATTTAATTATTGTGTATGATTTTATGTTGTAGGTCCTGTTCAGATGAGGTTAGTGTTACTGATTTGGCAACAATATGCTTCTTATTTTGTTCAATATTCAGCTTAAATATTGTTATGTCATTATGGCATTTTACTACTATTGTTTATTACTATGTTTTACACATTTTGTACACATTTTACACTATATGTTTATACAATAATACTTGGTTTTTTACTTAACTATGTTACACATTTTGGTGGGTTGCATCTTGGCTTGTATACATTGGTTTGTTTCTTTTCAACAAATTGGTTTGTTTATTACATATTAGTTATAACATTTATCTACATTTTGTCCTGTGTTACTATGACATTCAGGCACATCTCATATTAAGGATTACATAGTTTGTATCATTGGTCTTTTTGAGCAATTATTTCTCTTTTCAGTTCCATTAAATTGGTGGTCTTACTAAGTATGTTTGTGGTTTACAATCTTGGATTACAATTGGTACACTAACTGTTTGTGTATTTCACTTGATAATCGTTGACTTCACTTATTAACTTTTATTCACTTCCCTTTGTCATAAACACTTCACTCATATTGTTTGTGTTGCTTATTTGGGGTAGTGTCATTAGACTATTTATTGTTGCACTTATATAAAGTATTCACTCTTATTGTTTGTGATCACTTACTCAGGTTCAACACTTGGTTTTTATTATATTGGTTTCACTATGTCTTGATGAATAGGTTTATCACTATTAATCTTGTAATCATTATTCTTATTTGGTTACTTTACTAGTTGTGGTGCCTTCCATACTTTGGGAATGCTGGTGTCTTGTTCTAGTTATACATAATCTTCATTTTTCATGGTACATTTCTTCTTCTTCTTCTTCTTCTTCTTCTTCTTCTTCTTCTTCTTCTTCTTCTTCTTCTGGTTATTCAGTTGCTTATTCTTCATTTTAATTGTTTGTCACTTATAAGGCATTTTTTGGTTCCTCACTATTTGTGATAACTCATGTTATATTGTTAATACAATTATTATATTATATCTGTCGTTGTTTGTCACAATTCACTATTATTTGGCTATATATCATGTTTGTTTAATATAGTTATAATTTTTAACATTTTCACTCTTTATTATGATAATCATTATTTTGTATATGTCTCATAATCGTGATACATTAGTTTATCCTCTCACTACGATGATAACATTTAATATGTCTGTTCACTATCATGATGATAATTCTTGGTCGATCCCCTCACTATTTTGATCTATTGGTTTGTTTCTCTTCATTATGATGATAATAATTCTTGGCATATCCCCTCACTGTTATTATCTATTGGTTTGTCTCTTCATTATGATGATAATAATTCTTGGCATATCCCCTCACTATTATGATCTATTGGGCCTATATTGCAAACGTATTATATTGATCTATTGTATTCTCTCTTCCTTCTTTCTACTCGATGATATATTTTTATAATTCTTCTTTCTTCTTCGTTGGGTTGCTTTAACATTATTCATTTATAGATACACACTTGATTTTCATACTTCTGTTCCTTCTTCCATGTTTGATGAAATATGCTTATGGTACACTTTTATTTGACGTATTATATCATTTCTATGTAACCGTTATTTTGATAGGTTACAATGTTAAGACAGCGAGTAGGACAACACACTTTCATCGTATATGATGAGATACAGAAGAAAGAAATTGGTGAATTCCACGCAACGTCATTTAGGAAGTTTTACACATGAAAACAACGAGGTCAATGAAACCAGTCAGATCAGCTGTTTGTTGAAGCCACCCTACTACAAGGTCACGAGCAGTGAGCGTATAAAGAGGGGAGGTAAGACATTTCTATACACTCCAATTAAGGGTGAAATGACGAATATTATTCTTTATTATTTGTTACATTTTTTTTACAACTGTAATAATAATAATAAAAATTTTTAATAAATAAATTTATTAAAATTTTTTTTTGTTACCAAGCAGTTGGTTGGTACCATTATTTTGTCATCAAGGTGATAATCACCACTAGTAGTTTAAAATTCCTTCTGTACCAAAGAATATACAACACTCTCTTAATATTGCATGGAAATAAATGCTGAACATCATGGAATTTAACCAAACTGTAACACCTTTGGAAACTGATTACGAAGAAGCATGGGTATGCAGGGCCGGCCTTAAAGACGGGCCGTGGCCCGGGTGCAGATTTTTAGAGGGCGCCAAAATAATGGATAAAAAAATCAAGTTTTTCTTTCCTTTATAATTGGTAATAAATGAAGTTGTTCTCTCAAGCAGGTTAAACAGTTTACTCTATTATCAATTAATGCAACTGTTTGGTACATAATAAGACAATCAATTGCGACAGTACAAATAAGTGATGTACTGAGCATTGAATATAAAAATTTAAATATACCTAATAAACTGTAAATAATTAATAATGTATTAGAAATAAGCATGTCAGGGATTGCAAGCTTGACTCAGACAAAAATATGAGCAGGTGTTTCGACCTGAATCGATGTGCACACACACACACAAATGTAACTGAAAGTGTGTACACCAGTATTTTGCTAGTGTGTGTGAACGCAGGTCTATGCAGGCGAGTTTACCACCCCAAGATGAATAATTGTATAATTACTGTTTTTCTGTAATTATTCATAAATTATAATTAAGAAGTAAAATCCAAAAACACAATAAAATGTAAGAAAATTTACTAAATACTGTGTACGAAAACCACGTGAAAGTGCCACACCGTACGAGTGTAATAGTGAAATAACTGTGTACAAATCGAAAGGGTTAAGTTGCAATGTCCAAAATTACAGTGAACATGTGTTGAAAAAATAGTTATAAGATAAGTATAAGAGTATACTTACAGGACTCTGCGATTCGCAGAAATATAAAAAATAGCAAAATTGACAAAGAGTGGGGGAATTGAACTCAGAGACAGTTTCTGACATGTCGATTTCGTACCACTGCAGATGTTGACCAAGACATGGGTATAAATAGGACACACAAGCTACAGTGGTTCTTTTTCTTAAATCATCCACGGTGCAGCGGGAGCTTCTGCCCGTCCGCACAGAATATTTAAATTTTTGTAAATAGTTTCACCCTTCCAATTACATACAGTTATGTAACTGGATTGTAAAACAAACAATTTTTAAGTAGTAACAAAAATTACATAAGAAGATCAACTGACGTCCGAAACAGCACGAGGAAAGTTCCAGAGAGCGATACGACGCTGGACAGAGAGAGAGTCGACGCTGGACAAGAGAGAAGTCGACGCTGGACAAGAGGAGAAGAGAGAGGCGACGCTGGACAAGAGGAGAGGAGCGAGTGATGCTGAAGTTCGAGACGAGGACGATTACAGAGGGATCCAATGATTGAGTATGATTGACGACGATAAGGTGATAAACAATTTATTTATCTCTTAATCGAACAATTAACGTAAAGACAATTAAGGACATTCTTGTTCTATTTAAAAGTAAGAGTCAATGTTTATTGTAAAATTAGAATTAAAATCATAGCTGTTAGTGAAATAAGATTAACGTAAACAAGAGCTCAAATTAGTATTGAAATGAAAAGAATACAAAGCATTTAATTAAAAATTAGCGTTTGATATAAATCAGTACTGAGAAACAAAAGATAAATTCAGTAACTATTGATATTTTTGAGTTACATTGCAATATATAAGAAAATATTTAAATATTGATATTTTGAAACACACTAATTGACTGAGTAGTCTGGAAGTGAGATTTTTCGTTAATACAATAATTAGTAGAATAGAATTTTTAGTCAGTAAGGATGTATATAGCATAAGCCTTATGGCATAATAACGAAATAATAACGAATGTTTTAAGTCGAAGTAAGTGCCATGTGCACAAATTTTAATAACATCAAATAAATTCGAAATACTGTTACAAGTTACATAGAGTTCTTATTACAGATACACCTGAAACCCAAATTAAATGTTATATTGTTACATAATTTGTCGCTCTTGAACGTGAGGCCAGACACGCCTATTTTTATGTACATCGTATCGTTGCATAAGAAATATCGCTTCCAACGTGGGGCATCACAAATGTAAATTATATTATAAATGCAACGTTATATCGTTGTACAATATAAATCTTCACAAAGCGGTCTTATTTGGTGTATTTTGACATTCACACTCAGCCACGAAACGGCGACAAGATAGGCAAGACAGCGCTTCGCTCAGTGACGCGTACAACGCCTCGAAATCGTATAAGTTTGGTAATCTTACTTGAGTCTGCAGACTGACGAGCGTGAAGCTACTCGGGCAACTTCGTTACTGTTCGTTCGCCGCTATTGTCTAGTGCCTAGAGGTGGGCTAAACTAGTATTTTAAAATAACAAGTATGAAAATACTGTTACAAAAAAATAACAGGTACAAATTCCTGTTATTACATACTTAAACATAACCTATATTATCCTTTGTAAGTAACTCGTTTTGAGTTTCCTGCAGGTCTCCTATGTAATATCTTCAAATAAATATACTGCAAGTAGGTTTATTTTCACCTTGATAAACCTATTAATATATGAATAAACCTACTTGCAGTGTATTTATTTGAAGATATTATATAACCTATACTATATAATTTGTTATAAGAAATAAATTGAAACTAAATGTATTAACAGTGTTACTTTACACTGTGACTTTATTAAACTATTACTGTTTAAAAGAAAATAAGAAACAAGAGAATTTATAGGTATATCTCCCTTTGGGAATACCAATTTAAGTTTTCACTAGGAGTAAACAAACTAACATTGGTTAGACAAATCAGTTGCAAAACTCGGGGCAATGAAATAATTTAGAGTACACATAATACCACAACCAATAATGTGAAAAAAACATCAGAAACATATAATAAAAACATAACAGTACGCCACAAGAGTGAATGAGAATAAACAAAATTGTACAAATAAAAATAAAAAAACAACTGTAATAAAATAAAAATAAATAAATAAATAAAAACTTATAAATAATAAGCAACAACAAAAGTAAATTAAATGCATTACATACCTGGATAATCTTCAGATTCATTTACTAATGTACACAGAATATACAAGTCATGAAATGTCACACCTATTTACATTACAATCTGCTTCACTTTAAACACATTATAAATAAAATTAAACAATTGAATTGTTTTAAATACTGGGATTTCAGTTATTCAAACACTATTTTAAATTCGCATTCAAAAATATCAGCTGTTGCACTTTCCTTGATGTTAATCGTGTTCTTCGTTCAGATAAAATTATTCCCGCCCTGGAAAATATCCTTTCACAGGGAACGGATGTTGCAACCATGTTACATCTAGTTCTGACCAAATGCATAAATGTCCATTACAACAATCTCATCATTTACGTGAGATGTGTAGTGAAGTTAAAATCACATTAATAAAAAGTATAATATAGCCTATCAACATCAGCCACTCTATAGGTTATAACACAATATAATTCGTAAAATTTACCAAGTTGGTAACTAGTATAATATATAATTTATTAGCATATAATCTTTACTATATATCTGCATATCACGCGAGAATAAATGTAACATCAGGATGAATTTTTTCATTTATTAAAAACAGCTTCGTATGGCTTCGTACTCGAACTACGCTTGATACTAGTTGTTCCTAAAATACTACTGTTCCTCTCATACGCCTAGTATTTGTAATACTCGTTTACTTGTTGTTCCTTGTGTATCGGTGATACCCCTAGTATTTGAAATACTCGTGTACTTGTTGTTCCTTGCGTACCAGTGATATTTTTGTACGCCTAGTAGGGGAAGCTGGGGAGGCTTGAGACACTTTTTAGAATTTTATTTTTTGTAGAAAATTAGCTAAATAAAAAAAGGTGCTGATAATTTGTAATGAATAATGTCCTGTAATAATCATGTCCTTTATTGTATTTCATATTAAATTTTGTACTATTGCATTTAAAAAAATATATAAACCCCTTTTTATTTATGCTTGCAATGTGTATCAAGCCTTCCATGTTAAGGGAGCCTTGAGACATGTTCAGGGAGGCTCGAGACATGTTCAGGGAGGCTCGAGACAGAACATGTCTCAAGGCTCCCATAATATGGGTGGCTTGAGATGCATTTAAATAATATTAAAAGCCATTCAAGTTTCAAACAAAATTTAATTTATTTAAGAGTAGGCAATATTTTACAATGAAAATTCAGTTATATGAAACAAAAATAATGTTTTTTTTACAACTTAAGAGACCAGAGTCTATAAACATAGTAGGCTATTTAACATAACCTTGATATACACATGACTTACAACACTATTCATTATCTTGATATTAACAATATTTCTACTAATACATGTAGCTACTAATAGGCTTACCTATACACCTACACCTAGTTGAAATAATCAACAGTGCTTATCTACTAAAAAAAATCAAATAATTTTAAAAATGAAATTACAGAGTCATATTCAGCCAACGGTATAAAAATATGGCCTTTCAAAAATGATAGATTATAATTTTTAATAACAATATTGAACTATTAAAACAAATTTAAAAACTAATAATAATAATAGTAAAATGGAAAAACAAAGTTTAGCCTATAAAAAATATAATAAAAAAACAACTTTTAATCAAATGAATTTTCAAAATTATTAAAAGGCAACACAATTATTATTGTTATCTCTCATTATGCCGAGTTACTGATTTTGTTCTTCTTTCATCAACAATTAACATATATGTTTTCAAACTTTCCTGATGAAAAGTCAACAGGAAAGATCAACTTATCCCTTGATCGCTCAGTGCCTCCAATATTGACTGGTGGAGGAATCTTCTGGATATCTTCATTTGGAACCATACTAATGTCTTCCACATCAGGTTCACAAAACCCATTTCCTTTTTTTCTGAAAAATTTCACTTCAGTCTCCTCCAGAGTTTCATCTTTGTTCACAATTTTACCCACATAATGATAAATGTTACTTTTTGTAGCAAATTTCACAATAACATAGTCTCCCACGTTAAGCACTGTGTTGTCCCCGGAAAATAATTATTATTAGTATTATGTTCATCTGCTTCTCTTGTCAGGCGTTCCAAATTACATTCTTCTTCACTTTCAAGAAATGTTACTATCACTAGATGATGAGTCTCTTTTCTTCTTCTTTTTACTTGGCTCTCTTTGACTGACAGGAGGCTGTTTGGAATGCAATGAGAATTTCGGTTTCTTTCTTAATCTCTCTTCAAAGTGCTTCTCTATTTCTTTCTTAACAGGAGTGCTTGTTAGAATTCTTGTTTTAACAGGCCTTTTTCCCCCTCTTCCCTTACGGGGTTGGGCTTTTGGATATGGTCTAATCTGTTCTGGCGTAACCGTTGTAGGTCTATATTCAATTCCATCATTGCTTGGCACTTCTGATGTTGATTGCAAAGGTACTGTAGTGGGCTCACTGGATGTAGAGGTAGGCCTACTGGGTGTAGGCTCACTGTCTACATCAACTTCTGGATTTGGTCGATTAGTTACCTCAGCACACAAAAAGTCACTTTCTGAGAATATCGATGGATTAAATGGGAAAATGCCTGTGTTCAAAAATCCATTCTGTATGTTCAAGGGATTAACTGCACGTGGAAATGCTTTACCAATTAACTGTGGTATGTCGTAAATTGAAATGGGCTGACCAGGATGGTTAATCATCCACTCATCACAACTTTGATTGTAATAACTCTTCAACGGACCAAAAACTGTCCTGTCAAGAGGTTGAAGGCGATGGCTGGTGTGAGGAGGTAATGTCAGTAGAACTATACCACTGTCCTTACAAAACTGGATCCCTTTAGGAGAAATGTGGCTTCCGTGGTTGTCCATGACAAGAAGAACTTTTCTCTCCAAATTACAATTCGAATATCTGGCGAAATGTTGGAGAAAAAGATCAAAATTTTTAGTTGTCATCCAACCGGACGGATGAGCAGCAACTTCTGTCCCTGGTGGTGCTCCTAACTTCATGTGTTCTTTCACCCTAACCCTAGGAAGCACTAAAAATGGTGGAATAGCTGTTCCCATAGCCGAGACACAACAACAGAGAGTAACTAAAGTTCCCCTTTCTCCAGATGTCATCTTTGCTACTTGCTTTTCTCCCCGTTCAGCAATAATTTTGCATGGCTTATGGACTGTTGTTAAAGCAGTTTCATCCACATTATAAATTGCTTCTGGTCCAAATTTATTCTCCTCCATAACAATTCTTAAATTAGCAAAGAACTCTGATATGTTAGTTTTATTAAATGCTGTGGATCTGCTCAAACTAGTGCTCTCAGGAGTTCGAAGAGATAAAGTTTTGTGCCTATTCATAAAGCCCCTCAACCAGTCATATGTTGCACATTGTTTGTTATGCCATACATCTGGAAGGCTTTTATTATTCAATACGCCAAACTGATGCACTAACTGTCTGGTATTTTTTTATGTTAAGCCATAGTTCAATTTAGAAGATTTCATTAAATATTCTTCTAAAAGTTCCTCTTCAGCATTTGTGAATAGTTGAGAAGAATTATAACAAGGAGTAAAAGATGTGTTTGTTTTACCATTTTCATCTGTATCTTTATACTTCCTTATGTAGCGGCTCAGCGTTTCCTTGTCTATCTGGAACTTTGAAGCTGTGGCACGTATCCCTTGATTTTTCTCGGTGACTTCTAGAACGGCTGCTTTCATGATATATGGAGGATTTTCGGAAATTTCCCGATTTATTCTTGTAAAAAAACGGCATCTGAAATATGAAAATAATTTATAAATAAATATTATAACATTAAATTATAAGAAAATATATTAGACCTATAATTAAATATAATATTAAATTATAATATATAAATATTAAGGACTATTTATGAAAACAAAAATAAATAGGCCTAACTAGCTCAACTTTATATCTGTTTTTGATGTTAAAATGATACTAACAATTTTAAAATGAATCTACATGTTTAAATTACAATGATGTGAAGAAAATTAAACTTAGCTCAGAATTACTGTTATCATCATAAAAATATTTTAAAAGGAAACGTCCAGCAACAAAATCTGCATTTTGTTTCAATTTAGTGATCATCATGAATAAACCCTGAGTCAACTAATCTCATCAGAAAGCAAAGATTGAAAATAAAATACTGTATTACAAATGTAATACATTAAGACCTAACTGGTATCACAGAATATTAAACACATTATAAATTAATATACTAGGGGAGACAGCGTCTCAAGCCTCCTTTATGATGGGTGTCTCAAACCTCCCATAGTAGCCATTATTAATAAAACTTGAAAGAGCTAACCTCAAAATTTGAGTACAATCAAAGAGGACATGCTGTTAAATAGCCTAAGTATTAGACTATTCAATGTAATAATGATGAATTTCATATAAATAAATATTGTGAATGTATTAGCTTACAAAATTTGAAGAAAATACTTACTTTTTTAACGGTTTTTCACAAATTTGTTCACTGCTGAGAAATGCTTCCATGTGACAACACCAAACTCCACAGGAACATAGAGGGCTCTGCTATCAACAATCCTAGTGAGCAACTCATGAAATAAACACAATGGAAATGGTAAATTCAAAAGTGTCTCAAGCCTCCCTGTGTCTCAAACCTCCCCTCCTTCCGCTATTTGGCCTTGGCGTATTCGTTTACTTGTTACTTGTGTATAGTTGCGTAGGGGGCGTGCCTCGACTCAGAACAGCGAGGCCGCGAATAACACAATAACAAGTATTTCAACTTTTCAGTCACTTACATCCGTTCCACAAAAATATCGTTTAGTCTAGTCCCTCGTCAACCCGTTCGCTCCACACTTACATGTATAATGAAATCCACGTATTTTTATCCAAACGGGTTTTGCCTGTGTCCATAGCGGATGAATTGAATATTAAAATGAATATTGATTGTGGTCACAGTTGAATATTAAAACAATAGGCCTATAGAATTAATTTAACCATATCGTTGTAGGCCTACTCCAGTTATTACCGTGAATTGTAGTTTTTGTTTTAACCTTTGTTTCCTCCAGAAACAAACACAATTTCAGTGGCTCCCCAGATAAATATGAACCTTTTGACTACATCGTCGCATTAGTATATGAAATATACGTTTATTAAGAAAACTTATTTTATACTGTTTTGCCGGTTTTTAGGTTGTTTTTTGTACTCACAGTGTTGGTTTTGATATAAATATATTGCTGTAATCAGTTGTGTTAAAACTCCTCTTTACCTGTGGACTAACTTCGCAGGTTGGTTTCGTATTTATCTGGAGTCAAATTAATCAATTATTTTTGTTTCTGGAGTGATAAACGCTGAAACAAAATATACAATTCAGGGTAATAAATGTAAGAAACGATATGATATGAATTAATTCTTAATTGTGTTTATTATTTATCTTCGAGAATTATATAGTTACCTTTATACCTTTACAATCAACATTCATTTTAATATTAAATGTATTTTTTCTCTGTAAACACATAACTGAACGTTGCAACTGCAGTTGCAGACGATAACAAAACGATGACCAATCAAAACGCAGGAACATTAGCTGCTGGTAAAAACCCCGTTGGGACAAATACAGATCTATACGCAAGTGTGTGAACCAAGTCTGAGTAGCAGACAGTGTGTGAATTATTGAAGTTTGAAGAAAATGAGCTGCTTTCGTATTTGGAGTAAGATTAATTTCTTAATTAAAATATAAAACATCATTTATACTAACTTTTCCAACAATATTAAAAATTAGGATAACTCACAGAAACATTCTAACTTAATTTATTACGATTATACATATACGGTTCCCACCCCCCTTTGAAATGTTACACGAACTTCACATCGAACGCTTACCGCGCGTGTACCTAATAAAACTGTTACACTAAAAAAAATCTCTCTCCCCCTACACACACGCGCGCGCGCGCATAAAGAATTTCGACGAAACCGAAACATGGAAGCGTGATAATGTTTTGTAAACAATCTGTCTTGATGCGTTTACATATCAAATTTCTATACTGTGGGGAATCGAAAGTGAGGAAGCGTTATGTTTTTCGATGACGATTTTTGTGGAATGACCCCCAGCCTAAAAACATTAGGTATCATGTTAAAATAAAATGACAATTAAAACTTTAAAATGAAACATCGAAATGCTTACAGGACATGTAGGTTATACACTAATAAAACTTTACACGAATACACATAGACACTTGAATACACGAAAAATGTACACTAAAGTTTATGTTTTTGATGCCGTGAACTTAATAAAATTATTGTGCTAAAATAAATACACAAGACTTTAACCAAACGTTTACCTAACTCACATCTGACAAGACCAGGGGTGACCATCAAAGGCTATGGCGCATGCCCCCCAAATTTAGTTATCCCCTAGTCTTTTATTTATTTGCCCCCCTTTTATCATCAAAAATGCTGTAAAAACATGCCCCCCCAAAAAGTTTGATGGCGCAGCTTGCGCCATGAACCCCCCTTCTGGGCACAACTGCATCTGACAACAGAATATAGCGGGCATAGATGAGTACGAAGGTAGCCGAAATTGCCAGTGTGGCTTCACGCTCGTCAGTCTGCAGACTCAAGTGTAATCTTTGGCAGCTCCCCCGCCTCCTGCCCGTAAACATTGTACTCTTCACACTTCATCCTTCTTTTGTTTCAGTTGTTTCTTTTGTTGTGACTTGTCACCGTGCAACTGCCAGTGGTGCGAATAACAGTGTAAAGTATTTTTAAGTGCTCATTAGTGTTTAATTTTTCTTATGTTATCTAGGTATGCTCTTTATTGTTTTCATTTTGTTAGTAAGCTGCCTAGTTTAAATAGTTAGCAATTCAAAGCAAGAAGAGAAAATGTTCTTAAATTGCAGGCAGTGGAAGTCAACTTATTTTATGATTTTAAACAAACTTTAAAATTTTATATAGTTTAATTATTAGTATGTACAACATTCAGGATGGCCATTCGATCGATGGTTTGGTTTAGGTCTTTCGTCTTTTAAATCATTTTATAACCCCGAAAAGAAAAGAGAATGGTAGGGCCAAATAAATTTAAAAAAAAGAGAAAGAAAACTTACAATGTTGTTCGTTTTAACTCGGTTTGTAAAATTTCGTTGAATTTTCGTTTCAGTACTCTAAATATTTTTGACATATACGAGTGCAGTTTATGATTTCAAACACTTTTAAAAATGGCTTCAAACCACAAACTCTCAGGAGCTCAAAACAGAAAGAGAAAGAATAAAATATTCAATGAAAATAAACAAGGTACTAAGTTCATGCGTGTTTTTTTTTCTCAAAGTTTAGAAATAGAAACTGATCAAAATAGTCCAAAAGAAGATGTGAGGTGCCTAGTATCAAAATCTGCCAAATCCATTCACCCAATTTGTTGGCAAATTGCAAAAAACTGTCCATAAAAAACCATTATCCAGAGCAAATCAGTTTTAACATTAAAAATATCAATTAGTCATTCAGGATATAATGTTGAGATATCAAACTAATCTGGAATATAGTTTTAAAAATATTTAAGAAATAAAATTGAGAATTTTGGATGTGTCAGGTTTTGATACCAAGATTGGGATTTGGCGGATTTTGAAACTAAGAAATGAAAGAACTGAAATATGTTTAAAGCTGATAAAGGGTGTTTATTACCCATCTAATACAATTTTATTTCTAATTTTGGTTACTTAACATAATTGAATTTAGGCTACAAATAAAAAATACACGAGTATCTGAAAATTGAGTTTTATTACTACCTTATAAAAAATGTTGTCTCTTAATTAGACGTCATCACATTTAACTAACTAACAGTTACTTAACATTTTTCAATGGAACATTAAAGTCTAAAATTAGTTTTTTTACATTTTTTCTCTATTACACTACATCTGTGTCTATTTCATTCCCATAAACTACGTCTTCTTCATTGTAGTCCAATAACTTTTTGGTTTTCTAAATCAGAATAAAACTTAAGCAGGTCATTATTCCTCCATTTTTCTACAAAATGTTTTGACAGTAATTTTGACACATCAGTACCTTAGCAGGATTCAGGCAAACTCCTCTCTTTAAAGTCTTTAGTTTAATGTGTGTCATGCTTAGTTTGGGCTTAGTGACAAATTAAGCTTTACAAGCTTCATTCCAATAAAAAACTTCACCTTGGACCAAAACATTTTTTAGGTTAGTCTTCTTTTTTAAAATGATCCTTTTCGATGAGTTGAACTTAAAGTGCAACTGGCCAGGTTTTTTGGACTCTTTTTGCTTTACATTTCCAATTCTTAATTGTAACAGTAGTTCCTACTTTATGTACTGTCACATGTCTCCCAAGAATTTCTTCATACTCCTATGGCTGAAGAATAGTATCTTTCTTTTTCAGGTCCTTTTCTATTAAACTGAATACTCTGTTGGGTAGGATGAATGAGTGGCCATAGGAAATGTTCACTTCTTCATGAGCATCAGTGACTAGCCACTTTTCCAGCATACCAATGAGTATGATATTTTTATTTTGTCCATCTCACCCATCTGATAAACACTTAACCACTGTTTTCCCTTCAAAATCCATATTCACTAGATGATGGTACACACACAAGAGGAAATTATATTTGAATTTTTAGGAAATTCACTTTCACACGATGTGTAGCAGTCAACATTTTCCTTTGTCAGTTTGCATGATAAATTTCCTGTAACTATAGTGAAATTATAAAAAGAATACTGTCTGCTGAAGTAAGCAGACTGATCAGATAGTCTCAGCAGAAGTGATTTTTTTTTTGACAGCCAAAGGTTATGAATATTGCATTGTTATCATCAGATTTTAATATAGAGTAAAATGCTTTATCCTTCAGTTTGTGCAATCGCATCTGAATTGCCAATTCATTTCTTTTAATAACATCTTTCTCTGTTTTGTCACGTTTCCATTCTGTTTGTTAGGTGTTTTCTTCCTAGCTTCATTTCCAGATACCACTTTTAAATTAGCTCCCAGTACTCTCCATTTCAAAAGTATGATAAATAACACCAGTTTTAATAATATTTATTACAAAAACTTATTTTTACAAAACAAAACAGAATATAACTGCAAACTCACAATCAAAAAAGTTAAAACAGTGTGATATGTGAAGAAGGAGTAAAGAAACATGTAGTGAGTGCATGCTGGGAAGTCACGTGATACAACGGGAAGCTCTCATTGGTTGACAGGGATTTGGCTGACTTTGAAACTGAGAACTCCAAAACAGCCATTGGATTTGGCGGATTTTGAAACTAAGGCTCATATTTGAATGCGAATTTTAATAGGATGTGTTTTGATCCAAAATAATGTTTTGCTGAATTCCTCGAGGTCAGATTTATTCTATTTTGTCAAAAAATGGATTTGGCGGCTTTTGATACTAGGCACCTCATGTAACCAAAATTGATTTTTCAAATACTAGAGAGTCAGAACAAGTTTTTGATGACAATGTTAAAGACACTAATGATGTGAGTGAGATGAAATAAACTGAACAATCTGGGACAAGCCGCCAAGGAAACTATTTTTCCCTTGACAAAGAGGTTACAATTAATTCATCAAACCCTATAATGGCCGGACATGAAGATGAAGTTCACCCTTTATCCCACAGTGACGTTACCTCGTGTAATTTGGACAATATTGGCGAATGGCCTACCTTGACTTGTCACACAAGGGTTTCAATAATTAAAAATGGCCCAAAAATATTGAAGGTCCGGATTCAAGATTTCCTGTTGACTTAACAAAATCCGGTTCAAAAGGATCGAGAAACAGAAAATTCTCACTGTTTCATTGCAATAGGAAACTGCCCAATAATCAAAAATTGTATCGGAGATATTTGCAATAGTCAGAGTCAAAGAACAGAGTCTATTGTTTTAGTTGTAAGTTGTTTGGGGAATACTCGCTCTCAATTAGGGCAGAATGGTATCAACAACTGGAAACATATAGGGGATTATTTAAAAGATCATGAAACTTCAAGTGAGCACTACACATGTTACAGCAAATGGGTTGATGCCGAAAAAAAATATTCGTTGTCAAACGGGTATTGATAGTGAAGTTGAAAAATTGTTACAAAAAGAGGTAGATCACTGGAAAAAAGTTTTAGAACATCTAATTGCAATAACGGTATTTTCATCTGAACATAACCTGGCATTCCGAGGAAGTAATGACCTCGGAAGTAAAGTAATGGAGGTAGGCAACAAATATTTCATGCATGAAACTAGACATCCAGAAGTTTATCCCAAAGAACTAAATCTTGGCTTTGGAATTGGTATGTGACCATAGTGAATGTTTATCTTTAAACTGATGTTTTGTAACATCTACAGTAAGTTCACTTTTGGCTGAATCAAGTGTGATTGCAGAATGTGTACTTCTCAGTCATATTGTTTTTAGTGACATTATCACCTTGATGATGCTGCAAATTACAGAAAAGTATCTGAAGTACCTGTACCATAACGTGGTACGATGAGAACTCTGGCAACATGGAGAACTTAATTCACAGAACTTTCAAACTAAGTAAGTTTATTACTCAGTCATTCTTTACTTAGCGAATTTCTCTCTTTCTGATATGTAAAATTTAACAATGCATTTCACAAAATGGTAGGGAAAGCTACTGTAAAATACAATATAATACAATGAAGAGTATTTTTCTTACAAAACAGAGCTTAAAAAAAATAAAAAATAGGTATTGTAACGACTATCTGTTGTCGTCTTTTTTTAAATGTGTATATCGTGTGTTCGCCTCACACGTGTGGTCGTTACTTTATGTTTACGCTGACGACGTCCGCAGCGATCCTTCGAATCACCAGTACACGCGAGTGGAATCCTTACCTGTTCTTCTATAAGTGTTTGTAAATCCCGGGTGGCACCAAATTGTTTTAACTGAAAACAATTAAAATGGAAAATAGGACGATTGAGCGTTCGTGACTATGACGGTATGGTGAATTCAATTATTCCCGCCGCGTGCGAATTGATCATGTAGTTCGCAGAGTTTCCGATGTCTAGCGTTTACCGCCACTGTCGCTCGTCCCTAGTATACACAAATCATATAACACAATTTCCTATGGAATAAAGAACAGTGGTTACGACTCTGTACTGGTATATTAAATTGTGTTTAATAATTATTTAGCATTATACAATAATAATATTTTGTTATTAAACAAATTTGCTCCGACAGTGAGACAATTATTCTCAAGGTAGAGCTCGCTCTATAATATAGGTATTCGCATCCGCCATCTTTGCTCCGAGACTTTTAAATGTAATGTGGCGGGAGCAATGTAAGCACGCTGTGCGTTGCATTATTTAATGTAAATTATGTATGTAAATATTAATATTTTTACATATCAGGGTTATAACCTTAGTGTACTAATTTGATTTATGTATTACACACGAATATGTATAATAATCATCTCATCTTGTCAGTGAAAACAAGGTTATAAATACTGGTGTTAGAGATATTATTAATGTTATGTAGTATGTTTTGCAGATTGTTGTACTACATCTCATAATCATAATGACTGGTTGTTGTGCTGTAAATTGCAAAAATCGAACAGAAACTAAGTTTAGAACATTCAAGTTTCCGGCAGACCCTATTCGATGTGCAAAATGGATTCAAAATATGAGACGAGACAAATTTATACTAAGCAAGGGAATGCGTCTGTGTGAGGTAAATTTAATGGTTGTTCCTTAAAAGTTTGTGAATGTTAATCATAACGACTAAAAATGTAATACACCTTTCCACTTTTAGATTCATTTTGAAAATTCGCAGTTTGAACAGGCACGAGTAGATGGTTGGAAAAAACTGAAGCCTAATGCCATACCGACTTTGTTTGACGTTCTAAATCCACCTCCTAGGATCGGCCCAATTCCACGCAGATCACTGTACAAGGTGGTTTATTTTTTTAATCCATTAATTATAAATATAATGTTATAACTAAAGCCCGGATTCACGTGCAATTGCATCTTTTTTTTTGCTAGTTCGTAAACGGCCAGTGACAAGTTATTTATCCGAATCGGGATATGTAGGTCATTTTAACATACATTTTATTTTGCACAAAATTGCAAGTTTTGGGGGTTACTGCATAAAATTGCACATTCTGTAGTTTTAATGCATAAAATTGCACATTTACCTGTTTTTCGAAAATCAGCTGCGCGATAGCCAAGCGCGAAACATACACGCAGATCGTAAACAAAGTCGAGAACAAAATCAGCACGAAGAAATTCTGTCCAGTAAGCGCCGCTTTTGACGTAACAAAATTTTGACTGTCGATGGAATTTCACGAAATTTGATATATATGTTCTATATGCACTCTAGAACAAAGTTAACCTGTACGCTTTTTATTTGGGGATGAGAACCACCCCTTTTTCAAGGGTGATTGATAAAAAAAAAATTAACCACAGGATCCAATAGAGAATCAAATTCTAATCAAAAAAGTCAGTACGCAACTGTTTTGAAAAATGCGTTGTTTTCGAGTTATTCCAAATCAACATTTTCGATTTTTACCCCAAAAAAACAGGATTTTAGCGTAATTTTTTGCGAATAACTAAAAAACGTTTGAGTTTATAGTAAAAATGAATAGGACCAAAATTATTCTATACGAAATAACAAACAAAATGCGTTTTGGCCGGGTTTTAATCCACAAGTTGTTTTCAAGATATGGCCGTGAGAAATTGTAACTTGCAAATTTTTTGCCTGTACTAACAAAGTTTAACCCTTCCTACTAACCGAGAAAAATACTTTTGACTATAAAATGTCTAGTGCAATGAAAAATACATTATTGTTAATTTTAATAAAATGTTAAGATAAACTTTTTATTATTAATTTTAACTAAATGTTAAGCAAAAAACCTGAATATAAACTTAATAGTAAGTAAGTTAAAAATGTAAATTCGTGTTTATTAAAAATAGTTTTAGTAACTTTATTTGGACTTTTGGACAAACGAAGTTTAGTAAACATTAATTCAACAGCCATCTATTATAAACAGGAATAAAAGTAAAATATGAGAATATATACCTAACAAAGTGGTAAGTGGTAATGATTGGTATTTGATGTTTTTTAGACAAAATTATTCTCCTCTTACTATGGTCTGAATCAGTAAGTTTTAAGATGAAAACTATTATTTCCATATTTTTAAGGACGTGGGACATAATTTCACACTTTGAAATTATATTTTTGGCACGAAAAACTATAATAGTTTATGTAATATCGAAAACAAACTTATACTGCGTCCCATGTATACACAAGCGGCACCATAATATTATGTCAGTCACGGAACAAAGATGGCGAGTGCGAATACTCCCTTTTATAGATCCTTAGTCAAGGCTTGGCGAAATCCTTCGAATCACCAGTACACGCGAGTGGAATCCTTACCTGTTCTTCTATAAGTGTTCGTAAATTCCGGGTGGCGCCAAATTGTTTTAACTGAAAACAATTAAAATGGAAAATAGGACGATTGAGCGTTCGTGCCTATGACGGTATGGTGAATTCAATTATTCCCGCCGCGTGCGAATTGATCATGTAGTTCGCAGAGTTTCCGATGTCTAGCGTTTACCGCCACTGTCGCTCGTCCCTAGTATACACAAATCATATAACACAATTTCCTATGGAATAAAGAACAGTGGTTATGACTCTGTACTGGTTTATTAAATTGTGTTTAATAATTATTTAGTATTATACAATAATAATATTTTGTTATTAAACAAATTTGCTCCGACAGTGAGACAATATTATTCTCAAGGCTTGGCGAAATCGATTTTGAACGATTTTAGTTAGACAGACAGAAATGTTTATCTTTTACAATTTTCGTTCAATAAATCTGGATTCTTTTGGTTTACGAAAAAGGATCAGTTATGATTACAATAAAGTACACTACCTTACATTATTGGTACTTATATACTACAAGGAGTAATTACAATTTGTTCTTGAAGTGTTATAAAAGTGTTTTTCAAAAGTTCATAATTTTTGTACAAGTTATTTTTCTCGTTCACATAAGTTTAGTGTTTTGTTTTTCAATTAATCTTTGAAAGAAATAAGATCATCAGATTATAGTGAGAGTTCAAAGTGTAGTGAAAAAATTAAAGAGAATTTTTAATTTGAATTCGGGTAATCAGCAATACTTATCAATCAGTTGACTTAAGGTGTAGTGTCATTCAGTTAGTGAATTAGGTTTGGTCATCGTTTGGTCTTAAATCTTCAATCATCTTGTGATTCAATCATGCCTTGCGTCTTTTTCGTATTAGTTGATCGAATTTAATTAATTTTGAATTAATTAATCTGGTCTGTTGCCTAGGTTGAATGTATTAGTTCCTCATCAGGTAGTTTGGTTCTTCATTTTAATAAATTTGGTTACTTTTGATTGTTTTAAATTAAAAATTGGGCCATTTACAGCTTGGCGTCTATCATATTTGCTAATATCATAGTTAATTTCTTACAATTTGTTGTTATTGGTTTCTTACAGTTAAGCATTTCATAGGCCTAGGTAGTAATTGGCTATATTTTCTTATTTTATACAAATTACATATTGTTTTACCCTTATACATGTTTTGTTTTGTGTTACAAATGATCTGTTTATTTGTTGAATTGTTTTGGGTCTGTTTTATTATAATTGTATGTTTTCCTTAGTTTCCATATTATGGTTTGTCTATTATTTTCTAACTGCTTTTCCAGTATTATTATGTTTGCATGAATTTATCTATTTTCTTATCTATATTACCATGGTTTATAATTGCTTTATTATTTACTATTCTCTATAAAATATAACATAACATTTAGGCTTATGGTCTGTATAACTTTTTCAGCCATATTCTTACTCATAAACTTAATCAAACAATTCTTTAACAGTTATTATGCTACTTTTGTTTGCAATTGTTTACTTCTTATTTATTTTTTCGTGATAAACATTATCACGTCATTTACTTTAGTTAATTAACAATCCCTTAGAACATAGGATATTTATTGTTTTTGCATTTCTATTCTTTACCATATTTTTCTATACTAATCTTTACTAGCTAACCATGGTAACACTAACATTTTGACTCTTCCTGGGATTTTTCCCTGAATATCCTTGTATTCATCATCTACAATTAATCTTAATCTTAATAATAACAATATCCTTATTTACTAACACTGTTCTCCATTAACCTTTAGTGTTTATCACTGGTTTTTGGGCGTCTATCCCTATCAATAGGGTTTCTATTTATTTTGTGGGGTTTACACTTACACTTTGCATTTTTATATTATTTAAGTGTTACTAGTGGGTATTTCCTAACATTAAATTCTTGTTCTCATTTACTCATGTTCACTATCTAACTATCTCTCACTTTACAATGGATAGTTATACTGTTAACAAGTTCATATCATTATAGAGTGATTTATAATATTTACTCTCTATTTATTTGGTTAGTGTACTTTTAGTTTGTCATTACTTTATTGGATTTTAATACTTAACATTTACATTGATTAATTAGTTGGTACTAATAATTATCATTTATTGATTTCTTTTTCATTACTTTATTTGAGTGTAACATTTCTCCTTTTCTGTTCTATATTATTCGTTTGTGTCTTTTCATTTCTTCTCATTTTATTTCATTTATACTTGGTTTGTTTCCTTTTCATTTACCTTCTCATTTGATTTCACTTATTTCGTTTATATGTCCTATCACTGGTATTGGGGCTTGTTCTACCTACTCACTTATTTTCTTTGTCTTTATATCTCCTATCACTTGTATTGGGGCTGGTTCTACCTACTCACTTATCAATCTATTGGGTTATTTTGGTTAAATCGCTTTGTAATATTGTTTTCAATGTTTGCTCCGTTGCTTGCTACATTTCTCTTATCACAGGTTACTTTTATTAATACTTTTATTTGTTTGATCTTATTATTATGTTAATTACCCATTCCTTTATCTCTGACTCATCCCTTTTTATCCATAGTGTTAATCATTTAGTATTTTATTCTTATCATGTTGCTTCAAAAATGTATGTTGAAGATATGTACCCTTACATATTGCCCTGCCACTAAAATTGATTATTTCAGCAAATATCGTTCAGGTGTTTGAGTGAAATTATCAATAATATATTTATTTATTATATAATTATTTTATCCCTATAATATCTAATTCCCTAACATTTCTTCCCTAAAATTATATTGATTCGGACCGGAGGAGGGTACTTTTGACTCCTTTGCTCCGCCGTCAATTATATCATTTGGGTACAGAGGGATGTATCGTCTGCCCAGGTACATGATTGCTGGATCATCTACAATCAATCATTAACAAAATTATATAATTAGTCTAAGTGCGACTATAAATAAATATCATTATGGGATTCTTCACATTGTTGTTATTCAGATTATACAATACATTATTTCAAATTATAATTTTTTTTTTCTTCTGACTCATACGCTTTAGCTCTTAGTGACACGATATTACTGGTGGGTATGATACACATGATATCATTATTATTAGTTTTTGATTACTTCTCTTTCAACACTAATTGTTTATTAATCGGGTTCAGGATGCTTTTCTTGCATTTAATAATATTTTTTCATTGAATATTGGTTATATGTTCCCTTTCTTCTTTGTGTATTTGGGTCTACGATCTCATATGTATTATTTTGATTATCTTTACTTACTATATAAGGTCCGGTGTAAAGTAGCAATAGCTTCTTGGCTATCCCTTCCATGGTACTTGGTACCTCTCTGTTTTTAAATAACACTTGCTCTCCGATCTGATATTGTATTGGTTTTGGTTGCAATTGCTTATATCTTTGTCGTATCTTGTCCGTCTTTTCGAGTATCTTGTGAAATTGCATGTTATCGAACTGGTATTCTGCTCCATTGGGAAATTGGATTAATGACGTTATTTCTCTGGGTGGTGGTCTTTGGAACATTGCTGTGTATGGTGTTGTTTCAATAAACTGGTGGTGCAATAAATTTATAAAGTTTTTGGCTGCTGGTATGTACTCAGTCCACTTACTGTGCTAATCGTAACAGTATGTACGGAGAATTCTCCCCACTTCTCTCAAGACTCGTTCTGCAGGGTTGCTGCTTGGATGGTACACTGATATCTTGTACGTTTTTATTCCGTGGTTTAGCAAAGCGTTCTTCCATTTATTCCCCTTGAATTGCGTTCCATGATCAGTGATGATGCATTTGGGTGTCCCCACTTTACTAATGTATGGTACTAGTATTAGGTTCAATATTTTCTGGGTAGTGGCACGATTGATGGGGTAGAGCTTCGTGAACCTGGTGTAGTGGTCAAACACAATAATGAGGTATTTGTATTGATGCCTCCCTCCACTACACGGAAATGGTCCGCATACGTCAACGAAAACTTTCTCCAATTTACAAGAGGTGGTGATAGGTATCATGGTGCCCTCCTTTCTGTCGTTGTTGACCTTCACTAGTTGGCAGATGTGACATTGTTTTATGCATTTCCGTACCTTTCTGTTGGCGTCCTTTATGTATACATGTTCTTGTAAGGCCTTTACCACTTTTAACGTGCCCATGTGCCCATATCTCTCATGATAATCGAGAATTAGGTCCTTCTCTGTGGCTCGTGGTATGGCTATTTTCCAGGTGTTGAATTTATATCTGGTTTTAATAAAAAGTATTCCTTGGTGATTGCAGTAAAATTGGGATACATGGGGGGCGTCTTTGTCTGTTAATCGTTGTCGAATTTTATTCAGATTGGGATCTTGTTCTTGTTGTCGTTCCAGTTCTTTCACGATGTTGGCCAAGTCAGTTCTGCTCTTAATAATATGGTATATTTTAATGACAGCTTCCTTTTCTCCTTCGTAAGTCTGGTCTTTAATGTTTACTCTGTATAGGGTATCGGCTACAACATTTTTCTTGCCCGGGGTGTATTCCCAATTTAAATTGTATTCCTGTAATACTAGACTCCATCTAGACAATCTTCCATGACTTAATTTACAATTTCTCATGAATGATATGGACTTGTGGTCAGTCCTTACTGTAGTCGGGTACCCTAAGATGTACGCGTATGTCCTAAATTTTCCACAGGAACACACAACGCTTAGCAATTCCTTCTCTGTGACATTATAATTTCTCTCACTGCTGTTTAATACTCTACTTGCGAAACTTATTACACAATGATTCCCCTCTTCATCCTCCTGGCACAAAACGGATCCGAGGCTAACGTCACTGGTGTCACAATTTAAGTAGAATGGCTTGGTGAAATTGGGATGACGTAACATTACTGACTCGATGAATTTGTCTTTAATAAGTTGGAGTGTTATGTCTTGTTCGACTCCCCACGTCCACTTGTCCTTGGATGACAATTGATGTGAAAACTTGGCTGTCATTTCCGAGTAATTCTTTTGAAACTTTTGGTAATAATTGCATAGAGCGAGGAATGACTGGAGTTGTTTCTTGTTTTTAGGTGTCGGAAACTTCTGTATGAATTCAATTTTTTCTTGTGATGGTGTTGTCCCATGTCCAGACAATTTGAACCCCAAAAATTGTACTTCGTCAGCCAAAAATTTGGATTTTTCCAGTTTGAGAGTTACATGGTTGGTTGATAGTTTTTCTAATATGTGCTCTACCCGGCGACAATGTTCATCCCACTTAATTGATGTTATTAAGAGATTGTCTACGTAGACTGTCGTAAACTGTAGGCCATCCGATCCAAGTATCTGGTCCATCATTTTTACAAATACTGCTACCGAATTCACTAATCCGAAGGGTGAGCTTTTAAATTGGTAGTTCCGCCCTTCAAATGTGAATGCCATGTATCTTCTACTGGATGGGTTTAACTCGACCTGCCAATACACGCAGACAGTGTCCCATATACTAATGAATTTGGTCCCGTAGAACTTTTTCAGGATCTCTTCTATTTCCCCTGGGGACGTACAATCATTAACAATGTGTTTATTAATCTCACGGGCGTCTAGACATATTCTCACTTTCCCGTGTTTCTTTG
Organism: Magicicada septendecula; assembly: GCA_034769895.1. NCBI lineage: Eukaryota > Metazoa > Arthropoda > Insecta > Hemiptera > Cicadidae > Magicicada > Magicicada septendecula. The sequence continues at coordinate 713,936,459 of CM068367.1, read as the reverse complement.
GAACTGCTAGGATAGGGCTGGTGTAAGGTGAGTAGCTCGGTTCAATTATGTCTTCTGCTATTAATCGGTTGATTTCTGTTCTCACCGCTTCCTTCAATGAAAATGCGATCGGGTAAGATTTTTTATTAAAGTTGACAGGCTCTCGGAATTCAATTTCGCACTGATAATCTCTGACCTTCCCAGGTGTATCTGAAAATACGTGTCGGTATCTATTATACACGTCTATAAGTTGTTCCGCTTTTGAACGGTTAATTGTGCGTTCGTCTTCTCTCTCTGGAAAGTTCGGATCTCTTCGATTTTTTCGTGCCATAGTTGTTCATTGTCGGTCTCATCGCAAATTCCATTGTTCGTTGTTTGTTCCCCTAGTATTTCGGTATTTCTGGATATGGTACGTGGTTCTGTTCGACTGTTTTTCGTCACTACCGATCAAATCTGTGGTCCATTGCAAGTCATCGTTCTTCAAGAATAGTTTGGATTTATTTAGGTCAATTATAGCTGAGTACTGGCGCAGCATATCGCAACCAGTTAGCATCTGGAATGGTAATCCACTGGCTACCGTACTAGGAATGTCATTGTTATGGTTTGTCCGTCGCTCGTCAGTTCTAGTTGTACCTGTTTTCGGACGGTTCTATTCTGTCGTCCGGTCGCTCCTACAAGGACAATGTTGCTGATGGGTAACGTAAGTATAGTCATCTTACTCCCTTCCTGTATTCTATGCAGTTTGATAGTGTCGATTAATGAAATGTTGGATCGTGTGTCTATCATTACTCGCGTTGGTACTCCATTAACTTTAGACAAGATATAAGCAATTTCACTATTGTGGTTGTTATCAGATTGGTTGTCTTTTCCTTCGAGCAATTCTTCTCTTATATTCTTTAAGTAATTATTGCGTACGATTGTAATTGTTAGTTCATTGTTTGCTTGATCAACGTTACGATTTAACCCAATAGATTGGTTCAGTGAGGGTAAAAGTAGATTTTTCACTGCCGCTCTTATTTTAAAGCCGGCTCGGGCTATTCGTCACGCCTGTCTTGTTGACTCGTCGGCTGACTTCCGCTTGTTGACGGTCGGGGTTCAGGTTGGTTACGATCTTCTTCATAGTGGTCACGTCGGTATACTTCTTGACTACGACTTCTGCCTACATTGGTTCTGGTATCCCGTCCGTAATTATTGTTACTGTACCGGTGTCCGTATGCGTTTCGGTCGGTACTTCGTCGTCCTTGATAATACGACCTGCCTCTCCCGTCATCTTCGGCCCTCACATAGTATACTTGGCGATAGTTACGATCCTGGTTATTCCGATTTCTATTGTCGTTATTATTATTATTGAAATTTGGCCGGTTGTAGTTTGGGTTATTCGGCCTATAGGGTTGATGCTGTGGATTATTTGGCCGGTTGTACTGATTATTTTGGTTGTTTGGCCGATTGTTACTATTATAACCGTTGTTTGGTTGATTGGCCGGATGGCTACTATTTTGTCTATTATACGACTCATTGGTGTAGTTGTTAGTGTTATTACGGCTGTTATAGTTTGAGCGGAAATTGTAGTTATTAAAGTGGTTACCGTTCTGGAAGCTTGTAACGTCTTTTCGCCGCGTTACAAATCCATGGAACCCATCGTAATTAAACTCCGTTAATTAGATGGGCTGCCTACGTTGTAACAGAATGTATCACAAATAATTAATATAACAAATTACTTACTAACTGTGTAAGGAAACAATGGGAAGGTATACTATTGATTTAAGCACTCCTTATATGTGTGTAACAAGACGACTTCTCTTTATTTAACATTTAAAAACATTTACTGACAGATCCCATGACATTACTAATTAAATTATTAAAGTTATTTGAATGCTTTCTTTAAACTTTGGGATCAAAATTGATTCTATTTAGCTACACCTCGGATCCGGGTAACCTTCGGTATTTAGTCATTAAAACTTTTAGTCATACTCAATTCATGATATTAGCTTGCAAGACTTTCTTTTATTTAACCATTGGAAGAATGGTATTATTACTTGAATTATATTACTATACATTAGCATATAAACTGTTACAACGTATGATGTTTGAATAGTTACATTAAATTCTTAGATTTAATTTTTTTTATCTTTACAAAGTTAATAGTCTCTGAAAAGTCTCTTTTAAGGTATGTTGTGTAACAAATATTAGTAAGCCTCGATAGACAGGCTATCGAGTCACCTTTTAATTGGTATGCAGAAACCTCGTCCTGGGGTGTCCGTCTTGGGAATCCGGAATAGCGGCGTCGTCATCTCGGTCTGGTCTTTGTCATCAAAGGGTTCAAAAGTCCGCAGGGTAGATTGAACTTTCTACGATGGTACTTGTAGATTCTCGGATGTCCTGATCTGCATATTCTGTCGTGTCTACTAGAGTTTGTGGGTTCTGATAGTTCACATCTCCAGGTATGATGTTGGAAGTGTTGTTAGTTCTTGAAGTTCGAAGTCATCTTGTGTTACACCATTTTTTACGTTTCGAGTTACACTTTAAGTCTCTTGTTTTTTTTTTACTTCCATATTCCTTAAGGAATGGAAGTATGGTGATGGCAAAAAAAATCGTGTTCGAGATTATTGCAGATTCTGATTCTACTACACTCAAAACATGAAAAAAAGTCGTTTTCCGAAAAGTGTCTGTGTGTGTGTCTGTCTGTCTGTCTGTGTGTCTGTCTGTCTGTCTGTAGATTTTTTTTCTATGGCAAACGATAACTGCCGCAAATTCAAACAGAATCAAATAATTTTTTGCATACAGCCCTGATTTGCAGAGTACTCGTGAACTATTGTTTTTGGTGAAGATCGGTTGAGGGAAAGGGGTAGTTTACCTGCAACGGTTTTTTTTTAGCAAGGGTAATTTTGTTTGTTTGGCAAACGATAACAGCAGCAAATTCAAACAGAATCAAACAATGTTTCGCATACAGCCCTGAATTGTAGAGTTCTCAAGATCTGCTGATTTTGGTGAAGATCGGTTGAGGGAAAGGGGTAGTTTACCTGCAACGGTTTTTTTTTAGCAAGGGTAATTTTGTTTGTTTGGCAAACGATAACAGCAGCAAATTCAAACAGAATCAAATAATGTTTCGCATACAGCCCTGAATTGTAGAGTTCTCAAGATCTGCTGATTTTGGTGAAGTTCGGTTGAGGGAAAGGGGTAGTTTACCGGCAACGTTTTTTTAACAAGGGTATTTTCTATGGCAAACGATAACAGCCGCAAATTCAAACATAATCAAATAATGTTTTGCATACAGCCCTGATTTGTAGAGTACTCAAGACCTATTGTTTTTGGTGAAGATCGGTTAAGGGAAAGGGGTAGTTTACCTGTAACGTTTTATGTTTTAACAAGGGTATTTCCTATGGCAAACGATAACAGCCGCAAATTCAAACAGAATCAAAAGATTATTTGCATACAGCCCTAAATTGTAGAGTTCTCAAGACCTATTGTTTTTGGTGAAGATCGGTTGAGGGAAAGGGGTAGTTTACCTGCAACGTTTTTTTAACAAGGGTATTTTCTATGGAAAACGATAGCAGCCGCAAATTCAAACAGAATCAAATAATGTTTTGCATACAGCCCTGATTTGTAGAGTACTCAAGACCTGTTGTTTTTGGTGAAGATCGGTTAAGGGGAAGGGGTAGTTTACCTGCAACGTTTTTTTATCAAGCGTATTTTCTATGGCAAACTATAACAGCCGCAAATTCAAACAGAATCAAATAATGTTTTGCATACGTCCCTGAATTGTAGAGGTCTCAATGACTTTCGATTTTGGTGAAGATCGGTTAAGGGGAAGGGGTAGTTTACCTGCAACCTTTTACGTTTTAACAAGAGTAAAGTACTTGAAAATTTATTTAAACTTTTTGAAACAATGGTAATTGTTAAAAATAAAATAATTTTGTTGCCAGGCAATAAAATTATAATTTTTTCATTTTAATGTAATATAATATTTTTCATTTAATACAGCAATAAAAAGGCAGGTAAGACACAGCCTGGCTGTTTGGCTGAAAATGATTTTAAATATAAATCTTAGAATATGGAAGTCATGTATGGTTCTCCATACCGATATTTTACATAACTATACTAGTTAACACATACATATGCTTTCAGCAGCAATTTCTTGTATACAACATGAAGGTAAACGAAAGTATCGGTAACATAGTGTAAGAGCATAGCTCGTACGTCTGTACTGCATGATGTCACCATAGCGAGAGAGATTTTTGCTCGCTTCGTCTGGTACTGGACAAAATGGTAGAGGGGCAATTACTGCGCGAGAATATAGTCCCTGTCTCTCTTTAAGTTAACATTTTTATTTATACAAACTATCCCTAAATAAATATACATAATTTAAATAAGTTGTTTTAGCGACTATCTGTGTCTTCAGATTTTTAATTATTAACATTAGGTTTTTTATCTTATTCTAACTTACACAAGACTCGGAAAACATGTCGAGTCTGGAATCAACAGGTCAGCGCCTGATAACAAGCAAAGGATTAAATACGATATTAATAACTCTTTACAATTTGTCTTTTTATTAGAGTATCTTCGTACTTACTTATTACTGCTTCCTCTCATACTGAGTACATACAGGTTTTTTATATTATTACAGTGAGATTTAAATGGCTTAATAGCTCGCAACCTTAATTTTTTAAAATTTTTTATTTTCTTGATTATTTTTACAATTTAAATCGTCACATACTCCACCGCTTAATTTGCACGCTACGGTTAAGTTTTTTTTTTTTTTGAGTCTAACTCACAATTGGGACTGGGAGTATGAATGGGGTTAGTGTGTGAAGTTTTTTTATTATTAGTGCACAGTTTGTTTTCTCTAATTCTCTTTAAATGATTTTGTTCATTTAAATGATCGCCTTCGTGAAATTCCCTTTTTCTCACTTCTTAAGTACTAACTTACATTTTAATCTTAATACTAATTTCCAAACCTTAGATTGGAAAGATCCCTACTTATCCGTAACTCACAACATCGCGGCCCGACTGACACCAGCTTACTCTAACTACTCAAGTTAGCTTTCAGCATTTATTAATGATCTTTGGCACCTTTCTGCCCTATCATTACACCTTTCAGTCGGCGCCGTTGTGATCTGTTACGTTACATGTATAATCACTTCTTGATTATATACCATAAACTTATTTCTAATGTAATCTAAAGAGGATCCCATACTCCACTCTAGATTACTGTTTTGAGAGAAGCGGAATTTCACGAAGATAATTCTCTTTTATCTCTTTAACAATAACTAAACACACTATGCGGAAGGGGAGACACTTTACACAATGCATTGTAATGCACACGAGGGGTGGTTTTCAATTGTTTACACTACTACCGGTTTTTCACAATGGGGAGGGTGCGTGGCTGCTTAGTACAATACTGAACACGCTATATTTTCTCTAATTTGCCACCACCGCGGTGTCTACACTATGTAACGTTACTGTTATTATTATTATTATTATTGGTTTCTTTTAGTTTACCCAATTTCGAGTAGCTGCGAAAGACACAGGTTTTCGGGTCTCCCTGCCTTACATGTTTTTTGAATTGGGGTTATTCCGTTCCAATGGCTTACTTTTGCACTCTCTTCTTATGTGCCCATATTTGCCACAATTATAACAGGTGGGTTTTCTGCGAGGTGGGTACTTGGTTTCCGCTTTATCTGGGTTTACACTTAACTTACCAGCTTTGCGAACATGGTGAGGTCTACTAGAAACTTGTCTTTCATACGAGGTTGTTACATCAGGCAGTAGTGCTCGCAATTGATGTCTATTAGTTCCAGAGGTTTTCATTGCTTCCCTATTTTGATCTGAGTACCATACATTTGAAGAATGGATACTGCACTGTTCTAGATCAGCAATTGTATTGGATCTATTCATCAATGATAGTCGAGATCTTTCTTCAGGTGACACGCCTATTAAAATGGTGTCCACCAGTTGGTTTCATTCCAGCTTACACGTAATAGTCGAGAGGACTCCCTAATATCGGAGATGTAGTGAGCTAATCTCTCCTGATGTCCTTGTACTCGGAGTACTGTCTTTCTTTTTATTTCCTCATAGATGCCGGTGGGAATAAAGTATTTTATTATAGAGCTATGTAGCTCTTCTACTGGGAATGTAGAGGTTAGGGCTTCTAGGACACGATTTTTTAACGGGGCTTTACGCTTTGGTAACAGAACTTGTAAAATTTGCCAGTCATTCAGCTGCTGTAGATCCTTTATCTGAAGAAGATAACTAATGAATGTTAGTAATTTAGAAACATTTAAGCCATCTGTATAAGGGATTTCGGTTAAAATCTTCTCCACAGGATGAGTCATTTTACCGTATAGATCCGCGTTATAGTTCATAGGTGTAATTCCTCGATGAGGGCGATTGGATTCATTGGAGGTGGTGGTCAATTCATGATTTCCGGGACGAAACTGAAAATGCTCGGGAGGAGGGGCATTTACATCTTTATCAGTATTTTGTTCTGGGTTCGCTTGCACTTGCGATACGATGGGTGAGTTCCGATCCGTGTTAGGCGGGGGTAAACCAGTGGTGGGGGATTGTACTGGGGAGATGTGTAATTTCATTAATGATTTCTCTATTTCGTCCATCCTGAATGAGTCGGATTTTCGTCTTAGGTCGTTAATAATTGAAGGTAAGCGGCGTAGAGCTTCGTCTGCTAGCTTTTGTACATCAACGGGTATTTCTGTGAGATTCGGCCAGATCGACAAATTTTGTATTCACCTGGTTAAATGCTCTATTCTCTGGGTAGTCCGCAAAATTATTGCCGGAGATTTCTCGTCTTGGAGTGTTTGAGACAATAAGTATAGTTCACTATACTTGGCATTACAAATTTCTTTCTCGCTTTCATAATCGAGTTGGCTTAGATAGTTTAATTGCACGGGCGCATCAAATCCACATTCGCGAATTGACCTTCGTAATTCCGCGACTGTTACATCAGCATGGGGTAGTCCACGCAAAAGGGCTTCGTAAGACAGCTCGTCTTTTAATAACAAATCCGGGTTAAATAGGGCCATTTTGTTCTAACACATTAGCACGTACTTAAAATTAATACTAGTACACTACACATATATATAATAAATTCTTAAGTAATCAATTTACACAAATTAGAAAAGAACCATTTCTCTTCTAAGGGAGAGACAGAAATTCCACACACATATTCATCAAGTTCATCAAGTTAAATAGCCGATCAGCTGTTTTCTGGAATGTAGGTCACCCTCTGTATTTAGTTAACAAAGGATCTTGTGTGTCAGTGAGAAAGGGGGTTTTACTCTTATTGTTCTCTACACAATGCGACTGAATACACAACTATTGGTATAAACAAGAGAAGGGGAGCGCAATCTTATTCAACAAATTTACTATTATTATTACGCTTGACAACACTTTGACTCCCTTCATTCATATACTTTCCCAATTAAATTAATTAATTATTTTGTTCACAAATTACGAACTTCTACTTAATTACCTGGGTCTACATTACATACTTTATTATTAACAAAGTTATTTTTAATTAGTTTTTTTTTTTATAACACATACTAGTGTAGGTAAGCTATATGTTGGACATACACTGTGCAGAATGAATCAGGAAACAACAGGTCATGGATTGTCGTAAACAAACCTGTTACCGATTGTTCGGTTGACCAAAATTGTTATGTTTGGTCACAATTCATGTATGCAAGTAATTATATAGAGTAATGCAGGTTCCTACTGGCATATAGCTTTTGCATTGTATGACGCTAAGGATACTTCACTTATACATACTATCATTTACGTAACTTAATAAAATATTAAATATGTTTTGAACGTTAAAGTTATTAAGGTAACTTTCTGAGTGCATAGATCAATATTATATATTCAGTTATTGATCATACAAATTATCTAAGCATAGTGATGCAATTTTGTTTACATGTCACAAGTGGCGCAATTTTGTTTGTGACACTCTATACACAAATAAAACTCTCTCCTTTGTTTCCTTTTTTTTTTTACAAAGAGTGGCGCAATTTGTTTGCGTCGCGATGCTTACAACAACTTTATATAAATCATTAGCAGAGTGGCGCAATTTTGTAACGTCTTTTCGCCGCGTTACAAATCCAGGGAACCCATCGTAATTAAACTCCGTTAATTAGATGGGCTGCCTACGTTGTAACAGAATGTATCACAAATAATTAATATAACAAATTACTTACTAACTGTGTAAGGAAACAATGGGAAGGTATACTATTGATTTAAGCACTCCTTATATGTGTGTAACAAGACGACTTCTCTTTATTTAACATTTAAAAACATTTACTGACAGATCCCATGACATTACAAATTAAATTATTAAAGTTATTTGAATGCTTTCTTTAAACTTTGGGATCAAAATTGATTCTATTTAGCTACACCTCGGATCCGGGTAACCTTTGGTATTTAGACATTAAAACTTTTAGTCATACTCAATTCATGATATTAGCTTGCAAGACTTTCTTTTATTTAACCATTGGAAGAATGGTATTATTACTTGAATTATATTACTATACATTAGCATATAAACTGTTACAACGTATGATGTTTGAATAGTTACATTAAATTCTTAGATTTAATTTTTTTATCTTTACAAAGTTAATAGTCTCTGAAAAGTCTCTTTTAAGGTATGTTGTGTAACAAATATTAGTAAGCCTCGATAGACAGGCTATCGAGTCACCTTTTAATTGGTATGCAGAAACTTCGTCCTGGGGTGTCCGTCTTGGGAATCCGGAATAGCGGCGTCGTCATCTCGGTCTGGTCTTTGTCATCAAAGGGTTCAAAGGTCCGCAGGGTAGATTGAACTTTCTACGATGGTACTTGTAGATTCTCGGATGTCCTGATCTGCATATTCTGTCGTGTCTACTAGAGTTTGTGGGTTCTGATAGTTCACATCTCCAGGTATGATGTTGGAAGTGTTGTTAGTTCTTGAAGTTCGAAGTCATCTTGTGTTACACCATTTTTTACGTTTCGAGTTACACTTTAAGTCTCTTGTTTTTTGTTTTTTTTACATAACTATACTAGTTAACACATACATATGCTTTCAGCAGCAATTTCTTGTATACAACATGAAGGTAAACGAAAGTATCGGTAAGATAGTGTAAGAGCATAGCTCGTACGTCTGTACTGCATGATGTCACCATAGCGAGAGAGATTTTTGCTCGCTTCGTCTGGTACTGGACAAAATGGTAGAGGGGCAATTACTGCGCGAGAATATAGTCCCTGTCTCTCTTTAAGTTAACATTTTTATTTATACAAACTATCCCTAAATAAATATACATAATTTAAACAAGTTGTTTTAGCGACTATCTGTGTCTTCAGATTTTTAATTATTAACATTAGGTTTTTTATCTTATTCTAACTTACACAAGACTCGGAAAACATGTCGAGTCTGGAATCAACAGGTCAGCGCCTGATAACAAGCAAAGGATTAAATACGATATTAATAACTCTTTACAATTTGTCTTTTTATTTAGAGTATCTCCGTACTTACTAATTACTGCTTCCTCTCATACTGAGTACATACAGGTTTTTTATATTATGGAATCAACAGGTCAGCGCCTGATAACAAGCAAAGGGTTAAATACGATATTAATAACTCTTTACAATTTGTCTTTTTATTAGAGTATCTTCGTACTTACTTATTACTGCTTCCTCGCATACTGAGTACATACAGGTTTTTTATATTATTACAGTGAGATTTAAATGGCTTAATAGCTCGCAACCTTAATTTTTTAAAATTTTTTATTTTCTTGATTATTTTTACAATTTAAATCGTCACAAGCTTTTGTTGTCACCCCTGTCGTCCCGTTGTCGACTTCTGCGATAGTATCGCTCCCTTTCGTAATCTTCTAACAGGTCTGCCATCGATTGTATTATCTTGATCTGACTGCCGAGTCGCGCTCTGGAGACACCCTCTTCATAATGAAAAGCAAGTTTTGTGACCAAGCTAGCTCTCTTCAGGAATTTTCGGCTCCAGGTTCCTCGCTAGACAGACCTTCCCCAAAAAACAGGCGGTGAAAGTCGTCCCTCTGCTGGCATCATACCTGCCGAAACATATGTTATCTCGGACGATGTTCTGGTTTGCCTCCGACCAGTATTTTCCCTTAAATACATCTTTGAATTCCTCGTAACTCGTGAGGTCGTGTCTCGTTGCCGTCCACCAGTTGTCATTTATATCCCGGAAGTATTCATCGAGATATCCTCGGATGATTGTCCATCAATTCTCCTGAGTCTTTGCCAGCTGCTCATCAACTCACTCAAGGAATTCCATCGGGTTCCGCTTGTACTGTTTAAAATTGATGACCTCCCGGTTGTCCATGTGTTGGAATTGCGATATCATGGGTGGTCTGCTATTAATAATTTCTAACTCCTCTCTGATTTTGGCGATTTCCTGTTTCTGGATCTCTTCAATTTTATCCTGATTGTGTTGACCTTGCCCGCGAACTTCGCTTACGGCGGTGTCGGTCTCCTAACATCCCTTTCCGAAGTCTGTCCGCACCTGGGTTATGTTTTCTTCGGTTGCGGTTCGTATGAATTCCATTCGAATCTGACTGTCTTTTTCAAGGTTAGTCATTCGGTTGCCGAAGTCTTCCTTCGTTTGTTGTAAGTCCTGACTCGTGTTTTCCCATTTTCCGTTTATTTCGGAAATCTCTTGTCGGATCCCCGTCATCTCCTCCTCGATTTTCTTCTTCATTTTTTCGTCGTTCTCTGTCATCTTCTGGTTCAATACCTCCATATTTCTCTGGCTGTCTTGCTTCAGTTCGTCTATTTTTTTATTGTTGCTGTCAATTTTTTCTTCCATCTTCTTAAAATCTCCCTTAAATGACGTTATATTCTTGTTGGTCTCATCCCTGTTCGTGTCGAATTTTTCGTTAATTTGTTTAAAATTCTCGAGAGTTTGATTACTATCTTCTTTAATGCTGTCAAATTTTCATTCATTTGTTTTTACAAACTTTCATTATTTTGTCTACTTTGTTCGGCCATTACTTCCATTATTTTTTGCCAATTTGGTTCTCCTCTAGTTTCCACTTTTACTATCGGTTCTACATCCTCAACAGATGTCACTTTCTTCTCTTCCACTCTAACTTCTTTTTTGGCCTCCTTCGTCCGTCTCAGTGATGACGCCCTCTTATGCATCTTGTTCTCCTTTTTTCGTAACCGCCGCTAGGTATTATTCTTCTTGTAAATCTAGCCTCACTAGTTGGGGCGCCACTTTGTAACGACTATCTGTTATCGTCTTTTTTTAAATGTGTATATCGTGTGTTCGCCTCACACGTGTGGTCGTTACTTTATGTTTACGCTGACGACGTCCGCAGCGATCCTTCCAATCACCAGTACACGCGAGTGGAATCCTTACCTGTTCTTCTATAAGTGTTCGTAAATTCCGGGTGGCGCCAAAGTGTTTTAACTGAAAACAATTAAAATGGAAAATAGGACGATTGAGCGTTCGTGGCTATGACGGTATGGTGAATTCAATTATTCCCGCCGTGTGCGAATTGATCACGTAGTTCGCAGAGTTTCCGATGTCTAGCGTTTACCGCCACTGTCGCTCGTCCCTAGTATACACAAATCATATAACACAATTTCCTATGGAATAAAGAACAGTGGTTACGACTCTGTACTGGTTTATTAAATTGTGTTTAATAATTATTTAGTATTATACAATAATAATATTTTGTTATTAAACAAATTTGCTCCGACAGTGAGACAATTATTCTCAAGGCTTGGCGAAATCGATTTTGAACGATTTTAGTTAGACAGACATGGCGTCTACAGAAATGTTTATCTTTTACAATTTTCATTCAATAAATCTGGATTGTTTTGGTTTACGAAAAAGGATCAGTTATGATTACAATAAAGTACACTACCTTACATTATTGGTACTTATATACTACAAGGAGTAATTACAATTTGTTCTTGAAGTGTTATAAAGTGTTTTTCAAAAGTTCATAATTTTTGTACAGGTTATTTTTCTCGTTCACATAAGTTTAGTGTTTTGTTTTTCAATTAATCTTTGAAAGAAATAAGATCATCAGATTATAGTGAGAGTTCAAAGTGTAGTGAAAAAAATTAAAGAGAATTTTTAATTTGAATTCGGGTAATCAGCAATACTTATCATTCAGTTGACTTAAGGTGTAGTGTCATTCAGTTAGTGAATTAGGTTTGGTCATCGTTTGGTCTTAAATCTTCAATCATCTTGGGATTCAATCATGCCTTGCGTCTTTTTCGTATTAGTTGATCGAATTTAATTAATTTTGAATTAATTAATCTGGTCTGTTGCCTAGGTTGAATGTATTAGTTCCTCATCAGGTAGTTTGGTTCTTCATTTTAATAAATTTGGTTACTTTTGATTGTTTTAAATTAAAAATTGGGCCATTTACAGCTTGGCGTCTATTCCTCTTGAGCGTCACTTTGGAATTAACAGTTTCTAACGGAATATTCATAAATAACGTTCAGTTGTCATGGTAACTGATTGATTCTGATTGGCTATTCATGACTTAAGCCCATTGTTAGAATATTTGAATTGTTATTAAAAATGATTAAATATCTTCTGATTGCTATTATTCTTCGGTCTTCTTATTTAAGTATGAGATATTATCACAACTGTTCGTATTTTCTTTCAAAGATCATTTTGACATCCCACAAAGCTGGGTTTGCTTATGTATTATGTTTTGACAGTTATGTTTATATTATTTATTAAATTGATTCTACTTAGCTACACCTCGGATCCGGGTAACCTTTGGTATTTAGACATTAAAACTTTTAGTCATAATCAATTCATGATATTAGCTTGCAAGACTTTCTTTTATTTAACCATTGGAAGAATGGTATTATTACTTGAATTATATTACTATACATTAGCATATAAACTGTTACAACGTATGATGTTTGAATAGTTACATTAAATTCTTAGATTTAATTTTTTTATCTTTACAAAGTTAATAGTCTCTGAAAAGTCTCTTTTAAGGTATGTTGTGTAACAAATATTAGTAAGCCTCGATAGACAGGCTATCGAGTCACCTTTTAATTGGTATGCAGAAACTTCGTCCTGGGGTGTCCGTCTTGGGAATCCGGAATAGCGGCGTCGTCATCTCGGTCTGGTCTTTGTCATCAAAGGGTTCAAAGGTCCGCAGGGTAGATTGAACTTTCTACGATGGTACTTGTAGATTCTCGGATGTCCTGATCTGCATATTCTGTCGTGTCTACTAGAGTTTGTGGGTTCTGATAGTTCACATCTCCAGGTATGATGTTGGAAGTGTTGTTAGTTCTTGAAGTTCGAAGTCATCTTGTTACACCATTTTTTATGTTTCGAGTTACACTTTAAGTCTCTTGTTTTTTTTTTTTTTTACATAACTATACTAGTTAACACATACATATGCTTTCAGCAGCAATTTCTTGTATACAACATGAAGGTAAACGAAAGTATCGGTAAGATAGTGTAAGAGCATAGCTCGTACGTCTGTACTGCATGATGTCACCATAGCGAGAGAGATTTTTGCCGCTTCGTCTGGTACTGGACAAAATGGTAGAGGGGCAATTACTGCGCGAGAATATAGTCCCTGTCTCTCTTTAAGTTAACATTTTTATTTATACAAACTATCCCTAAATAAATATACATAATTTAAACAAGTTGTTTTAGCGACTATCTGTGTCTTCAGATTTTTAATTATTAACATTAGGTTTTTTATCTTATTCTAACTTACACAAGACTCGGAAAACATGTCGAGTCTGGAATCAACAGGTCAGCGCCTGATAACAAGCAAAGGATTAAATACGATATTAATAACTCTTTACAATTTGTCTTTTTATTTAGAGTATCTCCGTACTTACTAATTACTGCTTCCTCTCATACTGAGTACATACAGGTTTTTTATATTATGGAATCAACAGGTCAGCGCCTGATAACAAGCAAAGGGTTAAATACGATATTAATAACTCTTTACAATTTGTCTTTTTATTAGAGTATCTTCGTACTTACTTATTACTGCTTCCTCGCATACTGAGTACATACAGGTTTTTTATATTATTACAGTGAGATTTAAATGGCTTAATAGCTCGCAACCTTAATTTTTTAAAATTTTTTATTTTCTTGATTATTTTTACAATTTAAATCGTCACAAGCTTTTGTTGTCACCCCTGTCGTCCCGTTGTCGACTTCTGCGATAGTATCGCTCCCTTTCGTAATCTTCTAACAGGTCTGCCATCGATTGTATTATCTTGATCTGACTGCCGAGTCGCGCTCTGGAGACACCCTCTTCATAATGAAAAGCAAGTTTTGTGACCAAGCTAGCTCTCTTCAGGAATTTTCGGCTCCAGGTTCCTCGCTAGACAGACCTTCCCCAAAAAACAGGCGGTGAAAGTCGTCCCTCTGCTGGCATCATACCTGCCGAAACATATGTTATCTCGGACGATGTTCTGGTTTGCCTCCGACCAGTATTTTCCCTTAAATACATCTTTGAATTCCTCGTAACTCGTGAGGTCGTGTCTCGTTGCCGTCCACCAGTTGTCATTTATATCCCGGAAGTATTCATCGAGATATCCTCGGATGATTGTCCATCAATTCTCCTGAGTCTTTGCCAGCTGCTCATCAACTCACTCAAGGAATTCCATCGGGTTCCGCTTGTACTGTTTAAAATTGATGACCTCCCGGTTGTCCATGTGTTGGAATTGCGATATCATGGGTGGTCTGCTATTAATAATTTCTAACTCCTCTCTGATTTTGGCGATTTCCTGTTTCTGGATCTCTTCAATTTTATCCTGATTGTGTTGACCTTGCCCGCGAACTTCGCTTACGGCGGTGTCGGTCTCCTAACATCTCTTTCCGAAGTCTGTCCGCACCTGGGTTATGTTTTCTTCGGTTGCGGTTCGTATGAATTCCATTCGAATCTGACTGTCTTTTTCAAGGTTAGTCATTCGGTTGCCGAAGTCTTCCTTCGTTTGTTGTAAGTCCTGACTCGTGTTTTCCCATTTTCCGTTTATTTCGGAAATCTCTTGTCGGATCCCCGTCATCTCCTCCTCGATTTTCTTATTCATTTTTTCGTCGTTCTCTGTCATCTTCTGGTTCAATACCTCCATATTTCTCTGGCTGTCTTGCTTCAGTTCGTCTATTTTTTTATTGTTGCTGTCAATTTTTTCTTCCATCTTCTTAAAATCTCCCTTAAATGACGTTATATTCTTGTTGGTCTCATCCCTGTTCGTGTCGAATTTTTCGTTAATTTGTTTAAAATTCTCGAGAGTTTGATTACTATCTTCTTTAATGCTGTCAAATTTTCATTCATTTGTTTTTACAAACTTTCATTATTTTGTCTACTTTGTTCGGCCATTACTTCCATTATTTTTTGCCAATTTGGTTCTCCTCTAGTTTCCACTTTTACTATCGGTTCTACATCCTCAACAGATGTCACTTTCTTCTCTTCCACTCTAACTTCTTTTTTGGCCTCCTTCGTCCGTCTCAGTGATGACGCCCTCTTATGCATCTTGTTCTCCTTTTTTCGTAACCGCCGCTAGGTATTATTCTTCTTGTAAATCTAGCCTCACTAGTTGGTGCGCCACTTTGTAACGACTATCTGTTATCGTCTTTTTTTAAATGTGTATATCGTGTGTTCGCCTCACACGTGTGGTCGTTACTTTATGTTTACGCTGACGACGTCCGCAGCGATCCTTCCAATCACCAGTACACGCGAGTGGAATCCTTACCTGTTCTTCTATAAGTGTTCGTAAATTCCGGGTGGCGCCAAATTGTTTTAACTGAAAACAATTAAAATGGAAAATAGGACGATTGAGCGTTCGTGGCTATGACGGTATGGTGAATTCAATTATTCCCGCCGCGTGCGAATTGATCACGTAGTTCGCAGAGTTTCCGATGTCTAGCATTTACCGCCACTGTCGCTCGTCCCTAGTATACACAAATCATATAACACAATTTCCTATGGAATAAAGAACAGTGGTTACGACTCTGTACTGGTTTATTAAATTGTGTTTAATAATTATTTAGTATTATACAATAATAATATTTTGTTATTAAACAAATTTGCTCCGACAGTGAGACAATTATTCTCAAGGCTTGGCGAAATCGATTTTGAACGATTTTAGTTAGACAGACATGGCGTCTACAGAAATGTTTATCTTTTACAATTTTCATTCAATAAATCTGGATTGTTTTGGTTTACGAAAAAGGATCAGTTATGATTACAATAAAGTACACTACCTTACATTATTGGTACTTATATACTACAAGGAGTAATTACAATTTGTTCTTGAAGTGTTATAAAGTGTTTTTCAAAAGTTCATAATTTTTGTACAGGTTATTTTTCTCGTTCACATAAGTTTAGTGTTTTGTTTTTCAATTAATCTTTGAAAGAAATAAGATCATCAGATTATAGTGAGAGTTCAAAGTGTAGTGAAAAAAATTAAAGAGAATTTTTAATTTGAATTCGGGTAATCAGCAATACTTATCAATCAGTTGACTTAAGGTGTAGTGTCATTCAGTTAGTGAATTAGGTTTGGTCATCGTTTGGTCTTAAATCTTCAATCATCTTGTGATTCAATCATGCCTTGCGTCTTTTTCGTATTAGTTGATCGAATTTAATTAATTTTGAATTAATTAATCTGGTCTGTTGCCTAGGTTGAATGTATTAGTTCCTCATCAGGTAGTTTGGTTCTTCATTTTAATAAATTTGGTTACTTTTGATTGTTTTAAATTAAAAATTGGGCCATTTACAGCTTGGCGTCTATTCCTCTTGAGCGTCACTTTGGAATTAACAGTTTCTAACGGAATATTCATAAATAACGTTCAGTTGTCATGGTAACTGATTGATTCTGATTGGCTATTCATGACTTAAGCCCATTGTTAGAAAATTTGAATTGTTATTAAAAATGATTAAATATCTTCTGATTGCTATTATTCTTCGGTCTTCTTATTTAAGTATGAGATATTATCACAACTGTTCGTATTTTCTTTCAAAGATCATTTTGACATCCCACAAAGCTGGGTTTGCTTATGTATTATGTTTTGACAGTTATGTTTATATTATTTATTAAATTGATTCTACTTAGCTACACCTCGGATCCGGGTAACCTTTGGTATTTAGACATTAAAACTTTTAGTCATACTCAATTCATGATATTAGCTTGCAAGACTTTCTTTTATTTAACCATTGGAAGAATGGTATTATTACTTGAATTATATTACTATACATTAGCATATAAACTGTTACAACGTATGATGTTTGAATAGTTACATTAAATTCTTAGATTTAATTTTTTTATCTTTACAAAGTTAATAGTCTCTGAAAAGTCTCTTTTAAGGTATGTTGTGTAACAAATATTAGTAAGCCTCGATAGACAGGCTATCGAGTCACCTTTTAATTGGTATGCAGAAACTTCGTCCTGGGGTGTCCGTCTTGGGAATCCGGAATAGCGGCGTCGTCATCTCGGTCTGGTCTTTGTCATCAAAGGGTTCAAAGGTCCGCAGGGTAGATTGAACTTTCTACGATGGTACTTGTAGATTCTCGGATGTCCTGATCTGCATATTCTGTCGTGTCTACTAGAGTTTGTGGGTTCTGATAGTTCACATCTCCAGGTATGATGTTGGAAGTGTTGTTAGTTCTTGAAGTTCGAAGTCATCTTGTGTTACACCATTTTTTACTTTCGAGTTACACTTTAAGTCTCTTGTTTTTTTTTTTTTTTTACATAACTATACTAGTTAACACATACATATGCTTTCAGCAGCAATTTCTTGTATACAACATGAAGGTAAACGAAAGTATCGGTAAGATAGTGTAAGAGCATAGCTCGTACGTCTGTACTGCATGATGTCACCATAGCGAGAGAGATTTTTGCTCGCTTCGTCTGGTACTGGACAAAATGGTAGAGGGGCAATTACTGCGCGAGAATATAGTCCCTGTCTCTCTTTAAGTTAACATTTTTATTTATACAAACTATCCCTAAATAAATATACATAATTTAAACAAGTTGTTTTAGCGACTATCTGTGTCTTCAGATTTTTAATTATTAACATTAGGTTTTTTATCTTATTCTAACTTACACAAGACTCGGAAAACATGTCGAGTCTGGAATCAACAGGTCAGCGCCTGATAACAAGCAAAGGATTAAATACGATATTAATAACTCTTTACAATTTGTCTTTTTATTTAGAGTATCTCCGTACTTACTAATTACTGCTTCCTCTCATACTGAGTACATACAGGTTTTTTATATTATGGAATCAACAGGTCAGCGCCTGATAACAAGCAAAGGGTTAAATACGATATTAATAACTCTTTACAATTTGTCTTTTTATTAGAGTATCTTCGTACTTACTTATTACTGCTTCCTCGCATACTGAGTACATACAGGTTTTTTATATTATTACAGTGAGATTTAAATGGCTTAATAGCTCGCAACCTTAATTTTTTAAAATTTTTTATTTTCTTGATTATTTTTACAATTTAAATCGTCACAAGCTTTTGTTGTCACCCCTGTCGTCCCGTTGTCGACTTCTGCGATAGTATCGCTCCCTTTCGTAATCTTCTAACAGGTCTGCCATCGATTGTATTATCTTGATCTGACTGCCGAGTCGCGCTCTGGAGACACCCTCTTCATAATGAAAAGCAAGTTTTGTGACCAAGCTAGCTCTCTTCAGGAATTTTCGGCTCCAGGTTCCTCGCTAGACAGACCTTCCCCAAAAAACAGGCGGTGAAAGTCGTCCCTCTGCTGGCATCATACCTGCCGAAACATATGTTATCTCGGACGATGTTCTGGTTTGCCTCCGACCAGTATTTTCCCTTAAATACATCTTTGAATTCCTCGTAACTCGTGAGGTCGTGTCTCGTTGCCGTCCACCAGTTGTCATTTATATCCCGGAAGTATTCATCGAGATATCCTCGGATGATTGTCCATCAATTCTCCTGAGTCTTTGCCAGCTGCTCATCAACTCACTCAAGGAATTCCATCGGGTTCCGCTTGTACTGTTTAAAATTGATGACCTCCCGGTTGTCCATGTGTTGGAATTGCGATATCATGGGTGGTCTGCTATTAATAATTTCTAACTCCTCTCTGATTTTGGCGATTTCCTGTTTCTGGATCTCTTCAATTTTATCCTGATTGTGTTGACCTTGCCCGCGAACTTCGCTTACGGCGGTGTCGGTCTCCTAACATCTCTTTCCGAAGTCTGTCCGCACCTGGGTTATGTTTTCTTCGGTTGCGGTTCGTATGAATTCCATTCGAATCTGACTGTCTTTTTCAAGGTTAGTCATTCGGTTGCCGAAGTCTTCCTTCGTTTGTTGTAAGTCCTGACTCGTGTTTTCCCATTTTCCGTTTATTTCGGAAATCTCTTGTCGGATCCCCGTCATCTCCTCCTCGATTTTCTTATTCATTTTTTCGTCGTTCTCTGTCATCTTCTGGTTCAATACCTCCATATTTCTCTGGCTGTCTTGCTTCAGTTCGTCTATTTTTTTATTGTTGCTGTCAATTTTTTCTTCCATCTTCTTAAAATCTCCCTTAAATGACGTTATATTCTTGTTGGTCTCATCCCTGTTCGTGTCGAATTTTTCGTTAATTTGTTTAAAATTCTCGAGAGTTTGATTACTATCTTCTTTAATGCTGTCAAATTTTCATTCATTTGTTTTTACAAACTTTCATTATTTTGTCTACTTTGTTCGGCCATTACTTCCATTATTTTTTGCCAATTTGGTTCTCCTCTAGTTTCCACTTTTACTATCGGTTCTACATCCTCAACAGATGTCACTTTCTTCTCTTCCACTCTAACTTCTTTTTTGGCCTCCTTCGTCCGTCTCAGTGATGACGCCCTCTTATGCATCTTGTTCTCCTTTTTTCGTAACCGCCGCTAGGTATTATTCTTCTTGTAAATCTAGCCTCACTAGTTGGTGCGCCACTTTGTAACGACTATCTGTTATCGTCTTTTTTTAAATGTGTATATCGTGTGTTCGCCTCACACGTGTGGTCGTTACTTTATGTTTACGCTGACGACGTCCGCAGCGATCCTTCCAATCACCAGTACACGCGAGTGGAATCCTTACCTGTTCTTCTATAAGTGTTCGTAAATTCCGGGTGGCGCCAAATTGTTTTAACTGAAAACAATTAAAATGGAAAATAGGACGATTGAGCGTTCGTGGCTATGACGGTATGGTGAATTCAATTATTCCCGCCGCGTGCGAATTGATCACGTAGTTCGCAGAGTTTCCGATGTCTAGCATTTACCGCCACTGTCGCTCGTCCCTAGTATACACAAATCATATAACACAATTTCCTATGGAATAAAGAACAGTGGTTACGACTCTGTACTGGTTTATTAAATTGTGTTTAATAATTATTTAGTATTATACAATAATAATATTTTGTTATTAAACAAATTTGCTCCGACAGTGAGACAATTATTCTCAAGGCTTGGCGAAATCGATTTTGAACGATTTTAGTTAGACAGACATGGCGTCTACAGAAATGTTTATCTTTTACAATTTTCATTCAATAAATCTGGATTGTTTTGGTTTACGAAAAAGGATCAGTTATGATTACAATAAAGTACACTACCTTACATTATTGGTACTTATATACTACAAGGAGTAATTACAATTTGTTCTTGAAGTGTTATAAAGTGTTTTTCAAAAGTTCATAATTTTTGTACAGGTTATTTTTCTCGTTCACATAAGTTTAGTGTTTTGTTTTTCAATTAATCTTTGAAAGAAATAAGATCATCAGATTATAGTGAGAGTTCAAAGTGTAGTGAAAAAAATTAAAGAGAATTTTTAATTTGAATTCGGGTAATCAGCAATACTTATCAATCAGTTGACTTAAGGTGTAGTGTCATTCAGTTAGTGAATTAGGTTTGGTCATCGTTTGGTCTTAAATCTTCAATCATCTTGTGATTCAATCATGCCTTGCGTCTTTTTCGTATTAGTTGATCGAATTTAATTAATTTTGAATTAATTAATCTGGTCTGTTGCCTAGGTTGAATGTATTAGTTCCTCATCAGGTAGTTTGGTTCTTCATTTTAATAAATTTGGTTACTTTTGATTGTTTTAAATTAAAAATTGGGCCATTTACAGCTTGGCGTCTATTCCTCTTGAGCGTCACTTTGGAATTAACAGTTTCTAACGGAATATTCATAAATAACGTTCAGTTGTCATGGTAACTGATTGATTCTGATTGGCTATTCATGACTTAAGCCCATTGTTAGAAAATTTGAATTGTTATTAAAAATGATTAAATATCTTCTGATTGCTATTATTCTTCGGTCTTCTTATTTAAGTATGAGATATTATCACAACTGTTCGTATTTTCTTTCAAAGATCATTTTGACATCCCACAAAGCTGGGTTTGCTTATGTATTATGTTTTGACAGTTATGTTTATATTATTTATTAAATTGATTCTACTTAGCTACACCTCGGATCCGGGTAACCTTTGGTATTTAGACATTAAAACTTTTAGTCATACTCAATTCATGATATTAGCTTGCAAGACTTTCTTTTATTTAACCATTGGAAGAATGGTATTATTACTTGAATTATATTACTATACATTAGCATATAAACTGTTACAACGTATGATGTTTGAATAGTTACATTAAATTCTTAGATTTAATTTTTTTATCTTTACAAAGTTAATAGTCTCTGAAAAGTCTCTTTTAAGGTATGTTGTGTAACAAATATTAGTAAGCCTCGATAGACAGGCTATCGAGTCACCTTTTAATTGGTATGCAGAAACTTCGTCCTGGGGTGTCCGTCTTGGGAATCCGGAATAGCGGCGTCGTCATCTCGGTCTGGTCTTTGTCATCAAAGGGTTCAAAGGTCCGCAGGGTAGATTGAACTTTCTACGATGGTACTTGTAGATTCTCGGATGTCCTGATCTGCATATTCTGTCGTGTCTACTAGAGTTTGTGGGTTCTGATAGTTCACATCTCCAGGTATGATGTTGGAAGTGTTGTTAGTTCTTGAAGTTCGAAGTCATCTTGTGTTACACCATTTTTTACTTTCGAGTTACACTTTAAGTCTCTTGTTTTTTTTTTTTTTTTACATAACTATACTAGTTAACACATACATATGCTTTCAGCAGCAATTTCTTGTATACAACATGAAGGTAAACGAAAGTATCGGTAAGATAGTGTAAGAGCATAGCTCGTACGTCTGTACTGCATGATGTCACCATAGCGAGAGAGATTTTTGCTCGCTTCGTCTGGTACTGGACAAAATGGTAGAGGGGCAATTACTGCGCGAGAATATAGTCCCTGTCTCTCTTTAAGTTAACATTTTTATTTATACAAACTATCCCTAAATAAATATACATAATTTAAACAAGTTGTTTTAGCGACTATCTGTGTCTTCAGATTTTTAATTATTAACATTAGGTTTTTTATCTTATTCTAACTTACACAAGACTCGGAAAACATGTCGAGTCTGGAATCAACAGGTCAGCGCCTGATAACAAGCAAAGGATTAAATACGATATTAATAACTCTTTACAATTTGTCTTTTTATTTAGAGTATCTCCGTACTTACTAATTACTGCTTCCTCTCATACTGAGTACATACAGGTTTTTTATATTATGGAATCAACAGGTCAGCGCCTGATAACAAGCAAAGGGTTAAATACGATATTAATAACTCTTTACAATTTGTCTTTTTATTAGAGTATCTTCGTACTTACTTATTACTGCTTCCTCGCATACTGAGTACATACAGGTTTTTTATATTATTACAGTGAGATTTAAATGGCTTAATAGCTCGCAACCTTAATTTTTTAAAATTTTTTATTTTCTTGATTATTTTTACAATTTAAATCGTCACAAGCTTTTGTTGTCACCCCTGTCGTCCCGTTGTCGACTTCTGCGATAGTATCGCTCCCTTTCGTAATCTTCTAACAGGTCTGCCATCGATTGTATTATCTTGATCTGACTGCCGAGTCGCGCTCTGGAGACACCCTCTTCATAATGAAAAGCAAGTTTTGTGACCAAGCTAGCTCTCTTCAGGAATTTTCGGCTCCAGGTTCCTCGCTAGACAGACCTTCCCCAAAAAACAGGCGGTGAAAGTCGTCCCTCTGCTGGCATCATACCTGCCGAAACATATGTTATCTCGGACGATGTTCTGGTTTGCCTCCGACCAGTATTTTCCCTTAAATACATCTTTGAATTCCTCGTAACTCGTGAGGTCGTGTCTCGTTGCCGTCCACCAGTTGTCATTTATATCCCGGAAGTATTCATCGAGATATCCTCGGATGATTGTCCATCAATTCTCCTGAGTCTTTGCCAGCTGCTCATCAACTCACTCAAGGAATTCCATCGGGTTCCGCTTGTACTGTTTAAAATTGATGACCTCCCGGTTGTCCATGTGTTGGAATTGCGATATCATGGGTGGTCTGCTATTAATAATTTCTAACTCCTCTCTGATTTTGGCGATTTCCTGTTTCTGGATCTCTTCAATTTTATCCTGATTGTGTTGACCTTGCCCGCGAACTTCGCTTACGGCGGTGTCGGTCTCCTAACATCTCTTTCCGAAGTCTGTCCGCACCTGGGTTATGTTTTCTTCGGTTGCGGTTCGTATGAATTCCATTCGAATCTGACTGTCTTTTTCAAGGTTAGTCATTCGGTTGCCGAAGTCTTCCTTCGTTTGTTGTAAGTCCTGACTCGTGTTTTCCCATTTTCCGTTTATTTCGGAAATCTCTTGTCGGATCCCCGTCATCTCCTCCTCGATTTTCTTATTCATTTTTTCGTCGTTCTCTGTCATCTTCTGGTTCAATACCTCCATATTTCTCTGGCTGTCTTGCTTCAGTTCGTCTATTTTTTTATTGTTGCTGTCAATTTTTTCTTCCATCTTCTTAAAATCTCCCTTAAATGACGTTATATTCTTGTTGGTCTCATCCCTGTTCGTGTCGAATTTTTCGTTAATTTGTTTAAAATTCTCGAGAGTTTGATTACTATCTTCTTTAATGCTGTCAAATTTTCATTCATTTGTTTTTACAAACTTTCATTATTTTGTCTACTTTGTTCGGCCATTACTTCCATTATTTTTTGCCAATTTGGTTCTCCTCTAGTTTCCACTTTTACTATCGGTTCTACATCCTCAACAGATGTCACTTTCTTCTCTTCCACTCTAACTTCTTTTTTGGCCTCCTTCGTCCGTCTCAGTGATGACGCCCTCTTATGCATCTTGTTCTCCTTTTTTCGTAACCGCCGCTAGGTATTATTCTTCTTGTAAATCTAGCCTCACTAGTTGGTGCGCCACTTTGTAACGACTATCTGTTATCGTCTTTTTTTAAATGTGTATATCGTGTGTTCGCCTCACACGTGTGGTCGTTACTTTATGTTTACGCTGACGACGTCCGCAGCGATCCTTCCAATCACCAGTACACGCGAGTGGAATCCTTACCTGTTCTTCTATAAGTGTTCGTAAATTCCGGGTGGCGCCAAATTGTTTTAACTGAAAACAATTAAAATGGAAAATAGGACGATTGAGCGTTCGTGGCTATGACGGTATGGTGAATTCAATTATTCCCGCCGCGTGCGAATTGATCACGTAGTTCGCAGAGTTTCCGATGTCTAGCATTTACCGCCACTGTCGCTCGTCCCTAGTATACACAAATCATATAACACAATTTCCTATGGAATAAAGAACAGTGGTTACGACTCTGTACTGGTTTATTAAATTGTGTTTAATAATTATTTAGTATTATACAATAATAATATTTTGTTATTAAACAAATTTGCTCCGACAGTGAGACAATTATTCTCAAGGCTTGGCGAAATCGATTTTGAACGATTTTAGTTAGACAGACATGGCGTCTACAGAAATGTTTATCTTTTACAATTTTCATTCAATAAATCTGGATTGTTTTGGTTTACGAAAAAGGATCAGTTATGATTACAATAAAGTACACTACCTTACATTATTGGTACTTATATACTACAAGGAGTAATTACAATTTGTTCTTGAAGTGTTATAAAGTGTTTTTCAAAAGTTCATAATTTTTGTACAGGTTATTTTTCTCGTTCACATAAGTTTAGTGTTTTGTTTTTCAATTAATCTTTGAAAGAAATAAGATCATCAGATTATAGTGAGAGTTCAAAGTGTAGTGAAAAAAATTAAAGAGAATTTTTAATTTGAATTCGGGTAATCAGCAATACTTATCAATCAGTTGACTTAAGGTGTAGTGTCATTCAGTTAGTGAATTAGGTTTGGTCATCGTTTGGTCTTAAATCTTCAATCATCTTGTGATTCAATCATGCCTTGCGTCTTTTTCGTATTAGTTGATCGAATTTAATTAATTTTGAATTAATTAATCTGGTCTGTTGCCTAGGTTGAATGTATTAGTTCCTCATCAGGTAGTTTGGTTCTTCATTTTAATAAATTTGGTTACTTTTGATTGTTTTAAATTAAAAATTGGGCCATTTACAGCTTGGCGTCTATTCCTCTTGAGCGTCACTTTGGAATTAACAGTTTCTAACGGAATATTCATAAATAACGTTCAGTTGTCATGGTAACTGATTGATTCTGATTGGCTATTCATGACTTAAGCCCATTGTTAGAAAATTTGAATTGTTATTAAAAATGATTAAATATCTTCTGATTGCTATTATTCTTCGGTCTTCTTATTTAAGTATGAGATATTATCACAACTGTTCGTATTTTCTTTCAAAGATCATTTTGACATCCCACAAAGCTGGGTTTGCTTATGTATTATGTTTTGACAGTTATGTTTATATTATTTATTAAATTGATTCTACTTAGCTACACCTCGGATCCGGGTAACCTTTGGTATTTAGACATTAAAACTTTTAGTCATACTCAATTCATGATATTAGCTTGCAAGACTTTCTTTTATTTAACCATTGGAAGAATGGTATTATTACTTGAATTATATTACTATACATTAGCATATAAACTGTTACAACGTATGATGTTTGAATAGTTACATTAAATTCTTAGATTTAATTTTTTTATCTTTACAAAGTTAATAGTCTCTGAAAAGTCTCTTTTAAGGTATGTTGTGTAACAAATATTAGTAAGCCTCGATAGACAGGCTATCGAGTCACCTTTTAATTGGTATGCAGAAACTTCGTCCTGGGGTGTCCGTCTTGGGAATCCGGAATAGCGGCGTCGTCATCTCGGTCTGGTCTTTGTCATCAAAGGGTTCAAAGGTCCGCAGGGTAGATTGAACTTTCTACGATGGTACTTGTAGATTCTCGGATGTCCTGATCTGCATATTCTGTCGTGTCTACTAGAGTTTGTGGGTTCTGATAGTTCACATCTCCAGGTATGATGTTGGAAGTGTTGTTAGTTCTTGAAGTTCGAAGTCATCTTGTGTTACACCATTTTTTACTTTCGAGTTACACTTTAAGTCTCTTGTTTTTTTTTTTTTTTACATAACTATACTAGTTAACACATACATATGCTTTCAGCAGCAATTTCTTGTATACAACATGAAGGTAAACGAAAGTATCGGTAACATAGTGTAAGAGCATAGCTCGTACGTCTGTACTGCATGATGTCACCATAGCGAGAGAGATTTTTGCTCGCTTCGTCTGGTACTGGACAAAATGGTAGAGGGGCAATTACTGCGCGAGAATATAGTCCCTGTCTCTCTTTAAGTTAACATTTTTATTTATACAAACTATCCCTAAATAAATATACATAATTTAAACAAGTTGTTTTAGCGACTATCTGTGTCTTCAGATTTTTAATTATTAACATTAGGTTTTTTATCTTATTCTAACTTACACAAGACTCGGAAAACATGTCGAGTCTGGAATCAACAGGTCAGCGCCTGATAACAAGCAAAGGATTAAATACGATATTAATAACTCTTTACAATTTGTCTTTTTATTTAGAGTATCTCCGTACTTACTAATTACTGCTTCCTCTCATACTGAGTACATACAGGTTTTTTATATTATGGAATCAACAGGTCAGCGCCTGATAACAAGCAAAGGGTTAAATACGATATTAATAACTCTTTACAATTTGTCTTTTTATTAGAGTATCTTCGTACTTACTTATTACTGCTTCCTCGCATACTGAGTACATACAGGTTTTTTATATTATTACAGTGAGATTTAAATGGCTTAATAGCTCGCAACCTTAATTTTTTAAAATTTTTTATTTTCTTGATTATTTTTACAATTTAAATCGTCACAAGCTTTTGTTGTCACCCCTGTCGTCCCGTTGTCGACTTCTGCGATAGTATCGCTCCCTTTCGTAATCTTCTAACAGGTCTGCCATCGATTGTATTATCTTGATCTGACTGCCGAGTCGCGCTCTGGAGACACCCTCTTCATAATGAAAAGCAAGTTTTGTGACCAAGCTAGCTCTCTTCAGGAATTTTCGGCTCCAGGTTCCTCGCTAGACAGACCTTCCCCAAAAAACAGGCGGTGAAAGTCGTCCCTCTGCTGGCATCATACCTGCCGAAACATATGTTATCTCGGACGATGTTCTGGTTTGCCTCCGACCAGTATTTTCCCTTAAATACATCTTTGAATTCCTCGTAACTCGTGAGGTCGTGTCTCGTTGCCGTCCACCAGTTGTCATTTATATCCCGGAAGTATTCATCGAGATATCCTCGGATGATTGTCCATCAATTCTCCTGAGTCTTTGCCAGCTGCTCATCAACTCACTCAAGGAATTCCATCGGGTTCCGCTTGTACTGTTTAAAATTGATGACCTCCCGGTTGTCCATGTGTTGGAATTGCGATATCATGGGTGGTCTGCTATTAATAATTTCTAACTCCTCTCTGATTTTGGCGATTTCCTGTTTCTGGATCTCTTCAATTTTATCCTGATTGTGTTGACCTTGCCCGCGAACTTCGCTTACGGCGGTGTCGGTCTCCTAACATCTCTTTCCGAAGTCTGTCCGCACCTGGGTTATGTTTTCTTCGGTTGCGGTTCGTATGAATTCCATTCGAATCTGACTGTCTTTTTCAAGGTTAGTCATTCGGTTGCCGAAGTCTTCCTTCGTTTGTTGTAAGTCCTGACTCGTGTTTTCCCATTTTCCGTTTATTTCGGAAATCTCTTGTCGGATCCCCGTCATCTCCTCCTCGATTTTCTTATTCATTTTTTCGTCGTTCTCTGTCATCTTCTGGTTCAATACCTCCATATTTCTCTGGCTGTCTTGCTTCAGTTCGTCTATTTTTTTATTGTTGCTGTCAATTTTTTCTTCCATCTTCTTAAAATCTCCCTTAAATGACGTTATATTCTTGTTGGTCTCATCCCTGTTCGTGTCGAATTTTTCGTTAATTTGTTTAAAATTCTCGAGAGTTTGATTACTATCTTCTTTAATGCTGTCAAATTTTCATTCATTTGTTTTTACAAACTTTCATTATTTTGTCTACTTTGTTCGGCCATTACTTCCATTATTTTTTGCCAATTTGGTTCTCCTCTAGTTTCCACTTTTACTATCGGTTCTACATCCTCAACAGATGTCACTTTCTTCTCTTCCACTCTAACTTCTTTTTTGGCCTCCTTCGTCCGTCTCAGTGATGACGCCCTCTTATGCATCTTGTTCTCCTTTTTTCGTAACCGCCGCTAGGTATTATTCTTCTTGTAAATCTAGCCTCACTAGTTGGTGCGCCACTTTGTAACGACTATCTGTTATCGTCTTTTTTTAAATGTGTATATCGTGAGTTTCCGATGTCTAGCGTTTACCGCCACTGTCGCTCAGCCCTAGTATACACAAATCATATAACACAATTTCCTATGGAATAAAGAACAGTGGTTACGACTCTGTACTGGTTTATTAAATTGTGTTTAATAATTATTTAGTATTATACAATAATAATATTTTGTTATTAAACAAATTTGCTCCGACAGTGAGACAATTATTCTCAAGGCTTGGCGAAATCGATTTTGAACGATTTTAGTTAGACAGACATGGCGTCTACAGAAATGTTTATCTTTTACAATTTTCATTCAATAAATCTGGATTGTTTTGGTTTACGAAAAAGGATCAGTTATGATTACAATAAAGTACACTACCTTACATTATTGGTACTTATATACTACAAGGAGTAATTACAATTTGTTCTTGAAGTGTTATAAAGTGTTTTTCAAAAGTTCATAATTTTTGTACAGGTTATTTTTCTCGTTCACATAAGTTTAGTGTTTTGTTTTTCAATTAATCTTTGAAAGAAATAAGATCATCAGATTATAGTGAGAGTTCAAAGTGTAGTGAAAAAAATTAAAGAGAATTTTTAATTTGAATTCGGGTAATCAGCAATACTTATCAATCAGTTGACTTAAGGTGTAGTGTCATTCAGTTAGTGAATTAGGTTTGGTCATCGTTTGGTCTTAAATCTTCAATCATCTTGGGATTCAATCATGCCTTGCGTCTTTTTCGTATTAGTTGATCGAATTTAATTAATTTTGAATTAATTAATCTGGTCTGTTGTCTAGGTTGAATGTATTAGTTCCTCATCAGGTAGTTTGGTTCTTCATTTTAATAAATTTGGTTACTTTTGATTGTTTTAAATTAAAAATTGGGCCATTTACAGCTTGGCGTCTATTCCTCTTGAGCGTCACTTTGGAATTAACAGTTTCTAACGGAAAATTCATAAATAATGTTCAGTTGTCATGGTAACTGATTGATTCTGATTGGCTATTCATGACTTAAGCCCATTGTTAGAATATTTGAATTGTTATTAAAAATGATTAAATATCTTCTGATTGCTATTATTCTTCGGTCTTCTTATTTAAGTATGAGATATTATCACAACTGTTCGTATTTTCTTTCAAAGATCATTTTGACATCCCACAAAGCTGGGTTTGCTTATGTATTATGTTTTGACAGTTATGTTTATATTATTTAATTACATTTCTTTCTTATTTTATGTCCTTAATTTAACACTTATCTCTTAAAATGATTCACTAATTATCATTGACTAGTTACTTGCCTTGGATTTGCTAATATCATAGTTAATTTCTTACAATTTGTTGTTATTGGTTTCTTACAGTTAAGCATTTCATAGGCCTAGGTAGTAATTGGCTATATTTTCTTATTTTATACAAATTACATATTGTTTTACCCTTATACATGTTTTGTTTTGTGTTACAAATGATTTGTTTATTTGTTGAATTGTTTTGGGTCTGTTTTATTATAATTGTATGTTTTCCTTAGTTTCCATATTATGGTTTGTCTATTATTTTCTAACTGCTTTAACAGTATTATTATGTTTGCATGAATTTATCTATTTTCTTATCTATATTACCATGGTTTATAATTGGTTTATTATTTACTATTCTCTATAAAATATAACATAACATTTAGGCTTATGGTCTGTATAACTTTTTCAGCCATATTCCTACTCATAAACTTAATCAAACAATTCTTTAACAGTTATTATGCTACTTTTGTTTACAATTTTTTACTTCTTATTTATTTTTTCGTGATAAACATTATCACGTCATTTACTTTAGTTAATTAACTATCCCTTAGAACATAGGATATTTATTGTTTTTGCATTTCTATTCTTTACCATATTTTTCTATACTAATCTTTACTAGCTAACCATGGTAACACTAACATTTTGACTCTTCCTGGGATTTTTCCCTGAATATCCTTGTATTCATCATCTACAATTAATCTTAATCTTAATAATAACAATATCCTTATTTACTAACACTGTTCTCCATTAACCTTTAGTGTTTAGAACTGGTTTTTGGGCGTCTATCCCTATCAATAGGGTTTCTATTTATTTTGTGGGGTTTACACTTACACTTTGCATTTTTATATTATTTAAGTGTTACTAGTGGGTATTTCCTAACATTAAATTCTTGTTCTCACTTACTCATGTTCACTATCTAACTATCTCTCACTTTACAATGGATAGTTATACTCTTAACAAGTTCATATCATTATAGAGTGATTTATAATATTTACTCTCTATTTATTTGGTTAGTGTACTTTTAGTTTGTCATTACTTTATTGGATTTTAATACTTAACATTTACATTGATTAATTAGTTGGTACTAATAATTATCATTTATTGATTTCTTTTTCATTACTTTATTTGAGTATAACATTTCTCCTTTTCTGTTCTATATTATTCGTTTGTGTCTTTTCATTTCTTCTCATTTTATTTCATTTATACTTGGTTTGTTTCCTTTTCATTTACCTTCTCATTTGATTTCACTTATTTCGTTTATATGTCCTATCACTGGTATTGGGGCTTGTTCTACCTACTCACTTATTTTCTTTGTCTTTATATCTCCTATCACTTGTATTGGGGCTGGTTCTACCTACTCACTTATCAATCTATTGGGTTATTTTGGTTAAATCGCTTTGTAATATTGTTTTCAATGTTTGCTCCGTTGCTTGCTACAT
This sequence comes from Magicicada septendecula, assembly GCA_034769895.1. Classification (NCBI taxonomy): domain Eukaryota; kingdom Metazoa; phylum Arthropoda; class Insecta; order Hemiptera; family Cicadidae; genus Magicicada; species Magicicada septendecula. Next base: position 713,905,128 of record CM068367.1, on the reverse strand, counting down.
TTCTCTTATCAGAGGTTACTTTTATTAATACTTTTATTTGTTTGATCTTATTATTATGTTAATTACCCATTCCTTTATCTCTGACTCATCCCTTTTTATCCATAGTGTTAATCATTTAGTATTTTATTCTTATCATGTTGCTTCATAAATGTATGTTGAAGATATGTACCCTTACATATTGCCCTGCCACTAAAATTGATTATTTCAGCAAATATCGTTCAGGTGTTTGAGTGAAATTATCAATAATATATTTAATTTATTTTATTGATCACTTGTTAGTTTGAGCTATCGGTTCTTAATGCTTTTTTTAGTGTCAGTATTCTCCTTGATTTCCTGTATTATATTCTTGTTTAATGTTTTTTATCCCTATAATATCTAATTCCCTAACATTTCTTCCCTAAAATTATATTGATTCGGACCGGAGGAGGGTACTTTTGACTCCTTTGCTCCGCCGTCAAATATATCATCTGGGTACAGAGGAACGTACCTGTCTGCCCAGGTACATGATTGCTGGATCATCTACAGTCAATCATTAACAAAATTATATAAGTAGTCTAAGTGCGACTATAAATAAATATCATTATGGGATTCTTCACATTATTGTTATTCAGATTATACAATACATTATTTCAAATTATAATTTTTTTTTTCTTCTGACTCATACGCTTTAGCTGTTAGTGATACGATATTACTGGTGGGTATGATACACATGATATCATTATTATTAGTTTTTTATTACTTCTCTTTCAACACTAATTGTTTATTAATCAGGTTCAGGATGCTTTTCTTGCATTTAATAATATTTTTTCATTGAATATTGGTTATATGTTCCCTTTCTTCTTTGTGTATTTGGGTCTACGATCTCATATGTATTATTTTGATTATCTTTACTTACTATATAAGGTCCGGTATAAAGTAGCAATAGCTTCTTGGCTATCCCTTCCATGGTACTTGGTAACTCTCTGTTTTTAAGTAACACTTGCTCTCTGATCTGATATTGTATTGGTTTTGGTTGCAATTGCTTATATCTTTGACTTATCTTGTCCGTCTTTTCGAGTATCTAGTGAAATTGCATGTTATCGAACTGGTATTCTGCTCCATTGGGAAATTGGATTAATGACGTTATTTCTCTGGGTGGTGGTCTTTGGAACATTGCTGTGTATGGTGTTGTTTCAATAAACTGGTGGTGCGATAAATTTATAAAGTTTTTGGTTGCTGGTATGTAGTCAGTCTACTTACTATGCTAATCGTAACAGTATGTACGGAGAATTCTCCCCACTTCTCTCAAGACTCGTTCTGCAGGGTTGCTGCTTGGATGGTACACTGATATCTTGTATGTTTTTATTCCGTGGTTTAGCAAAGCGTTCTTCCATTTATTCCCCTTGAATTGCGTTCCATGATCAGTGATGATGCATTTGGGTGTCCCCACTTTACTAATGTATGGTACTAGTATTAGGTCCAATATTTTCTGGGTAGTGGCACGATTGATGGGGTAGAGCTTCGTGAACCTGGTGTAGTGGTCAAACACAATAATGAGGTATTTGTATTGATGCCTCCCTCCACTACACGGAAATGGTCCGCATATGTCAACGAAAACTTTCTCCAATTTACAAGAGGTGGTGATAGGTATCATGGTGCCCTCCTTTCTGTCGTTGTTGACCTTCACTAGTTGGCAGATGTGACATTGTTTTATGCATTTCCGTACATTTCTGTTGGCGTCCTTTATGTATACATGTTCTTGTAAGGCCTTTACCACTTTTAACGTGCCCATGTGCCCATATCTCTCATGATAATCGAGAATTAGGTCCTTCTCTGTGGCTCGTGGTATGGCTATTTTCCAGGTGTTGAATTTATATCTGGTTTTAATAAAAAGTATTCCTTGGTGATTGCAGTAAAATTGGGATACATGGGGGGCGTCTTTGTCTGTTAATCGTTGTCGAATTTTATTCAGATTGGGATCTTGTTCTTGTTGTCGTTCCAGTTCTTTCACGATGTTGGCCAAGTCAGTTCTGCTCTTAATAATATGGTATATTTTAATGACAGCTTCCTTTTCTCCTTCATAAGTCTGGTCTTTAATGTTTACTCTGTATAGGGTATCGGCTACAACATTTTTCTTGCCCTGGGTGTATTCCCAATTTAAATTGTATTCCTGTAATACTAGACTCCATCTAGTCAATCTTCCATGACTAAATTTACAATTTCTTATGAATTTTATGGACTTGTGGTCAGTCCTTACGGTAGTCGGGTACCCTAAGATGTACGCGTATGTCCTAAATTTTCCACAGGAAAACACAACGCTTAGCAATTCCTTCTCTGTGACATTATAATTTCTCTCACTGCTGTTTAATACTCTACTTGCAAAACTGATTACACAATGATTCCCCTCTTCATCCTCGTGGCACAAAACGGATCTGAGGCTAACGTCACTGGTGTCACAATTTAAGTAGAATGGCTTGGTGAAATTGGGATGACGTAACATTACTGACTCGATGAATTTGTCTTTAATAAGTTGGAGTGTTATGTCTTGTTCGACTCCCCACGTCCACTTGTCCTTGGATGACAATTGATGTGAAAACTTGGCTGTCATTTCCGAGTAATTCTTTTGAAACTTTTGGTAATAATTGCATAGAGCGAGGAATGACTGGAGTTGTTTCTTGTTTTTAGGTGTCGGAAACTTCTGTATGAATTCAATTTTTTCTTGTGATGGTGTTGTCCCGTGTCCAGACAATTTGAACCCCAAAAATTGTACTTCGTCAGCCAAAAATTTGGATTTTTCCAGTTTGATAGTTACATGGTTGGTTGATAGTTTTTCTAATATGTGCTCTACCCGGCGACAATGTTCATCCCACTTAATTGATGTTATTAATAGATCGTCTACGTAGACTGTCGTAAACTGTAGGGCATCCGATCCAAGTATCTGGTCCATAATTTTTACAAATACTGCTACCGAATTCACCAATCCGAAGGGTAAGCTTTTAAATTGGTAGTTCCGCCCTTCAAATGTGAATGCCATGTATCTTCTACTGGATGGGTTTAACTCGACCTGCCAATACACGCAGACAGTGTCCCATATACTAATGAATTTGTTCCCGTAGAACTTTTTCAGGATCTCTTCTATTTCCCCTGGGGACGTACGATCATTAACAATGTGTTTATTAACCTCACGGGCGTCTAGACATATTCTCACCTTCCCGTGTTTCTTTGGAACTGCTAGGATAGGGCTGGTGTAAGGTGAGTAGCTCGGTTCAATTATGTCTTCTGCTATTAATCGGTTGATTTCTGTTCTCACCGCTTTCTTCAATGAAAATGCGATCGGGTAAGATTTTTTATTAAAGTTGACAGGCTCTCGGAATTCAATTTCGCACTGATAATCTCTGACCTTCCCAGGTGTATCTGAAAATACGTGTCGGTATCTATTATACACGTCTATAAGTTGTTCCGCTTTTGAACGGTTAATTGTGCGTTCGTCTTCTCTCTCTGGAAAGTTCGGATCTCTTCGATTTTTTCGTGCCATAGTTGTTCATTGTCGGTCTCATCGCAAATTCCATTGTTCGTTGTTTGTTCCCCTAGTATTTCGGTATTTCTGGATATGATACGTGGTTCTGTTCGACTGTTTTTCGTCACTACCGATCAAATCTGTGGTCCATTGCAAGTCATCGTTCTTCAAGAATAGTTTGGATTTATTTAGGTCAATTATAGCTGAGTACTGGCGCAGCATATCGCAACCAGTTAGCATCTGGAATGGTAATCCACTGGCTACCGTACTAGGAATGTCATTGTTATGGTTTGTCCGTCGCTCGTCAGTTCTAGTTGTACCTGTTTTCGGACGGTTCTATTCTGTCGTCCGGTCGCTCCTACAAGGACAATGTTGCTGATGGGTAACGTAAGTATAGTCATCTTACTCCCTTCCTGTATTCTATGCAGTTTGATAGTGTCGATTAATGAAATGTTGGATCGTGTGTCTATCATTACTCGCGTTGGTACTCCATTAACTTTAGACAAGATATAAGCAATTTCACTATTGTGGTTGTTATCAGATTGGTTGTCTTTTCCTTCGAGCAATTCTTCTCTTATATTCTTTAAGTAATTATTGCGTACGATTGTAATTGTTAGTTCATTGTTTGCTTGATCAACGTTACGATTTAACCCAATAGATTGGTTCAGTGAGGGTACAAGTAGATTTTTCACTGCCGCTCTTATTTTAAAGCCGGCTCGGGCTATTCGTCACGCCTGTCTTGTTGACTCGTCGGCTGACTTCCGCTTGTTGACGGTCGGGGTTCAGGTTGGTTACGATCTTCTTCATAGTGGTCACGTCGGTATACTTCTTGACTACGACTTCTGCCTACATTGGTTCTGGTATCCCGTCCGTAATTATTGTTACTGTACCGGTGTCCGTATGCGTTTCGGTCGGTACTTCGTCGTCCTTGATAATACGACCTGCCTCTCCCGTCATCTTCGGCCCTCACATAGTATACTTGGCGATAGTTACGATCCTGGTTATTCCGATTTCTATTGTCGTTATTATTATTATTGAAATTTGGCCGGTTGTAGTTTGGGTTATTCGGCCTATAGGGTTGATGCTGTGGATTATTTGGCCGGTTGTACTGATTATTTTGGTTGTTTGGCCGATTGTTACTATTATAACCGTTGTTTGGTTGATTGGCCGGATGGCTACTATTTTGTCTATTATACGACTCATTGGTGTGGTTGTTAGTGTTATTACGGCTGTTATAGTTTGAGCGGTAATTGTAGTTATTAAAGTGGTTACCGTTCTGGAAGCTTTTGTTGTCACCCCTGTCGTCCCGTTGTCGACGTCTGCGATAGTATCGCTCCCATTCGTAATCTTCTAACAGGTCTGCCATCGATTGTATTATCTTGATCTGACTGCCGAGTCGCGCTCTGGAGACACCCTCTTCATAATGAAAAGCAAGTTTTGTGACCAAGCTAGCTCTCTTCAGGAATTTTCGGCTCCAGGTTCCTCGCTAGACAGACTTTCCCCAAAAAACAGGCGGTGAAAGTCGTCCCTCTGCTGGCATCATACCTGCCGAAACATATGTTATCTCGGACGATGTTCTGGTTTGCCTCCGACCAGAATTTCCCTTAAATATATCTTTGAATTCCTCGTAACTCGTGAGGTCGTGTCTCGTTGTCGTCCACCAGTTGTCATTTATATCCCGGAAGTATTCATCGAGATATCCTCGGATGATTGTCCATCGATTCTCCTGAGTCTTTGCCAGCTGCTCATCAACTCACTCAAGGAATTCCATCGGGTTCCGCTTGTACTGTTTAAAATTGATGACCTCCCGGTTGTCCATGTGTTGGAATTGCGATATCGTGGGTGGTCTGCTATTAATAATTTCTAACTCCTCTCTGATTTTGGCGATTTCCTGTTTCTGGATCTCTTCAATTTTATCCTGATTGTGTTGACCTTGCCCGCGAACTTCGCTTACGGCGGTGTCGGTCTCCTAACATCTCTTTCCGAAGTCTGTCCGCACCTGGGTTATGTTTTCTTCGGTTGCGGTTCGTATGAATTCCATTCGAATCTGACTGTCTTTTTCAAGGTTAGTCATTCGGTTGCCGAAGTCTTCCTTCGTTTGTTGTAAGTCCTGAATCGTGTTTTCCCATTTTCCGTTTATTTCGGAAATCTCTTGTCGGATCCCCGTCATCTCCTCCTCGATTTTCTTATTCATTTTTCCGTCGTTCTCTGCCACCTTCAGGTTCAATACCTCCATATTTCTCTGGCTGTCTTGCTTCAGTTCGTCTATTTTTTTATTGTTGCCGTCAATTTTTTCTTCCATCTTCTTAAAATCTCCCTTAAATGACGTTATATTCTTGTTGGTCTCATCCCTGTTCGTGTCGAATTTTTCGTTAATTTGTTTAAAATTCTCGAGAGTTTGATTACTATCTTCTTTAATGCTGTCAAATTTTCATTCATTTGTTTTTACAAACTTTCATTATTTTGTCTACTTTGTTCGGCCATTACTTCCATTATTTTTTGCCAATTTGGTTCTCCTCTAGTTTCCACTTTTACTATCGGTTCTACATCCTCAACAGATGTCACTTTCTTCTCTTCCACTCTAACTTCTTTTTTGGCCTCCTTCGTCCGTCTCAGTGATGACGCCCTCTTATGCATCTTGTTCTCCTTTTTTCGTAACCGCCGCTAGGTATTATTCTTCTTGTAAATCTAGCCTCACTAGTTGGTGCGCCACTTTGTAACGACTATCTGTTATCGTCTTTTTTTAAATGTGTATATCGTGAGTTTCCGATGTCTAGCGTTTACCGCCACTGTCGCTCAGCCCTAGTATACACAAATCATATAACACAATTTCCTATGGAATAAAGAACAGTGGTTACGACTCTGTACTGGTTTATTAAATTGTGTTTAATAATTATTTAGTATTATACAATAATAATATTTTGTTATTAAACAAATTTGCTCCGACAGTGAGACAATTATTCTCAAGGCTTGGCGAAATCGATTTTGAACGATTTTAGTTAGACAGACATGGCGTCTACAGAAATGTTTATCTTTTACAATTTTCATTCAATAAATCTGGATTGTTTTGGTTTACGAAAAAGGATCAGTTATGATTACAATAAAGTACACTACCTTACATTATTGGTACTTATATACTACAAGGAGTAATTACAATTTGTTCTTGAAGTGTTATAAAGTGTTTTTCAAAAGTTCATAATTTTTGTACAGGTTATTTTTCTCGTTCACATAAGTTTAGTGTTTTGTTTTTCAATTAATCTTTGAAAGAAATAAGATCATCAGATTATAGTGAGAGTTCAAAGTGTAGTGAAAAAAATTAAAGAGAATTTTTAATTTGAATTCGGGTAATCAGCAATACTTATCAATCAGTTGACTTAAGGTGTAGTGTCATTCAGTTAGTGAATTAGGTTTGGTCATCGTTTGGTCTTAAATCTTCAATCATCTTGGGATTCAATCATGCCTTGCGTCTTTTTCGTATTAGTTGATCGAATTTAATTAATTTTGAATTAATTAATCTGGTCTGTTGTCTAGGTTGAATGTATTAGTTCCTCATCAGGTAGTTTGGTTCTTCATTTTAATAAATTTGGTTACTTTTGATTGTTTTAAATTAAAAATTGGGCCATTTACAGCTTGGCGTCTATTCCTCTTGAGCGTCACTTTGGAATTAACAGTTTCTAACGGAAAATTCATAAATAATGTTCAGTTGTCATGGTAACTGATTGATTCTGATTGGCTATTCATGACTTAAGCCCATTGTTAGAATATTTGAATTGTTATTAAAAATGATTAAATATCTTCTGATTGCTATTATTCTTCGGTCTTCTTATTTAAGTATGAGATATTATCACAACTGTTCGTATTTTCTTTCAAAGATCATTTTGACATCCCACAAAGCTGGGTTTGCTTATGTATTATGTTTTGACAGTTATGTTTATATTATTTAATTACATTTCTTTCTTATTTTATGTCCTTAATTTAACACTTATCTCTTAAAATGATTCACTAATTATCATTGACTAGTTACTTGCCTTGGATTTGCTAATATCATAGTTAATTTCTTACAATTTGTTGTTATTGGTTTCTTACAGTTAAGCATTTCATAGGCCTAGGTAGTAATTGGCTATATTTTCTTATTTTATACAAATTACATATTGTTTTACCCTTATACATGTTTTGTTTTGTGTTACAAATGATTTGTTTATTTGTTGAATTGTTTTGGGTCTGTTTTATTATAATTGTATGTTTTCCTTAGTTTCCATATTATGGTTTGTCTATTATTTTCTAACTGCTTTAACAGTATTATTATGTTTGCATGAATTTATCTATTTTCTTATCTATATTACCATGGTTTATAATTGGTTTATTATTTACTATTCTCTATAAAATATAACATAACATTTAGGCTTATGGTCTGTATAACTTTTTCAGCCATATTCCTACTCATAAACTTAATCAAACAATTCTTTAACAGTTATTATGCTACTTTTGTTTACAATTTTTTACTTCTTATTTATTTTTTCGTGATAAACATTATCACGTCATTTACTTTAGTTAATTAACTATCCCTTAGAACATAGGATATTTATTGTTTTTGCATTTCTATTCTTTACCATATTTTTCTATACTAATCTTTACTAGCTAACCATGGTAACACTAACATTTTGACTCTTCCTGGGATTTTTCCCTGAATATCCTTGTATTCATCATCTACAATTAATCTTAATCTTAATAATAACAATATCCTTATTTACTAACACTGTTCTCCATTAACCTTTAGTGTTTAGAACTGGTTTTTGGGCGTCTATCCCTATCAATAGGGTTTCTATTTATTTTGTGGGGTTTACACTTACACTTTGCATTTTTATATTATTTAAGTGTTACTAGTGGGTATTTCCTAACATTAAATTCTTGTTCTCACTTACTCATGTTCACTATCTAACTATCTCTCACTTTACAATGGATAGTTATACTCTTAACAAGTTCATATCATTATAGAGTGATTTATAATATTTACTCTCTATTTATTTGGTTAGTGTACTTTTAGTTTGTCATTACTTTATTGGATTTTAATACTTAACATTTACATTGATTAATTAGTTGGTACTAATAATTATCATTTATTGATTTCTTTTTCATTACTTTATTTGAGTATAACATTTCTCCTTTTCTGTTCTATATTATTCGTTTGTGTCTTTTCATTTCTTCTCATTTTATTTCATTTATACTTGGTTTGTTTCCTTTTCATTTACCTTCTCATTTGATTTCACTTATTTCGTTTATATGTCCTATCACTGGTATTGGGGCTTGTTCTACCTACTCACTTATTTTCTTTGTCTTTATATCTCCTATCACTTGTATTGGGGCTGGTTCTACCTACTCACTTATCAATCTATTGGGTTATTTTGGTTAAATCGCTTTGTAATATTGTTTTCAATGTTTGCTCCGTTGCTTGCTACATTTCTCTTATCAGAGGTTACTTTTATTAATACTTTTATTTGTTTGATCTTATTATTATGTTAATTACCCATTCCTTTATCTCTGACTCATCCCTTTTTATCCATAGTGTTAATCATTTAGTATTTTATTCTTATCATGTTGCTTCATAAATGTATGTTGAAGATATGTACCCTTACATATTGCCCTGCCACTAAAATTGATTATTTCAGCAAATATCGTTCAGGTGTTTGAGTGAAATTATCAATAATATATTTAATTTATTTTATTGATCACTTGTTAGTTTGAGCTATCGGTTCTTAATGCTTTTTTTAGTGTCAGTATTCTCCTTGATTTCCTGTATTATATTCTTGTTTAATGTTTTTTATCCCTATAATATCTAATTCCCTAACATTTCTTCCCTAAAATTATATTGATTCGGACCGGAGGAGGGTACTTTTGACTCCTTTGCTCCGCCGTCAAATATATCATCTGGGTACAGAGGAACGTACCTGTCTGCCCAGGTACATGATTGCTGGATCATCTACAGTCAATCATTAACAAAATTATATAAGTAGTCTAAGTGCGACTATAAATAAATATCATTATGGGATTCTTCACATTATTGTTATTCAGATTATACAATACATTATTTCAAATTATAATTTTTTTTTTCTTCTGACTCATACGCTTTAGCTGTTAGTGATACGATATTACTGGTGGGTATGATACACATGATATCATTATTATTAGTTTTTTATTACTTCTCTTTCAACACTAATTGTTTATTAATCAGGTTCAGGATGCTTTTCTTGCATTTAATAATATTTTTTCATTGAATATTGGTTATATGTTCCCTTTCTTCTTTGTGTATTTGGGTCTACGATCTCATATGTATTATTTTGATTATCTTTACTTACTATATAAGGTCCGGTATAAAGTAGCAATAGCTTCTTGGCTATCCCTTCCATGGTACTTGGTAACTCTCTGTTTTTAAGTAACACTTGCTCTCTGATCTGATATTGTATTGGTTTTGGTTGCAATTGCTTATATCTTTGACTTATCTTGTCCGTCTTTTCGAGTATCTAGTGAAATTGCATGTTATCGAACTGGTATTCTGCTCCATTGGGAAATTGGATTAATGACGTTATTTCTCTGGGTGGTGGTCTTTGGAACATTGCTGTGTATGGTGTTGTTTCAATAAACTGGTGGTGCGATAAATTTATAAAGTTTTTGGTTGCTGGTATGTAGTCAGTCTACTTACTATGCTAATCGTAACAGTATGTACGGAGAATTCTCCCCACTTCTCTCAAGACTCGTTCTGCAGGGTTGCTGCTTGGATGGTACACTGATATCTTGTATGTTTTTATTCCGTGGTTTAGCAAAGCGTTCTTCCATTTATTCCCCTTGAATTGCGTTCCATGATCAGTGATGATGCATTTGGGTGTCCCCACTTTACTAATGTATGGTACTAGTATTAGGTCCAATATTTTCTGGGTAGTGGCACGATTGATGGGGTAGAGCTTCGTGAACCTGGTGTAGTGGTCAAACACAATAATGAGGTATTTGTATTGATGCCTCCCTCCACTACACGGAAATGGTCCGCATATGTCAACGAAAACTTTCTCCAATTTACAAGAGGTGGTGATAGGTATCATGGTGCCCTCCTTTCTGTCGTTGTTGACCTTCACTAGTTGGCAGATGTGACATTGTTTTATGCATTTCCGTACATTTCTGTTGGCGTCCTTTATGTATACATGTTCTTGTAAGGCCTTTACCACTTTTAACGTGCCCATGTGCCCATATCTCTCATGATAATCGAGAATTAGGTCCTTCTCTGTGGCTCGTGGTATGGCTATTTTCCAGGTGTTGAATTTATATCTGGTTTTAATAAAAAGTATTCCTTGGTGATTGCAGTAAAATTGGGATACATGGGGGGCGTCTTTGTCTGTTAATCGTTGTCGAATTTTATTCAGATTGGGATCTTGTTCTTGTTGTCGTTCCAGTTCTTTCACGATGTTGGCCAAGTCAGTTCTGCTCTTAATAATATGGTATATTTTAATGACAGCTTCCTTTTCTCCTTCGTAAGTCTGGTCTTTAATGTTTACTCTGTATAGGGTATCGGCTACAACATTTTTCTTGCCCTGGGTGTATTCCCAATTTAAATTGTATTCCTGTAATACTAGACTCCATCTAGTCAATCTTCCATGACTAAATTTACAATTTCTCATGAATTTTATGGACTTGTGGTCAGTCCTTACGGTAGTCGGGTACCCTAAGATGTACGCGTATGTCCTAAATTTTCCACAGGAAAACACAACGCTTAGCAATTCCTTCTCTGTGACATTATAATTTCTCTCACTGCTGTTTAATACTCTACTTGCAAAACTGATTACACAATGATTCCCCTCTTCATCCTCGTGGCACAAAACGGATCTGAGGCTAACGTCACTGGTGTCACAATTTAAGTAGAATGGCTTGGTGAAATTGGGATGACGTAACATTACTGACTCGATGAATTTGTCTTTAATAAGTTGGAGTGTTATGTCTTGTTCGACTCCCCACGTCCACTTGTCCTTGGATGACAATTGATGTGAAAACTTGGCTGTCATTTCCGAGTAATTCTTTTGAAACTTTTGGTAATAATTGCATAGAGCGAGGAATGACTGGAGTTGTTTCTTGTTTTTAGGTGTCGGAAACTTCTGTATGAATTCAATTTTTTCTTGTGATGGTGTTGTCCCGTGTCCAGACAATTTGAACCCCAAAAATTGTACTTCGTCAGCCAAAAATTTGGATTTTTCCAGTTTGATAGTTACATGGTTGGTTGATAGTTTTTCTAATATGTGCTCTACCCGGCGACAATGTTCATCCCACTTAATTGATGTTATTAATAGATCGTCTACGTAGACTGTCGTAAACTGTAGGGCATCCGATCCAAGTATCTGGTCCATAATTTTTACAAATACTGCTACCGAATTCACCAATCCGAAGGGTAAGCTTTTAAATTGGTAGTTCCGCCCTTCAAATGTGAATGCCATGTATCTTCTACTGGATGGGTTTAACTCGACCTGCCAATACACGCAGACAGTGTCCCATATACTAATGAATTTGTTCCCGTAGAACTTTTTCAGGATCTCTTCTATTTCCCCTGGGGACGTACGATCATTAACAATGTGTTTATTAACCTCACGGGCGTCTAGACATATTCTCACCTTCCCGTGTTTCTTTGGAACTGCTAGGATAGGGCTGGTGTAAGGTGAGTAGCTCGGTTCAATTATGTCTTCTGCTATTAATCGGTTGATTTCTGTTCTCACCGCTTTCTTCAATGAAAATGCGATCGGGTAAGATTTTTTATTAAAGTTGACAGGCTCTCGGAATTCAATTTCGCACTGATAATCTCTGACCTTCCCAGGTGTATCTGAAAATACGTGTCGGTATCTATTATACACGTCTATAAGTTGTTCCGCTTTTGAACGGTTAATTGTGCGTTCGTCTTCTCTCTCTGGAAAGTTCGGATCTCTTCGATTTTTTCGTGCCATAGTTGTTCATTGTCGGTCTCATCGCAAATTCCATTGTTCGTTGTTTGTTCCCCTAGTATTTCGGTATTTCTGGATATGATACGTGGTTCTGTTCGACTGTTTTTCGTCACTACCGATCAAATCTGTGGTCCATTGCAAGTCATCGTTCTTCAAGAATAGTTTGGATTTATTTAGGTCAATTATAGCTGAGTACTGGCGCAGCATATCGCAACCAGTTAGCATCTGGAATGGTAATCCACTGGCTACCGTACTAGGAATGTCATTGTTATGGTTTGTCCGTCGCTCGTCAGTTCTAGTTGTACCTGTTTTCGGACGGTTCTATTCTGTCGTCCGGTCGCTCCTACAAGGACAATGTTGCTGATGGGTAACGTAAGTATAGTCATCTTACTCCCTTCCTGTATTCTATGCAGTTTGATAGTGTCGATTAATGAAATGTTGGATCGTGTGTCTATCATTACTCGCGTTGGTACTCCATTAACTTTAGACAAGATATAAGCAATTTCACTATTGTGGTTGTTATCAGATTGGTTGTCTTTTCCTTCGAGCAATTCTTCTCTTATATTCTTTAAGTAATTATTGCGTACGATTGTAATTGTTAGTTCATTGTTTGCTTGATCAACGTTACGATTTAACCCAATAGATTGGTTCAGTGAGGGTACAAGTAGATTTTTCACTGCCGCTCTTATTTTAAAGCCGGCTCGGGCTATTCGTCACGCCTGTCTTGTTGACTCGTCGGCTGACTTCCGCTTGTTGACGGTCGGGGTTCAGGTTGGTTACGATCTTCTTCATAGTGGTCACGTCGGTATACTTCTTGACTACGACTTCTGCCTACATTGGTTCTGGTATCCCGTCCGTAATTATTGTTACTGTACCGGTGTCCGTATGCGTTTCGGTCGGTACTTCGTCGTCCTTGATAATACGACCTGCCTCTCCCGTCATCTTCGGCCCTCACATAGTATACTTGGCGATAGTTACGATCCTGGTTATTCCGATTTCTATTGTCGTTATTATTATTATTGAAATTTGGCCGGTTGTAGTTTGGGTTATTCGGCCTATAGGGTTGATGCTGTGGATTATTTGGCCGGTTGTACTGATTATTTTGGTTGTTTGGCCGATTGTTACTATTATAACCGTTGTTTGGTTGATTGGCCGGATGGCTACTATTTTGTCTATTATACGACTCATTGGTGTGGTTGTTAGTGTTATTACGGCTGTTATAGTTTGAGCGGTAATTGTAGTTATTAAAGTGGTTACCGTTCTGGAAGCTTTTGTTGTCACCCCTGTCGTCCCGTTGTCGACGTCTGCGATAGTATCGCTCCCATTCGTAATCTTCTAACAGGTCTGCCATCGATTGTATTATCTTGATCTGACTGCCGAGTCGCGCTCTGGAGACACCCTCTTCATAATGAAAAGCAAGTTTTGTGACCAAGCTAGCTCTCTTCAGGAATTTTCGGCTCCAGGTTCCTCGCTAGACAGACTTTCCCCAAAAAACAGGCGGTGAAAGTCGTCCCTCTGCTGGCATCATACCTGCCGAAACATATGTTATCTCGGACGATGTTCTGGTTTGCCTCCGACCAGAATTTCCCTTAAATATATCTTTGAATTCCTCGTAACTCGTGAGGTCGTGTCTCGTTGTCGTCCACCAGTTGTCATTTATATCCCGGAAGTATTCATCGAGATATCCTCGGATGATTGTCCATCGATTCTCCTGAGTCTTTGCCAGCTGCTCATCAACTCACTCAAGGAATTCCATCGGGTTCCGCTTGTACTGTTTAAAATTGATGACCTCCCGGTTGTCCATGTGTTGGAATTGCGATATCGTGGGTGGTCTGCTATTAATAATTTCTAACTCCTCTCTGATTTTGGCGATTTCCTGTTTCTGGATCTCTTCAATTTTATCCTGATTGTGTTGACCTTGCCCGCGAACTTCGCTTACGGCGGTGTCGGTCTCCTAACATCTCTTTCCGAAGTCTGTCCGCACCTGGGTTATGTTTTCTTCGGTTGCGGTTCGTATGAATTCCATTCGAATCTGACTGTCTTTTTCAAGGTTAGTCATTCGGTTGCCGAAGTCTTCCTTCGTTTGTTGTAAGTCCTGAATCGTGTTTTCCCATTTTCCGTTTATTTCGGAAATCTCTTGTCGGATCCCCGTCATCTCCTCCTCGATTTTCTTATTCATTTTTCCGTCGTTCTCTGCCACCTTCAGGTTCAATACCTCCATATTTCTCTGGCTGTCTTGCTTCAGTTCGTCTATTTTTTTATTGTTGCCGTCAATTTTTTCTTCCATCTTCTTAAAATCTCCCTTAAATGACGTTATATTCTTGTTGGTCTCATCCCTGTTCGTGTCGAATTTTTCGTTAATTTGTTTAAAATTCTCGAGAGTTTGATTACTATCTTCTTTAATGCTGTCAAATTTTCATTCATTTGTTTTTACAAACTTTCATTATTTTGTCTACTTTGTTCGGCCATTACTTCCATTATTTTTTGCCAATTTGGTTCTCCTCTAGTTTCCACTTTTACTATCGGTTCTACATCCTCAACAGATGTCACTTTCTTCTCTTCCACTCTAACTTCTTTTTTGGCCTCCTTCGTCCGTCTCAGTGATGACGCCCTCTTATGCATCTTGTTCTCCTTTTTTGTAACCGCCGCTAGGTATTATTCTTCTTGTAAATCTAGCCTCACTAGTTGGTGCGCCACTTTGTAACGACTATCTGTTATCGTCTTTTTTTAAATGTGTATATCGTGTGTTCGCCTCACACGTGTGGTCGTTACTTTATGTTTACGCTGACGACGTCCGCAGCGATCCTTCCAATCACCAGTACAAGCGAGTGGAATCCTTACCTGTTCTTCTATAAGTGTTCGTAAATTCCGGGTGGCGCCAAATTGTTTTAACTGAAAACAATTAAAATGGAAAATAGGACGATTGAGCGTTCGTGGCTATGACGGTATGGTGAATTCAATTATTCCCGCCGCGTGCGAATTGATCACGTAGTTCGCAGAGTTTCCGATGTCTAGCGTTTACCGCCACTGTCGCTCGTCCCTAGTATAAACAAATCATATAACACAATTTCCTATGGAATAAAGAACAGTGGTTACGACTCTGTACTGGTTTATTAAATTGTGTTTAATAATTATTTAGTATTATACAATAATAATATTTTGTTATTAAACAAATTTGCTCCGACAGTGAGACAATTATTCTCAAGGCTTGGCGAAATCGATTTTGAACGATTTTAGTTAGACAGACATGGCGTCTACAGAAATGTTTATCTTTTACAATTTTCATTCAATAAATCTGGATTGTTTTGGTTTACGAAAAAGGATCAGTTATGATTACAATAAAGTACACTACCTTACATTATTGGTACTTATATACTACAAGGAGTAATTACAATTTGTTCTTGAAGTGTTATAAAGTGTTTTTCAAAAGTTCATAATTTTTGTACAGGTTATTTTTCTCGTTCACATAAGTTTAGTGTTTTGTTTTTCAATTAATCTTTGAAAGAAATAAGATCATCAGATTATAGTGAGAGTTCAAAGTGTAGTGAAAAAAATTAAAGAGAATTTTTAATTTGAATTCGGGTAATCAGCAATACTTATCAATCAGTTGACATAAGGTGTAGTGTCATTCAGTTAGTGAATTAGGTTTGGTCATCGTTTGGTCTTAAATCTTCAATCATCTTGGGATTCAATCATGCCTTGCGTCTTTTTCGTATTAGTTGATCGAATTTAATTAATTTTGAATTAATTAATCTGGTCTGTTGCCTAGGTTGAATGTATTAGTTCCTCATCAGGTAGTTTGGTTCTTCATTTTAATAAATTTGGTTACTTTTGATTGTTTTAAATTAAAAATTGGGCCATTTACAGCTTGGCGTCTATTCCTCTTGAGCGTCACTTTGGAATTAACAGTTTCTAACGGAATATTCAAAAATAACGTTCAGTTGTCATGGTAACTGATTGATTCTGATTGGCTATTCATGACTTAAGCCCATTGTTAGAATATTTGAATTTTTATTAAAAATGATTAAATATCTTCTGATTGCTATTATTCTTCGGTCTTCTTATTTAAGTATGAGATATTATCACAACTGTTCGTATTTTCTTTCAAAGATCATTTTGACATCCCACAAAGCTGGGTTTGCTTATGTATTATGTTTTGACAGTTATGTTTATATTATTTAATTACATTTCTTTCTTATTTTATGTCCTTAATTTAACACTTATCTCTTAAAATGATTCACTAATTATCATTGACTAGTTACTTGCCTTGGATTTGCTAATATCGTAGTTAATTTCTTACAATTTGTTGTTATTGGTTTCTTACAGTTAAGCATTTCATAGGCCTAGGTAGTAATTGGCTATATTTTCTTATTTTATACAAATTACATATTGTTTTACCCTTATACATGTTTTGTTTTGTGTTACAAATGATTTGTTTATTTGTTGAATTGTTTTGGGTCTGTTTTATTATAATTGTATGTTTTCCTTAGTTTCCATATTATGGTTTGTCTATTATTTTCTAACTGCTTTAACAGTATTATTATGTTTGCATGAATTTATCTATTTTCTTATCTATATTACCATGGTTTATAATTGGTTTATTATTTACTATTCTCTATAAAATATAACATAACATTTAGGCTTATGGTCTGTATAACTTTTTCAGCCATATTCCTACTCATAAACTTAATCAAACATTTTTGGATTTCGTTGTCCATGACGTGTCCGTTACTTAACTAAATATCACTATAATATTGACGACTCGGAACACAAAGTTTTTTATAAGTAAAAACGTAAAGTTTTACCTTACAGCCTAAACCGGCTATCACCTATAGAAGGCTTCATCAGAGGCTGTCGTTAGTAGCGCTGCTCGTCTTTTTGTTGGCGACGAGAAAGTGTTTCGAAAGATTGAAGCTGTGTGTGTGTGGTGAGATGTGTTCGAATAATGCGTGCGATTTGAATTGTGGCTGTTCGTTTAGGATGTCATCAAACTGAGGGAAAAGGCACACAAACACAACATCACATTTGTAAAAGCTGACAAAGGCAACACGACTGTAATTATCCCCACAGACAACCTACACAAAAAAGTACAAGACTTCATAGAACAGAACAACATCACAGAACTAAAACACGACCCCACCGACAGATACCAAAACTCAGTAAAACAAATAGTCAACAAAGCCAAACACATTATGACACATAAACAAAAGCCCTACATGAAACAAATCCGACCATCAGCACCTACACTCCAAGCGCTTCCCAAATTCATAAAGAAGACATTCCGATCCGCCCCATTATCAACTACCGTAATGCCCCTGCACACAAACTGGCAAAATATCTAGACAAAATTATTAGACAACACACACAAATAGACAACAACATTGCAGTAAAAAACAACACTGACCTAGTAACAAAAATAAAAGACATACACATCCCCCATAACGCCACATTAGCCTCCTTTGACATTAAAAACCTGTACACAAACATCCCCATCTCTGAAACAATCACCATCCTACAAAACAAACTCAAACAGAACAACACACCAGACGAACTTATCAATGAAATAACAGAAACTCTGAACATTATCACAAAACAAAACTACTTTACTTATAACAATAAATACTACACACAGAACGATGGCCTACCCATGGGCTCCCCCATATCCAGCATTCTAGCAGAAGTCTTCCTCCAACACTTAGAAAAAACAAAAATACTCACAAACAATGACAGACACTCACATAAAATACTATATTGGCACAGATACGTTGATGACATTCTAATACTATACAGGGGAAACAAAAGACAATGTGAACAGTTACTAACGCACATAAACAAAATACATAAAAACATAACCTTCACTGCCGAATACGAACACAACAATACCATAAACTTCTTAGACCTCTCCATCACAAAACTAGAACACAGGCACAAATTCAGTATATACAGAAAACCAACTACAACTGACACACTAATACACAACACCTCCAATCACCCAATACAACACAAACTAGCTGCTTTTAGAACCATGATACATAGACTTAACAACATCCCCTTAGATGAAATAGACTACAAAGACGAACTAAACACGATAAAATATCTAGCAGAATCTAACGGTTATGACAGAACAATAGTCAGTAAACTCCTACACAAAACACAAAGCAAACAACAGACAAAGACAGAAAACAACAAATTCATAACACTAACATACATCAACAAACAAACAGAAAAAATTGCCCACAAATTCAAAAAAGCAGGATACAGAATCGCTTACAAAACTACTAACAAAACAGAACACACACTATCAAAACGCATGCCCAAAGCACAAAACAAATTCGATCTACCCGGTGTATATAAATTAAATTGTTCAAATTGCAGTAAATTCTACATAGGCCAGACAGGACGTAGCTTCAAACAGAGATACATTGAACACACAAAAGCACTCCACACCACTACAGAATCTACCTTCGCAAACCACCTCATTGAAGCAAACCACACATATAAAAACATCGACAATAACATGAACATACTACACGTACACACAAAAGGCCGAAAACTAGACACTCTAGAACAATTAGAAATATACAAACACACAAAAACAAATAAAAACGACATCCTAAACGAACAGACACAATTCAAATCGCACGCATTATTCGAACACATCTCACCACACACACACAGCTTCAATCTTTCGAAACACTTTCTCGTCGCCAACAACAAGACGAGCAGCGCTACTAACGACAGCCTCTGATGAAGCCTTCTATAGGTGAAAGCCGGTTGAGGCTGTAAGGTAAAACTTTACGTTTTTACTTATAAAAAACTTTGTGTTCCGAGTCGTCAATATTATAGTGATATTTAGTTAATCAAACAATTCTTTAACAGTTATTATGCTACTTTTGTTTACAATTTTTTACTTCTTATTTATTTTTTCGTGATAAACATTTCACGTCATTTACTTTAGTTAATTAACTATCCCTTAGAACATAGGATATTTATTGTTTTTGCATTTCTATTCTTTACCATATTTTTCTATACTAATCTTTACTAGCTAACCATGGTAACACTAACATTTTGACTCTTCCTGGGATTTTTCCCTGAATATCCTTGTATTCATCATCTACAATTAATCTTAATCTTAATAATAACAATATCCTTATTTACTAACACTGTTCTCCATTAACCTTTAGTGTTTATCACTGGTTTTTGGGCGTCTATCCCTATCAATAGGGTTTCTATTTTTTTGTGGGGTTTACACTTACACTTTGCATTTTATATTATTTAAGTGTTACTAGTGGGTATTCCCTAACATTAAATTCTTGTTCTCACTTACTCATGTTCACTATCTAACTATCTCTCACTTTACAATGGTTAGTTATACTGTTAACAAGTTCATATCATTATAGAGTGATTTATAATATTTACTCTCTATTTATTTGGTTAGTGTACTTTTAGTTTGTCATTACTTTATTGGATTTTAATACTTAACATTTACATTGATTAATTAGTTGGTACTAATAATTATCATTTATTGATTTCTTTTTCATTACTTTATTTGAGTGTAACATTTCTCCTTTTCTGTTCTATATTATTCGTTTGTGTCTTTTCATTTCTTCTCATTTTATTTCATTTATACTTGGTTTGTTTCCTTTTCATTTACCTTCTCATTTGATTTCACTTATTTCGTTTATATGTCCTATCACTGGTATTGGGGCTTGTTCTACCTACTCACTTATTTTCTTTGTCTTTATATCTCCTATCACTTGTATTGGGGCTGGTTCTACCTACTCACTTATCGATCTATTGGGTTATTTTGGTTAAATCGCTTTGTAATATTGTTTTCAATGTTTGCTCCGTTGCTTGCTACATTTCTCTTATCAGAGGTTACTTTTATTAATACTTTTATTTGTTTGATCTTATTATTATGTTAATTACCCATTCCTTTATCTCTGACTCATCCCTTTTTATCCATAGTGTTAATCATTTAGTATTTTATTCTTATCATGTTGCTTCATAAATGTATGTTGAAGATATGTACCCTTACATATTGCCCTGCCACTAAAATTGATTATTTCAGCAAATATCGTTCAGGTGTTTGAGTGAAATTATCAATAATATATTTAATTTATTTTATTGATCACTTGTTAGTTTGAGCTATCGGTTCTTAATGCTTTTTTTAGTGTCAGTATTCTCCTTGATTTCCTGTATTATATTCTCGTTTAATGTTTTTTATCCCTATAATATCTAATTCCCTAACATTTCTTCCCTAAAATTATATTGATTCGGACCGGAGGAGGGTACATTTGACTCCTTTGCTCCGCCGTCAATTATATCATCTGGGTACAGAGGAACGTATCGTCTGCCCAGGTACATGATTGCTGGATCATCTACAGTCAATCATTAACAAAATTATATAAGTAGTCTAAGTGCGACTATAAATAAATATCATTATGGGATTCTTCACATTATTGTTATTCAGATTATACAATACATTATTTCAAATTATAATTTTTTTTTTCTTCTGACACATACGCTTTAGCTCTTAGTGATACGATATTACTGGTGGGTATGATACACATGATATCATTATTATTAGTTTTTTATTACTTCTCTTTCAACACTAATTGTTTATTAATCGGGTTCAGGATGCTTTTCTTACATTTAATAATATTTTTTCATTGAATATTGGTTATATGTTCCCTTTCTTCTTTGTGTATTTGGGTCTACGATCTCATATGTATTATTTTGATTATCTTTACTTACTATATAAGGTCCGGTGTAAAGTAGCAATAGCTTCTTGGCTATCCCTTCCATGGTACTTGGTAACTCTCTGTTTTTAAGTAACACTTGCTCTCCGATCTGATATTGTATTGGTTTTGGTTGCAATTGCTTATATCTTTGACGTATCTTGTCCGTTTTTTCGAGTATCTTGTGAAATTGCATGTTATCGAACTGGTATTCTGCTCCATTGGGACATTGGATTAATGACGTTATTTCTCTGGGTGGTGGTCTTTGGAACATTGCTGTGTATGGTGTTGTTTCAATAAACTGGTGGTGCGATAAATTTATAAAGTTTTTGGCTTCTGGTATGTACTCAGTCCACTTACTGTGCTAATCGTAACAGTATGTACGGAGAATTCTCCCCACTTCTCTCAAGACTCGTTCTGCAGGGTTGCTGCTTGGATGGTACACTGATATCTTGTATGTTTTTATTCCGTGGTTTAGCAAAGCGTTCTTCCATTTATTCCCCTTGAATTGTGTTCCATGATCAGTGATGATGCATTTGGGTGTCCCCACTTTACTAATGTATGGTACTAGTATTAGGTTCAATATTTTCTGGGTAGTGGCACGATTGATGGGGTAGAGCTTCGTGAACCTGGTGTAGTGGTCGAACACAATAATGAGGTATTTGTATTGATGCCTCCCTCCACTACACGGAAATGGTCCGCATATGTCAACGAAAACTTTCTCCAATTTACAAGAGGTGGTGATAGGTATCACGGTGCCCTCCTTTCTGTCGTTGTTGAGCTTCACTAGTTGACAGATGTGACATTGTTTTATGCATTTCCGTACCTTTCTGTTGGCGTCCTTTATGTATACATGTTCTTGTAAGGCCTTTACCACTTTTAACGTGCCCATGTGCCCATATCTCTCATGATAATCGAGAATTAGGTCCTTCTCTGTGGCTCGTGGTATGGCTTATTTTCCAGGTGTTGAATTTATATCTGGTTTTAATAAAAAGTATTCCTTGGTGATTGCAGTAAAATTGGGATACATGGGGGGCGTCTTTGTCTGTTAATCGTTGTCGAATTTTATTCAGATTTGGATCTTGTTCTTGTTGTCGTTCCAGTTCTTTCAAGATGTTGGCCAAGTCAGTTCTGCTCTTAATAATATGGTATATTTTAATGACAGCTTCCTTTTCTCCTTCGTAAGTCTGGTCTTTAATGTTTACTCTGGATAGGGTATCGGCTACAACATTTTTCTTGCCCGGGGTGTATTCCCAATTTAAATTGTATTCCTGTAATACTAGACTCCATCTAGTCAATCTTCCATGACTTAATTTACAATTTCTCATGAATGATATGGACTTGTGGTCAGTCCTTACTGTAGTCGGGTACCCTAAGATGTACGCGTATGTCCTAAATTTTCCACAGGAAAACACAACGCTTAGCAATTCCTTCTCTGTGACATTATAATTTCTCTCACTGCTGTTTAATACTCTACTTGCGAAACTGATTACACAATGATTCCCCTCTTCATCCTCCTGGCACAAAACGGATCCGAGGCTAACGTCACTGGTGTCACAATTTAAGTAGAATGGCTTGGTGACATTGGGATGACGTAACATTACTGACTCGATGAATTTGTCTTTAATAAGTTGGAGTGTTATGTCTTGTTCAACTCCCCACGTCCACTTGTCCTTGGATGACAATTGATGTGAAAACTTGGCTGTCATTTCCGAGTAATTCTTTTGAAACTTTTGGTAATAATTGCATAGAGCGAGGAATGACTGGAGTTGTTTCTTGTTTTTAGGTGTCGGAAACTTCTGTATGAATTCAATTTTTTCTTGTGATGGTGTTGTCCCGTGTCCAGACAATTAGAACCCCAAAAATTGTACTTCGTCAGCCAAAAATTTGGATTTTTCCAGTTTGAGAGTTACATGGTTGGTTGATAGTTTTTCTAAATGTGCTCTACCCGGCGACAATGTTCATCCCACTTAATTGATGTTATTAAGAGATCGTCTACGTAGACTGTCGTAAACTGTAGGGCATCCGATCCAAGTATCTGGTCCATAATTTTTACAAATACTGCTACCGAATTCACCAATCCGAAGGGTAAGCTTTTAAATTGGTAGTTCCGCCCTTCAAATGTGAATGCCATGTATCTTCTACTGGATGGGTTTAACTTGACCTGCCAATACACGCAGACAGTGTCCCATATACTAATGAATTTGGTCCCGTAGAACTTTTTCAGGATCTCTTCTATTTCCCCTGGGGACGTACGATCATTAACAATGTGTTTATTAATCTCACGGGCGTCTAGACATATTCTCACCTTCCCGTGTTTCTTTGGAACTGCTAGGATAGGGCTGGTGTAAGGTGAGTAGCTCGGTTCAATTATGTCTTCTGCTATTAATCGGTTGATTTCTGTTCTCACCGCTTTCTTCAATGAAAATGCGATCGGGTAAGATTTTTTATTAAAGTTGACAGGCTCTCGGAATTCAATTTTGCACTGATAATCTCTGACCTTCCCAGGTGTATCTGAAAATACGTGTCGGTATCTATTATACACGTCTATAAGTTGTTCCGCTTTTGAACGGTTAATTGTGCGTTCGTCTTCTCTCTCTGGAAAGTTCGGATCTCTTCGATTTTTTCGTGCCATAGTTGTTCATTGTCGGTCTCATCGCAAATTCCATTGTTCGTTGTTTGTTCCCCTAGTATTTCGGTATTTCTGGATATGATACGTGGTTCTGTTCGACTGTTTTTCGTCACAACCGATCAAATCTGTGGTCCATTGCAAGTCATCGTTCTTCAAGAATAGTTTGGATTTATTTAGGTCAATTATAGCTGAGTACTGGCGCAGCATATCGCAACCAATTAGCATCTGGAATGGTAATCCACTGGCTACCGTACTAGGAATGTCATTGTTATGGTTTGTCCGTCGCTCGTCAGTTCTAGTTGTACCTGTTTTCGGACGGTTCTATTCTGTCGTCCGGTCGCTCCTACAAGGACAATGTTGCTGATGGGTAACGTAAGTATAGTCATCTTACTCCCTTCCTGTATTCTATGCAGTTTGATAGTGTCGATTAATGAAATGTTGGATCCCGTGTCTATCATTACTCGCGTTGGTACTCCATTAACTTTAGACAAGATATAAGCAATTTCACTATTGTGGTTGTTATCAGATTGGTTGTCTTTTCCTTCGAGCAATTCTTCTCTTATATTCTTTAAGTAATTATTGCGTACGATTGTAATTGTTAGTTCATTGTTTGCTTGATCAACGTTACGATTTAACCCAATAGATTGGTTCAGTGAGGGTACAAGTAGATTTTTCACTGCCGCTCTTATTTTAAAGCCGGCTCGGGCTATTCGTCACGCCTATCTTGTTGACTCGTCGGCTGACTTCCGCTTGTTGACGGTCGGGGTTCAGGTTGGTTACGATCTTCTTCATAGTGGTCACGTCGGTATACTTCTTGACTACGACTTCTGCCTACATTGGTTCTGGTATCCCGTCCGTAATTATTGTTACTGTACCGGTGTCCGTATGCGTTTCGGTCGGTACTTCGTCGTCCTTGATAATACGACCTGCCTCTCCCGTCATCTTCGGCCCTCACATAGTATACTTGGCGATAGTTACGATCCTGGTTATTCCGATTTCTATTGTCGTTATTATTATTATTGAAATTTGGCCGGTTGTAGTTTGGGTTATTCGGCCTATAGGGTTGATGCTGTGGATTATTTGGCCGGTTGTACTGATTATTTTGGTTGTTTGGCCGATTGTTACTATTATAACCGTTGTTTGGTTGATTGGCCGGATGGCTACTATTTTGTCTATTATACGACTCATTGGTGTGGTTGTTAGTGTTATTACGGCTGTTATAGTTTGAGCGGTAATTGTAGTTATTAAAGTGGTTACCGTTCTGGAAGCTTTTGTTGTCACCCCTGTCGTCCCGTTGTCGACTTCTGCGATAGTATCGCTCCCTTTCGTAATCTTCTAACAGGTCTGCCATCGATTGTATTATCTTGATCTGACTGCCGAATCGCGCTCTGGAGACACCCTCTTCATAATGAAAAGCAAGTTTTGTGACCAAGCTAGCTCTCTTCAGGAATTTTCGGCTCCAGGTTCCTCGCTAGACAGACCTTCCCCAAAAAACAGGCGGTGAAAGTCGTCCCTCTGCTGGCATCATACCTGCCGAAACATATGTTATCTCGGACGATGTTCTGGTTTGCCTCCGACCAGTATTTTCCCTTAAATACATCTTTGAATTCCTCGTAACTCGTGAGGTCGTGTCTCGTTGCCGTCCACCAGTTGTCATTTATATCCCGGAAGTATTCATCGAGATATCCTCGGATGATTGTCCATCGATTCTCCTGAGTCTTTGCCAGCTGCTCATCAACTCACTCAAGGAATTCCATCGGGTTCCGCTTGTACTGTTTAAAATTGATGACCTCCCGGTAGTAGGGGGAAAATGAGAGTTCTACCCCGGAAGTGACGTCACACGGCGGGAAATTCAAAAATTGTGGTGGTGGGGGTAACCATGCGGCAGTAGTCTGTCGGCCATGTTGTCGTCGTCGCCGCCTAAAGTGGGGTAATGTGTGCGTTGATTGGCGGAGGCGTGGCTATGTTCGCCGTTCGCCGTTCGCCGTTCGCCGTTCGCCGTTCGCCGTTGACGTCGTCGTTGACGTCGTCATCGTCGCTGGGCGGCGGCCTGGTGGTGGCTTGATGGCCGCCCGCCGTGGTGGGTCGCCGGCGGCCATGTTGGAAAAGGTGCGATGTTGTCGATTGGTGTAAGAGTGTAGTGGTTAAGGTACGGCCTGGTTGCCGATTCGTGCGTGTGTTATAGTGTATGGTTATGTATATGTAAGGGGTTTTTCCGGAAGTTCGGCCATGTTGAAAAAGCGTCGGTGTTGCCAACTGTTGTCGGTTCGGTGTTATAGTGTACGGGTTGAATGTATGTTTCGCCATTGTTGCCAACTCGGTGTTATAGTGTACAGGTTTCGTGTATATTTACCCTGCCGTGCCGATATCGTCGATGTTGTGTATAAACATGGTTATTCCCACCACCACAATTTTTGAATTTCTCGCCGTGTGACGGTCCAGGCTAGAACTCTCATTTTCCCTGTAAGAAATACACATGATATTCAGTGTTCGATTCACTTATCTGAACGATTGCATTGTTGACAACTGTGTGTCTATGTGTTAAGTAAATTGTAGTATGCGAAAAGGATAGTTGAAAATAAACACTTATACAATGAAAAAAATATGTACAAGTTTATTACAAATATAAACATAAAAGAAAAAATAACTACTTTACAATTAATATTTACAAATATATAAACATAAAAATATATACAAATTTATACATTTCACAATCAGGTATTTTTTTTTACAAGTCTCCATCCGGGTGGTTAATTTCCTACAACTAATATTTACAAATATATAAACATAAAAAATATTATACAATAAAAAAAATATATACAAATTTAAACATTTCACAATCAGGTTTTTTTTTTTAAAAAGTCTTCATCCGGTGGTTAATTTCCATCTGTAACAAAAAAGTAAGAGTATTAGTGACATGTGGTTGTTACAAGTAGGATGGATTACTAAAACCTTTATTAACACTGTAATATACCTTAAATATGCATACGCCCATAAAACGTACGATTCGACTTTCCGAATACGTACATCCTGCATTGTGGGCATGCGGGTGGTGTCCCCTCCATCGCTACCGCCTGGAACCAGTTGAGGACGCATCGGTAATGGTATGTATGGCCACATACCAAACCGAGGAGCCTCTGCCCGTCATTGTATGATTCTATGCATATACTGCATGTATTGTGTGGAGGAATCATACCTTGAACAGGACAGGGCTCACCGCGACGCCAACACCATGTCGGTAGACTCCTTCTAAGAAGGAGTCTCAATGTTGTTGGGTCATCGTGCGTCCTCGGTTCGGTTGCGTGTAGCACTTCAAAGAAGACGGGTAGCGCGTCTTCTGGAGGGGTCCACAAACGGGGATCTCTCCGCAATAGTTGCTGCTGCTGTTGCTGATAAATGGGCTGTGGGCGTGGTTGAGGTTGCATCTGCGGTGGCGGCGGTGGTGACGGTGGTGGTGATTGCGGTGGCGTAATCGGATGTGGTTGTGGAGGTGGCGGCGGTGCTGGTATCGGGCGAATGTCACTAAAAAAAAAAAGACAACATAGAAATTATGTATAATCGCAAATAAAACAAAGCAGTATGTACGCATAAGAAGATGACTTACATATTTATGTCGAGGACTTCTACATCATCATCATCACTGTCACTATCATCATTACCGTTCGGATTTAATTCAAGCGTATCAGCATCGCTTTGATTGTCCTCCACCTCCATAACTTCACCTTCTTCTGTGGACTCGACATTACTGAAACAAAAAAAAAGGAACAATTTTAATACCAGATTTAAACGTAAGAGAACAAATGAATGTTAATTAAAAACAAACGTACCGACTCGTACCGGGTCGAGGGTGAAATACCGCCACTCCTGCAGCTAGAGCATCACTGAAAAAAAAGTATAAATTGAACACATGAGGTAAACGCAATAGTATAAGACTTTGTTGTTAATGAAAACTGACTTACCGCAACACACTAACCTGTAATCGAAATAACGCGCGTTTAAAACATTGCAGGCTGTTTGGAGATAGGGGACGACGACAATCTGCAGCAGCAGCAACAGCACCAGTCAGAGCGTTAGCATCACTTAAAAAAAAAACATGTATGAAATGAACACTGGAGGTAAAACGTAAGAGCACAGGAGTTTATTAATGAAAATTGTCTTACCGACTCGTGCCAGGTTGCGGAGATTGGGGACGAATTACAGCAACAGTGGGAGCAGCAGCATCATT
This sequence comes from Magicicada septendecula, assembly GCA_034769895.1. Classification (NCBI taxonomy): domain Eukaryota; kingdom Metazoa; phylum Arthropoda; class Insecta; order Hemiptera; family Cicadidae; genus Magicicada; species Magicicada septendecula. The sequence continues at coordinate 713,877,065 of CM068367.1, read as the reverse complement.
GCTGAAAAAAAAAATAAATTGAACACCGGAGGTAAAAAAAATACAAAAGTTTATTAAAATGACAATTGTCTTACCGACTCGAATCGGGTTCTGGAGATACGGGAGAATCAGCGGTGACAGGTGCCTCGTCTGTATCACTGAAATAAAAAAAAAATATATAATTGAACACCGGAGGTAAACGCATTAGGACAAGAGTTTATTAATGAAAACGGTCTTACCGACTCGAGCCGGGTCCTGTCAAAGCACGACGTAACCGTTGTGAACTATAAAAAAAACACACATCAATCGAATGGAATATTCTTTTTGTGCATTATAAATAAAGAAAAAAATGTTATATTTACCATCGTACTCGACGTTGCTCTGCTGTCCTATTTTTCACAATTTTCTTGTTGTTCATTCTGTAAAACGTATCAAAAGTTGTAAAATAAGTAAATAAAGAACATAAAGTTAATGTGTGCGTGTGTGTGTGTGTGTGTGTGTGTGTGTGTGTGTGTGTGTGTGTGTGTGTGTGTGTGTGTGTGTGTGTAATGCTGAACATCATCTTTACCGTTAGTTATCGGTCCGTGTACTTTCTCTTTTTTGCCTTAGGACCAGCAGCGTCGTTGGTTATTGCTGCTATCATGTAATGCCCGTACGCGAGTGTACTTACACCGTCGTCCAGTACATACCTCTTATCATCATAAGGAGACAGGGAAAGTTTTGTTATACGTTGCGTGTACAGTTTATGATGATTGCTTCGTATACAGTCAGCAGAGGTGAATACGGTACGACTGTCAAAAAGACACTCGCTGTACAATTGATGTCGTAACCTTTTTTTTATTGCCGTCCTTGGCACACCTTTCGCCACCTTTTTGTCGGTGCGGTCGGACAACAAGAGCGAGTAACACTTCGCCCTGAGTCCGACAAATTCCCTGATGGGTTTTCCATTGGTCTCATCCTTGAACTTCCCCACGACTTTTTTGTTGTCGTCGCAATGACAAGGATGATCCGCGGGATAGTCCGATGTGTCAAAAAGGTGGAGATCCTCTTTCATATCTGAGTACAAATCGTTAGTCTGAATGCTGTAAAGCAAACTGTCTGTGTCAGTCATTAGTAAGGTCAATCGTTGTCCGTACTTGGCGACAGCGTACCGATAATGAAAATTGTACATTATCAATTTGCTGACATCGAGTACTGTGAAGCCGACGTACACCGGACGGGAAAGGAATATCGTCCTATTTCGTAAGGCCAGTCCGACCAAGTTATCGGTGTAGCGGATCATACGCTTTAGCCGAGGATTGGAAACAATTTTCTGCAGCCGTTGTTCGTTAGAGACTAGTTGGAAGTCTATTCGTTTCCTCACGTTCTCCAGCGATTTGCCATAGACGGCGTTGACCATCAGTTTGAAAAAATCCTTTTCGAAACTGTTGGTGGCTGCTGCTCTCTTTTGCGTGTTGAAATCGATAAACGGTTTCATCCACGCTCTCTGTTTAAAACTCAACACCCTATGTATCGCTTTCAATTCTAAACCGAGACTCAGATACAATTTTAAATTTCGAAAATGAAGAACGTAATTTTGCTTGTCGTCCAAAGTCGTCAGCAACTTGGGAACGGACGACGAAGGCGTTTCCGATCCGCTATACCCTTTTGTATAGTGCAGTCGTGTGTGGAGTCGTCGAGAGTACGGTGAAAGTACGTCAGGATGGACACAGGAACGGACGGGTGCCAATGGATAATCGGAATGGAGGTCATGAAGTTCAGGTGGATAGTGTAAGTCGACCTCGAGTATGTAGCCCACGTCACCGTCATCGCACAGAGTACGCACGTCCAGTGAGTTGATCTCGTTACGATCTAACCATCTGAAGGCGGCGTAAGGGAGCGGTTGTGACATGGCTGCACCGTAAAGGTTGTTGCAGTCCGTGTACAATATGAAAGAGGTTGGCTTTGAAGCATCGTACTGATCGACAATTAGTGGGTTGTTGGCCTTGGCGTGGCGGTTGGGTACCATGCTAACGCCACCACGAACAGCCGATTCTATAAAGAGATGCTGATCTATATCCGTCAACAGCTCCAGTCGCATACGGGTCATCTTTAACATCGCATGCCAAGCGACACCAGGAAGCGAGTAAAGATGAGCCGGATCGATCTGGTAGTACCGCATGGCCATCTCACGGAACGCCTCGAAGACGTCGGCCAGTAGCAGCACGTCTGTTTTAAGATACAGATCGTGATATTCGCCCAGTGTACTGATTCCAAAAGTACGCCACACGTTGTGCGCGTGAGCGTAATCTTCGTCAGATATTGGCGATTCACTCAACCTGTTGAAAAAGTGTTCGCGTGCGGGCAGACGTGTTTCGTTGAATTTCTCGCTACCTGTCATGTAATCGTAAGGGTACACGCCCTTACGTAAGAGTAGCTCGAAGTGTTCTTCGAAACATTGCTTCGTTAAATCGAAATCCGCTCCGCTCGCGTGCAAGTTTCCAACAAGTGTGTCCAAGGACGTGTTCAGAAATTGAAGCGTGTCTACGAAACGCAGACGACCCAACGAGACTGATACGAAGCGTTCGCTAGTGGTAGCGATACAAGCGAGATCGTCGTATTTACCCAACCCTTGTACTAGGTGATGTGCATCGTAACCTCGTAAGTTGTGAAAAAATACAGGTATGTGTCGTGGAGTCTTGAAATTAAGGTTACAGATGTTGTGAGCTGCGCCTAGGTATCGTCCTGTCAGATGACAATGGTTGCGCACTTTGTCGATTTTGTTCAGTGGTTCTTCACAGAGATGACATACGAGGGCATTTGCGAAAGATAACAAATCACGGTCACTCATAGTCATAGGGACAATGGATCGGATGATTCTGAAAAGTTCTCGCTCTTCAGCGACCAGTCTATTGAGAAAAACGTCTACCACGTTCTCACCGCGATAAACGACCTGGGGTTTGAAAATGTTACGCTCGTAGTCGACTATGAGGTAGGAGAAACCTGAAGGAAGATGTAACGACTCCGTTGTGGTGGACGATGTGTGCGGAGGAGCGTCGCAGCGATGGCAAGGGACGATAAATGATTCAAAATCTGCGTATATCGCAAAAGGGACCTTATGGCAGTATGTATAATTTCTGAAATACATCACATTCTCCTCCTCCGCTGTCGTGGGTAAACGAATTTTCTGTTCACCATATGGTGAACAGTGGGGGATATGTTCGGTAAGGAGTCGTTCTTCGCAGAATCTATGCAGACAGTAATTGCAATAGAAAGAACGCCCGTTGTGGTTGCTTAGTGAAGAGAATAAGCGACTTGTATTTTTGATTAAACAGTAATGTTTTCGGTCGTCAGCGGTAAAAAGTAATAGATTAACGTGATGTTGTCTGCCGCTGGAAGGAGTTATTCTTAAAGGGTAAATTTCATATTCTTCGTAACCGAAAACATTTATAGAAACGTTAGGATTGTCTCGTTCGAACTTCACAATGTCGGATAGACGGGTGGGGTAAGTTATACCAGAAGTATTGATACTGCAGATATGCGGCTTGTATTTGGATACACGATCGTTGTGTGAGTGTTGTGGAAACAGAGCGGCCAACACTGACCATACGAAACACATTTGATCGCCTGTATTGTTCACGTTGATGATGGATTTAGTACGAGACAATTCAGGAGGTGTACGAATGAAACTGGAGGCGATTAGCGGTTGGTATCGTGAGAGAACGAGTTCTAAGGAGATTATGCGGTCTAACACCCAACCGCTACCCTCGCGTGTGAATTTATCAATCGATTCAATGATCTTTTCGTATGAAGCTTCTAAACGATCGGGCAATACATCTTGGTCAGCGATCAGTGTCGTATGACATCGTCCGTGAAAATAAGCTTCAGTCGTCACTTCTTCGTCCTGGTCCGTGTCAGCGTTTACGATGTACTTGACAAATCTCGCTTTAACCGTTATATGCCACTTTATAGAAAGCAAACGTGTCAGTTCGTTTAGAATGTCCGTACGTAACGTATCGTGCATTTCATCAAAAAAGGTTATGACATCGTTGACACATTCTTCGTCATCTGTGATAGGCGTGTAAACGCGCAATACCAACGCGCCGCGTAACGAATATTTACATTCAACAGCAAATGACTGCATTATCAACAACAATGAAAACACGAAACTTTAACAATTACTTGCTCGCTTGAAGAACAATTGAATACTGATACGAAATTAGAAAATAAGCACTATTTTATATGCGACACGTGAAAGTTACACTGCGCGAGACTTGAAGGTGAACGCTGGCAGTGATCGTCGCTCTACTTATACTATCTATGACAGTAGCGCGCGCAGCTATCCGCTCCCACTACCGAACTATTACCGCTGACGATCCCCCACTACCAACTGCGCGCGCAGCTATCTGCTCCCACCACCGTGCTTTATTTCATAGCGACCAATTGACGACAGCCATCCCCACTACGGATGCGCGCGCAGCTATCGCTGAGGAGGTGAAATGCAACGCGGCAAACCAACATTCTTGCTTCAGATATGGATGTGTCCACATATTCTTTTGCAAGCCGCTTAAAAAGCTTTTACAACATCAGTCGTCGTGGTAACATTAAATTTTTCGTTCATAAATTTCCGAATGCGAACGTAAAAATTTTTGACCTAGCCAAAGCTGGGTTTATTTACGAAGACGATGGTGATGTTGTAAGATGCTGCAAGTGTAAAATACGAATTATGGATTGGGCAGTGGGTGATGATCCCGCCCAAGTCCATAAGGCGTCAATGCCCGCATGCGATTTCGTTCGTGAACACTTGTAGAAGTCGACGCACGCAAAAACGGCTCTTTTCAGAGCCAACATAAACTCATGTACAAACATGCCCGTTTGGGTAGTACTAGTAGTACTAGGTGTTACTACTACTACTACTACCGAACGACAGTATTCACTCCAAAAGTGTGAGTGAAGACACAAAAAAAATTACTCAAACAATATGCGTATACACTATAAATATCATGATCACGATTAATAGCGTATCACTCACATCGCAGATCATCGAGACGATGGACGTCTATCGATATGATGATGGGAAACATTTCACAATAACCAAAGCTTCACGAAGCGCGATACGGTCCAACTTATGTTCCATGTATTTTGTGAAGAAAAGACGATTTTGTGGCAACTACTGTACACGTTACAAATTCGGCGTTGACAAATATCACGCACGTTGTTGGCGTCACATAAAAAAACACCGCAGTGATTTGCCACCGATCGTGCTGTTGATGATAGTATCCGATCGTATACACAACAAATCACGGTGGCTTCAATTTATCGTAGAGTGCGAACAAAATAACGTACCGATAGAACTTGTGGTTTACGAAAAGAATATGTTCAAGTGTACCGTACGTCACGGATGGAATTTTCTTTCACGTTTCCGTCCGATTCCTGAACTCTATAACGCTGTTCAGCGTGTGCACGGCTTACACGATTCACACGGACAGATGAACTACACTACTGTATACACGGACATGCTCGCTTACGGAAGTTCGATACCACACGCTTCTTGTTGCATCGTCCTTACGGAGCGCACTATTCCGATACGCACACCGATGGAAATATACAGAAGCGTGATGATGATAGTGCCAAAGTGCGCACTGGATCCTAGCTACAACGTAAGTTTTGACCTGCACTGCCCACCGTCCTCGTTACCGACACTAGCGAGAGGGAAACAGTTCGCGTTGGTGAACAACAAGGCGCAGGGATTATTTTCGGTAGCCTTTCTGAAGGAGGCATTGCCTACACTCCGCAAGTATTGCGAATACTTTGGTCTGCGGTATTCGCACGAACAAGGGTACACGGTGAAAGACCAGCGTTTGTACGAACAGTGGCAGCATTGCACGGGCTCTATGGCGGACGAATTTTGGTTGTTGAACTCGTATCTGATACACCTGCATACGAAATCGAGAAGTCAACGCCCAATCGCTGAACTCAAAGCTAAACACATGTGCGAGTGGCTACCTGAGAACGATAACGTCATAGTCGCGGAAATGCACGAGTACCGCGACAACGTTATACGTAGCGTCATGTTCAAAGACATGAATTCTGTTAAGACTGTAAGAGCGTTGGACTCGAAACAACACGCGCTCCCGAGATACTACATCGGTATGAGCCTCGTGCGTAATGGGTGTATGAAAATCAGTTTAGCTCATGTTTTAACGTACTTGCGCAATCGGAAAAAGAACGCGATGTTCTTCCGTTCGGTCGAGATGATATAAGCGGGTGTGGAGCGGTGGCGGTGTGACAGTCGCGTGATGGAAGGTGGACGTGCCAGAACGGCATCGATGAGAATTACCTTCAGCACCGAGCCGACAGTTTACTACATTCCAGCGTATTGCGAATCACGGTTCGCACGACGACACGAAAATGAAACGAGCTGTGAAGAATATACACCAGAGCGTTCGCAAGACTATCGCGACGGAGTTGCACAGACCGGTAAGAAGGAATTTTCCGAGACGTGCGGTCGAGTTGAAGGGACTTCACGACTTGTACCAAGCAGACCTGGTAGAGATGATACCGCACGCAAAGGTGAACAAGGGATTCAAGTACCTTATGACGATGATTAACGCGTTTAGCAAGTACGCGTACGCCGTTCCATTGAAAACGAAGACGGGTGTAGAGGTCGCACGAGCTCTGGAACCGATTCTGCGTGCTAATAAAATGAAATATCTGCAGACGGACAACGGGAAAGAGTACTACAACAGTACCGTAGAAAAATTGTTGAGCAGATATGGTGTCACACTCTATTCCACGTACAGTGAGAAAAAGGCTTCCATTGTGGAACGCTTCAACCGTACGTTGAAAACGCACATGTATCGCGCGTTCAGCGAACAAGGCCATTACCGTTGGTTGGATATGTTACCGGAACTAGTCAGCACGTATAACAACACCGTGCACAGAACGATTGGAATGAAACCACAACAGGTGAACGAATCCAACGAACGTACAGTGTTACGCAGGATTCGTGTGAACACGGCGAGGAGCATCGATTATAAACGACCGAAGTTCAAAGTAGGCGATCGTGTGCGTATAAGCAAACACAAAATGACGTTCGCTAAAGGATACACACCGAATTGGACAAACGAGATATTCTTCGTTCACACAGTGCGTACCGGCAGCGTACCCGTCACTTATTCGCTAAAGGATCATACAGGAGAAGTGTTGAAAGGTGGTTTTTATGAACACGAAATCAGTAAATCGAACGTTGGTGACGTGTACTTGGTAGAAAAGATCGTACAACGTAAAGGCGATCGTGTGAAAGTCAGATGGTTAGGATTCGATGGTAAACACGATTCGTGGATACACAAGAAGAACTTGGTATAACAACGATTCGACTCGAGGAAATAGAACTAGTATGCGTCGATGCGTTACGATGACAACATGCGCGCTGTGTACAGTGTAAAAGACATTGTGTCACATCCTGGTTACGATGAGTACATCGTGAACACGACCGCAAACGACGTTGAACGCATGCGCAGGATCTTGACGGTGTACGAGTACTGGCAACGGGTTACCAATCGCGTGACGAGGTTCCGACTCAGCGAAATAGTACCAACCGGCACCGGATTCGATCACTACAAAGAATGTGTTTGGTCGGATCCGAACTGTGAAACGGGTCCGGACACATGTGTATGCAGTTACATATCTACCGACTGCTACGATATAGTGCGACTATTAAATAGACTGTGCGTAGAACGACAACATGAAAATATTGCAACAAGCGCACAGACTAAAAATACAGGACGTGGACTATTCGAAATTGTGCGACGATGGTGGGAGTGGCAGAAAAAAACGTAAACACGGACGTCTTCTGCCCGATACCGTTCGTTCGATTATCTGCGGACCTTCCGCGTGCGGAAAGACAAACGTCATGTTCAACCTGTTGTTCGATGTAAACGGATTGAGATTCGTGAACTTATACGTGTTTTCTAAATCACTATTTCAACCCAAATATCAGATGCTGGAGACCCTGATGACACGACTTTCCGACGAAGGAATGGGTTATCACGCCTACAACGATAACGAAGAGGTACCACCTCCCGACGAGGTCGATCCCAATTCTATTATGGTGTTCGATGACGTGTCTTGCGAAAGGCAACACAACATACGCAAGTATTTCTCTATGGGACGACACAGCGGTGTGGACGCGTTTTACCTTTGTCAGACGTACAGTCAAGTGCCAAAACAGTTGGTTCGTGACAATGCCAATCTAATAGTGTTGTTCAAACAGGACGATCGCAACTTGAAACATGCGTACAACGATCACGTCAACACGGACATGAAATATGACACGTTTAAGAATATGTGCGCTGAGGCGTGGAAAGATCGTTACGGCTTTCTCGTTGTGGACAAGGATTCTTCTATCGACGCTGGCAGGTATAGAGTCGGTTTTGACCGTTTCATAGTAGTCGCGCCTAACGATTAAACAAAAAAAAGTCACACGTTCAGCTAAATACACATGACCTGCTGTCAACGACTTTAGTTGATATTCTGCCGTTTATCGAGATGGACGACAAGAAGAAACGACTAGCACGTGATATCGACACGATTAGTGATGATATACGGAAGAAATACCGTGCGTTAAAACATGGGATTCGTGAAGAAGAAGCATCGTTATCCAAAAGTTACAAACCGATTCTAGAACCGTTACAAAATATTTCGCAAGCGTTGCTTGAAAAGAAACGTAAATCAACAAATGAAAAGCCTTCAAGAGTGAAAAAGATGAAACGTGAAGAGGATGAGGAAGAGGAGAAGGAAGAGGATCCGACAGGTGCAATTAGTAAAATCGATGCGGGAACACCATCTCGTTCCCGAACGAAGCCACCGCGTTTCCTGAAAACGCCCGTGATAGCCGAAACATTAGACGATGATGATGATGATGATGAGGACGATCCCAGTCTCAACATTGAAAAAATGCTAGACACACCGGAAGGAAGACGTGAAGCGCGTAGATATTTTCAGGACAAATATGACAGTGAATCATTAGCGAACAAGTACATGCGTATGATCGTTTCGTCCGAACGCGATCGTCTGATGGACTATACGTACGGTGTAAGACATGAAAACGGAAAATGGATGATCGGTGATTCACAGTTCGAAATCGATACGGACGATTCGATTCTTATCAACGGTAAACGATACAAAGGTACACCAGGACTCTACGAACTAGTGTTCATGAAGCATCCTAATGAAAATATTTACAAGGAATCAGATCTGAAAGCGTACAAAGATATACTGCGTAACACCAACGCGCATAAGCAGTATTACTTAGCGAACGCACAGGTGAACGCGAACAGAGGTGTAAAGTATAAACGAATAATATCGCAACTGTTTCCGCCGAAACGTACAGGACAGGGGCATAATAATATTGATACATCGTATATGACGTTAACGAGAAAAAAGACAAAATCGATTACGTGCACTGGGACGATCCGAACGAACTGGTGGACAGATTGCGACTGTTAATGGCATCACAACGTGTTGGAAACAGTGGGCACACGAACGAAATCGTCTCCATAGTGGAAGAACTACGTGAAGCAGGCATAATCGTATAATAAGAGCGGTTCGATTCTGAAAGCCGATAAAGTGTATAAATAATACTGTCGTACATGCGCCGGGGACATTCCACGTTTGGTTGTGACAACATGGATATCGTGCTACTGTTTATTATCGTGTGCACAAGTGCCGTTGTCGCATCGAGCGTTAACGCTAACGATGTTGATTTCGCTATAGATTACTTGGTGCGATACGGTTACGTACCCGACGATAGTTTACGACTCACGGACAACGCCACCATCGATATGGACGCCTACCTTCGCACGTTTCAAGTGAATTACAATTTAACCGTAAATGGAGAATTGAACAACGAAACGATGAATCTGATGCGTGCGCGGAGATGCGGTAACGAAGATTTCGTGTCGTACACCTTACGAACACCGTGGGCCAAGAGACGTTTGTCGTGGCGGTTCTTTCACGGTAGCGCCAGCGCTATAGAAGCGTCGCGACAAGCGTTCGCTGTATGGCAGAAACATTCGAACCTGGAATTCGAATATCGACCCAACGACATAAACGCCGACATGGTCATTGCTATGAAATATTTTAAACACAGGTGTCTGACTTCCAGGTGCACGATCTGCGGGTACGATTTGGACGGACGAGGAGGTATACTCGCTCACGCTTATTACCCGCCCGATTTACCGTATAACACTACCGAAATACACATGGACTACTACGAATCGTGGAATTATACGAACGCAACCGAAATACCGGACGATCAGACCAGTTTCCTTCAGGTGTTAACGCACGAAATCGGACACGCGTTAGGACTGTCTCATTCCCTCGAGAAGGATTCGATCATGTACCCGTTCTACGTACCACGCTCGAACGGTGCGTTCGACCTGAGAGACGACGATATAAAAGGCATTCAACGCTTGTACGGGAAGCCGCCGCCACCAGCTACGACGACGACGTCAACGACGACGGCGACGACAACGAACGACACCGTTCGGACGACGGATTTATGTCGGCTAAAGAACGTTAATCAATTTTTAATAATCAACAGACATCTGTATATTGTGCACGATAACTTTTTGTGGACATTGGATCTCGAGTCGAAGCGATCGAGTCCGTCGTCACCGCTTCTGTTGACGGATTGGTTGACTTTCTTACCGTTGACGTTCACCAACGTTTCAGCGATGTACCAGAGACCGCGAACCGAAGAAGTGGTGCTATTCATAGACAACAACGTATACATGTTCGATATACACAGTCTGCAACCGCTGAACGGGTATCCGCGTTCGATCACAACGCTCGGTGTTCGCACGATGACGAAAATAAACGCTGCGATACACACGTACACGGGTCGAACTCTTCTGTTGTACAACGATATGTATTACGGCGAAATAGACGAGTGCACGTTCACGATCAAGAAACACGGATACGTTAAAGATCGTTTTGTCGGCTTACCAGAAGCCGTCGACAGCGCGTTCCGATACATCGACGGAAAGATTTATTTCTTCAAAGACGCACGCGTATACGTGTACGATGAATTTCTAAATACGATCGTAAAAGGAAAACATAGCGACGGACTCTCCGTTGTCGGAATAAAATGCATAGACAGTACGATCGTATCAAAACTAATCGATTTATTACGCGAGTACGTATAAATGCCGTGAACAACGGACGAGACGCATCATTCACAAGATGAGTGTTGACAAGTTCGGCAGACACCAGAGCGCTGTCAGAGCGCGAAGGGAGACGCGTCGCAGTCTACGGGAGGATATTGGTATCTCGATGACCGAGGACGGGCACTTCGACGTAGCGGGGGAAAAAATACACAACTTGGGCGAACCGCAAGACGGTAACGATGCCGTTCCACTGCGCTTCGTGCGTGACCACTGTCTGTTTGCCGACGATCCGTCGTCGACGACGACGACGCAAGGAATAGACGCGAAAGGTCGTAAGCTCGTCAACGTCGGCGCTCCCGTCGATCTCGGGGACGCTGTCAACAAGCAGTACGTAGACTACTCGTGCTTACGTTTCACACAGCTGGTACCGAACAAGAAGAACGGAGCTGTCGTCGATGCGCGGGATCATCGCATACAGTCTCTGAGGGAACCGATTCGTGCGAGAGACGCTGCGACCAAAGTATACGTGGACTCGAAAATCATACCGAAGGATACGAACTCTAACCTAATGGTCGGCAACGTGCGGATAACACAGTTAGCGCCACCAGTCAACAACAAGGACGCGGTGAATTTGGAATTTTTGAACCGACACACGATCACCGCGGTAAACGACGCTTATTTCAACGCACAAGGAAAGACTATTCTAAACGTCGGCGACGGTGGCGCACGGGCTACGGACGCGGTGAACGCACGTCAATTGGAGGAGGCGAAGCGGTACGCGAAGAGCGAAACGTACAAACTCGCAAAAGTGTTCCAACATCGTTGGGAGAAAGTGGTATCGTATATCTATAAATTGCATAAGCACGCAGCGCGTACTTCACTTGGTGCCGAAGAGGCGGACTTACTACTTACGAACAAGTCGGAGACGAACGAGTTGATTAGTGATCTGGACAAATCTAAGGACGAGCACGATTGGAGATCCCTTTATCGAGAGCAAGCGAAACAGTAGTCATGTACGAACTACGTAGCCGAAAAAAAAAAGGGAGGGCGTGGTCTTATCGGAAAAATAGTTAAAAGCGCGGTACCATTCGTTGCGAAGTCAGTACCTACACTGATCAATCGAGCGGTGGACGTATTACCGGTGGAACTACATCTGCCCGGCTACAGGTTCTGTGGACCCGGAACGAAACTAGAGCAGAGATTGGCTCGTGGTGATCGAGGAATCAACGAGTTGGACGAAGCTTGTCGTGAACACGATATCGCTTACAGCAAGTACAAGGACAACGAACGACGACGTGTAGCGGATCGTGTGCTAGCCGGTAAAGCGTGGGAACGAGTGAAAGCTTTGAATTCCGGCATCAGTGAAAGAGCGTACGCGGCAGCCGTAGCAGCAGCGATGAAGGCGAAATCAGCGTTAGGCAGCGGGCTATGCTGCGGTGGCGGTGTGCGTAAACGTCGCACCAGACGACGCAAGCCGGTTCGACGCACGACAATCAGGAAGAGGAGGAGGAGGAGGACAACGACAACTGGGGCAGGACGTCGACGAAGACGGGCCGATGGTAAAAAGGCTTCAGGACTATACCTTCGACCGTACCGAAAAAACTAATCAAAATACCCGTGCGTCCGTTGTCCGATCGAGATCTTTATGAGTACACGAAACTATTGCGTATACCTTATTTCAGAGGCGTGTACATGCGCGACACACTTCCTAGTACATCACCGTGGGAGAACGAAAGCGCAATCGTGAATCTGGACGACGCTACCGGACCGGGCACGCACTGGGTATGCTACAAGAAGCGAGGCGACAGAGTCTGGTACTTTGATGGATTCGGCAATCTGCGCCCTCCTGTCGAGCTAATACGGTACTTTGGATCGAACGTGACCGACATTCATTACAATTACGCACAGAAACAGCCATCGAACACGGTCATCTGCGGACATTTATGTTTAGAGTTTTTGATATCGAACGATCAGTAAACGCCAAGATGTCTTCGCTTACGGTCACTGTCACAGGAACGGATCCAAGCGCACTGGTTTGTGACTTTTTTCCACCGCTTGAACTGACGAACGGTGAATGGTACGCGGGACTGCTGGACTTTACCACGTACAACTCTATACCGAACGTGGAAAGCGGAAGAAATAACATCTTTCCCGTACTAAAGGGAGCACGTAAAACGTTAGAACTCGTCAATATACCGACCGGAGTGTACGAAATCAGTGATATCGAAACATACCTGAAGAAAGAACTAGCAGACCCGAAATTTTCTCTACGACCCAACAACAACACGTTGAAATGTGAAATTTATTGTTCATACGATATCGATTTCGGATGTACGGAACACACGATCGGTACCATGTTGGGTTTTTCCAAGAACAGAAAGTTAGAAGCGTATATATTACACACGTCGGACGTGCCTGTAAACATTAACAAAGTGAACGTTTTGGAGATAAGGTGTAACGCTGTACAAGGCTCGTACAAGACGGGACGAAACGAGCATATACTGCACTCGTTCTATCCAACGGTTGAGCCAGGATTCAAGATAGTAGAAACGCCTAGAAACGTCATTTATTTTCCACTTAACGTACTACACTTGCGTAACGTTACACTGTCCGTACACGATCAGGACGGTGATATTGTGAATTTTCAAGGCGAAGTCATCACCGCACGTATACATTTGAAACGTGTGTAGTAATCATGGGAATTTATTTCACCGATACCCCCGTGATGAAGAGCGGTGGCGGCGGCGGCTCGCACCACGAGATAAAAGAGGTCAACACTTTTGGAAAAGGTATCAGTAGACGTTCGTCGTTGACACGGCTAACAGCAACTAACCGACGCTACCTGATTTCATTAGGATTCAAAGTCAAGAAAAACAAGTAATATGGCGGACAGCGGTATCGTCTTATCGGTTGAACGTCGACCATTCTTCGAAGACAACATCACACATTACGAATATCATCCTCATGCACCGTACGCGTCAGCGTCACGATACGGAAATAACGATGAGATACGCATACCTATACTGCAACAGGAAGTCTTCACTTTACCGATGGAAAGTTTCCTGTACGTTGAAGGCAAATTGAGCAAAAAGACCGACAGCACCGGTAGTGTGAACGTGAAAATGATCAACAACGCGATCGCGTTTCTCTTCGAAGAAATCCGTTACGAACTGGCCGGTGTGGAAGTGGATCGTACCAAGAGCGTCGGCATCACGTCCACTATTAAAACCATGCTATCTGCCGGCAAGCAGGACATTGTTTCGATGCAAAACGCCGGTTGGGTTGCTCCTACAGCTAACGAGATAACACCGACCGGCCAACACGAGGAATTCAACTTTTGCATACCGTTGAGGATGCTGATGGGATTCGCTGAGGATTTCACGCATGTTATTTTAAACATGAAACAGGAACTTATACTGTTGCGCACTTCCAGCAACGTTAACGCTTTGTTCTCGTCTACGGATGCGCCCGCTAACGCCGATATAGAACTGACCAAAATCTCTTGGATGATTCCGTTCGTGTACGTGAACAACGAAGTACGGATACGATTGTTGGATATCATACGCAAGGACCTACCGCTATTCTTACCGTTTCGTAGTTGGGAACTGCACGAGTATCCGGCTTTACCGACGACTGACAGACAGACTTGGACAGTGAAAACAACTACACAACTGGAGAAACCACGGTACGTGATACTCACCTTTCAGACCGCCAGAAAAAACAATCTGAAAAAACACGCAGGTGAATTCGATCACTGCAATGTGACAAACGCGAGACTCTTTCTGAACGACAAATACTACCCGTACGATAACCTGAACCTGGATATCGATAACGGACGTTACGCATTGCTGTACGACATGTATACACGATTTCAAAAATCGTACTACCACAGAAGTCAACCCAACGTACTTCTAACACCTACAGAGTTCATAGCAAAAGCACCGTTATTCGTCTTCGATTGTAGCAGACAGGACGAATCGCTCAAGTCATCACCAGTCGACGTCAGATTGGAATTCGAGTCATCGACCAATTTCCCCGCTCAGACAGCGGCCTACTGCTTGATACTGCATGATTCAATAAATGTGTACACTCCGTTATCCAACACGGTGCGCAGACACAATTAAACGTTTACTATATATTAATGTTTTTTTTACTGTAAATAGAAATTTGCTTTTTTAGAATGTAATTTTTAATTAAAAAAAGAATGTAATAAATTTTCATGTATTTTTATTTTATTGTAAATAGAATGTAATGTAATCAATTTTCGTGTATTTTATTTTTGTGGAGGGGGAAAACGATTCTCCTCTTCTCCCTATTCTTCGTTCAGTGTTTCATCAGCACGAGTCGCGAGTGGACGTACAAGATGCTTTCACACGATATCTATGTTGACGATATCAATCACAACAGCAACAACCGCTATTTCACACAATGCGGTGAAGCGGCAACGACTACATCAATCAAGTCTTTATCACCGGACGATAAAGAAGTACAGGTCATCTTAATTCAAAAAATCACATCTCCGTACCCACGTTACAGAAACTTGGAAAACCGTTTAAAGAGTTTTAAAGAATGGCCTGTATCGTTAACGATAACACCTAAAGAATTATCAGAAGCGGGTTTCTTTTACACCGGATGCAACGATAGAGTGATTTGTTTTTGCTGTGGAGGCGGATTAAACAAATGGGAACGTGGAGAATATGCTTGGATGGAACACGCACGACATTTCCCTGCGTGCTCTTACGTAATGTTAATGAAAGATAAAAATTTTATCCTCAAGGCACTGGGTATTGTTACCGAGGCGCAAGCACCAACAGCTGTAGCAGTGACAGCAAAGAACGAACAACGCACCGACACGATCAAGGAGAATATAAAAAACGTAGAAGAAAGCTCGAATCGTGATACGATGTGCAAAGTCTGTTACACACATAACGTGGAAGTTGTACTTATTCCCTGTCGACATTTTATTACATGTGTGAATTGTGCCATAACCCTACATAATTGTCCCTTATGTAGAACCGCATACACTGCTTACATGAGAGCGTATTTCTAGTTCGTTTTCACGCGTCTATTGAACACCCGGTTTGAAAATATATATATATATATATATATGCTGCTGTGACAAAAGTGTTTTATACAACCTCCGCTAATATCGCATACCTCAGTGTTTGAACAGCACGCGTTGAAGACGGACGCATGGAGCTGCTATCTCCGTACGAGTACATACGCTGCAGTGACTTAAAGCATACAGTACTGTACCCTATAGAAAATTTTGTATACAACGTTCTGACATGTAAATTTGTTGCACTGATCCGTGACGAAAATATAAAGTACAAAATAAACGTTCCGAACAAATTCTTTACGAGCGTTTCACAATATACAACGTGTCTGTTCCGTAAGACGGACGGATCTGCAACGTTCCTAGTAAAACCAAACACGTTGTATATAACGAAAAAAGGATGTGCGAGGATAAACTAGCAGTCATAGTTGACTTTCACTGTTTTATCGACAACGATGGAAACGAACTCGTTAAGGAACTAGCCGTTATGGACGTCACTGCATTTGCCAGCAGGCATTGGATATTTACACATCCAGTAGAGACGATTGTTTCGAATCACAAGCATGTGAGGACAAACAGATGGTTAACAGACCATTATCATGGACTAACGTGGACGGACGGGGACACATCGTACGAACATCTTGTACCGATATTAGAAAAGTATACGTTTCCTTTTAACTTCGTGTTCGTAAAAGGATTGCAAAAAAAAAGATTTCTACAGAAGCGTATCGTGCATTTTAATATTATAAATTTAGAAGATTTCGGATGTCCTAAACTCGATCAATTACAATCAATACACGGAACAGCCTGTCTCACGCACCGCTTATGTCCGGAAATATGTACAAATAGTAGAGTACACGCTTTACGCGAGTGGGTTGTGTCAGATTTTAGAATAGTCAATTCGTTTCTGATAAATTACTAAAATTATTGTTTAGCGCTTACATAAAAAAAAAAAAAACAGTCGTCGTCTTTCTATCGATTACATCATCTGTCTAAAAATAAATTAGTGTGTTCAAACAAGCGCGACCGCTGTCTAGACGTATAAAAAAAAATAACCGACACCCCTCTTCCCCACCTACCCATCGAACCGTGAGAAATCAAGTTGCATCCTGTTCACACAGTTAAAAATAAAATAAAAACAGTCGTCGTCTTTCTATCGATTACATCATCTGTCTAAAAATAAATTAGTGTGTTCAAACAAGCGCGACCGCTGTCTAGACGTATAAAAAAAAATAACCGACACCCCTCTTCCCCACCTACCCATCGAACCGTGAGAAATCAAGTTGCATCCTGTTCACACAGTTAAAAATAAATTAACGTCGGCGACATGTTCGAACAAGCACAAGTGCTGTCTAGACGTATAAAAAAATAACCGACTCCCCTCTTCCCCACCTACCCATCGAGCCGTGAGAAATCAACTCGTGACCTGCTCACACGGTTAAAAATAAACGCTTACTGTGCGTTGAGTGGTTTCCCCCCTCTCCGGTTTCCACCTCCACAACTACCTCCCTATATATTCCACTGCGCGCAAGCGTTATTCGTTCATTCGTTGAGAGACGTGCCGCAAATTATTATAAGTTCTTTATTTTAAAATGGCATCATTCACTGAAAAGTTTGCTACTATTAGCGCAATCGAGTATAAAAAAATAAAGGAATTGATAATCGGTGTAAAATATCCGATAGAAGAAATGCAAAATATAGACGCAAAATACGGTAAAACTATACTCGTCACTCTTCAAGATTACAAAGACCCTAGACTAAAATATCGTGTATATCTACCAAAGAGATACGCAGGTGTTTTTGAAGATGAGGAATTAAAAAATTTATTACCGTGCTCGCTGCAACTAATTTATCGCGGAGAAAAGGATAGAGCTTACATAGTAGAAATTGTACAGTAGTATCGAATGGACATCTTCATTTGTCACGTACGATTACATATATATATATATTAACATGTACTTAGTTCTATTTCATTTAATTATAAATAATATATGTGATTACACATATTTCATTTGATTATGCCTAGATAATAAAACAAGGCTTACATGTTGTACACTTTAGACATCTTCAGAATTAACAAATATATTTGTACATAATTGTCATTGCACACGTTTACCAATAATATTTAAAATAATGTGCTTACACATAATTCATTTGATATAATTGTATACAATTGTATTTTTTTTAATTGTTACTACTGTGTGTGTTTATTTCATTTTTTGTACATATTTGTCATGTCATAGTGCACTGTAATTTTCACTACTGTGTACGTTTACATATTATGTATTTTAAATTGTAATATATTTTGATTACTTTCACTACTGTGTGCGTTTACATATTATGTATTTTAAATTGTAATATATTTTGATTACATGTATTTTAATTATTTGTAATTAAACAGTATTGCTTTAACCTTTTTATTGTTTTTTTTAATTTCAAAATTCCTTGGAACATTAACACTATTCTAAAAAAAATCAATTTTATTAAACAACAAGTGTATGATTATAATATAATTTAGAAATTAAAGAATATTTAAAAATCAAACTGACCTTATACAAGTTCCAGTTGAGTCTCGCGACGAACTATGTGTCTTGGAGAGCAGTTCGTACAGGCTTATATATAGTATTTCAAGGATGTACACGAAAGAGATGGTAACAACAAAAAAAGCTCCCACACACAAAGTCATGAACACGCACTTAGCTCGGTCTGCGTTCTAATTCCCACACGCTGTGATAACAGATGGTGTCACACATCCTGTTCTGTTATTTAAAAAAACTTTATGTACGACCACGTTCGCACGCTGCGATAAACAGATGGCCATACAGACGGACCGATTACATCATCAACAAACAAAAAAAGTAACGACTGCCACGCATATTTATCTTGACTTGTTCACACAATAATTTATGTACGCCTTTAAATTCGTTCACACCCAACATTAACATATGTTCAGACAGACAGCGACAATTAATTATACGCTCAGACAGACGGCGACAACTAACAGATGGTGGCAATTAATTCTACGCTCAGACAGCCGGATGCAATTAATTTAGCGACTCGCTAAACAGATGTCTAGACAGCTGCAAATGCACGTGAGAGTCAACTGCTACATTCCAAAAAAAAAAAAAAAAAAAAAAAAAAAAAAAAAAAAAAAAAGCGTGTGGGAGCCAACTACTGCTTGTCCCTATTATATTACATACACACCAGTAATAACGTGTGGTCTGTCAGCATTCTGTTGTAAAAAATAACTCCACATGTGAAAAGCATGGATTTTTTTTTATCGTATAATATTTTTATGTTTATTTTCAACTATCCTTTTTGCATACTACAATTTACTTAACACATAGACACACAGTTGTCAACAATGCAATCGTTCAGATAAGTGAATCGAACACTGAATATCATGTGTATTTCTTACAGGGAAAATGAGAGTTCTAGCCTGGACCGTCACACGGCGAGAAATTCAAAAATTGTGGTGGTGGGAATAACCATGTTTATACACAACATCGACGATATCGGCACGGCAGGGTAAATATACACGAAACCAGTACACTATAACACCGAGTTGGCAACAATGGCGAAACATACATTCAACCCGTACACTATAACACCGAACCGACAACAGTTGGCAACACCGACGCTTTTCCAACATGGCCGAACTTCCGGAAAAACCCCTTACATATACATAACCATACACTATAACACACGCACGAATCGGCAACCAGGCCGTACCTTAACCACTACACTCTTACACCAATCGACAACATCGCACCTTTTCCAACATGGCCGCCGGCGACCCACCACGGCGGGCGGCCATCAAACCACCACCAGGCCGCCGCCCAGCGACGATGACGACGTCAACGACGACGTCAACGGCGAACGGCGAACGGCGAACGGCGAACATAGCCACGCCTCCGCCAATCAACGCACACATTACCCCACTTTAGGCGGCGACGACGACAACATGGCCGACAGACTACTGCCGCATGGTTACCCCCACCACCACAATTTTTGAATTTCCCGCCGTGTGACGTCACTTCCGGGGTAGAACTCTCATTTTCCCCCTACTCCCGGTTGTCCATGTGTTGGAATTGCGATATCATGGGTGGTCTGCTATTAATAATTTCTAACTCCTCTCTGATTTTGGCGATTTCCTGTTTCTGGATCTCTTCAATTTTATCCTGATTGTGTTGACCTTGCCCGCGAACTTCGCTTACGGCGGTGTCGGTCTCCTAACATCTCTTTCCGAAGTCTGTCCGCACCTGGGTTATGTTTTCTTCGGTTGTGGTTCGTATGAATTCCATTCGAATCTGACTGTCTTTTTCAAGGTTAGTCATTCGGTTGCCGAAGTCTTCCTTCGTTTGTTGTAAGTCCTGACTCGTGTTTTCCTATTTTCCGTTTATTTCGGAAATCTCTTGTCGGATCCCCGTCATCTCCTCCTCGATTTTCTTATTCATTTTTTCGTCGTTCTCTGCCATCTTCTGGTTCAATACCTCCATATTTCTCTGGCTGTCTTGCTTCAGTTCGTCTATTTTTTTATTGTTGCTGTCAATTTTTTCTTCCATCTTCTTAAAATCTCCCTTAAATGACGTTATATTCTTGTTGGTCTCATCCCTGTTCGTGTCGAATTTTTCGTTAATTTGTTTAAAATTCTCGAGAGTTTGATTACTATCTTCTTTAATGCTGTCAAATTTTCATTCATTTGTTTTAACAAACTTTCATTATTTTGTCTACTTTGTTCAGCCATTACTTCCATTATTTTTTGCCAATTTGGTTCTCCTCTAGTTTCCTCTTTTACTACCTGTTCTACATCCTCAACAGATGTCACTTTCTTCTCTTCCACTCTAACTTCTTTTTTGGCCTCCTTCGTCCGTCTCAGTGATGACGCCCTCTTATGCATCTTGTTCTCCTTTTTTCGTAACCGCCGCTAGGTATTATTCTTCTTGTAAATCTAGCCTCACTAGTTGGTGCGCCACTTTGTAACGACTATCTGTTATCGTCTTTTTTTAAATGTGTATATCGTGTGTTCGCCTCACACGTGTGGTCGTTATTTTATGTTTACGCTGACGACGTCCGCAGCGATCCTTCGAATCACCAGTACACACGAGTGGAATCCTTACCTATTCTTCTATAAGTGTTCGTAAATTCCGGGTGGCGCCAAATTGTTTTAACTGAAAACAATTAAAATGGAAAATAGGACGATTGAGCGTTCGTGGCTATGACGGTATGGTGAATTCAATTATTCCCGCCGCGTGCGAATTGATCATGTAGTTCGAAGAGTTTCCGATGTCTAGCGTTTACCGCCACTGTCGCTCGTCCCTAGTATACACAAATCATATAACATAATTTCCTATGGAATAAAGAACAGTGGTTACGACTCTGTACTGGTTTATTAAATTGTGATTAATAATTATTTAGTATTATACAATAATAATATTTTGTTATTAAACAAATTTGCTCCGACAGTGAGACAATTATTCTCAAGGCTTGGCGAAATCGATTTTGAACGATTTTAGTTAGACAGACATGGCGTCTGCAGAAATGTTTATCTTTTACAATTTTCGTTCAATAAATCTGGATTCTTTTGGTTTACGAAAAAGGATCAGTTATGATTACAATAATGTACACTACCTTACATTATTGGTACTTATATACTATAAGGAGTAATTACAATTTGTTCTTGAAGTGTTATAAAGTGTTTTTCAAAAGTTCGTAATTTTTGTACAGGTTATTTTTCTCGTTCACATAAGTTTAGTGTTTTGTTTTTCAATTAATCTTTGAAAGAAATAAGATCATCAGATTATAGTGAGAGTTCAAAGTGTAGTGAAAAAAATTAAAGAGAATTTTTAATTTGAATTCGGGTAATTCAGCAATACTTATCAATCAGTTGACTTAAGGTGTAGTGTCATTCAGTTGAATTAGGTTGGGTCATCGTTTGGTCTTAAATCTTCAATCATCTTGGGATTCAATCACGCCTTGCGTCTTTTTCGTATTAGTTGATCGAATTTAATTAATTTGGAATTAATTAATCTGGTCTGTTGCCTAGGTTGAATGTATTAGTTCCTCATCAGGTAGTTTGATTCTTCATTTTAATAAATTTGGTTACTTTTGATTGTTTTAAATTAAAAATTGGGCCATTTACAGCTTGGCGTCTATTCCTCTTGAGCGTCACTTTGGAATTAACATTTTCTAATGGAGTATTCATAAATAACGTTCAGTTGTCATGGTAACTGATTGATTCTGATTGGCTATTCGTGACTTAATCCCATTGTTAGAATATTTGAATTTTTATTAAAAATGATTAAATATCTTCTGATTGCTATTATTCTTCGGTCTTCTTATTTAAGTATGAGATATTATCACAACTGTTCGTATTTTCTTTCAAAGATCATTTTGACATCCCACAAAGCTGGGTTTGCTTATGTATTATGTTTTGACAGTTATGTTTTTATTACCGTAAGGTGGGGTTACTTTGTGACGGTTTTCAAGGTTTTTCCTGTATCAGCCGGTCAGTTTTAAAGGTAGCCCAATACGAACAATTACAAAACATTGGTACATCCTTTCTCTACATAGTAATGTATTGCTCTAGCCCGGATCTGTAAATACCATTGAGAAATTAAGGTTAAAATTTGCCCCACTGTTACTTTGTGACATCTGTGTTTTTGCCTTGAAATGCAAGAGGAAAAATTACTTGTCACGAAGTTAGGCAGTAATACGTTTATTAAAAGCTTAATACACAATTATTTTACTTAAGAATAGAGAACAATAGGGTTTTTCATTTTGAGAACGGTACCTATTACAAATTTTGGATATCGTACCGTAGCTTAATCTATATTTTTGACATCAAAGAGCCCTCGCCTGCCCACTGGCCTAGGGGGATCGATACTATATAGAACCTCGTTTGTTGAGTATAAAATTTCATCTGGTCGGGCCGGCCATTTCCAGTATATTTTTGATCGATCCATAACGCTCACCGTGTATCCTTCGTCTTTAACATCAGTTACTTTTCCGGGGAAAAGCTGGTTCTCGAAGTTTACCACCACAAAATCACCCGCTTTGAAACTATCGGCAGTACTGGTACCGTTTAGTTCAAAGACGTTGCTGGTATTGTTTGGGATCACCGACAACGGAGCACTGTCAGCATCAGACTCATTTGAATCCTCTTCGAACCATTCCATGCCATCGTCGGAATCTCGAAGAGAAAACGTCTCACTGCTGTTGTCCGTCTCTTCGTCTGTCACTTCTAAGGGTGAAGATTTCTTACAGGAGGACTTTGAAGCCTTTCTCTGTGTATTTTCCCTTCCGGCGGATTTCGTCGCCTCTTCGCTGGTGCTGGCTTCTTGGACGTCGGCAAAACCGATACTTTTTCCCGGCGGGACATTCAACTTTTTGCGTCTCCTGGTGGCCCGGATTTTTGTGACTTCTTCCCTCCTCTTGTTTAATTCTTCTATGAAGACTTCGCCCACGTGATCTATCATCAACCCCAGGCTTTCTTCAAGGACTGCTTTGGGAAGCCGCTGCAAAACTTTGGTCTTATCCAGTGGAAAAATTCCTGTCTTTCGAAATCCCGACTTCAGATTATTTTTGGCATCCGGTTCCAGGGCAGCTACCAGTTCTTTAAGAAGACGTGGAAATTCATCCTTCGGCACATTCATGCATCTGCTCCCAGAGGTAGTTTTTTTCCAGTTCATCAATACGTTTCTCCAGTGGGATTTTAGAGGACGGAAAAATGCCACATCGAGCGGCTGGAGGAGGTGGGTCGAATTTGGCGGGAGCGCGATGAACTTTATATCATTTTCTTCACAAAGACGTAGGACTTCTAGACTTAAGTGCGAGCTTAAGTTGTCACCAATAATTGCTTTCGTACCGTCTTGCTTTTTCAAGATAGGGAGCATAAGTGATGTAAACCAGTCCTCAAAAACTCGGTGGTCAAACCACCCTGATTTGGTGCGATTGTATCTTGCTCCCATCGGTCCGTTTTCAGTCCATGTGGACCACAATTTTTCGGATTTATAGTTGACATAAATCGGCGCCAGTTCTCCCACAGCGTTACCGCATACCATAATCGAAGTACATGCCTTTGATGCATTTTTAATCTGTTCAGGATACTTCGTCGCTCCTCTTCGCGTGATAACTTTTTTGCTTCCAGGATCGTCCACTAAGTTTGTTTCATCGTAATTCCATTGGTTCTCAGGCGGGATACCTTCCAGTTCTTTTTCCAAGTTAGAGAAATACATGTCAATTACTTCTCGATCCGTCGAGGCCCTTGCATAAGTAATATTTTTGGACATTCGTGCAGAGAGAATTTGTTTGTGGCGTTCCATGAAAGACCATGCCCATTCCTTTCCAGGAAAATTGCCTTCTCTAAATACAGGCACTCTTCTCCCCGTTCTTTCTAGGTACGCGTTTACCACAACGTAGATCGAAGGTTGTTATTGGGAAACCGAACGACGACAAGGCAATTGCATGAGCCACAAACCTATTTTCTTCTTCCTCTGTGAATACAGGTTGGCGACCTGGGATTTTCGCTGGATTGGCGTCAAGCCCCGCGCCTCTTTCGTCTTCATCCACAGTGTATTCCTGTGGATGTTGTATCTAAAAGCAAAAATATGGCAATAAATTAGATAAAATACCTAGTTAACCATTGCTAAAGTTAAAAATCAAGTACTGTCTGCCTAGTGACAAAAGCCAAAGAGCATGATAATGTCTTTCGGCCACCAGCTAAGTACAACATTATTTGCCATCTCAATTTTCTAACTGATTACTCAGTTACCGTACTATTTCTTATTCAGTTACTATTGTTGCTATGGCTACTCTATTTTTAATTTCATGTTAGCGGTCGCGGTTTGAGTTAATGATTCCCGGCTGGTAAATTGTGCTAAACAAAACAACATTACCGGTATTATGGTTAGATACTACGGTAACGTCATACTATGTAACATTACAGAAATTTTCAAATGGCCCCAGCCAAAAGACATTATCATGTCAAAATACCTACTGTAAAAATCATTACACAAAAATGTTTAGCTCACGAACCTTTCAGATGCTTTCCTCAGAGACAATTTTTTCGTCAGGACCAATTGTACCGTTTCATTTAGAGAACTATCCGTGTAATTTCGGTAGGGACGAGCACCCAGCTCACGCTTATATCTTCTCATAATTTGTTATCCCTCTTTAGACACTGCAAAACAAAAATATATTTGTGATTTTTAAACGAAAACCTGGTGGGGCTACTTTGTGACAGTGTTGATGTGTCACAAAGTAACCCCGCAATCTTTCGATATTTTGGTTATGTTCTCACATCTCTCGGAAATATCACTACACAAAACTTATATTGCTCCACAATCTAACCAACATATTAACAATAAAAAATAATTACCTGTGGTAGTTGGTTCTATAAGGTGTTAGGCTTCAGCACACAAAGTTTCCGAAGTTTGAGTCGACAGCGTGATATACGTTTTTTACAATACACTAGCCAACAAAGGTAAGCAACGCGCAGCAGCTTCGGTCGCTGGCCGCTAGGTGACTCAGTATGTCGGACAAGCGTTTAACGCAGGGCCGCTGAATAGGGAAGGGCTGTCTCACTACTTTGATGTTTCCACTGCCGCCACGGTACTCGGTGGCGTGGAGGGGGGACAGTGCCTTGACGTCACCACTCAGACAACTCAAGTCTTGCGCGTGTTCAGTCAGTAGCGTTGTGACATCTGTCAGCTGTGTTGTGAATCGAAGCTGTTTATGTTGTACAGTTATTGTTGTGTTATGAGTGGTGTAGAGAAATATTTGTGTTGTGATTTACAAGTGATTAAATTACGAAAATGAGTTGTTGTGCGGTCGCAACGTGCAATAATTATTCCCGTAAGACAAAGAAACTGGAAATTGACGTTGTATATGACTGTTTCCCTAAAGATCCTGAAACTGCAAAGTTATGGGTTTTAAAGCGTAAACGGTTGGACTCAATAAACTGTAAGTACGCTCATATTTGTAGCAGTCATTTTGCGCCAACAGATTATTGTGACGACATGAAAAACCAATTATTAGGGTTGCCACAAAGGAAGATATTGAAAGTAACCGCAGTCCCTTCTTTAAATTTGCCCTGTCAAACTGACCAAAATGAAACCGCATCGACTGTTTTAAGAGAAGATCGATTTAATAATAGACGGACTCGGTTGGACGCTTTGGAAAGAATTGAACATTTAAGCCCTAAAAAGCCGCGTCCAGAATCTAGTGACATTAGTCCTGCACTAATTGAGACCGGTCCAGGCAATGATAACTGTAATTGTGAGATCTACAACCTCGTGGTAGAAGAGAACGAATGTTTAAAAAAAAAAACTGTTGTTGATTTAAAAAAACAAATAGATTTGTTAAGAAAAGAGAGGCGAATGCTTTTGAGGAAAATCTCACGGAAAACAAACAACCATTGTATGTTAAGTAAAAAAAGAGCTGGCGGAATTAAAGAATTAAAACAAAAAATAGTACAATTGAAACGTGAAAGTATACAAAAGTCAAATGTGATCACCTCAGTTAACAAAATCCTTACACCGACTCAGCAAAAAGCGTTAGCTGTAAAAGGAAACGTTCGATGGGCAAGTGAAGACGTGTCACATGCTATAATGATCAGGGCCTTGTCTCGTAAATCATATGATTTTTGGAGAGAAACTGTTGGTTTTCCTTTGCCATCTGCCGCCACATTGAGTCGGTGGTGTCCAAAATTTACTTGTTTGCCAGGAGTTCTGAATAATGTACTGACGTTAATCTCCAAGTTATCAGTAGCCGAAAAGTTGTGTGTGTTAAGTTTTGACGAGATGCACATCGACAGCAATGTTGTCTACGATGTTGGCTTGGACCAAATTCTCGGGCCGCATTCAAAAGCCCAAATAGCTCTTGTTTGAGGTTTAGTTTCTAGGTGGAAACAGCCTGTGTTTTTTAACTTTGATGTTACAATGGACAAGTCGTTAATGTTCATAATCATGAATGCTACTGAAAATAAAGGAATCAAGTTTGCTCTATTGTATCCGATTTGAGAGGTTGTGGTACACTGTGGAAGGAACTTGGCGTATCCACCACGAGCACGTTCTTTACCAATCCATCAGACAGTAAAAGAAAAGTATGGGTTTTCGCTGACATGCCACATTACCTGAAGCTGTTGAGAAACCATTTTCTTGATGAGGGACTAGTCTTGGAAAACGGCACGGAAGTAAATGTTGACACAGGAGAGATTAAACTGTGCCCTAAACTTGAGCCGTCTTTTTTAGCTTTGAAAGGAAACGAAAGACAACGTGTTGGGCCAGCTAAAGCAGCATTCTCCAGAACTACCGCTAAAGCAGTACAGATGCTAAGCGGTAATAAAGAAGTAGCAGAATTGTTTGAATTGGTAGATTCCTTTACCGACGTTATGAACAACAGTATACCGCACTCTTCTAACTCACACACTATGAGAGCTGATTTTGGCTTTACGCCTCATTTTGACAAGCAAGCAGAAGTGCTGAATAAAATGAGAAATGTTACGTCTACAATGCGAGTTAAAAACAAATGAAGTTTGTTGCCATTTCAGAAAGGTATAATTATATCTATAACATCCCTTTTTGGACTATTTGAAGATGTCCGTGAAATGTATGACATTAAATACATATTAACTACACGGCTAACGCAGGATGCTCTGGAGAGCTTATTCAGCCTTATCCGAGGAACTGGACAGTTCTATGACCACCCTAGCCCAACGGAATTCATATCTCGAATTAAGAAAATAATGCTGGCTAACAAGATGCCGAAACCATCTAACAAAACAAATGTCACTGAGGTCGAGAAAGACAGTAGTAGCATACCAGTTTACTTGACAGCAGAGTACCTACAAACTGCATTTCACCCAGCCGAAGTGGAGGAAATCTGCAGCCTCCCTGTGGAAGGTAAGCCTTGCATTCTTAAAATCATATATAAACAATACTTTTTGTATCTCCTATGAATAAAATCGATTACAATTTAACCATAGGTATTGTATTTACATTATATTTATTTCTTTGTTTTTTTTATTTCTATAAATATGGATTGCGTTGTTTCTATTTCAGAAAACGAAGTTGACGAATTTTGTATCTTCCCTTATCATCAAAAAGAAAGATGCTGGGCTGAGAGAGAAGCCCTCTCTTACGTTGCAGGGTATATAGCGTACAAAGTACGGGATAAGGATCCAACACTAGGCGCCTACTCGAAAAATGTCCCTTCTAATAACAGTGACAAATGGATTGAAGCTCTTTCCCACGGGGGTTTGACTGTGCCAAGTGAATCGTGGAAAAAAACAGTGGACGATTTTGAAATTGTTTTTAAATCACTCCATGGCGAAAATGATTTCTACAGTGTCCGGAGAGGAGTCATTAAAGAACTCCGAAGAAGACTTACGGATAAATTTCCAAATGTGTGTCCACACGCTATTAATGCCTACGCTAGATTAAGGACATTTATTAGGATCAGGCGTTTTAATGAGAACAAATCAAACGATAGAAGCTGTATGAACAAAGCTAAGAAATGGATACGTTCCAAAAAATAAAATTGTTGGTTGTAAAATTGTTGTTTGTGTTATTTCATATCCCTAATGTAATATGATTGAGTATTCTACGTAGCCCTTAATACCCAGAATGTTATTATGTCACATATTGTTTTTAGAATGTCTTATATTATTTACACGTTATTGCTAGCTATTGTTTTACAAATAATGTTATGGATAATTGCTATTTATAGAAGAGTATGTACATGCAATGAAAGTATAGACATTTATTGTTAACTCATTAGGCTTATTTTAAGATGAGTAGCCGAGAAAGTATTAAATGTGTAGCTAGCGCAGAGCTGTGACGCGGCAGTGTCTGAGCAGTGACGTCACAGCCGAGCTGCAGTGGGTACAACTTCCCGCGCGCCGTGAGACAGCCCTTCCCTATTTAGCGGCCCTGGTTTAACGCTGCTCTTTGCTTCCCCGGTATCACTGGCGCGGCGCGAGATACAAAATACGAAAAAATGACTATGTGTCACAAAGTTACCCCTATACAGTCACAAAGTAACCCCATCTTACGGTATTTAATTACATTTCTTTCTTATTTTATGTCCTTAATTTAACACTTATCTCTTAAAATGATTCACTAATTATCATTGACTAGTTACTTGCCTTGGATTTGCTAATATCATAGTTAATTTCTTACAATTTGTTGTTTTTGGTTTCTTACAGTTAAGCATTTCATAGGCCTAGGTAGTAATTGGCTATATTTTCTTATTTTATACAAATTACATATTGTTTTACCCTTATACATGTTTTGTTTTGTGTTACAAATGATTTGTTTATTTGTTGAATTGTTTTGGGTCTGTTTTATTATAATTGTATGTTTTCCTTAGTTTCCATATTATGGTTTGACTATTATTTTCTAACTGCTTTAACAGTATTATTATGTTTGCATGAATTTATCTATTTTCTTATCTATATTACCATGGTTTATAATTGGTTTATTATTTACTATTCTCTATGAAATATAACATAACATTTAGGCTTATGGTCTGCATAACGTTTTCAGCCATATTCCTACTCATAAACTTAATCAAACAATTCTTTAACAGTTATTATGCTACTTTTGTTTACAATTTTTTACTTCTTATTTATTTTTTCGTGATAAACATCATCACGTCATTTACTTTAGTTAATTAACTATCCCTTAGAACATAGTATATTTATTGTTTTTGCATTTCTATTCTTTACCATATTTTTCTATACTAATCTTTACTAGCTAACCATGGTAACACTAACATTTTGACTCTTCCTGGGATTTTTTCCCTGAATATCCTTGTATTCCTCATCTACAATTAATCTTAATCTTAATAATAACTATATCCTTATTTACTAACACTGTTCACCATTAACCTTTAGTGTTTATCACTGGTTTTTGGGCGTCTATCCCTATCAATAGGGTTTCTATTTATTTTGTGGGGTTTACACTTACACTTTGCATTTTTATATTATTTAAGTGTTAATAGTGGGTATTCCCTAACATTAAATTCTTGTTCTCACTTACTCATGTTCACTATCTAACTATCTCTCACTTTACAATGGTTAGTTATACTGTTAACAAGTTCATATCATTATAGAGTGATTTATAATATTTACTCTCTATTTATTTGGTTAGTGTGTCATTACTTTATTGGATTTTAATACTTAACATTTACATTGATTAATTAGTTGGTACTAATAATTATCATTTATTGATTTCTTTTTCATTATTTTATTTGAGTGTAACATTTCTCCTTTTCTGTTCTATATTATTCTTTGTGTCTTTTTATTTCTTCTCATTTTATTTCATTTATACTTGGTTTGTTTCCTTTTCATTTACCTTCTCATTTGAATTCACTTATTTCGTTTATATGTCCTATCACTGGTATTGGGGCTTGTTCTACTTACTCACTTATTTTCTTTGTCTTTATATCTCCTATCACTTGTATTGGGGCTGGTTCTACCTACTCACTTATCAATCTATTGGGTTATTTTGGTTAAATCGCATTGTACTATTGTTTTCAATGTTTGCTCCGTTGCTTGCTACATTTCTCTTATCAGAGGTTACTTTTATTAATACTTTTATTTGTTTCATCGCATTATTATGTTAATTACCCATTCCTTTATCTCTGACTCATCCCTTTTTATCCATAGTGTTAATCATTTAGTATTTTATTCTTATCATGTTGCTTCATAAATGTATGTTGAAGATATGTACCCTTACATATTGCCCTGCCACTAAAATTGATTATTTCAGCAAATATCGTTCAGGTGTTTGAGTGAAATTATCAATCATATATTTAATTTATTTTATTGATCACTTGTTAGTTTTGAGCTATCGGTTCTTAATGCTTTGTTAGTGTCAGTATTCTCCTTGATTTCCTGTATTATATTCTTGTTTAAGGTTTTTTATCCCTATAGTATCTAATTCCCTAACATTTCTTCCCTAAAATTATATTGATTCGGACCAGAGGAGGGCACATTGACTCCTTTGCTCCACTGTCAATTATATCATCTGGGTACAGAGGAACGTATCGTCTGCCCAGGTACATGATTTCTGGATCATCTACAGTCAATCATTAACAAAATTATATAAGTAGTCTAAGTGTGACTATAAATAAATATCATTATGGGATTCTTCACATTATTGTTATTCAGATTATACAATACATTATTTCAAATTATAATTTTTTTTTCTTACTCTTCTGACTCATACGCTTTAGCTCTTAGTGATACGATATTACTGGTGTGTATGATACACATGATATCATTATTATTAGTTTTTTATTACTTCTCTTTCAACACTAATTGTTTATTAATCGGGTTCAGGATGCTTTTATTGCATTTAATAATATTTTTTCATTGAAGATTGGTTATATGTTCCCTTTCTTCTTTGTGTATTTGGGTCTACGATCTCATATGTATTATTTTGATTATCTTTACTCACTATATAAGGTCCGGTGTAAAGTAGCAATAGCTTCTTGGCTATCCCTTCCATGGTACTTGGTAACTCTCTGTTTTTAAGTAACACTTGCTCTCCAATCTGATATTGTATTGGTTTTGGTTGCAATTGCTTATATCTTTGTCGTATCTTGTCCGTCTTTTCGAGTATCTTGTGAAATTGCAAGTTATCGAACTGGTATTCTGCTCCATTGGGAAATTGGATTAATGACGTTATTTCTCTGGGTAGTGGTCTTTGGAACATTGCTGTGTATGGTGTTGTTTCAATAAACTGGTGGTGCGATAAATTTATAAAGTTTTTGGCTGCTGGTATGTACTCAGTCCACTTACTGTGCTAATCGTAACAGTATGTACGGAGAATTCTCCCCACTTCTCTCAAGACTCGTTCTGCAGGGTTGCTGCTTGGATGGTACACTGATATCTTGTATGTTTTTATTCCGTGGTTTAGCAAAGTGTTCTTCCATTTATTCCCCTTGAATTGCGTTCCATGATCAGTGATGATGCATTTGGGTGTCCCCACTTTACTAATGTATGGTACTAGTATTAGGTTCAATATTTTCTGGGTAGTGGCACGATTGATGGGGTAGAGCTTCGTGAACCTGGTGTAGTGGTCGAACACAATAATGAGGTATTTGTATTGATGCCTCCCTCCACTACGCGGAAATGGTCCGCATATGTCAACGAAAACTTTCTCCAATTTACAAGAGGTGGTGATAGGTATCACGGTGCCCTCCTTTCTGTCGTTGTTGACCTTCACTAGTTGGCAGATGTGACATTGTTTTATGCATTTCCGTACCTTTCTGTTGGCGTCCTTTATGTATACATGTTCTTGTAAGGCCTTTACCACTTTTAACGCGCCCATGTACCCATATCTCTCATTATAATCGAGAATTAGGTCCTTCTCTGTGGCTCGTGGTATGGCTATTTTCCAGGTGTTGAATTTATATCTGGTTTTAATAAAAAGTATTCCTTGGTGATTGCAGTAAAATTGGGATACATGGGGGGCGTCTTTGTCTGTTAATCGTTGTCGAATTTTATTCAGATTGAGATCTTGTTCTTGTTGTCGTTCCAGTTCTTTCATGATGTTGGCCAAGTCAGATCTGTTCTTAGTAATATGGTATAGTTTAATGACAGTTTCCTTTTCTCCTTCGTAAGTCTGGTCTTTAATGTTTACTCTGGATAGGGTATCGGCTACAACATTTTTCTTGCCCGGGGTGTATTCCCAATTTAAATTGTATTCCTGTAATACTAGACTCCATCTAGTCAATCTTCCATGACTTAATTTACAATTTCTCAGGAATGATATGGACTTGTGGTCAGTCCTTACGGTAGTCGGGTACCCTAAGATGTACGCGTATGTCCTAAATTTTCCACAGGAAAACACAACGCTTAGCAATTCCATCTCTGTGACATTTTAATTTCTCTCACTGCTGTTTAATACTCTACTTGTGAAACTGATTACACAATGATTCCCCTCTTCATCCTCCTGGTACAAAACGGATCCGAGGCTAACGTCACTGGCGTCACAATTTAAGTAGAATGGCTTGGTGAAATTGGGATGACGTAACATTACTGACTCGATGAATTTGTCTTTAATAAGTTGGAGTGTTATGTCTTGTTCGACTCCCCACGTCCACTTGTCCTTGGATGACAATTGATGTGAAAACTTGGCTGTCATTTCCGAGTAATTCTTTTGAAACTTTCGGTAATAATTGCATAGACCGAGGAATGACTGGAATAACTAAATTGTGTTTTAGTATTTTGACACATGTCATCATTGATGACATACATTAGTTTTTATAAAGTTCTGATGATAAGGCAAGTGCCTCAAAACATGTAAACAATGAAATAACATCACGGAAAGGCCATAGACGGTGAGTAACAGTGTATTTGGTTAATGACTGGAGTTGTTTCTTGTTTTTAGGTGTCGGAAACTTCTGTATGCATTCAATTTTTTCTTGTGATGGTGTTGTCCCATGTCCAGACAATTTGAACACCAAAAATTGTACTTCGTCAGCCAAAAATTTGGATTTTTCCTGTTTGAGAGTTATATGGTTGGTTGATAGTTTTTCTAATATGTGCTCTACCCGGCGACAATGTTCATCCCACTTAATTGATGTTATTAAGAGATCATCTACGTAGACTGTCGTAAACTGTAGGGCATCCGGTCCAAGTATCTGATCCAAAATGTTTACAAATACTGCTACCGAATTCACCAATCCGAAGGGTAATCTTTTAAATTGGTAGTTCCGTCCTTCAAATATGAATGCCATATACCTTCTACTGGATGGGTGTAACTCGATAATATTCTTGTATTCCTCATCTACAATTAATCTTAATCTTAATAATAACAATATCCTTATTTACTAACACTGTTCACCATTAACCTTTAGTGTTTATCACTGGTTTTTGGGCGTCTATCCCTATCAATAGGATTTCTATTTATTTTGTGGGATTTACACTTAAGGTACGTTTATGCTGCAGCCTCGCTGCTGGCACATCGCTGCTCGCTAGGCACATGGCACCTCGCACCTAGCAGCGCTGCTTGCTATGGCCCTTTTATCCTGCAGCTGCTCATATCGCTTTCATTCAGTCGTGGGTGAGTGTGAAGTCCTGTTTTGATAGATTTTGGTCGTTTTAAAAGTTCTAGTAAATTTGTATTATTAAGTTTATTTTAGTCGTTTTAAAAGTGAAACAATGCTTACGTCATCAGATGATAGCGATAGCGATTCATTTTTGGTTAAAATGTGGATTTTGACGCGGAGAAGGAAGAGAAGGTATGGTGTACATCCTTTAAACCAAGAACGCCCCTGCTACGGTTACTTTCACCAGTACTATCAGCGACTCAAGAATTATCCAGAGCGCTTTTTCAAATATTTAAGGATGTCACAACCAACCTTTAAGTACATTTTAAATCTTATTGAACCAGAAATTGTGAAGCAGTTAAAGATACGACCGAACATAGTCAACGCAATATCTGTTGAAGAGCGACTGGTGCTCACCCTGAGGTAAGAAATTATTTTTTTATGGATCTAGAACTAACAACAGTTAATACAGTGTTTTTTGAAATTTTAAACGTTTATACAAATATAAAAATAATTAATAAATAACAATTAAGAAATTGTTAATAACAATTGAAAAATAAGTCCAATTAAGAAATGAATACTTTACAAAATTTTCACGAATAATTTTCAAGAAATCTTTCAATTTTTATTTATTCTTTTTAATTGACAGAAACCTTTGTTCAGATTACCAGAAAGTTTAAAATCTAAAATTAGTAACTGAAAACAATGGAAATTACCATAAATAACAACAATTACTAATCTTTTTGAACATTTTATTTTTAGATAGGCTACTTATGAGTACATTTTCGTTTTTAATTTTTGTTATTGTCCATCATAAAAGTTCCCTGCATCCCTTGTGGTTCATTGTATTCCTGGCCCCCACCCATTTCATTTGCTTGAAAACTGTTAACACTCTCATCAGGGGAGTTATGACTCCGTAATGATGTTGGTACACCAATTTCAGTAAAATGTGGTTGAGGAAAGATGGATGGATGATACATGAGGCGAGCCTCGATGAGTTTCAAAAATTGATGGTGGTGCCGAAGTAAATTTTCACGCCCTTCTGCAGGCGGATTGTATTTGTTTGTATCCTTGCTCATTAATGATCCATAACCAACTCCATATGCTCTTTCCATAACCAGTTTTTGAACTTCAATTCTAAACGTCATTTTATTTATTGGGTCCATTCGTCTCACGTGAGGAAGCAGAGAAGTGAAGAAAGCAACATCTTCATCATGTTTGTTTGAAGACTGCAACTCTTTTTCCTTACGCATCCGCAACTTCTCTTTTTCAAGTTCAACAATTTGACTGCCTATTACATCTGTAGGTCATGCCCTTTTCCTATAGCCTAAACTGTCAGGTGCTGTCGAAGAAGATGGTGTTACAGAGCGCGAAGGTGGTTGTGTATTGGATATGGACGCTGAGGTTTCAGATATGGGTGTTGATGGGTTGTCTGCCTCTTCAGAATCAGAAATATTTTCAACATTTTCTTCAGTTTCGCTAACTGTTTCACTTGAATTTAAATTTCCACTTGTTGTCCTCGGTTCAAAATTTTCCCGCAGAAAAAGCATGGATTGAAAGTATGGCCACTCTACTGATTCCTCGGGAGCAGGATTGCCTGTTGTTGGTCTAGGAAGTTTTTCCCACTTTTCTTTGAATTGTTGTCGGAGAGTCTTCCACTTTTTCTTGACATCATTTGTATCTGCAAAAACAAAGAATTTTATTATTACTATTATTTAGAAATAATCATATATTTAAAACACAAAATCTCACCCAATGTATTTTAATATGGGAGTCTGTTTATGCTTAAATACAGAGTTCTACTGCACCAATATAAAAGATTTGTACATATTTAGAAAGAGAATAATACATTTGTTATATAAAAAGTCTGAAATTGAACACTTCCTGAAATTTGTTATTGTACTTCTCTATTTTTAGAGAAAAAACTTATATCAGGGTTTGAAAAACCAAGACAGCAATAATGTAATAATTATTGTTACATTTGTTATTATTAAATTAGTGCCATGAAAATATTCATTAAAAATTTAAAGTGAAAATTAAATTTAAAAGTAATAGAATCAGCTGATTTTGGACCATTACGAATTGTTGCCATTTTCAGATTCTTGGCGACAGGAAACTCGTACGTGAGTCTGGCAGGAGAATTTCGAATAGGAGTCACAACTGTGTCCCTCATTGTCAAACAGATGTTAGCAGTATTATGGCAAGTTTTACAACCATTGCATATGAAGCCACCTACCTCAGAAGAATTCAAAGATATCGCTGATATGTTCTACAAGAAATGGGGGTTTCCGAACTGTCTAGGTTCAATTGACGGAAAGCACATACGAATACTTTGCCCTACATTTTCCGGTTCTATGTTTTTCAATTATAAACACTTTTTTTCAATAGTTTTACAGGCTGTAACTGATGCTAATTGTAATTTTACTTTCATTGAGGTGGGGTCCTATGGAAAACAAAGCGATGGAGGCATTTTTAGGTACTCTGCTTTGTATGACGCAATGGAAAAGGGTACACTTAACATTCCTAAAGATAACTTCCTCCCAAGTAGTGACATCAAAGCCCCATTTGTGTTTATCGGTGATGAAGCGTACCCCTTAATGAAACATTTAATGAAGCCTTATGCTAGGAGAAATCTTGATCAATCTCAGGAAAAATTCAATATAGCCCTTTCCTGAGCTAGAAAAACTGTAGAATGTGCTTTTGGAATAGCAGCCGCAAAGTGGCGAATACTACGCAAATCCATTGAAACAAGTGTTGACACAGCGGAACTAATTGTGAAAGCTGTTTGTATTTTACACAACGTGGTTAATGACAAAGAGAACACACTAAACATTTTAGATTACGAGGATGTGCTTCCTGGAGCTCCTGCGTCAAGAAGAAACAATGCGGCTTGTGCTGAAGCTGTCACAGTACGGAATAAGTTCAAATGTTACTTTAATCAATGAATTTTACGGTACGATAATGAATATGAATTAATTAAATGAATGAATAATTAAGTAATGAATATGAATGAATTTTTTATAAAGAGTGTACAATAAAAATAAACGTTACCGTATTGAAAATAAAACTTACTTGTTTCGCATTTTCTTGCAACTTCCTTCCACAATTTATCTAATTT
The DNA here is from genome assembly GCA_034769895.1 of Magicicada septendecula. Classification (NCBI taxonomy): domain Eukaryota; kingdom Metazoa; phylum Arthropoda; class Insecta; order Hemiptera; family Cicadidae; genus Magicicada; species Magicicada septendecula. The sequence goes on along the minus strand of CM068367.1, from coordinate 713,839,699 downwards.
GAACCTATTGTGATGACCTGCATGCCGCTGATCCCATATAGCTCTGCGTTCGAAAACAGCTGATATCATTGTCTGTTTAAAATCGTCACTCATATTTTAAAGTTTATTAAATGAAATTTATTATTTAAATGTATTAAATTTAAATGTATTAATGTATTATTATTAAATGTACTATTTAATTAAAGTTTATTAAATTATATGCACAATATACGCAACGCAATACACACAAAGGAAACTCCACAAATCTCGTACCGTGAACGACACGCGGTTTGTATAGAGAAGTAGTCAGTTGAGAATGTGTGGGGAGAGTAGTGGCGTTGAAGGAACCAATCACAAAGCAAGTTTGAAGATGCCAGGCGATCATCCAATCTCGAAAAACAAACCAGTTTGTCATCATCGCTGTGGTGAGGATGTAGTAGCGAGCAGCGAGGCGAGCATCGAAGTCACTATAAATGCTCCAATAAAGGTAATGGGTTTGTTTTATCATCGCTAGACATTCATGTGCGCTGCTCGGCGATGTGCCAGCAGCGAGGCTGCAGCATAAACGTACCCTTACACTTTGCACTTTTTATATTATTTAAGTGTTAATAGTGGGTATTCCCTAACATTAAATTCTTGTTCTCATTTACTCATGTTCACTATCTAACTATCTCTCACTTTACAATGGTTAGTTATACTGTTAACAAGTTCATATCATTATAGAGTGATTTATAATATTTACTCTCTATTTATTTGGTTAGTGTACTTTTAGTTTGTCATTACTTTATTGGATTTTAATACTTAACATTTACATTGATTAATTAGTTGGTACTAATAATTATCATTTATTGATTTCTTTTTCATTACTTTATTTGAGTGTAACATTTCTCCTTTTCTGTTCTATATTATTCGTTTGTGTCTTTTCATTTCTTCTCATTTTATGTCATTTATACTTGGTTTGTTTCCTTTTCATTTACCTTCTCATTTGATTTCACTTATTTCGTTTATATGTCCTATCACTGGTATTGGGGCTTGTTCCACCTACTCACTTATTTTCTTTGTCTTTATATCTCCTATCACTTGTATTGGGGCTGGTTCTACCTACTCACTTATCAATCTATTGGGTTATTTTGGTTAAATCGCATTGTACTATTGTTTTCAACGTTTGATCCGTTGCTTGCTACATTTCTCTTATCAGAGGTTACTTTTATTAATACTTTTATTTGTTTGATCGCATTATTATGTTAATTACCCATTCCTTTATCTCTGACTCATCCCTTTTTATTCATAGTGTTAATCATTTAGTATTTTATTCTTATCATGTTGCTTCATAAATGTATGTTGAAGATATGTACCCTTACAGTATTAAATAACATAAAGGTATAGGTATAGGTACCTATTAAAGAACACAAAGAACATATGTATTAAAGAAATTAAATATAATATATGGCAATTAGACAAGGATGTTATCAGAGATAATGGAGATGAGCTATTTGAGAAAAATAAAGGGTAAAATGAAAAGAGAAAGAGACAGAATACAAAACAGAAGCACGGGAAAGACATAAAAGGGAAAGACCAAGTACTGGGATAAATGGTTACACTGGAGTACTGGGTTATTCTGCAAACAGTTGAACAAGTACAAGAACAGTATTACAGTAGTGTAATGTAAAGACTTATGAATTGTATGATTTTATGATACATTTTCTAGTATGTTTTATTTGATGTTATGATTTATACATATTTGGGCCAAATGTGTATTATTTGAATCATGAGTAATTATGTTTTGTAATGGTAGTGTTTTTATATCTTGTATGATTACGGTAATGTTATGTTTACAATGGCCTCATACTTTCTGGTGGGGAGAGTGATAATGTAAGTAAAAACAGATAAATAAAATTTCGTAAAATGCAATTGGGTAATTTCATAATAGTTATTTCATAATAGATATAAAAAAGATTTCATTAATATTTCAAAATACAAACTTTATTATCACAACCATTAAGAGATACCATTAAGTTTTTTTGTAAGTTTCAATGACTTTGCATATTACACTGGCCAAATATTTTGCCCATACTATTATTACAATTATGTAAATTGATCATAGATGAAAATGTTTGTCAAAAATAGGCTACTGATAGTAGAATAATAAAAAAATTTGTTTATAAAATTCACTGTGAATATTAAAATAATAACAATGAAATGAACAAACAATTAAAAGGCAGTGATAGAAATTACAATAAATGTATATAAGAGTACAATGTATTTAGTATAATAAACGAAGTATCATAAATATTAGCTCATCCAGTTGTTGAAATATAAACAAGGATGGTTCTTACTAATTGAAACAGAATTTGGAACTTCACTGAAACTGCACATTGGTGACAGCAAAACATTTACATATTTATCTAAAATAATTTTCCATTATGTCAAGTGTATCTTTTTGTTTCATCATAGGTACATGAAATATCATATATCTTTGATACAGTTATGGCAGATTGTCTTTAGCAGGATGCAGAAGTTGAGTAACTTTCTTTCTTGGCTTAAATGAAGACTATATATTATGTCTCTTAATTCAATATTTATTAAGATATGTTACGTATTTATGTTATATTTATTTATGTATGTGTATAGCTACTGGCGCCAATTTGTTAAAAATATTTAGGAGGGGCTATTTCAAGGGAATACAAAATAACTGCTGCTACCCCCAAAAGAAGGGTACAATAACTGCCACTTAGTGGAAGTCTGATAATTTTAGCTTCAAAAAACAAATTTTAAGGCCATTATTTTCTCTTGAAAATAGTTTATAATATTTGGACCTTTACAAAAATATTAAATTCTTTGTTTCTTTATATAAGAATATAAAGTAACATTCTTCATTTTATGTAGGCTGGCACATATTGTAGGCTGACTGATACAAAATCAAAAAATTAAATGAGGCTAGCAAGTTTAATTGTGTATAATGAAAACTTGGTAAATTGATGGGGATAGGATCATTAGCTTACATCTAATTAGCATGTTCATTGTAAAGGAGATGATTCCTTGATGTTACAATAGTTAATAATATTGTAAGCATCACAATATTATTCAGGCTCTTCTGCCCCATTGAAATTCTCAAGTAGATCTTCAATCTACTTCATTGCTTTAGTGATAGAGGGCACTAACTGGTCTTTCAGCTGATATTGTAGGTACAGATAGCTACAGGACAGAGGAGTTTGGTAGATTTAAGGACTTCAGGGAGAAGCTAACATACAGTATTTTCTTATAGAAAAAACTTCCTTATTTTGCACATCATGCCCAAGTATGTTTATTCTTTGGCTGTGTATTCAAGCACTGACATGTATAATGAGATCCTGTCATCGTCTCTGTTGTTTCCAGAGAATACCCTTGCTTGCTTGAGCCACTACTGTTGATGTCAGAGACATCAATATCACTTTTTGAAGACTATGGATTGAAATCTCTCCACATTCAGGCCTTGGGATTTGTGAAGTAGAGCAGTATGAGGATTATCAACCTTTTGGGGGACATTTCACTAACAAGGCAGCATTGTATCTTATAAAAGATGAGTTTTTTCTTAAAAAAAATCTCAAAGCCCTTCTGACTTCTACAAGAATTTCATATAAACATTTAAATTTTGATTCCACTTCGGTAGTACCAACACAGAGCCATCGCCCACTGGAATTCACTTCAGGCAAATGGAAGTATGTTTCAAATGCAACATTGTCTGAAGATAACTGGTACATTTAGATGTTGCATCAGTCATGTGTTCTGTAAGAATCTCAAAAGAATTTGGAATATGTCTGTGGGCATCCACCTTGTATAGTATAGTGAAACAGGTTTCTTAGGTATTCTTATCTTTGATGTGAATAGTTCTAAATAAACTTTTAGGTGATTCCCTGTTTGTATTTATTAGATGTTTAGGTAGGTTCATTGTATCCCTCACAGTTGGTAGGCGACACAGGTTGTTATCCACAGTTTAGTTCAAAGAGTGAGCTGCACAGTAAATATATGTTGCTTGTGGCTGCAGATCTGCTACAAACATCTGATGCCATCTGTATCTGCACCCATTACCATCACCATCATAAATAACACTGTCCCCATGAGTTTTGAAAAGAAACGGCAAATGTACATAAATGTGCTTCATTATGTCAAAGAGATTGTCTGCTTCAGCACTAATGTTTTTTTTTCACATATATCAGAGTTTTGGTCAATGGTCCCTACACAAAACCTTTCCAAATTTGTCTTCCAGTTCAAGAACCATTCAGAAATGAAAGGATGAAATAATAGCAGCGCAATAGCAAGGATTTGTTATGTCCAATAATAGCAGCCCTTGAGCCTCTGCTTCCTTTCAGAGTTTGCAAAATATCTTGTCAACAATGGCATCCCATTCTAGTCAGCTGGATGATACCATTCATGGTTTCTGAAAGGTTCCATCCTTATCACTAGTCTTCTTGCTGAATTGGAGGACAAGCAGTAGAGGCTGATTTACTTGGGATAGGATTAGGTCAGAAGCAAACAGCAGCATTTTGTAAGCATGGTTTTTTTAACAGCTTTATTCTTTCCAAATTTATTAATAAATTTTTATTACTAAAGAATAGTTACTTTTTTTAAAAATAAATGAAGTTTCATTAATAAAGATTAGTTACAAACCATATAACCATCAAGACAATGCAACTGTCATGCAGAACAGTTTGAAAATATGACTATACTTACCTTAAACATATGGAAGTTTATAAACTTTGAGAATTGTTTGAAGATTTATAAACTTGTTTGAACAATGTCAAGAACATGATCAGAGTAACTAGTCAACTAGAGGCAGGTTGAAGGTGACAAAAGAGTAGGTACCGGCAGGGGTGACCATCCCCCCCAAAAGCTATGTCGCATGCCCCCCCCCCACAAATTCAGTTATCCCCTCAGGCCACCTGAACGGCGCCCGGCGGTGCATGTGCTCACACATTTGATATTTAAATGGTGGTATAAAGGTAACCAAAAAAAAGTAGAAGTGGTTATACCATTTTATGAATAATTAAAATAAGGATGGTTATTATAAGTTTTTTTCAAATAGTCTTTTATTTATTTGCCCCCCCCTTTATCATAAAAAATGCTGTAAAAACATGCCCTCCCCCCAAATTTTGATGGCGCAACTTGCGCCGTGCACCCCCCTTCTGGGCACCACTGGGTACCGGTACTGGGTACTGGGTACTCCAGCTTTAAGATATGTCGGGAGGACTTGGTTAGCATAATGGTAGGAAGAGGGGGTGCAGGTGATGTTAATGACTATTACTTCATTACGCAGAGATGAGGCATAAAATTATTAATTATTGGGAGTCTCAGTCCTCTGATTGTAATATGGGAAGGGGGTTCAGCCTCTCAAGTCCCATGAAGTCACCACCAATAATTATAACTCTGAAGTGAGTAATAAAAACATAAAGCAAAATTTATAAAGTATGTTTTTTGATGCCATCAACATTCCTTCATTTCTTATGGAGTATAGAGGTTACAGTAAATAAATGTAACCGCCTAATGTCCCATAATATTGAAAAAACTAAGTTGCTAATAGAGAACAGTTCCAATCTTTTTTTTTTTTTTTGTAAAATAAATACTGGTAACTGAGAAATATGTGAGAAATATATGTGTATGTAAAACTGAGAAGTGAAATACTGTAGTAAAACTAAAATATAATTTGTTTTGGATATAATTGTAATGTAACAGAATTCAAATATTAATGATACTTATTTTCAGCATAATTTTGAATAAAAGTACATTAAATATATTCTAAAATGTGATCATATTTTGTTCAGTAGTTTCCATCTGACAAACAAATGTACACAAGTCTCCATTTCATTTTCATTCTTAAAATTCAGTACAGATAAAATTTTTATTGATATATGTTAATTCTTTTTCTTACTCTTTATACTAGATTAAGAAATTATAATAAATATAAAATTAGTTATAAAACTATAATATACAAAATAAAAATATAATTAAGGAAGTTTATTGTTTAACATGAAAAGTTGAACTATTTTCAGCACAAATCCAAATGCGCCTTGTTATGAAAATATCAATTTTAAAAAAGTGTGTATGGAAGAGGAGGGGTGAACTAAATATTACTAAATAATGGCAATTAGAACTTTGGATAGTTATGTTCAGACTATGTCACAGCAAAATTTTATTTAAAAGCAGTTGTTGCTAATTCACTATTCACTGTCTTGTAATTTCTTATAAAAGAATTTAACAATTTATTTTTTTATTAATATCAGTTTATTATATGTATAGTATAAAATACATTCTAAGTTTAAACAAAAATGATATTCTATTGGCATTTACACTCTACTAAATATGTGGTCAAACAGATAATACTTTTAAGTTCCCTTCAAAATTAAATAGAAGCAATAAAAAGTTGTATTTACTGGTGATTATGTGCAAGGTTCAAAGAATGAATACAGTTCTGTAAATGAAGTGAACATGAAATAGCCAAATAAGTTTTAGTTTTATCCAAAAGTAAACACAGTTATTTTAAATAGTGTATTAGATTAATAAAATCTTTTAAGAAGTTGATATGTTAGAAAATATTTAATTTTTAATACCAACAAACAGTGGTTATCCTAATTTTTACCTGCTATCACATACTGTTTATGAAAGCCACAAAAATATATTTTGTGATAAAATTAAATACTTTGTTTAAAAAATGTATACATTAGACAATTATTTTGTCCAAAATAATTAATTAGTGTATTTGAACTCATGCACAGATTTTGTGTTTTATATTTTCACAGTTTGTTATCATATATTTTGTAATCAACAGAATTGTTATCAAACTGTAAAGCTGTGATAAAACATAATTTTAATTAGTATAAGTTAATTACTTCCTGAAGTTGAAAACAACATTATTTGATAGTATTTTGTAATTATTTATACATATAATGAACAGGTGATGAAAATCACATATACATCTGAAATTGAATGTTGAGATGTAAGAGAAATTTCATAATGTAGCCAACAGACTGAGGTCACATATGGTGCTTTGTGAGAATAAAATTCGTTAAATATAAATTATCTTGTGTGTGTATGCCATGTGTGGTAAGAAGGGAATGAGACAAGACATGTGACTCAGCAAGAGACTGAATTCAGATCTTTGTTAGTGCAAATCAGTAACACTTTTTGATAAACTGGACATTTGCCATTATTGGCATATGGATTTGCCCTTCATGACCTGTCAACTAAACTGATGATGCAATTTTTAATATAGTTGGATTACAAAATTTTCATAAAACTTAAAATTTTCATATTGGACTTCATTTAGCCTCATATTTGCAGTAGAATAAATTGCATTTATTTTAAAGTATACAGAAGCTATTATTACATCAATAATTTGCAATTTGTTCTGCAGTTGGCTTAATGGCATAATTACAGTACTTCATAATTGAAATGTTAGTACTGCAAAGAAATGTATGAGTCATGAGTAAGTTTTGAGGAGTAAATTTCAAATAAAAACAAAAAAATTAAACTATATTGAAAACACAGATTACTTTAATGTAATCACAATTCAGTAAGAACACTATTTGGAGTTTAAACACAGGTTGTTTTCATTTAGATGGTGTACTATGCTGATGGTGATGACAGGTTGAAAAATCTCTCAAAACATGAACAAAGTACATTGTTACCAATTTTTCTTAATAGAAATTCATCTCAGTATTATCTTGAGACAACAGAGAATATGAAGTGTGTATCCGAGTACAAAATATAGAGTATTATTATGAGAAATAGTGTATGATGTAACATGTAATAAATAATATTACAGGAGTAGGAAGTTATTGATTTTATCTTTATGGTATTCTGTACACAGCTTGTAACTTTTTGTTGTACAGTTGAATAATGTAATAAATTATTAAAGTAATAAAGAGCCATATATAGTCAAAGCATACTATGTTTTTAAAACTGGTGACCTATATGCAAGTATAAAACTGGCACTATATGAGGAATAATGGATAATCCAGTTCTGTTTAAAGAGATTAACGTGCAACATTTTGAAGAAGTGGGGTTTGTAAACCTCTTATAAACTTTTTGAAAATTTCAAATTGTGACTCAGGTAAGGAGATGAACAAGTTAGTTAACCATTCCTCAGCATCTATTGAATTAACCCATCTATTGAATGAAAATTAAGGTCATATATAATTTATGTGTCCATGATTTTTCACCATTCTCTTCACAGTTATATACAATTATTAAAACAAGCATAATTGTAAAAATAATGTTGTGGAGAAAGAATCAGGAACATTACAAATCCGCAGCTGAGAGAAAAACTCTGTAATAATCATCATGACATCAAGGCTTTGTGGCTGTGACCTCTTGCATCAGATCTATATTGCTCTTTATATTTAGAGGTTAATATCCTGCCTCTACATCTTTTAAATAAATTTTTGTATGTTTCCCTCATCATTCCCTTCCTAAGATCTTGAAATTTCAGAATGTTCATGGTATAGCTGTTATGTTTTATAAGATATACTTCATATATCCCATTTCTTATAGTATTTCCTTTTCTGTTTCAATTTCCTGAATACCTCTAGATTGTTTTCCTTTTAGTCCAACTATTCTTGCTATTTCTGCTATACACATGTTTCTCTCATTTCAAGACAGGTCTTTTATCTCCTCAGTGTCCTAGTCTCACTTACGAAACAATATTTAACTCTCACTTCCATGCCAGTAATTTTGATAAGATTTTCTTTTCTCTAAATTGGTATGCCTATTTGTTAACAAATGTTTGTTAAGCTAAATGAATTTGCTTGTAAGCTTTATAGCTTTAAATATTAAAAGCAACACTTTTTATTGGTTTAACACACATTATTTTATTTTTCTTTAAACAAAATGTGTTCCCCATACCACAATGAAGAAAACATGATGACAAGTGCTAACAAGAGTGCAATAACACATGAGGCATACGAACAAAGAAGACATGGAGACTTCAATAATAGCGGAGCACAGCTATGAAACAAACACGACATATTATTTGAAGGAGCTATCACAGCGAAGCTTCATAACTGTTTTCCGCAAGTGGTCAGAGACCGTAAGATACATTTTTAAAAATGTGAGTACCCTTAATAGATGAGATAAATATAAGTTGCCAGGAATCAAGGGCATATTTACAGGAGGGGGACGAATGGATCTGGACCCCCCCCCCCGAGGGTTGACAAATTTTGATAATCTTTTGATTTTTAGGCTATTTTATTACTTTTTAAGATGTGAACGCTAATATAGTAGTAACTTTTTTTCTAAATATACAAACAGGTTTATTACACAGCATTAGCATATACGTTTGAAGTATGAAATACTGTATAGGAAAATCAGTTCAGTCAATAATTAACTTGTAAACAATGTTTCAATAATGGATTTTTTTATAGTAAAAAATAAAACCATAAAATAGTTTTTGTGATTTCCACTCGTCAATTTATTAAAATTATAAAACCATGACAGCTGTTTCGGCAACACAGTGCCTTCATCAGATGGTATAAGCTGACTAATTTTCGTACAAACAATACAGAATATAAAATATAATACAAGTGCTGTTGTATAGAGAGCGATAGTAATCTCGTGTCAATAAGATTTATACACATTACACAAATATATAACATAACATATACCAAGTCTATTTATACAAATTAAGCAGAGGCGAGCTATTTAGATCTAACTGATCATTTAATAATACATTTAAATATTTGTGTTTATTAATTTCAAGGGTTTCTAATAAATCAAGCTTTGGACCTTTATCAGATAAATGTAAAATTTCAAAATTGTCATTATAACTATGGTCTTTTTCTAACAAGTGATTTGCATAATTTGATTTGCCATCATTATATCTAAAACTATAATTGTGACCATACATTCTTTTTTCGAAAGATCTACCTGTCTGTCCGATATACACTTTATTACAAGACCCACAGGATAATTTGTATACACCAGACTTTTGCAGTTTATCTGTTTTACTCTTATTATTTTTAATATATTTTCCCAAAGAAGACTGCGTCTTAAAAGCTATATTTACATTCCTTTGCGTGAAATATTTACCAATATTATCAGAAACAGAACCTATGTAAGTGAGAGTGTGATATCTTTTAATCTGTGTTGAGGGAGGGTAAACTAGTTTTAAAGCTTGTGAATAAAATTTTTTGTTTAACAAGTGATCTATGAGGCTAGGTTGGTAACCATTGACAGCTATTTGTTTAATAATGTTAAGTTCTGATTGGAAATTTGAGTCTGATAACGGAATACTAACTAGTCTGTGGATAAAACTGTGAAAAGCAGCCAATTTATGTGAGTATGGATGTGTGGAAGTAATGTGTATTGTCATATCTGTATGTGTAGGCTTATGAAAAATACCGAAGTCTAATTTATTATTGCATTTTGGTATTGTAAGGTCTAAAAAATTGATACTATTGTTATCTTCTAATTCTAAGGTAAAGCTAATATTTTTGTGTAAATTGTTAATAAAATTAAGAAAGATCTGTAATTGTCTACGTGTACCTAGAAAAATTGCTAAAATATCGTCCACATATCTATACCAAAAAATAAACAATTTGAAATAAGGGTGTGCTCTAATTTTAGTTTAGCTTATACCATCTGATGAAGGCACTGTGTTGCCGAAACAGCTGTCATGGTTTTATAATTTTAATAAATTGACGAGTGGAAATCACAAAAACTATTTTATGGTTTTATTTTTTACTATAATTTACAATGGATTTTCACCAAGTAAAGGCATCAAGCATTAATTATGGATTTTTTTATTTCATTACAGTTTACTTTAATGGGATTGATTTCAGGATGTTATCACACGTTTTTCAGCCACTTTAACATTTATAATGTTGATTAGTCGTAACTTGCTTTTTCATTTATATGAACTGACTTGACTCCGGACCCCCTCCCTTAAGGCCAAATTCTAGAAATCCCACTGCCAGGAGTTTGGAAACTAGTTTTAAATAAGATGACAGGATCAGTGTAATAACAAAATTGTGTTGTAACTATGGTAAACTATTATTGCATTAAACATTTTTTTAATTTATGTAATTTAATGTAATTTTTGTGGTTATTGGATGGGGTATACATTGGTTCAAATTATGTGCTTGTTTGTATCGCTGTGGGCAGGGTTTACCATATAAATAGGGCTGGGTCAAGGCTTGTGCTGTCTCAGTTGAGCTGCTGAGGGTGCCTCATCATATTTTGGTGGAATGTTTGGTTTAAAGAAAAATAAAATAACATGAGTTAAACTATAAAAAAATTCTGTTATCAGTTAAATGATATTCTCCATAGACGTTTTTTAGTCAACATGAACATTTCAACACAGTCATGACATCATAGAAATCTTTCTCAGTCCATTTCAAAAAGTTTTACTCAGATACATTTATTTTGTTTTTGTGAATGTTAGCCTTTGGATCTATCTTGCATAAAATTCATTAGTTCTGCCCATAAATGCGTATTATTCTCTACACATACACTGAAAATCTGTTGTCTTTAGTAATTCAGTTTCTGAGGTACTGGTAACAGGATTGTTTTTAGTAGTTCAGTTTCTTTTTATCCCTCTTAGAAGATTACTTTTTCATTGAACCATCTTACAACTAATGTCATTGTTTTCTTTGTTCACTTGCTCAGTTTCCAATGTTGATTGTTCAAGAGCCTAAGAGACACTTTCACTATCCCGTACATTCTCTTTGCTTAGAAATAGTCTTCAATAGAAAATTGCTAATTTAAGGTATAAATGGAAGTATTGGCATAACTAGGGGGTGGGATAGGGTGATCAATCTTCTCTCATATCTATTAACATTTCAGGAAAATTTCATAATCACTTAATGAAGGCCTATTACTAAGCCAATTGAGTGTGTTAAAATAAGGCTCATAAATAATTATAACAATAAAAAGAAATTAACAAAATAAAGTTATTGTTTTCATAATAATGACAATCACTTAAAATTTGGTAAATAATGAACGCATTTGCAGCATACTTCATGTTGGTTTACTCAAGAACTTCGAGATGCAAAGGACTTATAAAATGTTTTATAAAATTGTATGGAAAGAATCCTCAATTTCTCATTTGACTTGAGGAAAATGGGGAGTCCAACATTCAAGCTAGTCTCATCCTACCCCTAGATGCTAGTTCATCTACCAGAAGGTAGTTAATCCCCTTCGCCCCATAAACAGTTACACCACTGAATGGCGGTATAGATGAAAGAAAATTTTGTTAAAATATGTGTTGTTATGGAAACCTGCCATCTGTATCATAGTTGTGAATAAACTATAAAAGGAACTCAAATTAATTTTTGACACAGAATACGTTTATAGTATTGAAACTGTACTTGAGTCGGTGAGCGTTACGAAAATATGAAAGTCTGTTAACGAAAAGTGACAGTGTTCATTATCTCATTACAAAGAAGAAGGGCCAGTGTACATCAACAAGAGCTGACCACAGTATGACATCATTGGGTGAAACAATAGTGCTGTCTTGAGGTACTAAAACCACTATGCCGCATGGCTATAAATTAAAACCTTAAAGTCACTTTTGCTTGGGGAACTAACTTCTGAAACACTTGCACATTTTTTAAACGATTGAATTTGTTGTTCAATAGTAACTCACACAATTCTAAAAAATATCGGTATGCAGAACCATACATGACTTCCATATTCTAAGATTTATATTTAAAATCATTTTCAAAATGAAATATTACCATAGAAACTACTTCTTTCTACTTACTGCTTCAGCCTTAACCACAGTACTGTGGTCACTAACGTATACCACCTCACGTTATCGCACTCGATTTTCACTGATGATGGAAGTTGATGGCATTGCCGAAATGTCTGGTTTTGTAGAAAACATTGGACTACGGCCAAATATCCCGGGAAGGAATTTTAACAAAAACTACTTCTTTGTTGCCGATAATGTTGTACACATATATATAAAAAATATGCATAAAATTAATGGCTTGTTTAAGTTAATGATTGATCTCCATTAAGTAGTGCTCAAGTTTCCAAAGTTTTAATATTATGAGCAGGTTTAGTGTGTATGAGGGTACACCGTGGACAAAAATTTTCAACATTTCCTATTGAGCGTTGCTTAGAGTAAAGCTGCGAATCTACAGTGTACGTTTCACAGAACAAACACGCGGAAAAGAAGGAGCGCTCCGAAGTCACTCATGGACCCTCAGCATCTTGCAGAGGGTTCATTCCCTAAAGACGAAAAGTCTATCTATGAATCGTTCATCTGTAAACACGTGCAGTTACACTGCCCAGCGATCCACAGGAAGAAAATCGCTATCCACGCTGGACACTTTTTCGGCTTGCACGCGTTATGTTGGTATGGGTTTCGGCACTTTCCATTTAAAAAGCGTGCAAATGTAAGAAAATAAACATGAATGAGGCCAGAAATAACGCGAATTTTGTGTGTGTGTGTGTGTGTGTGTGTGTGTGTGTGTGTGTGTGTGTGTGTGTGTGTGTGTGTGTGTGTGTGTGTGTGTGTGTGTGTGTGTGTGTGTGTGTGTGTGTGTGTGTGTGTGTGTGTGTGTGTGTGTGTGTGTGTGTGTGTGTGTGTGTGTGTGTGTGTGTGTGTGTGTGTGTGTGTGTGTTCCCTGCCTTTTTATTGCGGTAGTCATAATAATAAAATGGAAACGTAAACATTACATAACTGAGATATGCTTGCCTGCCACGAACGATATATTTTCTCTCATACATGATTTACATTAAAATGAAAAAATTATAATTTTATTGCCTGGCAACAAAATTATTTTATTTTTAACAATTACCATTGTTTGAAAAAGTTTAAATGAATTTTCAAGTACTTTAATGTTGTTAAAACGTAAAAGGTTGCAGGTAAACTACCCCTTCCCCTTAACCGATCTTCACCAAAATCAAAAGGCCTTGAGTTCTCTACAATTCAGGGGTGTATGCAAAAAATTTTTGATTCTGTTTGAATATGCGGCAGTTATCGTTCGTCATAGAAAAAATTACCCTTGTTAAAACATAAAATGTTGCAGGTAAACTACCCCTTTCCCTCAACCGATCTTCACCAAAAACAATAGGTCGTGAGTACTCTACAAATCAGGGCAGTATGCAAAAAAGTATTTGATTCTGTTTGAATTTGCGGCTGTTATCGTTTGCCATAGAAAAAAAACTACAGACAGACACATAGGTAGACAGACAGACACACACACAGACAGTTTTCGAAAAACGACTTTTTTTCATGTTTTGAGTGTAGTACAATCAGAGTCTGCAATAATCTCGAACACGATTTGTTTTGCCATCACCATACTTCCATTTCCTTAAGGAATATGGAAGTAATTAGAATACCACTGTTTCATACAATAATGAAATAAATATGTCTACTGTTATTTATAGAAATATTTGAAGTATAATATATAAACATATAGTGCTTGCTAGTCTACTACCCACTGCAAAAGTTTGAATACAAAAGTTTAGATGGTATTCAAGTTTAGACATCAATAAAAAATAATTGGGTAGATTGATACTATTGTACAGTAGAACCTCTGTTAACTAATGAGTTCTACATGTACACACGGTGGGAAAAAATCAAATAGAGAACATTTGAGAAAATTGTGGTGCGAAGAAATACGAAAAATTTCTTTCATTCACAAAATAGGAATGAACAATGGACATATGGACAATAAATGGCTTCAAAATTTTCGAAAACGCATTTGAGAGAATAAAGCGGCTCGTCATAATATATTTCAAAAAGTCTAAAATCACCAATGCTGAGCGTCAAAAGGCTTATCGAGAGCGTCTCTAAGTTAAGGTGGCTGAGCGTCGTGAGGCGAGTTCCGCACTAGTGGGGCCCCATCCAAGCATATCTACTGTCCACCGGGACAGTAGTGGGAAGTGATTTGGAACTCATGGATGTGGATACTGACCACCCTGGTGATGAAGAGGCTCCGTTGCAGTTATCACGAATGTATGAGAGAAGCGGCAATTACAGTAGGATTTGGTGAAAGGGTTATTACACGTTCAGTGCGGTGTTCTACAATAATGAATTTGGATGACCTTGCAACGTTTATCACCGACTGTTATTTGAGAAGTATGTAAAGTAGGCCACGGGCAAAGTGATTCCTCAGCATCGCCAAGAGTTTCCCGAATACAACGTCAAATGTTTCAAGTTGTGCAATTTCTGCTGAAGTAATTTGTCTGTCTGAAAGACACCACCATTGTCAAGATCGAATGGCTTCAAATATCCACCCTAACCAGCCTTACCACCTTTTTGATGCGATCACAAAAGGAGATTGATTTCACCATGACTACCATTTATGTAGTTGAGACGTCTCAGATATGAGGGACACGCAATTGTTGGTCAAGTAATATAAGCGTGCCAGTTGATGTAAACACGATGGTGACTTCTCTGCCAAGAAATTTAAATGACGATCATGCCTTCAATGTTACCACCAAGAAGCAATTCCACGTATTTGAGCGGTGTGGTGAAGAAGAGGGTAGTTAAGCAGTGGTTAAATTTTCTAATGAATCAGCCACTCTACAAGATGTACAATATGGTGACAGCTTGGAGTCAGTTGGACGAAAGATGCGGTGCTGCAGCTTCTTCTGCTTCGACTTCTACAGCAACAAACCGATGACCAACCGGCGAGAAAGGAGTGCAAGAAGAAGAAGGTATGGAGACAGATGATTTAATTACAGACAGAGTTCCAGAATAGGAGGTTCCCTTGGCCAGGGCGTACCCCGGTCAAAAATCATATAGTCCGATGAGTATAGTTTACGACAGACACGCAGAGGAATTGTCGTGTCCATCTATATAGTATGGAGTGCCACGCACTTTCGAGCTTGAAGTCAACGTTACTACATGATGGGTACAATTGAGATTAGACCCTGAGATCGTCCTTCATGGTGTCACGCCATGGGACTTTTTGTATGTGGCTACGAAAATTCCAAGATTGTGAATTGTTGATGGACTCCACAGTACGTTCAGATGCGTAAGAGGCACAGAGAACATTACATGCAAACAGATCGAAGATCACACGTTTGTGGAGGAATGAGTGGAGAACAATTTTGCCTTCTTGAAATGGTTACCTAACTTCGTTGCGTACTAGCAATATCGGCGTATCGATCTCTTTGCGATGAAACGCCAACTTTGAAAACCGACGATGTTTCTCAAATTGAACCCAAATGAGGTCACATGGCCACACTTGTTTTGAACCTTGTATCGTTTCAACGATTGCTTCAAAGAAGTCGGCGATGTCAGTGTTGAAAATGCAACTGAAAAATTGAACAGAAGCATGCGCAGTCATTTGGTAAATGAAGATCCAGTCGTTTTGTGTATAATGGTAGACACAGTAATGTCCACATTCACGAGTAAATGCAAGTACAACCCTTTTGGGCGTTATCGTGTGCTGGATTACTTTCTGCGCATCGAGGCAGTCCACATGCTCACATTCTACTTTGGCTGGAGAACGATTCCAAAGAGAGCATATCCGAGTCTATGGCAGGAGGGTACGATTTAGTTGATCACTGACTTGTGCTCAGCTAGCTGAGGGATATCGGTGGTGAGAAGATTAACAATCAGATTCATCGCCACACGTTTACGTGAACTAAACTTGGAGAGAACACTTGTATGGTGTGGTATGGTATGGACTTCAAAATACCATAGTGACCGATGAACGAGACTAAAATTTCCCTACCAATAGGCACAGACAATCGTAAAACAGCCTATAACAGTAACGATCAAAAGTTAAAGAAAATTCTTAATGAGAGAAATTACACCAGACTTAATGAGTTTTGTTGCGACAATAATCTGGATCAATGATATTTGATCCAGCCTCCTTGCGGCAAATACGCCTGTGATGAACAGACACCGAAAACAGCAAAATGATGATGCTTGTGACGGACGTGAAGAACAAGAACATGCTAAAGCTGTTGACGATACGAGCTCATTGAACAAGTAACTTATCAGCTCAGAGACGTTGCAGGAGTTATATAGCCTACAGTAAGATACCGTCAGTACTGCATTGAGGATATAATAAATTATAAGCGAGGGTCGGCTACTATCTTTCATCCGTTCATAAATGAAGTTGTGGATATACTGGATGTTTACAAGTTTAAAGACGCCTATAATAGCGAAGAAGAGCATACAATATCGAAAATGAGAGAGTACAAAGGAAACATCGATATTGCTGAACTTACGGTTGACTTGAAGAAACTTTGCGATGAGGATGAAGATGACCAACAACAAGCACAAATGCAAAATAACGATGGGAATTGTATGTGCGTTGTGTTGTTGGAGATGTAGAACTGTGATGACTGTTGAGAGTGAAACCCCAACAGTATCGCCGTTGTAACGTAGCAACGTAATAAACAAAACAAACAAGAATATTGTGAACAAATGAGACGCACGAATGCAGAACAGAGAGAGTTAATGTTGGAGTTTGTGCACACCAAGCGTTGAGACGATTCAAGTTTACTTAGCTGTCTCTGCTGGCAGTGGCAAAACTTTCAAGATCATGATCATGGAAACTTTGAACAGATTTGCTCAACAATATTCCATTTTGCGCAATGCGTATGCTGCTTGTGCTTCAACTGGCAAAGCTGCTGTAATTTGAACGGAACCACAGTTCATTCGGTATTTAGGATTAGGGTACGGTTACACGAGTGTTTTCTCTCATCCGTTTACCTACTGTTGGGAAACGCATTCAATTTAACACACAGTCAGCCATGGAGTTGGTCACACGCACGGGTCGTCAAAGTTTTCAGGGTCTCCCGCATTGAAACGCAACCTCGTTTTAGGCACGAGGGTGATCACATGGACGTTTCTGGACAGTTGTGTTTTGCACCATGGATAGGTTATCATAGACAGTGAATTACTCATTACAGTGTTGTTGAAAAACCTTGTCTTTATGAGATTAGCAGTGGGGAATACTACGACAGAAACTTAAAACAGAAACCATGGGAGAAAGTTTGTTGTGTTGTTGTTCCTGTATGGAAGGATATGGAAAATGCAGAAAGAAATATAATATAAGTAATTGAAAAAACATTTTATTCTTAAACTTTTCAGAATACAATTTATATTCAATAAATTCAATTTCAGTTTAGTTCTGTTCAATTTAGGACTTTTGAATAACAAAATCAGTAGTACTGATATAAGAACGACATTTAAATCTTTAATGTGTTCTGGCAAGGGAATTTTTAAATTTGTTTTTTTCATTTTTCAAAAAGACATTTTCACCCACGGTTGAAAAGTAATGAGTATAATACTCTCTGTTTGTCATTGCTTCATTTGCTCCTCTTGTTCCTGTCGATTCAATGCTTTCAAGAGGGCAGGTCAGTGTGTCCTCGAATTTAAGTCCATCTCGTTTTCTGATTTAATTGTGCACAATACGACAGATTTTAATTATTTTATCAGCTAACTCTGTTGAAATTTTTTTTTTTGTGACCCACGTTTCCCATGTGCCTATAGTAAATTGTCACGTAAGGCAAACGTCTCGTGTACACCACTGTCAGATCCAGGTGGAATGTTCAGTTGTCTCCCATACAATTGTCACGTAAGGCAAACGTCTCGTATACACCACTGTCAGATCCAGGTGGAATGTTCAGTTGTCTCCCATACAATTGTCACGTAAGGCAATCGTCTCGTGTACACCACTGTCAGAATGTTCAGTTGTCTCCCATACAATTGTCACGTAAGGCAAACGTCTCGTGTACACCACTGTCAGATCCAGGTGGAATGTTCAGTTGTTTCCCATACAATTGTCACGTAAGGCAAACGTCTCGTGTACACCACTGTCAGATCCAGGTGGAATGTTCAGTTGTCTCCCATACAATTGTCACATAAGGCAAACGTCTCGTGTACACCACTGTCAGATCCAGGTGGAATGTTCAGTTGTCTCCCATACAATTGTCACGTAAGGCAATCGTCTCGTGTACACCACTGTCAGAATGTTCAGTTGTCTCCCATACAATTGTCACGTAAGGCAAACGTCTCGTGTACACCACTGTCAGATCCAGGTGGAATGTTCAGTTGTCTGCCCATACAATTGTCACGTAAGGCAAACGTCTCGTGTACACCACTGTCAGATCTAGGTGGAATGTTCAGTTGTCTCCCATACAATTTTTTATTGAGATCAGGAGCCTTGAAAACATTTGAATTATTGTATAGATATAGATTTTAAAATATAGGTATATAGATGTGTAGATACTCAAGTCGAGTATATGTAGATATGATGTTATTGTTGATGATTATTATTAGATATGATTATTAAAATTGGGTGATTGGAATTAAGGTTCACGTTTATAGTTTGTGGTTTAAAAGAGTATTAGGCTTGCTATCACTTCACTGAGTTAACCTCCCCACTTACCATCCGTGGATATCTTCACTATTCTCGATGGCGACTTCTCTTACTGTAAATACACTTGACATACATACATAGATATTCCTTTTGAATATCGAAAATAATGCACATAAACAATAAAATAAATCAAATATTCAATTGTAAGTTGAATGATATCAGCAATTCAAATACTACCGCCACCTTATGAGAGAACTGTTTATAAAAAATTAAACTACTGCTTCTATTGTATAGAAATTAAAACTCTGTTTCCACTGATAATAAACTGAGGATTTATTGACAATGATTAAATTCAGTAAACTCTTTTAAAACAATTAATAAGATATTTTTACAAACAATAACAAATTTAAACAAATATTGAGATCTCTGTATCTCAAGGCTGGTAACACTGTTGTGATGTACAATAGTATTGTGAACGAGGTTAGGTTCACTTTAGTCAATTATATTACCAATTTAGTGAGTTCTTTGAAGATACATGATACCAGATATAAGATGTGAGTTTGGATAACAATATTCAATTATCTATTGTTATAAAAACGAACAAAAATTTAAAATTATAAAACTCGGTACGATAGCCGATAATATCGTACTATCGTATGCCATGCAAAAGTATATAGCAGTTAAGGTCAACACGTGCTTTGAGCGTTGCACTGTTAAAAATATTATTATTATTAATTCATTAATTAGCAGAACCATGTACTGGAAATAGAAAAAATCTAAAGAAAAAAACTCTTATTATTGCTTTCATTTCATTAAAATCATTCAAGAACAGAATTGTTTCTTTGTGACAAAAATATATTCTTCGGTTCTAGGTTAGTTTGCCTAGTAACACGTAAGTGGTTATTTAGAATAAGTAATGTTATTTATAAAATTCTTAATGATATAGTTACAAACATTTTATTTATAAATCATTTGATGTGTAATTATCAGTCATGAAAAGATTTGCACAAGAAAATAATTGGTTATTAATTCAAAAGTTATAGTCAAGTAAGCGACTATATTCACTTAATGATGAGCGGTATCTAAATCTAATTCCGCCGTTCCCAATTATTCTTTAAATATAAAATAATTATTTTTGAATTAATTATTGTCATTGGATTGTGCTACAACTTGCTTATTAAATTCTGATAATTGTCCATCATTGTTTATTAAAGCATTCAATCGTTATGACTAGTGCAGTCCAAACAATAATTTTCGTTCATCAACGAGAATTATTTCTTTTATTATTTTCTTTAAAATAATTAAAATATTGTACTCCCTGATTATATACACAGAACATGACCCTTATTATACACTGGTCATGTTAATTCACTGGACACTCGGTAATGTGTTGTTGTGTACAGGTTAATGTTTGTTGGTGTATTACTGTAAGTGACGCGCACATTTCAAAAATATTTTGATGACTTTCGGCATACACCTCTCGCCGTGAGTGATGCAGAACGAATGTATCATCTCGCTAAAGCGTCTCTTTTCGTTTGGTCATTTTAAGCTATTTGATTGGTTCAAAAGGTCACACTCTCAACCCCAAAACACTTTGGTAAAATAAAACTTTCAATTTTTCGCCATCTCTAAGCGTGGGTTCGAGATTATCTGTGACGTATACATGGATACTCAAAATGATTGAAAAACTTATAATGGTCATAAGTTTCTTATCTTTTGTCATATCGTCATTTGGATAGTGGCATTAAATCGCGGACACTTGTGGCTTTATTTTAAGTCTAAACAAGCACTAAATCCGTCCATTATTAATTCACTTGGTCATCTTGAAAACTCATATGGTGACTCTTAACATAAATAAGTCTTTTTCACCATATTTCGTTATAATTACACTGTAATACTTATTACTAAACATTTTGAGTCCATTTCTCCTTCATGTTAGTACATAAAATGGTTATATTTATAGTTTAAACAAAATCTGTTAATGGCGTCTATACCAACCATGTTCGATTGTTTATATTCACTTGTAACGCCATCATTCCTTATTCTACTACATATGTTTGACATCCTAACACTAATATGTACATTTATTTACATTTGTTCATACTTTATTTTGCTAAAAAAATGTTATTTTGTATATACTTATAGTATGATCAAAATACTTTCTGTTCTCATCTTTCCATTTTGTCACTTATTTAGTTATTTTAGTACACATGGGATATATTGTTAGAAATTAAAATAGTGTACAAATGTTGTACATTGTTGGTTCAATGTATTCATTAACTTTTCGTTATCTGAAAGCTCTCTAAGTTATAGCATGGTGTTTATTTACATCTGGTTTTACAATTGCAGTTAGTTAGTTTATAATATTTCCATTATTAAACTACTAGTATTACATTTGTGAGGTGTTCTCATAGCAGTATTAGACATTTCTCTAACTATGGGTAACATTTGTCACATTCTTTTGATAAGTTTTGATAATGTTTTTTGACTAACTCTCTTGTCACATTGGGGTTCTGTCCATTTAACTTTATGATATTATATTCAATCTGATTCATTTGCTGTGTCCTTCAGTACATATGGTATTCATTGGTTTGCATTATTATCCTTAGCTAGTTTCTGTTTCAAACAATTTTGGATAATTGCTTGGTTTAACTAATGTACATGATTTTATGTTATAGGTTCAATTCTTGTGAGGTTATGTGTCAGTTGTCTGACAACAATGTGCTACTTACTTTTATGCAGTATTTAACTCAACTATTGCCATCTCATTATGGCATTCTACTACAATGGTTTATTATTAAGTTATACACATTTTTACACTATTTGTTGAAACAATAACACAGGTATTCTTAGTCTAATAATGTTACATATTTTGGTGGGTTGCACCTAGTTTTTGGTACATTGATTGGTTTATACATAACAAACTAGCATATCTGCTACTATCTGTTCTGGTATTCATTTACATTTTGTCCTGTCTTGCTATGGCATTCAGGCACATTTCATGTTCGGGCTTACAAAGCTTTTATTATTAATCCCTATGAACAATTAATTTACTGTTCTGTCTCATATTTTTTGGTGGTCTTACTGATTATCTATGTGATTTCACAATCTTGATTAAACTTGTTACACTAATTGTCTGTGCATTTCACTAGTTAATCGTGGATTCTTTTCACTTATAATGGTTAATCACTTTGCTCCGTTATAAACATTTTCACTGGTATTGTTTGTGCTATTTACTTGGGGTAAAATGGTTATCATATCACATGTTGTTACACTTATATTAAGTACTCACTGTCATTGTTCGTGATCACTTAATGATGCTCAACACTGGTTTCTCTGTTATTGGTATTTGAATAATCATCATACGTCTTCTGTTCACTATATTGATTTTAATTCCTTGTATATCTTGTGAATGTTGATGTCTTGTACTGTTCATACATGATCTTCATTCTTCATGGTACATTTCTTTTCCTCTTCTTCTTCTTTTCTTCTTCTGGTTAGTTGTTTCTCACTGTCGGTGTTCTCTTTGGTTATACATTATTTGTAATAATCCATGTTCCTTTAATATTGTCATACTCTTCCATATTTTTATTCATGGTTATAGTAATCATTGTCCCATATTATTTCACACTAATAAACAAATTCGTTTGTTTTATCACCATTGTGATTGTACTTGATTCGTCTCCTTTTTATTTTAATAGTTATTTTCGTCATATCCCCTCACTATTTTGGATCTATTGGGCCTGGATGCTAACGTATTATATTGGCTCGTTGGTATTTTCTCTCTCTTTGTTATACTCGATGATATCCTTATTATTCTTCCTTCTCCTTCATTGGGTTGTTTCAATAATATTCGTTTGTAGATACACACTTTATTTATATTCTCCCGTTCCTTCTTTTATGCTCGATGAAATGTTTTCATGATATCCTTTTATTTGACGTATTAGATAGTTATTTTATGTAACTGCTAATTTGGTACGTTACAGCATCGACATCAATGCTTATAAAGCAATAATCTGCACCCACTGTTGCCATTAGCACTGTAGAGAAAAACTTCAAGAGGCTGAACCATTGTCACGTGGGCAAATTATCCTCACATGCTTCCCGTCGACTACCCCTAGGCAATTCAGAAAGTTGGGTCTTTTGAAAAATGTTTCACTGATATTAATCCAGTTTTCATTAGTGGGTTTCTCTTCATGTATAAGTTCTTTAGCTCTATCCATATCCCTTCACACGTTTCCTGTACAATTAATCCTACAGTTGTTCTTCCAATAAGAAACTCAAAATGCAAGGAATGAAATGACCAACCAGTGCCAAGGTATCTGAAAAAAAAAAAAATAGTTTCTTACTTTACCATTAGCGTATATGAAAGCCATTCTACCATATAATTAATGCTACTTATAGTAAATATCGCCGAAATGTTTTTGTTTAAAAATTCTTTTTATTGCATACACAATTGGTAGCTTAAATATTTTCATAACCGTGTTTTAGGGAAAGATGTTCAAAAGCGCTGGCGCTCTGAAAGGAATTCGTTCGCGATGAAAGGGATATAAAGCGACTGAGAAAAGTGGAAGTGGAACATCTAAATAGAAGCACTATGTTTTCTTCAACCAACTCTGTGTCTTGGTGCCATCACTAAACAAACGACAGAAGGTGCACATCGTGGCGCAGTACGGGCAGGGCAGAGCAGGACAGGGCAGCACGAAAAAAAAACTGTGTGGCACAGTTGTCCACGTATATTGAATAGCAGTTTTGTGAGGCAGTTTGACGAAGGCAGGAGCCGTGTTCTAAACAAAATTTTGTGTGTATAACCAAAAATATGTTGGCGGAATACATTGATTTGAGCTCTGAGTCAGATTCGGATGCCGAGTTAGAAATATTATTATTACTCTATCAGAAGTCAAGGAAGGTAAAACTGTGGAAAAGTGAGTACATGAAAAAAAGAGGAACTCACGGGGAATTCGCAATGACAAGACAATTCTCCAACGAACGATTTGTGAACTATTTCCGTCTGAATCGAGCGGAGTTTGAAGACGTTCATAGCACGATTCAACCTATTATTTACTCTGATGGATGCAATGCTCAAACACCCATTGGGACTGAAGAAAAACTTGCTGTAATTTTTAGGTAAGTTTTTTATTTTTATTTTATTTGATATTTTTTTTAAGAATAACTGATAATACATAACAAAAACCTGGAAACAAAACATACATACAAAACAAAAAATAAGTGTAGAACAAATTATTATTCTGAAAAATAGTTAATGTAGGAGGTGAGATTGGAAGTTTCTTCATTAGTTTCACGAGAAGCCATCATCTCTCCAGAAGAGTAGGAAGGAGGTTGCCACGAAGAGCTTGTTGAAGCAGGAGAGCTCATATGTGACCAATTCAACCAATCATTTGTCCTCGGGTGATGAATGTTCTCGCCTGTACCAACTCCAGAATGAAATTGCTCATATGGAGGAACTGTAGGTTCAGCAATATTCAGCAGGCGTGCCTCCTCTTGCGATACAGTGAGAAATACGTTTCTTCTCACAATGTACTGAAATGCTGGAGGCATTTTTTTGGTCTGCTCATACATTGACATGAAGGACAAGTACAGATCGTCCTTTGGAGCTGTTCTTTCTTCCAATTTTTTTCTTTCTTCACTTTTCTCTTTTGACCTTTGCACACGTTGTTCAATAGTCTTTTTTATTAAGTTCTCAATATCAACTTTTTTCACCTTCTTCTTTTGTTGTGGCGTTGGTGGTTCAGGAGATTTAGCAGGCTCATTGTTTCCAGACGAATTCAGTGAATTATCCTCTTCAGCGTAGACAGTGTTTGGTAGGGCCGAGTCTTCATCGTTTACCACGTCAGTAGGGTCATCATCACAATGTTGGGTTTCAGATTCTACATCTTCTTCACTAGGTGGTCCTGAACGGTCGTCATCGTCGGTGAAATTCGTATCACGGTTTTCATTGACCATGTAACGTACTAAAAATTCCATTTGGGCTTGGAATTTCCACGGTTTGATATCTGCAGCAGCCACTCCACTTCTTCTCATAGGTCGCTGTCGTCGTTGAGCATCTCTATGATTGTTTCTTAATTTCACCCAAGTAGATTTGGCCTCGTCACCTGAAAAAGAGAAAACAATAAATTATGTAGGGGAGAGTGTTGTACCTAGAGAATAGTGTACCTTGGAACACTCGTGGTTTTTTAATCAGTGCTGTGATAGCCTATTGCAGCCTGTGAGGTAACTAGTTCGATAGCTTGCCGCTAGAGTGCACGTCAGCTTGAGTTTGAGTAGAATCCGACATGTTTTGTGACTTTGTTGTGCAAATAAACTTTTGACTGTCAAAATGTAAATATAATTGTTTAAAGTTTTTTAATACTGTATTGCTATTGGGTGCAAACTATATGTTGTCTGAATCTCTGTGGTACTTCATTCTGTAGATATTGGTGAGTAAAATGCTATGTTTTATAATGCTAGTAAACACTACGTTTAAGTGAGGTTAATAGATTCAATAAAAATGGCGACCTCTTGTACCAAGGAACACAGCTACATGACGTACCTTGGAACATGTTCCTAGGTACATCATGTAATATTTTTCTCTCTTTTCGTTTCAGACGAAAATGCCACGAAATAAAGCAGGTGTAAAGAGGACGCCAATTGATCCCCAAAATATGCTGAAAGCAATTAAAGCTGTGACTGCAATTGATGATACAAAAATTTCTATTCGGGAAGCTTGCAAAGTCTATAATGTAAAATTAGCTACTCTGTCACGAAATTTAGCTAAGTTCAAAGAATCTGATCAAACAACTTTCAAATACATATCAAACTATGACATAAATCGAGTTTTTTCAGAAGAAGAAGAATCTTTGTTGGTAGATTACATAAAAAAATTGCGAACATGAAATACGGCCTTTCTAAAAAAGGTGTGAGGCTTTTAGCATTTAAGTTTCTCATTGCAAATAAGAAGAAAATTCCTGACAACTGGGAAGTGGGAAAAATTGCAGGTGAACAATGGATGAGACTCTTTTTGAAAAGGCACAACGACACACTATCTATCCGCAAACCAGAAGCCACAAGCCTTTCTAGGTCGACCAGTTTTAATAAAACTAATGTTGACTGTTTCTTTAACAACCTTGCTGATGTTCACAAACGCTTCGGTCCAATTCCTGCTCACAGAATTTGGAATCTCGATGAGACAGGACTGTCAACAGTGCAAACACCAGGTCCCATCGTTGCTCCTAAGGGAGTTAAACAGGTAGGAGGTTGTACTTCTGCAGAGAGAGGCACATTAATTACATTGATAGTTGCCATTAACGCAATAGGAAATCATACTCCTCCAATGCTGATTTTCCCATGTGTTTACTTTAAAGACAGAATGATATTTGGTGCACCTCCAGGAACAATCGGCGCAGCTACCCCGACAGGGTGGTCAAATGAAGAAATGTTTTTAAGATTCTTGGATCATTTCATTGCCCATGTCAAGTGTTCAAAGGAAGAGCGCGTTATTCTACTGATTGACAACCACAAAACACATTTACCAATAGAAGCCCTTGACCGAGCTTCTGATGCTGGAATTATAATGGTTACATTCCCTCCCCATTGTTCTAACAAGCTCCAGCCCCTTGACCTGACAGTGTACGGACCTCTAAAAACATTTTATAACCAAGCACTTGATGACTGGCATTTGAACAATCCAGGGAAAACATTCAATATCTATTCAGTCGCAGAGGTGGTTGGGACAGTTTTTCCACGTGCTTTATCAACCAAAAACATTGTTAGTGGTTTCAAAGCCACTGGGATATTTCCCCTAGATCGAAATGTGTTTACTGATGACGATTTCTTGTGTTCTTCAGTAACTGATCGTTCAATGTCAGGGAATGGAATTAGTCTTCCAACAAGCAGGCCTAATTCAAATGCAGCTTTTTCTGATCCACAGCCTTCAACCAGCTCACGTGATCCAACGCTAGGAGGAGCTCCTGTTCCCATCTGCAGTGCAGAAGTTAGCCCTAACCATGCTGAAATAATAAAGTTACCAGTGCCTAACAATCTGAGCCCATCTTATGGTGTGGTTTATCAGGCTCAGAGTGTGATAACTCCAGAAGAGATACAACCATATCCGAAAGCAAACAAAAGAAAATCAAATAAAAGAGGAAGGAAACAAGGCAGGACTTTAATTCCTACAGACACTCCTGAAAAAGAAAGAATTCGCCAAGAAAAAGAAAAGAAACGGATGGAAAAAGAAAGAAAGCTAGTAGGCCTACAATCACAAGGAAGAAAGCCACGTAGAGAAATTGACTTTGATATAAAAACATCTGAATTGACTAGATCTGAAAAGTACCCAGCTAAACTAAAGAAAATAAAACAAGTGAAGAAAAGGGAGCGAGACATTTCTTCATCTTCATCTGAGGATGGCATAGTCCCACTAGTCGACGCGGATGATGAAGACAGTGCAGATGAGGAGTGCATGTTCTGTCATCAAACCTTTAATCAAGACCGCAGTGGTGAACAATGGATCCGCTGCACAGCATGCAAGCGATGGACTCATGAATTATGTGCAGGGTCAGAAAAGAAAGGATGGAAAAGTTATGTTTGTGATTTGTGCAGGCCGTGAGGTGTTGACATTTCTAATTCCATTGTATTCAATCAAAAGACTGTTTTCATTTATGTTATCTTTGTGACTGGTGCAGACATTGAAGTGTTGACATTTTTAATTCCATTGCTTTCATTCAAGAAACTGTTTTCATTAGTTATCTTATGTCTGCGACTGGTACAGGCCCAAATGTTTTGTTATTTTTAATTCTATTGTATTCATTCAAGAAGCTGTATTCATTTTTTATTCATTTTGTACATTAAATACACTATATTGTAACACTTTGAGTTGTTAGATGTTATTCCTCCAAAAGATTTGAGTGTTCCAAGGTACAAGAGGCAGCGTTCCAAGGTACATCACCATGTTGTACCTAGGAACACTTGTAAGCCTTTCAATTTTTGTATTGTTTTATTGTTGTTGTCAAAGAATTTCCTTAAATAAGTATCCCATTTGTTAGAGGAGATAACGTAGTTTTTTTAAATAACATTGACTCTAATAAAACATTTTAGGTTTTTAAATTAAAAGCTAGAGTTTAAAAAGTGTTCCAAGGTACAACACTCTCCCGTAATTAATTAATTAGTAACAACAACATCCAAAATTGTAAATACTAATACAAAATAAAATGAGTATTAATGAAAAACTACCAAACTTAGGTAAAATTTATTTAATTCTATTAATTTTAGTGCATTGCATAATTAAATTAACGTATATATAAATATTTATTTAATAAATAAACTTATTTATTAATTAATTTAATAAATAAGTTTATTTATTAAATTAATTAATAAATAAGTTTATTTATTAAATAAATATTTATATATACGTTAATTTAATTATGCAATGCACTAAAATTAATAGAATTAAATAAATTTTACCTAAGTTTGGTAGTTTTTCATTAATACTCATTTTATTTTGTATTAGTATTTACAATTTTGGATGTTGTTGTTACTAATTAATTAATTACGGGAGAGTGTTGTACCTTGGAACACTTTTTAAACTCTAGCTTTTAATTTAAAAACCTAAAATGTTTTATTAGAGTCAATGTTATTTAAAAAAACTACGTTATCTCCTCTAACAAATGGGATACTTATTTAAGGAAATTCTTTGACAACAACAATAAAACAATACAAAAATTGAAAGGCTTACAAGTGTTCCAAGGTACATCAGTGACGGAAGTGTTTTTGCAAGTAGTCGGTTGGCCAGAAAATTGGATAAGGGGACTCTACAACTTCCTCCACCTGCCGATCTACCCTCCTTCGAACATACATTGCCATACGTATTTGTAGGGGATGAGGCATTTCCATTGATGCGAAACTTAATGAGACCCTACACAAAGAGAAGTGTTATGGGAAGCTATGGAAATAAGGTGTTCAATTATAGGCTTTCACGAGCAAGGCAAACTGTTGAATGCGCATTTGGAATCCTAGCTTCGGCTTTGTGCCGAGTATTCCAAAGACCATTTGAAATTAAAGTCACCAGCGTTGTCGATGTCATCAAAGCAGCTTGCGTTTTTCACAACTATTTACGCAGAAATGCTGTCATAAGTGGTGATAATGAACAAAAGGGCCTGGATGAAAATCTACCAATTCAGCTTTCAGTTACTGTAGCTGTATCTCACCAACATACCGTAATACTGTGAGGAAGCGGAATGTTTAGAATCGTGTCATTTAAAATTGTGAAAAGCTGCACTGCGACCCTTAAAAATTAAAGATTTGTCAAAAATCATTTAAAGAGAGTTTTGTATTAATCGTATCTGTACTTTGCATGTAGTTTCTGTTATGATTTTTATATAACTGATTCTGTTTTCACCGTTTTATTTTTTTACGAGAGATTAACTCAGCAGGGAGCCTAGAGACGGTCGGTTTATAAAATGAAAGGTGAGACATAAATAGGGGAAGGGCGGGCATAATGGCCAGGCTAAGGTTTTCTGAAGTTTTTAACTGACTTTCAAGCGATACAGAAACTTCAAAATCATAGAATATACACATCAACCATCCTAGTACATGTAAGAATTTTTTTGTTGTGGTTGGAAAAAGGGAAAGTACCTAAATAATCAATTTTCCAAAAAGTACCTAAGTGGCCATTATGCCCACAGGGGTACATAATGGCCACATAGCTGAAAAGTAGTAAAGAAATTGAGAAAATGGGTTTTAAGTTAGAAAAAATTTATTTTAAGGAAATGTTTATTTATTTAAAGTAAAAAAATATAATTTTAAACATTTTGAATACAAAATATGTTTTTTTTTCTCAAAAATACCTATTATAAATTTTTTTTTTTTTAAAGGAAAGTCATTTTTAGTGAGTTTAGCTACAAGTTTCGCATAAATACCCCTTGTCCTCTTCCCCGACACCAGCACACAATTCATGGGCCCACAAACCACATCCGTGGCACTTGATCCAACGCTCATTGGAAGTTGAAGCTGAAAATTTTTCACAACAATATAAACATTCTGAATCATAGTCATCATCGATGTCTTCAAACAGTTTTCTTTTACCAGTGTTGACCCGGGGTTTCTTAGCTTTTTTCTTCGGATTTTTATTAATAGTCTTAGCATTCTTTTTTTCTTCAGCTATTTTCCGTTTCATAGCTTTTTCTTTTGCTTCCTTAGCAGCTTTCTCGGCTAACAGATCATTTTTATAAGGACTTCCTGACAACAACGCTGCATAACCTTTCTTCCGTGCATTGCTTTTATGTTTTGCTTCAGATACACGAGGCACAGGGGAAACATCCTCAGGGCGGATGTAAAATGATGACCCCGGTTGTGGATCATAAGTTTTATCTAGGACGGAGGTATTACTGCTCGACGATCCAGCTTGCAATGAAGGAGCGGCAGTCCTGTCGGTGGGTGGTGGCTCTATAGCATTTACTGCTGATGCCATGGCAGCTGGTGGAAGTGGTATTTCCGTTACTTCTGCTGCAGCAAAGTCTTCTTCTGAGAAAATGTGTTCATTGAGTGGTTCAATGCCACATTTGCTAAATCCATTCACTGCATTGAGTGGAACAGCAGCCTTCATGTAGGCTTCCCCAAAGAGACGACTCACCTGAGATTGCGTTACTGTTCGCCCGGGGTTGTTCCTTAAAAACCGTTCGATTGCTTGAACGTAAAAAGTGTTCAGGGGTCCCATGAAAGAACATGCACACCACAGCTGTATGATTAGCCCTGGCCAGCCTAATGAACTCAATGTTTTTAGTATGAGTGCTATGCCCATCTAATATCAACAATAATGGATCATCTTCTGTGGGTTTAGCATGCATTAGAAAATGCATAAACCATTGTACAAAAATCTCTGTCTGCATCCATCCAGTAGGGTGGCAAGTAAATGCAATCCCAGGAGGAGCTCCATCCGTCAATTCAGCCTTCATCCGAACCCGGGGAAAGATAATGAAAGGGGGGATGTAGATGCCACCAGCTGACATACACATTACCAAAGAAGACAAAACCCCTCTTTCGGCTGAGGTGAGAGACCCAACCTGTCGTTTACCCCTTAAAGATAGAACTTTTAAGCTTTTAGACTGGACTGTAGTGAGCCCAGTCTCGTCAACAATGAAAATTCGATGGGCTGGGTAATTGTGTTTGCCTCTTTCCTCGATCAGGATGTCAAAAAATTTCTTAACGGCAACCTTGTTAAAACCACTAGCTCTTGCTGAAGAAGTTGGCTCAGGCGACCTTAACGTTAACTTTGGATGGCGTTTCCGGAAACCAGCGATCCACCCTTTTCCAGCCATCCTGGTATCTTTACTAAAATTATGAGGAACGTTGTTCTTCTCAGCAAGTTCAAATGCTGAACTTTGCAGATCCTTAATAGTCATACCGAAAAATCTCGTCTCCAACATTAGTAGATGGTTGTAGATTTCCTGTTCTTGTTCCCTAGTAAATACGGACTTAAAACCTCCAAATTCCTTTTTGTTGCCTGTAGCACGCATATTTTGGTTCAACACTCTCCTCTTCAAAGTATTCCTAGGAACATTATATGTGGTTGCAGCGGTTAAGAAAGCCATGCCGTCCTTCACTGCCTCTATTGCTTTTTGCATGTTACCTGAATCCCACGATTGCCTTTATCCCTTGCGCTTGTAATTGTAAACCATCGCTCCTAAAACAAAACAAAATTAAAATATAGTTAAAACAATCATAACAAATTATGAAATTTAAAACTATTCTAATAGAATCAATTTTTTTACATTTAATACAATATTAGGTAACATGAAGTGCTACAAATAATCGTTTATCACACATAATTATATTTAAAACTTGTATTAATTATAATTATAATATAATTGTATTAAAAACAAAGAGAAATAGTGCAGACGGGCATAATGGCCACAGCGGCGGGCATATTAGCCACCTACTGGCCGTTGTGCCCGTCCGGACGCCATTAACAAAAGCTTGTCAGACGTCAACAAACAGCGATGAACCATTTCTTAATATTGAATTTTATAGCCAAGTTACTACTCTTTTAAAACAACTATGTTTCAAAAACCTAGCTTGTTTTACTAAGTTTGTAATCATTACATGAAGTGAGGACTTACCTTAGATCAGAGGGTATGAAAAACACAAAAATTGCAATAACTTGTGATCACGCACTTCTTTCTTCGTCTAGAGACTCAACACAACTAAGGGGACTGTGAGGTAACATTCACGCGTTTACCGCAGGATAGCAGCACTGTACAGCCTTACAAATCCGCCTGGCTGTTATGCCCGCCCTCCCCTATATGTAACTTGACAACAGAACTTCCGTTCCCTCACAGTCTTGCAAATTAGTTGTATTTCAAACATGCACAAATAATATTGGGTGTAATTTTTTCATTTAGATCCTCTGGAAATTGTTATCAGAAGGCAATTAAAACGAAATTGAAGAAGTCCAAGCATCAACAGTACAGGCACTAGAAACATACGAGGATTGTTCAATAGAAACACGTTTAGAGGCTGTAAAGCATTTTTTATTCAACGATTTTAAAAGAAGTCTCCATAAACATTAAGGCATGAGTCCCACTGTTGCATTAATCTGTAGATTCCCTGCTGGTAAAATTATTGCGGCTGTTTGCGGAAACATTCGCTAACAGCAAACTTTACCTGAGCGTCCGATTTGAACCGTCGCGCTGTTCTTTTAGTGGTTTATTTAATGGGCCAAAAACATGATAATCGCACGGGGACAAGTCGGAACAGTAAGGTGGATGTTGTAAAACTTCCCACTTCATACGACCAAGCTGATCTTGAATGGTCTGGGCTACATGGGGTCGAGCATCCAGAATGCATACCATGCAGAAGAATGACACCATTTGTGAGCTTCCCGGGACGTTTATTCGTGATGCTGATCCGTAAAGCATTTTAAGCTGTCTGCATATCGCTCAGCGTTGATGTTGACACCAAGTTCTTTAAAATCTATGAGCAGCACACCCTGATAATCAAAAAATACGGTCACCATTACTTTTCCTGCCGAAGGTTGGGACCGAAATTTTTTCGCTTTCGGAGATTGTGCATGTTTCCACTGCATACTCTGACGTTTGGATTTCGTAGTGATAACACCAAGACTCATCACCGGCAACAATTTGGTGTAGAAAGGCATTAACTTGTTGATAGCGCATCAAATGCTGTAATGATAAGGCCGAACGCAAATTTTTCTGCTCATCAATAAGCAGTCGTGGAATCCACTGAGCAGCAATTTTGTGATAGCCAAGACTATGAATGATGGAATGAACAGTTCCCACGCTGATGGTGAACATTTGAGAAAGTTCTCTAACTTTCATGCGACTATTTGTCCGTAAAGCAGTTTCCAGCTGTCTCACATTTTCATCTGATCCTGCAATATGTACAGGTCCGGGACGGGCCAAATCTTTAGTGGATTCTCTTCCTTGTCAAAATTTATTGCACCATTCAACCACTGACGTATGAGAATAACTATAGTCACCATATACAGCTTTCATTCTCGTATAAATTTCTATTGGCTGACGCCCCTCAGCGGCCAAAAACTGAATAATGGCACGCAGATTATCTTTGAACGGATTTTCTATGATAGATGCCATTTTTCAACCCAGTCACAACGCTTAGAAAAGAGCAAACTGTAAATATTTTTGACAGATGCGTCACTAGTACATACTTAAACAGACAATATAAACAAATGGATTCCGTTGCCATGGCGACGAAGTCACGCCTGCGCAGATGAAACGTGTTTCTATTGAACAATCCTCGTTTCATCAAACCTTTACCTAAAACCTTGACCTTACCCTTACCTTACCTTAAGCTTTGTAATTTTAAGAAAATTAAAATAAAATGTTGGATGTATTGTCTTAAAACCAACAACCGACAGAAGATGCAGACAAGATATTTCTTTTGTACCTGTTATCTTAGTTAAAAGCTCTTTCTCCAGACAATAAATGTTAGCCCAAATTGAATTTAAACAAACACTGCGTCGACTTATAAAATCACAGAATTCTAATTAATTGACACTATTTCCAGAAACCACATAACAAAGTATAGTTATAAACACCCAGATTTTGCCTCTACAACTGCAGAGCATGATCAACGGTAGTTTGAAACCCTTAGAAACCCCAGGTTCATTTTCGGAGGCGATTGAATAGCCTATATTCATTACACCCCCATGTGAAAGAGTTACCACGTCCTTTTACTGACGTCCTGAATAAAAATATATTCTAAATATTACAAATAGGTTTCTTGTGAGATTTGTGAACTGTGAATTGTATAGTAAACTTTTTTTGTTTTTAAAATAACTCAAGATGTCGATGATGGCTTAGTTAACGGAGCTTATAGCTTGTTGGTGCTTATAGCTGGACACCGATCACAAAACGTACAGCTAATACTTCGCTTGGTGGCAGTACCAAATGTAAACAGAGACAGTATCCACTTGTGCCTGCTGCTGCGATCACTGTGCACAAATCACAGAGTGCTACGTTCAACCAAATAGTGTACGATTACGATAAATCTCAACAGAATCAGATGGGCTTGAAAAGAGTCACCAGTCTGGGAAGATTATACTTCACTACCATGCTGCTGGCAGTTCTGTACCCACGATTAAAGAAATACGTGATGGATACTCTAGATTTGAATCACACACGGTATTGACACTACTACACACACTACACTACACTACTACAACACTCGTAGCGCAACGACTCAATAGGAAGCTCGTTTAATCTAATAACACCGAATCTCAAAGCGCAGAGTTTAGTAGCACACGCACGTAATATCGCGACGGACGCTGTGCTCATGTAGTCCGATTACTTGGCAATCACGAGACTTGGTTGGATCCGGAGAATTGAAATCACAATGTCAATGTCAATGTTGTGTTCTGTCTTTTATACACGACTGGGGGTTGCGCGGGTCGCGAGTAGTGCAGTGTCCCGAGTCTCAGAAAGGATTCCTGCCACTGACTGACTGTCTGGGCTGTGCGGTTGTGCGTCGCAGTTGGCTAAAAGTTCGCTGCAGTCCGAGTGGGCCAGAATTCGGCCAGTTCGCGATCAGTCGTGTGCGGGCTATTGCTTACTACTTTGTGCGCGGTGTTCTTGTGCCGAAGTGTGGTGAGTGCCAGTGATATAGTGCTAGTGCAGTACAGTACGGGAGTTTGCTCTCTCCTCCGCCCCAAGAGCGTACCCGACACCCGTTGACGACGGCGATGTCGGGACGAGCCCAAGGAGAGCCCCTGTCCGCGGAAAGTTGTGTTCCTAATAAGGACCATAACAGATCCGATGGCAGGGTAGCCCCCTTGCTGAAGCCATCTGTGCTGCGAAGCGTTAAGCTAAGTTCCACAGATGGACCAACAGTAAGCATCCCTACCACAACTAACCCAAAATCTGAAATTGTATGCCACCAATCATCTGGCGATTCTTCGCGGGCCCAGCCTTCCGCTGGTCCTGCTAAACCTGATTCTGTCCCAGTCCGCTGCGAAGGTCCTTTTAAGGCCCGCCGAGCATCTGGCGATTCTTCGCGGGCCCAGCCTTCAGTTGGTCCTGCTAAGGACCACCAACCGTCTACAGCTACTTTGC
Organism: Magicicada septendecula; assembly: GCA_034769895.1. Taxonomy (NCBI): domain Eukaryota; kingdom Metazoa; phylum Arthropoda; class Insecta; order Hemiptera; family Cicadidae; genus Magicicada; species Magicicada septendecula. The sequence continues at coordinate 713,803,869 of CM068367.1, read as the reverse complement.
AGGTCCGGCATTCTGCTGGTCCTGCTGAGAGCCACCATGCATCTGACCCTCCCGTGGGGGACCAGCCTTCTGCTGGTCCTGCTAAGGGCCACCAACCATCTGACCCTCCCGCGAGGGTCCAGCCTTCTGCTGGTCCTGCTAAGGGCCACCAACCATCTGACCCTCCCGCGAGGGTGCAGCCTTCTGCTGGTTCTTCTCAGCATCCTCAATCCATCGCTTATACCGCAGCCCTCGGCGCTACGTTGTCGTCGGACTCCGAGATGGAGACGGAGGACGGCTTGCAGCCCGTGCCTAGCCGGAAACGGTGAGGTAGCGGTGGAAGCATGCCGACGTCCCCAAAACGGACTGTCCCGGCGACACGAGCCGTGGCTGCAGAGTCGGCAGGCCGCATATCACCTTCCCCAGAAATCACAGAACCAGAAACAACACCAAAACAACCAAAGATTCCGCCAATCGTCGTTCCACAGTGCGGCGACTGGCATACCCTCCTTCGGGAGCTGAAACAAGTAATGCCGTCTGGACGAATTGAGGCCAAAAGCCAAGGTTCATCCACTCGACTGTTGCCGAAGTCGGTGCAGGACTTTCGGGCTTGCCAGAAATTCCTGGCCGACTCCGGTCGCGCCTTTCATACGTTCCCCCTTCCTGAGGAGAGGGAACTCAAGATTGTGGTGTCCGGGATCCCCCATGACACCCCGATCTTGTAGATCTGGCAGAGAAGGGTTTCTTCCCTACCTCCGTCGTCCCTCTCCTATCCGGTGATCGTAAAAGGAAAATTAATTCCTTTTACATCAGGATCTAGAAGGTTGGTTCCTTCGCTGACGTATATCAACTGGAAACCATTCTGTGCCTCCGGGTACAGGTTAGGGCATTCAATATAAGCCTGGGCTTTCCCAGTGCTTCCAATGTCAGCGATTCGGCCACACATCGGCCTTTTGTAAGATGCCGCCGCGTTGTGTACGCTGCGGGGAGGCCCACAACGAGAATTGTCCCATTGTGAAGCCTCAACCCGCGACGTGCTGCAACTGCGGAGGCAGTCACCCGGCTAACTTTAGGGGTTGCAATCACTTCAAGAAGGCCCTAAAGAAGCAGCAGCGGGAGCAAAACCATCAGGTTGAACCTCCTCGCCCTGCTCCTAGACCCTCAAAGCGGGCGGCAGTCCAACCACCCGCCTCGGCATCTACGGCTCTTCCTGCGGCACCTGCCGCTGGAGGAACCATAACTTACGCTGCAGCGGTCGCTACGGCGCCCGGTGTGGCCCCCAGAACTTTAGCACCTGCCGGAGTGCCATCTTCTCAAGCGGCAACGCCCGCAGTACCCCCTTCACAGACCCAGCCGCCTAAGAAACGGCGCTCTAAGCGTAAGGCCAGACAGCCACTAGTGGCTAAACAACTATACCCGGAGGCTAACAACGCGCCTCCGGCTGCCCAGCATCTACCCGGGCAGGAGCCTGCTTCTGTTGCCCAGTCCACTGCGACTTCCTCGGAAGTCTCGCCAGCCCCCGAGCAGCCAGCTCCAACTGCCCAACCTCCCCTGGAGGCGGCATCTGCACCTTCCGCGGCCCAGCGCCGGTTAGTCAGGCCCCTGCGGCCAGTGGTTCACCACTGGTCACTGAGGCTCAGCTGATGGTCTGGGTCAGCGGCATTGTCCCGCAAATTCTTGCTGCTCGGGATGTCCCGTCTATACTCATGGTGATCCTAACATCTCTGATCGCCCTGATTGTCCCTACATCTAACAATGGCTAGACAGTTTCGGTTCGTCGCGTGGAATGCCGATGGTGTTCCGGCGCGTCAGGCTGAACTGGCAGCTTTCCTTGTGGAGTACGATGCAGATGTCGTACTCCTCTCTGAAACTCATCTTCCCCCTAATCGTCGATTCTCCCTGCCAGCCTATGCTTGCTACAGGAAAGACAGGAATGTCCCGATCGCCACCGCGCATCTGGGGGAGTGGCGATCTTAGTCCACAGGCGGAACTCTCATAGAGAACTCCCTGCCCCTGCAACGACCCTCATCGAAGCATGTGCTGTGGCGCTCGATTTTGCCGGCCTGGAGGTGCGCTTTGTTTCTCCGTACCACCCGCCCGGCCATCGAGCTCCGCCGCACGAGGAGTGGGACACCCTCCTAGACAGCGATCTCCCAACCATCGTAGCCGGAGACCTTAACGCCAAGCATCCCTCTTGGGACAGCAGAAAGTCAAACCCCTACGGCAATTCTCTCCGTAGGGCTGTCGAAAATGATTCCAGTGTCCTCATTATCGGCCCGTCCGAACCGACATACTTTTCCCGTGCGGGTCATCCGCCGGATGTCCTTGATATTGTAATTGTCAAGGCTGTCCCCTTTCATCTACAAGTCAGCGCGGTGTCGGACCTCTCGTTCGATCACGACCCCTGCTTGTAACTGTCTTGCTGCCGTCGGTCTCACCCCGACTTTCCGATCGTCCTGTTAGGAGAATCAATTGGTGATCCTATCGCGATGATCTGGCTAGGCAGTTGCCATCTGTCCCTCCGGACCCACTGGTCTCTTGTGACGACGTGGATCTCCGGGTAAATCAGCTCCAGGATCTCATCCAGTCCGCAATGGAGAAGCACACCTATACTGTTCCGATGAGTAATAAACGCTCCGACCTTCCTGCGAAAGTTCTCCAGGCCATCCGATTACGGCGCCAGCTCCGCCGCAGATGGCAGCATACCCGTGACCCTGCCGCTAGTCGGCGTTTTCGAGCCCAGTCGGAACAAGTCTCGCAGATTCTGCTTGACGTAAACGCGGATCGATGGGACTCCTATTTGGAGTCCTTGGAAGTCGACCACGCCTCCGTATGGAGAGCCGCTGGTAGACTGAAAGGCGAAAAGAGGATTCGCCATCCCTTGAATACCCCGGACGGCGCTGTATACTCTGCAGAAGGCAAGGCGGAAGTCTTCGCCGACTGTATTGAGGAACAGTTCACCGTCCATAGAGGCATCTCTGACCCGGCTCATACGGCCGTCGTAAGGGATTTCCTTTCTGGTTACTTTTCTACTCCCCCCAATGACCCTCCTAATTCGGTCGACGAGGAAGACCTTGCGTCTGTCCTTAGCCGACTGAAGAAGAGAAAGGCCCCTGGCCCCGATCGCATCGGCGCCGCTGCGTTGCAGAATCTCCCGCCTTCGGCAGTTTACGTTCTTCTTGAGCTGCCCGAGGGGACCATGGTGTCGCGCCTCGGCGGGACAATTGGCTGAAGCAAAAGCTCAAGCTTGCCTCCGTGGTGGCCATGTAATTTATCATTTACCCGCGGACTGCACCATAACTCCCTTGTGCAGAGCAAACGACCGCGCTGACCTGTTGGCACCTGGCGTTCATCAGGCCTAGGCCTGGACAACGCAAACAAATTAGGGCGCAAGACGCCAGTGCATCATCCATCCATCCATCATTTCTTTCGTATTGAATATGTCACAGTTTTAGTGTTCTAATGACCATTTTCATTAAAAATAAATGTCGGTGTAGAGAACTGACTAGTTTTGTTTCAAAATAAATTGGTAGAGAACTGACTAGTTTTGTTTCAAAATAAATTGGAATCTTTGCTATATGGATGTTCGATCTCTCACTGATCGAACATAAATAACTGCATAACTGATTTAAACATTTCATTTTAGAACTAATTTACTTTGAAATATTAGTCAAATGAAAGAAATTAAATGGAAAGAAATAAAATTGTATTTATTCTTCACCTGAAAATGAATACTACCCTGTCATAGCCTTAGGAATATTTCGCTGACTGCTAATGTTTACAAATTATTAAGTTTTTGGTAGTTCTTTAGAACGGACATCAGTCATAAACTGCAAACTGAATACTTCAAAATAACAAGAGCCCATGTTTTCGGCCCAGAAAAACATTTCAGCGTAACTTGATATGAAAAACTAAATTTTTAGCCTTAAGCCACCTTCAGATATTTGCCTTACTGTTTGCGAGTTCCCTTTCGAAACTGTTCCCATTTTATTTTTAACTCGTAAAATTGTTGAAGTCATTTTTAAGCATTTTAATACAAGAATATAACATAAAACTAAAAATATAAACTGTAATGTACTGTACAGCAATGTTAATTACTGTAAAACGTAAATTTTACTGTCATGAAGCTCACATAAGATAATACGACACGCTCCGTACACAGTGTTGGTAGAATAACTTTACGGTATTTTCCCAAGTCCGCTGTGCTCTCAACTGCTACTCCTCGCAATAAACAATCCCTTCTTACAGGTACACACTATTTTCATGAGTCACCTACGGAGAGACTTGCTCCCCTTGAAAACCAGGTATTAAATAATCACTGACTTCAAAATTATTTGATCACTGTTAAATATCAGTGAAGTGATTTTTTAATCTATGTTTTCTGAATCACACAGAGTCAAGTCAAAGACTTCATGGAACTCCACGGAATCAAAGGAAATAAGTTACATAGAGTTCATAAAACATGAAAGCTTTGTTTTAGTAAAAACATTAACATTTATTTACCTGTTCTCACAGGAAATTCATTATTACCCTATTTGGTTCACAGTTTCGTATGGAAAAGTGACTATAGTGCACATTTTGTATACGCATGAACTACAGACAGGTGTATTCGTGCAGAAGTGAACTTGTATTTTTCTCGTGTGTAACAGCATTAAAATAAATAATGTTTGCGATATCCAGATATGAAGTGAAAATAAGATTAAAATCGCCTCATAATTTCCGCGTGTATCCTCGTGTGAGTAACGTTATGTATACTGTATAACTATTACTAGTGAACTTGATTTTTGTGTTTGAATTGCTGTCTGATTTCAGGCTTTATTATAGGTGCGAAAGTAGCTTTAAACTTTCCCTTTGCCTACTGGGTTGTCATGAAGTACTAAAGACACGTTGTATACCTATAGAATGTAGGGAAGTCAGAAAAGATGAACATTGGGGATCAAAACCCACATGGACGCCTTACGATGATAAACATATCTTTCATATTTGAAGAAATCATAATATGAAATCATGTAAACGTGGTGATCATGATACAACACAAGTTTCACCATGTCAAGTAAGCCAATCTTTTGATAACCAACATTATGTTTTGTGAAAAAATAAGTTTTATTCATTGCGTTAAGATTTTTTAACTAATGACAACTGTGTTTGTTTGGTATTTAAGAGGATTCACATAAACAACTTTGATGTCAACGTCGACGTTTCACTACGTCTATTAGTACAAACAGCAAACCCATTTTTAAAATAATAATTTGAAACTAAAATATTATATATGTTTATCGGATTTTAACCTGTGGGATAGCTTCCCTTATCTTCCTCAATAGGCGTAAATAATTCGAACTGGGATAAATGTGTGAACCTGTTTTGTGTAAATAAATCTGATGTGCCCTAAACTATAGTCTATAATGGTTCAATTGAAAGCACTTTAGTAAAAATAATGAATATCTAATGTTACAAAATAAGAAATGTTAAATAGTTTTCGTTGATGCAGAAATATAAATTCATAAAACGAAAAACAGCGATAATACTATTACAGTCCAAAACATGATAAATTGAGAATGTGATAATTCTCGGCAAGGGATACATACATATAAAAAGAATGTTTATAACAACACAAGGAAAAATGCATTGAACTGTTTTGTAAATGTATTGTTTATCAAAATAAAAAGCTAATTTCAGTTTTGAGTTTTGTAGGCCTAAGTATTGTGTTTTAGGATGAAATAACACTGAAAAATGTAGATCTTTTCATAGCAATAAAAAAAGGAATAAGAAACGGGAAATAGCCTATTAGTTTTATTAACACTAGAGTACGTAGTGCGCATGTTATCAGAAGAGATGTTTACATAAATACAGTCGCCTTCAACCAGACGGATCATTCTTCTACTCCTGGTCAGTATTGTGTCGTCACAAGCAGCACAAGAAACTTAACGGTAAGTCTCCTACCAACACTGTCTAGCACCATCCAAGTGCGTTTATAATGTTTTCCTACATAAATAGTGGTGCATTAATGTTAATTTAAGGACAAATAATCTCGGTGAATTTTATTAATCTTGTGTAAAGCATTGAATAGCCAAAACTATAAATATAAAAATTGGTATTTTATACTATAAGCAAAGATGTTTGAATAAATATACATATTCGTGTAACTTTTGGTGTTTCACCTTTTCAAGCTCATTCTTAGGACAACAGACATTTATTTTATTGTAAATGCGTGCGCGTTATATAAGTATATCACATTTTTTACGTTTTTAGCTGCAAATTTATTTTATTGTACACAATAACTGCGTTAGTGAGGTAGGGCAGTGAGATCCACATCCACACACGAAAAGCAGATGAAACGTATCAAGTTTTATATACCGTACTATACTGTATAGTGTCATATGATAGTGCTATTAATTACGTTGCACACACGCGCGCGCGCGCGTTTGTGTATTAAACGTTATGTGCGTAGTTATACGTAATGCGCGTGAGAAAATACTAGTTGAAGACGAAAAAGACTTTTTGTTTAAAAAATTATGTTGTTTAGAACACAAACAAATAGTATTCTACTTAACGGACTTGCGAAAGGATACACGCACGTTTGTATCATAACTATAAAGTATAACGTACAGTCAACATATTATTACCTGAGAAATTTTTTGGTTGATTTACTTATCAATCGTTTTTATGTAGTGTTATGGTATGTTAACTAAAAATTCCGATGAGTGGGCCTATACATCTCTTGGTGCGTTGTCTGATCAGTGTTTGTTAGTATTTCAGTACAGTATCAGTAGTACATAAATTTTGTTTTTACTAATTACATGCACGATTATGATAACTTACCAACTCGATTACAACTTATCTTTTATTTTAAACATTTAAATTACTAAGTATTACATTTTATTATTATTAAATATACCGCGTTAAAATGATTAAATATTTGCTCTAATCTTACTCGTCCGTTGGACAAAATGTTCTTACATTTTTGTAGTGTTTTAGTGTTCGTTTATGTCTGATAAAAATGACTGATTATATATTTGCTGAATTTGGAAAACATTAAACACTTGTAAGTTTAAATATATACACTGAAGCCGTATTGCCTATTAAATACGCTGCACCCTTTTCTGCACATACTGATTCTTATAACGAAGTTTATAGCGCTGTGAACTTCTGTTTTTTCTGTCCAAACTACGACGAGAGAATTTAACACACATCCACATCCTCCAATCCTATTATATTTTTAACATAAACACCTCACGATATCTTTATTTTAGAATCAAAATTATTAAGCCCCGTTTGCAAAGGTCGCTAGGGCACTTGAAGAGAAGTCGTTTCTTAAAATGTGATTATTTTTAATGGCTCTTCAATTATGACATACGGGTCTTTTCTTGGATTTCGTTGTCCATGACGTGTCCGTTACTTAACTAAATATCACTATAGGTGAAAGCCGGTTTAGGCTGTAAGGTAAAACTTCACGTTTTTACTTATAAAAAACTTAGTGTTCCGAGTCGTCAATATTATAGTGATATTTACGGGTCTTTTATTATTAAGCAATAATTTTATTTACAGATTATAAAGAAACCACTGCATTGCAGCAATGGGCTCCGGGACGTATAACTTGCTAATCTCTTGTTAATTTAATGTTTCACCAAATGCCAAACTGGATGGCAATCAAAACTTGTTGTATGCCATATCCGATATTGAATTTCTGTTAATAAATAATATTCTTGGATTTCGTTGTCCATGCATGACGTGTCCGTTACTTAACTAAATACAACTATTATATTCACGATTCGGAACACATTTTTTTTTTAACTTATAAAAAACTTTGTGTTCCGAGTCGTGAATAGTTGTATTTAATAAATAATACTTCGTCGCAATGAGTCCCAAAAGAATTCTGTAACATTTTAAGTATATCCAGGGGCGTAGCCAAGGGGGGGCAGGGAGGGGCAGCTGCCCCCCCTAGATCAAGTTACAAAGTAAAAAATATAAAATAAAAGTAGATAAAAAACGCATGCGAGGAGTGCTAGAACAGGAGCAGTGATGGACAGTTATCCTTACTTTACTTTAAAGAATTAAAGAAACATATATAGTTAATTTACAGTTTTGAACTTCCCGCTTTTGTAAGTCCCTAGTTTTAAAGCATCCGCCATTTTCCTGGTGAACAGACCAGTCGCAAAGGTAAATTAGCCATTAATTTTTTATGTCGATTTCTAAAATTTCAGGATATTTCGACAACGTTGAATAGTATTAAAATACGAGTATATTGGTCACGTAATAGTATTTATAATTATACCTATAGTGGTTACGTTATTTTGTTTGTCTCAAAAAAGTCAAGACTACAGAATTCTCCCTGAGTGAAGAAAGTTAGGTTAAGTTTCGATTATTCGGACGCTTCCAATTTCCAAAACTAAAATTTCGGATACACTAATTACAAGCAGATGTGTATTTTATGATTTCAAAATACCTCTCGCAATAACAAGATATAAAAAAAGAAAAAAAAATTACATTTTAATCGGCCATTTCGTCTCGTTCCACTTTGCGAATATTCACTTATTTGGCGTAATAACCAGGGTTGTGAAATTTTTGAAAAAAGATGGTGGATATAATTTTTTTACAACGCTTGTGATCAGGGTTGTAGCAGAGTAAGCATGAGAGTATAAGTCTAGTCTAGGGATAGTAGTGCTGATGCCTTAAGATTGCTGATAGGGATGGGTATCGATATATGTATATATATCAAAATATCGATATTGTCCCTTCAGTTATCGATGTTTTTCTTATTTTATGATAATGTTTTCTTATTTTCTTGTTTATGTCCTTGACAGCTGAATACGAGAATAGTTGACTTCGTGTAGTTTTATTTTAAAATCAGTTTCAAATTACCTTTTTTGAGTTTTTTGTGGAACAGTTTAGGAACCACTCAGCTATTCAACATCCATTTAAATGAGTGTCCAAGTATCGATATTTACTATTTATAATAACAATTGGTCTAAGTGATGTATGTTTTTTACATTATTTCTATCCAAGTCACATAAAAGATAAACAGAATCAAAGACGGAACAAACTCACTTGGGGGAAATTATAAATCTCTGTACTTCCAACTTGAACTTAAATCATGACCGATATATCGATGGTTTTCCTTCGATAATATTTATATATCGATGTTAATGACTCGACATTTTATCGATATCAAATATTAATAAGTTGGCGATCTATACCCATCCCTACTTGCTGATTGGTTTCCGCCATATTCAAAACTGCTATGTTAATTGAGCCGGTGAGAATGAAAGTGGCATAAGTCATAAAATTTGAATATATAAAGTATATAAAAACATGCAGAATACATATTTATAAATCAGATTAATCACTTACATGTAGACAGTGATCAGTTTTTAGTATTACAGTATCTTTTTATTTGATTTTTCAATAACAATTTTAACAAATCATTAAATTTCTCCAATTAGCCATAAAGCATTCTCACCGGCTCAATTATATTCGCCTTGTTTCAGCATCAGCAGCGCCACCCTAGCGACTTCTTGATGAAATGTCTAAACGGTGAAAAATTATATTTATATAGAAAAAATGTAAAGTTATTTCATTTAATAAAAAATTAAAAGAAAAGTAACAAAATAAAAGAAATTTGGACACACCTTCCTGTATGCGGTAATGTAAAAATAAATTTGTTTAATTTTTCCTGCATAATCTTCTTTATTTGGGAATTCTCATCTTTATTTTAGGAAGCAAAAAAAGGGATTTAGATGACAGTGATAAACGTGAAAGCGAGAAGAAAGTTAAAACCTCACCAGCACCTTGCCCTGTTGAGCTTCAACCAGGGCCTTCTTCCATTCCAACAATCAGTGAGTCACCTAAACCTGATGTTGAAGACTGCTGTGAGTGTGAGAATGATTTGGGTCGGTGGATCGGACGGACGTCTCAGATGACAGCGCAAAAAAAAAAGGAACTGTTGACAAACTGTTGGGTTCCACCCACTACTTATGACTTTGCTAAAGATGTCGGCCTCTCAAGCAGGAAGTTTAATCCCGGTTGGCTTCAAACTTACTCCCCTGGTTAGCATATTCGAAGGGGTCGAAAGGCGCACTCTGCAAATTCTGTGTGCTGTTCCCACCCCTTCTTGGTACAGTGAAGGGTGTTTTAGGATCGTTCATTGTAACTCCTTTTATACGTTACAAACATTTACATGAAAATTGCAAAAGTCATGCTTCCACCCACTGGCACAAAGCTGCAGTCAGTGCAGCCAAAACCTTTATGGACGAAATTCCTGTCGACGTTCAGGTGATATCGGGCCACAAGATACTAATAGAAGAAAACAAAAAAATCTTAGCATCGATAATTTCTACAATCGTATTTTGTGGTACCCATGATTTGCCTCTGAGGGGAAATGAGCAGCATGAAGGTGTATTTCAAGACCTGATCCACTTCCGAATCGATGCTGGTGACCAAGAACTAAAACGTCACTGTGATATCCTTAATATGAGAAAAAATGCAACATATATGTCCCCTCAGATCCAGAATGAAATTATTGATCTCTGCTGAGCTGTTATCAAAGATGACATTATAGAACAAGCAAAGAAGGCATTTGCCTTTAGCGTGCTGACAGATGAGACTGGTGATATATCAGGGAAAGAGCAGCTGTCTATCGGTTTGCGCTTCTTCGATGAAAAAGAAATGCAAGTTCGGGAAGAGTTTGTGGGTTTTGTGGAACTTCCTGCCCTCAATGCCACCACGATTGCAACAGCGATAGACAAGTTTTTGGAAAAAGAAGGACTTGACCCGAAGAAATGTGTAGGTCAGGGTTATGATGGATGTTCAGCTATGGCTGTCAAGTATGGAGGTGTACAATCAATTATAAGAAATAAGTATGAGAAAGCTATCTTCTTTCATTGTGCATCACACAAATTAAATCTTGTTGTAAATGACTTGAATAGTGTTCCACAAATACGCAACACCATCGCCACTATCAAAGACATTATAAGGTTCTTCAGAGAGTCAGTGTTGAGAAGACGCTACGCCCCGAACATTCCAATGCTCTGTGAGTTGCGATGGTCCCAAAATTACAAGAGTATTTCAGTTTTTAACGAGCATTTCATAAAAATTGTTGAAGGGTTGAAGAGATTATCACTGGAAGAAGGAAATTCGAACACGAGGAATCAGGCATTTCAATTACATTCTGCAGCCACAAAACCTGAATTTATTGTTGCTGTTGCCTTGATAGCCAAATATTCTGCCTTATTGGAACCTGCTGTAAATGCTCTTCAATTTAAAACCCTGGACCTGGTCCAATGCTCAAAACACATCAAACGGATCCTTGGAGTGATAACAACTCATCGTAGTGATGCAGAGAAAGTTACTACAGAGCTTGTAAATAGTGTCGACGAGATTACCAAAGATGTTAGAGTGGAATTGACAGTCCCAAGATCTATTCAAAAACAAAAACATCGCTCCAATCCTCCAGCTTCCAGTCCTTTAGAGTACTGGAACAGATCCTTGGTAATTCCTTACTTCGATTCATTAGTTTCTTCACTGGAGGCACGTTTTTCAGATGAACACTCACCTGCCTTTTCAATTTTGTCTCTACATCCGTTAGATGATATCCATGATAACCATGAAAGACTTTAAAATAAAAGTCAAGGAGTTCTCAGATTTTTATAACTTAAAAGATGTTGCCTCCGAAGTACACTATGTGGGAGAAGAAGAAACTCAATAAAGAGCAGCTAAAAAAACTGACAATAGCAGATCTACTAAAAGAGGCTGAAATCTTTTACCCGGCCACAAAAAAAGCGCTGCGTATCTCTATTACTCTGCCTTGCAGCACTTGTACTGTAGAGCGGTCGTTTAGTACGTTGCGGAGAGTAAAGACCTGGCTTAGGTCGACGATGACAGGGGAGCGTCTCAATGGACTATGCTTAATGAGTGTCCACAGAAAAACTGCTTTAGAAAAAAAGGAGCAATTGGAGAAGGAAGTACTGAAAAGGTTTTCTGAAAATCCAAGAAAACTTATTTTAGTTTAACATTTTTTAGTTATTTGATTTAGTTTTTATTTTAGTTTAACTTATTTTAGTAACATGTTTTAGTTTAATACTTTGTGATAATATATCCTTTGCTAGTTTGCATACGAAAAACTAATATTTTAAAAATATATAATTGTATAAAATTATACTGTACTATACTAATTTTATATCATACCGTACTATAAAACTTTAATTTTTTCATTCATCACGGTATTTGTAAGTAATTCTGTTTTTTCATTGTTGCCACGTTTTAATTAAAATCACATTATTATTTGTGACTTTTGGTGATTATTTAACCCTTAAAGCATCTTGGGGTCTCAGACACCCCAGAACATCTTTTCTTGGATCAAGTGTTCCAATCTTTAATTTTACCCCTTGAATTAAAATATTTTTGAACTTCTTGCGGTATATATTGACAATCTAGGGTACCCTCTTAATGACCAAATAGAAGTAATCGCCCAAGAATATAACAGTGCCTAGTACAGCCACGAAAGTAAAATATATCAAATCTAAGTGTGCACTACTATGGTTAAATCTGAAACATTTCTTCGTAGTATTCTTCATTCCAGAGAAAAAATTCCTAAAGTTTTTAAATAAAGGAAAAATTTAATTTTTAACTCGATGACGGTGCGTGTTACTAAAAAGTAGCTAATAAAAAAAAATTGTATGTGAGAGGTAACTCACAAATAAAGTAACATAAAAGTCTTTTAAATAGATCCGACAATCACTGCTTTGGATCAATAGAGTAAAACTTTTTTAAATTCCCTTTTGGATTAATTTTAAAAATGTATTTTTAGCTTAGATTCCTATAATAGGTATGCCATAGTTATACTGACGAGCCTTAATAACATACCGAGACGAAACAATTTGCTTATCCCCCCCCGGCGCTTTTTAGGTAACCCTTTAGTCCTCTGCCCCCCCTATCCAAAATCCTGGCTACGTCCATGAGTATATCTGAAACTCAAATTTGTTGAGAACTGGAATCTCTTGAACTAAAAAAATGTTTAGACCTGATGAAGCTTAATCGTCTCTTCTCTTGTCTTCTTCAGAGCGTCATTAAATGAGAAGTTACATGAGCTAGAACAAAAGGCACGCTCTGGTTTAAGCAATAACGCGATAAAATATAAATTTTTTATAAATATAAATTTGTGATTATAAACGTGTAATAAAATTATAAAGTAAAATACGAAAAGTTGATTCCTTTGCCTTGAAAAAATCGGCAAGAATATTTTTACAGCGAATGGTATATTTAATTTATTCACGTTTTTGATTTGGAATAAATGAGCTGTTACTTAAAATATACCCTTTATACCTTCAATATTAAGGAGGCGTAGTTTGTTTCGGAGTTAACAACCCATTTGAAAACGAATATTAGATGTAGCATTGAGATTGGTTCATTTAGATGTAGCAAAATGATTGGTTCTCCACACACCTGCAGGTAAACAGACATTTATATATTAATTTGTTAAATTAGTAATCTGCAAAAAAAAGACTAAAATTTCGTATTAACCGAAACAGAAAGACAATTTTTCGTATGTTTTTTTAAATCACACCATGTGCTTGATCTTATAATGTCCCTCTAGACTAAATGCGATATTAAAATTTCATTTCTCCTTTTATAAAAAATTGACTTTTGGAAAAATTAGTAATTTGTTACTCACTTGCTCTGAGTGTTACAATCTAATTTTGTGATACATTTTAACCAATGTATCGATGTTCAATATTATTGATCAATGTTCAGTCAATTTTAAACTGTATATATAAGCCTATATGTATTCCTGATGACAATACAACATCCGATCAATTTTGATCTGATCTATCCCAGTCCATTCGTCATCCATTCCCCGTCAACCAATAGATGTACACATTGTCAGAAAACTCTAGTAATGTGGGTATTTTTGGAAAGGTCCAAGTGAGCAGAGTTCAAATTTTAGTTGACTCCTTCTCCTTCCCGGCCACTTGTACGTTGTCAGAAAGCCCTCATGTGGACGTCTAATTCAGGTATGTGAAACCCCAATCTCAGCGTTTAATAGATAAAAGAAACTTTCTTTACATATGTATTCCAGTTGACATCAGTAGTCTATCAAATTTTCACATCAGTACTCCCAGCTTTTCACATTATCAGGAAACCCTAGAAATATGGGTGTTTGTAGAAATTTCTTAGTGAGCATGTTCAAATTTAAATTGACTCCTCCTTTTTCTACTCACTGATTTTCACATTATCTCAACGCCGTAGCTAGAAAAAATTTTGGGGGGTGGGGGTTGTTTGGTTACTGAGAGGTTTGGGGAGTATGGATATTCTTCTAGGAGTAGGAGTCAGACCTCCCAGATGCCCAGTAGTTTCCACTGGAAATAGGTATATTATTAAAAAAATACAGCAAACTCTCGATTATCTAGGCTAATCACCGGACAAATGCGCACAGATAGCTAAAAACACGGATAATGCGAGTTTGTGCTTTTAATGCACAACGAACCTTTTAATAATAGGGAACATACAATACTGTTTGAAAATGCAATAATGTCAAACATTTAACACATTCAATTATCACTGTTATCAATAAGGTAAGCCGAAATAAAAATTGTTTACGTCTATTGTTGGTAAAACACTTGAGGTACAAAAACTATACAAGACGTCAATCAGCCATGACTGTTATCACAGAACAGCAACAAAGAACTGCTATACAGTACATTGTTTGGTGTTTAATTCTTGAACAAAGCATGCCGCCAGGTCACTTGCAGACAAGAGAGCGCTCGAATTCGAAGCGCGCAGTTCACATTATTCAAAATGCCGTGACGAAAATAAAGGAAATAAAATAATACAATAAACCTCGGGGATGCACAGATAACCAACAAACCGGATAATCAGCACACGGATAATCGAGTTTGCTGTACGTCTTTTCGTGTTTTTAGCAAAAACATTAATTTTATTTGCAGAGTATAGGCTACTGTTCAAAGGTTTATATTAAATTTGTTACAGCAGTGGCATTAATACATTGCAACAGTCTCAAAATCTTCAAAGAGACAAACTTATAAAACAAAGTCCAATCTTCTATCTTTTTTCGATGCAAATTTATTTATGACTTCATCTGTTGAAATGTCCCTGTTTCTGTGCATGGATGTCAATGCTAATCCACTGAGGCGACTCTGTCCACAAGTGTTTCTCAAGTAGGTCTTCAGTCTTCTTAATGTGGAAAAGGTACGTTCAGGTGTACAAGTGGTAACTGGCAAAGTGGTGAATATATTTAACAGAATGAAGATATTCGGGTAAAACTCCTCATTACATTCTCCTAAAGCTTCGATAGCACAGGATGGGCGGTCAGTCTCATCCCTCTTCTCCCAAAAAATTCTCCATAGGTCAAACTCTGATTGTAACAGATCCAAATTAACTTTGTTTTGGTACAACTTTAAGCTTTCAGTGTCTAAAAAAGTAGTAGGCTTACAGCAAACGGATGGTAAAAGAGAGTTTAAATTTCCAAATACTTCTTTGTGATCAAGAAATCTTATTTTTAGCTGATTGTTAAAATCATCGAGAAGTCGAATGGCCATAGAGATGCGAAAATACTTTTCTGGGTCTTCCGTGTGTATGTTACAACGGTTACGTTGTGATGGAGTTAAACGGGGAAGCGTGATTTCTCCACCAACATCAGCTAGTAAGGATTTTGCAGACTTGTATATAATGAAGAATTCACACTCAATATTCATGCGAATATTCTGAAAGAGGTCAACAATATTTTGAACGTGATCAGTTGCTGATTTCAAATCACAGAGAGGTGACTGCAATACCTTACACAAAGTCAAGGTATAAGAAAACACTTTGGCTAAGAAACAGAGACTAAGAACAAACTCTCCATTAAGCAGAGCTGTTACTAAAGATGAGGCTTTGGATGAGGTATCCATGTCTGGATCATCGCTTAAATCTTCTAACGTGGTGAGAATGGGTTTGAAAAGGTCCTTGAATTTCAAAAGACTGCTATGATTTTCAACCCATCTGGTCTCACACATGGTTGTTAAAGTTTTCAACTGGGAGTCAGATTTATTTGATTGCAATACACTCATTCTTTTAGGAGAGCTCTTCAAATTAGTGATCGTAGTCTTAACTGTACCAACACAGTTTCTTACACTTTGTAAATTGCACGAATGGCATAAAGCTAGATTTAACGAGTGGGAACAGCAATTGACATACAGAGCTTCTGGATAATCTTTTCTGATTAGTGCTTGCACGCCTTTGAATGATCCTTTCATCACAGAGGCACCATCATAGCCTTGCCCAACTATCATTTTGCAATCCAAACCAAGATCTTCTAAATATGAAGTTATATTCCTAGCTATATCTTGTCTGGTAGTATGATAAAGACGAACAAAGCCTAAGAAGTCCTCTTTTGACACATAATAATTATCTTCTTTTTTTGTATATCGTACACAGAGAGATAGCTGTTCATGTCCAGCAATGTCTGCAGTTTCATCTACTAAAATGGAGAACATATTGGCTTCAGTTATATCATTGACAATTTGCTTCTGAATAATTTCTCCACATATCTGAATAAGATCGTTCTGGACTGTTGGACTCATGTAAGAGGCATTTAAAGACATACTCTCTGTGTGATTGATCAATTTTCGGTCACCACATAGTATTCTCACCCTTAATAAAGCCCTAAAATTGCCATCATTATGAAAAGGCTCTTCATCTTTTAGCGATATGGGTCCTGAATCTTTAGTTCCCCTGAAAGCAAGTTCTTGTCGACCACAAAATTTGATAATTTCAACTATGGAAAATAACTTGTCTCGATTTTCTTTTACCTGTTTCTTCCTTGTTGAATCAATGATGTTTCTTATGTCACGGTTAGGCTCTTTGGAGACACTTAAGAAGTTGCTCCCTGAAATCATTGCTTCTTTATGGTATGAATTGGATTCATGACTTTTAAATAATTCTAAAGCATCTTTCCAATTTTTATAGGGTTCTTTGACTAACGATTTCAATTTCTGATGACCACCTTTACCAGCTGTATCTTTTGAAAATAGCACACAATATTTACACAGAGCCCCGTCAGTTTTTGTGTAGGCAAGCCAGGGAAAACAATGTAGCCACTGTCTTTGAAATCTTAGATTTCTTTTCCCACTAGGTGGGAATTCAAATTCCATTTTAAGAACCCATGGATTTTTCAGAACATTTAGTTTGGTTTCCTGATCAATTTTATCACCGGGAGTGTGCACATATTTTCCTACGTCAACATTTTGCCAATCATCATGCTCAGGATTTGTTTGTGAATTTACAGTAGGATAAAAGTCGAATTCTGATATTACTTTTTCATTTACAGTAGAAGTACTTGCAGCAGGTTCTGCAGGTTCTTTGGGCTCTATGTCACTGGTTTTTTTAGCCTTGGCAAGAAAGTTCTTTATCGACAGTTGTGAGCCTGGACTTTTAGCCATTATAGTTTAACGTCTTCTAAAAATAAATAAAAGAAACTAGAAAAAATAATTTCGCATGGTAGAGAGCATTGTTGAAAATGATTGCATACTATGTGTATTCCACGAAGGTGTAAAAGTTGTTTTTTATATCGACGGTGTTTTGGTAAAAGGCTGTAACCCTTATATTTTTGCTGTCATTATCTGACATTACTGACTTTTATTCTAATTCCATACACTCCCATCATGTAAAACTTTCCATACTGCATTACTCTATGTTTGAAGCATTATTATCGTTATAAAAGTAATTCCGTTTTTTTTTTTATAAAAGTTTAATAAGGTACCTTATTGTCTTGTATGGTGTCAATAGTGAGGCTTACAGCATTATTGCCCGAAAACCTGGTTCAACTGTGTATAGTTTCGGTTAAGAAAAAGGCATCAAGTGGGGTACATCTAAGGAGTGCTGCCTATGTACTGATTAGTAAAATGCTGTAACCCATATTTTTCACCTTAAATGTAATTTCTAAACATTTTAAGTACACTTTATGTATGAAATAACATAACAAATGTGTGTAATAGAACCGTAGGCAATAACCTGAAAAGTTTCAAATATTATGTGCACTATGCTTTTTGTCACTCCTGAAAAATAGATTTTATAAATTAGGGTTACAGCATTTTACCAAAACACAGTCGATATATTTTGCATGTCACAACTCGCCAGTGCTTAAGAGTGTAATCAATTAAATGAATTAACTATATTTCCGGGATCAAAAATCCTATCAATAAGATTCTTAATTAAATTAAGCATTCAAGAACGTTTTTTTATATAATTACAAATCTTTATAACCTACGGAGGAAATTCGTAAAGTTAATAGTCATAACCCCAGTTCTAATTAAATATAATACAAAAAATATAATACTAGGCCTATACATTGATATCTCTAGCACAACTGTATGACGTGTAGACTAGACATATAATGGAAAGACTCGTAAAAATGCAAACATTTTACTTACTTTATGTCTCTTTCTTGTACGTCCCTCTACAACTAAAGCAAGCACAATAATTCACTAATTTACTGAAGATGAAGAGCACGTCATTACCAAATGGCAACACACAAACTGTAACCCACGTGGTCAAGATATTCACAGAGTAAGTTCCGCACCTTCACTTTCCATTGTTTGAAAGTCGGCGGCCAACAATGATGAGGGCTGTCAAGTGTTAGCCACGTGGTTTTCCAAGAAACTAGTGGTTTCCTTCCTACAAAGGCAGCTATGTAATCACGGAAGGAAACAAACGCACAGTTTGCTTTTTGTAGATGCAGTACCAGAAACACAAAATAACTGAATTATTGCACAGTTCCTTTTTTATAAGAGCATTTTTCATTATATTTTTATTTACGTTTGTTTTTATCCTAAAAAATTTCTATTTTTACGTCAACATTTCGGGGGGGTCTAACCCCCTAACCCCCCCTGGCTACGGCCTTGCATTATCTGAAAGCTCTCACGAATATATGTGACCAACTTGCGGGGGCTAGTGGTGAAGGTTAAAATTTTGTAAATTAAATTAACGTAAGAAGTGAGCTTGGTAGATTGGGAAGTGCGCCTTGGCTACCAAACTATAGGCGCCAGGTTCAAATCTTGGCAGTGGCAAAATAGCATGGTGCATTTTTCAGCTTTGGCCATCTGATCCAGTAATAATGAATACCTGAGATAACATAGTGGGCTAATAATACACAGCTAAGCATAATGTTGGCCACATTCCTTGTCCAATTGCATATTAGAGAGATGTTACAGGGAGGTCCAATCTCTCATTGGGTAAGTCACAAATGCAGTCCTATAGACAAAATCTGGAGGCAGGTAGTACCAGCTCACTAGAGGTCTGCATATAACATACACAGAGCAGGTTCTCGTACTACCTCCAACACCACTCTCCCCTTTATCAACCATAACCTGCCACCAAAGAAAATCTTGGCTACAATTCCTATAGGGGTCACTAAAACTTGGTGTGGTTAACAAATGTAGGTTGTATTAGCTTTTTATTTTAACCATGTAATTTTTGTACTAGTAATTTTAAAGATGGAAACTTAGTAAGGCCTGTTAATATATGGCAAACATTTTCATGAGTATATAAAACTTTTATAATTACCATATTTATTTAGTTATTATTCTTTTTTTAGGAGAATGGACACTCTATGAAAGCAACACATTTAATGTAACAGGGTGAAAACAAATAATTGAATTGCATAAAAATCACTTTTTAAATGAGTTTTTCTAATTTTTTTTATAATACATATTATAAAAGCAGAAGCAAAGCTAAAATTAGTCTGTACAAGGCATCCTACTGAACATGATTAACAAGACGAATTGTATTAAAAATGTATTATCAACAGTAATACTCTTACGTATTCTGTTACTCATAATAACAAATTATATTCAATTGCTATGACTTCTGGTCGTCAGAAAATTATCTTAATGGGTGCTGACCTGGTGACAACAGATAGAATTCTATAGCTAACAGGAAAACAAATTGGTTTCATTATAATGGATCTAGTAATTGTAAAATAAAATAAGTAATCTGCCAAGAACTGAATAAAACACAAAATATTTTAGAAAATATTAAGACTCATACTATTTTCTTATTTAAAACATATTATTAACAATACATCTAATGATTTTAAATGTAAACTTTTAATATTAACTTTGTTACCCAACAAAACATACTAAGTAAAGTGACACAGTATGCTCTAATTAATGTAACTTACAGTCTATGATTTTATACAAAATGATAAGAAATTATGTTTTAAATAAATACAACTATTTCATTAACGACTTGGAACACAAAGTTTTTTATGAGTAAAAACATAAAGTTTTACCTTACAACCTGAACCAGTTTTCACTTTTAAAAAGCTTCTTCAGAGGTTGCCGCTGGTAGCACTGTCCGTCCTGTTGTGGGCGACAGAATCGAATTTCGAAAGATCGATGTTGTGTGTGTGGGGTGAGATATGTTCGAATAATCCGTACGATTTGAATTGTGTCTGTTCGTTTAAGATGTCATTTTTATTTGTTTTTGTGTGTTTGTATATTTACAATTGTTCTAGAGTGTCTAGTTTTCGGCATTTTGTGTGAACGTGTAGAATGTTCATGTTATTGTCGATGTTTTTGTATGTGTGGTTTGCTTCAATGAGGTGGTTTGGAAAGGTGGATTCTGTAGTGGAGTGGAGTGCCTTTGTGTTCAATGTATCTCTGTTTGAAGCTATGTCCTGCCTGTCTGGCCTATGTAGAATTTGTTGCAATTTTTTAAAATTTTAAATTTTATTCTGTATGTGCTAATTTGATTTTTCACAAAAAATAACTTGAGGCAAAATACTGAAATCGATGCCACATGATAACATTATTTGATACTATCAAATAAAACACTTTAAACAAATTGCAAACAATAATTGTTTTCCATAAAATGGTGCAATTAATGTATTTTCCTTTTAAAATATAACAGTTGAGTAAATAACCTGGATATACAGGTTTGACTAAAAATAATCTGACAAATAGGAGGAGCTTTGAACCTCGTACCAATACATCTGAATATTGGTATTGACTCTGCACTATGATAGTAAAAGATACATTTAGAAGTCACTAAAATAATATCAGGCTATATTTGAAGGAAATAAACCTAAAATCATGAACACTATGCAACCCGGACATATTACAAAATTGTTGGTGTTATTATTGGTGTCTTCCAATTTCTTCAAGTAATATTTGGTTCTTATCTTCTTTCTCTTATTTTAATTCACATTAGGGCTTTGATAGGCATAAGCACTACTGTCATCTTTTAATTTAATGTAGTTTTAAAATTAATTAAAGTATACTAGGAATCTGAACTTTTTAAAAATATTTTCTGCTCACACTGTGAAAAAATTATGCCCTTTGCTTAAAATATACATAGCGTACATCTGCTATGTAGGTAAGTGTATGCTTGTTTGCTTGCTTCCTTGTGTGTGTGTGTGTGTGTGTGTGTGTGTGTGTGTGTGTGTGTGTGTGTGTGTGTGTGATACTTGCATTCGACTGATGTAGAATCTTGGTGAACATTATTTTTATTCGTTTTAATTAATTTTTACAAAAATTTTAATTTTTTGCAGATGGCTGTTGAAAATGGTTATTTGCTGAAGACAGATAAAAGTTTTGCTACAAAAGCAATTATTGTTGGCTCTGAACCAGATCAGTGGACATCACTAGCTGTAATTCCACCAATTACATTGGCAACAACTTTTAAACAAGATGGACCTGCCAAATTTAGAGTAAGACATTACTAAAGAAACTCAAATTCATTAAAAAGAATCTAATCTCTTGTCATACCAAGGAACTATGTGTATTACAGTTTTTCTTGTCATACCAAGGAATTTTTCAGATTATAACTAAACTATAGTTTTCAGTAGGAACAGTAAGATAGTCTTGTATTTTCCATGACAATTGTGATGTTGGTCTTTACACTGAAACATATTTAATCAGTTTCCCATTTAATGTTGTACTGTAATATATGTTTAATTTGTACACTGGTTGGCTACTTTACATTACGATTTCAGTGCTATCCCTATGACGACTGACAAATTTAAGAAATACGTATGTCATTTAGCAAAACGTGACAAGTTATCTGCTTCCACATTTTTGGCAAATATTAGTTTTATTGATTACAATTAGCATTTTGAGCACAATGGTTTCAGTGGTATTCAGGTATCTGTTCAAGATGTTGACCTTTAAGGATTCCAGAGACAAGAAAACTTGAAAAAATTGATTAACTTATCCATGAGTAATAGCTAAACAACCTATCAGCTCTCTGAAACAGTTGGCATCATTTATTGAGACTACCAGCATACTCTCACAGAAAGCAAAACAATTATTCTACTACTGCAAAGTTTCAACACTTGCTTTTCGTACAGTGGTATCTTGATATGTACATCAAGTACATAAGATGGCAAGCAATGGCCTTATTTTTATCTTTACTATTATGTGAGCAGTGAAACATGGTTTTATGGTTTCTATCTGGAGAGAAAAGAATGGTTGTTTGCAGTGGAGTAATGAGCCAAAAATTTTATCCAGGTTCAGAGTGCAGCAGAAAGTATGGTCACTGAATCTATGAGGTCACAGCATTGTTCACTGATAATTTTGTTTTACTGGCTGCTGTATTATGACAAATTACCTTCTCGTACTTCTCTTAAGACAGCATTTGGTTTAGTGTCCAGAAAAATATGCTTTACTTTCCCACTCTCTCTATACTTCCTTGATTTAGGTCACACTGACTTAGTCTTGACTCAGAAAACTCAAAGTTCCTTTGTGATGTTTTTGAGACATAGAAGAGATGTTAAGATCGACACATCCATTTTTAAAAGTGATTTCAAATTAGAATTTCAGACTTGTAAAAAGTGAGTCTGTAATTTGTTTAACCTACTTCAGAAAATTTCTGACGTCACTTTATAATAAGTATACTCCTATGTTATTATGAAAAAATAAATTTAATACACCATACATATAATAATTATCTACAGATTACAGTTGTATATAAAACTTCATTAATATATGAATAATTAGCTTACAAATCGATTCACCAGAACTATGTGAATAGTTTATAAAATTAATTTAATATTTACTTTTAATAATGAGCAAAAGCTTTCACAGACAGTTTCAATAAAAAAATGTCAGCCTTGAAGGTCATGGTCATCTTCCAATCCTTTGCTAAAAGTTTCAGGTACACCCATGTACTTTCAGTGGCACAAACAAATGACTAATGGATTCTGTACAGAGAAGATGGAAATCAATAGCTCTACCTACTAAGACATTTCCTGTATGAACTTTCAGCCCTGTGCTGGCTTATAATAGGTCAAGATTTTGACCAATCACAACACAACCTCTTCTTGTTGGCTTCATCATCACAATAACTTTCAAGGCTGCCAACAATGATTTCAGTGCCAAACCTCCTCACACTGATTGAAATTTATGGCATACTTGTGAATTTTGACAGCATCTTAGTCTCTTTAATCAAGCTTTAATTGTGCTTATGTGCTGACACATACTCCGTTATGGCAGATTCTCCATCTGGCTCCGACAACAGCAGATCCAACTTCATCTTGGTGAACACAAGCAATCTGCACTATTACTTTGCTATATGTAATTTTACATATCTCTTAAATGGATGCTTTCAGAAAACTTATTATCTTTCTTTTTCAAATACTTGTATTTTTAAATCTAATGAATGTTATCATTTCTTCTATAGCTTTTACACTTTCCTAGTATTGGGATTTTAAATTTCTTTATCTGGTTCTTTCCTATTATTTTAAAGATATTTGTGTATTCAGTGTTGCACCTTTCATCATTATCTTTTTTTTATTTCTCTACTTTTTCTACTAATCCTTTAGTCTCTGATATTGTAAACTTTATTCTATTAGTAGTTCAGCTATTAATTTCATTGTATCCATGCTTCAAATTTTTATTAATTTATTCTATATTTATTTCATCCTGTGCAATAGCTTAGTGCCCATTTTACAGTTGCATTTCATCTTTCAGTTTTCTGAATTTCAAGTCTCTACATCTACAGACATCTCATTTGTTTTCCTGTCTTTTTCAATTATTTACACACCTACTCTTTTATTCTAATTTTTGATATTTGCTCTTAATCAGTTTATGATGATTGTATTAAAAATGTTAATCATGGACACCTCTTTTAAGTAGTAATTTCCGTTTAGTCATAATAACGACTATCTTGCACACGTACATGCTACCTCTGTGTGTGTGTTTTGGCCTTAATTCTAAGTTTCCTGTAGCAATTACAGTCATCACAAAATATAAACTGATACAATACAATTATCAGTCTTGTGGCAGTTAACTTAAAGATTCATTCTTCATCTTACACAATTTGTCATTCACTAAGGAATGCAGTCCTATATTTTACAGTATACATATACAGGTACTTTTTACATTGTATATAAAAACTGTCATGATCCACTATGGTACTGTTTGAAAGTAGTGATATATCTTTCATTTCTTCAACTAATATTTCTTAATTTCATTTAGTGCACTTTGATGTAGAGTAATATATTAATTAAAAGTGTGGATCGAAGAAATACAAGAGTTTTCACAGTATAATACCGTTTATTAAACTACGACACAATACATACTTAATACACAGTACTACGACACGTCCGTCACTCACGGCGTCTTGTTACAAACTGAAAACTAACAAACTTATACATGCTCACGCGCATTACATATATTATACAATATAAATGTATTGCATATATCCAACACGCCTCCTTACATTTATATTGTATTTACAAATTCAATTTTTACAAATACACATTTCAAGTTCAACTTTTCAAGTTCAGCATAGTTCGAAATCTCTCAAACTTTTCTTTACACAATGACTTTGTAAATATATCAGCAATATTATCATCAGAATTTACCTTTACAACATTGATCATATTTTCTTTTATACATTCGTGTACATAATGGTAATGAACTTCAATATGTTTAGAATTTTTCGTAAAACTTCCATACTTTGCTAAACTTATCGCTCCCGAATTATCTTCAAAAATATTAATCGGTTTTTCTAAAGTTACATTAAACAATTTTAGCAATTCTTTCACAAATTTCAATTCACTCACAGCTTCCGACAACGCTACATACTCTGCATATGTCGAAGCCTTTGTTACACACTTTTGTTTTCTAGACTTCCAATAAATTACATTACCAAATAATCGAATTACATAACCAGTTGTAGATTTTCTGTCCAGATGGTCACCAGCCCAATCGGCATCAACATAACAATCTATAATTTCAGAATTATCATTTCTTTTATAAGTCAATTTTAAATCTTTCGTTAAATACAAGTACTTTAATATTCGCAAAGCATATTTAAAGTGTGTTTCATTATAACAATTCTGATATCTACTTAAATAATTTACACTAAAACTTATATCAGGCCTTGTAGCTGAGCTTATATATAATAATGCACCAATTAAATTTCTATATTGAATATTTCTTCCACAAACATCAGACTTTTCAACTTTTAAATTTACCTCCATAGGTGTATTATACATCTTACTGTTTTCTAAATTATACTTTCTTACTAATGACTCAATATATTTTGTTTGACTTAATTTTATTTCACATTTACTGAACTCATACTCTACGTTAATACCAAGATATTCTTTAATTTTACCAAGATCTTTCATTTTAAATTTTTCTGATAAAAGTTTCTTAATATTTTGCATTTTTTCTTTGTTACGTCCACAAATTAATAAATCATCCACAAATATTAATAAATAAATAGTATCTTTTCCATTTCCAAAAGTATATAAACAATAATCTAATTTACTTTTCTTAACACCCAAACTTATTAAAAATTTATCAAGACATTCATACCAAGCTCTGGGACTTTCCTTTAAACCATACAAAGCTTTTATTAACTTACACACTCTATTTGTGCCATCCTCATAACCTTTTGGTTGATGGACATATACCTCAGAACTTACTTTACCATTTAGAAATGCAGTTTCTACATCCATTTGTTCAATAATTAGACCCATTTGACAACAGTATGATAATAAAATCTTTAAAGTTTGCATTCTCGCAACAGGAGAATAAACATCATCTATTTTATCGGTTTGCTGAAAACCTCTTACAACTAACCTGGCCTTATAAGCATTGTCAGACTTTTTTGTATAAATCCATTTTACATCCAATATTTTTTTACCATTTACATTTTCAACTAATTGCCAAGTCTTATTTTTATTTAACGAATCAATTTCTGTATCCATAGCTTTTGACCAATACTTACTTTCATTGCTTTCAAGCGCCTCCTCAAATGTACTAGGAGTATCTGCTCTACAATAATTTGCAAAAATATTACTATTATATACATAATAATCTTCATATCTTTTTGGTGGGTTTCTTATGCGCTCAGATTTTTTTATTTTATTTTCATTTTCATCCCCTAGATTTTCATCTGTACCTTTAAAGCTATCATCAAGAGATTCATTATCTGTAGATTCATATACTTCTACATCAGATTCACATTCATTCAAGCCAATACAATTTACATTTTCTTCAACAATATCAACATGTCTAGCCACTATTACTTTTCCATTAATTAGCACTCTATAACCAACTTCACTATAACCGATCAAAATTCCCATATCAGCCTTTTTATCCCACTTAGAAAATCTTTTTTGTTCCGGTTTTCTTACAAAAACTTTACTACCATATAAATGTAAATTTGAAACATTCGGTTTCGTCCCAAAAAATATTTCATAAGGAGTTTTCTTTTCTATAGTATTTGATAACGTACGATTTTTCAAATAAGTAGCAGCACAAACTATTTCAGGCCAATATTTTTTATGGATTTGTGCTTCAGCTAATAAACAACGTGACATATCCATTATCGTTCTGTTAAACCATTCTGCGGTTCCATTTAATTCATGTATGTAAGCAGGACAATTATTAATTATAATACCTTTTTCTTTGGCAAAATTATAAATATTACCATTTAAGTATTCTTTCCCATTATCACATCTCAAAAATTTAATTCTTTTACCCGTTAAGTTTTCACATTCATTTACATATTGAACAAGACAATTGAAAACTTCTACTTTAGACATCATGGTATAAACTTTAGCTATCTTACTGTAATCATCAATAAAGGAAATAAAATATTTTTCCCCATTTAGACCAGCTGTTTTAAAAGGTCCACACACATCAGTATGAACAATTTCTAAAATATCTTTTGCTCTTTTTCTATTATTTTCAAATGGAATATTATGCATTTTATTTTCAACACATATTTTGCACTTCATAAATTCTGATTCAAGTTCATTTGGAATACCACTTAACAATTTATGTTTACACAAAATATTCAAATAATTAAAATTTACATGGCCCAGCATACGATGCCACCTTTCTTTTTTACTCATATTATCACAATTTTTATTTGCAACATTTACCAATGACTCTACATTTTTTAATTTACTTTTCATCTTATATAGACCATTTTCTTTCCAAGCTACAGCTGTAGTATTTCCAAACTTATCAATAATTTTTGTCATTTTACCTTTAGAAATAATAGTATTATTTTCCGTTATTTTACCATAACTTATTAAATTTGTATGCATATCTTTAGCATAAAATACATTTTGCATGTTTACTTCATTTTTCTTACCAAAAAGATCAAAGTAACTTACCACATTACCAATTTTAGTTGCTTTTACAACTCTATTATCTCCCAAATAAACATTAACAGGTTCTTTAAGTATCATACATTTATCAAAATATTTATCATTATTTATTATATGGTCAGTACAACCGCTATCTAATAACCAATTAATCTCGCAATTATTAAACTTATTTTTATCTACCTTACTATTATGCGCCGTGTGATAGTCGACTCTTATAACCCATGCGCTCGTATCTGGATTCTTCTGCTGCGACTGAGTTGCTTGATGTGCTCTTGCACCTCGCTGACTTCGAAAATTGCCATGCCGTCTGGCGTAGTTATTTTTTCCGGTTTCTTGTCTGCCTCGTGGTGCTCGCCATGTATTGCTGCTGCCTGCCGCTTGGCCACCATACTTACAGTCTCTCTTGATATGACCAGTTTTGCCACATTGAAAGCATGTTCGCAGTTGTCGACTTTTATCCGCCATGAATGCGTTAGATTTTCGTCCAGGATATTCATCTTTTTGATGCTTTATTTCAGTCATTTGAATTTTACTTTTCACATAATCCACAGTTTGATCTTCTTCTTTTAATGCGTCTATTAAATCGCCTATATAACTGTATGAATCCGGCAACGTATTTAACATAAAATTTAATTTTTCTTTTTCTGACACAGTAGCACCCGCGTTTTTAAGCTCGTTCACAGTTTTTTCAAAATCACTGAAGAATGTCGCTGCATCAGTATAATTTTTAAGTCTTAATTTTTCCAATTTATTTCTATATACAATTTGCAATGCCGTAGACTTTTTCAAATACATTTCATCAAACTTTTGAATTATTTCATACGCCGTTGTTTTATCACTAATAAATTCCAATTGCTTATTCGTTATATTACTGTATATATAGTTCATAACCTTTAAATCATTATCGTCCCACGGGTCTTTATCCTGCGCCGTTTTTGCTCGTGTTATCACTTCATCACATTTTTTAAATTTCAAAAACAACACAATACGTTTTCTCCACATACTATAGTCCTCTCCATCAAACACTGGAATTGTAATGTCATTGTACTTCGCCATTTTTCCGTATCACAGCATGCGACAGCACAAAAAAACGATACTATACTCACTTAAACTCTTGACCACAAGTTTATTAAACCACGCACCTCTGCTATCATGTTAAAGTGTGGATCGAAGAAATACAAGAGTTTTCACAGTATAATACCGTTTATTAAACTACGACACAATACATACTTAATACACAGTACTACGACACGTCCGTCACTCACGGCGTCTTGTTACAAACTGAAAACTAACAAACTTATACATGCTCACGCGCATTACATATATTATACAATATAAATGTATTGCATATATCCAACAAGTACAATACAAAATCTGTCTCAACTAAGCTCTACCTTATTATACCTTATTTGTATTTTATATTTGTGTGTGTGTGTGTGTGTAAAATATATTATTTGTGCTTCATTAAATCGAAATTCTCAAACAGTTCAGCAAAAAATTACTTTATCTTACGTTTTACTGAGAAAAATGTTATAACTTAATCCAACCACATTCTACCATGAACTGAAATAAGGCATTGGTGATTTAAATTTTATATTATTAACTGTACGTCATTAAAGACATTGTTTATATACATTTGCAAAAGTTACTTACCAGCATACTGTTTTATAGCAATTTGTCTACGGCCGAAGTGGAAACCCAAGCAGAAGGTGCTTAGAACGTTGTTTAGCTGGTCTAGATAATGCCAAATTTGCTGTTTGCTTTTCATCTGGATTAGGAGCAACAACAACAATTGTCAGCTTGTTAAGTGCTGGAGACCACCTACTCAGTGTGGATGATATTTATGGAGGCACAAGCAGGTGTCTAATTATAATTTGTTTCATTAATAAGTAATAATTTATTAATTATAACACTACTGACTCTAAACACCAAGTTTTTAGAAGCCTCTGACAAAGCTAAGAACTATATTCAGATAATGTATTCACAATGTATTCAGATAATACATTACATCCAGATTTTGCTTAAAATTATCTTTAATTTGAAGGTATAGTGGGTACCAATTAAAATACCATTTGGTGGTATGTGGGTTTTCTGATTTTATCAAATTTGTAATCCATGTTTTGGTCCTGGCGTCCCAAAATTTTTAAATTTTATATATAAACACTATATTCAGATTCTGGTTAAAATTCCCTTTAATTTTATATCCCACATGGATTTTTGTGATTTTTTGCATAATGAGACTCAAGGTAGTTATATCTAACATCATGGAAAAAAATATTTAATTTTAAATTTTAGTGATAATTACTATAACTAAATTTAGAGATATGTTTAAAATTTTAGGTACTTTAACCATATTATAAAGAGAATGAACATTGGTGTGACACTTTGTGATGGAACCGATGCTGATAAATTTTGTGCAGAACTACAACCAAATACAAGGGTAAGTGTACAATACTGTCCACAGACTTTTGTTAAGATAAGGTACAAACAACTAAATGAATTCTGTTGTAAATGATGATGATTTAATATTACTTACAGATGGTGTGGATTGAAAGTCCTACAAATCCCTTAATGAAAGTAATGGACATAGAGAAAATATGCAATCTTATCCATGCCTATAATAAGGATATAATTATTGTTGTTGATAATACATTTCTAACTGCATATTTCCAGGTGAGATACATTACTAATCAACATTACACCACACACTCACACACACACACACACACACACACATGCGTGCATGCACACAGACAGATAGAAGTTTAAAGCACACTTAATATACAAATTTTACTCATTGCAATTAATTTAATTTGTTGCCACAGACACTTATAATTTGTGTATCAGAAAATAATAGTTACCTTCATTTGTTTCGTGTGTTACTAGAAATATAGGAATCAGAAATATGTAACAGTAGTTGTATTTTATATTTTATGTATGTATTACAAGATGTTTCTAGTACATGATGCCGAACTTCAGGAAATAATTCTACTCATTAAACTGAAGGAAAAATGTCCGATACACATATATTGTAAAGTGCTTTGTTTTCTGTCTGTTTCCCTTTATGTGGTTTTTAAGGGGGTCTGATTCCCTATCTAACTCAATGTTAGGATTCTGCAATTTTTCTCAGGACACAAATAAGATAGAGCTGTAATTCTTTTTTTAGTTTGAAGGGGAGACCTTTTTTAGTTCCACACACAGAGATTTTTTTTTTATTTGTGTAAGGATTTTGGATTTAGAATTTTTCCCTAGGAATGCTTTGTAGCTGCAAAAAAAAACAATTTAAAAAATTTATTTCTCAGTCAATAATAATAAAATTTAACGGAACTAGCAAATGACATGTCTGAAACACTGTAAAAGTTTCATGAAGATATGCCTTATAGGAGCTCAGATAACTTACATCAAAGTTTAAAAAACCAAACTTTTGGTAATCCATGGAAAACAAAAGGTTTACTGAGTTAAATGTTACAAAATGTTTACCAGTTGCATATTTCAGTTTAGGGATGTCCAGCACTGTAGGATGGGTTGTCTGGGTCCTCCTGTTCCTCAACAAAGTCCTTTAACTTTCTCTTTTTTAGTGTTATTGTCTTCCTGAGTTTTATTTCCAGATCAGTGGCAGCTTTTTTGGCTTTGTGAAGTTTTATTCCTCCAACCAATTCATAGCTTCGACTAGGTTTTTCTGAATTTAGTCCTAAACGTTCCATAATTTTAGTGTTTCTGATGAAGTCATCATTAAAAACACAAACTGCAGCAAAAATATTGTTGTATATGGCAATGTTATAACCTAATCTAACCTAACTTAACCTCCATACCCCCACTGCTTCCTAGATAATTTACTCCACAAGAATCTGCATACTTATTTCTTTCTTTCAGTAGGCACTGGCAATATTTTGACATAACTAAAATGTCTAGTACCTTTCCATTGTCTATAGAAGTTACAACACAGCACCATTTAGTGATAGGCCTATGTGCTCTCTCTTGTGCCATATTGTCAACTGCAATACAAAAAAAGTACTTCAATCAACCTGGGATACAGCGCTAAGTCTGCACACATGTTTAGTACCAGAGCCAAGTACAATCTTATGCTTGGAGTATTTTATGAGCGTTCTAGGAAGATTGATTGGTCCACATAAAATCTGTCCTCTGGTATGCCATTTAATTATTGACTGTAAGCTAGTTACAAGTTGTAAGTTTAAATCATAAAATATTTTAGATTTTTCATCAGTATTTTATACAAGATAAAAAGAAATACCTTATGTGTTAATGTTCATAAGACACACATATATGTACAACAAAATGAACAGGCTCAGATTCACAGCTCATGCAGCCTCGACCCAGAAATACTAGAGCACGTGTCCACAAATAATTTATTTGTTCAATGCACAATTAAAGTAGGAAAAAATAATTACACCACATTAAAGAGGAGATTTTGGAGAATAATATTACATAAATAACCAAAAATGCATTTATTTCAGATTTTTTAGTCAGACTCCCTTTACAGAAAATTAATTAATGCCTAACAGGTTATGATATGGAGTCAAAATTCAGTAAGTTAGCCATGTCTTATGGCAAAAACAAACATAACAAAAATAGCAAAACAAACACAAATGTTGTATTAAACATTTTCAAAATGCAACTGATTAAAATGTTTAATTCCTAATTTATAAAAAATCAGTACTTATAAAAAACTGTTATATTACATAATAAATTATCTGGAATTTGGATAAAAAATAACTGAGTTATTAAATTTCTTTCCTAACACAACATTTGGCTTATTTCTGTTATAAGAATCATGTGTATATTAATGTATTGTTAAAAATTAAAAAGAAATATGATGTTATTATTTGTAACATAATGACACTTACATGCATATGTGATATTTATGCACATTTGTAAGAACGGACATATATTTAAATTTGATTATAATAAAAACAATTTAATGTTTTTCAAATTTTTAGTAAATTTTTGATTTCACTACATTCTCTCCTCTCTGCAACGTTCATTTTGTATGTACAAAGTATTTGGACGTAATTCAAATGAGCTCAGATACCATGGCCTGATTTGTCTATTCTACATTTTTTTCAATCTATTAGAAATATGTAAAAAAAAAAAACAAGTTCATAAGACATAATGTGTGTGTGTGTGTGTGTGTGTGTGTCTCTCTCTCTCTCTCTCTCTCTCTATATATATATATATATATATATATATATATATATATATAAAACACACATGACACTCTTTGTTTTTATTTATTGATATATATATATATATATATATATATATATATATATATTGTAACGTAATATCTTTACTGTTACTTATTGATTATATTTGCGAATGTTCAAAAAAATGAAATCGAGGGTGTGTGATTATACTGATTTTTCCCTTAGCTTTGATTTGGGAGAATTCAATGAAGTTGTTTAACCGTAGTTAGGAGAGAGAGTGCAAAAAGTATTATCCTCTTGGCATACAATTACTTAATTTAAATTTCTCCGCTCATGAAACCAGCTGATTTTGACGTTTACAAACAAATTGGAGGTTAAATTACCACCAATGGTATGTAATATTTTCTGGTTGTCCGTCCTCTTCTTTGTCTCCTGACGATCTGTAAACAACTACCCTCTACTGAAAATAATACACATTTTATTTAAATAACAAAGTATTCATTGTATTTATTTAATAAATACAAGGTTTTTTTATCTTCTCCCAATACAGAAAGTTATAATCGATTCTCCCTGTCAACACAACATTAGTTCGATCTTATTTGGTAAACATAGAAAGTATAACAAATATTTTTATCCTTTATAAAATATAAAACAATAAAGAATTAATTTATTAATTTCCCAGGGTTATTTGTAAGTTCTTTGTAATATGAGACGGTCAGAAATGAATAATTTAATACCAAGCTTTACATTCAAAAATAGATTATATTTTTTTTCTTTAGTATGTAGTTCCGGGTTTATCCGCCAGATCGCAGGTTACGTTCCTTCACTATACACAAAATTATTTAATGGCGACTAGAAATTCACAGAGATTCGTTATGATGATTTTTTGGTTAACAAAAATAATAAAGTTTGTTTTCACCTCTTTTCCTGAAGTGTTTAAAGATATGGTGCTGTTTCTAGTGTTATGAAGTTATAGTTGAGATGTAATTTAGTTAGATTTACTTGAATACGATCTCACCAAAATCTCGAAGTGCTGGAGACTAGGCCTGGATCTAGTCGTTAAATTTTTTCCAAGTTTCGTCAAATAAAGGGCGTGGATGGTGCTACTTGAAGGAGTTCTAATAGAAGGTGTACATCACTCGTCAATTTTTATTAAATTTCGCACTAGTTATTCCAAAAGTATTCATTAATTTTCAAATTTTAAATAGGCATTACACTTTTTTTTCAAACGTTCACTTCCCAATCGTTTTAACAACTAATTAAATCTTGTTAGTTGGTTACTCGTAGTAACCAAGATTTTTTTATGGTTTTTTATTGGTGAATCTATATACTTCTGAGTATATAGGCTATTATTAATTATTATAAATTTATTTCTTCTTTATAGAAAAATAATCCTTTTTAAATTTTGTTTATAATCCAATTTAATTTATCTAAGGTTTTTCTTTCTATTTTCTCTTAAGCTTATACATAGGTCTTTAATATTTTAATTTCCTTCAATTGTATTTATTTATTATTTATTATTTGCTTAAAGTATCCTTACTCTAAACTATTTTCCTATGCCATCTTGCTCACATAGTATTATTTTATATTATTATTATTTTATACCTAACCCTGGGTTATCTTATATTTAAACACAATTATTATATTAAACACAAAAATTATACCTAGGGACAAGACCTTTGTGGCCTACACAATACAAATTATACAAAATACAAACAAAATACAAAATTTGTCAGCAGCAATATAGTCCACTGCTACAATTGATTGTTTTTCCATCTACAGTATAAATCTGTGAGATGCTCTTTTTTAACAATTTACCCTCTCACTATGTACACTATATCTCACTTTGTACACTATATGTCACTTTGTTATTGTTTACAGTGTTCTGTAGTACAAAGTATTCTATAGCTAGGTACATAATACCCATTTCTGACCTTTAGAGTGGGGTGATTGTGTTATCATATTTGGGCATGGGTTATGTAACGTTACATAAAGCCCCCCCACTAGAACAGATTTATTTTTGTTTACTGGCTTTAAAATAAATTGTTGAACTCTTCAATCTTCGTATTCTTGCCTTATTCTTCATGATATCTTTCCTTTCTGATTGGTTATCCACCTGTTATTCGGTTAATGGTAATAGGCTGGATTTTATACTCAACTCTCTCTCTCTTGGAGGCAAATTCATTAATGATTGAATTTCTCTGGGTAGTGGTCTTTCACATATTACTTGATAAGGGCCACTTGATTAGTGGTCACACTAATCATAAAAAAAACTTGTTTTAACACTTATATTTCTATTTACTTTTATAAATTCGCTTTCTCAATTAAGCTTCTGTCTGCTATCTTTCTTTTGTTTTCTTCATTCATCTTCTGGAATCTAATATCACTCTTTTCAGCTATTTTATTATCCCTTAAATATTCAATTTCCCTAACATTTTTCCCTATCCTGTGCGGTGGTTCAGTTCGGGTGGCCACTTTGGGTCCATTACTCCGCTGTCCATCCTTACACCTTCTGAGACCAGGGGTACATCATCCCTGCTCAGGAAAATTATTGCCGGAACATTTCTACGGTCAATTCATTATAATAAAAAAATTACAAGTAGTCGATTAGCAACTAATACTAAACACTTTTGGGATTCTTCACATTGTAGCTGTTTGCATTTAATTATATATTTCTTTTTCTTCTTGATTCCTTCTTCTTTTCCATTGACTAATAGCATATAACATTATTGATAGGCATTATTTTAAAATCCTTTTGACTTTCCTTCTTGTGACATATTTTCTCCGTATCATTTCTTCCTATATCATTTTCAATTCCGAGAAATTCTAAATTATAGTTGTATTAATTATGATCCTCCTTCAGTTTCATTGTAGTCATTAAATTATTCGTTATTCTTCTTATTTGAACACATTACCATCAATTGTTTTTTATTTATTTATTTATTCTTCTATTTGTTACCATCAAAATATGATTTTCCCTATTATTCCATTTTAAATCAGTTATTTATAATTATTATTTAATAATCTGTTCTTACATTTTCTTGGTGGTTTGTCTTTTTATTTTATCAAATTGTTTAAAAATATTTAGTAAGTTGTCCTTACGTTCTTCTTGTTAAATCAAATGGTTGCAAAATATCTTAAGTAAGTTGTACTTACATATTTTTTGAATTTTGGGGTTTTTATTAAATCATATTGTTCCTGAATAAATTAAGTAAGTTGTCCTTACATACTTTTTGAATTTTGGGGTTTATTCTTTAGTTAATTTTATTTGGTTCCTTCTCTCCAATGGGTTGCTTGGTCGGTATCAGAAAATCAGTCCCCTTTTTTCTGGTTGGTTATCGTTTAGTTTAACCATGGTCCATTAACTCAGGTACTCCCTTTCCTCGGATTACTGGGGTGTTCGGAATTAATTCTCTCCTTGATAATCTCCTTACCATCTGGCTCTCCCACATTGTTGCTATGAAATCTTCTCTTAAGTACCGGTCTTCCATCATTGTTCGTTCTTTTTTAACTAACAGGTATTGTACCTCCTCTGACATAACATATTCACTCATTTTTAATATCATTCCATTCCCTCTTTCCTCTGGATGATTTACCAAATTTTTTAATGATATATTCCGTCTTGATGATATGACTGGTATCTTCTGATGCACTTCAATCGTCGACATATTTAACTGATATCTAAACTTAATTAACTCCCTCTGTTCGTTAATTGGAAGGTTAAATACATTAATTAATCCACCTTTCCTCATCTCCAATACTTCTTTTATATTTATGATTTTCTTTCTACATGGTTTTCTTATTTTCTTGGTCTTCTTTTCCAGGTATTGATTATCCTCTTTGTTGTGGCTATTTTTATTTTCAGATAATATTACACCTTGGTATTCTGTAATTTCTATTTCCTTCCTGCTCTCTTCTGTATTCGGACTTATTTTAATACCTTCTGAAGTGCTGTCTAATGTTTCATCCAAATTCTTGAATCCACTGTCCATTTGTTTATTTGTCCCCTCCTTGTATGTATCTGCTTTTTGGCTAAGTGTATTAACATTTTCAAACTTCTCTCCGAAAGTTTCCCATATCTCCTTATTGAAATTCTCCATTTTACGGTTTTGTTCATTCATGGTTTCTCTGATATCTCCATGAATGGTCTAAATTTTTTCGTTTAGTTGTTTCACTAAACTTTCCTGAATACCATCTATTTTCTCATTGGTTTGCTTGTTATTTTCCTCCTGTTTCCTACAGTTTTCATCTATTTTATAAAATTTTTCGCTCAAGGTTTCATTTTGTTTCCTTGAGTTTTCCTTAAAATTTTCATCTATCCTGTCAAATTTCTCGTTTATTTTATTCAAATTTTCGTTAGTTTGTCTACTTTGTTCTGCCATAAATTTCATTATTTCCTGCCAATTTGGTTCTTCTCTGGCTACCGCTTTATCTGGTTAGTCCCCTTGGGCATCCTCTTCAACTATTTCCTTTTCCGTGTTTGTGACTACTTCGGTTTCTTCTTTATCACCCGTTGGTTGTTCCATTTCACTGTCCGTGACTACTTCTATCTCTCGTTCCTGTCCACCTTCTTCCTTCTCCTTGTCTTCTGCCCTCTTCTTCGATCTGCCTCTGGTATTATGCATTTCTTGTTTTCTCATACTTGCCGACAAAAATTAGGTTTTTTGTGATATTATCTTTCGTATACCTCAAAATTTCTTTCCTAATTAAAGCCGTTTTAAGTTGGGCGCCATCTTGTAACGTAATATCCTTACTGTTACTTATTGATTATATTTGCGAATGTTCAAAAAAATGAAATCGAGGGTGTGTGATTATACTGATTTTTCCCTTAGCTTTGATTTGGGAGAATTCAGTGAAGTTGTTTAACCGTAGTTAGGAGAGAGAGTGCAAAAAGTATTATCCTCTTGGCATACAATTACTTAATTTAAATTTCTCCGCTCATGAAACCAGCTGATTTTGACGTTTACAAACAAATTGGAGGTTAAATTACCACCAATGGTATGTAATATTTTCTGGTTGTCTGTCCTCTTCTTTGTCTCCTGACGATCTGTAAACAACTACCCTCTACTGAAAATAATACACATTTTATTTAAATAACAAAGTATTCATTGTATTTGAATTATGAAAGATATCCGGGCTGTTTGGCCGTGGTCCCTGGTTAAAATCAAAACCAAACGTTTCAGCAGCTCCACTGGCTGCCATCATCAGTGGAATTAAATTTCTGCACTTTGGGTGTCCACGTGCAGGCCCACAGTACTGTGGTATAGACTAAAGCTGTCCTGCCATGCTACCTGTACATATAAATTCAGCAAAGTCCCACGTACAGGTAAAAATAACACCATCAAACAATCACAACAGAGATGGTGTATGATTGGCTCGCACCTAGCTACGCCATTATGTGACTCACTTGTTTTCCAAGAAATACTGTGGGGAAGGCTGCTGATTTCCCGCGATGCTACTGTGCTAATTGTTTACTAATTGCAACCCCCGCACAGGTAAGTACAGCATCACCGGCCAATCAGAAACAAGAAGGTGTGCGAGAGGCTCGCATCGCGCCATGCCATAATGTACTTAATGAGATGCTTTCGCCCCGCCGATTCGGCAGTCTACCTAGAGCTGTTGCCAGGGTAGGCTGCGTCACTTTGTACGGCAATTTTGCCAGTGAATTTTACCGTTGTTTGTAATTCTATCAAAGTGATTTCTTCACCATATCTTCTTCTGTGTTCATCTTTATCATTGTGCATCATTTTATCAGTGTATTGTGTCGTGCGCGTGTGGTTTTGTGATTCGTGTGCAGTGCGCGTCTGGTGTTCGTGTTCTTTGTCTGTCAGTGTAGTGATTCAGTGCTGGTGAAAGTTACTCTATCCTAGCCCTTTTTTGCGTCTTCGACGTTCATTTCGGTTAATCCCGAGATGGCGTCGAACGCAACTCCCGTTCCTTTGCCGGCACCGCTGGTAACCTTAATGGAAACCTGCGGTACTGGTCCTCGTTCTACCCCGTTACCTTCCCATACAATCAGTGATAGTGAAAGTGAAAGTGATTGTGCGTCGA
The DNA here is from genome assembly GCA_034769895.1 of Magicicada septendecula. Lineage (NCBI taxonomy): Eukaryota > Metazoa > Arthropoda > Insecta > Hemiptera > Cicadidae > Magicicada > Magicicada septendecula. The sequence continues at coordinate 713,765,049 of CM068367.1, read as the reverse complement.
TGTGTAGTGTGGGGACGGGGGAAGGTGAATTTTCGCTTGTGGAGGGCAAGTCTGCCAAACGCAAGCGAAAATTGGTCGCCAGCCCGCCACCGGCCGCTGCTACGCATCGGGTATCTAGTCCCGGTAACAGCGCCAGCCAACCGACTCAGTCTCCCTCTCAATCTGTGCCCAAGCCTAAAATTCCTCCGATTGTCATTCCCGACAATCGCAATTATAGGGAAATTCTTCGTTCCCTCCAGAATCTGCTTCCTTCGGCCAAACTCGAGGCCAGGTGCCAAGGCTCCTCGCTTCGAATTGCGGCCACAACAGTCCCGGACTTCCGATCGGTCCAACAGTTTCTTACCGATCGGAAGATCTCCTTCCATACTTTCGCGCTTCCTTCAGAGCGCGAAATTAAAGTTGTTCTCTCCGGACTTCCTTCCTGGACCGCCCCCGATACCATCAGGCAGGAGCTTGTCGCTTTAGGCTATTCGCCGACGGCGGTAAGTGTACTGCATGCTGGCAAGGGGGAAGATCGCCGTCCTGTGAATAGTTTCCTCGTGAAACTACTCAAAGTAGGCCAGTTCGAGGAGGTTTATGGCCTCCAAAACTTCCTGCACCTTCGGGTGCAAGTCCGTACTTTTGACCCGCGGCCAGGCCCCTCGCAGTGTTTTAACTGTCAGAGGTTTGGCCACTCCAGCTTGTTCTGTAATCACCCTCCGCGTTGCGTGCGGTGTACTGAACCTCATCGTGGGTGTGATAAGCCCAAGACGGGGTTCACGGCCATTTGCTGCAACTGCGGCGGGGACCATCCGGCTAGTTATAGAGGATGTAGGGACTTTATATCAGCCATGAAGCTGCAGCGGACTCCTGCTCGCCCTGGCGCGCAGGCAGGCCGTGTTGCAGGTCCCCTCCCTAACCGCAGAGAGGCCTTCCCACCTCTCTCCGGAGCATCATCTCAGGCCCCGGCAGCAGTTCCGGCTGCTCCCAGGGCCCCAGTTCCGCCTGCAGTCGACGTTTCGGCGCCGCCTGCAGTCCCTTCTGTCCCGGCGCCTGCCGGAGCGCCCGGTCCTTCATACGCGGCTGTGGCCGCTACATCAGTCCCACCTTCCGCTCCTCGGAGCTCCAAACAGAAGCGCACTCGTCGCCATCAGCGACAAGTTCCACAGGCCTTGCCTGTAAAACCTCAGCGGGCCCCGCCCCCCCCGCCATCAACCTAAGCTCCCAACTGAGCAGACCCCACGTCCGTCCCCGAGCCCTGCGCCATCTGCAACACCGGCCGAGGCCAGCCAGGTCCGTCTTCCGGAATCTCGGGAATCTTCCCGGGCCCCGGTGGACCCCCTGACTGCCTGGGCTGAAACTTTGGTACACAACATCAGGTCTGCTCCAGATACAACCACGGTTCTTGCCCTGGTGTTTCAATCACTGTCTACCCTCTTTCCTCTTCTTCCTTTGAATGGCTAGGAGTCTTAGGATCGTTGCGTGGAATGCCCATGGGGTAGTCCCTCGACGATCTGAACTGATGACTTTCGTAACGGAGTACGACGCTGATGTCGTCCTCCTTTGCGAGACTCATCTGGCTCGATACCATACCTTCAACCTGCCATCTTACATCTGTTTTCGTCAGGATCGTCCCCAACGGCCTGGCTGTCGCCCCTCGGGGGGGACAGCCGTCTTAGTCCACAGGCGGATATCCCACAGGCCACTACCCCCTTTAGATACATCTCTTGTCGAAGGTTGTGCGGTGGCGATAGACGCTGGCGGATCGGAGTTGCGCGTTGTTGCGGCGTATCTCCGGCCCGGCCTGCGGCTACCTCCACCGCCCGAGGAGTGGGACGCTCTCCTCGATCATCCCCTACCAACCATTGTAGCCGGCGACTTAAATGCCAAGCATCCCTCCTGGAACAGCAGAGTAGCCAACGCCTACGGAAAATCTCTGTATCGGTTCGTCTCCGACGACCCGGTACTTCAAGTCATCGGCCCAGAAGACCCTACTCACTTCCCCTTTTCCGGTCATCGACCGGACGTCCTTGACATTGTCATAGCCAAGGACGTGACCCATCACATCCAGGTCTCGTCAGTGTCGGTTCTCTCATCCGATCACAATCCCCTTTTTATAACTGCCCGTGAGCTGTCGGCCTCACCCCGACCTCCCGCTCAGATTGTTAGGAGAGTCAACTGGCGCTCCTACCATGATGAGCTCTCACGGCGGTTACCATCACTCCCCGCGGACCCGATCGTCACTTGTGACGATTTGGATCTCCGAGCCACTCATCTTCAGGAGTTGGTCCAAGGTGTCATGGATCGACACACATATACTCTCGAGGTGAACCATCGTAAATCGGCCTTACCTGCGGAAGTACTCCACGCCATCTGGCTCCGGCGCAATCTCCGCCGCAGATGGCAAAGAACCCGTGATCCCGGCGTCAAAAGGCGCTTTCAGGCCCAGTCTCTTTACGTTCAGCAGCTACTGCGGGACGTAAACTCTGATCGATGGGACTCACACCTTGAGTCTCTTGAAGTCGACCACACCTCCGTCTGGAGAGCGGCGAGTAGACTGACCCGCGAGAAGAGAACTCGCAACCCACTTGAAACTCCGAACGGGGTTGTATCTTCATCAGAAGGCAAGGCCGAGGTCTTCGCCGACTGCATGGAGGTGCAATTTACTGTTCATCAAGGCGTCTCGGACCCTGCCCACTCGGCAGAAGTCCGTGACTTCCTATCTGGACATTTTTCACGCCCTCCCGAACTCCCAGCCCTCCCGTTCGACAGGGATGAACTAGTTTCATCTATCTGCCGACTAAATCACCGTCGCGCCCCCGGTCCTGACCGGATCGGGGCCGCTGCTCTACAAAATCTCCCGGCCTCAGGCGTTGACCTCGTTCTTGAGCTGTTTAACTCCTGTCTCCGGCTACAGTACTTTCCCCGCCTGTGGAAATCAGCCAACATCGTAATGATTCCGAAGCCTCGCAAGCCGCGCATGCTTCCTGAAAGCTATCGTCCAATCTCTCTCTTGCCAGTCATCTCGAAGGTGTTCGAGCGTCTCCTGCTGGCTCGCATCTCGCCGCTGCTAGATGGTTTCATCCGCAGCGAACAGTTCGGGTTTCGCAGAGAGCACTCGACCACGCTTCAATTGGTCCGCGTTGTTACGCACTTGTCAGACGCCACCAACAGGCGCGCGGCTACGGCCGCCGTACTGTTGGACGTGAGCAAGGCCTTCGATAAAGTCTGGCACGAAGGTCTTCTCTTCAAACTTGCCAATTCCCCTCTACCATCGACCATAGTGTTTTTCCTCCGGTCGTATCTCAGCGACCGAACCTTCAGGGTGAGCGTCGACGGGTCCTGTTCTACAGTTCGACCCGTCGCCGCCGGCGTACCTCAGGGATCTGTCCTCGGCCCCGTTCTGTACCTTGTGTACACGAACGACCTGCCTGTCTTGCCCGGAGTCACGTTGTCTTTGTTCGCTGACGATGCTATGTATCACTGCAGCTCCCTGTCCCCGCGCTTTGCGAGTACAAAGCTGCAGCGTCAGTTGAACCAGCTTCCGGACTGGCTACGGAAATGGCGGGTGACGATCAACACGGAGAAATCCGAGGCGATCTGCTTCACCCGTAAGTCCATCTCCCGATGCCAGCCCCTCTCCCTAGCAGGGAGACCCATCGCCTACAAAGAATCGGTGAAGTATTTAGGCGTTCGGCTAGATCGTCGCCTTTGCTTCAACGCCCACGTGACGGAAACCCTTGCCAAGGCTCGCGGCGTCCGAGCCAAATTATCTCCTTTCCTCTCGTGTCGCAGCCGCCTGGCCATGCGCACGAAACTTACCATCTATCTACTATTTCTCAGGTCTGTATTGACCTATGCGGCACCCGCCTGGTGGTCTCTTTTATCCACCACCAACAGATGTAGGCTGGAAGCTTTCCAGTCCCGAACACTCCGATCCTTGACGGGGTCCCCTTGGTTTGTAAGGAACGACGTGATTCGAAGGGGTCTCCGTGTTCCTACCTTGACTTCCTTTGTCCGGTCGCTGGCTCTAACTCTCTTTGCTAAAGCCTCGACCTCCACCTTCCCGTACCTACGAACCATCAGTGCATCAGAACCACCACCGCCCATTCGGGTCAAGCGCCCTCGGGCGCTTCTTGATGACCCGCCATAACGCCATCCTCTTTAAATAAACAAAAACAAGTAATCATCAGTCCTAGACCAGAGTATTTCACCAAACTGTCCTTCTTTCCTTCCTGTCCACCTCCTAGCACGCTGAGCCGGCTGCTTGTCGCTGTCATCATTCACTGGCACGGAGGCTCTCCGCCTCGCGGGGAGCGACCGACGCCCTCAGGGCGTCTGCTGACTGGACTTGAAACGGGCAACATCTGTTGCTCGAAACGGTACCAGCGGCAGTGCATTAAACAAATAAAAGTTATACTCCCCCGCCTTCTCAGTTAACTGGTTGGCGGTTTCCTTTTCCAGTTTTAGGTAACCTGTCGACATGTACCAGCACTATGTTTACTTCTGGCAGCCATTGGACACGATCCAGATGCTGCAACCAAGCCACGGGTGCAAAGACACCCCGCATCCATAATGCAATGCAATGCCGCCGATTCATATCGTTCCCGGGCTCCTGCCAACCCGGCCGCACAGTCCAGATAGCCTGCACAGCGCGCGAAGTCCGACGCAATCGCATCTGTCCCTCTTCCTAGCACCTCCGCTAGAGGCGCTACACCTGGCCCCAAGAAACCCCTGGCTTCCACCAATCCCCCGATTGATAAGCCTCGGCGCTCTTACGCGCATACAGTCTCCGGGCAATCTGCCTCAAGAACCGTCCCTGACGACTACCAGGTCGTCAAAGACTTCCTTGCTGAGTTCGATCTCAACAAAGTCGCCCAGACCTTCAGGTCCATCCACTCCCGCTTGGAGACTGCTGATATAACCGAGAGATTCATGCTCTTGGTGGAAGCCGCTACTTGTGTAGGTCTTCTATGAGTCGGGTCCTCAAACGAGATCTCTCGATTCTTTCCTGGAACGCCAACGGGTTGTCCAACAAGATCCAGGAACTCCAAGAATTACTGGCCCGACTCAAACCCGATGTAGTGCTTCTCAATGAGACCCACTTGACTCCTGCGAGTCGGTTACGACTGGCCAACTATGTGTGCTATCGAAACGACAGACCGGGCACTGCTGGTGGCGGTACTGCCGTCGCGGTGAGGCTCACTCTCGAGCATCACCGAGTCGTCTTGCCTGCAATGACTCACCTCGAAGGCACCGCTGTGGAGTTGTTGAACACTCTAGGCGGCGTACAGATGGTCGCGGCGTATAAACCGCCGCAAAAAGAGCTCCTTCACCCCGATCTAGCTGTCGCGTTCGATGCACACAGGAGGGTCATCATGGCCGGCGACCTGAACTGTAAACATCGCGATTGGAACAGTCGCTTGACTGCCCCAAACGGGAAACGTTTACGCAGGTTTGCCGATTCTCGCAGGATACAAGTGATTGGGCCTACCCAACCTACGTTCTACCCCTCACAACGCAACGCGGCTCCCGATGTCTTGGACATAGCGGTGATTCAAGGAATTGACTGTCCGGTCCATGTGTCCGCGCTAACGGAACTATCGTCCGATCATCTCCCTATCCTGATACACGTCGCTACCCAGCACGTCGTACGCAGAGATGTCAGGAAGGTGGTAGAATGGGATCGCTATGGCCCGGCGTTAAGTCGCCGATTGCCAGACGCGGGACCACTCGAAACCTTCCGCCAAGTCGACGAGGCAGTTGCCGCGTTTGACGAGGCTGTCGTATCTGCGATCGACGCGTCTTCCAGGATGAAGCCTGGCGTCACGCCCCACTGGCAGCGGATCCCCGAGGAGACGAGTGATCTCGCTTGCGAGAGAAATCGCCTCCGGAGACGCTGGCAGCGGACCCGTGATCCGGCCGACAAGGCAGCGTACAACCGGGCGACCGGCATTTTACGTCGTGAAATGCAGGCCTACCGGAGACGCTGTTGGGAACTCGCCGTGGCCCAGGCAGGGGACGGATCGGACGAAAGTAGCCCTTACCGGATACCTTCGGCGTTGGTAGGGAAGAGGCGCCGGCCTCGCATCCCGGCCATTGCTGGACCTTTCGGTCAAATCCTGGCTCGCCCGGAGGCGAAGGCCGAGTACTTGGGCGCGTGTTTTGAGCGACAGTTCGCACCTAACCCGCCCATGGACTGGGACTTCGACGAAGAAGTCGAGAACGAAGTGGAAGACTTTCTGTTTCTTCCGATCACTACGGAGCCCGAACCCATCACTAGGGAAGAGGTCACAGATCGGCTCGTTGAACTCGTGCCGAGAAAAGCTCCTGGCCCGGACGGCGTCTCGAACGCCGCTCTTACTCGACTCCCGGAGCGAGGAGTACTTTTCTTGGTCGCGCTGTTCAACGCGTGTCTTAGACTGGCCTATTTTCCCCAGAAATGGCGTAAGGCGACGGTTATAGTGATCCCGAAGCAGGGAAAGGACGCTTCCCGTCCCGGCAACCTCCGGCCCATTAGTCTACTGTCAGCCACGTCAAAGGTCCTCGAACGTCTCGTACAACGGAGAGTACTAGATCATCTAAGAAATTTCGATGTACTGGTCCCCGAACAGTTCGGCTTCCGTGTGGGGCATTCCACCACTCATCAACTGATGAGACTGGTAAAATACATCACGGACGCCGGGTGTCGGAAAGAGCAGACTGTCGCCTGTTTCCTAGATGTGGAAAAGGCCTTTGATAGTGTCTGGCACGACGGGCTCTTGTTCAAGCTCCGGGAAATCCAGCTCCCGGATTGCTACCTTCGCTTGATTGCTAGCTTTCTGACGGAGAGGACTTTCTGCGTGCGAATAGACGACCACGTCTCTTCCGAGAGACGTATCTCAGCCGGGGTACCTCAAGGTAGCGTGCTAGGGCCTCTCCTGTTCTCCGTGTATGTCAACGACGCACCCAGAGAGCCTGGAGTCCAGATGGCTTTGTTTGCCGACGACACGGCGGTGTATACCGCCGATCGGAACGCAGACTTTGCTATCCCACGACTTCAGCGCGCACTCGATGCGTATTCGGCGTGGACGGAAAGCTGGAAAGTTGCCGTCAACGAAACCAAGAGCTCCGCGGTGCTATTCACAAAGCGCCGGAAAGAACCACGAGGCCGAGTGAGACTTGGTAGAACATACTTGCCCTGGTCGAGAGAAGTAAAGTACCTCGGTGTCCACCTTGATCGTCGGCTCACCTGGCGTGCCCACGCTGTGACGATGCGAAAGAAAGCGTCCGCTCGTCTCGCGCAACTGTTTCCGATACTTGCCAACAAGGCTATGACCCGCAAGCTGGGTAAGTTGATTGTCAACGCGTACCTGTTGCCGATCATTACCTACGCTCTTCCCGTCTGGGGTTACCTCGCAACCGTTCATAAAAGAAGGTTGCAAAGCGTTCTCGATAGAGGGCTTCGGCTAGCGGCCAAAGTCCCCTATCGGTTTTCTTCTCGTCTCCTGAGAAGAGGACTCGGTGTCCGCTCCTTGGATGACACCGCAAGGCGACTTGCACGTAAATTTTACGTCCGAGCTGCGAGGACCCAGACAAACCCACTCATAGCTGGCCTTGGCAAGTACCGAACACGTCCAGGTGATTCTTGGAAACGGCCTCGACAAATACTGGTACTAGTCGACCTAGTACGAGCATGTCGTTGTAACGACCAATAAAAATTAATTAATCAATATTCCGTCTGGACAGGACCACTAGGCAGGAGCCCCTACCGGAGGCTCGGAACTAGGAACCCATTGGGTCGTCTCACGACGCACAACCCAACAGCTCTGACCTGGCGCCGATTCATAGCGATCGCAGCATGCTTCTGAATCAAGACGGACTCCATATGAAGACGAGGGAAGTAATCACTCACCGCTGACAAGAGTTTCGTCTCATCGAAACGGATCCGATGGTCGGCATTGGCGAGCGCGTGTTCGGCCACGGCAGACTTCTCCGGCTGTCCCAGTCTACAGTAACGGCTATGTTCACCCACGCGTGTGCGGACGCTGCGCTTCGTGGTACCAATGTACACCTGGCCGCATGAGCAGGGAACTCCGTACACACCGCACGATGACAGCGGGTCTCGGACATCCTTCGTCGGCCGCAAGAACTGGTGTATCTTCTTTGTCGGCTTGAAAACTGGCCTCACACCGCGCCGACTGAGCAGCCTACCAATGCGGTCCGTCACCCCATGAATGCAGGGCAACGCCGCGAAACCGACGGTCTCCCGTGAATCCACTTCCGGCCTGGCTGTTCTTCTCGGCCGGACTGCACGTCTCACCTCCCCGACGGAATACCCATTGGCCTGCAGCGCTAGTTCGAGGTGGCGCAGCTCATCATCGAGGTACCGGGGCTCGCATATCCTCCTAGCCCGGTCCACCAAGGTCTTCAACACCGCCCTCTTCTGGCTGGGATGGTGGTTCGACTGTTTATGGAGATAGCGGTTAGTGTGCGTCGGTTTCCTATAAACTTTATGTCCGAGGCTGCCATCGGTCCTTCTAAGGACCAACACGTCCAGAAAAGCCAGCTGATTGTCGGTCTCCCTCTCAACGGTAAACTGTATCCGTGGGTGAACCTGATTGAGATGTGCCAGGAACCTGCCGAATTCTTCCTCACCATGGCTCCAGATAACAAATGTGTCATCAACATACCGGAACCAGCACCTCGGCTTCAGCGGAAAAGATGTAATTGCCCGCTGTTCGAACCTTTCCATATAAAAGTTCGCCACCACAGGACTGAGTGGACTCCCCATGGCCACACCATCAATCATTTCGAAGAACTCACCGCCGTACTGAAAATATGTAGTTTTCAGAACATGCCGGAAAAAGGTTAGCTAAGTGGCCAAGGACATCATCTACGGGCACCATGGTGAACAACGAAACCACGTCAAAGCTGACCATTATGTCTCCAGGCTGCAACGACAACCCACCGAGCCTTTCAAGAAAGTGTGTTGAATCCCTCACATATGACTCCGTACCACCTATATGAGGCCGGAGAAGCTCGGTCAAGTGTTTAGCCAGATGGTAGGTTGGAGATCCTATGGCGCTGACGATGGGTCTGAGCGGGACGTCCGGCTTGTGGATTTTGGGGAGCCCATAAAGCCTAGGTGGGAAGGCTTCCGAACACCGGACGGCTGCCTTCACATCAGGCTCCAAGGAAGACCGCTTAACCAGAAAATCGGTCCTTTTTAGGACCACTGCGGTTGGATTTCTTCGCAATTTTTGTAGTTTTCTGGGTCCAGCAGTTCCCCGATCTTCCGTTGGTAGTCTTCGGTGTTCATTACAACAGTCGCACTCCCCTTATCCGCCGGTAATATGATGACAGACTCATCCCGCCTTAATGTCCTTAGTGCCCGCAGCTCACTCACTGGTATGTTGCATCGCGGCGGTTTCGCTCTAGCCAGGATCCTCGATGCTTCGATCCTGACTTCATCTGCCTGTTCACGCGGCATGAGATAGTGTTCGATCGCGCCATGAGAGTAAGTACTAGAGAGATAGCCCCGAGGAGAACAACCAGGGACAACAGCGCAGCAGCTTAGAGACGGACAGGACAGTAGTGAACTTGTCGGACCGCCAGCTTACCACCACCGAAACTGCTGTCTTGGCGAGGGGGGAGAAGTTTGCAGTGGCCCCTAAGAAGATTCCAGTGGAGGACATCATTGCCAAAGTTGAAGCTGGAGTGCGGCGGCTGCCGCGTGAACAGGCAGATGAAGTCAGGATCGAAGCATCGAGGATCCATCTGGCTAAACACTTGACCGAGCTTCTCCGGCCTCATATAGGTGGTACGGAGTCATATGTGAGGAATTTAACACACTTTCTTGAAAGGCTCGGTGGGTTGTCGTTGCAGCCTGGAGACATAACGGTCAGCTTTGACGTGGTTTCGTTGTTCACCATGGTGCCCGTAGATGATGTCCTTGGCCACTTAGCTAACCTTTTTCCGGCAGACATTACAGCGCTTTTCCGGCATGTTCTGAAAACTACATATTTTCAGTACGGCGGTGAGTTCTTCGAAATGATTGATGGTGTGGCCATGGGGAGTCCACTCAGTCCTGTGGTGGCGAACTTTTATATGGACAGGTTCGAACAGCGGGCAATTATATCTTTTCCGCTGAAGCCGAGGTGCTGGTTCCGGTATGTTGATGACACATTTGTTATCTGGAGCCATGGTGAGGAAGAATTCGGCAGGTTCCTGGCACATCTCAATCAGGTTCACCCACGGATACAGTTTACCGTTGAGAGGGAGACCGACAATCAGCTGGCTTTTCTGGACGTGTTGGTCCTTAGAAGGACCGATGGCAGCCTCGGACATAAAGTTTATAGGAAACCACGCACACTAACCGCTATCTCCATAAACAGTCGAACCACCATCCCAGCCAGAAGAGGGCGGTGTTGAAGACCTTGGTGGACCGGGCTAGGAGGATATGCGAGCCCCGGTACCTCGATGATGAGCTGCGCCACCTCGAACTAGCGCTGCAGGCCAATGGGTATTCCGTCGGGGAGGTGAGACGTGCGGTCCGGCCGAGAAGAACAGCCAGGCCGGAAGTGGATTCACGGGAGACCGTCGGTTTCGCTGCGTTGCCCTACATTCATGGGGTGACGGACCGCATTGGTAGGCTGCTCAGTCGGCGCGGTGTGAGGCCAGTTTTCAAGCCGACAAAGAAGATACACCAGTTCTTGCGGCCGACGAAGGATGTCCGAGACCCGCTGTCATCGTGCGGTGTGTACGGAGTTCCCTGCTCATGCGGCCAGGTGTACATTGGTACCACGAAGCGCAGCGTCCGCACACGCGTGGGTGAACATAGCCGTTACTGTAGACTGGGACAGCCGGAGAAATCTGCCGTGGCCGAACACGCGCTCGCCAATGCCGACCATCGGATCCGTTTCGATGAGACGAAACTCTTGTCGGCGGTGAGTGATTACTTCCCTCGTCTTCATATGGAGTCCGTCTTGATTCAGAAGCATGCTGCGATCGCTATGAATCGGCGCCAGGTCAGAGCTGTTGGGTTGTGCGTCGTGAGACGACCCAATGGGTTCCTAGTACCGAGCCTCCGGTAGGGGCTCCTGCCTAGTGGTCCTGTCCAGACGGAATATTGATTAATTAATTTTTATTGGTCGCTACAACGACATGCTCGTACTAGGTCGACTAGTACAGTATTTGTCGAGGCCGTTTCCAAGAATCACCTGGACGTGTTCGGTACTTGCCAAGGCCAGCTATGAGTGGGTTTGTCTGGGTCCTCGCAGCTCGAACGTAAAATTTACGTGCAAGTCGCCTTGCGGTGTCATCCAAGGAGCGGACACCGAGTCCTCTTCTCAGGAGACGAGAAGAAAACCGATAGGGGACTTTGGCCGCTAGCCGAAGCCCTCTATCGAGAACGCTTTGCAACCTTCTTTTATGAACGGTTGCGAGGTAACCCCAGACGGGAAGAGCGTAGGTAATGATCGGCAACAGGTACGCGTTGACAATCAACTTACCCAGCTTGCGGGTCATAGCCTTGTTGGCAAGTATCGGAAACAGTTGCGCGAGACGAGCGGACGCTTTCTTTCGCATCGTCTCAGCGTGGGCACGCCAGGTAAGCCGACGATCAAGGTGGACACCGAGGTACTTTACTTCTCTCGACCAGGGCAAGTACGTTCTACCGAGTCTCACTCGGCCTCGTGGTTCTTTCCGGCGCTTTGCGAATAGCACCGCGGAGCTCTTGGTTTCGCTGACGGCAACATTCCAGCTTTCCGTCCACGTCGAATACGCATCGAGTGCGCGCTGAAGTCGTGGGATAGCAAAGTCTGCGTTCCGATCGGCGGTATAGACCGCCGTGTCGTCGGCAAACAAAGCCATCTGGACTCCAGGCTCTCTGGGTGCGTCGTTGACATACACGGAGAACAGGAGAGGCCCTAGCACGCTACCTTGAGGTACCCCGGCTGTAATACGTCTCTCGGAAGAGACGTGGTCATCTATTCGCACGCAGAAAGTCCTCTCCGTCAGAAAGCTAGCAATCTGGGAGCTGGATTTCCCGGAGCTTGAACAAGAGCCCGTCGTGCCAGACACTATCGAAGGCCTTTTCCACATCTAGTAAACAGGCGACAGTCTGCTCTTTCCGACACCCGGCGTCCGTGATGTATTCCACCAGTCTCATCAGTTGATGAGTGGTGGAATGCCCCACACGGAAGCCGAACTGTTCGGGGACCAGTACATCGAAATTTCTTAGATGATCTAGTACTCTCCGTTGTACGAGACGTTCGAGGACCTTTGACGTGGCTGACAGTAGACTAATGGGCCGGAGGTTGCCGGGACGGGAAGCGTCCTTTCCCTGCTTCGGGATCACTATAACCGTCGCCTTACGCCATTTCTGGGGAAAATAGGCCAGTCTAAGACACGCGTTGAACAGCGCGACCAAGAAAAGTACTCCTCGCTCCGGGAGTCGAGTAAGAGCGGCGTTCGAGACGCCGTCCGGGCCAGGAGCTTTTCTCGGCACGAGTTCAACGAGCCGATCTGTGACCTCTTCCCTAGTAATGGGTTCGGGCTCCGTAGTGATCGGAAGAGACAGAAAGTCTTCCACTTCTTTCTCGACTTCTTCGTCGAAGTCCCAGTCCATGGGCGGGTTAGGTGCGAACTGTCGCTCAAAACACGCGCCCAAGTACTCGGCCTTCGCCTCCGGGCGAGCCAGAATTTGACCGAAAGGTCCAGCAATGGCGGGGATGCGAGGCCGGCGCCTCTTCCCTACCAACGCCGAAGGTATCCGGTAAGGGCTACTTTCGTCCGATCCGTCCCCTGCCTGGGCCACGGCGAGTTCCCAACAGCGTCTCCGGTAGGCCTGCATTTCACGACGTAAAATGCCGGTCGCCCGGTTGTACGCTGCCTTGTCGGCCGGATCACGGGTCCGCTGCCAGCGTCTCCGGAGGCGATTTCTCTCGCAAGCGAGATCACTCGTCTCCTCGGGGATCCGCTGCCAGTGGGGCGTGACGCCAGGCTTCATCCTGGAAGACGCGTCGATCGCAGATACGACAGCCTCGTCAAACGCGGCAACTGCCTCGTCGACTTGGCGGAAGGTTTCGAGTGGTCCCGCGTCTGCAATCGGCGACTTAACGCCGGGCCATAGCGATCCCATTCTACCACCTTCCTGACATCTCTGCGTACGACGTGCTGGGTAGCGACGTGTATCAGGATAGGGAGATGATCGGACGATAGTTCCGTTAGCGCGGACACATGGACCGGACAGTCAATTCCTTGAATCACCGCTATGTCCAAGACATCGGGAGCCGCGTTGCGTTGTGAGGGGTAGAACGTAGGTTGGGTAGGCCCAATCACTTGAATCCTGCGAGAATCGGCAAACCTGCGTAAACGTTTCCCGTTTGGGGCAGTCAAGCGACTGTTCCAATCGCGATGTTTACAGTTCAGGTCGCCGGCCATGATGACCCTCCTGTGTGCATCGAACGCGACAGCTAGATCGGGGTGAAGGAGCTCTTTTTGCGGCGGTTTATACGCCGCGACCATCTGTACGCCGCCTAGAGTGTTTAACAACTCCACAGCGGTGCCTTCGAGGTGAGTCATTGCAGGCAAGACGACTCGGTGATGCTCGAGAGTGAGCCTCACCGCGACGGCAGTACCGCCACCAGCAGTGCCCGGCCTGTCGTTTCGTTTCGAACACATTAGTTGGCCAGTCGTAACCGACTCGCAGGAGTCAAGTGGGTCTCATTGAGAAGGACTACGTCGGGTTTGAGTCGGGCCAGTAATTCTTGGAGTTCCTGGATCTTGTTGGACAACCCGTTGGCGTTCCAGGAAAGAATTGAGAGATCACGTTTGAGGACCCGACTCATAGAAAACCTACACAAGTGGCGGCTTCCACCAAGAGCATGAATCTCTCGGTTGTATCGGCAGTCTCCAAGCGGGAGCGGATGGACCTGAAGGTCTGGGCAACTTTGCGGAGGTCAAATTCCGCAAGGAAGTCTATGACGACCTGATAGTCGTCTGGATCGGTTTCTGAGGTTTTTTTGAGTGCCCGGAGACTGTTTGCGCATAAGAGCGCCGAGGCTTGTCAATCGGGGGATTGGTGGAAGCCAGGGGTTTCTTAGGGCCAGGTGTAGCGCCTCTAGCGGAGGTGCTAGGAAGAGGGACAGATGCGATAACGTCGGTCTTCACGCGCTGTGCAGGCTGTCTGGACTGTGCGGCTGGGTTGGCAGGAGCCCGGGATCTAGCGCCACGGGGCTTACGTTGCCGCTTCTTTTTGCCTGCATTAGGGTACCGCGGGGGCGGGAGGTCAGGCGAGGCTGCTTCTAAAGCAGGGGCAGGATTCTCCGGTGCTGGGGAGGGTTGAGAATTCTCAGGCTCCACAACCGAGATGTTTGGCAGTGGCTGGTCTGTCTCACTTTGTTTAGAAGCCGCGAGGTTACGGCGCTTTTTCGCCTGAGGCGGGACAGGGGCCTGGGAAGGAGCCTGAGATGGAGATGCCTGGACTACAGGTGTTTGCTTTGGGCCTTTGCTACGTTTTCGTTGCCTGTTGGCAACTGCGGCGAAAGACACGGCAGCCGTAGCAGGAGGCGCAGGGCCTGGCTGCTCGGTTGCAGGTCTGGAACCAGCTTCCGGATGCCTCGGTGGTGGCAGGCGCCCTTTCGGCTTTCGCCGCTCGAGCTCCCGCTGAAACACCGGACATGCCCGGTAGTTGGCGGGGTGACTTCCGCCGCAGTTGATGCACCTTTTGAAAGCAGGGGCATCGCAGTGTTTACTAGCGTGAGGTAGAGAGCACCTCACGCACGCCGGAGCGTTTGAACAAGTCTCTGAATGGTGCCCGAAGCGTTGGCACTTGTAGCACTGAGGCAGAGCCCCGGGAGCGCGGCTTCGTTCCACTTTTACGCGGAAACCAAAAAGCCGCGTAAGAGAGAGTAGGCTTGCGCCTGCCTCGCTGTTCTCGGCCATGATGCGAACCAGGGGAATTGGACGCCTTGGTCCGGCAGGAGCAAAAACCCGATTTACCGCGCGAACCGGATAGCCCAGCTCGCGCAGCTCATCGAGGATTTCCTCGAGAGGAGAGTTCACGTCCAAGCCTCTGAGGATCAGTGACAGAGGCTTCACGTGTTTCGGGGTGAAGGTATGATATTGCAGGTTGGCGGATTCAACGAACGCCATGACGCTGCGGTACTCGTCCATTCCGCGGACAGCGATCTTGACAGTGTCGCCCCCAAGGAGCTTCAGGTCAACGCTGGCCGGGGAAAGTTCAGGAGCCACTATGAGTCGCCGGTAAAAACCGGTGACGTTGTTCACGCCGTGAACGAACACGGGCGGGATGCGACGAGTGGCCGGCGGTGCTTGGGCAGCGCCGGACACAGTCGGCCCCGAGCCGGATTCGCCATCGGCGGGGACAACTTCCATGGCGGACGCCGTGGAAGAGGTTGAGGAGGACCGATTCCGCCTCGGTTTCTTAACCGGCCGCCCCCGTGGCCCAACCGCCACGAAAGCGTCGGTCTCGTCACCGGGCAGCGGAACCGTCCGGGAATCGACAACTTGGTCCGCATCCATAGCTGGAGAACACGGCGAATCGCTCGTGTGGGGTATGGAGGAGGCGAGCGACTGCGTGCTCGTTGACGCGCCCGGAGCGGGCATTTCCGCCAACGAGCGGGAGGTTTGCCGACCAGAGGCAGCCAGGCTGCCTCCGGCGGTAACCAGGGACCTAGGGTCCGGCCCGAGCCGGATCGCAAGCGGGACTGAAACGCTCAGGCTTACTATGAGCTGGGCCAATGACCGGCTTCGTTAGATACCTCCCCTTACCAAGAGAGGTGTCCACCGGCCTCTTTACCTAGGCGATATCCAAGCTCGCTTACCACTGGTGGGGGCTCACAAGGATCGTCCTAGGCAGCGCTACCTAAGAGCCTGAGCGTCAGCGGGCTAGATGCGCTACGCAACTTACAGCTCTGGCAGGCTATTTGCTTCCTCTTCTGCGGCGAGAAGGTGGTCCTGAAAAGGGTCACTTGGCTGGTGGCCCTAAGAAGGTCCGACGAACGAACTCAGCTGTTGTGCTGGCTACTCAGTTCACCAACCAGCTGAGTTGTAGTCTTCTTTCTTCTAAGGCCTGTTGATGTTCAGCAAGCAGGGCAGCAGATGAAGAATGTCTGTCCTCGGCAATTCGAAGGCAGCAGGGCAGCAGCTGTAAACAGCGTCAAGCTTCCGAAGTCGTCCAGAGAGAGCTGGTGCAAGAGAGCAGGTCCTTCCAGATCGAGCAGCTGAAGTGAAGTGCTCTGATCCGATCAATTGATCCATATGAATCGGCGGGGCGAAAGCATCTCATTAAGTACATTATGGCATGGCGCGATGCGAGCCTCTCACACACCTTCTTGTTTCTGATTGGCCGGTGATGCTGTACTTACCTGTGCGGGGGTTGCAATTAGTAAACAATTAGCACAAGTAGCATCGCGGGAAATCAGCAGCCTTCCCCACAGTATTTCTTGGAAAACAAGTGAGTCACATAATGGCGTAGCTTGGTGCGAGCCAATCATACACCATCTCTGTTGTGATTGGTTGATGGTGTCATTTTTACCTGTACGTGGGACTTTGCTGAATTTATATGTACAGGTAGCATGGCAGGACAGCTTTAGTCTATACCACAGTACTGTGGGCCTGCACGTGGACACCCAAAGTGCAGAAATTTAATTCCACTGATGATGGCAGCCAGTGGAGCTGCCGAAACGTTTGGTTTTGATTTTAACCAGGGACCACGGCCAAACAGCCCGGATATCTTTCATAATTCAAATGACACCGGCCGTGAAAGCCTAAGGAATAATTTATTCATTGTATTTATTTAATAAATACAAGGTTTTTTTATCTTCTCCCAATACAGAAAGTTATAATCGATTATCCCTGTCAACACAACATTAGTTCGATCTTATTTGGTAAACATAGAAAGTATAACAAATATTTTTATCCTTTATAAAATATAAAACAATAAAGAATTAATTTATTAATTTCCCAGGGTTATTTGTAAGTTCTTTGTACTATGAGACGGTCAGAAATGAATAATTTAATACCAAGCTTTACATTCAAAAATAGATTATATTTTTTTTCTTTAGTATGTAGTCCCGGGTTTATCCGCCAGATCGCAGGTTACGTTCCTTCACTATACACAAAATTATTTAATGGCGACTACAAATTCACAGAGATTCGTTATGATTTTTTGGTTAACGAAAATAATAAAGTTTGTTTTCACCTCTTTTCCTGAAGTGTTTAAAGATATGGTGCTGTTTCTAGTGTTATGAAGTTATAGTTGAGATGTAATTTAGTTAGATTTACTTGAATACGATCTCACCAAAATCTCGAAGTGCTGGTGGAGACTAGGCCTGGATCTAGTCGTTAAATTTTTTCCAAGTTTCGTCAAATAAAGGGCGTGGATGGTGCTACTTGAAGGAGTTCTAATAGAAGGTGTACGTCACTCGTCAATTTTTATTAAATTTCGCACTAGTTATTCCAAAAGTATTCATTAATTTTCAAATTTTAAATAGGCATTACACTTTTTTTTCAAACGTTCACTTCCCAATCGTTTTAACAACTAATTCAATCTTGTTAGTTGGTTACTCGTAGTAACCAAGATTTTTTTATGGTTTTTTTTATTGGTGAATCTATATACTTCTGAGTATATAGGCTATTATTAATTATTATAAATTTATTTCTTCTTTATAGAAAAATAATCCTTTTTAAATTTTGTTTATAATCCAATTTAATTTATCTAAGGTTTTTCTTTCTATTTTCTCTTAAGCTTATACATAGGTCTTTAATATTTTAATTTCCTTCAATTGTATTTATTTATTATTTATTATTTGCTTAAAGTATCCTTACTCTAAACTATTTTCCTATGCCATCTTGCTCACATAGTATTATTTTATATTATTATTATTTTATACCTAACCCTGGGTTATCTTATATTTAAACACAATTATTATATTAAACACAAAAATTATACCTAGGGACAAGACCTTTGTGGCCTACACAATACAAATTATACAAAATACAAACAAAATACAAAATTTGTCAGCAGCAATATAGTCCACTGCTACAATTGATTGTTTTTCCATCTACAGTATAAATCTGTGAGATGCTCTTTTTTAACAATTTACCCTCTCACTATGTACACTATATCTCACTTTGTACACTATATGTCACTTTGTTATTGTTTACAGTGTTCTGTAGTACAAAGTATTCTATAGCTAGGTACATAATACCCATTTCTGACCTTTAGAGTGGGGTGATTGTATTATCATATTTGGGCATGGGTTATGTAACGTTACAATATATATATCAATATATGTATATATGTGGTGTGGGTGTGGGTGTGTGTGTGTGTGTAAAACACACTTTGAAAATAATTAAGCTGATAATGATATTAAGAAGATGGTATAGACACAGAACGAAAAGACAAGATAAACAAATAATCTGTTAACTGTTTCTGTTTCACTTTTTACTGTTGGGTAAGTAAATTATTTTAGTTTCAGCTACACTTACTTTAAGACTGAAAATATTTATGCTTAGTTTTACTTATTTTTTAATCTGAAATCTAACAATGCTTAGTCTATCTTGTGTGTGTGTGTGTGTGTGTGTGTGTGTGTGTGTGTGTGTGTGTGCGCGCGCGCGTGCGAAATCTATGCATGTTAATTAAGAGAATAATGATATGTTCTGCTGGGTCTTTATGTGTTATAACAAATATATTTTTTTAACCATTAGAAGCCCTTAAGCCTTGGAGCTGACATTGTTTCATATTCTGCTACAAAATATATCAATGGACATTCTGATGTGATCATGGGTGTAGCTGTTACAAATAATGAGGATTTATATGAGAGAATAAGGTTTATTCAGAACAGTAAGTAGCTCCAGTACAGATAATTATTAGTTATTACAGGTACATAAATTATATTAGGGGTTTGGAGAATGAGGTAGCAGTAAAAAGCAGATGTACCACTATGCAGTTGGATTTTATTTAGTTTCTCAAGATGATGTAGTATAATAAGAGTCAATCCATATTGGGATTATAAAGCATATTCCAAACATATTTCAGACTATATTTTTCTTTATATTAAATATTCTAACTTGGAAAATATGGTATGGAAATTTAATATACATGTCATATAATATGTAGATTCAGTTTTTTTTCTTCATTAACTGTTTAGTGAACAATATAAAGGAGCATTATAGGTTTTCCATTTTAAGGCAAATCGTTACATTTAACCTGTAATTATCTAAGCAGTGCTTCATTAAGAAAAAATTAACTATTTATTCAGTTCTTTATTTTATTTCTATCAATTTCATTTTATTTATTTTTGTTTTATTTATTATTTATTAACTTTATTCATTTTCACTTAAAATTGTTAATTTTTAATTTAATAGTTTCTTTATTTTCTTGATTTGTTATAAAATTGCTAGGGTACATGGAACGTTATCACTATATTGCAAATTACACACTTACATAATGGCACCCACATGATGGATTCAATTTAGTATCTCAGTAAATATGAATGCGTGACAATTTGATATTTAATTCTTTGCATTTACCATGAATGAAAAATGCAATGTAGTCATGAGTTTCCTTTTCCATGAATTTCAGTCTTATATATAAGTATACATAACATTCTGCATTAAATGTATTTTTTACATGATTATGCTCATACTGTATTTTTCTTGTATTACTTCACCTTTATAAGATAATGAGTAACAGGGTTTCGGTTAAGTGGGATGTAAATGCTACTTAATAAAAATGTCAGTTTCTAGCAAAAAATCTGAACTGATACATAAAAAATAGGTACCAGTTAATCCAGACTTTAAGTAACCTGGACTAATTTTGTCTGTAATGAGTTCTGCATGTGTGTTTTTTATTTGATTTTGTGTTTTTTGGTTTTCATAATAGAAGAATGATGTTTCTATTATTTTATTTGATGCCTGAAATATCAGCAGGTTATGATAAGACATAGTGGGTAAGCCTAATGTCAATGTTGATCTTGATCCCAAGTTATTTGTATAGGGATGTGCTTTGTGTGCTTTGACACCTGGTACGCTATCAGGTTGGTTGATACAGGCCACCTGTGATGACAGTAGTCTGGTCATTAAACTGTATTGACAAATGATTTCATATAAGTTTATTAAAGAGTGTGAATAGTAATTCAAGAAAATAATACTGTATTACAAATATTTCAGCATGTGGAATTGTGCCTTCTCCCTTTGACTGCTATTTGGTACTACGTAGTGCAAAGACTTTACAGCTTCGTATGGATCAACACATGAAGAATGGGCTTGCTGTAGCCAGGTTTCTTGAATCTCATCCAGCTGTTGACAGTGTTCTCCACCCAGGTAGGTCCCATTACACACACACAGTGAACTTGTGTAACCTACTTATGGAAGAAAGAGAATGCCTTACAATATAAGGTTAATGAATTCAAATAACCACACACACACACACACGATAATTTTATACCGGTACAGATCTATTTTTTTGTAAAACATAAGTAATTTTGTTTATTTTAATTGTCTAGTATTTTTGTAGATTGACAGTACTATTAACCTATTTTTGACTTTACGTGCTATGTGTTAGAAGAGCAATACCATTACAGATGTCAGTACGATAGATGATTTCCTGATAATGTTTCATTTTAAAGCAGACATATTTAACCTGTAAACATCTGTAAGCTAGGAGAAAGCTATTGCTAAGATTTAAAGAATTACTTTGAAGTATCAATACGAGTAAGTATTCCCAAGCACACCATTAACATGACTGAGAACTTCTATGAAGGTTATTATTAATAGATAGTATTTTTGTCAGTGACATTCCAGAGTCACTTAAAGTAGGGCTGTTTCTAAGCTAGTTGAGTGTATTCAAATGAGGCTTATAAATAATTATGTGGGAAGAATCTTGATTATCTCTTTTGTCCTGAGGAAAAATGGGAATCCAACCTTCAAGGAGCAGTTCAGATCAGATTTTTTGTATTTAGGATGTTAGTAGATACCTATAACTTGCTTTTTCAAGCTGCATATGCTGCAATAAGGAAATTGTTACGAAGACTCTGAAAAAATCCAAGTTAAATTTTGTAAGGCAATGTAAGTTGCAATGCATTTATGACCAGATATTTGAGTAGTTAAGACATAATCAAAAAAGGATTCAGATCTGAGAAATAACATTTTTTAATGATTGTTACGGTCAGTGGCGGATTTAAGATTTTTGAGGCCCTAGGCCAAGTTTTCTGAGCCCCCCCCCCCAGTTCACATGTTTGTAGGCTCCACTAGCCGTGTGAGTGTTTATGTTCATGTTCATGATGAATATGTTTAGTGTACGGATTCAATTCTATGTTCATAAAGTTTTCACACTAGTAAATATCAACGAAACAACATGCTGCCCACCACACAAAGCTAAAAACCTTATTTACATTCAAAACAAATAAAAACATAACCTCAAATCACAAACCGTTCAGTCACAACACAGATAAACAATGATAACAAACAAGGATGATACCACGGTATTGTAAATTCGGGGACAATATAGCGGACATTCAAAATATGCATGCACAGATTAGTTTTCAAGGATGCGAACATCTTAAAAATAAGCGCACAGTATTTACATAAGAACTTTCTTCTATTTGTATTATTAACAAAAATTGATCATTTAATTTCAAAAAATCATACTTAAATAAATAAAAAGTGCCTCCTACTTTTATAAAAATACTTCTGTTAAAAAAAAAATCTGTAACTTGCGGCCCCCTCTGAGCCCGCAACGTAGTGGTAAATCCGGCACTGGTTATGGGTATAACAAAATGACCAAATTAGAAATAAGATGTAGTCATAACTACAGTTACTGATAATTTTATTTGTAAAAAATCACTAACCATGGCTGAAACAGGAAGAAATATATTAGGCTAGTGATTTTCCTAACATATTATAGAAAACATTCCAGCAGATAGATTAGGAAGTTGTGAAAATGGAAGGAATTATTTTCAAAACCAATGCTTTATTTCTTTCATCTGATAATTATGAATTTTGGAACTAAATTATTCAATGATAGATACATTTTCTTGTAGAACATGTAAAAAACAAAAAATATTTTTATCTGCAGCAGGAATATTCATGCATCCATAAAGAGGAAAGTAGTTTTCTTCTTAAAGTGTTTGCCACTCAGGTATACACAGTAAGTAATAAAGTATTTTTAAACAGTGGTGCAGAATTGTCATCAAAATTAGCAATGTATTTAATTCCATCCATTAAACTACAAAAGTACATATACACTCAAAATAAACTTGGTACTATTGTGAACATTATCTAACACATATTATAAAATAAACATCATCTACAAGCCAGAAATTACATCTAACTTAGAGGAAACTTCATTCTAGTATGCTTTCAAAGAGAACTAAAGCTTATTATTATTATTATGTGGAGAATAAACCTCTTAAAGTACTATAGTAAGGCGATTCCACTGAAACAACATACTTTTAAGCAGAATTTAAGAAGTCTTTAGGCATAAAAATGTATTGTATAGATGACTAAACTGAGTTATATTTAATCAGTCAGTTGTACACATCATTTGAAGAATTGAATATTAAAGAAATTTATTTCTGTAAATTCTGGAACTGTATTAACAAACCACAGTAGAATTGATACCAAATTAGTTTTCTCCATAATTTTGAATTAAAAATTTTTCTATGTTTAACAGAAAAAACTCAAGTGAATTGTAAAAACTCAAGTTAGAGAATATAAAATATTATTTACATGGTTTTATTAATGTTTAACTCTAATTTAGGACTACCATCACATCCCCAGCATGAAGTAGCTAAACGTATATGGTCAGGATGCAGTGGAATGTGTTCTTTCTATCTTCATGGAGGTCTTGAAGAAAGTAAGACTTTCCTTCAATCATTAAAAATTTTCATATTAGCTGAAAGTCTTGGAGGATTTGAAAGCTTAGCAGAATTACCGTAAGTATTAAACAGCCTAATAAGTGAGGTTACATTTTATTCAACAAAGTATAAAAACATGTTTTTTGTTAACTATTTTGATACAGTAAAAGTATAATTACTACTACTTAATATTAAACAATATATTTTATTCATTAATATAGTAAATTAAGTGTGTGTGTGTGTGTGTGTGTGTGTGTGTGTGTGTGTGTGTGTGTGTGTGTGTGTGTGTGTGTGTGTGTGTGTGTGAAAGATGTAGATTCCTGCAGCCCCATGTGTTAGGGAAGGATTCTTGTTTTTCCAATTTGGATCTTCCAGATTGCTTCAGTTCTGCGTGTGCGCGCGCGCGCGCGCGCACACACACACACAGTCAATGTACTTATTATAATATAATAGAATTATTACATTATTATTATACAATAGAATATTATTCTAAGTAACTATGTATTCTAGAAACTAGACTTACCAATTTATCTGCATCATAAATCCTCTTTGTCAAAAAGAAATACATTCTGTGGTTTTTGTACCCTTCACAGATGTACTGTGAAAATAACTCAACAACAAACACTAGATTATATAAACAGAATTGCTACTTATCTATTTTGTTTTTTTTATAGTTTTTATTTTATGTAATTAATAATATTATGCACTCAGGTCAGTCATGACACATGCATCTATACCTGAGGACCATCGCAAAAAGCTTGGAATCACTGATAATCTAATCCGTCTGTCAACTGGACTGGAATCCGTACAGGATCTAATAAATGACTTAGACCAGGCTTTAAAAAAAGCTGTCAAAACCATTCAAGTATAAATTTCATTATAATTTTGAATCTAATTTCTTAATAAAGTAACTAAATATTAGAATTATTAATATTTTAGTAATAAGATTTTCCAACATTATATTGTTATTAACCATTGTATACTATACCACTGATTTTTTTAGAAAAAATATAATATATGCTACTTTCTTTATAAAGCAACTAAATATTATAAGCTAGTAATATTTAAGAAATAAGATTCCCCTGTATATCATTTCTAACAACTGCATACTAATATCATTGAATTTTTAGAAAGGATTTAATACACACAAATTGAAAATTATTTTAAAACAAGTCTGCATATGTAACTTCTTACTTAAACAAATAAAGTTTAGAAATATACAAAAATAAATTACTTTTATATAATATTATTTTATCAATAATGTATATATGCATTGTATATAAGATTCACTTAAAGATCTGGAAAATGCAAATATTAAGTTATAAATGATAATTCTTAAATAACAACACAAATGTATGGGTACTTATGTATGCTGAATAACAAAAAAGTTACAAATGATATAAGCATAGTAATAACAACTTTATAATTAAATCAAAGGAGTTAGATACTACCTGTAGTATGTTCGTTACATTCTTCATGCACTATGTAAATTGCTGTATAACATTCTTCTCTGTATTATTTTCATAATTTCTACTCATTCTTACACAATAAGCTAGAAATGTATTACAGACCTCGTAAGTGTAATCTGGAAATAGTTTAGCTTTGCTTATGACTTTTTCCTTGGCAAGGAGGCTCACGTGATTGGTTCTATAAAAGCTCTGTAATTGTCATTGTGTCAGTTTCATTGTATATCACTTTCTAAAACTGCCTGACATAGACAGCTTTGCTACTTCAGGAAATTTATTATACACTAGGCATTAAAAGCTAAATCTTATTTTTCACTTTAAACAATGAAAGTAATTATGAATAAAGTAATACCTTTAACATAGCTTTTACTCTTAAGATAGCTTTAATTTCTTATTCTGTTGTGTTTTTAATTGTTTTCATTCATCATGTCTTGCATATACTCTGCTCCACTGAACTCCCAAAGCACCCAAATTTTAATTATAAACAATCGTTTTTTGAACTATTTGTTTAGGCCTTCTGTCACCTGTGTACACGCTCTGGAAAAACAATCCTTTAGTGTTAAATTCAGTTTTTCAAACCTCGTTATTCAGAAAGTGAATTGCTGAACCCACAAATGTTTTTCAGACCTCGAGATTTTCTTGTCGGATGATAACATGATAACCTACAGTTTGCTTATTGTTGTTTTCAGAATTTCTTGACTTCTTGTCATTAAGCCACTCAAATACAGTAAACTCTTAATAACCATCACTTCCATGAACTTATGATGAAGATAAGATATTTATTTACACTTCTAAAATTTAAGTACTTTACATGCCCTTATTATGAGGGAGAAATTGTAATTATAATTTTAGGAATTATCCTGTTTATTATTACTAAGTTTAATATTAGTTATTAATATATTATTTAACTAAAGAATATGTAGTTTTATTGTAGTTAGTTCAAGTTTAAATGTATGTAGATATAGTTTTGTGGTGGAAGTTAACAGAGTGCCATGTTTTAACACTGTAAGATGCAAGTAAGGTAATGATCACAGAGTATTTGTAAAATTACATTACAAAAAGTAACATTTTAGACTGTTTTGCATACTGCAGATTATGATTTAGATCACGTACTTTTGAATAATGATGTGTTAACTATTATAAAATTTATTTCAAGTTTCCGTATACTTTTTCAAGTGGGTCATTTGTGAAACAGAAGAATCAGTGTGATTCGTTAAAGTTTTGTTGTTCTGAGGAAGGATCAGTTGATTCACTTCTTTCAAGTTTTCAGTATTTGTTGCAACATGTGATAAACGAAGAAAAGAATCAGTTTGGTTCGCTGTAACGTTATTCCTCTGCTTCAGTATTATTATGTTTAAGGAAAGATGAGTATTATTATATTTATGGAACTTTTTGTTCCTTTGAATACTGTGAGATATATAACATATAGGTATAAATGTATATTTTGTGAAGTTCTGTTACAAAATAATTGTTATTATATTTATATTTTCTTCATAATAGTTACAAAGTATGGTATAAAGAACTTTTAGTTCTGAAACTGAATTAATCTAATACTATTATCTATTTAATATCTTTAATTAGAATTTATAGTTCTCACAAGTGCAATAAATTAAGTAGTATTATTGACTGTTAATTTCAATATAGGATAGTGACAATATATAAAGACATGGTAATGTCTATAAGTAAATATAAATAATACAGCATGAACCAAGCCTATATGGCAAATGTGCTGTTTTATTTATTTTCATTATAAATTTGAAGTATACGTATGCTTTTTTTGCATAAGGAACCTATGTACATTATAAAAGCATTTGTGTTTATATCACTATTACAAATAATCAAGTAGTGTTTCATACTCATAAACTCATGTTTACACAAATGCTATTTATTAGATTATGTGTGTACAATATTTTTTTGTACAGTATTAATTCACATTTCATATCTCGTCCCATCAGACCTTTTTATCAGCTAGTTCTATAAAAAAATTCTAATAAAATATATTTACAGTTAATTTAAATAAACTCAAGCAACTTCCATCATTATATAAACGTGTCATAGTCTGTAAACATGATGTTTAAATGTTGTGCATAATAAATATCTGATCATTACTTCTATCATAACTCTCACTTAGTATGTTGATCCTTATCATCATTCTCTCACATACCATGTCCATTACCTTTGCAATGGACACTTCTCTTGTATAAATGTGACCTTCAAAGACATATGGAGCATTTATCATATAATCTGTAACCGTGTTTAAATTCCAAACTGTTTTTCTGTGTCAGATAATTTTGGATTGATTTATGTAATTAAATTTGTAATTCAGTATAGATTGTACACATTTCTTTAATTCCTCTCCTTTACATATTCCTTTTTCATTTTACTATAAATAAATGTATTCTTTGGTGTTGCCTATGACATGTCCAAGTGCCACTAATGATTTTTAAGCACTATTCCGATGCAGAACACTAAAATTTTAGATACAAAATTTTGTCATTATTGTCTGAACCAGCTTTCACTTATTGTGAGCTTTGTCAGAACAAACCACTAAGAGTGCAGTCAGTTCTATTTTTGAGATGGCATTGTTGGTTGATAGATAGTTGTTGTTCTTGTCTTCTAGGGAGCGATTAAAATAAAAACTTACTTGTACCACTGTCGACACCCTGTCGACACAAATAATTTTTCCAATTAAAATACACATTTCGATTCATAACTGTTATATCAGTTATTGACACAATCTTAATTTACAAACAAGAACACAAATATAAAATTGATCCACAAATGTAGTTATCACTGACTCTACAGCTCACTTAACTGTACTCACAATAAAGACTGACTAAAAACTGTCATAAATGAACTAACAATAAATTCTAACTGACTAATACATTGCACGCCGTGTATTTGCACCCGTGGCATGATTGCAGCACCTGGGACGTGCCCAATGGCTGCCAGAAGATATACATAGGCTAGTTCAAGTCAACAGGTTGAGCCGCTCATCACCTATGACGTCACAACTAAATTTTCAACTGTCCAAAACGGACATTTTTTTTTTTTTTTTTTTTTTTTTTGACATCCACAAAAAAAAATTTAAAAAAAACTCCAACTTACCTTGATGACCGGCTCACTTGTTCACTGGAACTAGGAGAGGCCTCCTAGTGGAAGGATGTCCACATGCTGGGTAACCTTTGGGGAATCGGACGAATAAGGTGACCTCAATTTTTTTTTAATTTCAAAAAATATAACAAGTTTATTGAGGCTATCATATAGTGTTTTGTTACAATGAAATCTCATAAAATCAGGCTGTGAGGTTATTCCATTAAAATATATAAGTAGGTGAAATATTCACTCTATTACATGACACTCCGACTTAAAATTTCAAAAAATATTCAAAATTTAATATGTAAAATTATTTCATGAGAAATATATAAATCTGTAAAACATCTACAAAATATTACATGTTTTCTGAAAATGATTCATAGTGTCCAGACAGAAAGTATTCTATCAGAATTATAGAAAATATGTGAATATTCAAAATCTATGACAGGGTAACCAGAATCTAAAATTTTCAAAACATTCAAATTTAATATTTAAGAAAAATTCCATGAAAATTCTATAAAATATATATCACCTTTAAAAACCCTTACATAGCCTACTGAAATTCTATAAAATATATAAAACATTTAACAAGCATTACAGCCACAACAATCCAAACAATTACATTACCCAACAACATGCGCCCTCTGAAATCTAACTCAAACACTAGAAAGAAGACTCATCTAATCAATAAAGTAACATGCAAAATAAGATAGAGAATTATATACTTGTGTGGAACTCACAAGTGCATGTGCTCCCCCCCTGCCCTAAACCTGTATAAACTGGTGTAGCCCCAAGGCTTACAGATTTCAGAGTGCACAATTATATAAAAAAACATCAGATAATCAGTTACATATATCTCTACAAACATTATAAATATATAAAGAGAGAAAATTTCCTCTTGTACAACAGTTCAGATATTTTTATTTAATAGGTTGGATACTTCTGAATTACTGTTTTATCACAAGGTAAAGCATTGTTACAACTGGAGGTAGACTGCAACTCTTTTCCCAACCAGATCTACAAGTTCCAATAAAAAGGCAGCCACAATACAAGTTCCACACAGACTATAGTAAAAGGATGTACTGGCCATTACATGCTCTGGCAATTCAACACAAGACAAATATCACCCTGAGTCATTCAAAGAGCAATTAAGGAATTTTGCTTCACTAGGCCAAATGAACGCCTTGGCCGATTCCCAACACATTTTCTTAAGTTTTATTTTTTTGTTTTCTCTTTTTTTTTTGTAGGTAAGAAAAGTTTTGCCCATAAAATACACGGTCACCGCAAACAGCGGCGAAGCTACTCATCATTAGAGAGAAACATGCGAAGTTATTGAAGGTCTGCAAAAACCTGCATGTTTCAATAGTACCTGAGATTACAAGAGTACCGAGAAGTGACAAACTCCAGGATTAAGAAACTATTGTCCCCTTTTTTTTGTAGTGTTAGAGAAATCAGCCAGACCCACCCGACCCATAAAGTCCCAGGGCAAAATTTAATAATTTTATTTTTCCATACCTGTTCATAGTGCATCGATACCTCACATCACAATACCTGTTCAATACTCACACAATATATCACATAATTCACATCTTGGTCTTCCCAGGTTCACGGACGCCGGCCCCAGAGAACCCCTAGCACACTTTCCCCTTAGCCTGACATAATGATTTTACCCAACGCCGGCATAAAAAAAAGAAAACCACGAAACTTTTCAGCACTCAACAATTGAGACCAACACGTGGTGAACCGCTCCCCGAAAAAAA
The DNA here is from genome assembly GCA_034769895.1 of Magicicada septendecula. Taxonomy (NCBI): domain Eukaryota; kingdom Metazoa; phylum Arthropoda; class Insecta; order Hemiptera; family Cicadidae; genus Magicicada; species Magicicada septendecula. Next base: position 713,735,880 of record CM068367.1, on the reverse strand, counting down.
CAGCTGACATCAACCCACCCTCGAGTCAAGACAAAAACTCCACAGCTGATAACTACAGCTGGCCGATTTCCAAAGGCGCTCTACAAACCACAACGGAATACAGCAGGCTCGCTCTAGCAGCGGGAAAGAAAGATACCATAGTCCGAAGTCACAGCGACGTCTACTAGATGGCGGGAGCATAACAAACAGTCGCCGTAACGTCTCATAGATAGCGAAGAGAACCCGTCCAAAGCGAACTACCCAAATGCATGAAAATATCGCCCGGAATCAGTATAACCGCTACTTGCCATACATCTACGTACGGCACAAGGTGACCTAAGACTGGTAAGGAAAACCGCCAATGCATTAACGCAGAAGGCTGGGGAAAAAGAAACTTGATTTGATTTTTGTGACACTGCCTCTGGAACTGATTCAGGCAAGAGGTGTTCCCTGTCTCAAGCACAGTGAGCACACACCTTGAGCCATCGGTCGCTTTCTGTGAGGTAGAGCGCCTCCATGCTGGTGACCAAGATAACAGCAACAAGCAGCTGGCTCAGTGTGCTAGGAGGCGGGCAAGAATGGAATAAAGGACTGTTTTCAGAGGTGAACTCTAGGGCTGAGGGCAGATGTTATTACAAGGATGGCTTTATGGTGGGTCATCAAAAAGTGCCCAAGGGTGCTTGACCCGAATCGGCGGTGGTGGTTCTGAGGTGCTGATAGTTCGCAGGTATGGGAAGGAAGAGATCATGGAAGCAAAGAGAGTTACAGCCAACGATCTGACAAATACAGACAAGGTAGGAACTCGGAGACCCCTTTGAATTACGTTGTTCCTGACAAACCAAGGGGAACTGTTTTAAGTGACTAATACTCTGTCTACCTCTGCTTATATATAGGCCTACTATTGGTAATGATGTCATTGACCATTATACCTTACAACTAGAATGGTCTCGGTTAATCCAGGCATATATTTGAGAAATTTCCATAATAAGCCATGTCTATCTATAAATGCACAGTACCACTGTTACAGAAAATTCTAGTATATTCTACACGTAATGTCTATATATAGTGTGCATAAGTATACATAAGTTTTACATAAATGGTGGATAATATAAATACATGATAATGTGAGTACGTACATAACCAATGTACCGGTACATAACCTTCTTAATCTAGTTACAAATATTTTTAATAATACCAATCACTTAACATATACAATATTGGTAATATTACTTTGAATGTGTGTTGGGGGTTTTCTAATATACAACATTGTGTGTGTGTGTGTGTGTGTGTGTGCGCGCGCGCGCATGCGCACGTATTGTGTAATGTGTTTAAATAATATTCTAAATGAACAAACATAACTTAAATCACATATACTTTTTGAGCTCATTGCCCAACTCACATACAACAATAGCATCATCTCCAAAAACGGAACTGACAGCACTCAAAATTATTGGAAATAAATATATTAATTGAAATAATTAAAAAATTTTAATTAATAGAAAAAAAGAAATGTATGATATTATGAATGTTTTTAAAAAACAAATTTCAGAATATCATATATTTTTACTTTTATATTCACATCAAATGTTGATAAGAAACATGCTTCTTTATTAACTGAAATGGTATGTCCAAATGACAGTGCATTTGTGTGTGTGTGTGTGTGTGTGTGTGTGCTAGTAGAAGAAACACCTAGCAGGATGATCAGGTGGTTAAAGCGTAGATCAAGAAGTGACATGTGGTTCCACTTACAAAGTCTAACATCATTTGCTTAATACAAAACCTGAATGGATGATCATACGATTTTTCGGTGGACTCGTACTATTATAGTGGTAGTTAACCAGTAAATTTTCAATTGAGAGAAAATACAACACTCACATCTGTGTTACATAAGGAATCATATTATAATTAAACATGTGATATAAGCATATTCAGACCACTACATCTTTCTTTATCCAATATGAGATCATTTCTTCAGTATGATTTCTCAGTAAAACTTTGGTATATTACTTTACTTTATGTTCAGATGATAAATATAAAATAAATATAAAATATTAACACTATTATTTATTTTGTTTTATACTCTACATCAACTGTCAAAGTAATTTGAGAAATAATTGTAATACTTATATAAATTACATGTTTAAGTACAATAATAATCATAGATAGTAAAAATAATATGACAATAATTTAAAGTGAAATGTATCATACCTTAAGATAATCGTAACAACAATGTTTGATGACAAAAGTAGTTATCTCATAATGGTGAAAGAAGTAACAGAGGTCTTGTTCTGAATCCTGTATCAGTCATACAAAAAAAGTCTGCAACATCAGTGATTCAAATAATGAAATAATGAGTAATTATTCTATTATAAGTACAATAGGATGCATATACATAGGAAGCAATTATACTCTACCACATATTGATGATTTGGTATACTGGAAGCTGATTATTTCTAGCAAGGTAGGAAATTGACTGTGTCTGTAATAACTAAATTTATGAAGAATATAAGTAGATTTCTATAATCTAAAATCAAGAAGCTGCTAACTGATAATTCTGACTTTAATTTTCAATAAAGTATGATAGTAAACTATCTTTCTATATTTTAGTGGATGGTTAGTGAGGATCGGTCAATAATACAAATTTTAGCTATTTTGCATCGACGTTTCGACAATATTTATTGTCATCTTCAGGACCTGTGTATGAAATACAATAGAAATATCAAACATAACGAAACAATGAAATATTTGGGTGATCGTATTGGTGATGTGAGTGTGTGCGTTCGTATGTACGTATCATTTTATATGTGAAGACTTATAATAGTTTGTTTACATCTTCAAATTATCTTTAAGAAAACGAGAAATTTTCTTAAAGATAATTTGAAGATATAAACGAACTATCATAAGTCTTCACATATAAAATGATACATACATACGAACGCACACACTCACATCACCAACACGATCACCCAAATATTTCATTGTTTCGTTATGTTTGATATTTCTATTGTATTTCATACACAGGTCCTGAAGATGACAATAAATATTGTCAAAACGTCGACGCAAAATAGCTAAAATTTCTATTATTGACCGATCCTCACTAATCATCCACTAAAACATTGATTGATTGACGGTCACTAAAAATTTAAGGATATCTTTCTATAAATTATCTTTTTCACCAATAGTAAAACCAACTGTTTATAACATTGCATCTTAAGTGTGGTTTTGCATTATATTATTTACATTTTTATGACACCTCCTAATATATAAGCGACAGTAAAACTTTCAAGAATAAATGTCTCTTCCCATGGCCACAAAATTGAAATTTTCAAGCTTAAATGAGAAATTAAAACACTCTACAACTCGTCAGATTTAAACATTTTAAAGTACATATACTTGTGTACTCATAAAAAATAAATAAAATTTTAAGTACATTTTATAATTAAATAGTTTTCTCTTGTACAACAGTAAAAACTTCATAAAAGAAGGTGGAGAAAATAGTCAATGTTTATATTTCAGACTTACTTTCCCCTCCTTCAAGAGGTAAGAAATTTTTAATTTAACATGTCTTTTTATATAAAGGATTTAATGTGTAGATTATGAAATTTATACTGTTACCACATTACAGAACAGTCTACGTGTTTGTCGAATGTTCCAGACGAATCTTGCTCTAATGTGTGTGGCATACGTGATTCTCGACGCATTTGCGAGACTTTTCTGGAAGCCGCCAGCTGCACGGACTGTGTCAAGGCCGCAATTAATTACATAATAGTTTAGAGATAAGGCGTAGTTTGGAATCTACTGGTTTGTGAGCGTTGTATAAATACCAGTACTCAACAACGTTCAGTTTCAGTATAGTTGCGATATATTTACAGTGTGGTTCGAGTTATTATCGGGCAATATTACTGTGTGCATTCAAGTGGTTATTAGTGAAGTGTTGCGTTTTATAATCGGGCGGTATAATTGTAACACATTTGTGTTTAATATTAGTTTGACATTTTCTTGTGTGTGAACAATTTTTATTTGATTTGTTGTAAGAGACTGTGTTGTTAATTACGAACTGTTTAAATGTGAAAATTAAAGCTGGTGATTAGTGACTTAATTGGTGTCTCGTATTTTGTTTCCACTGTACCTACGATGATCAAGTAGACCGTCGTAACAGTGGTGTCAGAACTGGGATAGAAAGGTTAACAGTGGACACTTTATACAAGATGAGTGTAATTCGTAATTAATCAGAAAACAATAGATGCCAGTCAGATGATGGAAAATTTCCAGGCGCTGTTGTTGCAGACAGAGGAACGACGACAACAGGATGCAGAGAAAGCAGAAGAGAGACAGAAAACCCTCCTGCTGGAAGCAGAGGAAAGACGCAGACAGGAAACAGAAGAAGCAGAAATACGACAGGATGAAAAACGCAAGCAGGAAAGAGAAGAGGCTGAGGAACGTCAGAAAGCACTAATGCTAGAAACAGAAGAAAGACAAAAAGAAGAACAGAAGCGTGAAACAGAAGACATCACGCAGTTAATACAGGAGCAAAAGCAGACACAAGAACAAACCGCTGCAGAGTTGGGACTCCTAAGAGGTGAGCTTAATAAACAAGTTACTAAAATATGAGAGGTACAAGAATCAATGACATTAAAAATAGTTAAAATAGAAAAATCTGTCTCGAGTGTTGAAGAATCGATGTCTAATAAAATAGCTGAAGTCGAAAGATCTGTCACGAGTGTGGAAAAATCTATGACAACAAAAACAGAAGACTTGATTACAAATATAAAAGAGCAAATTAAAAATGAAGTTGAACAGTTCATGAAAATACAACCAAAACAAATTTCTGAACAGACTGTACCAATGATAAAGACAGAGAAAGACACAGAAAATAAGTTAATAGAGAAGATCATCTCGCCTGCGGTTGGGACAGTTCATGTCAAGGCCCCAACCTTTGATGGAAGCACGCACTTGGCGATGTATTTACGCCAATTCAAAGCTGCTGCATTCGCTAATAATTGGACAGAGAAAGACAAGGCTGTTTCACTTGTTCTTGCATTAAAAGGACCTGCGGCAGAATTACTACAGAAAGTGCCACCTGACAACCAGAACAAGTAGACCGTCATAACAATACATTAATTGTGTGTATGAAAAAAACTACAATTTTAAAAATTTTCAGTTGTAGTCTCAAAAATAACACTACAGTAGCACCAGAAAATCAACCCTATGGGAAAACTACAACATCTTTGTCTTGGTCAGAAAACAATAACATGTTGGTGGGCAACAGATAGCTGGCTAACAGGACACTGGTGTGTGTGTGTGCAAGGGGCATTGAACATTGGACAACTCACATCTTCAACCCAAGGGCAAACCCAACAGAGCAGCAAAATCAAGAACTGAAGAGAATTTTGAGAACAGAGCATAAAACCTGAAATCAACATCTACCCCAGCCATTTTTTTTCTACACCAGAGAGTTAGCAAAATCATAGGCTATTCACCAGCTGAACTGTTTCTGGGACACAATTATACAGAACCAGTGATTGGGAGATGTCAACCTTGTAACGAAACAGAACACTGTAAAAGATAATTATGACAATAGTGAAACCTTATCCAGGGATGGAACTCAAGACAATGCAGTAATTAGTTAACAGAAAATATTCAATTTTGAAGATCACTAAGGAACCAATTATGACTCAACAACATCAACCTTTGACTTAATTAATACTATCAAGACACACCCAGACATTACCCAGTAGAATAGGGCAGTAAACACACCAAATTTAAAATAAAGAAACCTAGTAGGCCTAAATAACTTGCAATGAGTAACCTAAACAGACCCAATAAAGAGAACAAATTCAAAAGTAAAATTGTATTAACTTTAAGACATAAAATTGTATTGAATCAAATTATATGAAACTAAAGAGAGAAAAGGGGCACAACCCCTTACAGTGATAAAGGTGGTGATAAACACTGAAAAGGTGGCATAATAATAATAGTTACACAAACTATAGTTTAATAGTGTACTATTATTTATAAAGAAGTGTTTAGTTATTATTAATAGTAGGGATAAATGATTTATCATACAGACAATTGTTGAACAGTGTGAATAAATTAAATTTGTTAAACTAAGTTAGTATTATTAAGAGTTTTGTTATATATTATAAGAGTTTCATGTTATTAACTAATTAATTTAAATTAATGTATCTCAAAGGGTCAAAGTACAACTACCATCAACCATTATAAATTGTTTCATCAGATATCTAGAAAATTCACTAAATACTAAGATTTTACAGGACTAAACCAAGACATGTTTAGTACCAAATTATTTGTAATTTTATAATTAATAACTATATAAACATTGTATGAACCATTAGTAAATGATGATAAAATAATAAGCTAAACGAAATTTGTAAAATATAAAGTGATTAAGGGGTATTGGTCATATAACCCTTTAACTGTGCATAAGGGGCCAATCAGAATTTAAGAAATTGTGGTCAGTTCGATGACAAAAAAGAAGACGACACACTTAATTGTTATCCACGGAAGAAGATAGTTGAATAGTGCTCGCGGAGTTATTATGTAAAGGAATTTTAAACTCGGAAACCGATTTTGGAAGAAAAAATTTATAACCACTACAGAAGATCCAAAAAATTATTAACTTAAATCATATCACCAACCAGGAACAGACTCCAATAAGAAAATTTCAAAAGAAATAAGAAGACGCACAGCGAATACCATTACGAAGTGTAATGTATAATGCAATTTTATAACTGACAATATTAGTAAACCAACACGAACAATCACTAGTCACATTAATAACTCACACCACAATTAATCACTAGTGAACATTTCATAAAGTGAAACACATTATATAAGAATCAGTGAGTACAAGGAACACATTTATTTAAAATATATTGGTACAAAAAATTCCTGCATTATCAAAGTCGGACAAGGCGGCCATGATGGTGACGTCATTCTAAGATCAGCCAAGACCAACTACAATATTCGGACCTTAAGGCAGGTTTCGATTAGTGGCAATATGGCAGTAAGCGCGGGCCAAGCATGAATTCAATGTGATCGTGAATGCCAGTTAAAAAGTAATCGTTGTGAAAGAAGTATTTTGAGTCTGTTTGTGCTCGTTCTTTGTATTTTTTAATAGTATTTGAGTCATTCGGTTCGTTTGCTTAGAAGTTTAATATACAGTATTAAGTAAGTTATTTCCTATTTGCACGTGTTCCAGTATAGGTTAAGTGTTTGTTTATCTTTGTGTTTGAGTGTTTTTGTTATTATTATTAGTGCCGTTTCAGAATGTCATGTACATATATTAGATTAATATGGGTCGATCGTGTTGTGTACCCCTTTGTAAGTCAAATTACGGCAATTCTTCTGGAATTTCTGCCTTCACATTTCCGAAGGACAAAGTCTTACGAGAGAAATGGATTTGGTGCATTCATCGCGACAATTTCAGTGTAAATAATAAAACTGTCGTGTGCATCAAACATTTTGATCCTAAGTTTATTGTGCGCGAAGACATTTTTCCCGTTGAGAATGGTGAACCAATTCACATCCCTAGGAAAAATCCTAAATTGACACCTGATGCCTATCCAACCATATTCGACAATCAGCCTTCGTACAACATAAGTTTACCTCAAGAAAGAAAGGACCCTGAAGAACGTAAACAGCATTTGCTACAGAGAGACGAAGAAGCATTTAAACGTTGGTGTGAAGAAGACAAGATCAATAATTTTCAGGTTTTCACGACAGAAATGAAGAAGAAAAATGTGCGCCCATTCAGTGTGATTGTGAATGATGATAGTGTTCTATTTTTAAAACTTCAAGACCAAGACATTCCATCAATACTAGTGAGTTTTAGAGTGATGAGTGACCTAGAAGTGCAAGCATATTATAAAAACATTCCTTTACCTGCAGAAAAATTAAAGTTTCTATTAGGATGTGAAGGACAGGATGGCCTGAAGTGTGACAGATGGAGCAAGTTTGAAACTCTGGTAAGTCATCTTAGTAGTTATGAAGAGAGTAATATTGAACTGAGTGACAGGGTCCTTATTTTGGTGAATTTTCTTAAAGAAGCCCTTGCTTTAGATTGTGAAAAAGAAAAACTGAAACACAATAAAATTAAGTTTGCAGTAGAACAGTTGGAACTTAGTTTACTGAAGCAATTGAGGTATTCTTCTGAGTTGCTAATATGGGCAGCAACATTTTATTATTCTTTTCCTGGGGCTTATCGCATGTTGAGGAATACACATGTAGTGACTTTACCGCATCCTGTCTATTTAGGACAGTTTTTGACAAAAATAGGTCCAAATAGCACTGGTATTGGGCATTCTCAAAGAGCATTTTTGAAGGAGAAGGCTAAACTTCTCCAACACAATGACAAAGTTGTGACATTAATGTTGGATGAAGTTTTTGTCAATTCAAAACTGACATATAAAGCTGGAAAGATTTTAGGAGTGGCAGAGAATAGTTCTGAGCTGGATCCAGCTACTACCATCCAGGTTTTTATGTCTTCTTCAATACTTTCTGACCACAAAGATGTTATTGCTCTCTTCCCAGTAACAAAACTAAATGCAGAAACACTTTTGAATCTCACAATAGAAGTTCTAAAACGTATGAATGAATTAGCGTTTGAAGTTGTTTGCATGATTTCTGACAATCATAGTACAAACAGAAGAATGTTTGAACTGTTGTGTGGTGGTTCTCTAAAACCTTTTATTCCAGATCCATTTAATTCATCGCGTCTCATTTATCTTCTTTTTGATAATGTACACATACTCAAGTGTATCAGAAATAACTGGCTCAATAGGTCTAATCAAACATTTACCATTCCAAATGTTGAAGAAACTTTTCCAGTAATTGGTAACATGCTTAGTATTCCTGATGGCACTGCTACATGTCAGTATTCTACAGCTGAAGCTAGGTTTTCAGACTTGAAGGATGTCTTCCATTCAGAAAAAAACATGCTTTTGAAACTCGCACCAAATTTATCAAGAAAAGCCCTTTATCCTACTTCAGTAGAACGACAGAATGTTTCCTTGGCAGTAAATATTTTTGATCCAAAGAATGTTGCAGCTCTAGAAGTGTTGAAAAGTGAAGGTGTTGATATTTCTATTGGAACAATCCAGTTTTTGAAGCTGATTGGTAGATGGTGGGCAATCTCCAATGTTCAGCACCCAATGAAGGGAAAATACACCCGAAATGATGACTCCAATCCCATTACTGGTCCTGATGATTCAAAACTTACTTTCCTAGAAAGTTTGAAAGTTTACGTTGACATTTGGCACATGTCGCATGCTGCAGGGAAACTTAGTAATGAAACTCACCTTGCTTTTACCCATACTTTGACAGCGTTAGTTCAGTTGTGTAGGTACATTTTTAGTCATTATAACTGGTCATATGTACTTACAGCGAAGTTTCAGACCGACAGTTTGGAAGGGAGGTTTGGTGCCTATAGAAGGTTGAGTGGGTGTACTTATAATGTTTCAGTTGAACAGATTCTGGAGTCTGAGAGGAAATTGAAAGTGCTGAGTGTACTAAAAATGCAATCTGGAAAACATGGTGAATTTACACTCGATGACTTTTCAACTGAACTAAAAAATGTCCAGGAGAAACAAGTTCAGAATTTAGGCAGGATAGAGCTGGCATTGGGAGACATAGTGTGTGAAACAATTCCACCCCATTCACAGAGGATTCTCATTTGTATTGCCAGCTATTCTAGTATGAAGGTCATTGAAAAGCTTAGGAAGTACAATAACTGTGCTGACTGTGTAGAGATGCTACAGTCAGAAGAAGAAATGGTAATACAATGCGATGCTGATGAAATGTCATAGTTTAGGCTATTAAACAGAGGTGGCTTGAAGTGCCCGTCACCGATCATGGTTTCTATGTGTTGCAAAATATTTATGCTCTTTCAGGTCCTCATAAGCAGTGCTTATGAAGCAGAATTTTTAAAATTAGAAAACCAAAGGGATGCAGTAGTTGCTTTAGGAGTTGAAGCCCTTGAAAGTAGTGTTGATAATTTAAGTGATGTTTGCAAGTGTGGTGTTCCTTTAACAAAAATTATAAAGAAGTGTGTAAAAATTCTGGCCAATATTTTTATTAACAATTATATGAAGGTCTCAAATGAAAAGAAAATCTCCAAAGAAATTGCCAAGAAACTTCAAAAGCAGGGTATCAAGAGGAAGACTGATGACAGAAATTGTGGGCAGAAACAGCACATTAGGAAAGAATTGAAGCTCAGCAGCAAGTAAACCTCATTATTAAGGTAAAAATTTTAATTATTTTTATTTCATTAACTAATGTTTATTTTCTGGAGTAGATACGTTATTTAAATTGTTTGTTGGATCTGTGCAGTGCTAGTTTTGGTTGACTTCAATATTTTGGTGAGGGGTGCATAATGGGCTAATGGGCAGGTTGTCCTAATGTTAATAAGAGGAAAAAGGATTTTTTAATTTTTTGTTTGGTGTTGTGTTGCTTAGTGTGTGTATTTGTATTTTAAATGAAGTGAATTTTGTTAGGTACTGATAACTTGCTGTTTGTTAAAAGCTTTTAAAATTTGCTCTATGTATCATACTCTCCTAGATGAAGTGCACTTTAAATTAGCATTGCTATTTTAAGCATCAAATATTGTGTTTATGAAAACCGTCGATAAATATTTTCGTAATATAAATTTCTCACGACTATTATTAGGTTATTCGGCACCATGCCAGCTTTGGCCTGGTACGGCAGCCATGTTTTTTCTGTATTATGGTCTGAGTATTGTAGTTGGTCTTGGATCAGCATGCTCTACATGTATCACCAGACATTTTGTTGGTCTGAATACTTTTTATAACTCTCATATTAGATTATAAGCATTAGAATTATTTGTAATGTACTCTATATTGTTGTTTATTATATAATGGAACCTTTCGTAGCAGCCAAAAGAATTCCCACATTATATGTTTTGCTATTCGACCCTGAGATACATATCGATTGTTACTAGCATGTATATCGCATGCAAAATTCCCTCAACTTGAATTAAAATTGCAAAGATTAAACGATAATGTTAATAAATCATATCCATGCATTCTTATTTCTTGAAGGTAAGGTATAATCAATATTTATTTTATACTTACGAAGATCAAGAAGACGTCGAGGAGTTGTTGGAACCATATAAACTACAAAACCAAGATTAACCTCAACGAATTGGGTTAATCCTAATATCAAAAGTGCACGTTAAGAATTGTTTGGAACAACTCGACCGCTACATTCAAATTAATTTCGAACATATTAACTGACGAATTAAAATAAACCAATTCTAATTATTAAACGAGTCAGAATAATTCAGTCATCAAAATTATATATTAAATCACTTCACACAAACACGCAAAAATAAATAACCACTGGACAACTGATACAATTAGAGCACAAGTTTTCTTCATTGACAAACAACCAATCTTTGTTGCTAACATTATAAAATAACACGGGCGAATTATTATCCAAGGTGGATTGAAAATAGTATACACGAGAAAGGTAATAAATTGGTGCACCAACTAGTGAGGCTTTAATTAGGGAAGTAATAGGTGAAGAAATAAAAACAAGCAAATTAATTTCCTAATTTTTAGCTGGCGACTGCTATAGGTTCTAAAAAACAATAAGAATGCATAAAAGGGCGTCGTCACTGAGACAGATGAAGGAAGCCGAGAAAGAAGTTAGAGTAGAAGAGAAGGAAGTAACATCAGTGGAGGATGTGGAGACGGTAGCAAGAAAGGAAGATAGAGAGAACCAAATTGGCAAAAAATAATGGAAGTAATTGCCGAACAAAGTAGGAAAAATAACAAAAGTTTGATAAAACAAATAAACAAGAAATTGGACAGAAATAAGGAAGAAACGAATGACAATTTAAAGAAGCAGAAGGAAGATTTAAAGCAAATTAATGCAAAATTTGAGAGCATCAAGGAAGATAACAGACAAACAAATGAGAAAATTGATAGCATCAAGGAAGATAACAGACAAACAAATGAGAAAATTGATAGCATCAAGTAAGATATCAGACAAACCAATGAGAAAATAGATGGTATGAAGGAAGAGATTAACGAGAACTCAAGGGTACAAAATGAGAAAATGAGTGAAAATTTAATAAAACAGATGGAGGAAAGATTTTACAAAAACAGAGAAGACACTAATGAGAATTTAAAACAGATAAATGAGAAAATCGACAGTATTAAGGAAAGTACTAATGAAACCTTAAGGCAAACTATAAGCGAAAATAATAACCAAATGAAGGAAGAGTTCAGACAAATCAATGAAGAGAATTTAAGAAGAATTAATGGTAGGATAGAACAGGTAAATGATACAATTAACCAGAAGTGGACAAAATCGATGAGGAAAGGAAGCAAGAAATAGCGGACACTAATGAGAGATTGAGAAAAGCTAACAAAACCATTACACAAAATAAAGTAATGGTAAATGCCAGAATAGACCGTGTCCAAGAAGATAATCGTATTCAAATAGAAGGAATACAGAAGGAACAAGAAAACTTAGTAAATTTACAGAAACAAACCGGAGAAAGGTGTGACAATATTAACACTACAGTGAATAATTTAACTGGTCAAGTACGTCAAAACCAAGAAGAAATTGAATTAATTAGAACCAGACCAAATAATATCACCCATATTTCCACAAATGAAAACAGAGAAGGGATTAATTTTAAAAATTATCGTAGAAACCCCATGGAATTCCTAGCCAGAATAGAGGAACATTTTAACAAACATAGAATAACTATCTGGAGCTCGATTAGAGAGATGTTAGATGAGCATTTTAGGGAGATTACGGACAACTGGTGGACAGCAACCAGGAACGATATAATTGACCACACACAGTTTAAAACATTATTTAAAGAAAAATATTGGTCCGAATCTATTCAAAATATTATCAGGGACAACATCTGTCAGGGAAGATATGACGTAAATAGAGGTACATCTCCAACTACTTACTTCTGGGGAAAGGTGTGTTTGGCTAGACACCTGGAGCCAAGAATACCTGAGGAATCCCTGGTAACTAAAATGGCATACCACTATGATGCAGGAATTGCCAGAGCACATCTGGGAAGCCAAATTAAAACGGTGCACACAATGGCTGACTTGTTGGAAAATTATGAGCACGAGGGTTACTACAAACGAAGCAGACAACGAACTGATCAGTGCGGTTCAAGAATTAATAACCATGGAATGAATAATAATAACAATAATAATATGAATAATCGAAATAATTATAATTTTAATGGCAATGATCGTAATCAAAACCAAAATGTTACCCCAAATAATAACCAGCAAGTAAACTTCAATCGTAATCCAGTCAATAATTATAGTAACAACAGGTAAAATCAAAATTACAATCCTGGTAATAGAATTTACAATAATTATAATAATTACCGAACCAACCAAAATTACAATAATTTTAGAAATAATCCAGGAGTTAATGCCAATCAGAACAACCAGGGTAATTATAATAATAATCGTCCGTATCGACCCCGAATCAATTATATTAGTGCTGAAGAAGGGGATTACTGGAGATATCAACAGCCACGGAGGAATAGTTTTAACAACAGCTATAATCGAAGAGGAAATACCAGAGGGATGAATCACCAGGACACTCGAGCAAGAAGTCGAAGCCAGGAGGACCTCCGAGAACCGAGGAGGAGTGAACAAATCAACAACCGAGAAGGTGAACAACCAGGAACCAGCACAACATTCCAGGCAAATCAACAGTCATGCCCGGACAATAATCACGATGGCATTAATTTAAACGGGGGGAGGCAGTGATAAACCCTCGCGACCCTTCACTGCTCCTATCTACTGGATATAAAAACAACCAAAGTTTAAGGACTGATAGTGAAAACCTTACTATTATCTACAATCATTATTTGAAGAATATTCGAGAACTGTTGGAGGAAACGGTGACAAGTAGAACCAACCAGCATAATGAAATTTTATACATAACCACTAAAATTGTAGGAATTCCCACACGAGTAATGATAGATACTGGTGCAAATGTGTCACTTATTAACGACACTGAACTGGAGAAAATACAGAAACAAAGTAAAAATACAATACCTACCTTACTTGTCAATAATGTTATTTTAATAGGTGCCACTGGGCGTCAAAATAAAACAGTGTGAAAGCAAGTGTCATTGGAACTAGAAAGCAAGGGTGTTACAGTTAATATTATATGTCTGGTCGCAATCGGCCTACCATTCGAATCTTAATCGGATGTGATATGCTGAGGAAATACTCAGCCATTATTGACCTGAGCAAGGAGAAAGTGTCCTTGAGCTCAGAAGGTGTAGTGTGGACGGCAGAGTTAATAGGAAGCGATGGTGCCCCTCTGAACTGTACCCACCACCAAGTTAGGGAATTAAATTTTTTAAAGAATGACACCCAATGCAGAAAAATAATCTATAATATGACAAATGAAGACCTGTGGAACAGTAAATTACAGGAGATAAGAGAGTTTAGACACCAAGGCACAGATAATTTGACAGCAGAACAAGTAGAAGATCTCATTACCATATATAAGAAGTATAAACATGTATTTTCAGAAGAACCAGGAAAAGTAAAGAACTATCAGTGTAGAATACAATTTAAAGAACCAGCAGAATTCCACAGAAAATCCTATCCTATACCATATTCATTGAAGGAGGCGGTTAGGTTTGAGATTAATAAAATGTTATTAAATGATATAATTGAGCATAGCCAATCACCATACTAGCCCAATAGTAGCGATACAGAAGAAAAGAGGACAGGTTAGACTTTGCTTGGATGCCCGTGAAATAAATAAACAGATAGTAAATGATCGCACGTCACCTGGAGAAATAGAAGAAATTCTAAAAAAGTTCCACGGTACAAGATTCATCAGTACCTGGGACACAGTTTGTGGTTACTGGCAGGTGGAGTTGCACCCGAAGAGTTGACAATATATGGCTTTTATTTTTGAGGGTAGAAACTACCAGTTTAAGAGACTGCCCTTTGGATTAGTCAACTCAGTAGCAGTTTTTGTACGGTGTATGGACCAGGTACTGGGTCAGGAAGCGCTCCAATTCACCACAGTTTATGTTGACGATCTGTTGATTACATCATCCAACTGGGAGGAACATTATCACAGAGTGGAATATGTATTGAGTAAGTTAGCAGAGAACAACATAACTCTAAAACTCGAAAAATCCAAATTAATAGTGAAGGAAGTTCAATTCTTAGGGTTCAATTTGACTGAACAAGGGATTTCCCCATCACAAGAAAAGGTTACTGCAATCCAGAAGTTCCCACAGCCGAAGAATAAGAGACAACTCCAATCCTTCTTAGGACTGTGTAATTATTACCGGAAGTTCCAACGCAATTATTCCGCATTAACATCTAAATTTCAGGAACAGCTGTCTTCCAAGAACAAACGGATATGGGGACATGAACAAGACGCTGTATTACAACAAATAAAGGATAAATTCTTAGAGACAGTAATCCTTCATCACCCAAATTTTAATCACCCATTTTTCTTAAATTGTGACGCAAGTGATGTCAGTCTTGGGACGGTATTGTACCAAGAAGACGAAGAAGGGAACCATTTAGTCATCAGTTTCGCCAGTCGGGTGTTAAACCACTGTGAAAGAAGATATAACGTCACTGAAAAGGAACTGTTAAGCATAGTCTTTGCTTGTAGTAAATTCCGGACGTACATCTTATGATATCCTGTAACCGTTAGAACAGATCATAAGTCCATCTCATTTTTGAGAAGTTGTAAGCTGAGTCACGGAAGGCTTACAAGGTGGATACTCGCCCTGCAGGAGTATAATATCAAATGGGAATATATTCCAGGGAGTCAAAATGTGATAGCAGACGTGTTATCACGAATAAACCTGGACACCCAGACATTTGAGGGAGAGAAGGAAAAGATTATCAAGGTGTACAACATTCTCAAAAGTAGATCCGATCTGGAGGCATTACTACAAAATATCAGAGCCAACCAATTATTAGACCCAAAATTAATAAAAATCAAGGAACGCTTGCTTGGAGAAACAAAACACTCCAATAAACCAATTCTATTGTGAACAGGATGGTATTTTATTCATAAAAAAGACAATGAACCAAGAAGACTGGAAGGTAATCATTCCCAGAATCATGGAAAAAGAACTAGTGTTGGAATATCACATAAGATACGGACATATGGGTGCAGTAAAGGTAGTGAAAGCATTGGAGGAGAATTGTTACATCAAGAACATACACAGAAAAGTACAAAATTATATAAAACCCTGTAATATTTGCCAATTAGTCAAAATTAATAATGAACGAAAGGAAGGTATAATGATACCGATATCATCGGAACAAAAACTAGAAAAATTATTCATTGATATATGCGGACCATTTCCTCGGAGCGAAGGTAGAAGCCGATACAAATATATTATAATCATTATGGACCACTCCACCAAATTCACCAAATTGTATCCAATCAGTCGAGCAACTACGCAGAAAATTCTTGAAGTTATAACTACTCAATACATCCCAGAAATAGGAACACCCATCTCAATAGTTACAGACCATGATACACAATTTCGAGGCAGAAAATGGAAGAATACATTGTTAGAGCTGAACATCAAAAGTTACAAGACCTCAGTATACCACTCCAGTAGCAATCCGTCAGAAAGAGTACTGCGAGAAGTTGGTAGAATATTAAGAACATATTGTCATCACCAACAAAGGAAGTGGTCCGAGTACTTATCAGCCACAGAAGATTTTTTAAACTTAGCATATCATCCATCAATAAATTGCACTCCATACACTGCCATGTACGAAAAACAACCACCCAGAGAGATCCAAGAATTAATTAAGTTTCCTAAGTCTCAACAGTACCAATTTAACAAGTTAAAATTTTATAATCAAGTGATAGAAAATTGGAAAAACGTAGAAACAAATACCAGAAAATCAAGGGTAAAATAATTAAATATGAAGTAGGAGAGAAGGTGTTATTAAAGAACAGGGAATTGCCTAGCACTCTAGAAGGAATATCAAAGAAATTATTATTACTCTACATAGGACCCTATACAATAACAAAAAACTACAACAACACGTACGAATTAACCGACCCCATTTCAAAAAAGATCAAGGGCAATTATAATCAACAATCCATGAAGCAATATCACGAGGAAGAAAAAGAAAATGTAACATAAGTAATTATGTCCTCACACCTAATGAAGTGTTCAGAAATAATTACTTCTGAAGGGGGGGCAATTTGTAATGAAACAGAACACTGTAAAAGATAATTATAATGACAATAGTGAAACCTTATCCAGGGATGGAACTCAAGACAATGCAGTAATTAGTTAACAGAAAATATTCAATTTTGAAGATCACTAAGGAGCCAATTATGACTCAACAACATCAACCTTTGACTTAATTAATACTATCAAGACACACCCAGATATTACCCAGTAGAATAGGGCAGTAAACACACCAAATTTAAAATAAAGAAACCTAGTAGGCCTAAATAACTTGCAATGAGTAACCTAAACAGACCCAATAAAGAGAACAAATTCAAAAGTAAAATTGTATTAACTTTAAGACATAAAATTGTATTGAATCAAATTATATGAAACTAAAGAGAGAAAAGGGACACAACCCCTTACAGTGATAAAGGTGGTGATAAACACTGAAAAGGTGGCATAATAATAATAGTTACACAAACTATAGTTTAATAGTGTACTATTATTTATAAAGAAGTGTTTAGTTATTATTAACAGTAGGGATAAATGATTTATCATACAGACAATTGTTGAACAGTGTGAATAAATTAAATTTGTTAAACTAAGTAGTATTATTAAGAGTTTTTTTATATATTATAAGAGTTTCATGTTATTAACTAATTAATTTAAATTAATGTATCTCAAAGGGTCAAAATACAACTACCATCAACCATTATAAATTGTTTCATCAGATATCTAGAAAATTCACTAAATACTAAGATTTTACAGGACTAAACCAAGACATGTTTAGTACCAAATTATTTGTAATTTTATAATTAATAACTATATAAACATTGTATGAACCATTAGTAAATGATGATAAAATAATAAGCTAAACGAAATTTGTAAAATATAAAGCGATTAAGGGGTATTGGTCATATAACCCTTTAACTGTGCATAAGGGGCCAATCAGAAGTTAAGAAATTGTGGTCAGTTCGATGACAAAAAAGAAGACGACACTTAATTGTTATCCACGGAAGAAGATAGTTGAATAGTGCTCGCGGAGTTATTATGTAAAGGAATTTTAAACTCGGAAACCGATTTTGGAAGAAAAAATTTATAACCACTACAGAAGATCTAAAAAATTATTAACTTAAATCATATCACCAACCAGGAACAGACTCCAATAAGAAAATTTCAAAAGAAATAAGAAGACGCACAGCGAATACCATTACGAAGTGTAATGTATAATGCAGTTTTATAACTGACAATATTAGTAAACCAACACGAACAATCACTAGTCACATTAATAACTCACACCACAATTAATCACTAGTGAACATTTCATAAAGTGAAACACATTATATAAGAATCAGTGAGTACAAGGAACACATTTATTTAAAATATATTGGTACAAAAAATTCCTGCATTATCAAAGTCAGACAAGGCGGCCATGATGGTGACGTAATTCTAAGATCAGCATGCTCTACATGTATCACCAGACATTTTGTTGGTCTGAATACTTTTTATAACTCTCATATTAGATTATAAGCATTAGAATTATTTGTAATGTACTCTGTATTGTTGTTTATTATGTAATGGAACCTTTCGTAGCAGCCAAAAGAATTCCCACATTATATGTTTAGCACATGTTTTGCTATTCGACCCTGAGATACATATTGATTGTTACTAGCTGTATATCGCATGCAAAATTCCCTCAATTTGAATTAAAATTGCAAAGATTAAACGATAATGTTAATAAATCATATCCATGCATTCTTATTTCTTGAAGGTAAGATATAATCAATATTTATTTTATACTTACGAAGATCAAGAAGACGTCGAGGAGTTGTTGGAACCATATAAACTACAAAACCAAGATTAACCTCAACAAATTGGGTTAAGCCTAATATCGAAAGTACACATTGAGAATTGTTTGGAACAACTCGACCGCTACATTCAAATTAATTTCGAACATATTAACTGACGAATTAAAATAAACCAATTCTAATTATTAAACGAGGCAGAATAATTCAGTCATCAAAATTATATATTAAATCACTTCACACACACACGCAAAAATAAATAACCACTGGACAACTGATACAATTAGAGCAAAAGTTTTCTTCATTGACAAACAACCAATCTTTGTTGCAACTTAACATTATAAAATAACACGGGCGAATTATTGTCCAAGGTGGATTGAAAATAGTATACACGAGAAAGGTTACCTATAGAAGAACATCATGCAAATCCTAAAACATTGCTGAAAAGACATCAACCATAGGTTAATAAAGAACAGCATGAGGTGACGCTATGGACCCTCGAAGAAACCAAAAAGCAGAACATTGAGAAGGAGAAGGTATTAAATCCAGGAGATTTAATGTTGCAAAGGAATCACACTGTCAGCACAAGGCAGATGGATACCATTATGCAAGGTTAGCCCAGATGTGGGTGAGCCTTTTGATGAGGTAGATCAGTGCGTGGGTAATGGTGTGTCGCCTAAGGACATCTCCGCTAGTTAAAGTCCATGCAGGCGAGTTAAAGGTGGTAAAACAACCTCTACGACCTGACTACATGAGGGCCAGCACACAGATAGAACAACTCCAGCAGTGACTCTCCAGCCACTGAAGAGCCACAATATAACCTTTGGCCAAGAACATAACATTTTGTATATACTAAATAGGTTTATAAATTTGTAGTATTTGTGAACTTTAAGAGATTTTATATGTGAATGTGGTTGTGGGATTTAAAGAGAGTTGTTGTACATTATAGAACCCCCAACCCACCTTCAAAGTAATATTATGAATATTGTATAATATATTAAGTAACATTGTGATTGGTATTATTAAAACTATTTATCACTAGTATAGGTCAAGTCCATAGGTTAAGTACGCTACATAATCACATGTATTTACATTATCCACAATATATATATTGTAACGTGACATAAGGTAACAGAATGATAAAACAATTACCATTAGAAACAATGAAAGAATTGATGGACAGAATTTAGAAAACAGAATCAATATTAAAATGGACTATACAATGACTATAACTACGACAATACCCAATTGATTGGTGGTGTGAGGGAGAAGCAGATTTAACATTATGATCATTCCCCAACCCCTTTTCACATAATAAGAATATGATAAACAGAAGTGGAAGTACAAAGCTGTAGATAAAAAATCTGAATTAGAAAATAATAATTGTTTCATGTAAAACTCTAGGGATATAGAGGTAAACTAGTTAATGATAATGATAGTCATGTTAATAGAATATAAAAGAATAAAACTATTATAAATGTACACTGTTTAATGGTAAGTTAAGATATGTGATTAGTTTAAAGGGAATAAAAAGAATGTGAACAGTGAGTGCTATAAATAAAGAGTGTATAGAAACCATGAATGTTATACTAACTGGAAGCCAGTAGTAGAAACAAGATATAATTTTAAGAGTAACTAATACTTAATAAAGGAAGGGATAAGATATACTGTGACATACTAAAAACAATATAAAAGTAAAAAAAAAGCTTAATGTATTTTATTAGTAAAATAAAGAGTGTATGTTATGTATTGAAAAATGGTATTTGTACAAAATGTTTAAAAAGAGTTATATTATGTTTGAAAATGATTATGACTAATCAAATGTTGTGTATTAGTTGATTTAGTTCATTGTATTTGCATTGTAAGGTGTGTAAGGTTAATAAAAACAAAGGAATATATTATAATAAATGTATAAAGAAAGTCAGAAAAACTAGGCCTTACAAGCCTATAGTAACATTAAGAACTTTGGAAAATTAGATATTAAAACAGTAGAAATTAATGGTACAATGTATATTATCATATTAGGTTTGATTATATAATGTTAGAGAAACAAAATGTATACAAAAGGATTAGTTTTGAATTAATTAATGATAGAAAACAAAATTGTTGAAATTGTACTTTGTAAGTACTGGACAGAAATCATTCATGTTTGATTTCAAATTAATTTATGTAAAGAAAGCAAGACAATGATGTTATTATACTTAGGATTAAAAATAGTGTAAAAAGATTATACTAATTTAAAGATATTTGTTAAATTTGTATCAAAAACAGTAGCCATGTTTAACAATGTAAAAAATTTTCAACCAATGGGAATTATATACCTTTTGCCAAGGTTACTCTATTATTACCTTTTGCCTTGACAACCAAAATATTACATGAAAAAATAGTTAGTTCATTATTAGACTCAGAGAAGAAAGGATTAACACTTCCATACAACCACAAAATAAAAAATGATATTGAATGAAAATGTGATGTTATGAAGAATAATAATATAACAAGAAGGAATTTGAAAGTAAAATCACATAAAAATAGAAGAATAATTTCCTAAACAGTGAATTATGTGTTGAACCTAATAATTGAAGGAATACGATAAGTATAATATCAGATTATACAACCTAATCAGTATAATAAACTATAATACACTTGTACACATTTTCAGTCACACAAACAATATTTCACTATTTACTTGATAAAGAACTTGTAATAATTAATTTATATCACTATTAAATTATTAATCCATGGTGATCGACTTATTGGAAGTGTAATATTCATCAGGACACACTTAACCTATAACACAGACTGTTGTTAAACCAAATATTTATAACCTTAAATTTAAGTTGTTCATAACTTAGGTAATATTTAAATGCTGTTTATGTGAAGCTTTGTACTTCTTAAAGGGTGTTTTTTGTTAACTTTCTGTAGTCCAAAGGACCTAATAAAATAATTTTAGTAAACAAAAATTGTATAATATCAAACACTGATAGCCGATATACCTGTAACAGGTATTTTGGAACGATATTTTTGTGGAACGGATGTAACAGTGACTGAAAAGTTGAAATACCTGTTATTTGCGGGGACGCTGTTCCGAGTCGAGGCACGCCCCCTACGCTCCTATACAGACAGACACATACACACACACACACACACACAAAGTACGCAAGTATCACGTAAACGAATACGCCAAGGCCAAATACTAGGCGTACAAAAATATCGCTGGTACGCAAGGAACAACCAGTATTTAAAATACTAGGGGTATCACCGATACACAAAATACTAAGCGTATAGCTGCAATTACACCTGCCGAGTGCTGGGCCGAGTCACTCGCTACTCGGTACTCGGCCGAGCAACTTTAGTGGAGAGAGGTGATTACATGCGGAGGGACAGTGGACGAGTCAGTCCGTTTTGAGATCGGTTTGAATACGTTAAACATGGTTTCGCAGCGGGGCAAAATGAAAAAAGTGAAGACAATTTTTAAACAGTATTGTAACTTGATCATACCTGCCTTAATAGAGGAAATCGAACATGAAATCAGCAGTAATAGAAAACGATTATGGACAAGACCGTGGCTATTGAGAAGAGATGTTAGGGGAGCAACTGCAACCCTGTTAAGAGAATTTGAAACTGAAGATCTCAGAGAATATAGATCTTTTATGAGACTGGGATTAGAGCAGTTTGATTCTTTACTGAAAGCTATAACTCCTAAAATTCAGAAAACAGACACTGTTTTGCGAGCTGCTATTCCAGCAAAAGTGAAATTACAAGTCACTTTATGTTTTCTTGCAACAGGAACTAGTTATCGCTTTTTACAATATTTCTTCAGAGTGTCCCAACCAGCTATAACTAAATTTATCCCAGACGTTTTGGATGCTATTTACGAACACCTAAAGGATTACATTAAGGTAAGTGAATTAAAACTAATATTTCTATTGAAGTAGATATTTATTTGAAATATTTGAATTATGTAATTAATTATATGAACATCACAAGTACTTAGGTTTCTAAATCAAAAGTTAATTAAAAGTGGGAGAAATAAGCGAGACCAGTTTATCAGAGGAGTCTGTAGGGCTGAATTCACTTGCACTGTTGGCTGACTGTGGTAACGTCTGGTACTGAAACATTGCTGACTGCGATGTCTGCGTATAACTGTAGCTGTCACTTGACTGTGGTGAAGACTGGTATTGAGGAGTCGATGAGAGTGATGGTGAAGGTACAAAGTATGATGATGGCGTATGCACCTGATAAATGGTGATGGTTATCGTAGGCCAGTGTTGACTGAGAACGTTTTTTTTCTCGTAAATCCTGAATACCGTAATCCGTCAGAAGATTTTGGATTGCACTATGAGCCAAAAGCGCTCGTTCTTCTGATAACTTTCGTAACTGTTTTGCAACACTATTCCCAAATGCATCGAAAGAATCTTCGTCATCCACAGTGGCATTGATAGATGCGTGTAAATGCTTGAGATCTTTCACGGCATTAATGAGGCTTTTGGCTTTCTTTTGTTTTGGGGAGGATGAATAGGCTTCTGCATGACTTGTGGTGAAGTCGATGGAGGTTCTTCATTATTATCCTTTTCACCCACGATCTCTTGCCCTTCATTAATCTGCAACATAAAAAGAACGAAAATTTATGAATATTGTTATGTGACATGATGTTCCCTAAATTGTGGGATTAGACTAATACAGTATAATACTTGATATATTAATAAGACTTTGATAAAAACCTCTATATTGATGAATGGAAATCCTGGGTATAGGATAAGATAAAATTAAACAGATGGAACAGGCATAGATTAAATGAATAAATAAAAACATAAAATATCAGATGGAACAGGCATAGATTAAATGAATAAATAAAAACATAAAATACTCTAAACAAAGGACAAACTTAAGACTGAAATGCAGACTATGACACTGACAATCTCATAGGTGAACATTTACTTAGTGAAAGTTGTTTATTCTTTTGTGTTTATTCTAGTTTATTCGTAATATTCAAAGAACCTACACCCTGACTTAAAACCTATTATGAAATATTAATATTGGTATTATTGTGTATAATTAATTAACTGAATTTACAGTAGCTCAGCATGACATTAACTACAGAATTTTTCCATGGTTAAATAATTTTATTTAACCTGAGATTATATTAACCAAGGACTGAAGAATTTCACAACACTTTTTTATTTCCAGGTGCCAACAACTCAAGAAGAGTGGAAAGTGATAGAAAATGGCTTTAACACTAGATGGAATTTTCCTGGATGCCATGGTAGTATTGACGGAAAACATGTTACAATTCAAGCACCTCCAAATTGTGGAAGCGAATTTTGGAATTACAAGGGCTCCAATAGCATTGTGTTACTTGCTATAGTTGACCACGATTACTGTTTTCGTTATATCAGCGTCGGATCAAATGGAAGAAACGCAGATGGCGGTATTTTCAGGGACTCTCTAATGTACGAAAAACTGGAAAATGATTTGTTGCCGAATGGTGGATTTTTAGTTGGTGATGACGCCTTTCAATTGAAGACGTATTTATTGAAACAGTATTCACATAAACCTTTAACATTTCTTGGATTTCGTTGTCCATGACGTGTCCGTTACTTAACTAAATATCACTATAGTATTGACGACTCGGAACACTAAGTTTTTTATAAGTAAAAACGTAAAGTTTTACCTTACAGCCTAAACCGGCTTTCACCTTTAGAAGGCTTCATCAGAGGCTGCCATAGGTAGCGCTGTCCGTCTTGTTGTTGGCGACGGGATAGTTTTTCGAAAGATCGAAGTTGTGTGTGTGTGGTGAGATGTGTTCGAATAATGCGTGCGATTTGAATTGTGTCTGTTCGTTTAGGATGTCGTTTTTATTTGTTTTTGTGTGTTTGTATATTTCTAATTGTTCTAGAGTGTCTAGTTTTCGGCCTTTTGTGTGTACGTGTAGAATGTTCATGTTATTGTCGATGTTTTTATATGTGTGGTTTGCTTCAATGAGGTGGTTTGCAAAGGTAGATTCTGTAGTGGTGTGGAGTGCTTTTGTGTGTTCAATGTATCTCTGTTTGAAGCTACGTCCTGTCTGGCCTATGTAGAATTTATTGCAATTTGAGCAATTTAGCTTGTATACACCGGGTAGATCGAATTTGTTTTGTGCTTTGGGCATGCGTTTTGATAGTGTGTGTTCTGTTTTGTTAGTAGTTTTGTAAGCGATTCTGTATCCTGCTTTTTTGAACAAACAATGACAGACACTCACATAAAATACTATATTGGCACAGATAAGTTGATGACTTCCTAATACTATACAGGGGAAACAAAAGACAATGTGAACAGTTACTAACGCACATAAACAAAATACATAAAAACATAACCTTCACTGCCGAATACGAACACAATACCATAAATTTCTTAGACCTCTCCATCACAAAACTAGAACACAGGCACAAATTCAGTATATACAGAAAACCAACTACAACTGACACACTAATACACAACACCTCCAATCACCCAATACAACACAAACTAGCTGCTTTTAGAACCATGATACATAGACTTAACAACATCCCCTTAGATGAAATAGACTACAAAGACGAACTAAACACAATAAAATATCTAGCAGAATCTAACGGTTATGACAGAACAATAGTCAGTAAACTCCTACACAAAACACAAAACAAACAACAGACAAAGATAGAAAACAACAAATTCATAACACTAACATACATCAACAAACAAACTGAAAAAATTGCCCACAAATTCAAAAAAGCAGGATACAGAATCGCTTACAAAACTACTAACAAAACAGAACACACACTATCAAAACGCATGCCCAAAGCACAAAACAAATTCGATCTACCCGGTGTATACAAGCTAAATTGCTCAAATTGCAATAAATTCTACATAGGCCAGACAGGACGTAGCTTCAAACAGAGATACATTGAACACACAAAAGCACTCCACACCACTACAGAATCTACCTTTGCAAACCACCTCATTGAAGCAAACCACACATATAAAAACATCGACAATAACATGAACATTCTACACGTACACACAAAAGGCCGAAAACTAGACACTCTAGAACAATTAGAAATATACAAACACACAAAAACAAATAAAAACGACATCCTAAACGAACAGACACAATTCAAATCGCACGCATTATTCGAACACATCTCACCACACACACACAGCTTCGATCTTTCAAAAAACTATCCCGTCGCCAACAACAAGACGGACAGCGCTACCTATGGCAGCCTCTGATGAAGCCTTCTAAAGGTGAAAGCCGGTTTAGGCTGTAAGGTAAAACTTTACGTTTTTACTTATAAAAAACTTAGTGTTCCGAGTCGTCAATACTATAGTGATCTTTAACATTTCAACAAAAATTTTAGTACGTAGGCTTTCACGGCCGGTGTCACTATAATAATTTAAAACTTCCGGGCTGAAAGGCCGTGGTCGAATGCTTGATGTTCTGCAGCTAGACGTTTCGGCCACACCACCGGTGGCCATCTTCAGTAGCAAAAATGTTCGTAATAGGTGGTATGCCGAACAAGTCGCCCAATGAACTGGGAACAAGCAACAGTGAGAGAATTACGAGTACGAATACATATCTTCCACAAGGCAGCTTAGACATTGAAGATGTGGATGCAGGTGTTATAATTCCTGGATCATGGAGACAAGAAGTTAATAACCAATTGCCAAGTAGTAATCGTAATAATGTGGCAAATCATACATCAAGACAAGCAAGAGAACTTAGAGACAGGTATGCCGGCTATTTTATTAACTCTGGAGCAGTGCCATGGCAAAACAGAATGGTTCATTGACCATGAAGTGTAAATATTGGAAATTTATAAAATTATGTATTAAACTATTTGACATAATATTGTATGTAATAAATAATATAACTTACTTTATATAATAATGAAACTTTCAAACTTGTGAACTTACTTGTCTTTTTTTGTCGAACGCGTTTCGGCGTGGTGTTCGCCTTTGACAAGAAAAGACAAGTAAGTTCACAAGTTTGAAAGTTTCATTATTATATAAAGTGTAGTGCTGTGAAAAAAGATGATGAACAATCAAGACAACTATAATATAACTTACATTATCATATGTTTTCCTCTTCTCCTCAATGTTCATGGTAGGTTCCAGTTCCTTGAGCCATTTTAAATTAGATTCATAAACTGAATTTAATCCGCTACCCAATTTTTTAGAATCTTCGACTTTTTTCTTTTCTTGGTTGTACGTCAATCGCAAATTTTTAATTTTATTTTTTACTTCTGGCACACCAAAGTCGGGTAAATTCATTGCTTCTACCAACTTGAGATAAGCAGCATCCCGCACGTTTTTGTCTTTGTACACAGCCGATTTGAAATCCCACAAACACTCGTGTGTTTTGTATTCCTGGACAAACTTTAACGTTGTTTCACTGGACCACTTGGACATATTTAAAAAATGTAGAAGCACAAAATGAACAATGAAATAATAACAAAAAAAGAGCGCCCACAACAGGACTCACTTAACACTTCACTGACACTGACTCGACTGATCTCACTGACCGTGTGATAGACGAGTAGAGCACCGAGTAGAGTGTGTGGGTGGAGGGGGAACTCATTCGGGCGAGAAAATAGAACACGTTCTATCCACTGTCCTCGGTCAAATCACTCGTCCGTTACTAGGCCGAGTACTGACTGTACTGATCACATTAGTAGAGTACTCGGCCAAACGCACTGTCTCGGCCGAGCACTCGGCAGGTGTAATTGAGGCTTATCAGAGGAACAGTAGTATTTTAGGAACAGGTAGTATCAAGGGTATTTCGATTCTGCGCAAAGAGACGAAGCTGTTTTTAATAAAGGAACAAATTCATCCTGATGTTACATTTATTCTCGTGTGATATGCAGATATATAATACAGATTATATGCTAATAAATTATATATTATACTAGTCACCAACTTGTAACTAAAACCGGTTCAGGTTGTAAGGTAAAACTTTGTTTTTACTCATAAAAAACTTTGTGATCCGAGTCGTTAGTGAAATAGTTGTATTTAATTATATTGCGTTATAACCTATAGAGTGGCTGATGTTGAAAAGCTATGTTATACTTTTTATTAATGGGATTTTAACTTCACGGAATTTTAATTTAATGTGATTTCGTTCCTTAAACATCTGAACGAAGAACACGAACACGTTATCATCAAGGAAAATGCAACAGTTGATATTTTTGAATGCTTTAAAATAGTGTTTGAATAACTGAAATCCCAGTATTTTAAAAACAATTCAATTGTTTAATTTTATTTATAATGTATTAAGTGAAGCAGATTGTAATGTAAAAGGTGTGACATTTCATAACTTGTATATTCTGTGTACATTAAAGAATGAATCTGAAGATTATCGAGGTATGTAATGCATTTAATTTACTTTTGTTGTTGCTTATTATTTATAAGTTTTTATTTATTTATTTATATTTATTTATTACAGTTGTTTTTATTTTTATTTGTAAAATTTTGTTTATTCTCATTCACTCTTGTGGCTTACTGTTATGTTTTTATTATATGTTTCTGATGTTTTTATCACATTATTTGTTGTGGTATTACGTGTACTCTAAATTATTTCATTGCCCCGAGTAGAGGTGGGCTAAACTGTTATTTTAAAATACTAGGTATGAAAATACCGTTCCAAAAAAAAACAGGTACAAATACCTGTTATTATATACTATATATACATAACCTATATTATCCTTTGTAAGTAGTAACTCGTTTTGAGTTTCCTGCAGGTCTCCTATGTAATATCTTCAAATAAATACACTGCAAATAGGTTTATTTTCACCTAGATAAACCTATTAATATATTAATAAACCTACTTGCTGTGTATTTATTTGAAGATATATAACCTATTTTATATAATTTGTTATAAGAAATAAATTGAAACTAAAAGTATTAACAGTGTTACTTTACACTGGGACTTTATTAAACTATTACTATTTAAAAGAAAATAGAAACAAGAGAATTTATAGGCCTATATCCCTTTGGGAATACCAATTTAAGTTTTCACTGGGAGTAAAACTAACATTGGTTAGACTTTAGACAAATCAGTTGCGAAACTCGGGGCTAGAGGTGACTTGGGCCGATACACCTGTAATAGGTATTTTGGAACGATATTTTTGTGGAACGGATGTAACAGTGACTGAAAAGTTGAAATACCTGTTATTCGCGGCGACGCTGTTCCGAGTCGAGACACGCCGCCCCCTTTATATAAATATTTTCCCCCTTTACTTTTAACTGTGTAGGTATAGTTGTGCTTTTCTTAATTAAAAGTTTATTTTCTACCATGTTGTTTTTGTCTGTAGAAAAGCAATGGGTGATACTGATGGACATAAAACACATCGAAGATATGAAAGTGGAGCTCAGAAACGAAAATTAGCAGCAGAACGTGAAAGGAAAAGGGACCAATGCATTACCAAGACCTCTAAACTGAGTCATTATTTCAAGAGTTTAAAGCAACCTGACAACGGTGTTCCAACAACTTCAAAATTGAAAAACAGCATCCCTATCTGAAAATGAATGTGGAGATTTAAATGCTAAAGACAGAGTTGTTGAAGGCGAAGGGGGCGATAGTTCAGAATCTGTGGTGGTGACAGACAGGAGTATTGCAACAAATAGCAAAACATTTGGCATTGAAAATGAAAATTCCAAGGAAGACGAGACATCAAAATTGACTTCTGGTTTTGACGTTGATGTAGGACTCTGGCCAAAGTACGCTACACAGGACATGGTCGATTTCTGGGCTGTTAAGGGATCCTGTGACCTCCAGAACTGTAGTGAACAATTATTTCATGAGAGATCATTACATCAAGACCAAACGAAAGGCGATCATTGCTTCGTTAGAAAGTGTTCTAAAAATTTCTTCATGCGAAAAAATCGAAACAATGAAACTATTAATCGGTTTTGGCTCTGTTTTTCGCCAACTACTGGTAAAGTCTATTGTTATGTGTGTAAGTTAGTAAGTTTACAAAAAGTACTCCTGGCAGCTGACGGATTTTGTGACTGGAAA
Source organism: Magicicada septendecula (assembly GCA_034769895.1). Classification (NCBI taxonomy): domain Eukaryota; kingdom Metazoa; phylum Arthropoda; class Insecta; order Hemiptera; family Cicadidae; genus Magicicada; species Magicicada septendecula. The sequence continues at coordinate 713,705,843 of CM068367.1, read as the reverse complement.
CACGCATACCAAAGGTTAGCTGAACATGAGACATCTAAATCTCATCTAGAATCAGTAACAATCTTGGCGAAGCGGGGAAGGGACAGAGGGCGCATTGACCATGAATTACTGAAGCAGTAAGAGGAAGTACGTGGTTATTGGCGAAAAGTGCTGATGAGGGTTGTCAGTACCATAAAGTTCATTGCGGAACGTGGGCTAGCATTTAGAGGTGACAATGAACTAGTCGGATCACCGAGGAACGGCAACTTTCTTGGTATTATGGAACTGATAGCTCAATATGATCCATTTCTTGCAACTCACATAAAAGAACATGCAAACAAAGGAAGTGGGCATACCAATTATCTCTCATCCTCAGTATATGAAGAAATTGTAAACCTAATGGGGGAGTCTGTACAAAATGAGATAATTGCCAGAATAAAGAAATCTAAATACTACTCTCTTACGCTTGATTCGACTCCTGATGAGGCTCATATTGATCAGTTGACTGTAGTAATTCGCTATATGGAAGGTTCATCGCCAAAAGAAAGGTTCCTCACTTTTTTGCCAAACTATGGCCATACTGGATTTTCTATTGCCAATGCTTTACTGGACTTTTTAGGTAAAAGTAACATAGATATTCAAGACTGCCGCGGGCAGTCATATGACAATGCTCTGAACATGTGTGGAAAATATAATGGGATGCAATCTTTTATTACAGAGAAAACCCATTTAGCAGTATTGGTCCCATGTTGTGGCCATTCCCTTAACTTAGTAGGAAAGGCAGCAGCCAATGCGCGCCCTGCAGCTGTGAATTTCTTTGATTTTGTGCAACATGTATATGTATTTTTCACAGCATGTATTGGGCGCTATAAAATATTAAGAGAAAAGTTGTCACAGTCAGAAGGAAATGTACTAATACCAAAGAGTTTGAGCGAAACTCGTTGGTCATGTCGAGCGGATGCAGTGAATCCATTGTCAATGGGTATGGTAATATAAAGGAAGGACTAGAGGAGATAGCAAATAATGAAGAACAAAAGGACATAGTAAAAAATGAAGTGGGTGGACTTTTACGAAAGATGTGTAGTCTTGAAATCACAACATACGCCATATTCTGGAATGACTTATTAGAAAGGTTCAGTGCCACAAACAAAATAGTTCAAGACCCAAAATTGGTTCTTCATTCTGCAGTAGCAGCAATTAAATCTCTTAAATCATTTGTAGAATCTAAGAGAGATTTATTTGAAGAATATGAGGAAAAGGCTCAGGAAATTAGTCAAACAAAAGAGTATGCTCAAGAACGTACACGCCAGCAAATGAAAAATGTTAGGCTTAATCCTCTAGAATATGGCAAAGCACCAGAAACCCATGTGACATTCTATTCACATACAAATATACAAATTTTATTTTATTTTCCACCTACCTGTTTCGCCTTCCGCCAGGGTCCGCACCACGAACATTAAAATGCAAATATGATTATAGGTTATCGTAAAAACTTACGCAACGCATTTTTAAAGAGAAATTAATTAAAAGTTTATTTTTTACTTTAAAATATCCTTCAAGTATTAAATTGGTTATTTATTTGGCCTCTTGGCTCAAATTATTGAAAATGCATAAAACCCTTACTGATAGTTACATGATTGTATTACACTTATACTTACAGAATTACAATAAACACCTTACCTTAATTAGACAGCCCCAATCTGCTATTTACTCTCACATTCACACCTTTACAAAACCAACTCCTATTATTTAATTAACATGTTTGCACAAAAAACCCTTTATAAAAATTTGTTGAAAATACGGTTACTGGTTACCCGACGGCTCACTGCTTTCGTTGCCACGTGGCTCGTATGTTTATTAATCTTTATTAATAATTGCCCGAAAGTGTATTGTTCACTTGATTTTGGCCCGCTCACTTCACTAACTCTGTTTGTAATTTTATATCTTGGTTACCACTCATGATGAAACTGAACTGTTGTGTGCACATAATTTTTCACGCACCCAGCCGGGCTGAGAATTTTGTTCAAATGGCCGCCGCCTCACCACAACACCACTGCTGCTTCACATTTTTGCTCTGTAATTTAGGTGAAATTTGAGTCCAGTCGGCGGACGCACTACTATTCGCATCCGGCAGGTTAGGATGTTACTTTCCGACTTGAATAGATAGGCCGACTAATTATTACGGCCTATCTTGCACTCCCGAGGCCACAGTTTTACTGTTTCCAGCACTTTATGCTGCTGCTGGCTATCTGTTCACTCTCTGCTGGCAAACTGCAGACTGTAGAGTGTGTCACAAGGCTGCTGCTGGGCGGTTACGCAATACGTCTGTACATTTGTTTTGGCTAACACTGTGCATTACTGTACTGAGGCTCCCTACAGGTGCAGTTAACAATTTGATACTGGATGGAATTGATGATTTGAATTTATATAAAATTAAACTGGGGTAGCTCACATATATGAAGTGAATTTAAAATCTTTATAAAATCGAGACCAAAATCAATAAAATAAAAACCTTCTAATTCGACCCATTACAATACCCCCCCAATGAGAGATCTTCTGTCGAAACAGAAGAATTCTCATTGCTAAAACCCCTAAGAGGACCGGTGAGGATATCGTGCCAACAACCCCCCATTTATCTTATACCTCATGGGTAAACAACCCCCCTGGCTCGGCGACTATGGACGCATCTGAACGAGATCACTGGACTTCTCTGTGCGAGATCCCAACACCGAAAAATCGAACAGACACGCACCACCGTGCACCTAGCCTTCTAACATGCCTCCCCAAACTCCAAATCCCTGGCTTAGATCATGCCAGATCCTCAACCGATATGTTCCTCCTTATATGCAAACTGGGCTGCCTTTAGCAGATACTGGGCACACACACACACCTATAATAATTTTTAACAAACTCCTCATCTAAAATAAGTTCAAAATCAGATTATATCAAAACAAAAAAATCTCTTATCTGGATAGATTAATTCTCTTCGTTATTATTGCTGATAAAAAAGAAAACAAATAAATTGAATATATAATTAAAACATGGACTGCCTTATCCTAACATTTGATTATACATATATCCTATACCATATAATTCAATAATACTATTGATACATATAAACAATAATACAACCAAAAATGCAAAACATCAATTTAATGGCAGGCACAAAAAGTATATACAAATATATATATATTTTTTTTTCTACTACCCCCCTTTTAATCCCTTAACCCCTGATACCCGTTACATATTAATGTGTTCTGCGCGAGGCTTCTTGGCCTTTTTCAGCCTCATCCTCGCCGTAAACCACATCTTCCTCGTGACCTGTAACTGGGTCACCGCCCATCCACACTCACTATTACCCCCCCTAGACTGTAGCGTCTAGTTGCTTTCACAAGGACTGATGCGGAAGGGGTGGACATTTTTTCTTTTATTCCACCCCATCCTTGCTTCGGCGTTACAATAAAATTCAGTATTACACCTACTAGTTTTTATTTATACACCCCTAATGGACTACCACCCATATCTGGGTGAAAATAGCCCTGTTCCAAATTAGGTAGATTCCCCATAAAATAACCCCACTACTAAATCTAACAAACCACCGGGTTAGCAAAATAAAACAAACCACAAGCCGGTTATATCAGGTAAAATTCATGATTTGCCACAATTAACTACTTTCACGGTCATGATCCGGTGAGGTCATGACCGCACTTAGGTGGGGAATCTACAGTTAAAACATAAAACATGGATTGACATTTAACAAAAGTTACAGTAATATACACATCTTAAGTTCCCACACATTATCTTAGCCTATACGTTTTTTCATCAGTTGTCAGTGTTGAATGAATATTTTAACCATTATTTACTTCAATTAGCATTTACTTTATAATTCCAGTTTACATTCAAATGAAAATATAGTTAAGTTCCTTATTAAAAATCATCTTCTCAATTACTTTAATTACCAAATTAATTTAATTGTATTTAATTTAGTTTAATTAATTTAATTAATCTCAAAAGTTACAGTAATGGCCTCATTATTATTTGGTCTGTAAAGAAAAAAATAACTTCAATTCTTTTATGTCACAATAGGGTTATGCTGCTGCTGGTAATGATTCAGCAGACTACAACATTTTTGTTATTGTCAATTCAGCATGACTGTATACATTAGTCTCAACATAACACACCTGTTTACATAAACACTTGTGTCCCAGACGTGCTATAAACACTCTGTCTCAATACTCACATAGTCTAAACATTCTGGTTACATCATATACTGACATATAAATTTTCCTGTTTCTATAAATCTTCTTGTTAACATATTTGCAAAGTCTAGTTATTACAATTCAAACCCAAATATAATTTTAATTCACCTTTCAATTATTATTTCTCTTTTAATTACAATTTCTATTTAATACCATTATTTCAATTCATTTTTATTATTGACTTAAACTCTTTTCACACCTGTAAGCATTTTATTCTATCTGACTGGTATAATGAACTTTATACTTACAATACATTATTCACCTATTGACATGAATACAGAATACACACCACACACACACACACCAATATCTCCGTGTAACCTCTGAAACATTTAACAGCAATGTTATTTCATACAAACAATTTAACATTTATTCATTAATATCAAATCTCATAAAACAATTTAAATCCACTAGAAAAATTCAACCATATAACATTTAAATCAAGCAAAATATTTAAACATTTCGAATTATTTTAATTAAATCAATTATTGAAAACACAACATTTTTAATTACTTTCACCCATTGCAATAACTACAATTCATTCATTATCTTCTTCCAAATTGTTTTTGTTATTTATTTAGGCTGCAAAATATTAATATTATTATTATCATCACAACAATTTCTACTACATACATACATTGTTTATCTAACATTTTATAATACATACAAATAATTTCACTAAACAGTATTTACAATTCTTCAGCAATAATTATTCAGTTATATCACACTTCAATATCAAAAATCAGCTAGGTCATTACCATATATTAACATATTTAAACTTGTTCATTTATGAATTTCAGCCTTCATCGTCAAAAATTAGTCGGGGTTTCACATAACAATTTTCAATTTTATTTACATTCCGTATACGGTTATCTTGTGTATACTAACCATAAAATTTCTGTTTATTTATTTTACCATAATAATCATATACCAAGTCAACATTAAGTACATTGGTTAAGTCTCCATCAGTAATTACATTCATTATCAAGTCAGTTACTTTTTCATCATAAGGTAAATTACTATTATTTAAAACTGTATCAACAAAATAATCTTCACTCTCTATTTTAACAGGTAAGTACTTCAAATCATTTAGCATCTCTTTCAACTCATTATAGTCTCTCTTTAATTTATATAATTCTGTCTCTCTATCAACACACAACTCTCCATCTAAATCTCTCTCATCATAACACCATATCATACTTTCTCTCTCATTCCATGCAGAGGGTACAAAATTATTCAACAAAAATAAACAACTCAAATCTTTCACTAATAAGGGTCTCTTGCCCTCCAATAATAACATTTTTGAACACTCTGGTTCATCACGAATAAGGGGAAAATTTACCCTCTACCCTACACATTCATCTACTCTTTCTTTCCATTCTTTTTCTAATTCAACAACACTAATTATTACTTCATTACAACTTATAACTTTCTCTCTCTCACTCACTATTTCACTATCTAGTTTCAACGTTTCACTCTCCGATACCACCTTTTCAATTACATTACCACTTTCAATATCATTGTTACTATTTGTTATCTTACTCTCTACTACTACGTTTTTACACATATCATTATAATTATCATCTGTTTTACATTCAAAATTTTCCATTACCTTTTGTATTTGTTTATCAATTTTTTCCACCACATTACTCTCTATTTTGTCAATTCTGTTATTCATATTTTTTAATGAATGACTCAACGTTTCATTTAATTCATATTTCAATTTGTTAAAGTTACTCTCACATTTGATTTGTACTTTATTAATTTCAGTTCTAAGTTCATCAAATTTTACGCTAATACTCTGCTGAAACTGCATATTCTGTATATCTAACTTCTCATTTATACTGCTTTTAAATTCTTGCATCTCGTTTTTCTGTTCATCTAACTTTACATCAAATTTATTGAGCATTTCGTTTTTTTGTTCATCTAACTTTACATCAAATTTATTGAAACTGGTACAAAGAAATTGGATCATTTTCATCATATCTTGATTCTCAGATTTTTTACTCGGGACTGGTGTTGAATGCAGTACGTCATCCATAATTTTCGACTCAGTTCCGGTCAATTCTATATTTATTTGGCTCTCTGTTTCAATGTCAGTGAAGCTGACTTGTTCATTATTAATTGTACGCTCCCTACTCAAAATTGGGGTTATTTGAATCCCCGAATCTACAGTTACATTACTCTGATCTGTTACCTTTAATTCTATTTTATTCTGACTCGCACTTGGAGTCGAATGTGTCTCCCAACTACTCATGTTTAAGTCGCCAAAATTTTCGACACTAGTCGTTTCATTTATGTTATTTTCGTTATCTGCCATTTTTATAAATTTATTAATCTAGATTTACTTACATAGAACCATCTACCACTTAACTCTTAAACTCTAAACATTGATGTACTAGTTTGTATGTGCTGCGTAATTTTTTACGTATTGTTACTCAACCCTCAAATCGAACTTGCATTTATCGTAGGTGTGGAATTTTAATTATTCAAATTCAAGTCCCGTTCGTAGCGCCAAATGTGACGTTCTTTGTCCCTGTTCGGGCGCCAAATGTGACGTTCTATTCACATACAAATATACAAATTTTATTTTATTTTCCACCTACCTGTTTCGCCTTCCGCCAGGGTCCGCACCACGAACATTAAAATGCAAATATGATTATAGGTTATCGTAAAAACTTACGCAACGCATTTTTAAAGAGAAATTAATTAAAAGTTTATTTTTTACTTTAAAATATCCTTCAAGTATTAAATTGGTTATTTATTTGGCCTCTTGGCTCAAATTATTGAAAATGCATAAAACCCTTACTGATAGTTACATGATGGTATTACACTTATACTTACAGAATTACAATAAACACCTTACCTTAATTAGACAGCCCCAATCTGCTATTTACTCTCACATTCACACCTTTACAAAACCAACTCCTATTATTTAATTAACATGTTTGCACAAAAAACCCTTTATAAAAATTTGTTGAAAATACGGTTACTGGTTACCCGACGGCTCACTGCCACGTGGCTCGTATGTTTATTAATCTTTATTAATAATTGCCCGAAAGTGTATTGTTCACTTGATTTTGGCCCGCTCACTTCACTAACTCTGTTTGTAATTTTATATCTTGGTTACCACTCATGATGAAACTGAACTGTTGTGTGCACATAATTTTTCACACACCCGGCCGGGCTGAGAATTTTGTTCAAATGGCCGCCGCCTCACCACAACACCACTGCTGCTTCACATTTTTGCTCTGTAATTTAGGTGAAATTTGAGTCCAGTCGGCGGACGCACTACTATTCGCGTCCGGCAGGTTAGGATGTTACTTTCCGACTTGAATAGATAGGCCGACTAATTATTACGGCCTATCTTGCGCTCTCGAGGCCACAGTTTTACTGTTTCCAGCACTTTATGCTGCTGCTGGCTATCTGTTCACTCTCTGCTGGCAAACTGCAGACTGTAGAGTGTGTCACAAGGCTGCTGCTGGGCGGTTACGCAATACGTCTGTACATTTGTTTTGGCTAACACTGTGCATTACTGTACTGAGGCTCCCTACAGGTGCAGTTAACAATTTGATACTGGATGGAATTGATGATTTGAATTTATATAAAATTAAACTGGGGTAGCTCACATATATGAAGTGAATTTAAAATCTTTATAAAATCGAGACCAAAATCAATAAAATAAAAACCTTCTAATTCGACCCATTACACCCAGCTATCACAGAGGGAGCGGTTTCGGATAGAAAGTTTCATATCCGTAATTGATAAACTTTCATCATCTTTGTCTGACAGACTATCTGCTTATGATACTGTCATAAAACGGTTTGGATTCCTGAGCCAGCTTGATGTTTTAAATCCATCCAAGATATTATCTACAGCTACCAATCTTGTCACTGAATACAGGAATGATCTCGAACCATCCCTGGGGAATGAACTAGTACAGTTTGCAGCACTAGTGGTGGACATGAAAGAAAACTACAAAGACTGTCTTTCAAAGGAAATTTTCTTATATAAAATCCTTAATGAACACAATTTTAGAGCAACATTTCCCAACGTTGAAATACTTTTAAGAATATATTTAGTACTGATGGTGTCAAACTCTAGTGGAGAAAGGTCATTTTCAAAAATGAAGTTGATAAAAAATCGGCTCCGTACAACCATGAACCAAGATCGTCTAACATACCTTTCCTTACTCAGCATGGAGAATGATATACTTCATGAAATGGACTTCAAAGACATTATTGACATGTTTGCTGCAAAGAAAGCAAGGAAGTTTGTATATAGCCTAATTAGCATTTTTATTAAGTCTATGTAGCCTACTTCCTTTTACTTTGTTAATATTACATTTGTGTAAAATCAAGCAGTTGCTTAATTTCTACCTTTCCTCAGACACGCTGTGACGTAATTTATATGGGTTTCTGGAGTCCCCCACATGCATGCTGCCCCGGAGCCCCCACATACGTAAATCCGGCACTGAATTTACTATTCATATATAGTTAATGTAGTTGTTTTTACAATGATCTAGTTTATGTCCCTTGAACGGCCCAGACTATTCTATAAAGTGACGAATATAGAAAGTGACGAATAATGATGAATGATAGCATTATCAATATTATATAAAAATAGTAGACGGAGTTAGGGATCAGTCTTTATTGAGAGTTCAGTTAGTGAGTTAAGTTACAGAATTAGTGCATATATTTGATACCACATTTGTAGATCAATATTCTATTTGTTTTGTTGTTTGTATAAATTGCAATTGTGTCAATAATAATCACTATCACAGTTGTGTATCAAAATTTGTATTTCCTGTGTTATATTTTTAATTGTAAAAACTATTTCTGATAATTAAACAAGGTACCGACAGTGATATGAGTGTTTTTATTCCAACACTGCCTACAAGATGACACATTATTACAATGTGGCAGCAGATATGGGATACACAACAGGGCAAACTTTCTGCCGTGAAGCAAAGTATTTGCAAAATTGCAAGTGTCAGGTGATCACAGTCACCATGAACAAGTTTGCATCACCAGCATCAAATTAGGCATCCTAACTTGATGTTTTCATACCTCTTACAAGGACAATAACAACCCATCTGCACTTGTGGTGGAGCACTTACAGTGAAACATATAGTTGAAAACTGTAGTAGTCTTACTGAACTTGGACAAATACACAGAGTAAAATGTAAGTTGAAATAAAACATCAGAAATGAAGAATTAGTGATTGAAATCTGTCCTTCCTTAAAGCAGCAAGCTGTCCTTCCTTAAAGCAGCAAGCTGTCCTTCCTTACTGTATTAGCTCTCATGAGATTGTTTTGCATCTAAATGTGTACGAATTTTGATTGTTACTGGTAGTCTAGAATGTAGGTAGAATGAAACAGATATTTGAGCAACACTCCCAGTTGATGTCATTAGGCTAAAGGCCATATTTGCCAAGCCATCAAACTTAAAAAAAAAACTACAATATGACATTAAATATCAAAACAAGAACATAAGGGGGCTCACGGAAGGTAATAAATCTGATCATGGTGCCTCATTGAAGTACCTCCCACTGTGTCATCACCTTCATGACAATCACAGGCTGCTACATGTTATCACCAAATCCATGATTTTCTTCTCACCGAGTGTGGCTGTGAATCTATTGGCCAGGCTTAGGAGAGTGCAGCAGTGTACTCGTTTTATATGTATTTGTTTCCTTTTATGCCAAAAGTAGAACCAATACCAATGAAAACCAAAGGATTCTGACATTCACTAGACTCCAACATAGGATAATGTGTAAAGTTAGGCTCATAGATATCTGGCAATTTCAGATGATAACTCAAAGAATAATACTAAACCACATGGATTATATTTTACATATTTGAATATTTCATTAAAACTTTCAAACTTGTGCTGGTCATCTGTTACTGTAAATCAAGGTAGGAATTTGAAACCTTACCATCACATGACCGAAGATGAACTTTTAGGTATAATAAAAATGGAGACTGGAAATCTAAACTCGTTATAGAAATACCAACGCCATGTTGCAATAGTGCAGCAATCTTTTTAAACGTGGATTTGATGTGTATACTGTTTATGTATTAATGAATTGAGTTATAGAGATAGTGTTAGTTGTGTTAGGTGTGCAATTGTGATAGTGTGCCTAAATGTGACATCAGGTAACTGCAAAGTTGAAGCAACTTGTGAAGCATACATCTGTTTATTAAGCAAACTTATAGCTTTGAATCCTGAAGGCCTAAAGTAACAAATATGACTAGACTACGCTGCTTTACTGCCTGTGAAAGACAGTGAACAGCATTGTTCCAAAAACCAATAAGCCTATCGTCCACCAACCTCTTTGTATGCTGGACACGGCGGGGAAACTACTGGAATGTCTACTCAGGCCTCGCCTAGTAGCAGCAATTCGGGATGAGGGAGATCTGTCAGCGAGGCAGTATGGGTTCAGAACGGCCAGATCCACCATTGGAGCCATACAGGAGATCTTGAATGCCGTCCAGGTGGCCCAGCGGGGTAATCACTTCTCCAGAAGGATGGTGCTACTCGCTACACTGGACATACGCAACGCCTTTAATTCGACCAGGTGGACAGACTTGCTAGCGGCTTTGGAGGACGTCTTTCAAGCGCCGGACTACCTGCTCCGGATAACACGAAGTTACTTGAGGGACAGGGAGCTCTGGTACAACACAGCAGATGGGCCACGCACCAGAGAAATAACAGGAGGCGTAGCTCAGGGCTCTATCTTGGGCCCTGACCTGTGGAATGCCTTCTATGATGGAATCCTCTGGATGGAGATGCCAGATGATACCTTTCTGGTAGCATATGCTGATGACGTGGCTGCCGTGATCACCGCGAGAGACGCAGAGGAGGAGCAGCGCATGCTGAACCAGGTCATGCGCAGGGTCCGCATCTGGATGGAAGAACATGATCTGAGCCTTGCGACGGAGAAGAGATTGTGCTGCTCACTCGACGACGTATACCCACAATCACACAGTTCATGGTGGGGGGAAAGGCGATAATATCAAAGCCAGCGGTGAAGTATCTAGGGGTGCACCTGGATACTAAGCTTTCCTACTGGGTGCAAATTTGATGTTCCTCGGAGAAAGCCGCTAAGGTCGTTGCTGCGCTGAGCAGGCTAATGGCAAATGTCGGAGGCCCAGCTGCAGGAAGATGGCGACTGCTGATGTCAGTGACCAACTCGATTCTCCTCTACGGATGCGAGGTCTGGGCCGACGCACTGAAGCAAGAAAAATACCGCAAGCAGATGGCCGCGGTACAACGAAGAGGAGCACTTCGGATTGCAAGCTCCTACAGAACGGTGTCGGAACCAGCAGTGTTGGTCGTCGCTGGAGTAATGCCAATAGATCTGATGGCTGAGGAGAGGAGGAGGGTCTACACAACCAAGGAAGACTTGGGGTTTGTAGAAGCAAGAGCAGTGGCCAGGGCACACTCCATGCGGAGCTGGCAACTACGATGGGAGCAGGAGAGTCGAGCTAGGTGGACGGCGAGGTAGATTATTACCTTACTCAATTCCTGACAGGGCATGGTTATTTCTGTGCATACCTGCGAAGGATTGGTAAGATGGAGGATCCGTCGTGCGTGTATGGCGACTCAGACTCTGATGACGCTCATCATACTTTTTTCGAGTGTCAACGGTGGGTGCTGGAGAGGCGAGGACTGGAATCGGAGATTGGCCCCATGACGCCTGATAACATCATAGGTGTCATGCTCAACAGCAAAGAGAACTGGGACATGGTTGTGACCTTTGTGAGGATGGTCATGCAGCAGAAGAAGCCTGAACTGCACCGTCTCACAGGTCGATGATATAGATAAAGCTGTAGAAGCCTAGTAGGTGCAATACGAGGTGCCACCCTGAAGCCATACGAATAGTTGTTCCAGGGGGGGTTCCCTGCCTGTAAAGTGGAGGTTTTTAGTGGGTGCGAGTCCCACACACCGGGAGACCAGTCGGGTGTCTCCTGATGGTGCATAAAACATTTTTCCTCCCTTGCAAAAAAAAAAAAAAAAAAAAATCGTCCAACACTTTTGGAAAGCTTTTATCCGATATAGTTTCCTCTAGGTATACCAATCTCAAAGATATTCAAATGACTCGTGCTGGTCTGTATCCGGCTCCTGGTGGATACACTATCTGCAAGGATCAGGTTGGGTTTCAGCAGGGACACTTGACTACTCTTCACTCTTCAGTTAGTGAGGGTTGTTTCCCAGCAATAGGCATCAGTCCACTATAGCCTCTGTCTCCGCAGGAGGTAAGTGTGATGATGCAATGTCAGCTGGACATTCAGCATTGCAATCAACACAGTCTAGTAGGAAGCGATCTGCTTTATGCATAAAACCAATATCCACATGCCAACCCAGTGGACCAAATCATGGGCATTCAGCTAGATGTGCTTGACTTCATTGATCTTGTGATTGATATCCTGAAAAACCCTCAAAAAGGCTCAATCCATTAGAGCCAACAATTTTCCCCTTACTTTTGTATAACAGCTGCTTGGAGAGTGGAATTCTAGATCTGAATTATTGGCCTGGAAATTTTAATACCTCCAAGTTTCCTTTTAATGATATGTTATGATGTTCATTTCTGATAATTTAATTTCTTTAATGGCATAGAAATCCCTACTTATTTATACTGTAATGTGTTAGGTGTTGAAGACAATTATTTTTTATTATTGCACATCTCAGGCTGGTGCCTTTACTAAAAAGAAGCACTTCAAATATTTTATAAAATGAAACAAATGTGATAAACTGGCACTCAATATAGTTAAAAAGGCACTTGTGATAAACTGGCACTCAATATAGTTAAAAAGGCACGTGAGATGCTTTTTCATGTCTTTAATATAACAAAATTGTTCTAATGGAAAAAAGGGAGAAACAAATATGGAACACAAAGTTTTTTATAAGTAAAAACATAAAGTTTTACCTTACAGCCTGAACTGGTTTTCGCCTTTAAAAGGCTTCTTCAGAGGCTGCCGCATGGTAGCACTGTCCATCCTGTTGTGGGCGACGGAATCGAATTTTGAAAGATCGATGCTGTGTGTGTGGGGTGAGATATGTTCGAATAATGCATGCGATTTGAATTGTGTCTGTTCGTTTAGGATGTCGTTTTTATTTGTTTTCGTGTGTTTGTATATTTCCAATTGTTCTAGAGTGTCTAGTTTTTGGCCTTTTGTGTGTACGTGTAGAATGTTCATGTTATTGTCGATGTTTTTATATGTGTGGTTTGCTTCAATGAGGTGGTTTGCAAAGGTGGATTCTGTAGTGGAGTGGAGTGCCTTTGTGTGTTCAATGTATCTCTGTTTGAAGCTACATCCTGTCTGGCCTATGTAGAATTTATTGCAATTTGAGCAATTTAGCTTGTAAACACCAGGTAGATCGAATTTGTTTTGTGCTTTGTGTGTGTGTTCTGTTTTGTAAGTGATTCTGTATCCTGCTTTTTTGAATTTGTGGGCAATTTTTTCAGTTTGTTTGTTGATGTATATTAGTGTTATGAATTTGTTGTTTTCTGTCTTTGTCTGTTGTTTGTTTTGTGTAAGAGTTTACTGACTATTGTTCTGTCGTATCCGTTAGATTCTGCTAGTTATTTTATCGTGTTTAGTTCGTCTTTGTAGTCTTTTTCATCTAAGGGGATGTTGTTAAGTCTATGTATCATGGTTCTGAAGGCAGCTAGTTTGTGTTGTATTGGGTGATTGGAGGAGTTGTGTATTAGTGTGTCAGTTGTAGTTGGTTTTCTGTATATACTGAATTTGTGCCTGTGTTCTAGTTTTGTTATGGAGAGGTCTAAGAAGTTCATGGTATTGTTGTGTTCGTATTCAGCAGTAAAGGTTATATTTTTATGTATTTTGTTTATGTGCGTTAGTAACTGTTCACATTGTCTTTTGTTTCCCCTGTATAGTATTAGAATGTCATCAACGTATCTGTGCCAATATAGTATTTTATGTGAGTGTCTGTCATTGTTTGTGAGTATTTTTGTTTTTTCTAAGTGTTGGAGGAAGACTTCTGCTAGAATGCTGTCAGAGTTTCTGTTATTTCATTGATAAGTTCGTCTGGTGTGTTGTTCTGTTTGAGTTTGTTTTGTAGGATGGTGATTGTTTCAGAGATGGGGATGTTTGTGTACAGGTTTTTAATGTCAAAGGAGGCTAATGTGGCATTATGGGGGATGTGTATGTCTTTTATTTTTTGTTACTAGGTCTGTGTTGTTTTTTACTGCACACGTTTACAACGACATCCTAAACGAACAGACACAATTCAAATCGCACGCATTATTTGAACATATCTCACCTCGCACACAAAGCATCGATCTTTTGAAATTTGATTCCGTCGCCCACAACAGGACGGACAGCGCTACCAGCGGCAGCCTCTGAAGAAGCCTTTTAAAGGCGAAAACCGGTTCAGGCTGTAAGGTAAAACTTTATGTTTTTACTTATAAAAAACTTTGTGTTCCGAGTCGTTAATATAATAGTGGTATTTAGTTAAGTAACGGACACGTCATGGACAACGAAATCCAACAAATATGGAAATGGATATGTGCAAAATAGTGTAAAACAGATACGGAAATGAATATTTATGATGTCAGTTCAGAAGGTAATACAACCAAGAAACAATGATTAATTAACATCTTCATATAATTGAATTTAATTTAACAGAAAACAGTTAAAATTAGTATATTACGGGCAATAAAATATCAGACAGGTAAGCATGATGTGGATCTGAGAGATAGTACACTGTAATTATATAATATATTCACAGTATTCAGTGAATTTGGAAAAATAGCTGTTGAATTGGTTTTGAATTCTGTGTTTCACTGTTGTGAAGTTTTTCAAACTCATTGTGAAGACTGCATTTTTGTTCCAACGCTGAATTTGTAACCCATGTTTCATCACCTGTTATAATTATTTTCATAAAGGTTTTGTTTCTGGAAACAAAAAATTTCTTGATTGATTATCAAAAATTTCTTGACAGATGGCAATACAGTTATCTTTCTAATCCTGTATTCTGCATAACCAAAGTTCTGTGTGAGTAATTATCATGGATCTAAACAGTACATTAAACTACTAACCTCTCTGGGTTAACCATTGCCAACTGTAAAACAAGGGCTAAAATAAAGTGAAATTTTTTTCTTGTAACAATTGTCTCATAAACTATGCATTTCTGAAAAAAATCACAAGAAACAGACATGAAGAATAAAAAAATCCAAAGAAAATGAATTAAATTTCATTCACTTTAATACATTACAATTATATATGTTTAATACAAAACTTGCCACTACAGAATTTTATAAATATGTATGGTATTAAAAAAATACAATAACATTTTTTGTTAGAATGTACTCTATGCATGCATGTGTGTGCCCGCGCGTGCGCGTGCGTTTGTGTGAAAACAGTAAACATTAACAGTGATGGATTATTTGTGTTTAAATTAAAAATACTGATTGTAATCATTACTGATCTAATTTTCTAAAAGAACCAGTGTTTTAGCTAACATACCTAGAAATTGGTAGTCATCTTCAGACAAACATAAAATTTTAAAACATAAAATTCACTGGAGCAAGTAATGAGTTGCTCCAGTGAATGAAAGTCGAATGTGTAAGACTATTACATGAGCTACTAAAACACTACTCTAAGTAAACAAAACAATTTATCTTACAGAATCCACTTGCCATCTGAAGGAGCAAAAAGACAGAAAACACAACTCATCCAAATGCACAACACAAAGAAAGGCAACTCTCTTTTCCTATGGGAAAGAGTTTGCTTACAATAGTCTACTGACCTGGGAAAGCAATTGCCTCAGATTTTTCCATGTTGATTGGTACGGATAGATTTCTTGTAAACATTGTTAGGAATTTGTGTGATGTATCAAAATTTATAGCCTTCCAGAAAGACTACCAGATGCTTTGAAGGGATGCTACCATGTGGAAAAGAGGTGACATTCTCCCAGCCTCACCTTTGCTGGACTTTCCAGGTAAGCCCTAAAGAAAAAAGGAGAATAGCTGAGCATGTGTCTAATATGACAGTTGAATCTCAACCTTCTCAGACTAGTTTTTGAGTAAAAAGGTTGTGAAAAAGTTGAAAATTTCTACCTCCTTCCAATCACTGTCCATTCACTTAACTCTAGGAAAGAACTCACAGAGAAGTTTATTGAAGTCTTGGTCCAAGTAAGCATGTAGTTTGGTAGTGTTTCAAAGATTCTCATCCATCACCACCCCAAGTAGAGAATTTTGCACTGTCCAATACCTTCTTAAAGTGATTTTCCTCATAAATGGAGGAAGGAATCTCCTTAAAATTTCAAAAGAAGCAAGGATACTACTAAAGTAGATAGCGCCTCCATGTGATTACTCTCTTGTTAGATACAACTAAGATCCTCAAGCAAGTCATACAACATTGTGTGTGATTTAAATTTCTGTACTGATTAGCTTATTAGGCTGCTGAACTTAATTCATACGTTCAATTAAATTCAACGTATGGGCAAAATCTTATGAACCATAACAAGTAGGTAGCAAAAAGTAGGTTTACTGATTACACAGAAATCTAGAAGATGTTGGTTTTGTATTTTGTCTCTATTTATTCTACAAAATCTTTCCATATATAGATAAACTAGGGGAATACCCGTGCTTCGCTACGGAGTTTCACGTTGTACGTAATGAAAATATTAGTTTAATTAATAAAGTTCAATTAAAGTAGGTTTCTTAAAAATAAATAGCTGTTGCCCACGACTTCGTTCGCGTGGTCTTCAGTTTAATGCGATAATATATTTATAACAGAATCTATTCTATTGGGTTGCCATAGTAACCAAATCTAATAGTTTGGGGGACCCCCCAGAGGATCGTATCGAAAAAACACCTATCCTATGTTGGTTCTCCCTTTGCGTAAAATATTTGTGCCAAGTTTGGTTGAAATCGGTCCAGTGGTTTAGGAGAAGATGTGGAAGACCCCAAAGGACCCCATCGAAAAAACACCTATCCTATGTTGGTTCTCCCGTTGCGTAAAATATTTGTGCCAAGTTTGGTTGAAATCGGTACAGTGGTTTAGGAGAAGATGTGGAAGACCCCAAAGAACCCCCAAAAGGACCCCATCGAAAAAACACCTATCCTATGTTGGTTCTCCCTTTGCGTAAAATATTTGTGCCAAGTTTGGTTGAAATCGGTACAGTGGTTTAGGAGGAGATGTGGAAGACCCCAAAGAACCCCCCAAAGGACCCCATCGAAAAAACACCACTAATTCAGAAACCTTCGCGGGCGTGCGCACAACAACTCACCGAAGTTTCATTGCAATCCGATGAATGGTATAGGAACGCATACGGGACAAACAAAGAAACATTCATTTTTATATATAATTTCCTGGAACCCGATCGCAGCGCCACCTACCGGGTCCAATTGTGAATCTAAACCATCCAGGGACCCACTCAAACACACACACAAAATTTCATCAAAATCGGTCCAGCCGTCTAGGAGGAGTTCAGTGACATACACACGCACACACGAAATATATATATAAAGATTGTGCAATCGTTTTAAAGCCAGACAGATGACAGTGTTGAACTTTTAAAAGATCCTGAAGAATTCATGAAAAGTACCTTGTATATTAGAAATTCTATGGACTAAGTAGCATAAAAAAAGAATGTTAATTAGAGTAAATGGAGAAAAATAAATTCTGAAAATACAATTCTGTGATTTCCAAGGAAGTCTGTGACACAATAACTTGTCAGTTCAAAGAAAAATACAGAGGCCACTTGGCAGTTGCAGCTTTAGTAAATACAAAAAATTGTAAGTATCATTATCAGACGTTTCTATAATCAACTTTCATATCAGTTGTAGAATATATTGCAATATTACAACAGGATAATTTACAGACTGAACTGGAAGCAATGGCATATATAGAATTTGTCCTTTGGATGGTGGGGGGGGGGGGGTTGAGTCAGCTTCATACAAAAGAAAAAACAAGTTGAGACTAATCAACATTCCTATCTTTAAAACAGCTGAAAAAAGTGTGATAACACCCTTAAATCAGTCACATTAAAGTAAAACAGTAAACAGTAAAACACAATAAAAATACGTGTTATTGAAACTTTGTTTACAAGGTTCTTACTGACTGAATTGATTTTCCTATTTTTCATATTTCAAATGTAAACGCTAACGCTGTGTAATAATCCTGTTTGTATTTTTAAAAGAGTTACTTAGATATCAGCATAAACAGCTGAAACAATAATAAAACATCCTAAAAATTAAGAGATTAACAAAATTCATCAACTTTTTCACCTGGGGGGTCCAGTCCCGCTGCCCCCCCCCCCATAAATGCACCCCTGGCTGGAAGGAAAATCTTAAAGGGAAAATTTAAATAATATTGTATGTGGCCTAACATGGTTTCATGTCCATCTTGTTTTAAATGATACCTTTAGAGAAGCTGTCAGATTATTGAAAATTATTGTGACAACTCCTATGTCAAACACTGAATCAGAACAATGTCTTCCTATTCATAAAAGAGTTAAAACATTTCTAAGGGATGTTTCAGATGTGAATAAATGGATCAGACAATTCATGAAGATTGTTTAAAATGCTGGTGCAATGACATCAGTGAATAAAGGTTTAATCCACAATATGGTAATTTTGATGAAAAAGTTATCAACAGTTTTATTTTACAGAAGAAAAGATGACTTGCTTTTGCGTGTAAAGAATAACTTTCATCATAAAATATTTAATACACATTGCTAATTAAATTTTTGTTTTATATGTGTTATAATGCCCAGTTCTGAAGCTTCATCTGGGATGAACAGCTCCAGTCGTGCAGACAGGAAAGTTTTTAACAAACTGCAGAGGACAGTTGTGCATTGGCTTGTTGTTGATAAAGATTCAAAATGGTTTAACTAATATCTAAATTTTATTTTATTGAGCAAATCTAATATCTTTAAAATTAATTGTCTTTTAAAATCTACATTATTCAAATTTACTTTTGGGGACAAATAAGCTGAACCAAAAAAAGTGACTATGAGTTATTGGAAAATCAAAATGTAAACTTGACTAACAAAATAAACACATAAACTATAAAATCATTTGAGGACTCTACAAATACAATGTATTCTTATGTGAACATTACTGAGTATAAATTTTAATAATTGACTCATATGCTTAATGAACAATGTGTAATTTCCCTTTTGTTGAGGTTCCTTCCTGTTCACAACAAACTGACTTACAAAATTAAAAGTCTGACTTGCAAATAGTGTGAGAATGAATTAGTTCAAGTGGAAAAAGGCCCCAACACTATTCATCAGTTTTATACTCCTCATGATGTCTGTATTTCATAAGACTAACATCTAAGTTTTAGCCAATCAGAGCTAGCACACACTTGGTAGTCATCCAGGTCTCACATAGAAGTCAAGAAGGTGATGCTGATTATTGCAAACTATCCACAAAAGCTGACAAGTTTCTACATCCTGCGGTAGGTTTCTCTCTCTCTCTCTCTCTCTCTCTCTCTCTCTCTCTCTCTCTCTCACTCTCTCTCTCTCTCTCTCTCTATCTCTCAATCTGCATGTGTCATGATAAGGCTTATTTTTAACTGACTATCTTTACATAATCATCTGGCTCGGATGTTTTATTCCCTTGTTTGGTACATGTTTCAGGAAGCGTATTATTCCCATCTTCAGCCTTCCTGATTTTATATCTTGTGGAGTATTTGTGTTTTAGTTGGTTGTTGTACAGATTCACTAACATTTGAGGAAGTAGAAGGAACACTTTCATCCATGAAGAATCGGAAAGTGGCTGGTTTTGGATGGGACAAACTCAAAATTGCTGAAATACCTTAGTACATTAATGAAGTTAAGACTTCTACATTTGCTGAATGTGTGCTGTAGGAGATAGAAGATCCCAGATAGAATGAAGGTTATTTCTTTTTTAAGAAATGTGATAGAACTGTGCCATCAAATTATAGAGGTATAAGCTTGATAAATACAACTTACAAGTTATATGGAAAAATTATTAACAAAAGACTCCATTCTATCTCAGATATTTTATATTTGAACAAACAGGCAGGATTTTGTAAGGGTTGATCTTGCATTGATGACATATTCTCTATGAAAATATTCTTTGAGAAAAGAAGGGGAATTAATTTAGAGACACATCTTGCCTTCATTGACTATGAAAAAGCATTTGATAGACTTAATAGAGCCACTATATGGGACACTGTGTGTAAGAGGGGTTATCCTAAACACCTTGTAGACAGGGGCAGATTTATGCATATGCAAAGTAGGCAATGGCAGCAAACTTTGAGGAGCGACAACTTTTGTAAAGGCGAAATTTGATGGCCGTTATATTGTTTTTATACCTAGGAGATGTTTCAAATGCTGCTCCATTTCATCCCAATATGATAAGAAACTTTTAAAAATATATATTTTAAACTTTTAAAAATATATAGTATAATTATCTTGTTGGTACATCCTCTTCGTTCACTTTTGTAAATATTATATATATGTATAAACTTTCACTATGAACTTACTTTATGGTTTATTTCCCAAACGTTTCAACGTGGTATACGTCTTCTTCAGTGGGAGTAAATACTGAATGTGACATAAAGTAAGTTCATAGTGAAAGTTTATATATATATATATATATATATAATAAATATATATTGTTTAGCAACCAGGCTTATTACATAAAGAGAATAGTTAGTCATTATAATTATGATCTGTATACGAAGTACATTTATTTTTCACATTTACATGCATTACATATGTGATACTTCCATTATATTAATTAATTATTTAACTATCAATTCGTTTACATTCAAATTTCGAACATCCTTTACTGATTCTGTTATTTGACATGAGTGAATGTCAATAGATGACACTACTTTCAGTAGCTACTAACAGTCATATACTGTGAGCATAGCATAATTTTGTACCCACCTTGACCGGCACCACGTAAATTTTTGGGCGTGGTGTATACTTCTGCATAAAGTATGAGTCGCAGATCACTTTTTCTTTACACCACCACCGCCCTTCTTGTGTTTGTTTACTGATTAATATATTTTCCTTCAGTTATTATTCTTTAGTTCATTGATTTTGATTGCAGATGAAACATTAGAAGTAACATTAACAGTTGCTTTTGTGCATGTGATTATTATTGGTTGGTATTTATACTAATATTCATCATAAAAAGTATAATATTTAAACATCCTTCAACACAACATGGTGTAGTGGACACAATTTTGAGGGTACTGGACAGTGCTGATTTTCAATTTATGCGACACAGAAAATAACGCTAAATAATTCTAATTTTTGTGTAATTTTGTTTGTTAATCTATCTTAGCATCATACCATGTGTGTCTGTTGTTCATGATCATCTATCAGACTGTTCTTAGAATAGGTAAAGATTTTCTAACCTAATTTTAATTAAAATTTAAGATGCAAACAAAGTTTCTCACTTTATAATATCAGTGTAGATATTGAAGAATTTTTAAAATATTATAAACAGTGTTTTTTAGTGAGAATCTTTAGAAAGCGGCTGACAGAAGAAAGCATCTAAGTGGTAGACAATATTTAAAATTGAAAAAAGAAAGAGAAGGTAATGTGAAACTATTATAAGTAAAACTGTTAAAATTGATAGTTTATTCAAATCATGTAGTGGTGGTGATGTGCACTGCAAGCATGTGGAAGTTCTGATTTGAAGTTTAGTGATGTAGATACCACTAGTGTCAATAGTGCTAATGAAAAAACTACTGAAAGTGATCATCGAGAGATTTTAGTTGAGAAATGTAGATATGTCCATGTAATTCCAAAATGTGGGTTGGTTTCAGAAACCGAGGCTAGCCTAATATTTAAGGAATCGAGACATTTTAGTGATACTGACAATAACTGATAGTAGTGAAGGTCACACCGATACTCTGAATACTGTTCACAGTGTTCAGCCAGAGAGATCCGTTGTGGAGGAAACTTCATTTTTGAAAAATGAAGAGCCAGTTAACGTCAAAAATCATGATGCAATATTATCAACTCATTAGATTATTCTGACCCCGAGAAAAACAGGAAGAGGATTAAAAGGAAAAAGGTCGACAGATTCAACTGCTCAACTCCTATGCCAATTGAGCTTTGACCTACCGAGGAAGGAAATAAGAAGATTTATGACAGAAATTTATGAGAGGGGGGCTAATTAATACTGCTTATGGGCAGAAAAATGGTAAATCCGCCTCTGCTTGTAGACATAATAAAGAGCTTATACTATTGTACAAGGGTAGTATTGTCTATAGATGATTTGACTGAAGAGATCTACATTAATCAGGGAGTGTGTCAAGGCTGTAGCATGTCTCCAATACTGTTTAATATCTATATTTATGACCCAGAGAGTGGAAATTGTAAGTGGGTCTGGGAATAAAAATAAATATTAGAACATACATGAATACGTACATACATACATATGTATTTGTGGATGACCAAGTAATCGTCTGAAACAATGAATGTTAGGTCCAGAGATCAATGTTCCAGTTACAGCAAGTCTGTTCAGATTACAACATGAAAAGTTGTTATATTTTGTTCAAAAACAAAAACAGTGGCATTTATGGACAAATACACATTGTGAACTAAGATTGTATTGGACAATAAGAGTATAGAGCAGATTTCATATTTCTGCTATCTTGCCTGTGACATCACTTTTGATGTATGTAGATTATGATGTTGATCACAAGTTGGCTAAGTTTCACTCAATATGTGACACAATTTATCGAGAAAAACAAGGAAAGAAAATTGACTAAGATTTTATAATGTAATGGTTGTGCTAGTGTTTAGTATGGTTCTGAAACTTAAGTTCCAGCAAAAAAATCTGTGTAGGGTACAGGCATCGGAGATGAGATTCTTGCAATCTGTTAGGCAGAACACGGTATAACGATAATTTTTCTAATTAAAATTTTTTTTTGGAAGTGAACGTTGTAACTAGGGTTGCTGACAGCTATACAAAGATATACGATGGCTCGGTAACATGTGTAGTCCAAGACAAAGGAAGACAAGTAGGAGAACAATGCCTCTGTCACAGCAGCTGTTCGGTTAAGCGAATTGCGGGTGACGCACAATGACCCAAGAGAGACAAAGGCGAAATGTATCGCTAAGAAGAGACAAAAGATCGCTGACAAGGCGACATAGCGACGCTATCAAAAAGACAATTAGCCACATGCGTTGAGCTGCACACCAAACGCAGTGTTACATTGCTACAATAGACAGGAAAAGCCCGGCTTGAGTAGACAATACTTTTGCACAATGAACGAACGGCGAGACATCCAGCTTTACCAGAAGGGTACGCAGCGAAGGAAGGCTTGGAGAGCATCTGTAGCAGCTGTCTGGAATACTCGGAATTAACCACACTCGTCGTGGGAGCGGCTAGGAGAAACTAGTAGACAATACGAGCATTGGTCACGGGTAAGAAGCAGTACACATGGTGAACAAAAGGGCGGATGAGAGGACCACACAGCAATTAAAAGCACTTTGTCTAAAAAGGGCAAGATGCCAAGATACAAGGGTGATAGACAGCCATGAAATTGGTCATCCGACTCAAACGATGGGTGGAGCCAACCAGGAACTTGTAAGGGTAGGGAATAAGGAAGCCTATCAGAGTCAAGAATTGAGGAGAACGTCCCTACAAGAAGTGGTTACCAAGGAGACAAGCTGGAGGAACGAATAAGAAATGAAGCGAGAAGAAAATCTAGAGTGTTAAGCCGGAGTTTCCACCAGAAAACCAATAGAAACGAAGAAGTTGAGAAGTCGTGTGAGAAGAAGAGTAGGTAGTGTGATTTTAGGGGTATAAACTAGAGTGTTGACCGCGAGCGGGGGTCTTAAGGTTTTATTCTTATACCGGAGAGTATGTTCTCTTAGAGGCTTAAGTCTTGTTTCATAGATCAGAGAGTATGAACGCTGGAGTTGTATATCGGAAGTCTTATATCGGAAGTTTTATATCTTATATCTAATAGCCGAAGTCGAGAGTCAGATATCAAGAGTCGTATAAGTAATATATCGGAACTGACGGGAGTGCGGATGCCATAACGGAGAAAAGTCGTATCAGTTGAAGAGTCGGTGTGAGCTTATAAGTACAAACAGTCGAGAATCGGAAGCCGGTAATGGAACTTTTAGTGTTGTTTAAAAGACATGACGAAGTGTAACTAAATTCGACTTAGTTGGTCGCCTTGAGTTAATATTATTATCAAAGATGTTAATCAGAGCATAAGTGTGGTAAATGTGTGAGAGATAGACAAATGCCGAAACAGTGATAGCAAAAGAAAACCGGTAGAGAACTAATTACAGTCATGAAATTTGAGACAACAATAATTATTAACACCATTAAATATAAACAAATGGCGTGTTAACAAAGTAAATCCGCGGAAATGACAGTGCGAATAAAAATCACAGAGCATACAACACTTGGTATATTTCAAGAAATCCTTATCATACTAAGAATAATGTAATGACTCTTGAGTAGAAACAATTCAGCAAAATTTAGAATTATCAAATAACATGTACTAACATTCGAAAGTCAGATCATCAGAACTTACCCAAAAGTTACATACATATATATATATATATATATATATATATATATATGTCGGAGTGCGAGAAGAGAAGTGATAAGTGCGAGTGCATTCTACGAGGTGATAATGCCAGCCACAAGGATTTCCAGAAACCTGGATTGACAAGGAAACAGGATGACAGCGCAGAGGACTTTTCGCCATAGAACGGATTAACATACATCAAGTAAATTTTATATTCATTCACTACTAATTAAGTAAAACACTGTCTATTCATCTGAAAGAACTCATAAGTAATAATATTTAAAGAAAGTAATAACTAGTAGCTAGTCAGGGTAAATTCATAAGACAACTATTACAGATGATTATTGATATCCAATCTTCATGAATCCATTTATTAAGTATTGTTTAATATAGAATAAAATGTATAATAATGATGGTTAAAGTCTAATAAGTATCTAGATGAAGGGTATAGAAAATTAAGCAAGTGTTAACAAAATAATAAATGATAGATTGATGTAGCCAGTAAAATTGCAAGATATATGTTGTATTTCTTTTCAGGAGATTAAGTAAGTGACGGCAATGCTATTAATTGTAATAAATTAAGTAACTGACATCAATGCTATTCAGTATAATAAATTAAGTTAACCTTGTAAAGCCTTGTGTATGTTGTTAATTATTTGAAAACACCTAAAGATTAAAAATTAGTATATGACATCAAAGATATTGAACGACTTCTAAACAATAATTTAATATTACATAGGTATACGTAATCAATAACAATCACAACAAATTATTATTCTATTTGACGCTTCACCTAGGAAGCTTAAGAAGATTTTAAATTACAGCTACATACTCAATAAATTGTATAGTAGTTCACAAACCAATTAATTATTAGATTAACATCAAAAACTTTATTAGATATATTTGACGCCCACACATTTGGTGCACACACTATAATTGTTCAATAAACAAAATTTAAATTATACACATTAATCGTAACTAATAAAATTTAAATATCACTATAATATTGACGACTCGGAACACAAAGTTTTTTATAAGTAAAAACGTAAAGTTTTACCTTACAGCCTAAACCGGCTTTCACCTATAGAAGGCTTCATCAGAGCCTCTGATGAAGCCTTCTATAGGTGAAAGCCGGTTTAGGCTGTAAGGTAAAACTTTACGTTTTTACTTATAAAAAACTTTGTGTTCCGAGTCGTCAATATTATAGTGATATTTAGTTAAGTAACGGACACGTCATGGACAACGAAATCCAAGAATTTAATAAAATTTAGTTACAGTGGAGAGACAGACTTTAAATGAAGGTATTCGTTAAGGGTTGAACATTTTTATTATCCAATATCATATTGCAGAGAACAAAGAGAGATGGTTTGCTGATCTGAATAGGATGTCAGATGGCAAATTATCTAAGGAAGTTTGGCAGTACAAGCCTGTTGGAGAGTGAGGTATAGGAAGACCTAGGAAGTGCTTGTGGAGTGGATATATTCCTTTGGGACCAGGACAGATGATTCCCTTAGTCGCTCATAGAGGAAGAAGAATACACAATGTAGCTGTGACAACATCCTGGTACATGCAAAAGTTTGATGTAAAATGTGCCTGCATAAACAATAAGGTAATAGAAGACAGAAAAATTCAAGTTTGAATAGTTGAAAGACCTAGTCTAAAAGACAAGAAACAAGCTCAAGGAAAAGCTGACTTAGAAACTTGATGGAACCTGTGGTAAGAATTGACGACAAATGAGTGATAAAAGGTGCAACTACAGGCATCCTATCATAAAGCACTTAAGCTGAAAAAATGAAGAAAAGGAATGGTTAGTTTGAAAAATCAGTAAAAGAAGCAAATTAAGCACAGAAAAGATACATACAAAAGCAAACAGAAGAAAACTGACAACCATATGAGTTGAGAAGCAGAGAAGTTATGTAGACATAAGAAAAGAAGACATGAAAGCAATCTGATACTTAAAATGGAAGGTAAAGAAAATAAAACAAGGAAAATGTGTTAAGTCCATCAAGAGGATTAGAAAAGGGTATAAATCATGGTCTAGCATTGTCATGAGCCAACAATGGAAATATGCATGAAAGTGGGGAAACTCCAATGGACTGATCAAGTTCCAGGAAGCGATAATAGGGAAACACCAAAAAGAGCTATAATAGGAAATATGGAGGGCAAAAGATCGAAAGGCTGGCCAAATAAAAGATGGGAGGCTGGAAGATGGAAGACCTTCACTGCTGATGGGGCAAGGTCACGGCTAAGGCCCAATTTCTGATTATAGTTCCCACAGGAGGAAGAGCCGTAACGCGTCAATGAATTCTCGCAGTAGGCTATTATTTTCCTAACGTAAGGTCATCTGCAAATAAGCAGACGTAATGGTCTCAGCGCGAAATGGAAAACCTCGCGCGATGGCTTACCCTACGAACTCAATCTCAGACTATTTCCAAACGAGTGTCTATTTTTTAAGAGAATTATTTCCGCTGATTGTTACTTCAGCTACGGCTCATAAGATAAAATAACCGTTGTTAGTATTTTCTAGCAGTAATTACCTACCGGTACTGTTCCTTATGTGCGTCAAGGGGCGTTCTTTTTTTGTAAAAATCTGCATTACTACAAGAAATCCTGCCAGTTTTCTTGGTACGTTGGAAATGTAGGTCTGAAGGCGAGAGACGGAGTAAGAAACGGCAGGTGTTATTGAATTTATCATCTAAAAATTTGAGGCAAGAAGATTAGTGGTTTGTTTTAAATATAGGTAGTTAAAAATTTTAACAAGTAGTTATTAAGAAATAAAAGAAATGCATATTTATTAGTCACAGTGCGTTATGGGATAGAAGATTTACTAAATTAGTATGCTTACTTTACATGTAGTATTATTTATACCTAAAAACGTTCTC
Source organism: Magicicada septendecula (assembly GCA_034769895.1). Classification (NCBI taxonomy): domain Eukaryota; kingdom Metazoa; phylum Arthropoda; class Insecta; order Hemiptera; family Cicadidae; genus Magicicada; species Magicicada septendecula. Next base: position 713,678,199 of record CM068367.1, on the reverse strand, counting down.
GTATATATTTATTAATTCTCAGCACTGTTAAACATACTCTAGTTGTTCACAATGAATTATTTAGTTAACAGCGAGTACGTTGTCAGCTGACAGTTGGGTGTTAAAAGTTGTTTTTCGACTGTCAACGCAATAAGTGTCCGGTTGATTAAAAATATTGTGACAGTAGACAAAGTAATAAGTTAAAAATGTTAGCTTTAATTAATCGCATATTAGACTGGTTTAAAAGTTTGTTTTGGAAAGAGGAAATGGAATTAACGTTAGTAGGTTTACAATGTTCTGGGAAAACAACATTTGTAAACGTTATAGCAGTAAGTATATTTAATGTACATTCAAGTCTATGAAATGAAGATTTATTATGGGTATATTAAATGATAACAACGTGAAGTATTATGGGTTACCGTATTATGAAATTGGTTTTGTAAATTTTTTAAACGCTTTAGTGAAATATATGTTAAACGGATTAATGGTAAAGGTTAGCTTTCAATAGTTTGTGTAAAACAATTTTTTGTGTACCTGTTTTAGTTAAAAACGTATTTTAAGTGTAAGATGAAGTGACAAACGCTTCTATGCTAGACTTTTATGACATATATGAATTATGTATTGAATATGCTACATGGGTTAATTTCTGTGTACAAATGTAGGCCGATAATTTCCTTATTGTTAAGTTTATTAATAAAGATAAGGTTACCTCTAACTGTTCTATACATTGTTTTTTGTCAGCTAAAGAATGTTTTATCATACAATAATGTATTGTAATGTCAGTGTAAATGCACTTGTAACCTACAAAATTTCAAAATTAGTATTTAATGTTATATAAAATTGTTTCTGGTTTTCTTAGAGTGGTTTAACAGATGGTAACATTTCCTGTTTGCCAAAATGTTTTGTATACAATATGTTTGTTTCTTCAAGTTATGCTTGAATGTTACCATTTGTGATGGAAAATAATAATTAGAAAGAACGATAGGTGCAATTAATATTTACTAAACATAACCGTATTTTGTGGAGTAACAAAGTTATCACTGCTTCTAGCAATTGGCTAATGTAACATTGTTCGCTGTATAAATGGGTAAACCTTTGCTGTGTTAAATGGGCAACATTGTGTTTTGCATAGTTTGAGTTTCTGTTGACCACTTTTAGTTGAGCAAAATAGTTTTTGATGAATAGTTATGTGTAACTATAAAAGTCAAGAGTAACTAATTCAGGTACACCGAAATACCCAAGTACTAAATAAAATTCGTAATCTGGCATCAACTATTACTATGCTATCAGTATTATACATTTGGCATCAACATTATCTGGAATGAATAAAGTTATACTCATGATATCTTTGTGAATTATCTATAAATAATTATGAACAATATAACACTTCATATCTATGTATTTATGTATGAAAAAATATTAAGTGTCTGGTGTCTTGTATGCGGTTCTTGTCTCAGACTGTTGATATAAATTCTTGACACATGAAGTCAGTAGTCAGTAGTATACCTGGAAATTAGAAGAATATGAGATCTAGGGTCTCAACTAATTCTTCTCATTTTACAAATGCATTATTATAACTTTAATACTTTAGGATTATTTATTTTTGAACAGGGTCAATGCCAGGCCCCTGTCTACCATGGGCTTCTTGTGTTAATCAATGCTGCCATGCTTGTGTGTGACACAGGCTGTCATATGCAATTCTATTGAAAATCTGCTGGTGTCTGTATACAGAAAACAATATTTTGTACAGTTCTTTAGAATGTTAATTGTAATTGTTGTGCGCTGCATTGCCTAACATAAGTTTTAAGTTTAATACAATTGATATCATTCTGCATTGTTTGGATTTTGTGTTTATAGGTTACATAATTTGATGCATGTGTCACAGTGCATAATATTGTTAGCAAATAAACGTTGATGAATTTTGCTTTTTTTTTTCATGACAGTAAAATGTAAATTAAACTCATTAATTTGAAAACAGAAGTATTCTGCAGTTTAAACAAATTTCTGTAATTGAAAAGAAACTTTAGTAGACTTTGTTCAAAAATTAAAAAAACATGGCTTTGTTTAAGTCACAGTAAGTAATTATGATATATGTATGTGTGTGTGTTTCATACAGTTTCAAATAGAACCACGTTATTCAAACACAGTTTCAAATAGTGTACAATATTTTGATGTTTAGATCTTTACAATTAAGATAAAAATTAAACGATTTATTAGTTTTCAAAGAAACCTTAAAATTTTGTGGGTTTTATAGTTTTTCTGACATGACATTAATAGTCATGTCACTTTATTAATAGTCACTGAAAAAACTTTGCAAATTATATCAATATTGGTAATATTTTAGTTACCATAAATCTGTACGAAATTTTGGAACCAGTGATGATTTTCTGTTTTTTTCTTTTTTTTAATATTGTTGAATAAATTTCAGGAAAAATTTTTGTCTGCATGTAAAAATTGAATTTTTAAAATATTTTAAAATTTAATACTGAGAAGTTTAAAATTACCATATATATTTTTATTTCCCTAAATAAAAGTTTATTTTTGTTCTTCACAGCTAACTTCAGGCACATTTATTAGAAATATAATATTACAATCTACATGCCAATAATGAATTGTGTATAATTGTTATGTATAAGCAGAATTATCACTGTTGCACGCCACTATATAAAAATTATTCCGATTAGCGTTTTCAAGCTTCACAGCTCATCGTCAGATCGGAAATGAACAATTAACCTGAAAACAAACCCTTTACCCCACCCTGCTCCAGGGCCGCTGAATAGGGAAGGGCTGTCTCACTACTTTGATGTTTCCACTGCCGCCACGGTACTCGGTGGCGTGGAGGGGGGACAGTGCCTTGACGTCACCACTCAGACAACTCAAGTCTTGCGCGTGTTCAGTCAGTAGCGTTGTGACATCTGTCAGCTGTGTTGTTGTGAATTGAAGCTGTTTATGTTGTACAGTTATTGTTGGGTTATGAGTGGTGTAGAGAAATATTTGTGTTGTGATTTGCAAGTGATTAAATTACGAAAATGAGTTGTTGTGCGGTCGCAACGTGCAATAATTATTCCCGTAAGACAAAGAAACTGGGAATTGACGTTGTATACCACTGTTTCCCTAAAGATCCTGAAACTGCAAAGTTATGGGTGTTAAAGTGTAAACGGTTGGACTCAATAAACTGTAAGTACGCTCATATTTGTAGCAGCCATTTTGCGCCAACAGATTATTGTGATGACATGAAAAACCGATTAGTAGGGTTGCCACAAAGAAAGATATTGAAAGTAACCGCAGTCCCTTCTTTAAATTTACCCTGTCAAACTGACCAAAATGAAACCGCATCGACTGTTTTAAGAGAAGAGCGATTTAATAATAGACGGACTCGGTTGGACGCTTTGGAAAGAATTGAACATTTAAGCCCTAAAAAGCCGCGTCCAGAATCTAGTGACATTAGTCCTGCACTAATTGAGACCAGTCCAGGCAATGATAACTGTAATTGTGAGATCTACAACCTCGTGGTAGAAGAGAACGAATGTTTAAAAAAAAACTGTTGTTGATTTAAAAAAACAAATAGATTTGTTAAGAAAAGAGAGGCGAATGCTTTTGAGGAAAATCTCACGGAAAACAAACAACCATTGTATGTTAAGTAAAAAAAGAGCTGGCGGAATTAAAGAATTAAAACAAAAAATAGTACAATTGAAACGTGAAAGTATACAAAAGTCAAATGTGATCACCTCAGTTAACAAAATCCTTACACCGACTCAACAAAAAGCGTTAGCTGTAAAAGGAAACGTTCGATGGACAAGTGAAGACCTGTCACGTGCTATAATGATCAGGGCCTTGTCTCGTAAATCATATGATTTTTGGAGAGAAACTGTTGGTTTTCCTTTGCCATCTGCCGCCACATTGAGTCGATGGTGTGCAAAATTTACTTGTTTACCAGGAGTTCTGAATAATGTACTGACGTTAGTCTCCAAGTTATCAGTAGTCGAAAAGTTGTGTGTGTTAAGTTTTGATGAGTGCACATCGACAGCAAAGTTGTCTACGATGTTGGCTTGGACCAAATTCTCAGGCCACATTCAAAAGCCCAAGTAGCTCTTGTTAGAGGTTTAGTTTCTAGGTGGAAACAGCCTGTGTTTTTTAACTTTGATGTTACAATGGGCAAGTCGTTAATGTTCATAATCATTAATGCTATTGAATCTAAAGGAATCAAAGTTTGCTCTATTGTATCCGATTTGGGAGGTTGTGGTACACTGTGGAAGGAACTTGGCGTATCCACCACGAGCACGTTCTTTAACAATCCATCAGACAGTAAAAGAAAAGTATGGGTTTTCGCTGACATGCCACATTACCTGAAGCTGTTGAGAAACCATTTTCTTGACGAGGGACTAGTCTTGGAAAACGGCACGGAAGTAAATGTTGACATTTTAGTCGATGTACTAAAAAAGGACACAGGAGAGATTAAACTGTGCCATAAACGTGAGCCGTCTTTTTTAGCTTTGAAAGGAAACAAAAGACAACGAGTTGGGCCAGCTAAAGCAGTATTCTCCAGAACTACCGCTAAAGCAATACAGATGCTAAACGGTAATAAAGAAGTAGCAGAATTTTTTGAATTGGTAGATTCCTTTACCGACGTTATGAACGCAGTATACCGCACTCTTCTAACTCACACCCTATGAGAGCTGGTTTTGGCTTTACGCCTCATTTTGACAAGCAAGCAGAAGTGCTGAATAAAATGAGAAATGTTACGTCTACAATGCGAGTTAAAAAGAAAAGAAGTTTGTTGCCATTTCAGAAAGGTATAATTATATCTATAACATCCCTTTTTGGACTATTTGAAGATGTCCGTGAAATGTATGACATTAAATACATATTAACTACACGGCTAACGCAGGATGCTCTGGAGAGCTTATTCAGCCTTATCCGAGGAACTGGACAGTTCTATGACCACCCTAACCCAACGGAATTCATATCTCGAATTAAGAAAATAATGCTGGCTAACAAGATGCCGAAACCATCTAACAAAACAAATGTCACTGAGGTCGAGAAAGACAGTAGTAGCATACCAGTTTACTTGACAGCAGAGTACCTACAAACTGCATTTCACCCAGCCGAAGTGGAGGAAATCTGCAGCCTCCCTGTGGAAGGTAAGCCTTGCATTCTTAAAATCACATGTAAACAATACTTTTTGTATCTCCTATGAATAAAATCGATTACAATTTAACCATAGGTATTGTATTTACATTATATTTATTTCTTTGTTTTTTTTTTTATTTCTATAAATATGGATTGCGTTGTTTCTATTTCAGAAAACGAAGTTGACGAATTTTGTATCTTCCCTTATGACCCTGATCATCAAAAAGAAAGATGCTGGGCTGAGAGAGAAGCCCTCTCTTACGTTGCAGGGTATATAGCGTACAAAGTACGGGACAAGGATCCAACACTAGGCGCCTACTCGAAAAAAACAGTGACAAATGGATTGAAGCTCTTTCCCATGGGGGTTTGACTGTGCCAAGTGAATCGTGGAAAAAAACAGTGGACGATTTTGAAATTGTTTTTAAATCACTCCATGGCGAAAATGATTTCTACAGTGTCCGGAGAGGAGTCATTAAAGAACTCCGAAGAAGACTTACGGATAAATTTCCAAATGTGTGTCCACACGCTATTAATGCCTACGCTAGATTAAGGACATTTATTAGGATCAGGCGTTTTAATGAGAACAAATCAAACGATAGAAGCTGTATGAACAAAGCTAAGAAATGGATACGTTCCAAAAAATAAAATTGTTGGTTGTAAAATTGTTGTGTTATTTCATATCCCTAATGTAATATGATTGACAATTCTACGCAGCCCTTAATACCCAGAATGTTATTGTCACATATTGTTTTTAGAATGTCTTATATTATTTACACGTTATTGCTAGCTATTGTTTTACAAATAATGTTATGGATAATTGCTATTTATAGAAGAGTATATACATGCAATGAAAGTATAGACATTTATTGTTAACTCATTAGGCTTATTTTAAGATGAGTAGCCGTGAGAGTATTAAATGTGTAGCTAACGCAGAGCTGTGGCGCGGCAGTGTCTGAGCAGTGACGTCACAGCCGAGCAGCAGTGGGTACAACTTCCCGCGCGCCGGAGACAGCCCTTCCCTATTCAGCGGCCCTGACCCTGCTCACACACAACAAGCTATAATTCAAATGTCCCTTCCCCACCCTCTGAGTTCCTGTCCCTCCATCTGGACAGTTACATATTTTTCTAGCAAATTCCTTGTGTTTCAGTGTTGTGTGTGTGTGTGTGTGTGTGTGTGTGTGTGTGTGTGTGTGTGTGTGTGTGTGTGTGTGTGTGTGTGTGTGTGTGTGTGTGTGTTGAAACTTTTCACTTAATTAAATTATAATTATCTCTTACCTTCGGGTTTTTATTCCAAGGGTCGTTCAGACGAAACTGCTGCAAAAAGGATTATTTGGATTTGATATGGGCAAAGATCAAATACACCGTTTGTGCTAAAACAAATTGCCTCTGATTTATTATTCAAAATAACTACTTCGTCTCTCTTTCATGACATTTAGATCAAATACTTGTAGAATGAGCAACAATTTGTGAAATCAAACATAGTAACAAAATATTTCTTAATTAACTAGCTTATGACAATTATGGTATACCCCAACTATTTACTATTTGCAATGAACCAATACGTGCTTTAGCTACACACTCACACACATTCGTTCTTTGATTTTATCGTTCTATTTAAACCCCACTTCGAGATCTCTGATGTACATTTTAGATTTACAATTTATTTATGTTGAACTATACTCTGTGGAAAAAGAGAAAATAATCTTGTTTAAACTCAGTTAATACTTGACGTCTGAAGAACTCCGCTGTTTTGCACATCTGCTGTGAATGCACTGTTTAACACACCATGATTTAGTTTTTCACTGTTTAACCGCGGTACTGTTATTGCTTATTTCAAATTAAGTTGATGCGCCACTATTACTTTACTCCACTTTAAAATAGCATTCCGTTTTGTTTTGTCAGCCGACACAAATTTTCGAACACTTAGCTCGCTTAGGTTGGCCGCGCGTTATACTGTTTTTTTATACTGGTTTTAGTACTTTAAAAGATAGGCCGACTCTTAACTACGGCCTATCTTACACCCGAGGCCACTATGAAATTTTTATCTGCACTGTATGCTGCTTACTTCTACTCTCTGATGACACACAGCAGACTGGAGACTGTGTCACAAGGCTGCTGCTGGCGGTTACGCAATGCGTCTGGCAATTGTTTTGGCTGACTGTATGTATGTTGCATTGCTGTACTGGAGGCTCCTTACAGGTGCAAGCCTGGCAATTTGGAAAGTGCTTAAAATGATGATTTAAATTAATATAATATTAAACTGGGGTAGCTCACAATTCTGTACCGTTACAATACCCCCCCAATAAGAGGTTGAAAGCCGAAGCGTTCAAACTCTTATTGCCTAAACCCTAAGAGGATCAGTGAGGATATGGCGCCGCAACCCCCCTGAACACTACTAAATCATGGGTTCTTACCCCCCTAGTTTGGCGACTGCGACAGCACCCATCCGATCTTACGGGACTTCCCTGTTCGAGATCCCACCACCATAAACTCGGACAGATACCCGCCCCAGTATCGCCTGACTTTAGAACATTTAATTAAAAATTGACAAACGGCTTTCCATCACTCCATATCCCACAACTGATTCATTTCCTCTTAGCCGTACTGGTTCATTGACAACGCACTGGCTCATTTTATATTATAAACCCAAAAAGAGTGGTAGTAAAACAATATAGGTTTACAATGGTACACATAAATTCCAGTTAAATTGAATAATATTCCCCATACAACATTGCCCATCCAAAATAATACCTTAATTATACAAAATTACATTTACACAAAATTTCCTTTAATTTCCCATTTAAATAAAGTACATATTTCGTTTGTTTTACAATTACATTTGAAGTTTGAATCAGAATAAATTTAAATTTATTATTAAAATCATCTTTTCAATTATTTAATTATCAAATTAATTTGATTGTATTTAATTTCTCCAACTCTAAGTTACAACAATTACCTCATTATTATTTTATAAAAAAAAATTTACTTTAATTCTTTTATGTCACAATAGGGTTTTGCTCAAGATACTGATTCAGCAGACTACAACATTTTTTGTTATTGTCACCAAGCATGACTACAAACATCAGTCTCAACATACCACACCTGTTTATATAAACGGTTATGTGCCAGGTTTGTTTTCATAAACAACAGTTATAAACATTCTCAGTTTCAGCATTCATAGTCTAAACACTCTGGTTACATCATATACTGCCATATCTGCTTACTACACTTTTCGAATTTTTTATAAATCTTTTAGATAACATATTAATCAATGGCTATTTCTTACAATTTAAGCCAAATATTATTTTAATTCACCTTTCAGTTATTATTTCTCTTTTAATTACAATTTCTATTTAATGCTATTATCTCAATTCATATTATTGAATCAACATTTTTTCACACCTGTAAGCATTTTATTCTATCTGATTAGTATTATGAACTTTATACTTACAATCCACTTATTGACATGAATACAAAATACACATCACACACACACACACACACCAATATCTCCGTGTAACCTCTGAAACATTTAACGACAATGTTATTTCATACAAACAATTTAACATTTTATAATACATACAATTAATTTCACTACACATGTATTTACAACTCTTCAGCAATAATTATTCAGTTATATCACACTTCAATATCAAAATCAGCTACGTCATTACCATATATTAACATATTTAAAATTGTTCATTTATGAATTTCAACCTCCATCGTCAAAAATGAGTCGGGGTTTCACATAACAATTTTCAATTTTATTTACATTCTGTATACGGTTATCTTGTGTATAGTAACCATAAAATTTCTGTTTATTCATTTTACCATAATAATCATATACCAGGTCAACATCAGTATTCTTTGTAAAGTCTCCGTCAGTGTTTTTTGTTATTACTATTGCATTATTATTACCATATTCATCAAAATAATTATCAAACTCTATGTTAACGGGTAAATCAATTTGCTCCTCTCTCTCCATGCATAAATTCTGTACTAACTCTTCATAATTTCTCTTGACTTTAAATATTTCTACCATTCTCTCTCTCTCATAATCACTTTCATTACAATACTTCTCATAACATTTTACATTCTCATTCCACACAGAGGGCAGCACAACATTATTACAACGTCTGGCTTTACCAGATACACAAAAATAATTGAAAGACCTTTTGTCTTTTACAACAACTAAGGAGGAACCTTTGTCCTCCAACAATACTAGTGAAGCATTTTCTTCACCCATCTCACAAGAAAAATTTGCCCTCTTTTCACCCTCTACCCTTAAACTGTCTTCACACTCTCTCTCATTCTCATTGACATTTGCTAGCAACACTTCATTACTAAACTCTACTTCAACAAAATCTTCATCACTCTCAACATTAATCTCCTTATTCTCAACTACCACGTTTTTACACATATTATAATTCTCATCTGTTTTATACTCAAAATTTTCAGTTACCTTTTGTATTTGTTTCTCAATTTGTTCTACCACTTGTTCTTTAAATGTATTGAAACATTCATTCGTCTCATTTAAACGTTTATTAATATTGTCTTTCATATCATGTAAACGCTTATCAAATTTTTGGTCAATATTACTTATATCGCCCTTTAACTCATGGAACTTAACCTCACTTACATCAAAACGACTATTTATAATATCAAATTTACTATTCTGTACATCAAAACTACTCTTGACTTCGCTCACGTCACTACTCAATTTATCAAATTTATTATTCAAACTGCACAGTGTGCTACATAGATATTTCATCATATTATCTTCTGGTTGATTATTTTGATTCATTACGGGTGGGGTTACCTGAATCCCTGAGTCATCTATTTCATCTGACTTACTTGATTCTCTAATTTGAACTGGGATTGGGGTCGAATGGACCTCCAACCCGCTCATGACCGTTGATTCGGTCAAACTATTATTTTCCATTTTCTATTTATTATTTTTATATATATAAATATGCGTAATTTTGTTTCTACAATTTACAACCTCGCCCCACTCCCAAATAACCCGTTCTGCAGCTTAATTAGGTCTGGCGAATATAACCACAAATTATATTCGCCGTCCCTGTTCGGGCGCCAGTGAAACTTTTCACTTAATTAAATTATAATTATCTCTTACCTTCGGGTTTTTATTCCAAGGGTCGTTCAGACGAAACTGCTGCAAAAAGGATTATTTGGATTTGATATGGGCAAAGATCAAATACACCGTTTGTGCTAAAACAAATTGCCTCTGATTTATTATTCAAAATAACTACTTCGTCTCTCTTTCATGACATTTAGATCAAATGAGCAACAATTTGTGAAATCAAACATAGTAACAAAATATTTCTTAATTAACTAGCTTATGACAATTATGGTATACCCCAACTATTTACTATTTGCAATGAACCAATACGTGCTTTAGCTACACACTCACACACATTCGTTCTTTGATTTTATCGTTCTATTTAAACCCCACTTTGAGATCTCTGATGTACATTTTAGATTTACAATTTATTTATGGGTACTTTACCTGAAACATTTTTTGTTGTAACAAGAGTAAAGTACTTAATTTTGATAAATAAAGTATCCTGATAAGAAGAGCTTAATAATCCACTTTAGAAACATAGATGAAATATCTATAAATGAAGAGGCTAATTGAACGGGGTGGGGGTAATTTTCTATAAATGAAAATTATAGTTGAAGGAGGAGGGGATAATTTTTATGTGTACTACCTTATCGGCAACAAAGTAGTAGTTTTATTGTTAAAATTCCTTCCCTGGCTGTTTGGCTGTAGTCCAATATTTTCTCCAAAACCAGACGTTTCGGCAGTGCCATCAACTTCCATCAGTGAAAATCGAGTGCGATAACGTGAGGTGGTATACGTTAATGACCACAGTACTGTTGTTAAGGCTGAAGCAGTAAGTAGAAAGAAGTAGTTTCTATGGAAATATTTCATTTCGAAAATGATTTTAAATATAAATCTTAGAACATGGAAGTCATGTATGGTTCTCCATACTGATGTTTTCTTACAGTGGTAGAACCAGTTGAGAAGTAATGTATCTTTAATTTCATTATCCCCCATTTCCAAACAGATTTTTCACTGGTTTTGTGAACCTAGTAGAAAATCATAAAGTATAATATTGGTTCAACATGTAATCAAATTATTGAAGAAAATAGTGCCCAAGTAATGTTTGTATCTCAAGAGACAAGAGACATTTTTTTTTAATGACAGCAATTATTAAACCAGTTCTTGACTGAGATTCTCATCTTTAGAAATTTAATAAGATGACTATAAGTGATCCTACTAACTTCTGTTTGAAATGCAGTAAGGAAGCTACCTACATTATATCATCAATGTTGAAGCCTAAGTTAGTCCACAGTGCTGATCTGCGCTTACTACTTTACTACTAGCAGACATTCAAGATAAAATCAGTGAAGTCTTTTTGTCAAAATATTTGGTCTAGAATTTATAAACATGTTGATATAAGTTTCCAGTTAGTTACATTACTAGAAAAAGTTGTAAAAAAGACTAATAATCAAATATAAGTAAAGATAGTAGAATAATTTTTATTGTATAATAGTGAATTTCTTGTATTTCTATTGTGAATTTATATTTCTGTATTCTACAGTTGCTTACACTATAATTTATTCACTTGGTATCACAACAAATGACCTGTAACAAATTGACATATTAACAATAATGTCAAATCTATTTCTTTTATGAATTTGCTAACTGCTATAATTTTTATTGTTCGACTAAGCTTTTCGTCATCACTGACATCATCAGGTCTTAAACAACCTTAAGACCTGATGATGTCAGTGATGACGAAAAGCTTAGTCGAACAATAAAAATTATAGTAGTTAGCAAATTCATAAAAGAAATAGTAAGGATGGCTGCTAATTTAAACAATACAAAGAATAATGTCAAATTTGATGTGGTTAAAATTAGATTATGTAAATTTAGAAATTTAACCATCCAAAAATAATAATTTTTATAAAAAATTAATATAAACATAACTTAGATGGTTTATTTGATACAATGTTATCTGATTCAGAATATGTGTGGGTTTTATTTGAATTGTGAGTTTTGATACTAATAGGAGTTTAATGTAAAAAAAACTCATTAAAAGCTTTAACTAGAAATAGTTGGTACATTGTTTATTTAAAAACATTGTAACATAATCAGTTAAACAAAAGGGAACAGACATAATCAGAAAGAAAAATATCAGCTAGTAAATTTTGTATTATAATAAGAATACAGTGAATACATTTCACATTTGTGTTTCAGCCAAAAGGATTTATAATTTAAACACTTGTACTGCTTTTATATGGTGGTAGTGTTTGTCTGAATATTTTACTTCAACAGATTAAAACTAAAGTCAGTTAGAATGTAAGCTGTTTGTATAAATTTTAATACATATCATTAATAAAGTACTTACATTTTGTAAGGGAAGGAATTCAAAGCATTACTTCTGTGTAATCCATTTCTGTGAAGAACATTTATCCAAATGGGAATGGTATTCAAAACTGCAAATCTTATTTGCAATCAGTTAGTCCCATATGATACTAATTCTTTGTTGCTATGAAAGTTGAAATTTTTCATGTAGGTAAGAGGAAATGAAGGTATGAAAATATGAATGCTATTTAAGCTTTTTTCTTAATATTACGCGTTCTGTTTAAACACCTATAAAAATTGAGGCAATGGATTCCTATTAGTTTTCACTTGAATCAGTGAATTGTTGTTAATACATATCAAGATAGACTTTTTTTGTATTCAGTTTAACACTTCAAAATCTTCATGGCAAATATTTTTCAAAGCAGTCTTGCATTGGACAGTAGATTTCAGTTAGCATTATTTTCAAAATAAGAAAAATTTTATGACAATTTTATTTAACCTGTATGCCAGGTTATATAACATTATAACAGAAACTTCCGTACTCTAAACCTAAACAATCGATTGCTTCCATACAGTGTTGTACTCAGAGCTGTTTATTTCTGTAATATGTCTTGAGTTAGAAATTCAATTAAATAAATTGAAATGGAATCAAAAATTCAAAAAGTTATATCAAATGATTAATCTTTTTTTTTACTATTGTGCTAATCTGTTTACATAATAGATGCAAGATTATTGGTACAATTCAAATATTCATTTAAAAACTGTTAGGTTTATATTAATGTGTTTGCAATAATAGATGCAGAGAAGAGCATATGTCACTGGACGTCTCCACTAACTGTTTGAGTATATATTCTGAAATGTATGTATTTGGCACAGTCACAATTACATAACTATATTTTAAAAAAGCCAAATACCTTGTTTTTTGGTAAGTGTATTTCTGGTATTGCCCTGCCAGTATATGCAAAATGCCACAGATACTCAGCTGGTAATGGCAATATAATATAAATATTTATTATAATGTGTTGGTTGTAAGTTGAAATCAAAATCACAAAATAACTAATTAGTTGGTAAATAAAATTATTATGACACCTCTCTTTTTGTTGTGTATTATAGAAGTAAATATGAACTTTTTTATACATAACCTTCTATTACTTCCATATTCCTTAAGGAATGGAAGTATGGTGATGGCAAACAAAATCGTGTTCGAGATTATTGCAGATTCTGATTCTACTACACTCAAAACATGAAAAAAAGTCGTTTTCCGAAAAGTGTCTGTGTGTCTGTCTGTCTGTCTGTCTGTAGATTTTTTTTCTATGGCAAACGATAACTGCCGCAAATTCAAACAGAATCAAATAATTTTTTGCATACAGCCCGGTTTTGCAGAGTTCTCGCGACCTATTGTTTTTGGTGAAGATCGGTTGAGGGAAAGGGGTAGTTTACCTGCAACGGTTTTTTTTTAGCAAGGGTAATTTTGTTTGTTTGGCAAACGATAACAGCCGCAAATTCAAACAGAATCAAATAATGTTTCGCATACAGCCCTGAATTGTAGAGTTCTCAAGACCTATTGTTTTTGGTGAAGATCGGTTAAGGGAAAGGGGTAGTTTACCTGTAACGTTTTATGTTTTAACAAGGGTATTTCCTATGGCAAACGATAACAGCCGCAAATTCAAACAGAATGAAAAGATTATTTGCATACAGCCCTAAATTGTAGAGTTCTCAAGACCTTTTGTTTTTGGTGAAGATCGGTTAAGGGAAAGGGGTAGTTTACCTACAACGTTTTTTTAACAAGGGTATTTTCTATGGCAAACGATAACAGCCGCAAATTCAAACAGAATCAAATAATTTTCTGCATACAGCCCTGATTTGTAGAGTACTCAAGACCTATTGTTTTTGGTGAAGATCGGTTGAGGGGAAGGGGTAGTTTACCAGCAACGTTTTTTATCATGCGTATTTTCTATGGCAAACGACAACTGCCGCAAATTCAAACAGAATCAAATAATTTTTTGCATACAGCCCTGATTTGTAGAGTACTCGCGACCTATTGTTTTGGTGAAGATCGGTTGAGGGGAAGGGGTAGTTTACCTGCAACGGTTTTTTTTATCAAGGGAAATTTTTTATTTTTGGCAAACGATAACAGCCGCAAATTCAAACAGAATCAAATAATGTTTCGCATACAGCCCGGAATTGTAGATTTCTCAAGACCTATTGTTTTTGGTGAAGATCGGTTGAGGGAAAGGGGTAGTTTACCTGCAACGTTTTTTTAACAAGGGTATTTTCTATGGCAAACGATAACAGCCGCAAATTCAAACAGAATCAAATAATGTTTTGCATACAGCCCTGATTTGTAGAGTACTCAAGACCTATTGTTTTTGGTGAATATCGGTTAAGGGGAAGGGGTAGTTTACCTGCAACGTTTTTTTATCAAGCGTATTTTCTATGGCAAACGATAACAGCCGCAAATTCAAACAGAATGAAATAATTTTTTGCATACGTCCCTGAATTGTAGAGGTCTCAATGACTTTCGATTTTGGTGAAGATCGGTTAAGGGGAAGGGGTAGTTTACCTGCAACCTTTTACGTTTTAACAAGAGTAAAGTACTTGAAAATTTATTTAAACTTTTTTGAAACAATGGTAATTGTTAAAAATAAAATAATTTTGTTGCCAGGCAATAAAATTATAATTTTTTCATTTTAATGTAATATAATATTTTTCATTTAATACAGCAATAAAAAGGCAGGTAAGACACAGCCTGGTTGTTTGGCTGAAAATGATTTTAAATATAAATCTTAGAATATGGAAGTCATGTATGGTTCTCCATACCGATATTTCCTTAAGGAATGGAAGTATGATGATGGCAAAAAAAATCGTGTTCGAGATTATTGCAGATTCTGATTGTACTACACTCAAAACATGAAAAAAAGTCGTTTTCCGAAAAGTGTCTGTGTGTCTGTCTGTCTGTAGATTTTTTTTCTATGGCAAACGATAACTGCCGCAAATTCAAACAGAATCAAATAATTTTTTGCATACAGCCCGGTTTTGCAGAGTTCTCGCGACCTATTGTTTTGGTGAAGATCGGTTGAGGGAAAGGGGTAGTTTACCTGCAACGGTTTTTTTTTAGCAAGGGAAATTTTGTTTGTTTGGCAAACGATAACAGCCGCAAATTCAAACAGAATCAAATAATGTTTCGCATACAGCCCTGAATTGTAGAGTTCTCAAGACCTATTGTTTTTGGTGAAGATCGGTTAAGGGAAAGGGGTAGTTTACCTGTAACGTTTTATGTTTTAACAAGGGTATTTCCTATGGCAAACGATAACAGCCGCAAATTCAAACAGAATGAAAAGATTATTTGCATACAGCCCTAAATTGTAGAGTTCTCAATACCTTTTGTTTTTGGTGAAGATCGGTTAAGGGAAAGGGGTAGTTTACCTACTACGTTTTTCTAACAAGGGTATTTTCTATGGCAAACGATAACAGCCGCAAATTCAAACAGAATCAAATAATTTTCTGCATACAGCCCTGATTTGTAGAGTACTCAAGACCTATTGTTTTTGGTGAAGATCGGTTGAGGGGAAGGGGTAGTTTACCAGCAACGTTTTTATCATGCGTATTTTCTATGGCAAACGACAACTGCCGCAAATTCAAACAGAATCAAATAATTTTTTGCATACAGCCCTGATTTGTAGAGTACTCGCGACCTATTGTTTTTGGTGAAGATCGGTTGAGGGGAAGGGGTAGTTTACCTGCAACGGTTTTTTTTATCAAGGGAAATTTTTTTTTTTTTTGGCAAACGATAACAGCCGCAAATTCAAACAGAATCAAATAATGTTTCGCATACAGCCCTGAATTGTAGATTTCTCAAGACCTATTGTTTTTGGTGAAGATCGGTTGAGGAAAGGGGTAGTTTACCTGCAACGTTTGTTTAACAAGGGTATTTTATATGGCAAACGATAACAGCCGCAAATTCAAACAGAATCAAATAATGTTTTGCATACAGTCCTGATTTGTAGAGTACTCAAGACCTATTGTTTTTGGTGAAGATCGGTTAAGGGGAAGGGGTAGTTTACCTGCAACCTTTTACGTTTTATTTTCTATGGCAAACGATAACAGCCGCAAATTCAAACAGAATCAAATAATGTTTTGCATACAGCCCTGATTTGTAGAGTACTCAAGACCTATTGTTTTTGGTGAAGATCGGTTAAGGGGAAGGGGTAGTTTACCTGCAACGTTTTTTTATCAAGCGTATTTTCTATGGCAAACGATAACAGCCGCAAATTCAAACAGAATCAAATAATTTTTTGCATACGTCCCTGAATTGTAGAGGTCTCAATGACTTTCGATTTTGGTGAAGATCGGTTAAGGGGAAGGGGTAGTTTACCTGCAACCTTTTACGTTTTAACAAGAGTAAAGTACTTGAAAATTTATTTAAACTTTTTGAAACAATGGTAATTGTTAAAAATAAAATAATTTTGTTGCCAGGCAATAAAATTATAATTTTTTCATTTTAATGTAATATAATATTTTTCATTTAATACAGCAATAAAAAGGCAGGTAAGACACAGCCTGGCTGTTTGGCTGAAAATGATTTTAAATATAAATCTTAGAATATGGAAGTCATGTATGGTTCTCCATACCGATATTTTTTATTATATTATGAGATTCATAAAATATAATAATAACTAAATGCTGGGCCAGGGAAAACACAAAGTTTAATTCTGCTATAATGTCAATAAATTTAATTGAATTTACTTAGCACAGAAAGAAAATTAAGGATATCTTAATTTCATTTTGTCTATGTACAATGAAGTGCTTACTTTTACTTCCATGTTCCTTAAGGAAATGGAAGTATGGTGATGGCAAAAAAAATCGTGTTCCAGATTATTGCAGATTCTGATTGTACTACACTCAAAACATGAAAAAAAGTCGTTTTTCAAAAAGTGTCTGTGTGTCTGTCTGTAGATTTTTTTTCTATGGCAAACGATAACTGCCGCAAATTCTAACAGAATCAAATAATTTTTTGCATACAGCCCTGATTTGTAGAGTACTCACGACCTATTGTTTTTGGTGAAGATCGGTTGAGGGAAAGGGGTAGTTTACCTGCAACGGTTTTTTTTTATCAAGGGTAATTTTACTTCCATGTTCCTTAAGGAAATGGAAGTATGGTGATGGCAAAAAAAAATCGTGTTCGATTATTGCAGATTCTGATTGTACTACACTCAAAACATGAAAAAAAGTCGTTTTTCGAAAAGTGTCTGTGTGTCTACTGTCTGTAGATTTTTTTTCTATGGCAAACGATAACAGCCGCAAATTCAAACAGAATCAAATAATTTTTTGCATACAGCCCTGATTTGTAGAGTACTCACGACCTATTGTTTTTGGTGAAGATCGGTTGAGGGAAAGGGGTAGTTTACCTGCAACGGTTTTTTTTATCAAGGGTAATTTTTTTTTTTTGCAAACGATAACAGCCGCAAATTCAAACAGAATTAAATAATGTTTCGCATACAGCCCTGAATTGTAGAGTTCTCAAGACCTATTGATTTTCATGAAGACCGGTTAAGGAAAAGGGGTAGTTTACCTGCAACGTTTTATGTTTTAACAAGGGTATTTTCTATGGCAAACGATAACAGCCGCAAATTCAAACAGAATCAAATAATTTTTTGCATACAGTCCTGATTTGTAGAGTACTCAAGACCTATTGTTCTTGGTGAAGATCGGTTAAGGGGAAGGGGTAGTTTACCTGCAAGTTTTTTATCAAGGGTAATTTTCTATGGCAAACGATAACAGCCGCAAATTCAAACAGAATCAAATAATTTTTTGCATACATCCCTGAATTGTAGAGATCTCAAGGACTTTCGATTTTGGTGAAGATCGGTTAAGGGGAAGGGGTAGTTTACCTGCAACCTTTTACGTTTTAACAACAGCAAAGTACTTGAAAATTCATTTAAACTTTTTGAAACAATGGTAATTGTTAAAAATAAAATAATTTTGTTGCCAGGCAATAAAATTATAATTTTTTCATTTTAATGTAAATTATGTATGAGTTAATATACATGTATAAAAAATATATCGTTCTTCGTGGCAGGCAAGCATATCTCAGTTATGTAATGTTTATGTTTCCATTTTATTATTATGACTACTGCAGTAAAAAGGCAGGGAAGACACACACACACACACACACACAAAATTCGCGTTATTTCTGGCCTCACTCATGTTTATTTTCTTACATTTGCACGCTTTTTAAATGGAAAGTGCCGAAACCCACACCAACATAACGTGTGCAAGCCGAAAAAGTGTCCAGCGTGGATAGCGATTTGCTTCCTGTGGATCGCTGGACAGTGTAACTGCACGTGTTTACAGAGGAACGATTCATAGACAGACTTTTTGTCTTTAGGGAATGAACCCTCTGCAAGATGCTGAGTTTCCATGAGTGACTTCCGAGCGCTCCTTCTTTTCCGCGTGTTTGTTCTGTAAAACGTACACTGTAGATTCGCAGCTTTATTCTAAGCAACGCTCAATAGGAAATGTTGAAAATTTTTGTCCACGGTGTACCCTCATACACACTAAACCTGCTCTGATGTTTTAATTACGGATATCATAATATTAAAACTTTGGAAACTTGAGCACTACTTAATGGAGATCAAACATTAACTTATACAAGCCATTAATTTTATGCAATTTTTTATATATATTGTACAACGTTATCGGCAACAAAGAAGTAGTTTTTGTTAAAATTCCTTCCCGGGATGTTTGGCCGTAGTCCAATGTTTTCTACAAAACCAGACGTTTTGGCAATGCCATCGACTTCCATCATCAGTGAAAATCGAGTGCGATAACGTGAGGTGGTATACATTAGTGACCACAGTACTGTGGTTAAGGCTGAAGCAGTAAGTAGAAAGAAGTAGTTTCTATGGTAATATTTCATTTCGAAAATGATTTTAAATATAAATCTTAGAATATGGAAGTCATGTATGGTTCTCCATACCGATATTTTTCTATGGCAAACGATAACTGCCGCACATTCAAACAATTCAAATGTTTTTTTGTATACGTTCGTCAATTGTAAAAAACTAAAGGCCTGTTGATTTTGGTGAAGATCAGTTAAGGGAAAGGGATAGTTTACCTGCCACATTTTATGTTTTAACAAGAGTAATTGTTTCTATGATGAACGATAACTGCTGCACATTTAAACAGAATCAAATAATTTTGTGCATACCTCAATTGTAGATATCTCAAGGTCTGTTGATTTTGTTGAAAATCGGTTAAGGGAAATTGGTAGTTTACCTGGAACATTTTATGTTGTAACAAGAAAACGTTTTTCATGAAGAACGATAACTGCCGTAAATTCAAACAGAATCAAATAATTTTTTACATATATGCCTAAGTTGTAGAGGACTCATGGCCTATTAATTTTGGTGAAGATCGGTTAAGGGAAAGGGGTAGTTTACCTGCCACATTTTATGTTTTAACAAGGGTAATTTTTCTATGATGAACGATAACTGCCACACATTCAAACAGAATCAAATAAGTTTTTGCATACAACCCTGGATTGTAGAGGACTGAAGGCCTATTGATTTTGGTGAAGATCAGTTAAGAGAAAGGGGTAGTTTACCTGCAACATTTTATGTGATAACAAGGTTAATTTTTTTTTTGACTAAAGATAACTGCCGTAAATTCAAACATAATCAAATAAGTTTTTGCATACATCGCTAAATTGTAGAGACCACAAGGCCTTTTGATTTTGGTGAAGATCGGTTACGGGGAAAGGGCAGTTTACCTGAAACATTTTTTGTTGTAACATGAGTAAAGTACTTAATTTTGATAAATAAAGTATCCTGATAAGAAGATCTTAATAATCCACTGAAGAAACGTAGATGAAATATCTATAAATGAAGAGGCTAGTTGAACGGGGTGGGGGTAATTTTCTATAAATGAAAATTATATTTGAAGGGGGAGGGGATAATTTTTATATGTGTACTACGTTATCGGCAACAAAGTAGTAGTTTGTTGTTAAAATTCCTTCCCGGGCTGTTTGGCCGTAGTCCAGTGTTTTCTGCAAAACCAGACGTTTCTGCAGTGCCGTTGACTGCCATCATCAGTGAAAATTGAGTGCGATAACGTGTGGTGGTATACGTTAGTGACCACAGTACTGTGGTTAAGGCTGAAGCAATAAGTGGAAGGAAGTATTTTCTATGGAAACATTTCATTTCGAAAATGATTTTAAATATAAATCTTAGAACATGGAAGTCATGTATGGCTCTCCGTACCGATATTTTATTTATATGTCATGTGTACTACGTTATCCACAACAAAGAAGTAGTTTGTTGTTAAAATTCCTTCCCGGGCTGTTTGGCCATGGTCCAATGTTTTGTACAAAACCAGACGTTTCCGCAGTGCCATCGACTGCCATCATCAGTAAAAATCGAGTGCGCTAACATGAGGTGGTATACGTTAGTGACCACAGTACTGTGGTTAAGGCTGAAGAAAGAAGTAGTTTGTATGGAAATATTTCATTTTGAAAATGATTTTAAATATAAATCTTAGAACATGGAAGTCATGTATGGTTCTCCATACCGATATTTTAGAAATGAACTCCCTTAAATTAACCCTATCTACATGCTGGTATTTTCTCAAACACTACAAGACGCTGCTCACCGTACATACCAGCATAGCCAGGGTATTCCCTTCTCAGATTTCATGCTTGAATTAATTTGTCATTTGGTTGTAACATATGGACAACTCATAATCAAGCAGACCAGAATACCACTAAACCTTAAGATGTGATGGTCTGTAAACACAGCCATTTGTTGTTCATTGAGAATTTGGCTTGTGATCTGTGGCTCCATCTTGTGGAATCCAGTACCTAGTAGATGTGTCAATTCTATTTGATTTAATACAGAAAGAGGTAAGTGTTTTTCATATGCACACACTCATCAGAATTTACAGGCACGAAGAGTACATCCCATACCACAGTGTTACTCACTGACTTTAAGAAGGGTTATCATGAAGTTTATGATGTTTGTTTTCACTCCAGTAGTGCATATTTTGTTTATTTATAAGACCAAATAGCTGTAAATGAGCTTCGTCACACATTACAAAGCAGACAACAAAATTTGGTGCTTCATTCCAACAAGTAGCAAGAAATTAGTCTGGTCACATGATCATGTTCTAACAAGGTTTGCAGCTCTTAGATTTTGAATGGATGTATTGGAAGTCATAATATAACATTATACATAGAATCCTGCCAGATAAATATAATGCCAGGACATGTTTCCCTGCAGGCCTTATTCAAGACATGTAACCACAACTCAAACTCTTCCACTTTGGAGTTCGTGTACTGTTTCTGTCTACCACCACATTTTTCTCTATCGAGCTGTAGATCTAAACTTATATACCCAGATTGATATTGTACTGTGATCTTGAACATGTTCATGCCTTTCAATATTGTTTTGATTTCTCTGTTGCGTCTGATTAGTAATGAAGGAGTCGTTTAGCATGTTGAATTGATGATAGGACAGCAATTGTAAAGTTGTTATGACTAGTATCGCATCGCAACATATACAATGATGTTGATAATATAACACAAATTTTGGATACCACATGACTCATATTTTGGATTTAACACACCACATGATGCACAAAACATTGTGGTGAAGTGGGTATAAAGAAAGTTCATGCAGTCATACTATTATATTCTATGGAAGGGAAAGGGAAAATGGCTACCCCAAGAAAATACAAGTTGCACAGTTCTTGGTGAGTCTGCACCATCATTTAAAATGTTCTCACGTAGGTTGCCAAATTTAAATATAGTCGAATAGTCTGTGAAATTGACACCATAGTTGATGCCCAGATGATGTAAGAACCAAAGAAATTATCATAAAAATTGGTAAAACTATTTAGGATGACTGTAGAAGTCGGAAAATAGCTGAGATGATAAGCATCATAACTAAACATGTGACAACATCCTTCACAAACATTTGGGTTGGGTATGAAGTGTGCAGTGAGTTCAGTGTTTGTTCACATTGGACCAAAAAATTATTTAAGGGGGCTGATGTAGGTGGCGCAGTCCTTTTTGTGCTAAAACTTCAGTAATACCGGGTGATTCAATTTTTAAGGCTAATCTCAAAAAATTTTCACAGTTCATTTATTATATACTTTAAAAGCTTTATCCAAATAATTAGTGCTGTATAAAGTTTATTTGTAAAAATATAAATAATTAAAAATAAATATAATAATGGATGCATATCTTTACTTTTTACATGATTTCTCTGTTACTAGTTGACATAATTTTAAAAAAATGACGTGTCTCCTTCTAAACATCTGTGGCTATGGTGTGAACTATGAAAATTTGTCTACTGGAAACAATATTGTACTTTCATAATGTTTATTACACTTTTTATAAAAAAAATTATTATTATTTTTTGCTAGTAAAAGTCTATAACTTTGAAAGTATTTCACTCACTTACTTTACTGTAGTTCACACCATAGACAAAGGTATAATAAACAAGGCCGAAAGTTTGGTAGCTGTAGTCTAAATAGTTTTTGAGATATTTTGTAAAATGTTAAAAAAAATATTTCGGAAATTCAAAGTTTTATTTCACAATTTTATAGAACATTTTATTTTTTTCAGCTACAAAATATATATATTACGAATAGTGGAGTAATAAAAGCCAAAATAAAGTATTAAAAAAATATATTCATAACAATATATTGAACCTGCCAGAAATAGGCTAAAATTGTCAGATGCATTGCCTTTGTTTATTATTCATAACTTAGCTGAAAAAGCTCATTTTCCATTATTTTTGTAGTAAATAACTCAGAAAAATTTATTTAATAAAATCCATTAAAAAAATAAAAAATTAATTTTTTGAGATTTTCAGCTGTATCACTCCCCCTAAAGTAAATGTTTAGTTTCAGAGTTTATAGCATTTTAGGCTAATAGTACAGTCGGTGAAGCTGAAAAAAAAAATAGAAATTGCAAATTAAGTGGCTTCTACAAGATTTTTACATAGGTCTAGATAAAAAGGTAAGAAAGAATTTAAAAAAAAAGTTTACAAAAATTCAGTCTTGGGTTTTTGAAAAAAGGGAGGGGAAGGTACAAAAAATTCATTTTTCATGATTATCTTTAACAATATTAAATTTATGAGAAAAATACAAAATAACAAAAAGAAAGCGCATAAAATTATGCATAAAAAAGGTTATTAGCATTTTTTTGTCAGGGCGATACTTTTAGTAGAAAAATTAATTCAATATTGGCCAAATTTTTGACAAGGTGCATTTTCACATAATACATGTTTATGTAATAGACATGCAATTTTTTCAGGAATATAAGTTTAAAAACTCATTATTATTCATTTATGTATGTATTATTATGTATAATTTTTACTTATTTATTACGCATTATAATAAAAATGTTATTAAAAAATGCACTTTATAAATATATTCAAAAATAGTTTTTCTTCCAATCATTGAAGATTTTGAAAATAAAATAACTTTTAAAACACAGATAAAACAGAAGAATTTATAGTTAATAATAATTGCATAACATTAAATAAAGATCACACAAACAAATATCAAACACAAATAACAAATATACTAAAAAATAGTACCCAAATCATAAATCCTAAAGACTCCTTTAAATATAAAATGGATAATCCTTGTGCACACCAAAATTAATTTCTTTAATAAAATTACAAAATCAATAAACCTATCAGACCTTTAATAAATGCTAGAACCGCACCAAATTATAAAATATCAAAATTACTAACACAAATCATAAAACATAAAATTGAACTTCCAGCAAAATACAATATAAAAATATCGGTATGGAGCATACATGACTTCCATGTTCTAAGATTTATATTTAAAATACTTTTCGAAATGAACTATTTCCATAGAAACTACTTCTTTCCATCCTTAACCACAGTACTGTGATCACTAACGTATACCACCTCACGATAGTGAACTCAATTTTCACTGATGATGGCAGTCGATAGTACTGCCGAAACGTCTGGTTTTGTAGAAAACACTGGATCAAGACAGCCCAGGAAGGAATTTTAACAACAAACTACTTCTTTGTTGCCGATAACGTAGTACACACTACATATAAATAAAAATTATCCCCACCCCTTCAACTATCATTTTCATTTATAGAAAATTACCCCCACCCCGTTCAACTAGACTCTTCATTTATAGATATTTCATCTACATTCCTACAGTGGATTATTATGATCTTCTTATCAGGATACTGTATTTATCAAAATTAAGTACTTTACTCTTGCTAAAACATAAAATGTTGCAGGTAAACTACCCTTTCCCCGTAACCGATCTTCACCAAAATCAATAGGCCTTGAGTATTCTACAATTCAGGAACGTACACAAAAAAATATTTGATTCTGTTTGAAAGTGCGGCAGTTATCGTTCGGCATAGAAAAAATTACCCTTGTTAAAACATAACATGTTGCAGGTAAACTACCCCTTCCCTTAACCGATCTTTACCAAAAACAACAGGTCTTGAGTTCTCTATAATTCAGGGAGGTGTGAAAAAAATTATTTGATTCTGTTTGAATTTACGGCAGTTATCGTTCGTCATAGAAAAAATTACCCTTGTTTAAACATAAAACGTTGCAGGTAAACTACCCCTTTCCCTTAACCGATCTTCACCAAAAACAATAGATCTTGAGTACTCTACAATTCACTGCTGTATGCAAAAAATTATTTGATTCTGTGTGAATTTGCGGCTCTTATCGTTTGCCATAAAAAAAAATCTACAAGATAGACAGACACACACACACAGACACTTTTCGAAAAATGACTTTTTTCACGTTTTGATGGTAGTACAATCAGAATCTGCCATTATCTTGAACACGATTTTTTTTTTGCCATCACCATACTTCCATTTCCTTATGGAACATGAAGTAAAATAGTATCGAACTCACGGAACATTCAATAACGAACTGCGTTAATTCAATATCTGTAAGGCACATGTACCAGCTGTCCTCGCTTTCCGTAAAATTCGTCAACTTTCAGGGTCTGTTCTTTTATGCCCATGCACGGATATAAATTCTCACTATGTAGAAGAGAAACCTCAAATACTGTAGTTTTACGTACAATAGTTACATATTAATATTTTTTTTTTAGTTTTTAACTATTAATATTAATACGCGCAATGGACACATTTTTACATTTATTAATAAAAGTTACATTTATTTAAATTTAACTAAATGTTAACAATTCTTTACACTGCAGTCTTATAGAAGACACTTTTACCAAACGTGTTCATAATTTTGTTAAAAAATATTTATTTTCAAAATTTCTGTAGAAATTTTAAGTTAGGAAAATGTGTATACTTGCGAACTCAAAAAAATTATAAATTTTAAAACTCACTCATTTTATGCCAATAAATCAATACTAATTTTTATTATTTTTTTCCATATGTAAAGTTCATATTGTGAAGTTTTTTTAATGTAAATACGTTTGTAATAAATTGTTAATATGTTTATGCATTAGTTGAAAAAATAAAAAACAAAAAAGTTATTACTTTATTTTAAGTATTTATTAATACTTTAATTATTTTCTTTTCATTTTATGTAAAAGTACAAACATTTAGCTTTAAAATGCTTTTTGATTTTTGTCTCTACAACTATTATAACGGATTTTATTAAAATTTGTATGTTGCAATGTCAGAAAAAATTAGCCTTCCTGCTCATCGACAATCAATTTTTTTCTAATATTTCAATTCCATTTTTCTCACAAAGTATTGGCCTGACAAAAAACATGATAAATAGCTTTTTTGTAGAAAATTTAATGCTCTTTAATTTTTGTAATTTGTCTTTTTTCGGAAAATTTTTTTATTTTTTAAGATAATCACAAAAAATGAATTTTTTGTACCTTCCCCCTCCCTTTTTTCAAAAACCCATGACTGAATTTTTGTAAACTTTTTTTATATTGTTTCTCACCCTTTTATCTAGCCTTATGCAAAAAATCTCATAGAAGCCACTTAATTTGAAATTTTTTCCTTCAGTGACTGTACTATAAGCCCAAATAAAGTTTTGTGCCAATTTGTAACTGTCAGTGAAATCTGGGTTTGTCATTACAAACTTAGACAAGAAATAGTTAAAGCAATGAACATTGTGGATCATGTCAACACCGAAGAAGGTAAAGTTAGTTCACTCTTCTGTAAAAGCCTTGGCGAATTGTTCTTTTTTATGCTAGGAGTGTAATTTTTATTACTTATCATGTAAAATGAAAACAATCAATGATGAATATAAAGACAATTTATTGCAATACCTCAGTAGTGAATTTAAAAACCCACACTGCTTAAGGCCAAGAAAAGTATGCTGCTCCAGTTTACACTTCATCAGGTACAATGGGCAAATTGGTTGGATTTAAGTTCAGGTTGCTACAGCATCCAGTATACTTCCCAGTTTTGGCTCTGTGATTTTTGTATATTCCCAAACGTAAAGAAGTGGCGCAGAGGAAAGCAGTTTTCAAGTGTTCAATGCTGTGAATGGCTATTTTGAAGAGTTGGACAAATCATTCTATAAGAATGATATTTTGACCCTGGAATATTATTGTGTACAGTATGTTGGGCTAAAAAGAGATTGTATTAAAAAACAAACAAAATTCAGCATGAATAGTTGTTGTAATAAACATATTTTAAATATATTTGTCTTTAGTTTTTATAAAGATGTGTGAAGTCAAGTATTAAGAGATAATGACTGTATACAAAATTTTACTAATGAAGGATGGAGCTAATTGGATATGTAATGAAAATCTAACTGTACTTATTATTATGAATACACAGAAGGACGACCATGTAAGTATGGACAACTTCTAAAGAACTCTACATTGTTAGAGAATATGCTTATAAGAAATAAGAATAATGGGAGGATAGATTTTTATTAATAAAAAAAGTGAAGAAGGTAAGTTGGTTCATTTTACAATTCAGTGTAAAAGAAACTAGATGATATGAGAGATGATGATAATGTCACATCAGTCTGGGTCTTGGTTCTGCCTATACACAGAATATTTGTAGAAAATATAACCATTCTGGATCTCAAAATCATCTATTGTATAACATTTATATATGCAATTGTGTGAATACGTTTATTGTTTTGTTTTCCCAGGTGCGTTCTGAATCTGCAAATATTCACATATGCAGACAAAACACCCGTGAGTGGTGTGTGTGTGTGTGTGTGTGTGTGTGTGTGTGTGTGTGTGTGTGTGTGTGTGTGTGTGTGTGTGTGAGAGAGAGAGAGAGATACACCTCACTGAAATTTCAGTGGAGTGCACATTGAATATACACAATTAAAATTAACTGTTCTAATTTTAGGAACAAATTTGTAATATAATTAGGAAAAAAGTTGTAATTTCCACTTAAAAAAAGATATTTTAAATTCCGTAATCAATACGGGTTTTCATAATCGTTTTTCAGAGGTTATGTTGTGAAAGTCATTGAACTCAAAATGGCATCATTGGTTGGGGGGGGGGAGGTTATTGGGTTTTAAAAGGGGCAGAGTGGGACAGCGTAAAATTTTTTTCTGTACAATATACGAGGGCTATCCAGAAAGTAACAGACGGTTTGACCGACCACGGCGGTGGGCGGGGATAGAGCCGCCATCTTGGTGTCAGAACGTTCCTACACTCAGTACGCATCCAGCTGTGGTAGCGTGCGGTCTGTGCCCCTCTTACTTTGCTCTCTGTGACGTGTTAAAATGTGCGCTGCAATAGAAAATCCCGCCACTTGTGAGGTGCGTTCTGTGATTAGGTTTTTGTTGGCAAAAAATCACAAACCAATTGAAATTTATCCCCAACTTTGTTATGTGTACGGAAAAGAAATAATGAGTGAAAGCCGAGTGAGGCAATGGTGCATCGATTTTAAAAATGGCCGTACCAATGTTCACGATGAGGACTGCAGTGGTAGACCTAGCCTTGTGACTGATGAACTGGTGATGAAAATCAACGACAAAATTCGTGAAGATCGTCGTTTCACGATTACGGAACTTTCGAAACATTTTCCCCAAATTTCACGGAGTTTGGTGCATGAAATTGTGGCGGAAAAGCTTGGTTACCACAAATTTTGTGCTAGGTGGATTCCGAAAATCCTAACGGAAGACCACAAAAAACAGAGACTGGCTGCAGCACTAACTTTCCTCAAAGATTATGACAAAAATGGTAACAAAGTTATCGATCATATCGTAACTGGGGATGAGACTTGGGTGAAGCATGTCAATAGTGAAACAAAAAGGCAGTCGATGGAATGGGGACACACAAATTCTCCCAAGAAACCAAGGAAGTGTTTGCAAACGCTGTCAGCAAGAAAGATCATGGCTACTGTGTTTTGGGACTCTGAAGGAGTGATTCTCGTTGATTTTCTTGAACGTGGCACAACAATTAACTCAGAGAGGTATTGTGAAACACTGAGAAAGTTAAGGCGCGCGATACAAAACAAGCGTCGGGGAAAACTTAGTGCGAAGGTTTTGTTTTTTCACGACAACGCACGTCCACACACGGCCAATCGTACCTGAGAGCTCTTTGATGGTTTTGGATGGGAGGTGTTCGATCATCCACCATACAGCCCGGATTTGGCGCCGAGCGACTATCACCTCTTCCCAGCGATGAAGACATGGCTCGCTACACAACGCTTTGATACTGACGCTGAACTGCATGCCGGTGTAAACCAGTGGTTGAAATCGCAGGCGGCAGATTTCTACAGAGACGGTATTGAAAAACTTGTGCCACGGTATGATAAGTGCCTTAATTTGAATGGCGATTATGTAGAAAAATAGCTTAAGAGTGTACATTTCTAATGTATATAATAAAATTTTGTTTTTTCATTTTGTAAATTTTTTATTTCAAAACGTCTGTTACTTTCTGGATAGCCCTCGTACTTACAGTATTTTTTCTGTACAGTATTTCAACTTACTGAAATATGGCTCCTTAAAGATGAAGACTTCTTGTACCCCTTTATTGCATGTTCAGTTTTTGCAAAATGGCATAAAAAACTAATTTAAGCAAAACTTTTTATTTAGAAATTAATTTTTTTAATCTTATAAAATTCCCTACAGTTGAGGTTTTTCTTTTGTATATGATGAAAATTGACCAAGATTTAGCCATTTTAACATCTACATGTCCCCAAATCATATATGTATTCGTATTGTATTTTTAATAATAATTTTAAAATTGATCCAGCAGTGAAAATAGTTCCGGCATTTTACAGTTTATAAAAAGAGTTTTTATTTAGCACTTACGACTTTAAGGTGAAAAGTAAGTAAAGTTAGAGTAGTTTTTAAGCGTAAAATGTGAATTTTTCATAAAGAACGTTAACATTTTGATTGTTTATTAATAAAGACCTTGTAAAGTAAATCACAGCAAAGAAATGCAAAACTAACTTATAAAGTTTATAACAACTTTTTTTTTTGTTCGTGTGGGGAAAATCTTTTTCGTTTAGTGGCAGCATGCAGTGAGCAATTATTCGACATAGCAGTCGCCAGTGACCCGTACACACATATATTTCCCCCTCCACATGTAGTGATCACCAGCAACAGTTTTTTATTTACATACAATTTTTATATGGATCTATTTATAATTGTATGGATAAAATTTTTTAACTTTTACCTATCACATTTTTATCATTATACATTTTGTTTACTATTTATTTACCAACTACAAATACAAATATACATTTCATAATTTATTATAGCTACAAATAAAAAAATATAAATTAATTGGGAGACATAAATTCAGAAATGTTATCAATCATTTTTTCAACATCTCGATACCTTTACCGCCACATAATATTAGTGAGGTAAGAATCCAACATCAGCTGCTAAGTACCCCATTGACTTTTGTTCATCATTTTGGCCTTGGGTCACTTGATTGACAAATTGTACTGAGTGATTGACTGTGAGATGTTGATAAGTTTGTCGTAAATTTTGGTATCCCCTCCACTCATCAGGCAAAACGATTGTGGCTGGGGCAACATACTGATTTATTACAGGCATTAGAGTCCCTGCGGATCAGTCTGGAATGCTCACAAGGTAACATTCCCTTGTTTCACAACAAATTCTGCCAAACACTCATTGATTTGGTAAAACTCTTCCCCTATTATATTTTCTTCTCATGAAACAAGTCTCATCTACTTCTACATGCAAGTTAGGTCCACTAATAACCATCGGATTTTGTAATAAATGGTGGTCACACACTTCTCGCATGTAGGAATTCTAATCCACATATGTGTCGTGATTCATTTTCAGCACATAGTGACAGAATTTCATGGTTTGTACTCCTTCCTCCAGCATTAAATGACGTATATAACTGTGCAAAAATCTAACCGAGAATTGTGTAGGAATGTATCCTGTCGATCTTATTTGGATTCCTGGCAGTCGTTTTTTGAAGAAACCCAACAGTCTTTACCGGTTATACAATTTCATATGATGACTGTTCGTACAAATTCTCGGGTTGTATCAAACAATTTTTTCTCATGTAGAAATTGTATGGCTGAATCTTTGTCTAGAATCGTGCTATTAATGTAGAATTTTTGATACTGTAGGAAGATGGTGATACTAACCACGTTACTACTACAATACTACAACTACGCTTGTTACTGCGGCATACAGAGTGTAATATGTTGCCCCTCCCACTGTATATAGCCTGCTGTCACCATGAAATGATTGCAAAATGCATTGTTACTGGTGACTACCATGTCGAGTAATTGCTCACTTCATGCTGCCACTAAACGGAAAAGATCCAAATTTCTTTAATTTACTTGGTTTCTTGTTTTATAGTTAAAAGGAAAAGATATTAACTTTCAAATTTGTGATTATTTTTTACACTTTGAAAAAATCAATTACATATGTTTTATCCAGATCCGATTTTTAGCTCAAATGTTGCCCGATTTTAGTTTTTCAAAATAACCTTTGGACAACATGTATGCAAAGCTTCATTGACTAAGAAACTTTTTTGTTTATGTTGTGAATTTTTGTCCATTTTTTTGTGTCGTGTACTGAAAGTTCTTGTATGTATAAAGTACATTATTTGTCCATATTTTTAATGTAATATCTGTAAGAGATAAGAAAAAAATGAATACTATATTCAGATTGTGGTTTAAATTCCCTTTAATTTGATACCTCACATGGGAGTTTGCGATTTTTTTACAAATTCACTCTCTGTCAGGGAAGGCCTTGTAAATTTGCTAAAAGTCATGGAAAAACAAACTGGTGAAAAGTCGGGGGAATTTCATAAACCATAAAAAATACCGCAGTTGTGTATAGTTTTGTACATTATGGAAATTTACATAGAAAAGGGGTTATAAACTGGGAAAAAAACTTTATTTTTTAAAGTAATATACATACATTATGTTAGTGTATTACATTTTATATGTAAGCAGTGGCGGCGATAAGGCCCCCGCAGACCCCGCCGCACGGGAGGGCCCGCGAATGGCCAGGAAAAAATTAAAATGGGCTCCAACACCAGAAAAAATAAACACAAAGTGAGTAGAGAACAACACTGTAACGTAAGCGTAAGACTGGGAAAATTAAATGTTTAAAAAATAAGTATTAAAATACCAAAAAGATAGTCTTTTTAATTATATGTAATTATGATTATTTTATGGTTATTAGTTTTTGTAAGTATTTCATCATTTGTAAGTCAATTCCCTTTCCCCCTGCGCTGAACTTCCGCCTTCGCGGCGCCCGGCGCAATGAGTCACAATTGCAACAGAATACACGTTTGACGTTACCAACCTACGCCAAAGGTAGAGACACACATTACCGCACCGTGCAGGGACCGTAGCGAGGACGTAAGTTGGCCGTGTCACGGCTCGGTCCTCTAGAAACCACACTTGTCCGCAGCTCGTCCATGTTACTGCTGTCTGCCTACTAGCGTTGACCCGTTCGAAGGCTGTGCCAGTCTTTCTTAACAATTTGATGCGACCGGTTGTGGAGCAAATGTTCAGCAATTTTTGTAACAGTAAGTTGGGAATTCTAGCGCTCGCGTTACAGGAAAAAGACAAGAATTTGAGAAGAAAGAAGGAAGAAGGAAAAGGAAGTGAATACACAATGCTTGGAAGTCAAGACCTGTTGAAGGGGAGTTCTACACGCTGTTACCTCATCTGATGGATGATGAAACGAAATTTTATGAATATTTTAGAATGGCACAATCCACATTCAACGATCTCCTGAAGAAGCTGAAAGATAGTTTGAAGAAAGAAGACACTTTTTGGAGGCTATCAATAACACCAAAACAACGTTTGGCTGTATGTTTGAGGTACGTTTCTTATTGGTTTATTGTTCAAGAAGTAATACAGCCTAGCCCTCTATAAGTACTTTATAACAGATTCTTATTTACCTATAGACGTGTAAGTAAAAAAGATTTCTTTAAAAATTTCTTTAGCTTCCTTATGTATGAACTACTTGTAATAACAACTGGAAACGCTTATACAACTACAAGTGTTCTTTCAGCGCACAACATAACAATTTGAATTATTATAAAATTACGGATGATTTGGAAAATCATCGGTGCGCGGGCCATAGGTTTGCGTTAGGTTATCCATGTTGTAATATACACTTTCATTCTCATTCGTAGTTTCATCCCCAAGAGGTGAAGGGTATGGTGTCGTGACAGACTGTGGTGATAACGATGGTGAAAGTGGAACGAAGTTCAAACTCGAGGGATCTGTACTATGTACATCTTTGTCATGGCTACTCATAATAAGCTGTTTCAGCTCACATTCCTGTACTATAGAAAAAATCCTACCTTTTGCTTGATTCAGAAGTACAGGATTTAGTGACTTAAGAGTAGGTGCAATTCCACCAAAAAAAGCATCAACTGGATGCTTTACAGATTGTTGTACTGTTGGCCTGATTCTTTTGTTTTCTGCTTCCTTCTCGGCTAATATATATGCCATTACCTGGCTCGCTGGAGAATCTATTGGTTTTACTTCACGAAATTTCTTTCGTTTGAGTGATACTACAGGTCTAGCAAACTTGTCTTTCTTCACAGAGGAAGTAGATGTAGTAGCTGAAGATGGTGCAGGAGACTGAAAAGTATTCTCCATAGTCCCAGTGAGGTGGTTTTGTACCTCAGTTTCGGGTTCCTCGTTTATGTTGCTGGTATTCTGTAGCTGACATGTTAGTTGAGTGAATACCTCGTGGGTGTCAGTAATTACAGATTCTATTTCGTCATTTTCCTCTTGATGGTCTTCTGAAATTGGCACATTGGAGAGTGTGTTCCGTTCCGCAATATGAGGTGTCAGAAATGCAAGAATATCTTCATATTTATATTTTCGGTTCCGAACAGCAGTCTGTCCAGATGTTGTCTTCCTTTTCAGTAGAGACCTATGCAGCTGATCTCGAACGGAAGCCCACTTTTTTTTGCACTCTTCTGTTCCTCCTAAAACAAACAATATTTCACTGAAAATACACTTGATTTCACTATGAGTAAGATCTACAACTAACATAATAACTTCCTACATAAAATTGTACACAATAATGAACATAACAATAATGTAACAACCAACGTTTGACAAAAAAAAAGTGATGTCGTTTCCAGCTGTCTATTGTATTTAGAATGCCAAAACTCTGACATGCATGCCATGAATGTTATTTGCCTTAAATTGTGTACATTTGGAACGTTTTGTTCCAGGTTTCTTGCTACTGGAGATTCCTTCAAGACCATATCCTTTAACTACAGATTGGGCAAATCAACAGTTGCGGCTATTGTACATCATACCTGCAGAGTAATTGTAGATATTCTTTTAAAGGAAGTGATGCCACTGCCAAATGAAGACAACTGGAACGCTATAGCCACTGAGTTTTGGGAAAGGTGGCAGTTTCCTAACTGTATTGGGGCTTTAGATGGAAAGCACGTTACAATACAAGCTCCAAAATTATCGGGAAGTCTCTACTGGAACTACAAAAAAAGTTATTCTATTGTGCTTCTGGCCCTAGTTGATCCTTCTTACAACTTTATTGTAGTAGATGTAGGAGTTTACGGCAAAAACTCTGATGGAGGTATTTTCTCGAACTCTAATTTTGGGAAAGCATTACACAACGGTACACTTAATGTACCGAATAAGAGAACCCTACCTGAAACTGATACTGAACTCCCAATGGTTATTGTAGCCGACGAAGCCTTTCCTCTGAAAAGTTATATTATGAGACCATATCCTGGGAGAGACTTGACAAATGATAAGAGAATATATAACTACCGTTTGAGCCGGGCAAGGAGGGTATCTGAAAATGCATTTGGCATTTTGCAGCAAAAATTTCGAATATTCACGAGAAGGGTTTAGGGGAAGCCTGAAAACAACAATTTTTGTACTGGCCGCATGTGTCTTGTACAACTTTATTCGAAAAAAAAATGAAGGTTACAACTTTTTTGAACACGTTGAGAATCAAGATAAAAGTGTCGAACAATCTGAGAGGTTATCAAATCTACACCAATTACCCAGGCTTCGTGGAAGGTCTACAGAGGCAGCATTTGCTGTGCGAGAACAGCTTAAATATTTCCTAAATTCACCTGAAGGTAGTGTGGAATGGCAAGAACAGGCGGCATTGGCGATTTGATGTATGTATAAAAAATGAAAATTTATTGTTTAAACAAATTTATTTTGTTTCTCGTGTGTAGATTGAATAATAATAACAGTAATGCTACTCTATTCTTAAACTCGATAAATAAACTAAGTTTATCTAGTATTCCATTACATTTTCACTAATTCTACATCCCACATGTGATTAATTTTACATTCTATGGAACACATCGTGAGGACATCAATTAACCTCGCTGTGTTAAAATAAATTTGGTTTACCTGGTCCCCACAATTATACAGTTGCACTATTAAGTTGTACAATATTCAGTTGCACTATTTAATTTGCACAATATTAAGTTATACTGTATAACTTTCTAGTTAAGATGGAAACACACTTTCTAGGAAAGAATAAAATTTGTATATTGTTCAAGGTTCAATGACAAAACTCTTATTGTTACTTAGCAACGAACAGAACGGCTGAAAACATACAGTCACTTGATTTTGCCGTTGCTTCAACAAACTTGATTAAATATTTTACTATACACTTTATATATACTGAAATCCTTTGAAACTCCTGTGAATCACTACAACATTAATTTTAGACTTACCTTTTGCTTCCAACATAGTAGAAATGTTTTCCCAGATCTTTTCTTTGTGTTCAGAATTTCTATATTTTTCACTTGTTTGATCGTAGAGGACCGGAAACTTCCGAACTTCTTCGATAAGCTTTTCCACATCCACCATACTTGACAATGTGTGTCTATGTGTTTTAATGTGACAATGTGTTTTAAAATCTGAAGCTAGCTCTAGCATGCCTGCCAAGACTGCACCGTCAACGTCAAAAAGTATGTGAAGTTACTCACCTCTTCGATTTTATTCAATACATTCCACTCTTCATAAAATAATACTTACCGCTGCCAGAATTTCACTTACCGTCATGGTCCCCATAAAACTTATCTTTTGAAAGCTGCCCAAGGTCGCCACGATATTTTTCTAAAAGGTAAAATATCGAAAACTTATACACTCTTGCCCTTATAAAAATCCCGCTATCTGACTGTAATAAAATTTCAGAAAACCCCCGATTTCGTTAGACGAATTTTTTTAACACAGAAATGAGAATGTGGTAATGGCGAAATAACTTAGACTAACACATGGTTATTAAATGGATACTTTACTTACTCACATAAAAAACGTAAATTCCTCATACAGAACACAAAATAATAACACATTTAGTACCGGTTAAAGAGACCTTACCTTACATGCTATGTATACAAAAAGAAAGTAGCCCAGCTTTGCACTCACACACTATCACCCTTTTAATATTATGTTACAATTGGAAAATAGTTGTTCTATATATATATATATTCCCGTCTCGTTTATATTCAATCCCTGTCTCGATGCCGACCGAACACGTGTTTTGATGCCCGATTTCACTGTCCGTATTTCACTATTTGCGTTTCGCACTTGCTATACCAGTTTATTACATCGTTGATTTCACGAGTCCCGGTCGGTATTAATGATATTGTTGTTTCACTCACATCGTCTAAAACAACACCGACCGGGACGCCGACGGAGTTGTAAGCGTCTCTAACTGGAGTCCGTTTTTGTTGACCACTTAGCGTCTCTGTTTAATGTCGACTGGTAACGGTAACGTAACAGGTACATCTTGCTTTCTCTGGCAGGAACTGTGGTTCACTGCCACTATGTTTTCGTCGCTCAAGCCTCAGTTGTTGTGAGGTAACCACTTTATCCATGGAATAGCAGAGTTATATTCTGGATACCAAAGGACGATATTGGCTTCGGCTATGCTGATGTCATTAATAGTAGGCGGGGCTTTAACAGTATTTCCGGATGGTCTTGGAGAAGACGATGAATATTCTCCGCTCTAGCCATCTTGAGTTTTTAGTCAAGAGCGTCACTTGTGCTCGTGTTCGTACAGTTGCGTATGTGCGCTGCCCCACAAGTACGGATTTCTGAGAATTTTGAAGGAGGTAAATTCCTTGCTCGCCGCGTTACACAATAACAACTGCGTATCGCTTTGTTACCACTATTTCTTAACATCGTTCTGTTACACGGAAAATAACGTTGCACAATAATTTTCATAACTTTTGACAAGCCCGCCCAAAATGAAAGAAATAAAAGATATAAATGCCCCATACTGTAAAAAATTAAAAACACCCAAAATTGACCCGCTACAATACCCCCTCGATGAGAATTCTGCTGTTCACAACAGAAGAAATCTCATCGATAACCCCGAAGAGGACCGGTGAGGAACTGGTGCCAATAACCCCCTGGTTCTTAATCTCATGGGTACACGACCCCCCTGGCTCAGCGACTATGGACTCATCTGAACGAGATCACTGGACTTCTCCGTAAGAGATCCCAACACCGAGAAATCGAACAGACTCGTACCACAGCGCACCTCGCCTTCTAACATGCTACCCCCAAAATCCTCAATCCCTGGCTTAAATTATTCCAGATCCTCTACCGATATGTTTCCCCTTGTATGAAAGCTGGGCTGCCTTTAGCAAATACTGGGCTCACACACACTCACATTTCATGTTAACATACACATAGTAAAATTGAAAAATTATCTTTTAAGATTTATAACAAATTTAAAAAATTCAAAATAATATTTTATCAAAAAAATTCTCTTCATTATTTTTTTTTTCTTTTAAAATGACTTAAATTAAGCGTTTCTTCTACTTGAACAAATCCTTAACCTAACATGTCTTAGTCTAACGATACAGTGCAGTACAAGAAATCAGTAAACTAAACATGGTAAATACACACATAATAAAACAATCACTACCTAAAATATGCATGAAAAATCTTTTTTTTTTTTTTTTTTTCCCCCCCCACAAAAAATTAAAATTTCCAAAAATTTTAAAATTAAAAAAAATTAAATTTATTTAAATGTTTCCTTCATATGTAAAATTATTTAAAATTTTGTTTAAATTAATTAAACAAACAAATAAAATTGACTTCCTACTATACAAGCCTAGTAGGTGTATGACCTCATCAGCTGATCGAAACTAGGTCAAGTCCAAAACCCTTGACCTACATATGTTGTGCACAATTTCTATCTAAAACACATTTGACATCTGTAATATCCTACCTTGAAATACAAAACAATAAAATAAAACATTCAAAATAAACACAATATTAATATAAATAATCAGCAAGTTGACATTCAAATTATTTAAAATAAACAACTCCTAAGTTTACCTTATCAACTTCTCTCAAAATTCTGTCACTGGTTTAAAAAATGAAAATTTTCTATTCTTTATCATAAATCACTCTTTTTGCTTAACAATCTTACTCTTCATTTAACAATCTCGCTATACTTTACTGTGGGTGATGTAAATTATTTATTCTCATTTACTGTATTAGATCTGTATGCATATATAAACTTTACTCTCTGACTCTAATATTAATCAACTTCAATTATCATGACACCCATCTCTAGTAAAATCTCTACCCCAGCAGTCTCTAAAACCCAACTTACCATTGAACTCAATTCGCCACCTTCTCCACATATATAAAAAAAATATTCTCTAACCCTTTGTACATAGGATACGTGTTTCCCCTACCCAAAACTCAATTCCCTTATTTGGCGGCCTGGATTCTACCTAAGGCGGCCCCTTCCCCACTAAAATCTATCCCTATCCCGTCCCAACCCTTGTTGCGGACTCCTACATTACACTACCCTCTAATACAAAATTGCCATCCCCAAAAATCTCAATCTCATTACCTCACTACAAATACAACAAAATAATCTCATTAATTATAAACATAAATATATCATTCAGAACTCTACAATTATTCTCCATTACTCCTGTGTCAGCATCAATACTACTTAAAATTCTACAACATACCTTACTTCAAAACAACATTACATCATATTCATTTCTACTATTTCAAATTCAACTTTAATTTTAACTTGGACAGATCTATATGCCCCACAAAATATTTATCACCCAAAAAACTATCTCTTTTGTTAACTTTCACAAATCGTTACTTTATTTCTCATTTTATCAAATTATTTTTATCATTACTTTAAAATGTCTGTAATACATTAAAAACATTACATTGAACTTTAATTACTGGTAACATTTACAAACCAATATACCAGTGACATGGTATTGCTGATCAGCTGATACCCTAACATAATGAAAACACATCTCAAATTTGAACAAACTACCTGGAATATATGTATTTATTTATCATTACTCCTCACCTCATTGTTTCCCATTTCTCTGATTCTGATCATTCATGTTGACCGCCTGCCAGACGTTTAATTAATGGCTTAGTTTAAAATATACACATATTATGAAAACACATTTTTTTCAATACCTATCTCTAACGTACAACCATAAAATGGTTCATTTAAAATTATAGTATCAACCCCTTGTATTGAGTGTCTGAGCAACTAGTTATTTAACAGAGCACAGGCAGTTTGATTTGATCAAAATTTGAATAAAAAGATTTTATGTTATAAAATTTACATTCGTGGCTCATCTAAGCCACCTCCCATCCACACACACTATTTCAAATTATGTAAGACTGTGGCGCCTTTTCGCTTCGGCAAAGACTGTATATTTTGGAGCAGGTTTTGCCTCTCCGTGTCTTTGCTTCCGCTATTAAGTTTTAAACGTTACGAACATCATCATGTTCTTGTTATACTTATACACCCTTAAGGCGGGTCTACCACCTGTCTTGCTACCCCCAAGCGGGCAGAGTGGCAGCCGCTGTTTCATAGTTCCGGAGATTTCCCCTAATTGTCTCCCCCCATTGAATTTCAAATCTGTACCAATTTCAAGTCAGCTATGGTCAAGGGACTTGATATGACCATAGCTGGCCGCTAGCCAAATCCACGATTAGTGCTGGTAAGGCAGTAATCGCCCGAAAAGTCGGGGAAATCTAAACTTCAATTTGACTGCCTGTTACACATCAATCTCGTTATGTGCGACACGGTCGTTTGGCAGTGTGTAAATTCTAATTTACATGAAAAAAGGTGTGCCGCACATTTATCGCCATTTTGGCCTCCGATGGGGGTAACACTCACTGTTACCCCCAACCCATTTCGCTATTTGCGAGAGCACAGGCCACCCCCGCAATAGCCACTTAATAGCTAAATAATTAACATTTATATACATTATCGTAATATTTTCATCAACTTCATTTAACCCATTCATAACCTTTTACCATTTGACTTTCTTAAAATTTTTTAAAATTTATTATTAATAATCATTATATATCATTTTTCCTTTATTATTAAAATTTTTAATTATCATATTTATTAAACACAATGATTGCATTAACACCTCAATCACACCTGTAAACATTTTACATTATACATGGTTATAAAATTTGTTCTACTTACAATCCATTTAACATGATATACACCCAAAACATAATCACTACCATCTCTGAAACATTTTACACAAAATTAGTTTAAATCCAACAACTCATCATTCATTACCAAATTTCTATCTCGAAAAAATTAATTAATTAACATTTAAATAAGCAATCAAAATATTTAAGCATATCAAATTGGTTTAATTTAATTCATTATTAAAATATAAATTACATTATTATTATTTGCTATTATACAAATTAGCCAATTACTGTTTCCAAAATGAATGTTATTATTTCTTTAAATTGCAAAATATTATTACAACAATTAATTACCTACATACACTGTTCACTTAACCCTTTACAACACACAATTGGCTTTCCTACATATTTATTTACAAATCTGATTCATTATTTATTCAGTTATCATATTTCAATGTTCAAATCAGCCAAGTCAAACCCTTAAAACAAAAATATTCAACCGTCTTTTACTGTTTCATATTTTAGCCTCCATCGTCAAAAAGATACCTCACATATTTATAGACTAAATGATTTTTATTTATCTTGAATTTACGATTATTATCTTCATGAACCATTATTTCTAAATCCTTCATCATACCATTTATTATTTCATACAACTTGTCGCTATCAGTTAATTTTGTCCAGTCTCCGTCAGTAAATTGTCTCAATACCCAGTCAACTATTTTATCATTATTTATAACAGTGTTATTCAAGTATTCCTCTCTCTCTCTTTCATCATCTCTCTCCATATCTAACACCTGCACCAACATTTCATACCTTTTACAATCTATTACTTTCTCTCTCTCACTCACTATCTCTATCTCACCGCTATCCAATACTTCATTATCATTATTATTTAACATTATTACCTCACTGGAATTAATTATATCAACATCACCACTTACCTCAAAATTGTAACCATCATAATTATCTCCACTATTCAACACTATTTCTTCCACTATTTTGTCACTATTATTGATTAACATATTATCTTTATCACTCACCTGGTTAATTATTTCTTCACTCTTATCAAAGACATTATTACCACTTACCTGTGTTAATTCACCTTCTGTGCTCTCCTTTGATTTCTCTGCCTCTCGTTTACCCATCATTTCTGCCCTTCTGTCCAATTTTTTATCCCACTCGTCAAAACGTTTATCCCACTTTTGTTCCATTGCTATTAACAAATTCAGCACATCCTCCCATGAACGCTCCTTTTTTACTACCCCCACACTGTCGACATCATTATCATTAGGCCTATTTTCTGTCTTATTCTCTACCACTGTTATTTCAGTTATCTTACCTTTAACATTGGTCATCTCACTATGTTTATTAATTTCTGCGAATATTCCTTCCTCTTGTTCTTCCATTCGGGTTAATCTATTGTCTAAATTACCCCATTCCTCGTCTGTCATCTCACCCACAACACCTCGAAATTCATTCTCCCACTCATCCCACGCAAAATCACTATCATTACTTTGTATTATAGACATTTTTAAAGTTCGTTTGTATAACCCTTTTATATATAAAATTACTCTTTTTCTCTACTCAAACACCTAACACACTGTGAATTACAACACAAACATAACCTACGTGCGTAATTATACACGATAAATAATATTTATAAATTCGTCATTACCACATCCTATTTTCTGTGTATTAAAATAGGTCTAGTTCCTATAAAATTTATATACGAACATCCTGGCAGGGTCGTCGCTGTGAAGTTACTCACCTCTTTGATTTTATTCAATACATTCCACTCTTCATAAAATAATACTTACCGCTGCCAGAATTTCACTTACCGTCATGGTCCCCATAAAACTTATCTTTTGAAAGCTGCCCAAGGTCGCCACGATATTTTTCTAAAAGGTAAAATATCGAAAACTTATACACTCTTGCCCTTATAAAAATCCCGCTATCTGACTGTAATAAAATTTCAGAAAACCCCCGATTTCGTTAGACGAATTTTTTTAACACAGAAATGAGAATGTGGTAATGGCGAAATAACTTAGACTAACACATGGTTATTAAATGGATACTTTACTTACTCACATAAAAAACGTAAATTCCTCATACAGAACACAAAATAATAACACATTTAGTACCGGTTAAAGAGACCTTACCTTACATGCTATGTATACAAAAAGAAAGTAGCCCAGCTTTGCACTCACACACTATCACCCTTTTAATATTATGTTACAATTGGAAAATAGTTGTTCTATATATATATATATTCCCGTCTCGTTTATATTCAATCCCTGTCTCGATGCCGACCGAACACGTGTTTTGATGCCCGATTTCACTGTCCGTATTTCACTATTTGCGTTTCGCACTTGCTATACCAGTTTATTACATCGTTGATTTCACGAGTCCCGGTCGGTATTAACGATATTGTTGTTTCACTCACATCGTCTAAAACAACACCGACCGGGACGCCGACGGAGTTGTAAGCGTCTCTAACTGGAGTCCGTTTTTGTTGACCACTTAGCGTCTCTGTTTAATGTCGACTGGTAACGGTAACGTAACAGGTACATCTTGCTTTCTCTGGCAGGAACTGTGGTTCACTGCCACTATGTTTTCGTCGCTCAAGCCTCAGTTGTTGTGAGGTAACCACTTTATCCATGGAATAGCAGAGTTATATTCTGGATACCAAAGGACGATATTGGCTTCGGCTATGCTGATGTCATTAATAGTAGGCGGGGCTTTAACAGTATTTCCGGATGGTCTTGGAGAAGACGATGAATATTCTCTGCTCTAGCCATCTTGAGTTTTTAGTCAAGAGCGTCACTTGTGCTCGTGTTCGTACAGTTGCGTATGTGCGCTGCCCCACAAGTACGGATTTCTGAGAATTTTGAAGGAGGTAAATTCCTTGCTCGCCGCGTTACACAATAACAACTGCGTATCGCTTTGTTACCACTATTTCTTAACATCGTTCTGTTACACGGAAAATAACGTTGCACAATAATTTTCATAACTTTTGACAACCCCGCCCAAAATGAAAGAAAT
Source organism: Magicicada septendecula (assembly GCA_034769895.1). Classification (NCBI taxonomy): domain Eukaryota; kingdom Metazoa; phylum Arthropoda; class Insecta; order Hemiptera; family Cicadidae; genus Magicicada; species Magicicada septendecula. The sequence goes on along the minus strand of CM068367.1, from coordinate 713,634,787 downwards.
AAAAGATATAAATGCCCCATACTGTAAAAAATTAAAAACACCCAAAATTGACCCGCTACAATACCCCCTCGATGAGAATTCTGCTGTTCACAACAGAAGAAATCTCATCGATAACCCCGAAGAGGACCGGTGAGGAACTGGTGCCAATAACCCCCTGGTTCTTAATCTCATGGGTACACGACCCCCCTGGCTCAGCGACTATGGACTCATCTGAACGAGATCACTGGACTTCTCCGTAAGAGATCCCAACACCGAGAAATCGAACAGACTCGTACCACAGCGCACCTCGCCTTCTAACATGCTACCCCCAAAATCCTCAATCCCTGGCTTAAATTATTCCAGATCCTCTACCGATATGTTTCCCCTTGTATGAAAGCTGGGCTGCCTTTAGCAAATACTGGGCTCACACACACTCACATTTCATGTTACATACACATAGTAAAATTGAAAAATTATCTTTTAAGATTTATAACAAATTTAAAAAATTCAAAATAACATTTTATCAAAAAAATTCTCTTCATTATTTTTTTTTCTTTTAAAATGACTTAAATTAAGCGTTTCTTCTACTTGAACAAATCCTTAACCTAACATGTCTTAGTCTAACGATACAGTGCAGTACAAGAAATCAGTAAACTAAACATGGTAAATACACACATAATAAAACAATCACTACCTAAAATATGCATGAAAAATCTTTTTTTTTTTTTTTTTTCCCCCCCCCCACAAAAAATTAAAATTTCCAAAAATTTTAAAATTAAAAAAAATTAAATTTATTTAAATGTTTCCTTCATATGTAAAATTATTTAAAATTTTGTTTAAATTAATTAAACAAACAAATAAAATTGACTTCCTACTATACAAGCCTAGTAGGTGTATGACCTCATCAGCTGATCGAAACTAGGTCAAGTCCAAAACCCTTGACCTACATATGTTGTGCACAATTTCTATCTAAAACACATTTGACATCTGTAATATCCTACCTTGAAATACAAAACAATAAAATAAAACATTCAAAATAAACACAATATTAATATAAATAATCAGCAAGTTGACATTCAAATTATTTAAAATAAACAACTCCTAAGTTTACCTTATCAACTTCTCTCAAAATTCTGTCACTGGTTTAAAAAATGAAAATTTTCTATTCTTTATCATAAATCACTCTTTTTGCTTAACAATCTTACTCTTCATTTAACAATCTCGCTATACTTTACTGTGGGTGATGTAAATTATTTATTCTCATTTACTGTATTAGATCTGTATGCATATATAAACTTTACTCTCTGACTCTAATATTAATCAACTTCAATTATCATGACACCCATCTCTAGTAAAATCTCTACCCCAGCAGTCTCTAAAACCCAACTTACCATTGAACTCAATTCGCCACCTTCTCCACATATATAAAAAAATATTCTCTAACCCTTTGTACATAGGATACGTGTTTCCCCTACCCAAAACTCAATTCCCTTATTTGGCGGCCTGGATTCTACCTAAGGCGGCCCCTTCCCCACTAAAATCTATCCCTATCCCGTCCCAACCCTTGTTGCGGACTCCTACATTACACTACCCTCTAATACAAAATTGCCATCCCCAAAAATCTCAATCTCATTACCTCACTACAAATACAACAAAATAATCTCATTAATTATAAACATAAATATATCATTCAGAACTCTACAATTATTCTCCATTACTCCTGTGTCAGCATCAATACTACTTAAAATTCTATAACATACCTTACTTCAAAACAACATTACATCATATTCATTTCTACTATTTCAAATTCAACTTTAATTTTAACTTGGACAGATCTATATGCCCCACAAAATATTTATCACCCAAAAAACTATCTCTTTTGTTAACTTTCACAAATCGTTACTGTATTTCTCATTTTATCAAATTATTTTTATCATTACTTTAAAATGTCTGTAATACATTAAAAACATTACATTGAACTTTAATTACTGGTAACATTTACAAACCAATATACCAGTGACATGGTATTGCTGATCAGCTGATACCCTAACATAATGAAAACACATCTCAAATTTGAACAAACTACCTGGAATATATGTATTTATTTATCATTACTCCTCACCTCATTGTTTCCCATTTCTCTGATTCTGATCATTCATGTTGACCGCCTGCCAGACGTTTAATTAATGGCTTAGTTTAAAATATACACATATTATGAAAACACATTTTTTTCAATACGTATCTCTAACGTACAACCATAAAATGGTTCATTTAAAATTATAGTATCAACCCCTTGTATTGAGTGTCTGAGCAACTAGTTATTTAACAGAGCACAGGCAGTTTGATTTGATCAAAATTTGAATAAAAAGATTTTATGTTATAAAATTTACATTCGTGGCTCATCTAAGCCACCTCCCATCCACACACACTATTTCAAATTATGTAAGACTGTGGCGCCTTTTCGCTTCGGCAAAGACTGTATATTTTGGAGCAGGTTTTGCCTCTCCGTGTCTTTGCTTCCGCTATTAAGTTTTAAACGTTACGAACATCATCATGTTCTTGTTATACTTATACACCCTTAAGGCGGGTCTACCACCTGTCTTGCTACCCCCAAGCGCGCAGAGTGGCAGCCGCTGTTTCATAGTTCCGGAGATTTCCCCTAATTGTCTCCCCCCATTGAATTTCAAATCTGTACCAATTTCAAGTCAGCTATGGTCAAGGGACTTGATATGACCATAGCTGGCCGCTAGCCAAATCCACGATTAGTGCTGGTAAGGCAGTAATCGCCCGAAAAGTCGGGGAAATCTAAACTTCAATTTGACTGCCTGTTACACATCAATCTCGTTATGTGCGACACGGTCGTTTGGCAGTGTGTAAATTCTAATTTACATGAAAAAAGGTGTGCCGCACATTTATCGCCATTTTGGCCTCCGATGGGGGTAACACTCACTGTTACCCCCAACCCATTTCGCTATTTGCGAGAGCACAGGCCACCCCCGCAATAGCCACTTAATAGCTAAATAATTAACATTTATATACATTATCGTAATATTTTCATCAACTTCATTTAACCCATTCATAACCTTTTACCATTTGACTTTCTTAAAATTTTTTAAAATTTATTATTAATAATCATTATATATCATTTTTCCTTTATTATTAAAATTTTTAATTATCATATTTATTAAACACAATGATTGCATTAACACCTCAATCACACCTGTAAACATTTTACATTATACATGGTTATAAAATTTGTTCTACTTACAATCCATTTAACATGATATACACCCAAAACATAATCACTACCATCTCTGAAACATTTTACACAAAATTAGTTTAAATCCAACAACTCATCATTCATTACCAAATTTCTATCTCGAAAAAATTAATTAATTAACATTTAAATAAGCAATCAAAATATTTAAGCATATCAAATTGGTTTAATTTAATTCATTATTAAAATATAAATTACATTATTATTATTTGCTATTATACAAATTAGCCAATTACTGTTTCCAAAATGAATGTTATTATTTCTTTAAATTGCAAAATATTATTACAACAATTAATTACCTACATACACTGTTCACTTAACCCTTTACAACACACAATTGGCTTTCCTACATATTTATTTACAAATCTGATTCATTATTTATTCAGTTATCATATTTCAATGTTCAAATCAGCCAAGTCAAACCCTTAAAACAAAAATATTCAACCGTCTTTTACTGTTTCATATTTTAGCCTCCATCGTCAAAAAGATACCTCACATATTTATAGACTAAATGATTTTTATTTATCTTGAATTTACGATTATTATCTTCATGAACCATTATTTCTAAATCCTTCATCATACCATTTATTATTTCATACAACTTGTCGCTATCAGTTAATTTTGTCCAGTCTCCGTCAGTAAATTGTCTCAATACCCAGTCAACTATTTTATCATTATTTATAACAGTGTTATTCAAGTATTCCTCTCTCTCTCTTTCATCATCTCTCTCCATATCTAACACCTGCACCAACATTTCATACCTTTTACAATCTATTACTTTCTCTCTCTCACTCACTATCTCTATCTCACCGCTATCCAATACTTCATTATCATTATTATTTAACATTATTACCTCACTGGAATTAATTATATCAACATCACCACTTACCTCAAAATTGTAACCATCATAATTATCTCCACTATTCAACACTATTTCTTCCACTATTTTGTCACTATTATTGATTAACATATTATCTTTATCACTCACCTGGTTAATTATTTCTTCACTCTTATCAAAGACATTATTACCACTTACCTGTGTTAATTCACCTTCTGTGCTCTCCTTTGATTTCTCTGCCTCTCGTTTACCCATCATTTCTGCCCTTCTGTCCAATTTTTTATCCCACTCGTCAAAACGTTTATCCCACTTTTGTTCCATTGCTATTAACAAATTCAGCACATCCTCCCATGAACGCTCCTTTTTTACTACCCCCACACTGTCGACATCATTATCATTAGGCCTATTTTCTGTCTTATTCTCTACCACTGTTATTTCAGTTATCTTACCTTTAACATTGGTCATCTCACTATGTTTATTAATTTCTGCGAATATTCCTTCCTCTTGTTCTTCCATTCGGGTTAATCTATTGTCTAAATTACCCCATTCCTCGTCTGTCATCTCACCCACAACACCTCGAAATTCATTCTCCCACTCATCCCACGCAAAATCACTATCATTACTTTGTATTATAGACATTTTTAAAGTTCGGTTTTTGTATAACCCTTTTATATATAAAATTACTCTTTTTCTCTACTCAAACACCTAACACACTGTGAATTACAACACAAACATAACCTACGTGCGTAATTATACACGATAAATAATATTTATAAATTCGTCATTACCACATCCTATTTTCTGTGTATTAAAATAGGTCTAGTTCCTATAAAATTTATATACGAACATCCTGGCAGGGTCGTCGCTGTGAAGTTACTCACCTCTTTGATTTTATTCAATACATTCCACTCTTCATAAAATAATACTTACCGCTGCCAGAATTTCACTTACCGTCATGGTCCCCATAAAACTTATCTTTTGAAAGCTGCCCAAGGTCGCCACGATATTTTTCTAAAAGGTAAAATATCGAAAACTTATACACTCTTGCCCTTATAAAAATCCCGCTATCTGACTGTAATAAAATTTCAGAAAACCCCCGATTTCGTTAGACGAATTTTTTTAACACAGAAATGAGAATGTGGTAATGGCGAAATAACTTAGACTAACACATGGTTATTAAATGGATACTTTACTTACTCACATAAAAAACGTAAATTCCTCATACAGAACACAAAATAATAACACATTTAGTACCGGTTAAAGAGACTTTACCTTACATGCTATGTATACAAAAAGAAAGTAGCCCAGCTTTGCACTCACACACTATCACCCTTTTAATATTATGTTACAATTGGAAAATAGTTGTTCTATATATATATATATTCCCGTCTCGTTTATATTCAATCCCTGTCTCGATGCCGACCGAACACGTGTTTTGATGCCCGATTTCACTGTCCGTATTTCACTATTTGCGTTTCGCACTTGCTATACCAGTTTATTACATCGTTGATTTCACGAGTCCCGGTCGGTATTAACGATATTGTTGTTTCACTCACATCGTCTAAAACAACACCGACCGGGACGCCGACGGAGTTGTAAGCGTCTCTAACTGGAGTCCGTTTTTGTTGACCACTTAGCGTCTCTGTTTAATGTCGACTGGTAACGGTAACGTAACAGGTACATCTTGCTTTCTCTGGCAGGAACTGTGGTTCACTGCCACTATGTTTTCGTCGCTCAAGCCTCAGTTGTTGTGAGGTAACCACTTTATCCATGGAATAGCAGAGTTATATTCTGGATACCAAAGGACGATATTGGCTTCGGCTATGCTGATGTCATTAATAGTAGGCGGGGCTTTAACAGTATTTCCGGATGGTCTTGGAGAAGACGATGAATATTTTCCGCTCTAGCCATCTTGAGTTTTTAGTCAAGAGCGTCACTTGTGCTTGTGTTCGTACAGTTGCGTATGTGCGCTGCCCCACAAGTACGGATTTCTGAGAATTTTGAAGGAGGTAAATTCCTTGCTCGCCGCGTTACACAATAACAACTGCGTATCGCTTTGTTACCACTATTTCTTAACATCGTTCTGTTACACGGAAAATAACGTTGCACAATAATTTTCATAACTTTTGACAAGCCCGCCCAAAATGAAAGAAATAAAAGATATAAATGCCCCATACTGTAAAAAATTAAAAACACCCAAAATTGACCCGCTACAAGTAAACTAAACTAATTGCGCTCGGCGCGGTGAGAGCGCTCGGCTATGATGCGGTGATGTGTGAACTACTCCATTTGCTTACATTGCGCTATTCTAATACCGAGTGATGGCCAACACTCGGCCGACTCGCGGATCGGGCACGGTGCGGAAATGTGTGTCCCTACCTTTAATACTAGCAGTTGTACGTTGCATCTCCTTCGCGATAAAGTGTCCGTCTTTCCTGTTCGGAGTGTAGAGTGCCACTTTGTGTTTCAGTGTCTATGTTTCGAGTTGTTTTTTGTTTTAAGTTATGGAAAGTAAACGTGATTATTTAAGTGGTGCGCAAAAAAGAAAACTACTAAAACAACTGGCAGAATCACTTAAAAAACTTCCAAAAATTGACACATTTTAAAAAAACCCATTTACTAATGAACAACCGACCGAATTTGAATGCAAACCTGGAAACCTACCCGGACCAAGTAACCAAAGGGAACAACCAACCGAACTTGAGTGTGGTGAAAGTGAACGTAATGTAAATGTAAACCCGTCCGGTCCAAGTACGAGTAATCAAAATGAACAACAGCCAGAACTTGAATGTGGACATGAACCTGAAAACTTACCCGGTCCAAATAGTTAAAACAAACTGGAACAACCAACCGAACATACAAGTGAAAATGAACCTAATTTAAACCCGGTCCAAGTTATCAAACTTCAACCAATTTTGAAACGGATATTGGACTCTACCAAAATCAAGGACCTTTGACTGATGAAGTGAAAAAGTTAATTATAATAGGAGAACCATGTCAAGCAAAGTGGTCTTTTCCAAAACATCCAAATTCTAAAAGATCTTTCAGTTCTGAATATTATTCCTTTAAAACTCCAACAGGCCAAAAAGTCGACAGGTTTTGGCTTTGTTACTCGCCTACTCTAGATGGAGTTTATTGTTTGCCATGTTGGCTTTACAGCAAAAATATTGAGGCCTGAAGCTGGCGTGATGGAAGTATTAGAGACTGGAAGGGTCGTAGTAAAAAAATAAAGTCTCATGAAACCAGCAATACCCACCTGCAAGCTTGCCTAACGTATGCTACTTGGAAAAAAAATAAAACAGTAGCTGATCAAATTTCTGATGAGCGAAAAAAGTGGAAGGACATTTTTACGCGCATTGTGGATGTTATTCGCACTATGGCAGTGTTCACTGCCGTTTCGTGGTCATAGAGAGAGTTTAGATGAAATCGGTCCTGAGCGTGGACATTTTTTGAACGTAATATCTCTAGTTTCTCGCTATGATTCCCTCCTCAGTGGACATTTGGAAAATGAAAAGGCCAGAGCAAAGTACCTTCACCATGACGTTTAAAATCAAATTATTTGCTTACTAGAAGATCAGTACTAAATTCCTTACTAAAAAAAATTCACTCTGCTCCATTTTTTTCTATTATTGATATTGTTGATAGTACACAGGACATTTCATAAACAGATGAAATGAGTGTTGTAATCAGACATGTTAATTTAACAGAAGAAAGCCCTGGGAAAAATAAAATTGTAATAAATGAATCTTTTTTGGAATTCACAGAGATAAGTGACGTCAGTAGCGAGGGATTTGAGAACAAGATTTTGGACATTTTAAAAACAAATGATGTAGATATCAGTAAGTGTAGAGGTCAAGGTTATGATGGTGCAGCAACAATGAGTGGGCAGTATTCTGGGTTACAGAAAAGGATAAAAGATCAGGTCCCCAACACCGAATATGTACACTGCGCTGCCCACAACCTGAACCTGGGTAATTAATGATTCTGTTTCACATATTTCTGAGGTCAGTCAGTTTTATGACGTAGTCCATAGATTATACGTATATTTTAGTGATAGCTTACCTCGATGGCAAGATTTGAATGCTGCCGTTAAAGAAGACAGCTCAACTAAGAACCTAACTTTGAAAAAGCTATGTCTTACAAGGTGGTCATCTCGACATGATTGTCTGTTAGCTTTAAGAAATGACTTCAAAAATGTGATGAAGTGCCTAACAGAAATCATATTGCACTGTTCTAAAAAAGCCAAAGTAGAAGAAGCAGCAGCAATCAGAAATCATTTGGAAAATTTCGAGTTTATTCTTTTGCTTTCCCTTGAAAGCAAAGTACTTGAGAATGTTAACATAGCTTCAAAAGCTTTACAAAAGCAAACAGTTGATCTTGACAAAGCGTGGTATTTTTTGAGCCGTGCGTGTGATCAGTTGAAAGTTTTAAGAGGTAACTTTTCTGGCTTTCTGGTTGATGCAAAAGAGTTGGCCCAGTCTTGCAACATAACTTGTGAAATGAAAAATAAACGTAAGCGGTTTGTAAAACACTTTTTTGATGAGATTTCTGTCGATCACAGACTTGACGATCCAGTAAAGGCATTTGAAATAAAAGTGTTCAACTCATCGCTAGATATTGTGATAAATCAGCTACAAATGAGATTCAAAAGCTTGCGTTGTATTGTTGAAAGGTTTTCATTTCTGTCACCTCAGAATTTGGTAAACTTAACACGAGAAGAAGTAATAGAGAAGAGTGAGTCTCTCGTAAATACGTATCCAGCTGACCTCTCAAAATCACTGCCCGACCAAGTAATATCTTTCAGAACATTGCTAGCCAAAGAAATTGGCCAAAAGAAAAATGTCAGGGAAGTAATGAGTTTACTAGTTGAGGAAAATTCTTGCCTTGTCAGTTGCCTTCCAGATTTAACTACAGCTCTACAACTTTACTTGACCCTTCCTGTTACAACAGCTACGGCGGAAAGAAGTTTTTCAAAACTAAAGTTAATAAAGTCGTACTTAAGAAGTACGATTACCCAAATGCGTTTGAGTGACTTAGCAATTTTAAGCATTGAACATGAAGAAACACAGAAAATTAATATTAGTGAAGTAGTTGAACAGTTTCTAACTCTTAAAAAAAGAAGATTAGGACAACAGTAAACTTTAGACCAAGATCTGTAGACACTCCAGTTATGCTAAATTTAAAAGAACCTTATAATATTAGGCCTATTTATATGCTAAAATCAGAACTGTGTAAACTGTGTTGTGAAATGGTAAAGTGAAAATACATGAAAATATGAAAATTAAAAACTATAGACCATCCTATTCCTATAGTGAACAATGCCGTGACATGTAGATTTCATTTTGAATGGTATTATAATTATTTTTAATAACATGTTTAGACAAACAAAAATAGAGGGGCTGGCGGTCATTACACCATTACACGTGATCACTTTCGTTCAATAAAAGTCATTCCTCGCCCATTTTTTGTCGAGTAGGTTTACATATGTCAAGTGCGTCGCATTAGCAGTAAACGATTTTTATCTATTGCGTGTGTAAAACGTGAGTAGTTTAGCTTAAAGCCTTGTTTTACAGTTGTATGATTGAGTTAGTAAAAAAGTTCATGTGCTTTATTTTTACCACCTTGATTATGCCCCATTTTGTAATTTAACTTTTTTTTTCAAAGGGCCCCTTAATTTTTTCCCGGGGGGGGGGGGCAGTTATCTTAGCACCGCCACTGTATGTAAGATAGGTTTAAACATATTTGAATTTCCCTCTTTTTTGTCAGGTGTCACTGCTTTATTATGTCACTAGGTTGGCAGTAATGCAGTGTCCCTCCTTCCTTCATAATATGTTTGTGCAGAGTTCATAGCACTTGCAGGAAGCTCAAGTTTTCCACTGAAATACTATTTTGCGGGATGGCTTAAAAATGTTCAGTGTATTGATAGAGTTGTAAAGATCTCTGATGATATAATTAAATATGTTAACAGCATAAAACCTGTCAATAGCAAACCATATAAGTCAATTCAAACTCACATCAAGGATAATTTTTTAAAGTGGTATCTTGTGAGTACAAGTCATTCTTGAAGAGATTTCAAAGTTTATCGACACTTGGGCCATATCTGTATTCAAATGTACTTGATTTGATGAGAAGTTTAATGGCTCATTGTGCAAATCCCATTGCTTAAAGTCAGCAGATTCAGGGAGTAAACTTCCTTCCATTGACCTGAGTGACTTAGAGAACTTAATAGAAACCAAAAAAATTGATATAGGATTTTAAACATATAAATTGTTAAAAGACGTTAAAGGAGTGACTGAGCTAGATATTATGAAATTTAAGGATTGCCTAACATTTCTTATTAAGACTATGAAAAAAATCAAGGAAAGAAGTCTATTAAAATACAAAGCTGTTAGAAGTCTGGCATCATTTGATCCTGTAATTATAAGTAATCAGTCAGGTATTGGAAAATATCAGTATGGAGAACCATACATGACTTCCATGTTCCAAGATTTATATTTTAAATAATTTTTGAAATGAAATATTTCTATAGAAACTACTTCTTTCTACTTACTGCTTCAGCCTTAACCACAGTACTGTGGTCACTAACGTATATCACCTCACGTTATCACACTCGATTTTCACTGATGATCGAAGTCGATGGCACTGTCGAAAAGTCTGGTTTTGCAGAAAACATTGGTCTATGACCAAACAGGTCGGGAAGGAATTTTAACATCAAACTACTTCTTTGTTGCCGATAACGTAGTACATATATAAAAAAAATTATTCCCTCCCCCTTCAACTATAATTTTTGTTTATAGAAAATTACCCCCACCCCATTCAACTAGCCTCTTCATTTATAGATATTTCATCTACATTTCTACAGTGGATTATTAAGATCTTCTTATCAGGATACTTTATTTATCATAATTAAGTACTTTACTCTTGTTACAACAAAAAATGTTTCAGGTAAACTACCCTTTCCCCATAACCAATCTTCACCAAAATCAATAGGCCTTGAGTCCTCTACAACTCAGGCACATATGTAAAAAATTATTTGATTCTTAATTTGTGATTATGGTCTCCAAGTCGCGTTATTGAAATAAAACTTATAGTTCATTCTACTATACTATAAGTTTTATTTCAATAACGCGACTTGGAGACCATAATCACAAATTATGAATCTTAAAGCTAATCAGGCACGTCTGGTCTATAAATATAAAAACGCTATATAGAAGATGTTTAAGACTAACCTCAATATCAGATTCATTAAAAAATGCATGCTAAATAACATCACACCAAAATTCGCCCAAGTAAAGATCAACAACAAATCCAGAAGTGCACTTAAGACAAAAATTATGTCTCAGGAATTTTGGTTAAAAGAAGAACTTAAACAGCTTTATATAAAGAAAATAAGTTTAAATCGTACGGTATATCGAGCGCATTTAGAAGTTTTAAATACATTGCACCCGGCTATTATCAACAACGTTATCAGAACCATAAATACACAGATAACAAACACAACAAAAGTCATCATAGCCACGCACAATAAGAAATTCACTAAATTACAACGCGAACAACATACACATAGGGACTTCAAATGTAAACATGTTTTCCACAGACGAGTAGACAACCACACTAAAATGATATTCAGCGAAGATGAGATAAAGTTATTATCAAAAGGATTAAATTATAACCTACCCAAATTTAATAAAAATAATTTAGTACGAGAAGTAACTAACGCCGAAGCTGCTCTAAAATACATTAAAAATCAAGGAACACAACAGGAGGCACGATCTATAATCAACAACAAACTAACGCGACTACTAAAAATCAGCAACAACGATATAATGCCTTCAAAATACAAAGAGGAATTTAAGACAGCAAAATGTATCAAACAAAAACTCGAATTAAATGAAGCAGTAATAACAAAAGCCGATAAAGGCAATACATTGGTTATCATGTATAATTCAGATTACATAAAAAAGGGTTACGAGTTCATTACCTGCAACAACATTGAACGCCTGAAGAACGACCCCACTACAAAATACACAAAACAATTAAACTCCGTTATTAATGAATGCACAACGTTGTTTGACAAAGACACTAGATGCCAGATTAAACAGATGAAACCGCGGGCCCCCATATTCACTGGCTTGCCCAAAATACACAAAGAACACATGCCCATACGACCCTTAGTTAATTACACATCTGCGCCTAGTTATATAGTAGCTAAAAAACTACAACTCATTTTAAAAAATAGTATCAAACTAACAAACGTTCATAGTGTAAAGAATAGCCTGGAATTTATAAACAGCAGCAAATTCAAGAACTATTGTCATTGTTACGAGTCATATTACAACAAAATTATTTGACTTTTGATAACACGTTTTTCGAGCAGAAAGAAGGATTACCAATGGGTTCCCCGCTCAGTGGTCTAGTGGCAGAAATATACCTTAATTATTACGAAAATAAATATCTTTTGTCTGCTCATAACAAATTGCATGAACTTATCATTTCATACACCCGATACGTTGATGACACCTTTATAATATTGAACGGCACAAATAGACAAATCGATATAATGCTCGAACACATGAACAACATAAATGGTAACATTAAATTTACTATGGAAACAGAGACATATAATAGCTTAAATTTTATGGACATACGCATCAAGAAATGCACCGATTCTTTTAAATTTGGGATATACAGAAAACCCACAACTACAGACATGGTTATTCATGCAGATTCATATCACCCATACACACAAAAATTGGCTTCCTTCAATGCTTTCGTACACAGATTATTGTCATTCCCACTAAGCCAAGAAGACCTGAAGGAAGAGATAAACACTGTCAAATTCATTGCCATAAGGAATGGATATAAAGACACAATTATAGACAAACTAATTCGTAAACACAAATCCAAAGCAAATAAAGTGATTAAATCTAATAATACAGAGAACGCTTTCATCGCGACCGAATATACTAATCTTCTTCCACACATTATAAAAAACGTATTTAAAAAACTAAACATTAATGTATTTTTTAAAACCACGAATAACTTGCGGAATTTCTTCAGACATAATAAACATTCAGAACTTGAAAATAACTCGGGTGTGTATAAAATTGTGTGCGATGATTGTGACATGTTTTACATTGGCCAGACAGGGAGAAAATTTAAAGACAGATTTAGTGAACACATACCGAAGGGCAGCATTAGATATACTACCTCCAACTTCGCGTTACATTTGATTAATAATAACCACAGATACACTAGTTGCGCCAAAAATTTGAAACCGTTACATATTTGCAACAAAGGGCGAATTATGAGCGCTTTAGAAGAATTCGAAATCTACAAAGCATCGAGAACACAAAAAAACCTAGTGCTTAACGATCAATTGTCGTTTAACTTGAACAGCTTGTACGATACTGCTTTACAACATGTTTATCAGATTATAGACAAATGAGAAATCAACAGTTGCGATTATGAACCCAAACAGTGCGCTCTGATTCTTCGCGCGGTACGTTAATAAAGTAGTGTGTTTTTAACGATGTTAGTAAAAGTTTTTATTTGACAAGTTCTTCATGTGAGAACGAAAAGTTTTTAAACCTGAAGATGGGAACATGTTTCCCGAAACATGTCGTGTATGACATATAACGAAGTCGCAAGATGGAAAGGAAATAAGGTAAAACTATAAGTTTTATTTGATTCTGTTTGAATTTACGGCAGTTATCGTTCGTCATGAAAAAATTTCTCTTGTTACAACATAAAATGTTGCAGGTAAACTACCCCTTTCCCTTAACTGATCTTCACCAAAATCAACAGGCCTTGAGTACCTACTCTACAATTCAGGGATGCATGCAAAACATTATTTGATTCTGTTTGAATGTGCGGCAGTTATCGTTCATCATAGAAACAATTACTCTTGTTAAAACATAAAACGTGGCAGGTAAACTACCCCTTTCCCTTAACCGATCTTCACCAAAATCAATAGGCCTTCATTTCTTTACAATTCAGGAACGTACAAAAAAAATATTTGATTCTGTTTGAATGTGCGGCAGTTATCTTTCGTCATAGAAAAAATTACCGTTGTTAAAACATAAAATGTTGCAGGTAACTACCCCTTTCCCTTAACCGATCTTCACCAAAAACAACAGACCTTGAGTACTTAAAAATTCAGGAATCTATGCAAAAAATTATTTGATTCTCTTTTAATATGCGGCAGTTATCATTCGTCATAAAAAATTACCCTTTTAAAACATAAAACATTGCAGGTAAACTACCCCTTTCCCTTAACCGATCTTCACCAAAAACAATAGGTCTTAAGAACTCTACAATTCAGGGATGTATGCGAAACATTATTTGATTATGTTTGAATTTACGGCAGTTATCATTCGTCATAGAAAAAATTACCTTTATTATCACATAAAACGTTGCAGGTAAACTACCCCTTCTCTTAACTGATCTTCACCAAAATCAACAGGCCTTGAGTACCTACTCTACAATTCAGGGATGCATGTGAAACATTATTTGATTCTGTTTGAATTTGCAGCTGTTATCGTTTGCCATAGAAAAAAATTACCCTTGTTAAAACAAAACGTTGCAGGTAAACTACCCCTTGCCCTTAACCGATCTTCACCAAAAACAATAGGTCTTGAGTACTCTACAATTCAGGGCTGTATGAAAAAAATTATTTGATTCTGTTTGAATTTGCAGCTCTTATCGTTTGCCATAGAAAAAAAAACTACACACAGACAGACACACACACACACAGACACTTTTCGAAAAATGACTTTTTTTCATGTTTTGAGGGTAGTACAATCAGAATTTGCAATTATCTCGAACACAATTTTTTTTGCCATTACCGTATGGAACATGGAAGTAAAAACAGAATCAATGTTTTACTTGAAGTTCTGTGTGGGAAAAACAGGTTCAAATAAACTATGTTACTCACCGTCAGAGGCTTAATTCTTATACATGCGATGTTATACTATACTC
The DNA here is from genome assembly GCA_034769895.1 of Magicicada septendecula. Taxonomy (NCBI): domain Eukaryota; kingdom Metazoa; phylum Arthropoda; class Insecta; order Hemiptera; family Cicadidae; genus Magicicada; species Magicicada septendecula. Next base: position 713,619,713 of record CM068367.1, on the reverse strand, counting down.
AACATGTTTCGGGACAGCTTGTCCCATCTTCAGGAGTAAAACACATACTCTTCAACCTCAATTGAGGATGAATCGTCAAACATTATAAAATATTAAAATCTAAAACACATTGAATAAATTAATGAAACTACAACATTAAGCGCACGTGTAGGCTCCAAGGTGCACACCTCACGCCGGCTGAACGCGCACTAAGTAAATCACTCATCGCTCGAAAGATGTCGCAGTGCAGTATCATATAAAATTCGACTTAAAGTTTAGTTCGTTCAAAACAAATGGCCTGGTGTCACTATTATTATAAGCTTTGTAAATCTCGAATTCTTCGAGAGCGTTCATATACTGTCCCTTATTGCAAATATGGAGGGGGACTAAGTTAGTCTTAAAATCAGTATAGCCGTGATTTTCATCGACAGTGTTTTGAACGATCAACTAAACTTTAAGTCGAATGTTTTATATGATACTTTGGAGCCTACACGTGCGCTTAATGTTGTAGTTTCATTAATTTATTCAATGTATGTTTTAGATTTTAATATTTTATAATGTTTGATGATTCATCCTCAATTGAGGTTGAAGAGTATGTGTTTTACGCCTGAAGATGGGACAAGCTGTCCCGAAACATGTTGAGTATAGTATAACATTGCATGTATAAGAATTAAGCCTCTGATGGTGAGTAACGTAGTTTATTTGATTGCATACAAGTGGATTGGTACTCTAAATAAAACTTAATATAATAAAAACAGGATCCCTGAAGTGGTTGCTGAAAAAGCTAAACAGCAGTATTCTGTGCTCTGTAATGAGGCCAGTGGTGTATTAAAAGACACTTTTGATTCTTTGAATGACTGTATCAATGACAATGAGAAAACTGAAATTAGATTGGACGATTTCTATTCATCATTGTTATACAAAAATCCCAAGTATTATGAACTGTAGGAAGTTGTTAAATTGGTTATAATTGTTTCACATGGTAATGCCTCTGTTGAGTCAGGGGTTTCAGAAAACAAATGCCTATTAACAGAAAATAAAAAAGAGGATAGTATTGTTGCTCAATGCATTGTATATGATGCTCTTAAGTATTACAGTAGCTTCAAAAATGTTAAAATCACTCAAAAAATGCTTACTGCTGTACGATCTGCCTGGAAAAAATATGAACAGTATCAAGAGAAAGTAAAAGAGAATAAGAAATACCAAGAAAACAATGCCCCAGACCTTCTAAAATTAAAAAATGAAATTAAAAAGTTACAAGATCAGAGAAAAGTTTCTTGAATGAAACAGCAAATAGAAGAAGAAGAAATCAATTTGAAAATTTGGGGCTTAGAAGATTCTTTAAATAAAAAATAACTAGCGTTTCTGTAAATAATCATTACATATTAATTTGTTTCTCTGCATATTGGAAGTGAAGTAACACTTTCCTGTCTATGTTATATAAGACTTTTTTTGTTTTGTACAATCAAAACAATGTTTACTTTTTGATATTTAAATGTTAAGTATATGTTGCATGTTTAATAATACTCTAATTGTGTTTTATGTCTTACATTTAATATAAATGTGTAGTTAATAAAAAATAATTATTTTAAAAATGTGTGTAATCTTTCTGAACTTTCCGCATGTCAGAGAAATTTCTTGAAACCGTCAAGGAAATTAATTTTGAAAATTTTGTGGGAACCCTGCAAATGAACATTCTCACCCTGGTATATATTTTTATAACTGCTGCTGACATCTCAGGAAATTTAATTGAAATTCTTGTAGATGTATAGATGTAGAATATTTTTGCCTCTATAGAAACTGTTCATCCTATTTACATCCATAAAAATTATTTCACAATGTGAAATCTTTGGCACCCAGTCATTTGAAGGAACAAGAAGACCTCATTGAGACAAAAACTCTATCCATCCTCAAGCAGAGATACCAGCTGGAAAAGGATGTACATTTTCAGAAGGTGTTCTCATTGAAGAATCGCATTTTCTTCCTTGATAAGCAATGTACCCAGCTAGGTAGTGAAACACCTCCGTAGGGCCATCTGCTCCACCAGTTATTGTAGGTATGTCAGAGTCTGCACTAAATGACAAGCACAAATCTTGTATTTCAGTTGATCATAGATAGCTCGCTCACATCAGGTAAGATGCGTTTGAAGAGATGAGAGGTCATGATTTCTTGATCATCATCTTGAACAACAGGTGCTTCTTTCAAAAAAGTTGTTTTATTGGTATTTTGGTATTTTGACATACCAAAAGCAATTGAAGTTGATGTTTAACCTCTGTGGATTGTGGATTAATAAAAAATTGCCCAGTGCCTCATATTTGTGAGTAAAGATTATCTGGATTTTAAAGATTCTGATTAAGGTATGCAGTTAAAATATACTTGAGTTTGTTTGACTGTATATCAGAAGAAAGGCCAAATAATGAATTGATAGTCATCATGAAACCTTTTTGAAATGGCAACAAATTCCAATTTTCCAACTCATTTTGTTTCACAATATTTTTTAAAGTATGCCTTCTTGTATCTTGTGATGAGTGCCATACCTGGAAGCTGAAGGTTTATTATCTGTATATCAGTACAATCAACATTCAGTTCATCAAAAGAAATAACACAGACCCATTTAGGAGTGGTCAGTGTGTTCAGCTGGGCCTTCTTGAAACATAGAACATCACCGAGTATGCCCAGCTGACAGCAAAATGAAACAGATGTCCATCTCTTCAAAGTTGATAGTCCTGGCAAGGGAAAACCACATTTATTCCTCAAAAACACTTAATATTTTCGTGATACAGTGCATAGTGTAATTGCCTTCATGATGTCTTCTGAGTTCCATTATGGTTCCATTACGGTTTTTGTTTAACAATAAGCACTTAATTTATGATTCAGTCAAAATTTGTCCTAAAACTTTTCTTACCTCATCTTAAATAAGTTTTTGAGATTCTTGTCTTGATGTTCTAAATTTTCAAGTGCAGTCTTTTTCTGTTCTTTCAGAAACGTGTTTCTCTGCCTCAACGTCACACAGATAGATTTCAAAATACGGCTTTCACCTTCCAAATCTTTTACTTGCTTCTTAAGTGATTATACATCCTCGAGCTCAATGTCGCAGATTGCAATAGTGCTCTTGTACATTTTAATTTTTGTGGGAGACAAAGCCGATAGGGGTTTTAAGGCTCTTTTCCTGACCTCTCTAGCATGAGATCTCTCTGTTCTGCCACTGACTTTATTACTTTCAAGAACGCATGCTACCCCTGTATTATCATCACTGCGGCAAGGGATACCATCATTACAAGCAGTGATGACAACGGGAAGATTCATATGGGGTACAGCATCTTCTCTGAGAACTCTTCTTGATGCTGTCCCATACATAGAGTTCCAAAAATGGTTTTCGGTTGTCATCTTTTTTTATCTGCTTCTTCAGTAATTGTATAGCCTTGAGCGTAATGTCACAGTTCGTATTAATGCTCTGGGCGATTTTAATTTTTTGGAGGGAACAAAGCTGATAGGTATTTAAGGCTCTTTTCCTGACCTATATCGCATGACATCTCTGTGTTCTGGCACTGACGTTATCACTTCAAGAACAGGTGACAGTCCTGTATTACCAGCACTACAGAAGGGATACCACCATTACCAGCAGTGGCAATGACTGAAGATTCATATGGGGGACAGCATCTAAGTCTCAAACATAATCTATTGCCAGAAAGTATCTTGAGCAAATCCTAGTATTCGAAATATTTAAATGATCTTTTCTGTAGCACTTCGAAATCCATATTTTTTGCACTTCAGGGTTTTTCGGAAATGAATGTACATAATATATGTCCCCTTTGTTGTTTTGTGTATGAATTACAACTGGGTAAGCATACCCAGGCATATCGACAGCAAAATGAAACCAACAAGAATAAGAGCACGAGAATGGAAATACTGTATTTAGCAATGACAAAAAAGCAAAATAACAAAACAACTATGTTTACCTCACTGTCACCACAAAAACATATACATATTAAAAATCTCAAAACTATTAAAATGACAATCAACAACAAACAAGATAATAAATAGAAAATGTGTAGTCAAAAAAATAAACATTTTATTTGCCTCCAGAAGCGGTTAAGACTATAAAATAGGTTTATTACCTTCTGTCGCGCTTCTTAAAATCCAATATAGGATGACTCGAGTTTCGACACCTATGGTGTCATCATCAGATCTATTATGAATAAAGTTAAAACTTCATTTATCGATGTATATTCATCTCGTCAAATAATAAAAAACAACACATACTTAGTACAAAAAAAATAAATAATTAACACATATTAAAAACGAAATAACGAATGAAAAATGACACAAGCGGCCGCTACGAACATGTACAGGAACGCGTTACACGGTAAAACTAATCGATATCGACTTGACCTTCGATCAACTTTATCGATCAGACACAGCTAATTTCTCGTTCATATCATTGATTCTATTGAATAAAATATGATTTTTATGTATTGACTTTTCGTTTAGGATATGATCGTAATTCTCTTTAGTGGCTTTATATATTTCAAAACGTTCGAGAGTGTCCAGTTTAAGTAATTTCTTGCATTTATGTAATATGTCCAAACTCTCACTAATACTTTTTATGTTGTGATCATGTAAGCTTAAATGTTCAGCAAATGTAGATCTTCCTATATTTGACTTAGAGCTTGGAATGTGTTCTTTATAACACAATTTGAACGAACGACCCGTTTGTCCTATGTAGAATTGTGAAGAATCTGAACAATTGAGCCTATATACACCTGTACTATCATATTCGTCGAAAGATATATTTTTGTTTTTAAACTTAAGTTTGTTCTCGAGCTTATTATTTGCTTTTGAAGCCAATACAATATTTTGTTTTTTTAATTGGTTTTTTTAAGGTATGATGTAACATTTCGCCATACTCTATTGCAATATATTTTACTTTTTCTTTAGGTCCGTCAATATTTATTGGTCTATTTTGTTTCTTATTTATTATTTTATCTATTATGTTATTTTATATCCATTGGCTGTCGCTATGTGTTTAATAATGTCAACTTCATTTTTATAGTCGTCTGTGGATAAGGGCAATGACATCAATCTATGTATCATGCTGTTGAAAAATGCCATCTTGTGTGAAAAAGGATGATAAGACGAGGCATGAATAGCATGATCTGTGGTTGTCGGTTTTCTATAAATATTAAAGCTAATTTTGTTATCTATTTTTGTCAAAGTCAAATCTAAGAAATTTATTTTATTATTCTTTTCCATTTATAATGTAAATTGCAAACGGTTTGTTATGGTATTCAAATAATTATTAAGCAGCTCTAATTGTTTGCAATTGCCATTATATATTACTATCATGTCATCCACATATCGACGATAAAATAGGATTTTGTTATAATGTTTGTTGTTAGGTGATAATATTTCGTTAATTTCGATGTGGTTTAAATAAATTTCAGCCATGATACTTGATAGTGCGGATCCCATTGCTAATCCATCTCGCTGTAAATAATATTTATTATCAAAAGTAAAATAATTTTGTTGCAATACTACTTTTGTCAAATTAATAAGCTCATCTGCTATTTCGTGGTTTAATGTGGCTTTTGATAATAATAACCTTTTTGTTATTTCCAAAGTTTCATTAATTGGTACATTCATGTACAAATTAACTATGTCGAATGAAGCAAAGGTGTGCCTTGGTTCGATTGTAAGTTCTTTTGTGAGATCCACCAATTCTAAACTATTTTTCAAACTATAGTTCTTATTGAATACTATATGTTGTCTTAAGATTTTATCAAGTTTTTTGGCAATTTTATACAATGGTATAAACATACCATAAACATACGACAATGTAACATATTTAATAGAAAAACAAATAAACAAAACCGTTATTAAGAAAAAGAAAACACAAAGTATAAAAATTAATAACCTATTAAAAGAACAGAACGACCTTCAAACAATAACAACATTGAAATTAAGAGTGACCCCACCGATAGGTTTAATAATAATGTGAAATCAGTGTTAAATAAAACCAAATATATTATGACGAATGAAGAGAAAAAATATTTAAAAATGATAGATCCTAAAGCACCTAGACTTAGAGGCCTTCCAAAAATACACAAAAATAATATGCCTGTCTGTCCTTTAGTAAATTTCACGTCTACACCATCGTATAAAATTGCCAAAAAACTTGATAAAATCTTAAGACAACATATAGTATTCAATAAGAACTATAGTTTGAAAAATAGTTTAGAATTGGTGGATCTCTCAAAAGAACTTACAATCGAACCAAGGCACACCTTTGCTTCATTCGACATAGTTAATTTGTACACGAATGTACCAATTAATGAAACTTTGGAAATAACAAAAAGGTTATTATTATCAAAAGCCACATTAAACCACGAAATAGTAGATGAGCTTATTAATTTGACAAAAGTAGTATTGCAACAAAATTATTTTACTTTTGATAATAAATATTATTTACAGCGAGATGGATTAGCAATGGGATCCCCACTATCAAGTATCATGGCTGAAATTTATTTAAACCACATCGAAATTAACGAAAATTTATCACCTAACAACAAACATTATAACAAAATCCTATTTTATCGTCGATATGTGGATGACATGATAGTGATATATAATGGCAATTGCAGACAATTAGAGCTGCTTAATAATTATTTGAATACCATAACAAACAGTTTGCAATTTTCATTATAAATGGAAAAGAATAGTAAAATAAATTTCTTAGATTTGACTTTGACAAAAATAGATAACAAAATTAGCTTTAATATTTATAGAAAACCGACAACCACAGATCATGCTATTCATGCCTCGTCTTATCATCCTTTTTCACACAAGATGGCATTTTTCAACAGCATGATACATAGATTGATGTCATTGCCCTTATCCACAGACGACTATAAAAATGAAGTTGACATTATTAAACACATAGCGACAGCCAATGGATATAAAATAACATAATAGATAAAATAATAAATAAGAAACAAAATAGACCAATAAATATTGACGGACCTAAAGAAAAAGTAAAATATATTGCAATAGAGTATGGCGAAATGTTACATCATACCCTAAAAAAACAAAATATTGTATTGGCTTCAAAAGCAAATAATAAGCTCGAGAACAAACTTAAGTTTAAAAACAAAAATATATCTTTCGACGAACTGTACATGTTCGTAGCGGCCGCTTGTGTTATTTTTCATTCGTTGTTATTTTGTTTTTAATATGTTTTAATTATTTATTATTTTTGTACTAAGTATGTGTTGTTTTTTATTATTTGACGAGATGAATATACATCGATAAATGAAGTTTTAACTTTATTCATAATAGATCTGATGATGACACCATAGGTGTCGAAACTCGAGTCATCCTATATTGGATTTTAAGAAGCGCGACAGAAGGTAATAAACCTATTTTGTAGTAGTCAAAAACACTGACAATAACTGTGGTGTTTACCACAGTGCCTAAACAATTCTGTATATATATTCATACCTGGTTTTCTGAAGTATATATTTAAGTATTTTTTAGTTATGATTTCTTACAAAACTATATTGTCAATATTAATTTGTTTAAACATATATTGTAGGAATATTAAAACATAAATGGGATGTGTATTGTGTGATTAATACATATACATATATTACCACTTGTTTCAGTCTGGTCAGTTTAGTCAGGATATGATTCCAACAGTTGGTTTCAATATGCGCAAAATTACCAAAGGCAATGTAACCATTAAAGTGTGGGACATTGGTGGTCAACCTCGCTTTCGTTCAATGTGGGAGAGGTATTGTCGTGGAGTCAATGCCATTGTGTGAGTTGTCTATACCAATCCTAATTTGTACTTTATTTCTGAAATTTTGAAATTAAATTAATGTTATTTTCTGTCCTTTACTTGTTATATACTACCTTTCAGGTAAAACACCACTCTAATTTGGCAGTAACATTTGATTTTGTTGTGATTTCCAACAAAACAATACAGAGTTTATAATATTGTATTGAATCTTTGAGTGTATTTGATGAATACAATCAGAAAAATATAGATACATATTTTAATAACATTTTTAAGATAGTGATTTTTGTAAAACAGAGGATAGTATAAGTTACTTGACATTTTTTTATTAAGCAACTGAGATATATAATATTTGTGCTTTAAAAAGTTTGACATACGAGTGTGTTAAAAACAGAATGAATAGCATTCCAAACAGAGTGCTTTGCAGCTGTTAAGCGTTCTTAGTAATAATTTTTGACAAGAAACTACCATTTTGCAAAACCTGTGGTGTATCTAGTACTTGCTTGGCGGGGGGGGGGGGGGGGGGTCAGCTTCATACAAAAAAAAAACACAAGTTAAGACCAATCAACATTACTATCTGTAATGTGGCTTAAAAACACGTGATAACATCTTTAAGTCAGTCCCATTAAAGTAAACGGTAATGACACAATAAAAATACACGTGATTGAAACACTGTTAAAAGATGCTTATTGACTGACTTGATTTTCCTGTATTTCATAGTTTAAACGTATACCCTTATTGCTGTGTAATAAACACATTTGTATATTTAAAAAAGAGCTATTACTATGTTAGTGTACACAGCTGAAAAAATAAAACACCTAAAAATTAAGAGATTAACAAAATTCGTCAACTTTTTTGACCCTCTGGGGAGGGGTCCAGTCCTGTCCTGTCCCCCCCCCCTGTAAATACACTATGTAAAACCTATATCCACTGGAGTGAGCACATGCACAAGCTGTGACATCAGATTAGTGGCAAAGTGATAATAGAAGACCTTGAAGATGAAGTGTGTGTGTGTGAAATTTTCCTGCAAACATGGGAAAGCCATTATAGACACATTTCAGCTGTATATCCAAAAGATTGCCAGGACTGTACAACATGAACATGTTGCTCTTCAGTACTGTAAAGGTATTACACATAAGACAAAATCTTTAAAATTTTCCATGCCTATGCTACAGTCTGAAAATGGAACGGTGGCGGTTGTGGCCGGCCAGTCTGCCCGAGGTGCTCTCACTGACGCATGCACACTCACAGCTGGCCCGTGCGCCACAGGTATGATTTGCAAAGTGTGGCATCCACTACATAATTACAACTTTTTAAATTTGATTTTAATGCCAAATGACATTACCATTTTTGTAACCTCCACGAAATTTTAAGAAAAATGAGTCTATAAACACCACATAATTGTGACAAATCTCTGTTTTCAACACTATAAAAATCTGATCAAGTGACTAATGTTGATGTGCAAAAATTAAAAAAAATTAAATATTGTTACACTCAAATTTAAATTTTATTCTTTTTTATTCATACAATAATATACATGGTAATCGTCAGTAAAATATAAGTAACTAAATGTGTACACAAATTAGACATACATACTATTATAGGTAACACTATTATAGGTATAAGTAACAATAAATCCTACTTCCTACAGCCGAAATTATTCGTGTTACCAATAGTCTTAATCTTAGTAATAACCTTTCCTTGTATGACATTTATCGTCAACACAAACAAACCTATAATAATTTTTAAAATGATTTTGAGAATATATTACAGAATGCGACTACCCTACAATTATAATTGGTGATATTAATAGTTGTATAATAAATAAGAATAAGCATTACTCATTAAACATACAATTATGTAAGAAAATTAACCACAAACATGCAGACTAAAACATTAACATTTTAAATTAATGATACATAATTATTAGTATTATTACACTTACTTCATGAGTCTTCACTTACTGCTTTTACGGTAGAGGAGTGATGCCGAAGTCGTATTCTTCAGTAGTATAACTCTTGTACTCACTCTCTGAGTCACCTGGTTCCAAGTTAATGATGATCTCTTGAACACTAGTGTCATCAAAATGCTCACTCCTCCATTTGTCGTCAATCAACTTTTTCATGTGCTTGACCTATTTACTCCACATATCGGCACTGAACGTGGCAATAGCTTCCATGAACATCTTTCACTTTACAAGTATAGTTTCATTCCTTCACATATCCTTTGGAGTTGCCAGAGTACCTTTAACTGAGTCATCTGTCCAACCTTTATCTTTACTAATATTCTCATTTAGACATGTTTCGTTTAAAAATACTGTCTTACTCATATCTATGTTTTGCATCTTCCGAAAGAATCGGCATCTTGACAGGGCAACAGATGGTTTCTCCATTAATACTTTTCTGTTGTTGAATTTTTTATATCGAAATCCAATTTCCTTGAATACCTTTGCTAGTGACGGAAGTGAGCCCCACTGAATAAACCTGCGTCCTGGAGAGAATGTAACAATTTTCGGAGAGTTGGGACTTCTTTCCTTGTGTACATTTCATGAATGTGGTGATAATAGGAGACTGGTTAAAATCATCCAGTCCAGTTCCTCTTTTTCCTGTTCCTTGGCGTATGAAGAACAACACTCTTCATGGGTTTCTCGATCGTTATTGTCATGATCTGTCCCTTCGTCCATTAATTCAATATTTTCTTCACCATCTTGACTGGTACTCTGTACTTTGCTTACTTCAGCATTTATTCTTTGAGCTACCTTAAGTGAAATTCCACGTGTATCGGCCACTCTTTGTAAGACTTTCTTTACATCAATCAAAGGTCCATTGTTTTCTTTTTCTTTAGTAAAATATTCGATCACAGAAGCTACCATTGTTCTTGCTTGAGTATATAACACTTGACGCTTTAAGCCTGAACTCATTATATTAAGTAATCCTGTACAAAGACTAGAAAAGTAACACTACGAAACTGTACCTTCAACTTCATATAAAAATATAAACTAATTTACAGAGATAATGAAACAATTTAAAAACAATTTAAAATAATTTACATGACCATGAATGAAACAACCGCCCTTGACTCAGCTTTCACTTAGACTAATCTATGGAGTATAGTGTCACATTATATATCATCGCACTATTTGGGTATTTGTGAGTAATGTCCTTTCACTTTCGTTATTTGTTATAGAGGAAATGGCTATGTGCTCTCCATTTTGAACCATGACTAATGTTGTCTGTTTGTAAACAGATAACATGTGATTACAACAGTGATTCATAACAGCCATAATGACCTCATTATGACTGTAAAAGACAGTGATTGCTTGTTGATAGTTGTTGTTTGGAATCATTTTTCTTAGAATTTTATGCAGAATTCAAAAACAGTGACGGTTTTGCAATTTTTTAGCACAGTAAAAAAATGCTCATGCGCTTAGAAATGTCCAGTAATGTGAGTCACGGCGGCCACCAAGGGCCAGGTATAATCCCCTGCGTGTGTGTTAGTGAGGGTGAAAGTCGGTCTGACCTGTCCCAACCGCCACCATTCATTTTACAGACTTTAGAGTGGTGTGTACCCAAATGTTTGTGGAACTAGCTGTACCATAAAATAATATTTTATGTTTTTTAAAGTCAAGCTAGTGGTATAAAATTAATTTTTTAAACAGCAGTAAAAATAGAATCAGCAGGAATGTTGTGGCATAGAAAAATATCGGTATGGAGAACCATACATGACTTCCATGTTCTAAGATTTATATTTAAAATCATATTCAAAATGAAATATTTCCATAGAATCTACTTCTTTCTACTTATTGCTTCAGCCTTAACCACAGTACTGTGGTCACTAACGTATGCCACCTCACGTTTTCGCACTCGATTTTCACTGATGATGGCAGTCGATGGACTGCCGAAAAGTCTGGTTTTGCAGAAAACATTGGACTACGGCTAAACAGCCCGGGAAGGAATTTTAACAAAGAACTACTTCTTTGTTGCCGATAACGTAGTACACATAAAAAATTCTTCCCTCCCCCTTCAACTATAATTTTCATTAATAGAAAATTATCCCCACCCCGTTCACCTAACCTCTTCATTTATAGATATTTCATCTACATTTCTACAGTGGATTATTATGAGCTTCTTATCAGGATACTTTATTTATCAAAATTAAGTACTTTACTCTTGGTTAAAACATAAAACGTTGCAGGTAAACTACCCCCTTCTCTGAACCGATCTTCACCAAAATCAATAGACCTTCAGTCCTCTACAATTCAGGGATGCATGCAAAAAAATATTTGATTCTGTTTGAATGTGCGGCAGTTATCGTTCATCATGAAAACATTACCCTTGTTACAACATAAAATGTTGCTGGTAAGCTACCCCTTTCCCTTAACCGATCTTCAACAAAATCAACAGACCTTGAGTTCTCTATAATTCAAAAATGTTATCGTTCGTCATATAAAAAATTATCCTTGTTAAAACATAAATATTGCAGGTAAACTACCCCTTTCCCTTAACCGATCTTCACCGACACCAATAGGTCTTGAGAACTCTACAATACAGAGCTGTATTCAAAACATTATTTGATTCTGTTTGAATTTGCGGCTGTTATCATTTGCCATAGAAAAAAATTACCCTTGATAAAAAAACGTTGCAGGTAAACTACCCCTTTACCTTAACCGATCTTCACCAAAAACAATAGGTCTTGAGTACTCTACAATTCAGGCCTGTATGCAAAAAATTATTTGATTCTCTTTGAATTTACAGCAGTTATCGTTCGTCATAGAAAAAATTACCCTTCTGAAAACATAAAACGTTGCTGGTAAACTACCCCTTTCCCTTAACCGATCTTCACCAAAACCAACAGATCTTGAGAACTCTACAATTCAGGGCTGTATCCAAAACATTATATGATTCTGTTTGAATTTGCGGCTGTTATCGTATGCCGTAGAAAAAATTACCCTTGATAAAAAAAAAACCGTTGCAGGCAGTGGCGAAGTTACATTGAGGCAATGCCTACCCTAAAAAATTCTGTAGAATAAAAATTATAAATACGTATGAACTACATAACGTAAAGATTATACATTGTTACCGCGACTGTCGAATTTATTAAGCCGAAACGTGCTTTACTGAGCGACCGCTAGATGGTGACAGGTGAGATTCGGCATAGCTTGTTTAAAGCGAATGAGGCAACCTGAACTTGCCTCAGCATTTTTTGTATACATTGTATGTAAGCAATGTGCGGGTTCGATAGGGAAGTGAAGGGAGTGTGGATTGTCCCGCGTGGTACACATAGAGCGTTGAGGCATGCCTCACTTCTGTGGTCCAAACAGTTAAGTTAAAGTGCCTGTGTTGTTTATAAGTGTGTTTATTTTATGTGGTTATTAAAAGTGTCCCTGTTATTCCGCTGAACTAACAGATGATCAAGATTGTTATTTGAATTATTTGTAGCATTAAACATATATACATAGAAACTAATCAAGTTTAAAATTTTGAAGTTCAATCAGTTGTATTATTGTGTATGACTAATACAAGGATTGTTCAATAGAAAGACGTATAGAGCTGTAAAGCATTTTTTATTCAACGATTTTAAAAGAAGTCTCCATTAACGTTAAGGCATGAGTCCTACTGTTGCACTAATCTGTAGATTCCCTGCTAGTAAAATTTTTACGGCTGTTTGTGGAACCATTCGCTTACAGCAAACGCTACCTCAGCGTCCGATTTGAACCACCGTCCTTTTACAGATTCCTTAAAAAAATTTAAGATTAGATTTTTGCCTACCCATTCATTAACTACTAGCTTCGCCACTGGTTGCAGGTAAACTACCCCTTTCCCTCAACCGATCTTCACCAAAAACAATAGGTCGTGAGTACTCTACAAATCAGGGCTGTATGGAAAAAATTATTTAATTCTGTTTAAATTTGCGGCTGTTATTGTTTGCCGTAGAAAAAAAACTACAGACAGACAGACAGACACACACACAGAGAGACACTTTTCGAAAAACTACTTTTTTTCATGTTTTGAGTGTATTACAATCGGAATCTGCAATAATCTCGAACACGATTTTTTTTGCCATCACCATACTTCCATTTCCTTAAGGAACATGGAAGTAAAACAGCATGTGGCACTAACAGGAAAAGTGTATTGCATTGTACTGCTGCTTGTTCACTGTGCAATGGTAATAGTTGTCTAAACATTCAATTTTCATAACATGAAAGAAGCTGAGAATGAAAAGTGCCATGGATACTATTTACTTATGTCATAATAATTTATTCTAAAATAGTTGTTAGTTGTTAAAAACTTAAATAAAAATTTATATGAGCAAAATTGTTTTCTTCTTTTGAGACATTTAAAGAGCTGTTTTATTTTTTCCATTAATTTGTAATTTAAAAAATATAATTCAACTATTATTTAGTTTTTGAACTTTCTTTCACAAATTGTAAATAATATTAGGCCTATGGTTCGCCACTATGAATTTTTAATTCATTGCTAATTTACTATGAAAAGTATACATAGTTACTGTATTTTGAATTATTTTTAAATCAACTTCATGTTATTTTAAATTTGAAGTCTGCCATTTTGAATCCACCAACTTTGTAATTTTTTGACCTCATATTTATAATCAGCATTCTAATAAGCCACCTAGATATTATTTTCATAACGATAAAAATAACATTTTCAAAACTGTTTAATTTATTGCACAGAAAAATGTAAGATATATTTATTTATGTATACTTTAAGCACAGAAAGGGGAAACAGAAGTTTAAGGGGTAATCTTTTTTGTATGTAATGTTCTTAAGGCATTGAAAATGTTATCATATTGATTCATCTAAACAGTCGATTTTTGTACGTAAAATGCTAAATGTAGATTTTGAAAGCCCTAGGCATAGTTTTCCATCCACATCAACATACAATGACTATGTTAAGAGAATTTAGTGCTGCGGTCTGTGTAAATATCATTTAACACATACCTGAGAAATCACTAAGTAGTTGGCATTAGAATCATTCAAATCACTAAGTAGTTGGACCCTGCAATCAAATTTTGATTGAAAAACCTTAGTGATATATAGAACTACAAAATTGTGCCATATTTGGTGACTGATGATGTGGAAAAGAACTATGTTGGAATTGTTTGCCAACATAAATATGGAAAAGAAAACTTTTTTTTGTTTAGTATTTTATGTAACATCATAACAGTATATAAAATGTGGGTTATAGCTATGAAGTTAAAACCAAGATGTAAATATTACTGAAAGGGTCTCAACTAAAAATAATAGCAGGCATGAGTCGGTCAAAGACCAGGGCGATATTATTGATACTTTTTTTATTGCAAGGCCATTGTACATTATTGTACATTTTTTAATGTGGTGGACGGTATTTGTGATGGTATTCTTGGTTTGAAGATATATGAGAATAGATCTGTGGGCAGATAAAGGCATATATTGTGGGGAACCAGACTCATTGCACCAACTCTTATGATGGTCTTCATCTGTAGTCAACTAGCAAAATCATGGAAAAGAAATTTCAGGTAGAATTCCAACAACATAAGAAATGTTTGGAACAGTGTATTACCATAAGAGAGAATTATGTGGTAGGGGACAATATCTAAAATGTAAAAACGAGCAGTGAAGCTTGTGTAGCAAAAGTTTTTTTTTTATCAACATATCTTTTGTGCTTTCAGTGCATAGCTAAAAATGTCAGACATAAGTATGAAGATTAAAGTGTCTGGTGGACGTGTACTACTGCAGTGGTATACACCCACCAGAATGGAAACTGTAATAGTGATTGACTGTATCCCAAAAAAGTCTCCCCCTCTCTCTCTCTCTCCCCCTCCCACCATCAGAATCATGTTGTCAGAAGTATGTGATTACGGTGTATCTACTGCACGTCTTGTTTAATACTATCTGCTATATAAACTTCACAGATTAAAGCCTTAATTTTCAAGTCCCATGTGTGGATAATATGAAAGCATTTTGGTCTTTCTGTATTTTACTGACATTGATACATCAAACAAACAGTTTGTAAACTGTAAACAAGACAAACTGTCTTGTTTGACCTTATAAATGCAAATGTACAGTGGAATTTTGATACAGTAATAACATGTGGACCATAAAAAATATTGATGAAGTGGGAGCTATCTCTATGTGAAGACTTTATA
Source organism: Magicicada septendecula (assembly GCA_034769895.1). Lineage (NCBI taxonomy): Eukaryota > Metazoa > Arthropoda > Insecta > Hemiptera > Cicadidae > Magicicada > Magicicada septendecula. The sequence goes on along the minus strand of CM068367.1, from coordinate 713,603,794 downwards.
TAATACAGTGTAGTAGTTTTTCTCATTTTGACATGTGTATACATATAAACATTTCATAATTGAACTACATTAATTGCTTTACAGTTTGTAGTGTTTAGTTGTGATAAAGACAAGATTTCCAGGTACAGAATTCAAACAATTTGTGAAAATTATATTGTGTTGATTATTGTACTGTACATACATTCTTGGTTATTGTAGAATGTTTGCACACTTTATGTAATTTAATTTTGGATACATTTTTCACTGAAGCAGAAAACCACAATACTTTCAGTATTACAGTAGATGTTGTTAGCAGTGTTCAACTTTGCATTACTTTATTAAAAAAAAAAATCACAGTACAAGATCAAAGGGATTGGTCTGCTTTTCAGATAATAGTGACAGGTGATATGTTGGGACCAGAATAGTTATCTTTGTAGAGAGGATTGTTTTCTATAAGTAACCATTGTATGGAGATTTCACTGTAATATATGTAAATTGTGTGTGTGTGCGTGCGTGTTTCTTACAAAAATACTGATTTGAGATATGAGCTATATTCCATAATTTAAATCCCAGTATGAGGGGCATTTCAAAAGTAAGGGCTGATTGGTTAAAAAAGGAGAACAAATGAGCAAATTAAAAATATATTAGTGGTTCCAAATACATACAAACTTACATTATTCTTCTATGTAGTCATCGTTTCGTTCAAAACACTTTTGATATTGCCGCCTGGGATTTCAGCCAGTTTTGTACTTAGATTTCCAACTCTTTTTGTACTGAAGCAAGCTTTTTCAAGCCTTCTACAGGTTTTCAACTCTTCAGTTTCCTCAAATTGTTGAGACACAAGTCAGTTCTTGAGGTGTAGGAAGAGATAGTAATCACTGGGTACAAGATCAGGACTATAAGGCAGATGATCAAAAAGCTTCTATTGGAATTGTTTCGATTCTGCGGGCAGCTGTATGCGGATGTGCAGTATCATGAAGGAGAATAATTCCTGACCTCAGCATTTACCTGAACGGCATGGCATAGTTTAGAAAGTGTTCACAGTTGATGTGCGATGTGTGGTTGTTCTAGGCTCTGAGAAATCGACCAAAATCACACTCTTTTGGTCTCAGAACACAGGTGCCATGATTTTTCTTTGAGACTAGGTTTGCTTGAATTTTTTCAGTTTGGGTGAACTGAAATGACGCCACTGCATGTATTGTTGTATCAACTCAGTATTGACATACGAAATGTACATTTTGTCACCTGTAACAATATAGGAAGCATGTGCAGATGTCAACCTCTGGTCTTTGTGAGCCCTTGTCAACATTTTTGGCACCCATCGTGCACACAATTAATGATACACAGTGGATACAATTAGAGTGTCATAGTTCTGAACAATGTTGTTTTTGAAACTTCTGGAAATTCTATGGGAAGATCATACAGCAGTGATTTTCTCTCATTTCCACATTCACTTCCTCAGCGAGATCATCAGTCCAGACTCTAGGTCTGCCACTCCTCTCTTCATCGTGAACATTTGAACAACCTTCCATAAACTCACGACACCATTGCCTCACGTTTCCTTCACTCATTGTAGTAGGCACAATTGACAGTGAATTGCAGCAGTCTTGTATTCAGAAACTAAACACTGTTCAGACTTCACAACTGGTTGATTTTTTATTTTCACACACAATATGGCAGTTACATGCCCAAACTAAACAGTGTTGACAATAATCACTCTTTATAACTGATCAGCCCTACTTTTGAAATATACCTCATACATATTATAACATCGCCAAATTCAGATCATATTTGATATCTATAAGTATGAAAGAAATGCTAAAAAGTAATATAATTTGATAAATAAATAATGAAGAAAAAATATAAAATGTAGTTAAGAAAGAAGAAGGAAGAATGGTAAACAAAAGTAATTATTAAAAGAATAGACTAGACTGACAAACAAACGACTTTGACCCAACCCCAGAGATTGGCCAGATAAAACCCAAAATAAAATGAAACAAAATGGAAATGAAGGAGAAGAAGAAGGAAAATAGAAATGAAACAAACCAAATATAAAGGAAATAAAGTGAAACCAAATGATAAAACACAGACAAATAATACAGAATATGGAAGGGAGAAATGATACACTTAAATATCATAAAAGAAACGAACCCCGTAACTAACCAATGTAAAAAACAAGTATTAGTATTGACTAAATGATAAATGTAAATAATAATTGACAAAACCCGATAAATAAAAGTACACTAACCCAAGAATTAGAGTTATATGTAAGAAAGAACTCTATAAGGGCATAAACTTATTAATAGTATAAATAATATTTGTAAAGAGAGAGATAGTGAGAAAATAAAACTAACTAAGCGGCAAAGAAAACGTAATGGTAGGGTTTACCCACTAATAAACACTTAAAATAAAAATTTAAGAAGTGCCAAAAGTGAAAGTGTAAAAACCCCAAAATAATGAGAAAATCTAGTGATAGATAAAAAACACTTAGTAAATCAGTGATAAATGCTAAATAGTTTAAAATTGAATGTTATTAATAAATAAGAATATTGTTATTGCTAGAATTAGGAAATAGAGTGATAGTTAAAGAACACTTAATAAATCAGTGATAAACACTAAACGATTTAATGGTGAACATGAATAGTAAGTAAGAATTTTGTTAATGATAGTAGTAAAAGATAGTATTAAGATTAAATATAAATGAAGGATACGATGTTATTCAGGGGAGAAAGCCCATATAATGCCAACAGTGAGTGTTAACATGGATAGAAGGTAGAGATAACATAAGAAAAAATATATGGTAAAGAAGTTAAAAGAAAATCAATAAACACCCCATGTTATAAGGGATAATCAAGTAAATAAGTTTAAATGGTGTGATGATGTGTTATCACCTAAAAATAAATAAGAATGAAACCAATGGTTAACAAACGTTGCGTAATAGCTGTTAAAAAACTGTCAAAAAACAAATAACTACAAATTGTAAAAAATTAACAAGGAAATTAACAAATCCAAGGCAAAGAACTAGCCAAGGATAATCTGTGAATCATATTAAAAGAAAAATGTTAGAATAAGAACTTAAAATAAAAAAGAAAAGTAATTAACAAATATTATAATAATAATAATTTAAACAATAATACATTATAGAACCCAACCTTATGGGATGTAAAAATAATCTTTGAAAGGAAATACAGACAGTAGTGAGTAGTGATAATATTTAATACATAGGAAGTAAGACAGAAGAATAAAAGCAATCAGAAGATATACAGTAATTTTCAATAAAAATTCAAAATTGATAACAATGTTATATGTCAAGATTAACCAATCGGATTACAGTTGGTTACGAATTTTCCGTTAAATCTTATTACTCGAAAAGTGACGCTCTTCCAGAAGAGACTCCAGGCCGTGAATGACCAAAATTTTAATTTAAAATGTCAAAAAAGTAAACAAAATTCCAAAAGATGAACAAGTAAGAAGCAGACGATGTACGAGAACCTTTAACTGATGCCAAGGACCATTTTACCTGAAATTTAATTGAATAAATTACTACCACTAACATGAAAAGGACGCAAGACATACTTAAGCCCCAAGTTCATTGAAAATTGATGACTAATGCCGCCTCATTCATTTCAACTGAACAACTGTTTACATCAAGTATACTGATTTGATAAGTATTATTAAATTACCTGATTTTCAGAAATAAATTCACTTTAAATATTTCTCACAGTAATATGAAATCTCACTATAAACTGAATATAATTTCTTTCAAAGATTAAGTAAAAATTAAGACACTGAAAATTTGTCAACTAATAAAATAACCTGTTGTTAAATTCCGAACTTTTGAAACACACTTTACTACACTTCAGGAACAAATTATAGTTACATATTATATTATTTAAGTACAAATAATGTAAGGTAGTGTACTTTTTATTGTAATCATTAATAATCCTTCTATCGTAATCTCAAGAACCTGGATTTTGAACGGAACAAATTGTAAACAAACAAAACAGTCGCCATCTTTGACTGTAAATTCGTTCAAAATCGATTTGCTAAACCCTAGAGAAATTGTCTTATAATAATTGTCGGTGCAAATTTATTAAAAAACAAAATATAATTGATGTCAAACTGAGTAATTAACAGTCACCAATGAATAAACTAGTACAGAGTGTAACCACTGTTTTTTTATTTCATTAGGAAAGTGTATTATACATTTGTGCATTTTAGCGAACAACTAGGTTGACAGCAAGCGCTCATGTCGCAAACTCAGTGAACTACCTGCTTGATTAAGAAGGTCGAACTAAGGCGGGAATAAATTTGAATTCTTCACACCGCCTGAGCTGAGATCGCCCAATCCTAAATTTTTTTAATTAAACAATTTGGCACCACCCGGGATTTATACACCCCTAGTGAACAACAAGTAAGGACTCCGATACTGGTTATTGTACGTTCGCGACGGACACAATCTGCGTGAGTTACGTACCACAGCGACGACGGATTGGTAAGACTTGAGAGTATACATATTACCCCAATTACACTCTTACACGTTTACAATAAGGCGGACGACGTTTTATTACAGATTGACGCATCCAACATGTGGCAAAATAACACGGCAGCTACAAAGGATTATTACAGATTGGCGACCAACTGGTGAGGCTAGAAGAAAAAAAAATACGACGTTCTAGCGGCGATTACGAAAGGATAACAAGATGCATACAAGAGGAATATCGAAAAGGTTGGCGATGGACCAAGAAACGGAAGAAAATAGAGGGGAAGAAGAGGAAGGAACGTCGGTTGAAGAGGTGGAGACAATATTAACCACGGCAGAACCAACCCAAGACAAAGAAATGGAACCACAGGCGGGTGACAAGGAGGAAACTAGAGGAGACCCGAATATAATCAAATTAATAGAATTAATGAATAGTATGAAGAAAGAAACCAATGAAAATTTTAAGAAACAGAACGATAAAGTCGACAGCATGAAGGAAGAAACCAATGACAATTTTCAGAAGCAGAAAGAAGAAATGAAGGAGAAATTCAACAAGAGTGAGGAGAGTTTGAAACAAATAAATGAAAAAATAATTAGTACAAACGAAAGTACTAAAGAAGAATTAAGACAGACAATAAACAAAAATAATGAAACCCTCCAACAACAGCTGAAGGAAATTAATGAAAAGACTAAGGAAGAAATGAAGCAGCAAATAAGACTAATATTAAGAGGATATCGTGAAGAAAGCGAACAGACAAAAACGGAGATGAATGAGGAATGGGAAGAAACAAATTATAAAATAGATCAACTTAAGGAAACATTAGATAATGGATTCAAGAAATTGAATGAAACGCTAGACAGCACTTCTGAAGGAACTAATGAAAAAATAGAAATTAAAGAAGGCTCAAGTACATTGTTATCTCAAAATAAAAGTAACAAAAACAAAGTGAAAATTAAACACATAGAAACCAACCGTAGAGGAGTAAAGAAGAACCAAATAATTAAGAAGATTAAGAAAACAAAAGATATAGGAAAAATGTGTAAGAAGAAACTAATAAAAACATGAGAAGAATTGGAGATGATGAAGAATGGACTACTTGAGATGTTTAATCTACCAATTACCGACCAGAATGAAATAATGAATCTTTAAAATAACAGAAGGAACGTAATAGTAACTTTAGAAAGGAATCACTACAAAACAGTGTGTAACAAAATAAGAAGGAGAAGATACTTAATAAACAGAAAAGGTGAAATAATAAAGTATACAGCTTGTCTTGTGCCTAGAGGATTTGTGAAAGAAAAAGGATTTGATTATGAAGAAACTTTTGCACTGATAGCCAGAACGAGTACAGTAACAGTATTATTAACAGTTATCAATCATTTGAAACTTAAAGTCAGACAAATGGATGTTAAATCAGCATTTTTGCAAGGAAATATTAAATAAACTATAAACATGAAAAAGCCAAAAGGCTTTGATAAAGAGGGCAATAATAAAGTATGTAAATTATTAAAACTGCTATATGGATTGAAGCACACTCCTTATGAGTGGTATGCTAAGTTGAATGAATTTTGTTAAAGTCAGAAGTTAGAATGGTCAAAATGTGATCCTTGTTTATATATAAGAAGAGGTAAAAAAAAAAGAATACTATATCTTCTAATTTACATCGACACTATAACTATTGAAAGTAATTGTCAAGAAGAAATTTATGGAATCATAAATAAACTGAAAGAAAACTGAGATGCAAGACAGGGAAATTTAATTCACTTCTTAGTAATAAATATTGAATGGACTAAGGAAGGAATTTATCTGTATCAAAAATAGTATTTGATCAATTTGTTGAAATGATTTAATATGAATGACTGTACAGAAAGAACGACTTCAATGGATCCTAATACTTACTTTGATGATAATGATACGTTAAAACAGAAAAACATTGAGAACAAGCCTTACAGAGAACTAATAGTATGTCTTATGTATATTATGTTATGTATAAGACCTGACATAAGTGCAGCTTTGAATTTTCATAGCCGATATCAAAACAAACCCTCAGAAGAATGAAACACAGCATTAAAAGGAATTTTAAGATATTTAAAAGGAACATTGTACTAGAAATGGCATTTAAAGGATAATAATCTGAAATTAATAGGATTTGCTGATTCTGATTGGACTGGAGATACTACTGACAGAAAATCAACTTCACGTTTCATGTTTAAAGTTACTGAATCTTCAGTTTGCTGGTCAACAAAGGATCAGAGCACCGTAGCAACTTTACCAACTGATACAGAATATATAGCATTATTTGAAGTAGCACGTGAAGGATGGTTATGTATGGTTGGTTATACATGAATTGAATTTTCAAAAATGCCACTTGTAATTTATGAACACAATCAATCTTATATTGCCGCAATCAAGAAATGGGAAGACAAAGAACTTAATCTTGACATTAAATATCATTATATACGGAACTGGTCAAGAAACATTTTTACTAATAAAAAACTTTGTGTTCCGAGTCGGTAGTGATATACAGGGTCCGCCAGTGAAGCGGGAAAATTAAAAGTACCCAATTTTTTCATGAAACATTTATTGTCAGAATTTTTGTTTACAGATTTGAGTTGAGTAACATACATACATACATCCTCGGCGCTACAGCCCAGTCCGGGCCCTGGCCTCCAAAAGAAATCTTCCCCACTGGTCTCTACTCCCGGCCAATGTCCACCAGTTTGCTGCACCCAGCCTCACTGCCTCCTTACCAACCTGGTCCAGCCATCTTGTACGTGGTCTTCCCTTCCTTCTCCTTCCCATCGGCAAATAAATCATCACTCTTTTTGGGATTCTATCCTCCGCAATTCTCTGCACATGACCAGCCCAATGCAACCTGTTAATTTGTATGAGTTGCACGATCAGAAGATCTTTAAACCTTTCGTACAACTCTCGATTATGCAGTCGCCTCCAAATGTCGTTTTCCCTCACAGGGCCATAGATTCTCCTCAGTACCCTCCTCTCAAAAACAGATAGTTTCTGCTCATCTAGTTTTTTTAACACCCAGCATTCCGAGCCATACATCAGGACTGGTCTAATCAAGTGAGTTGAGTAAAGTATGCCATTATTTTACTTTTTAAAAAATAACTCCGCTCAAGTGAGAGCCATTTCTGTGTAAACATTCTTCTAATCTTGACCGAAAATTTTCCATCACTCGACGAAGCAGGTCAGGTTGAATCCGTGCAATTTCTTGTCTGATATTCGTTTTTAATTCCAGTATGGTGTGCGGTCTATCAATGTACACCCTGCTCTTCAGAAATCCCCCAAAGAAAAAAGTTGCATGCGGACAAATCTGGGGATCTTGCAGGCCACGAGATGTCGCCATATCTGGATATGACTCCGTCCGGGAAGAGTTCTCTTAAAGCAGCCATGGACACACAAGCAGTATGACTTGTGGCCCCATCCTGCTGGAAAAAATTAATTTCCAGAAACCTAGGGAGCTGTTGCATCAAAAATGTTCTGACCATGTGTGTGTAGCGGTCTGCATTGACAGTTGTGGTGTTTCCTCTATCGTCTTGGAAAAAATATGGCCCAATAATGCCAGATGATGAAACTGCACACCACACTGTAACTTTCGGACTATGTAATGGCTTTTCATGCAACTCACCTGGGTTTTCATCATTCCAATATCGACTATTTTGTTTGTTTACATATCCATTCAAATGAAAATGTGCTTCATCTGACATAAACATGCGGTGAATAAAGTTTTCATCATCATTTACACGTCGCAATATTTCTTCGCTGAAAATCCTGCGAGCCAGCATATCGCCATCTTTCAATTCCTGGATTACTTGAATTTTGTAAGGATGAAAAGATAAGTCTTTATGCAAAATTTGTCGTAACGATGTGTCACTAATGTTTAGTGCGGATGCATGTTTCATTGCAGAACGTTGTGGACTACGCGTCAATGCTACTCGAACTCTTTCAATGTTTTCCTCTGTTCTTACAGACCTTGTTGCTCCTGTATGCTTTAAGTTTAATGTGGAACCAGTTTCTTCAAACGTTTTCACCCACGACATAATTGCATGAGCGGACGGCACTCTTCCATGTCGTGGAATATTGAAATGCTTACGAAACAATCGTTGTACAGAAGTCACACAGTCACCATTCTTATAAAACGATTTTACGCAGAAAGCACGCTGTGCACCGGACCACTGCTCCATGTTTAACAAATTGTATTAAATGTAAAACAACAATCGAAAACCTCCACGCCCTCTCGTGAACAGAAAATGAACTATTGGCCTTTCAAAATTTCCCGCTTCACTGGTGGACCCTGTTACTTATATTTAGTCAATGTTAGTTTGTTTACTCCAAGTGAAAACTTAAATTAGTATTCCCAAAGGGAGATATGCCTGTAAATTCTCTTGTTTCTTGTTTTCTTTTAAATAGTAATAGTTTAATAAAGTCATAGTGTAAAGTAACACTGTTAACACTTTTAGTTTCAATTTATTTCTTATAACAAATTATGATATACGTTATGTAATATCTTCAAATAAATACACTGCAAGTAGGTTTATTTTAATAGATTTATTAATATATTAATAGGTTTATCTAGGTGAAAATAAACCTACTTGCAGTGTATTTATTTAAAGATATTACATAGGAGTGCAGGAAACTCAACGAGTTACTTACAAAGAAATGATATATGTTATGTATAAGTATTTGTATCTGTTATTTTAAAATCTTAGTTTAGCCCACCTCTAGTTTGTGTATCTGCTTGCCTCAGGTAAGTTCTGCAATTTCTTTTGTGTTTTGGTTTCTCATGTTACATAACTTATTGTGGTTGGTGAATGTTTTGTAATTTTACAGAATTTTGTTGTAAATTTTAAAAACTTTCTGTACAGGTTTAGATATTATTCTGAAGATGATACAATATGGTAACAAGTTGAAATAGCATAAAAAATAAAAGAATGGATTCTGTCCAATGTAGTGTCATAATGTTGGGCCATCAGAAAGGAGTCTTAATGAAGATGAAACAAACTGCATGAATGTTTAGAATCAAAATTTGTTTTAATACGTTATTTTAAATATTATAATTCCTATTTACCTGTACAATGCTAATTTTTTGCTACCAGTTATAAAAAAAATTTAAATTCTGGACCTAACAACGAGCGCACAAAATTATAAAACATACCCTTACCTAAAAGTAAGGATTTAAAATTAAAAATATATACCACTGTTACAATCATCTTTCTAATCTCAGTGACTAAAGTACAGCTAAGTCCTCACTTAATGTTTGGTTAAATTATTAAAATTCACAATATTAATTAAACAACCCATAAGAAACAGCAGTACAGGTTAAGTTCTAAAAACACATTTTTAAAGGACACAATTTTTGCATATAGAATTTAATGTACTCTTACCAAGATAGTACTGACATCTTAAACTTGAGTTTCACCTTCAGGATGAGGAAAAAGTCACATGGGACCAAATTCGGTGAGTAGGGTAGTTGAGGAATGGTGATCATGCTGTTATGGTCTGGAAACAGCAGTGTAAGTGAGCACATTGTAGTGGCACATTTCAGGTCCTCTTTGCATAACACCCTCCCTCACAACAGTGCAGTAAAACTGAGCATTGACAGCTTGGTCTTTGGTAACTTTATGGTGCACAATCCTGTGAAAATTGAAGAAAATCATAAGGGTGCTCATCATGCTCCTGACTAGACTCACCTCGCTTAGCCTTTAAGATGCTGGGCTCTTTCACTATACAGACTGTTGTTTTGGTGCCTGGGTTGTAATTGCAGGCACAAGTCTCAACTCTGAACCTCCTGACAAAGAGCCTAACACAGTTCAACATACTGTTTTCTGTACCAGGATCTGAATCTTCAGCATAAACTTTGCAGCAACGTGATGCATGTTGAAATCACATGTCAGGTTTGTTTGAACTGTTCTACATAATACTTTGTGATGTCAGCAATGTCCTGAATCGTTTGCGTACAAGCCTTCATGAACACGCTCCCTACTTTTGTCAACATTTTTCACGGTTGTGCTCGTGGAAAGTTGTCCTCACCTCTCTTCATCTTTCAGTGAATTTCTTCTATTCTTGAAGTATAAGTACCATTCAAAACACCTTGTTTACTCATTACTTCATTGTCATAAGCCTGCTGGATGATAGAAAGGTCTCAGTTCCAGTTTTACCAAGTCTGATGCAAAATTTCTTAGTTCTCTGCTCCAGGTACAGACTATTTTGAAATTGCAAATGTGCCCATACACGTGGTCACAAGAAATTGTGTAGCACAACTCCCAATGTTATGTTCACAGAATGATGCCACTCAGCATACTAACTAATGAAAGGCACTGTTGTTGAGTGCTGCCTACACAAGCCTCTGCTGCAACCTGTTTTCTTATTTCAGAATTAGGCTCAGAACCTTTTGGTACCACCCACCTTGTATGTGGTTGTATTTTAATAACTGTTTGGTTTCAGTTTGAGTGTTTTCCCAATAGTACTGGCAATTGAGTCTTCTACACTTGGCATAGATTTTGTCATGCTTTCTCTACTTCAGATACTCTAGTATCGTGTCTATTTGGTTCACCTTGCAATAGACCAAATTTTACAGTGACACACCCTTGCCACTGTTCATGGTATTTCACTTTCAAAATGATATTCCTCTGCTTCCCACTGCTGTTCTTCTCTCTGCCACCTTCCTGGTTCTTCTACTTGGTACTTCAACACTGGTTTCTGCTGCACATGTTTCATTACAGCTCCAGCTGTTCTGAGCATGAGTGTTCTCAATTTTCAAAAATTTATAGATTACTAGTCACAATAACAGGATATATTTTAAGAAATTTTTATCACTGCACAAATGTGTAGTTTACCTGACCCGTGGGGGGGGTCACACCCCCCCCCCCCCCCCCGGGAAATTATCAAAAATTAGACCTGCCAAAATGTTATTTTCGTGCCTTTCTAGTCTTCTCTAATTTCCAGAAAACAAATCATCTTGATAAACTGCTTTTTTTTTACTTTAGTACGGTACAAAAATTTCTGGATTTTTCTAAAAATGTCAAAAAGGTTTTTGAAATACAAAAGTATATTTGTCAAAATTTAATTTTAATGCATTTCTAGTCTTATTTAAATGTTCAGAAAATGTTAAAAAAAAAATATAATGTATCTGCCAAAATGTAACTTTATGGATTTTTGAATTTTACTGATTTATCGGTTGGTAGAAAGAATTATAAGTGTCAGTAACAGGCTGAAAACTGATCACCGCCAACGTCTTAGTATTGACAGTGAAAATTTCCACATGTATATTCATTTTAACATGCCACTGTTCTTGGAGTGGGATCCCCTCAATGCAGTGCTTACATGGATGAATAAAAGACAACACCGAGTCAGGGAGACTCCAAAAGCAACGGAGCAATTTTATTTTTCAGGGGTTTTTCCAGAGGCAAGCAAGAAGAGCCGTGAAAGCAAAGAGAAGGAAGAAGAAGGCCTCGAGAAAAAGAAAATGAAGAGACAAGAGTTTTAAAGACAATAATTAAAATGAAACATGTTAAGCTTGAGTTAAAACTGCTTTAGTTTTTAATAAGGCTAAATTATTAAAATTATTAATAATTTCATTACATTATTTTTTACTAAAATGTCAGTTAATTTATTTTCCCGACTTTTTTCTCAAAATTGTATTACTGCACATTTTCCAATTTTATCACTGAACAATAAATTCTATGGTATGTCCATTCTGTGGTGTCCACTGTTAAAGATCCTACATGCAACTTCTGATACCACTTCTTAGGTACAATGATCACTTACATCATGACCTAAGAAGTGGAATAAATTATTGAGTTACAGAGAAATTTATATAAACAAACAAACTTTTATTGATACAGTTCTAGTTACACAATTGTAAATTACATATTACACAAAAATAATACAAGTTGTCAAATTCAATAATTACAATAATCCACACAAATAAACAATTAATTACTCAACACACTCACTCCTATACTGTGTTGTAATAACACTGATGAAACACTGAACTACTCACACTTATATCACTGCTGAATTTTACTCAATTCAAAATTCAACTGGATATGGTGGCCTGGCATTATTTTTATAAAATTGGCTTAGTCAACTGAGTGGCATGTTTTTGAGAGCATTCCTGTTGCCTAGAGAATACCTGTGCAGTACTTTACAGCACAACAGCATTGAAAATTACGAATGAGAACATTGCAGTATCCTGTTGCTTAAACACTGCATAACAAGTGTTCTGTAAGCTATGCATTTTGCCCTTTGAATGAGCATAACAATATGACATACTGTGTGTGGTTTAAATTGCAAGTGAGTCTACCCAATGACAAAGAAAAGAACTAAATGCAACTGAGAGCAATGTTAAAAAACTGTCAATCTTTGGGAACTTCCAAACTTAAAGTAATTTCTTTCATACAAATATAATAGAAATTCTGTTGAGATGAACATTACTTGAAATAATTGTTTACAGTCAGGTGGTAAATAAAGAAAGAAATCTGCACAATGAATTATAATTATACAACATAATAAATACCTTACAAAACTTTACAGCCTTACAAAATGCTGTGTATGACAAAGTAAACTATTAAATATGTCATGGATATTTTTGTGTGATATCAACAAAAACCAACTATTGTCACATGATGTCTTACATAATACTTTATCATATATACCAAAATACACTATGATGACACGAACAAATAGTGAACACTGATAAAGAATTAACTTTATATGTAAACTGACAATCTAATAGTCATACATTTGTTATCAAGTTACTTGAAATATGTAGGCCTTTTTGAGGACTACTTGATAGTCATATACACTTTTTAGAGACATAGCAAGTTAAAAAATATGGTGCAATTGTAAAATACCAATGTTATTAGGTTAAAACTGACATTAAATTTCCTGTGACTATTACAATAACTTTTACAAGCCTTGGCACATCTAATTTAATAATACAAAATTTAGCACAGGAAAGAAAGAAATCAAATGAAATAATTTTTTATTTCACTAATTACCTTTTTTGCCATTTGGTAATGTGTCCAATTTCTTTAACAATTTTGTAATAAAACTGGCTCATACATGTTGCATTTTCTATGTATATGAACCACACTCTTATGTCATCATATACCCACACCACACAAAATTAATTTTTCCTGTACTATGAATGTGTGTTTTTAATTGATTATATATTACATATTAAGCGTGTATTGCAATAAATGCTGCTGTGTTATTACCAAGTAATGTCTGATAATAACTGAAAATGATTAACACCCATATTACACCACATAAGACATGGTTCCAAAGGCACTTAAAAAAAAAGTCTGAGGCTTTCATGGCTGGCATCAATGTTAACAGAACTTCGGCTTGCCGGGCTGTAAGGCCGTGGTCCAAGGTTGTTCGGTGCAAACATTTTGACTGTGCCTTCAATGGCCGTCTTCAGTGCAGAAGGCTGCAACACACTGACCCAGGTTTCGCAGTCTGTGACCACTGAACTGTGGTTAAGGCTAGTGGCTGTGAGTAGGACACCCATATTTATAAACTTTTTGAGTCAGCATGAAGCTTTTGTCTGACACCACCAGCTAATCAGAAGAAAGGCAATTGGTTGGGCCTGTAGTTAAGTGTAAGACAATATTTCAAGCCAACCAAGACGATCCAGCAGTTTCTGAGACAAGTGAAGGATTCCAAGGGACCCGCTCTAGTGCAGAGTGTATGGAGTTCCTTGCTCGTGTGGCCAGTTGTACATCAGAACTATAAAATGCAGTGCCCGTGGCTGCGTTGATGAACACAACCGCTACTGTCATTTGAGGCAACTGGAAAAGTCTGCTATAGCAGAGCACACACTCGTCAATGCCGACCATCGCATACTCTTTGAACAGATGAGGCTTATGTCGTCGGTGAGTGTGTATTTCCCTTGCCTGCATATAGAGTCTGTCCAGATTCAGAAACATGCATCTATTGCAGGGTGAGTCTCTCTCAATGAGTACTCTTTAGATGCAAGTTATGGCGAACCAATAAGAATTTGTCTTTCTTCTGATTGGCTGGTGGTATCAGACAGCAGCTTCATGCGGACTCGAAAAGTTTATAAATATGGGTGTCCTACTCACAGCCATTAGCCTTAACCACAATTCAGTGGTCACTGACTGCAAAACCTGGGTCAGTGTGTTGTAGCCTTGTCTTGTAGGCTGTCGAAGGCACGGCCGAAATGTTTGCACCGAACAACTTTCGACCACGGCCTTACAGCTCGGCAAGCCGACGTTCTCATAACAAAAACTTTAGTATTTAGGACAAAATGCAAATTAAATTAAACTATGGATCTGCAAGTGAATATGGTTACACAAGAACAAGATCATGAGTCAGTTTGTTAATGTTCTACTGGAGAAGACTGTAAATAATTTTCAGGAACCAGTTAAGTACCTGGTACAATTAAATATCGTATTGACAGACTCACATTGAATTACAAAAGAGGTGGCAGTCCAAATATAATGCACTTTATAAAAATTGTGCACAACTTCAGAGTACCTGGAGGAGCTGAGCACTGAGGATTTGGGCTGTCAAGTCTCTTATCACCCAGGAAAGAAAAGCATGTGAAGAGAAGTTTTAAAAGTATTGATAATTTAAAGAAATATTATAAACACGTGAATTAAAAAAAAAGTTACTTAATATGCAGAATTGTTTTTACTTTATAAGAAACAAAATTTTCTCTAAAATAAAGTATAATTAACAACAAATAAGAAGAAGTATACAATGTATAAACGAGTAATATAAATACTGTAATAAAACGTCGTCCGCCTTATTGTAAACGTGTAAGAGTGTAATTGGGGTAATGTGTATACTCTCAAGTCTTACCAATCCGTCTTCGCTCTGGAACGTAACTCACGCAGATTGTGTCCGTTGCGAACGTACAATAACCAGTATCGGAGTCCTTACCTGTTGTTCACTAGGGGTGTATAAATCCCGGGTGGCGCCAAATTGTTTAATTCAAAAAATTTAGGATTGGGCGATCTCAGCTCAGGCGGTGTGAAGAATTCAAATTTATTCCCGCCTTAGTTCGACCTTCTTAATCAAGCAGGTAGTTCGCTGAGTTTGCGACATGAGCGCTTGCCATCAACCTAGTTGTTCGCTAAAATGCACAAATGTATAATACACTTTCCTAATGAAATAAAAAAACAGTGGTTACACTCTGTACTAGTTTATTCATTGGTGACTGTTAATTACTCAGTTTGACATCAATTATATTTTGTTTTTTAATAAATTTGCACTGACAATTATTATGAGACAATTTCTCTAGGGTTTAGCAAATCGATTTTGAACGAATTTACAGTCAAAGATGGCGACTGTTTTGTTTGCTTACAATTTGTTCCGTTCAAAATCCAGGTTCTTGAGATTATGATAGAAGGATTATTAATGATTACAATAAAAAGTACACTACCTTACATTATTTGTACTTAAATAATATAATATGTAACTATAATTTGTTCCTGAAGTGTAGTAAAGTGTGTTTCAATTTATTTTGAAAATCCAGTTTGAATCAATAAGTTTTGTATCAGTTGGTTTCTTTACTAATTCCCAAATTTTATTTTTATTCAGTGATTTTATTTCTTCATTAAGTGCTGTTTTCCAAGATCAAAATCTTATCTTGTTTTTGCGTACTCAAAAGTTTCTGGTACATCATCAACAAATGATTCGCATGTAATACTAAATGAGTCGCATTTAAGTAAGTTAAATGATCTGATGAACTATTTCTTTTACTTTTTCTTGTAGGTTCTCCATTTCTTTTTCTATCACATTTTCTTACAATAGGTTTCACATTTTCATCAGGTACATTTTGAGGTTCTTCATTTCTGTTATAAAACCCATTAAATACATTTTCATCATTGTTAAGAATTGCTTCAGCATTTTTAAAATTTTCTTTATCACAGTGCATATTTTGTGCATTATTATATTATAATTGTCTCAGTTTTCTTCCAAAATATTTGGATCCCCAATATTGTCTTCATTATTCAGATTTTCTTCAATTACTCCATCTCCATCTTAATAAATTTCTTCATTTTTTAATTTCTATAATTGTCATATTTTTTTTATGAATTAGTTCTTAACTATTTAAGTTTTCTAATAGTTTTTCTTTTATCAAAAATAACATTTCTAGCACTGTATGTTTTTCTTGTTATAGGATTCTACAATCTGTAACCAATGTGTGAATAAGCAATCATAATAATAATAGTATTATTATTATTAATATTATAAGTTTCTGCTTTTGAGTCAAATTTTCCTATCTTTTATTTTTTCGTATGTAAATAAGCGAGACTTCCAAATATTGTCTAAGTTTGGTTTCTTTCCATAAAATAATTCGGCATGTGTAACATTTTTAAGAGCATTAGTTGGACTTCTATTTAAAATATATGCAGCACACAATATACTTTCATCCCACATTGACTTTGACAAATTTGATTCTAAAATAAAAGCTTATCCTTTGTCTAATAAAGTGCTGTTGAGTCTTTCACATAGGCGTGTCCAACGAAGGTGCCACCGGTGCCGTGGCACCACCACTAGATTGAGAATTTTTTTGTTTTTGTTTTTTTTTACGTGCAGAATATGTTTTTACGTAGAAACTGCATAATTTCCGTGACAGCACTCCTATTAAACCGATAAATGTATGAATCTAATCAACTTTAATTTCGTATAGCTTTTGTCACATAATCTGGCGTCGGCCGTCGCGTCGGGAAGCGGCTGCATGAATAGTGTAGTTGCCGTGTTTTTAGGCCTTACTCAGCGCCAGGGTGGCAGCGCCAGCTATCGCGGTGCTGATGCCAGTCAGACTGAGATGAGAGACTCAGTCGGCCTGTGGCGTTCAGTTTGGACACAAGACAGTACTGTTCATTATGTTATTTAATTGTTGAATAAGCTTATTTTTATGATGTATAAATGGCTGATTAAAAAACCCGAGCCCACCAAGGATTTGGACACTCAACCACAAACCGGTAAGTTATTTTCACTATATTTTGTAATATACTTCTTACAGCCATGTCTGTCTTGTAATGTGTTACTTTCTTCTTGCTTTTAAATATTTCGATTATTAATTTGGTTTTGCTAAATTAATACAAAATTAAAATTAAATTTACTAACTTTTTTGTATATGAGTGAATAATAGTGTACAGTATATTGTACACTATTACTCACGTGCCCCCTAACATGCAATTTTGTTTATATTTACAATAAATGGCCATCCACATATTACGAAGCGTCAAGAGGGAAAAAGATTTGTAGGTTATAGTAAATTGTACAGCATAGTATAATTTAAAGCGATAAAAATAGGCCTAAGCCTAAGTGTATGTTCCCTTTTCAGATGCTGTTGCTGGTCCCAGTTCGGAAATTATTTATAATGATGATGATGAAAAAAAGGATGATGTCGGTGAGCCAGTGAAGAGAGCAGCTGAGCTCGATGATCCTTGTCAAGACTTGCCAAAGAACAGGCAAGAAAAGTCAGCTAGGATTTCTTGTGGACCATACCAACCACGAATTTCAAACTACCCTACAAAAGAAGTTGGTAAGGGGAAAAATTCTAGGAAAAGATCATTTAAACCCAAATGGTTCGAAAATTACAAATGGCTGGAGTACAGCGTGGCAAAAGATGCTGCTTATTGTTTTGCCTGTCGTTGTTTTGCTTTAAATAACAGTTCACTTCCTGGGTTAGTTGAAAATGCGTTTACAACAACAGGGTTTAGTTTTTGGCATAAAGCTAATGAAATTTTCAGAGCCCATGAAAAAAGTAGATGCCATGTATCGAGTATGGTTGGCTGGGAAAATTATGTTACTAGCAAACCAGTTGATGTAATGTTGGATGATGCTAAGGAAGCTGAACTAAAAGAGAAGGAGAAAAAACGCCTAGAAAATCGTGAGTACATGTCGCGGCTTTCGATATTGTCCGTTTGTTGGCTAAAGGTGGAAAACCTCTTAGGGGACATGACGAGAGCGAGGATAGTACAGAGAAAGGTCTTTTCCTGGAAATTGTTGCTATCTTGTAAAAATATATTCCTTTTTTTCAAAACTACTTAAAAAATGCTCGTAAGAACTGTACTTATCTTAGCAACCTCATTCAAAATAACATCTTATCGTCACTTAGAGCAGTGATACTGAAAACTATAAGTGATGAAATCAAGGGACAGCCCTTTGCAGTTATTAGCGATGAAACATTGACGTGAGCCATCACGAGCAATTGGCAGTCGTGTTTCGCTACATACCGAAAGGAAATGCATATCCTGTCGAGAGATTGGTGTCCTTACAGCGATTGAAGTCTACTGATGCGGAAAGCATATTTAAGGCAATAAACTGTGTGCTGTCTGAAGTAGGTGTGCTGTGGAGAGATGTAGTTTGTGTGTGTTTTGACTGGGCTTCGGCGATGGCCGGTGAATTTACCGGAGTACAGGCCAGATGTAAAGAAGTCAATCCATCCATAATGTACGTGCACTGTTATGCACATTGATTGAACCTTGCCTTGGTAAGTGCCTGCACAAGTCACAAGGAAAATCCAATTATTTTCGACTTCTTTGGAATAGTCCAGCTAGTTTTTAACTTAATCGAAGGTAGTCCAAAGAGGCACGCAGTCTTTGAGGATATTGTCAAACAAACTACAATGAAACTAAAGACTCAAAAATCCCTTTCAGACACTAGATGGGCCTGCCGTTCAGAAGCGGTGTCTGTTATTTATGTTCAATTAAACGAAATTGTAAAAGCCATTGAAGAGTGTACGGAATCTACTTCCGATTCAAAAGATCGGGCCCAAGGTAAAAGTATTTTGCTACAAGTAAAATCTTTTAATTTTATTGCGTCTTTGCAAATTGTGCACTTCAGCTCATGGTGAAAGTGAGCAAAGCTCTGCAAAGTCCTAAAATAGACCTTTACCAAGCAGTTGAAGATGTTGAAAGCCTAGCTCTTGCTTTGGTAGAAATGAGAAATAGTGAAGAAGAGTTTGAGGATATTTTTATCAAAACAAAGGAAATGTGTAGTACATTAGATGTTCAAATCCCTAATGTTCGGAAAAGGAAAGTATCAGTCCTCTTAGAAGACATTAGTTGCCCTTCTTCTGCTTTCTACGCAGACACAAAAAAAGAGGAATTGAAACTGTTCACTTACAATCCTGTTTTGGACCGCCTTGTGGAAAATCTAAATTCTCGATTTGCTCAAGAAACAAAAAACATTATCTCTGCCACAGGGAAACTGATGGGATTGAATCTTAATGATTGTTACAAGTGTGAAAATAAGGACTTAGAAATTCTCGCAAAACAATTCAATGTCAATGCTGCAGAACTAGAGGCAGAATTTAAGCTGTTGAAATCAAAGAAGCGTGGAGAAACTGATTCAAACTTTCCGCCTAAAAGTGTTCCGGACTGGATTAACTGGTTATCGAAGTTCCAGCGAAGTTCAACCTTTGAAAACTTTAGTGCTGTTATTAATAAATTTTCCACGATGCCTGTAACTAGCTGTACAAGTGAAAGAACTTTCTCAAAGCTGAGTATCATAAAATCCAAGCTCAGATCTACGATGTGTCAAGATCGTTTGGAAAACTTGATGATTCCGTTTGTGGAACAAGAACTGGCTGCTAACGCAAGAACATGTGATGTAATTGACAACTTCAAAAACAGTGTTGCATTCGACCGTCGGATGACTCTGTAATGTAATGTAAAATATTTCCTTACTTTTATATTTTGTTCTGGACACTACTAACTATTAAATACTAAACTTGAACCTGTTGCAGCTTTATTTGTCTACAGTACAAATTAATCAATTTTTCAATTCTGTGTTTTTTTTCACTAATATTGTATATTGGATATAAATAAATATTCTAAAAATCAAAGTTGTTTCCGTTTTGTTATACAAATTAACCAGATAGGCTAACTGGATCATTCATTAAAAGACAAAATTCATCTAAATTGATATTTCTAAAGCTACTTTGTTAAACGTGTGTGTTGTCAACTTTTGATCGGTCCGGTAAGTGCAAAGAGTTGAGTCCCTTAAAAAAGTAAAAATTTATTTGAAGGCCCTCAAAAAACCTCACTTTTCAAAATGTTTTTTATGGCCTCCAGATAGCATTATAACACGTTTTTAAGCAATAAATTTTCAAAAATCTTCCGGGGGAGGACCCCCCCCCCCGGAAGCCATTCTTGGCACCACCACTACTGAAGTCCTGCACACGCCTATGGTCTTTCAGCTTTTCCATTTAATTTAATCAAGAAAGTTGTGTTAGTGATTATAATCACAAACAGAATTATCACTTGAATTTTGAAAGATATCCGGGCTGTTTGGCCGTGGTCCATGGTTAAAAACACCACAGTACTGTGGGCCTGCACGTAGACACCCAAAGTGCAGAAATTTTATTCCACTGATGATGGCAGCCAGTGGAGCTGCTGAAACGTTTGGTTTTGTTTTTAACCATGGACCACGGCCAAACAGCCCGGATATCTTTCAAAATTCAAGTGACACCGGCCGTGAAAGCCTAAGGAAGAATTATCACTGTTGCACACCACTATAGAAAAATTATTCTGATTAGCGCTTTCAAGCTTCACAGCTCATCGTCAGATCGGAAAATATCTGTAATAATTCTGTTTTTTTCCATTTAATTCAGGAGTTTCTGGGACTGTATACTTTAAAAAAATTCCCTTCTAGGACAAAAATTAACCATACACCTTGCTTCATATCTTTTAAACAATTCAAAAACTTCAGTTTCCTCTTCTAGAAATTGTCCATAGTAAAATGAGTATAATCCCCTAGAAAAGTTAAAAAATACTTTATTCCATCATATATGTAGTTGGATCGATCTGTCCACATACATCTGTGTGAATTATTTCCAATGGTCTTCTTGTTCGATTGCTTTAAAAATGGTAATTTTGTAATTTTACTTTTCAAACAAACCTCACATTCTTCATCCTTTTCAATCTTTAATTGTTCTTTAAATTCATTCCATTTACCATGTTTTCTTTAAAAATTTTGATTCAATTCTTGTTACTTAAATGACCCATGTGTTTGTGACATTTTCTAAATCTTTATTGATTCTGCAAAAATTTGCTTCTCTTTTGAATGAAATTTCAAAATTTATTTAAATTTGAGAGGGTGTTAGGAGGTGGGGAGTGTGTTGGAGTGTGAGTGATAGAGAGAGAGAGAGAGAGAGAGAGAGAGAAGGAGCGAGAGAGACTATGACTACCAACATACACATAATTTTACAGTAGACTATGGTACTCTGTATAGATTAAGTTTTGGGTAAATATACCTAAGGTTTAGGTAAGTTTTAGTGTAGACTCAATGAAAACACTAAGTAATAACCTTTTTCACATAATACATTGTTTTTCTATAATTCTAGGTTTGTAATATTTTGTAACTCTTTAATGTAAGTTGGTAAATCTATACTGTTATTCTGTACACAATTCTCTAATTATGTGAGTGGGAGAGTGTAAGGAGAGATGGGGAGATTGTTAGAGTACCATTGACAGAAAGACAAAGAGAGAGAGAGAGAGAGAAGGAGAGTGAGAGAGTATGATTGTCGACATAAACATAATTTCACAATCCATTAAAATTTTATAGTTTGTTACTGTATATGTACCAAGTTCTCAGTAAAAATATTTTACAACAACATGATTTTAAGTAATAACCATTTTAACCTGATATTATTATTATGGTTTACCATAAATTTGTATTTGTAATATTTTGTAATTCTGTGATGTAAGTTTGTAATTATTTTCAATACCAGTAGTGAGTGAAACATGATAAAAATAACTTTTAATAATATACATAATTGAACATACCTACAACTTACGTACATTCAGCTATAACATATTTTACTATGCTGTATGTAAACATGTATATGTAGAAATGGTATCTGTATCAATTCTAATATGCAATTGTTGATTACTGCTTCTACAATTAATTACCAATATTATAAGTAACGTTTACATTATCAGTAATTAAATTATAATATTGTAGGAAATAATGTTGTGGAGTATGATAATTTTTTTTATGTAATTAAGGAAAACAATGTGTAATGAATACAATTATTTTGATGATCTAAAACAAACAGTTTCAACTCCTTCACACATACACTTATGCAAGCACATGTGCGCACACACACACATACAGCATGCACTCAAATACACATTCACTCTATTTATTGATCTGTTGTGTTTGATAATTTTTTCTCTTGTATCCATACACAGGTCCGGATGATGACAATAAATATCGAAACATCGACACAAATAATTTAAAATTTGTGTTAAATTTTTTGTACCGATTGTCATACGATTATACTTTTTTTTTCAAACCCGTCATTGTAAAAATTCATTGATTGATGCTCATTACAAAGTTAAGAAATCATTATCATTTTTGTTGTCGTTATTATTAAACATTTTCCTAGTGCTCGCTCACTAACCCAAAAATATGAAATGTACTTTCAGACTTAAAGAGTTTGAGAATCCCTAGTCAACAGTGTTTATTTATTGTTACTTTGTACAAATATAAAAACTCCAACATGGACTTTCAGTAGTCAGACCTCATGTTGAATTGTCCATTCTCTTCTTAATACAGTTAAAATTATGGAAAATAATACATTATTATGTAGATGAAGTCTACAGAAAATTATAACGGCCTTTGTTGATATATGTAACAATCAGTTATTATGGTATACAAAAGAAGAAATTAACAATTACCTGTTTCATTGTGTACTCTAAATTAGTATTTGTTGAATCTACTTTACAATAACAGTACTTAATATTGTTATGAATATTTGATGTTAATAAAGACATACCAGATAAATATATAATCAACTACATGTGCGTACAGAAATTTATGTGAATTATATTAATCTGACTATTGTGTACAGATTTTGTGTAATAATTCATTTAGTTTTAAAACTTTATACTGAATGTGTGCCTTGTCTGATTCATAATGCAGCTATATGGTAGATGCAGCAGATCATGATAAACTGGAAGCATCACGGAATGAACTGCACAATTTGTTAGACAAACCACAACTCATGAGTATCCCTGTACTTGTGCTAGGAAACAAACGAGACTTGCCAAATGCACTTGATGAGAAAGAACTTATTGACAGAATGTGAGTACTGAAATATAAAATTGTTTAAATGAATATAAACTGCACATAGTGAAAGTTTTCAATTATTATTATGCATGTAGTATTATGTATTATACAGCGTATAATTTTAATCATTATATCTGTATGCATACAGAATATAATTCATATACCTCTTCAGGTAAACATAATTCAATTAAAATAAGTTGCATACGTTTTGTTTACATTCATTTACACATAATATTCAGCCAGTGTGGCTGAATATTATAACAATCTTGTGGAGCATATGTTTGTTGCGTATTACTAATATTCTAGTGCAGTTAATCGAAATATGAGGCTAAACTTGGAATTCATCTAACCTCTTTAGATCCAAATGAAAACTTTTACATTATCTTTTGTAAATTATTAATAACACAGTTTATGTATCAAAAAACTGTGCAAATTGAATGTTTTTAATCCAAACATTTTTGAAAATGATAAAACTTTAAACTTGCAGTCCAAAACTTCTGAAAAAAATTCAGACAGGTTCTGGAGGTTGCTGAATTGACAAAAAATTGAAGATGATAAATATAACATAATCAACCATAACTTTAAAATTTCTCATTTTGCCAATACTTTATTTAAAAAATTAAATAATATAAGTTAACCAATTCACCATAAAACTATTCACTTTTTTTCTAAATGATTCGTTTAAATAGTGAAATAGTGTTAAAGTTGTTCCATAATCTCACTAAGTGAACTTCCCATAGTGTTTGTAACGTTCTGATTTTCATAAATTTTTACTATGAGTCTGTATATAATTACAGTTTATTCTGTTGCAGGAATCTGTCAGCTATACAGGACAGAGAAATATGTTGCTATTCAATCTCTTGTAAAGAAAAAGACAACATAGACATTACCTTGCAGTGGCTAATTGCACACTCAAAATCAGGTTCACGTTAACCATGACCATCGTACTGTCTTTTCACACTCTCTCTCTCACTTGTTTATTATTTTTGTTGATATAATTTATTTGTAAAAATATAAACCTCTGTGTACTGAAGTGAGTACATTAGTTTATGTACATATAAATATATGTTTTATGATATGTTTTTTCTGTTAGCATGTAAGGAACAGATTAAAAAAACAGCATGGTTCTCAAACTGTAACGTTTGTGCCTTGCCTACTCTGTGAAGTGTTCATCATAGTGTAATGAATGTGGCCAGTAAATGAACAAACGAGTGTGTGCATTATATATGGCTTGCAAGCACCGGGTTATCTTTATATGGACTGTACTAAAAAGTTCATTTATATCATCTAACTTTAATTTAATGCCCTTGTTTCCGTTATTGTTCATATTTTTAGTACTTATATTACAACTATGTCTGCAAAAATAATCACGTCAAACTCATAACAAAATAATACATACTGTTATTTATGTTTTCTCAATAACAATGGAAATTTATTTTTAGAGAAAGTAAGTAAAAAGAGGCATTTAAAATAAAATGTAAAACTGTTTCTAAGACTGTTGTTTAACTACAAGATGACAGGCATGTTTCAAATGCAATAGTGTCTATAGAAACTATTTGAAAGTGTGATTTGAATTTGTATATGTCACATATGGAATTATAAGAAAATATTCTCCATTATGTTTCCTATAAATTTAAAACAGTCCGTACAGTCACCTAGGCTGCACTATGTAAATTTTAATTCCATTGATTGGAAGCCAGGCTGGAGGTATGTACCATAATTACCTCTTTCTGTGTAAGGACAACTTTCATATTTTATGTTATTTTTTTAAGAAACAAGTGAATTTCTTATACAGTATTTTTGTGTATATCATATGTTTTGTGTTTCTGTTATTTGTAATCAGATTTATTTTACACAGATCTGTGTTTATACAGATTTTATATATTAAAGTTTTTAAATTTTTTGATGAATTTAATTTATGTTTTCCCTAGTGTTGATTGTTATGAGTTAAAAAATTCTAGAATCATATATTTAACACAGTGAAAATCTTCAGTATAAGTGTGTACTGTACTTGGAGCCTAAACTGTACAATATAGGGCTCACGTAAATGCTTTATGTAAATTTTGAAAGCATAATGTATAATGAATGAGAACATAATTAATAAAAACACCATAATGTCTAAAGTCATCAAATATTGTGCTAATCATTTTCAATTAAGCAGTCATTTCTGTTACAACAAAACTGAAATGCTTTAGTGAATCTGTAAAAATTCAGTATAATATTATTATTTGTTGAAAGCGTGATCATTTAGGGGAACATTTTTGCCTTAGTAAAGACTATGTGCTTTTACATTGAATTTTTTTAAATATACATTATCTCCTTATATTAGTGTATGCCATCATTGAGTTACATTGACAAAAGAATAAAATTTAGATAAAAATATTAACTGTTGTACTCGCTTCATTAGTAAACATCATAAAGTAGGAAAATTAATTTTAAGTTGTATATAGAAGTTTTTTTAATAACATAATATGTCTGTTCATATTTTCTTTTATCATGTTAATAGACAAGAAGATGTAATGTTCAGGTCCTTGTAAATGAAATAGACTGCTGTTATGCCAAATTGTACACTTAAAAAAATAATTATTATAATTAGCAAAAATTATCATTGTGAGTGGTATAAACTAAGTATAAAATTTTAATCCTTATATTTTATGTTCATATGTATTTTTTATAGTTGCAAGAATAAAACTTTGTTTAATGTTGTTTTGATAAAAAATGTAGCTAAGGGGCTAGTCATTTTGTATAATTATTTTGACAGTATAAACTGGTGTTAATTCTTATAGTGTGTAGTTTTTTTCATAAATATCCAATTGTATACCAGTGGCAGCTGGTGGTTCCAAGTTTTCGTGATTGCAGAAGTGTACAAATAGTGGGAGGGGTTAACAAATTTAATTAGTAGTTCTGTATATATCTAGGTGTTCCACACTCTTGTGTGAAAAGTAAGTAAAGAAAGAAGGCATTCGTGAGATCTGTTAAAATAATCTAAAATATGTACTTAAATTATAGGCTGTCCAGTATCACAGATTACATTATTGTTAAAACAGGCAGTGTTGTTAAGTATGACTTTCAATAAATTGATTCTCCTACTCTTTCTATTTAACGTTTTTCCTTTTTTTGTCAAACAGTGATTTATGAGGGTCAGTTGAAAAGTTCGCGGAGTGATAACTAGCTTAGTGGTAAAACTAAAATTTTTCGTGTGCTGCAAGATTTATATTTTATGTGAACTCCTGTTAATTTTCAAATCTAACTATCAATTTACTCATTGTTTAGAACCTGCTTAAATTGACATGTCATGCGTTTTTTTGAAAAACGGACAAAATCAAACATTGTGGTGTGATTGTTAAAAATTGTTTAGCACCAATGTAAATTCAAAACAAAATTCTAACTGTGTCAGATGCTGCGACTTCAAAACTAATGGTTTGTAAGTAGGCACTGAGTTTAAAATCTGGTCGTACGAGCATTGAAAACGTGGTCACACTGGACGCCCAAAAAATGCAACAACTCCAGACGCGACAGCCATCTTGCACAATGCTTTTTCACACCAAGTTCTTGAGTTAAAGTGTGAATGTATGATGCACATGCTCATATGAGGTACCTATGATTTCAGCAACATTATCCATTCCTCAATCTGCGGTCTTCTAACACCCTATGAAATTTTTTCAATAATGCCATTTTTTGTTGCACTTTTTGGACATCCACTGCTGGGATAGTCTTCATTGCTTGTACGACCACGTTTAAAATCGAGTGTGTTCCACTTACCATTGTTTCTGGAGGCGTTGCATCTCCTAACACATTTACAATTTTGTTTTGATTTTCCATTGGCGCTAAAACGTTTTTTATAGAGAATTCATCACAACACGATGTTTGATTTTGTCCATTTTAAAAACACGTGTGACAGGAAAATTTCAAACAGCTGGTAATAAGTGAATAAATTGACAGATATATCTGGAAATTAACAGGTGTTCACGTGAAATACTTGCAGCACACAAAAGATTTTAGTTCTACCACTGAGCTATAGATATCGCTCTGTGAACTTTTCAACTGACCCTCGTATAACAGAGTTTTTGTGTCATTAATTTTATTAAATGATAAAACTGAATATTATTTTCAAACCAAAATGAAGTAATTAGTGTCCCTATATTATTAAAATGTTAGAAACACAAAAAATAAGTACTCCAATACTAAATATGTAGTACTCCTCAAAAACTCTATACTGTATATTCTTATTTATTTGTTAAAATTTGTATGCCATAATTTACTAATTGCACTGTAATTAATGAAATTAACAATGTATGTTTACAACCACAGATTTTTTAAGATTAACCACAGATCATAAATCACCAAGCTAAAGATTTAGTGTCTTAATGACTGACGGCATTCAAGAAAGTATTGCGACTAACAAGAAAGTTTCAAACTAACAGCAATGATACATAATAATAGCCATAAATTAATATAAGGCATAGCCACATGGGATAAAAATCAATGGTAGTCTTACGTGTTGTGGCTCCAGCATTTGGAGCTAGTTTAGTGAACTTCTGCACAAAGAAACCAAAGTCCTTTCAATAAAATTCATAAAACTTCAGACTTTTTAATGTTCTTACATCTTCTCTTATATATAAAAATGAATGTTTCTTTGTTTGTCCCGTATGCGTTCCTATACCATTCATCCGATTGCGATGAAACTTTGGTGAGTTGTTGTGCGCACGCCCACGAAGGTTTCTGAATTTTTTTCGATGGAGTCCTTTGGGGGGTTCTTTGGGGTCTTCCACATCTCCTCCTAAACCACTGGACCGATTTCAACCAAACGTGGCAGAAATATTTTATGCAACGGGAGAACCAACATAGGGTAGGTGTTTTTTCAATGGGGTCTTTTTGGGGGTTCTTTGGGTTCTTCCACATCTTCTCCTAAACCACTTGACCAATTTCAACCAAACTTGGCACAAATATTTTACGCAACGGGAGAACCAACATAGGATATTGGTTCAACATGTTATTTTAAATTTGAAGTCTGCCATTTTGAATCCACCAACTTTGTAATTTTTTGACATCATATTTATAATCAGCATTCTAATAAGCCACCTAGATATTATTTTCATAACGATAAAAATAACATTTTCAAAACTGTTTAATTTATTGCACAGAAAAATGTAAGATATATTTATTTATGTATACTTTAAGCACAGAAAGGGGAAACAGAAGTTTAAGGGGTAATCTTTTTTGTATGTAATGTTCTTAAGGCATTGAAAATGTTATCATATTGATTCATCTAAACAGTCGATTTTTGTACGTAAAATGCTAAATGTAGATTTTGAAAGCCCTAGGCATAGTTTTCCATCCACATCAACATACAATGACTATGTTAAGAGAATTTAGTGCTGCGGTCTGTGTAAATATCATTTAACACATACCTGAGAAATCACTAAGTAGTTGGCATTAGAATCATTCAAATCACTAAGTAGTTGGACCCTGCAATCAAATTTTGATTGAAAAACCTTAGTGATATATAGAACTACAAAATTGTGCCATATTTGGTGACTGATGATGTGGAAAAGAACTATGTTGGAATTGTTTGCCAACATAAATATGGAAAAGAAAACTTTTTTTGTTTAGTATTTTATGTAACATCATAACAGTATATAAAATGTGGGTTATAGCTATGAAGTTAAAACCAAGATGTAAATATTACTGAAAGGGTCTCAACTAAAAATAATAGCAGGCATGAGTCGGTCAAAGACCAGGGCGATATTATTGATACTTTTTTTATTGCAAGGCCATTGTACATTATTGTACATTTTTTAATGTGGTGGACGGTATTTGTGATGGTATTCTTGGTTTGAAGATATACGAGAATGGATCTGTGGGCAGATAAAGGCATATATTGTGGGGAACCAGACTCATTGCACCAACTCTTATGATGGTCTTCATCTGCAGTCAACTAGCAAAATCATGGAAAAGAAATTTCAGGTAGATTTCCAACAACATAAGAAATGTTTGGAACAGTGTATTACCATAAGAGAGAATTATGTGGTAGGGGACAATATCTAAAATGTAAAAACGAGCAGTGAAGCTTGTGTAGCAAAAGTTTTTTTTTATCAACATATCTTTTGTGCTTTCAGTGCATAGCTAAAAATGTCAGACATAAGTATGAAGATTAAAGTGTCTGGTGGACGTGTACTACTGCAGTGGTATACACCCACCAGAATGGAAACTGTAATAGTGATTGACTGTATCCCAAAAAAGTCTCCCCCTCTCTCTCTCCCCCTCCCACCATCAGAATCATGTTGTCAGAAGTATGTGATTACGGTGTATCTACTGTACGTCTTGTTTAATACTATCTGCTATATAAACTTCACAGATTTAAGCCTTAATTTTCAAGTCCCATGTGTGGATAATATGAAAGCATTTTGGTCTTTCTGTATTTTACTGACATTGATACATCAAACAAACAGTTTGTAAACTGTAAACAAGACAAACTGTCTTGTTTGACCTTATAAATGCAAATGTACAGTGGAATTTTGATACAGTAATAACATGTGGACCATAAAAAATATTGATGAAGTGGGAGTTATCTCTATATGAAGACTTTATATAATACAGTGTAGTAGTTTTTCTCATTTTGACATGTGTATACGTATAAACATTTCATAATTGAACTACATTAATTGCTTTACAGTTTGTAGTGTTTAGTTGTGATAAAGACAAGATTTCCAGGTACAGAATTCAAACAATTTGTGAAAATTATATTGTGTTGATTATTGTACTGTACATACATTCTTGGTTATTGTAGAATGTTTGCACACTTTATGTAATTTAATTTTGGATACATTTTTCACTGAAGCAGAAAACCACAATACTTTCAGTATTACAGTAGATGTTGTTAGCAGTGTTCAACTTTGCATTACTTTATTAAAAAAAAAAAAATCACAGTACAAGATCAAAGGGATTGGTCTGCTTTTCAGATAATAGTGACAGGTGATATGTTGGGACCAGAATAGTTATCTTTGTAGAGAGGATTGTTTTCTATAAGTAACCATTGTATGGAGATTTCACTGTAATATATGTAAATTGTGTGTGTGTGCGTGCGTGTTTCTTACAAAAATACTGATTTGAGATATGAGCTATATTCCATAATTTAAATCCCAGTATGAGGGGCATTTCAAAAGTAAGGGCTGATTGGTTAAAAAAGGAGAACAAATGAGCAAATTAAAAATATATTAGTGGTTCCAAATTCATACAAACTTACATTATTCTTCTATGTAGTCATCGTTTCGTTCAAAACACTTTTGATATTGCCGCCTGGGATTTCAGCCAGTTTTGTACTTAGATTTCCAACTCTTTTTGTACTGAAGCAAGCTTTTTCAAGCCTTCTACAGGTTTTCAACTCTTCAGTTTCCTCAAATTGTTGAGACACAAGTCAGTTCTTGAGGTGTAGGAAGAGATAGTAATCACTGGGTACAAGATCAGGACTATAAGGCAGATGATCAAAAAGCTTCTATTGGAATTGTTTCGATTCTGCGGGCAGCTGTATGCGGATGTGCAGTATCATGAAGGAGAATAATTCCTGACCTCAGCATTTACCTGAACGGCATGGCATAGTTTAGAAAGTGTTCACAGTTGATGTGCGATGTGTGGTTGTTCTAGGCTCTGAGAAATCGACCAAAATCACACTCTTTTGGTCTCAGAACACAGGTGCCATGATTTTTCTTTGAGACTAGGTTTGCTTGAATTTTTTCAGTTTGGGTGAACTGAAATGACGCCACTGCATGTATTGTTGTATCAACTCAGTATTGACATACGAAATGTACATTTTGTCACCTGTAACAATATAGGAAGCACGTGCAGATGTCAACCTCTGGTCTTTGTGAGCCCTTGTCAACATTTTTGGCACCCATCGTGCACACAATTAATGATACACAGTGCATACAATTAGAGTGTCATAGTTCTGAACAATGTTGTTTTTGAAACTTCTGGAAATTCTATGGGAAGATCATACAGCAGTGATTTTCTCTCATTTCCACATTCACTTCCTCAGCGAGATCATCAGTCCAGACTCTAGGTCTGCCACTCCTCTCTTCATCGTGAACATTTGAACAACCTTCCATAAACTCACGACACCATTGCCTCACGTTTCCTTCACTCATTGTAGTAGGCACAATTGACAGTGAATTGCAGCAGTCTTGCATTCAGAAACTAAACACTGTTCAGACTTCACAACTGGTTGATTTTTTATTTTCACACTCATTATATCCACTGTCATGCAAAGGCAAACAACAGTGGACAGTGGCAACAATATGGCAGTTACATGCCCAAACTAAACAGTGTTGACAATAATCACTCTTTATAACTGATCAGCCCTACTTTTGAAATATACCTCATACATATTATAACATCGCCAAATTCAGATCATATTTGATATCTATAAGTATGAAAGAAATGCTAAAAAGTAATATAATTTGATAAATAAATAATGAAGAAAAAATATAAAATGTAGTTAAGAAAGAAGAAGGAAGAATGGTAAACAAAAGTAATTATTAAAAGAATAGACTAGACTGACAAACAAACGACTTTGACCCAACCCCAGAGATTGGCCAGATAAAACCCAAAATAAAATGAAACAAAATGGAAATGAAGGAGAAGAAGAAGGAAAATAGAAATGAAACAAACCAAATATAAAGGAAATAAAGTGAAACCAAATGATAAAACACAGACAAATAATACAGAATATGGAAGGGAGAAATGATACACTTAAATATCATAAAAGAAACGAACCCCGTAACTAACCAATGTAAAAAACAAGTATTAGTATTGACTAAATGATAAATGTAAATAATAATTGACAAAACCCGATAAATAAAAGTACACTAACCCAAGAATTAGAGTTATATGTAAGAAAGAACTCTATAAGGGCATAAACTTATTAATAGTATAAATAATATTTGTAAAGAGAGAGATAGTGAGAAAATAAAACTAACTAAGCGGCAAAGAAAAAGTAATGGTAGGGTTTACCCACTAATAAACACTTAAAATAAAAATTTAAGAAGTGCCAAAAGTGAAAGTGTAAAAACCCCAAAATAATGAGAAAATCTAGTGATAGATAAAAAACACTTAGTAAATCAGTGATAAATGCTAAATAGTTTAAAATTGAATGTTATTAATAAATAAGAATATTGTTATTGCTAGAATTAGGAAATAGAGTGATAGTTAAAGAACACTTAATAAATCAGTGATAAACACTAAACGATTTAATGGTGAACATGAATAGTAAGTAAGAATTTTGTTAATGATAGTAGTAAAAGATAGTATTAAGATTAAATATAAATGAAGGATACGATGTTATTCAGGGGAGAAAGCCCATATAATGCCAACAGTGAGTGTTAACATGGATAGAAGGTAGAGATAACATAAGAAAAAATATATGGTAAAGAAGTTAAAAAAAAATCAATAAACACCCCATGTTATAAGGGATAATCAAGTAAATAAGTTTAAATGGTGTGATGATGTGTTATCACCTAAAAATAAATAAGAATGAAACCAATGGTTAACAAACGTTGCGTAATAGCTGTTAAAAAACTGTCAAAAAACAAATAACTACAAATTGTAAAAAATTAACAAGGAAATTAACAAATCCAAGGCAAAGAACTAGCCAAGGATAATCTGTGAATCATATTAAAAGAAAAATGTTAGAATAAGAACTTAAAATAAAAAAGAAAAGTAATTAACAAATATTAACATAATAGTATAAACAATAATACATTATAGAACCCAACCTTATGGGATGTAAAAATAATCTTTGAAAGGAAATACAGACAGTAGTGAGTAGTGATAATATTTAATACATAGGAAGTAAGACAGAAGAATAAAAGCAATCAGAAGATATACAGTAATTTTGAATAAAAATTCAAAATTGATAACAATGTTATATGTCAAGATTAACCAATCGGAATTAATTTGTAACCATGACAACGGACCGTTGGTTACGAATTTTCCGTTAAATCTTATTACTCGAAAAGTGACGCTCTTCCAGAAGAGACTCCAGGCCGTGAATGACCAAAATTTTAATTTAAAATGTCAAAAAAGTAAACAAAATTCCAAAAGATGAACAAGTAAGAAGCAGACGATGTACGAGAACCTTTAACTGATGCCAAGGACCATTTTACCTGAAATTTAATTGAATAAATTACTACCACTAACATGAAAAGGACGCAAGACATACTTAAGCCCCAAGTTCATTGAAAATTGATGACTAATAATGCCGCCTCATTCATTTCAACTGAACAACTGTTTACATCAAGTATACTGATTTGATAAGTATTATTAAATTACCTGATTTTCAGAAATAAATTCACTTTAAATATTTCTCACAGTAATATGAAATCTCACTATAAACTGAATATAATTTCTTTCAAAGATTAAGTAAAAATTAAGACACTGAAAATTTGTCAGCTAATAAAATAACCTGTTGTTAAATTCCGAACTTTTGAAACACACTTTACTACACTTCAGGAACAAATTATAGTTACATATTATATTATTTAAGTACAAATAATGTAAGGTAGTGTACTTTTTATTGTAATCATTAATAATCCTTCTATCGTAATCTCAAGAACCTGGATTTTGAACGGAACAAATTGTAAACAAACAAAACAGTCGCCATCTTTGACTGTAAATTCGTTCAAAATCGATTTGCTAAACCCTAGAGAAATTGTCTTATAATAATTGTCGGTGCAAATTTATTAAAAAACAAAATATAATTGATGTCAAACTGAGTAATTAACAGTCACCAATGAATAAACTAGTACAGAGTGTAACCACTGTTTTTTTATTTCATTAGGAAAGTGTATTATACATTTGTGCATTTTAGCGAACAACTAGGTTGACAGCAAGCGCTCATGTCGCAAACTCAGCGAACTACCTGCTTGATTAAGAAGGTCGAACTAAGGCAGGAATAAATTTGAATTCTTCACACCGCATGAGCTGAGATCGCCCAATCCTAAATTTTTTTAATTAAACAATTTGGCACCACCCGGGATTTATACACCCCTAGTGAACAACAAGTAAGGACTCCGATACTGGTTATTGTACGTTCACGACGGACACAAGCTGCGTGAGTTACGTACCAGAGCGACGACGGATTGGTAAGACTTGAGAGTATACACATTACCCCAATTACACTCTTACACGTTTACAATAAGGCGGACGACGTTTTATTACAGATTGACGCATCCAACATGTGGCAAAATAACACAGCAGCTACAAAGGATTATTACAGATTGGCGACCAACTGGTGAGGCTAGAAGAAAAAAAAAATACGACGTTCTAGCGGCGATTACGAAAGGATAACAAGATGCATACAAGAGGAATATCGAAAAGGTTGGCGATGGACCATGAAACGGAAGAAAATAGAGGGGAAGAAGAGGAAGGAACGTCGGTTGAAGAGGTGGAGACAATATTAACCACGGCAGAACCAACCCAAGACAAAGAAATGGAACCACAGGCGGGTGACAAGGAGGAAACTAGAGGAGACCCGAATATAATCAAATTAATAGAATTAATGAATAGTATGAAGAAAGAAACCAATGAAAATTTTAAGAAACAGAACGATAAAGTCGACAGCATGAAGGAAGAAACCAATGACAATTTTCAGAAGCAGAAAGAAGAAATGAAGGAGAAATTCAACAAGAGTGAGGAGAGTTTGAAACAAATAAATGAAAAAATAATAAGTACAAACGAAAGTACTAAAGAAGAATTAAGACAGACAATAAACAAAAATAATGAAACCCTCCAACAACAGCTGAAGGAAAGTAATGAAAAGACTAAGGAAGAAATGAAGCAGCAAATAAGACTAATATTAAGAGGATATCGTGAAGAAAGCGAACAGACAAAAACGGAGATGAATGAGAAATGGGAAGAAACAAATTATAAAATAGATCAACTTAAGGAAACATTAGATAACGGATTCAAGAAATTGAATGAAACGCTAGACAGCACTTCTGAAGGAACTAATGAAAAAATAGAAATTAAAGAAGGCTCAAGTACATTGTTATCTCAAAATAAAAGTAACAAAAACAAAGTGAAAATTAAACACATAGAAACCAACCGTAGAGGAGTAAAGAAGAACCAAATAATTAAGAAGATTAAGAAAACAAAAGATATAGGAAAAATATGTAAGAAGAAACTAATAAAAACACGAGAAGAATTGGAGATGATGAAGAATGGACTACTTGAGATGTTTAATCTACCAATTACCGACCAGAATGAAATAATGAATCTTAAAAATAACAGAAGGAACGTAATAGTAACTTTAGAAAGGAATCACTACAAAACAGTGTGTAACAAAATAAGAAGGAGAAGATACTTAATAAACAGAAAAGGTGAAATAATAAAGTATACAGCTTGTCTTGTGCCTAGAGGATTTGTGAAAGAAAAAGGATTTGATTATGAAGAAACTTTTGCACTGATAGCCAGAACGAGTACAGTAACAGTATTATTAACAGTTATCAATCATTTGAAACTTAAAGTCAGACAAATGGATGTTAAATCAGCATTTTTGCAAGGAAATATTAAATAAACTATAAACATGAAAAAGCCAAAAGGCTTTGATAAAGAGGGCAATAATAAAGTATGTAAATTATTAAAACTGCTATATGGATTGAAGCACACTCCTTATGAGTGGTATGCTAAGTTGAATGAATTTTGTTAAAGTCAGAAGTTAGAATGGTCAAAATGTGATCCTTGTTTATATATAAGAAGAGGTAAAAAAAAAGAATACTATATCTTCTAATTTACATCGACACTATAACTATTGAAAGTAATTGTCAAGAAGAAATTTATGGAATCATAAATAAACTGAAAGAAAACTGAGATGCAAGACAGGGAAATTTAATTCACTTCTTAGTAATAAATATTGAATGGACTAAGGAAGGAATTTATCTGTATCAAAAATAGTATTTGATCAATTTGTTGAAATGATTTAATATGAATGACTGTACAGAAAGAACGACTTCAATGGATCCTAATACTTACTTTGATGATAATGATACGTTAAAACAGAAAAACATTGAGAACAAGCCTTACAGAGAATTAATAGTATGTCTTATGTATATTATGTTATGTATAAGACCTGACATAAGTGCAGCTTTGAATTTTCATAGCCGATATCAAAACAAACCCTCAGAAGAATTAAACACAGCATTAAAAGGAATTTTAAGATATTTAAAAGGAACATTGTACTAGAAATGGCATTTAAAGGATAACAATCTGAAATTAATAGGATTTGCTGATTCTGATTTGACTGGAGATACTACTGACAGAAAATCAACTTCACGTTTCATGTTTAAAGTTACTGAATCTTCAGTTTGCTGGTCAACAAAGGATCAGAGCACCGTAGCAACTTTACCAACTGATACAGAATATATAGCATTATTTGAAGTAGCACGTGAAGGATGGTTATGTATGGTTGGTTATACATGAATTGAATTTTCAAAAATGCCACTTGTAATTTATGAACACAATCAATCTTATATTGCCGCAATCAAGAAATGGGAAGACAAAGAACTTAATCTTGACATTAAATATCATTATATACGGAACTGGTCAAGAAACATTTTTACTAATAAAAAACTTTGTGTTCCGAGTCGGTAGTGATATACAGGGTCCGCCAGTGAAGCGGGAAAATTAAAAGTACCCAATTTTTTCATGAAACATTTATTGTCAGAATTTTTGTTTACAGATTTGAGTTGAGTAACATACATACATACATCCTCGGCGCTACAGCCCAGTCCGGGCCCTGGCCTCCAAAAGAAATCTTCCCCACTGGTCTCTACTCCCGGCCAATGTCCACCAGTTTGCTGCACCCAGCCTCACTGCCTCCTTACCAACCTGGTCCAGCCATCTTGTACGTGGTCTTCCCTTCCTTCTCCTTCCCATCGGCAAATAATTCATCACTCTTTTTGGGATTCTATCCTCCGCAATTCTCTGCACATGACCAGCCCAATGCAACCTGTTAATTTGTATGAGTTGCACGATCGGAAGATCTTTAAACCTTTCGTACAACTCTCGATTATGCAGTCGCCTCCAAATGTCGTTTTCCCTCACAGGGCCATAGATTCTCCTCAGTACCCTCCTCTCAAAAACAGATAGTTTCTGCTCATCTAGTTTTTTTAACACCCAGCATTCCGAGCCATACATCAGGACTGGTCTAATCAAGTGAGTTGAGTAAAGTATGCCATTATTTTACTTTTTAAAAAATAACTCCGCTCAAGTGAGAGCCATTTCTGTGTAAACATTCTTCTAATCTTGACCGAAAATTTTCCATCACTCGACGAAGCAGGTTAGGTTGAATCCATGCAATTTCTTGTCTGATATTCGTTTTGAATTCCAGTATGGTGTGCGGTCTATCAATGTACACCCTGCTCTTCAGAAATCCCCCAAAGAAAAAAGTCGCGTGCGGACAAATCTGGGGATCTTGCAGGCCACGAGATGTCGCCATATCTGGATATGACTCCGTCCGGGAAGAGTTCTCTTAAAGCAGCCATGGACACACAAGCAGTATGACTTGTGGCCCCATCCTGCTGGAAAAAATTAATTTCCAGAAACCTAGGGAGCTGTTGCATCAAAAATGTTCTGACCATGTGTGTGTAGCGGTCTGCATTGACAGTTGTGGTGTTTCCTCTATCGTCTTGGAAAAAATATGGCCCAATAATGCCAGATGATGAAACTGCACACCACACTGTAACTTTCGGACTATGTAATGGCTTTTCATGCAGCTCACCTGGGTTTTCATCATTCCAATATCGACTATTTTGTTTGTTTACATATCCATTCAAATGAAAATGTGCTTCATCTGACATAAACATGCGGTGAATAAAGTTTTCATCATCATTTACACGTCGCAATATTTCTTCGCTGAAAATCCTGCGAGCCAGCATATCGCCATCTTTCAACTCCTGGATTACTTGAATTTTGTAAGGATGAAAAGATAAGTCTTTATGCAAAATTTGTCGTAACGATGTGTCACTAATGTTTAGTGCGGATGCATGTTTCATTGCAGAACGTTGTGGACTACGCGTCAATGCTACTCGAACTCTTTCAATGTTTTCCTCTGTTCTTACAGACCTTGTTGCTCCTGTATGCTTTAAGTTTAATGTGGAACCAGTTTCTTCAAACGTTTTCACCCACAACATAATTGCATGAGCGGACGGCACCCTTCCATGTCGTGGAATATTGAAATGCTTACGAAACAATCGTACAGAAGTCACACAGTCACCATTCTTATAAAACGATTTTACGCAGAAAGCACGCTGTGCACCGGACCACTGCTCCATGTTTAACAAATTGCATTAAATGTAAAACAACAATCGAAAACCTCCACGCCCTCTCGTGAGCAGAAAATGAACTATTGGCCTTTCAAAATTTCCCACTTCACTGGTGGACCCTGTTACTTATATTTAGTCAATGTTAGTTTGTTTACTCCAAGTGAAAACTTAAATTAGTATTCCCAAAGGGAGATATGCCTGTAAATTCTCTTGTTTCTTGTTTTCTTTTAAATAGTAATAGTTTAATAAAGTCACAGTGTAAAGTAACACTGTTAACACTTTTAGTTTCAATTTATTTCTTATAACAAATTATGATATACGTTATGTAATATCTTCAAATAAATACACTGCAAGTAGGTTTATTTTAATAGATTTATTAATATATTAATAGGTTTATCTAGGTGAAAATAAACCTACTTGCAGTGTATTTATTTAAAGATATTACATAGGAGTGCAGGAAACTCAACGAGTTACTTACAAAGAAATGATATATGTTATGTATAAGTATTTGTACCTGTTATTTTAAAATCTTAGTTTAGCCCACCTCTAGTTTGTGTATCTGCTTGCCTCAGGTAAGTTCT
This sequence comes from Magicicada septendecula, assembly GCA_034769895.1. Taxonomy (NCBI): domain Eukaryota; kingdom Metazoa; phylum Arthropoda; class Insecta; order Hemiptera; family Cicadidae; genus Magicicada; species Magicicada septendecula. The sequence goes on along the minus strand of CM068367.1, from coordinate 713,564,347 downwards.
GCAATTTCTTTTGTGTTTTGGTTTCTCATGTTACATAACTTATTGTGGTTGGTGAATGTTTTGTAATTTTACAGAATTTTGTTGTAAATTTTAAAAACTTTCTGTACAGGTTTAGATATTATTCTGAAGATGATACAATATGGTAACAAGTTGAAATAGCATGAAAAATAAAAGAATGGATTCTGTCCAATGTAGTGTCATAATGTTGGGCCATCAGAAAGGAGTCTTAATGAAGATGAAACAAACTGCATGAATGTTTAGAATCAAAATTTGTTTTAATACGTTATTTTAAATATTATAATTCCTATTTACCTGTACAATGCTAATTTTTTGCTACCAGTTATAAAAAAAATTTAAATTCTGGACCTAACAACGAGCGCACAAAATTATAAAACATACCCTTACCTAAAAGTAAGGATAAAAAATTAAAAATATATACCACTGTTACAATCATCTTTCTAATCTCAGTGACTAAAGTACAGCTAAGTCCTCACTTAATGTTTGGTTAAATTATTAAAATTCACAATATTAATTAAACAACCCATAAGAAACAGCAGTACAGGTTAAGTTCTAAAAACACATTTTTAAAGGACACAATTTTTGCATATAGAATTTAATGTACTCTTACCAAGATAGTACTGACATCTTAAACTTGAGTTTCACCTTCAGGATGAGGAAAAAGTCACATGGGACCAAATTCGGTGAGTAGGGTAGTTGAGGAATGGTGATCATGCTGTTATGGTCTGGAAACAGCAGTGTAAGTGAGCACATTGTAGTGGCACATTTCAGGTCCTCTTTGCATAACACCCTCCCTCACAACAGTGCAGTAAAACTGAGCATTGACAGCTTGGTCTTTGGTAACTTTATGGTGCACAATCCTGTGAAAATTGAAGAAAATCATAAGGGTGCTCATCATGCTCCTGACTAGACTCGCCTCGCTTAGCCTTTAAGATGCTGGGCTCTTTCACTATACAGACTGTTGTTTTGGTGCCTGGGTTGTAATTGCAGGCACAAGTCTCAACTCTGAACCTCCTGACAAAGAGCCTAACACAGTTCAACATACTGTTTTCTGTACCAGGATCTGAATCTTCAGCATAAACTTTGCAGCAACGTGATGCATGTTGAAATCACATGTCAGGTTTGTTTGAACTGTTCTACATAATACTTTGTGATGTCAGCAATGTCCTGAATCGTTTGCGTACAAGCCTTCATGCACACACTCCCTACTTTTGTCAACATTTTTCACGGTTGTGCCCGTGGAAAGTTGTCCTCACCTCTCTTCATCTTTCAGTGAATTTCTTCTATTCTTGAAGTATAAGTACCATTCAAAACACCTTGTTTACTCATTACTTCATTGTCATAAGCCTGCTGGATGATTTGAAAGGTCTCAGTTCCAGTTTTACCAAGTCTGATGCAAAATTTCTTAGTTCTCTGCTCCAGGTACAGACTATTTTGAAATTGCAAATGTGCCCATACACGTGGTCACAAGAAATTGTGTAGCACAACTCCCAATGTTATGTTCACAGAATGATGCCACTCAGCATACTAACTAATGAAAGGCACTGTTGTTGAGTGCTGCCTACACAAGCCTCTGCTGCAACCTGTTTTCTTATTTCAGAATTAGGCTCAGAACCTTTTGGTACCACCCACCTTGTATGTGGTTGTATTTTAATAACTGTTTGGTTTCAGTTTGAGTGTTTTCCCAATAGTACTGGCAATTGAGTCTTCTACACTTGGCATAGATTTTGTCATGCTTTCTCTACTTCAGATACTCTAGTATCGTGTCTATTTGGTTCACCTTGCAATAGACCAAATTTTACAGTGACACACCCTTGCCACTGTTCATGGTATTTCACTTTCAAAATGATATTCCTCTGCTTCCCACTGCTGTTCTTCTCTCTGCCACCTTCCTGGTTCTTCTACTTGGTACTTCAACACTGGTTTCTGCTGCACATGTTTCATTACAGCTCCAGCTGTTTTGAGCATGAGTGTTCTCAATTTTCAAAAATTTATAGATTACTAGTCACAATAACAGGATATATTTTAAGAAATTTTTATCACTGCACAAATGTGTAGTTTACCTGACCCGGGGGGGGTCACCCCCCCCCCCCGGGAAATTATCAAAAATTAGACCTGCCAAAATGTTATTTTCGTGCCTTTCTAGTCTTCTCTAATTTCCAGAAAACAAATCATCTTGATAAACTGCTTTTTTTTACTTTAGTACGGTACAAAAATTTCTGGATTTTTCTAAAAATGTCAAAAAGGTTTTTGAAATACAAAAGTATATTTGTCAAAATTTAATTTTAATGCATTTCTAGTCTTATTTAAATGTTCAGAAAATGTTAAAAAAAAAATATAATGTATCTGCCAAAATGTAACTTTATGGATTTTTGGATTTTACTGATTTATCGGTTGGTAGAAAGAATTATAAGTGTCAGTAACAGGCTGAAAACTGATCACCGCCAACGTCTTAGTATTGACAGTGAAAATTTCCACATGTATATTCATTTTAACATGCCACTGTTCTTGGAGTGGGATCCCCTCAATGCAGTGCTTACATGGATGAATAAAAGACAACACCGAGTCAGGGAGACTCCAAAAGCAACGGAGCAATTTTATTTTTCAGGGGTTTTCCAGAGGCAAGCAAGAAGAGCCGTGAAAGCAAAGAGAAGGAAGAAGAAGGCCTCGAGAAAAAGAAAATGAAGAGACAAGAGTTTTAAAGACAATAATTAAAATGAAACATGTTAAGCTTGAGTTAAAACTGCTTTAGTTTTTAATAAGGCTAAATTGTTAAAATTATTAATAATTTCATTACATTATTTTTTACTAAAATGTCAGTTAATTTATTTTCCCGACTTTTTTCTCAAAATTGTATTACTGCACATTTTCCAATTTTATCACTGAACAATAAATTCTATGGTATGTCCATTCTGTGGTGTCCACTGTTAAAGATCCTACATGCAACTTCTGATACCACTTCTTAGGTACAATGATCACTTACATCATGACCTAAGAAGTGGAATAAATTATTGAGTTACAGAGAAATTTATATAAACAAACAAACTTTTATTGATACAGTTCTAGTTACACAATTGTAAATTACATATTACACAAAAATAATACAAGTTGTCAAATTCAATAATTACAATAATCCACACAAATAAACAATTAATTACTCAACACACTCACTCCTATACTGTGTTGTAATAACACTGATGAAACACTGAACTACTCACACTTATATCACTGCTGAATTTTACTCAATTCAAAATTCAACTGGATATGGTGGCCTGGCATTATTTTTATAAAATTGGCTTAGTCAACTGAGTGGCATGTTTTTGAGAGCATTCCTGTTGCCTAGAGAATACCTGTGCAGTACTTTACAGCACAACAGCATTGAAAATTACGAATGAGAACATTGCAGTATCCTGTTGCTTAAACACTGCATAACAAGTGTTCTGTAAGCTATGCATTTTGCCCTTTGAATGAGCATAACAATATGACATACTGTGTGTGGTTTAAATTGCAAGTGAGTCTACCCAATGACAAAGAAAAGAACTAAATGCAACTGAGAGCAATGTTAAAAAACTGTCAATCTTTGGGAACTTCCAAACTTAAAGTAATTTCTTTCATACAAATATAATAGAAATTCTGTTGAGATGAACATTACTTGAAATAATTGTTTACAGTCAGGTGGTAAATAAAGAAAGAAATCTGCACAATGAATTATAATTATACAACATAATAAATACCTTACAAAACTTTACAGCCTTACAAAATGCTGTGTATGACAAAGTAAACTATTAAATATGTCATGGATATTTTTGTGTGATATCAACAAAAACCAACTATTGTCACATGATGTCTTACATAATACTTTATCATATATACCAAAATACACTATGATGACACGAACAAATAGTGAACACTGATAAAGAATTAACTTTATATGTAAACTGACAATCTAATAGTCATACATTTGTTATCAAGTTACTTGAAATATGTAGGCCTTTTTGAGGACTACTTGATAGTCATATACACTTTTTAGAGACATAGCAAGTTAAAAAATATGGTGCAATTGTAAAATACCAATGTTATTAGGTTAAAACTGACATTAAATTTCCTGTGACTATTACAATAACTTTTACAAGCCTTGGCACATCTAATTTAATAATACAAAATTTAGCACAGGAAAGAAAGAAATCAAATGAAATAATTTTTTATTTCACTAATTACCTTTTTTGCCATTTGGTAATGTGTCCAATTTCTTTAACAATTTTGTAATAAAACTGGCTCATACATATTGCATTTTCTATGTATATGAACCACACTCTTATGTCATCATATACCCACACCACACAAAATTAATTTTTCCTGTACTATGAATGTGTGTTTTTAATTGATTATATATTACATATTAAGCGTGTATTGCAATAAATGCTGCTGTGTTATTACCAAGTAATGTCTGATAATAACTGAAAATGATTAACACCCATATTACACCACATAAGACATGGTTCCAAAGGCACTTAAAAAAAAAGTCTGAGGCTTTCATGGCTGGCATCAATGTTAACAGAACTTCGGCTTGCCGGGCTGTAAGGCCGTGGTCCAAGGTTGTTCGGTGCAAACGTTTTGACTGTGCCTTCAACGGCCGTCTTCAGTGCAGAAGGCTGCAACACACTGACCCAGGTTTCGCAGTCTGTGACCACTGAACTGTGGTTAAGGCTAGTGGCTGTGAGTAGGACACCCATATTTATAAACTTTTTGAGTCAGCATGAAACTTTTGTCTGACACCACCAGCTAATCAGAAGAAAGGCAATTGGTTGGGCCTGTAGTTAAGTGTAAGACAATATTTCAAGCCAACCAAGACGATCCAGCAGTTTCTGAGACAAGTGAAGGATTCCAAGGGACCCGCTCTAGTGCAGAGTGTATGGAGTTCCTTGCTCGTGTGGCCAGTTGTACATCAGAACTATAAAATGCAGTGCCCGTGGCTGCGTTGATGAACACAACCGCTACTGTCATTTGAGGCAACTGGAAAAGTCTGCTATAGCAGAGCACACACTCGTCAATGCCGACCATCGCATACTCTTTGAACAGATGAGGCTTATGTCGTCGGTGAGTGTGTATTTCCCTTGCCTGCATATAGAGTCTGTCCAGATTCAGAAACATGCATCTATTGCAGGGTGAGTCTCTCTCAATGAGTACTCTTTAGATGCAAGTTATGGCGAACCAATAAGAATTTGTCTTTCTTCTGATTGGCTGGTGGTATCAGACAACAGCTTCATGCGGACTCGAAAAGTTTATAAATATGGGTGTCCTACTCAGCCATTAGCCTTAACCACAATTCAGTGGTCACTGACTGCAAAACCTGGGTCAGTGTGTTGTAGCCTTGTCTTGTAGGCTGTCGAAGGCATGGCCGAAATGTTTGCACCGAACAACTTTCGACCACGGCCTTACAGCTCGGCAAGCCGACGTTCTCATAACAAAAACTTTAGTATTTAGGACAAAATGCAAATTAAATTAAACTATGGATCTGCAAGTGAATATGTTTACACAAGAACAAGATCATGAGTCAGTTTGTTAATGTTCTACTGGAGAAGACTGTAAATAATTTTCAGGAACCAGTTAAGTACCTGGTACAATTAAATATCATATTGACAGACTCACATTGAATTACAAAAGAGGTGGCAGTCCAAATATAATGCACTTTATAAAAATTGTGCACAACTTCAGAGTACCTGGAGGAGCTGAGCACTGAGGATTTGGGCTGTCAAGTCTCTTATCACCCAGGAAAGAAAAGCATGTGAAGAGAAGTTTTAAAAATATTGATAATTTAAAGAAATATTATAAACACGTGAATTAAAAAAAAGTTACTTAATATGCAGAATTGTTTTTACTTTATAAGAAACAAAATTTTCTCTAAAATAAAGTATAATTAACAACAAATAAGAAGAAGTATACAATGTATAAACGAGTAATATAAATACTGTAATAAAACGTCGTCCGCCTTATTGTAAACGTGTAAGAGTGTAATTGGGGTAATGTGTATACTCTCAAGTCTTACCAATCCGTCTTCGCTCTGGAACGTAACTCACGCAGATTGTGTCCGTTGCGAACGTACAATAACCAGTATCGGAGTCCTTACCTGTTGTTCACTAGGGGTGTATAAATCCCGGGTGGCGCCAAATTGTTTAATTAAAAAAATTTAGGATTGGGCGATCTCAGCTCAGGCGGTGTGAAGAATTCAAATTTATTCCCGCCTTAGTTCGACCTTCTTAATCAAGCAGGTAGTTCGCTGAGTTTGCGACATGAGCGCTTGCCGTCAACCTAGTTGTTCGCTAAAATGCACAAATGTATAATACACTTTCCTAATGAAATAAAAAAACAGTGGTTACACTCTGTACTAGTTTATTCATTGGTGACTGTTAATTACTCAGTTTGACATCAATTATATTTTGTTTTTTAATAAATTTGCACTGACAATTATTATGAGACAATTTCTCTAGGGTTTAGCAAATCGATTTTGAACGAATTTACAGTCAAAGATGGCGACTGTTTTGTTTGCTTACAATTTGTTCCGTTCAAAATCCAGGTTCTTGAGATTATGATAGAAGGATTATTAATGATTACAATAAAAAGTACACTACCTTACATTATTTGTACTTAAATAATATAATATGTAACTATAATTTGTTCCTGAAGTGTAGTAAAGTGTGTTTCAATTTATTTTGAAAATCCAGTTTGAATCAATAAGTTTTGTATCAGTTGGTTTCTTTACTAATTCCCAAATTTTATTTTTATTCAGTGATTTTATTTCTTCATTAATTGCTGTTTTCCAAGATCAAAATCTTATCTTGTTTTTGCGTACTCAAAAGTTTCTGGTACATCATCAACAAATGATTCGCATGTAATACTAAATGAGTCGCATTTAAGTAAGTTAAATGATCTGATGAACTATTTCTTTTACTTTTTCTTGTAGGTTCTCCATTTCTTTTTCTATCACATTTTCTTACAATAGGTTTCACATTTTCATCAGGTACATTTTGAGGTTCTTCATTTCTGTTATAAAACCCATTAAATACATTTTCATCATTGTTAAGAATTGCTTCAGCATTTTTAAAATTTTCTTTATCACAGTGCATATTTTGTGCATTATTATATTATAATTGTCTCAGTTTTCTTCCAAAATATTTGGATCCCCAATATTGTCTTCATTATTCAGATTTTCTTCAATTACTCCATCTCCATCTTAATAAATTTCTTCATTTTTTAATTTCTATAATTGTCATATTTTTTTATGAATTAGTTCTTAACTATTTAAGTTTTCTAATAGTTTTTCTTTTATCAAAAATAACATTTCTAGCACTGTATGTTTTTCTTGTTATAGGATTCTACAATCTGTAACCAATGTGTGAATAAGCAATCATAATAATAATAGTATTATTATTATTAATATTATAAGTTTCTGCTCTTGAGTCAAATTTTCCTGATCTTTTATTTTTTCGTATGTAAATAAGCGAGACTTCCTAATATTGTCTAAGTTTGGTTTCTTTCCATAAAATAATTCGGCACGTGTAACATTTTTAAGAGCATTAGTTGGACTTCTATTTAAAATATATGCAGCACACAATATACTTTCATCCCACATTGACTTTGACAGATTTGATTCTAAAATAAAAGCTCATCCTTTGTCTAATAAAGTGCTGTTGAGTCTTTCACATAGGCGTGTCCAACGAAGGTGCCACCGGTGCCGTGGCACCACCACTAGATTGAGAATTTTTTTGTTTTTGTTTTTTTTTACGTGCAGAATATGTTTTTACGTAGAAACTGCATAATTTCCGTGACAGCACTCCTATTAAACCGATAAATATATGAATCTAATCAACTTTAATTTCGTATAGCTTTTGTCACATAATCTGGCGTTGGCCGTCGCGTCGGGAAGCGGCTGCATGAATAGTGTAGTTGCCGTGTTTTTAGGCCTTACTCAGCGCCAGGGTGGCGGCGCCAGCTATCGCGGTGCTGATGCCAGTCAGACTGAGACGAGAGACTCAGTCGGCCAGTGGCGTTCAGTTTGGACACAAGACAGTACTGTTCATTATGTTATTTAATTGTTGAATAAGCTTATTTTTATGATGTATAAATGGCTGATTAAAAAACCCGAGCCCACCAAGGATTTGGACACTCAACCACAAACCGGTAAGGTATTTTCACTATATTTTGTAATATACTTCTTACAGCCATGTCTGTCTTGTAATGTGTTACTTTCTTCTTGCTTTTAAATATTTCGATTATTAATTTGGTTTTGTTAAATTAATACAAAATTAAAATTAAATTTACTAACTTTTTTGTATGTGAGTGAATAATAGTGTACAGTATATTATACACTATTACTCACGTGCCCCCTAACATGCAATTTTGTTTATATTTACAATAAATGGCCATCCACATATTACGAAGCGTCAAGAGGGAAAAAGATTTGTAGGCTATAGTAAATTGTACAGCATAGTATAATTTAAAGCGATAAAAATAGGCCTAAGCCTAAGTGTATGTTCCCTTTTCAGATGCTGTTGCTGGTCCCAGTTCGGAAATTATTTATAATGATGATGATGAAAAAAAGGATGATGTCGGTGAGCCAGTGAAGAGAGCAGCTGAGCTCGATGATCCTTGTCAAGACTTGCCAAAGAACAGGCAAGAAAAGTCAGCTAGGATTTCTCGTGGACCATACCAACCACGAATTTCAAACTACCCTACAAAAGAAGTTGGTAAGGGGAAAAATTCTAGGAAAAGATCGTTTAAACCCAAATGGTTCGAAAATTACAAATGGCTGGAGTACAGCGTGGCAAAAGATGCTGCTTATTGTTTTGCCTGTCGTTGTTTTGCTTTAAATAACAGTTAACTTCCTGGGTTAGTTGAAAATGCGTTTACAACAACAGGGTTTAGTTTTTGGCATAAAGCTAATGAAATTTTCAGAGCCCATGAAAAAAGTAGATGCCATGTATCGAGTATGGTTGGCTGGGAAAATTATGTTACTAGCAAACCAGTTGATGTAATGTTGGATGATGCTAAGGAAGCTGAACTAAAATAGAAGGGGAAAAAACGCCTAGAAAATCGTGAGTACATGTCGCGGCTTTCGATATTGTCCGTTTGTTGGCTAAAGGTGGAACCTCTTAGGGGACATGACGAGAGCGAGGATAGTACAGAGAAAGGTCTTTTCCTGGAAATTGTTGCTATCTTGTAAAAATATGACCCTTTTTTTCAAAACTACTTAAAAAATGCTCGTAAGAACTGTACTTATCTTAGCAACCTCATTCAAAATGACATCTTATCGTCACTTAGAGCAGTGATACTGAAAACTATAAGTGATGAAATCAAGGGACAGCCCTTTGCAGTTATTAGCGATGAAACATTGACGTGAGCCATCACGAGCAATTAGCAGTTGTGTTTCGCTACATACCGAAAGGAAATGCATATCCTGTCGAGAGATTGGTGTCCTTACAGCGATTGAAGTCTACTGATGCGGAAAGCATATTTAAGGCAATAAACTGTGTGCTGTCTGAAGTAGGTGTGCTGTGGAGAGATGTAGTTTGTGTGTGTTTTGACTGGGCTTCGGCGATGGCCGGTGAATTTACCGGAGTACAGGCCATATGTAAAGAAGTCAATCCATCCATAATGTACGTGCACTGTTATGCACATTGGTTGAACCTTGCCTTGGTAAGTGCCTGCACAAGTCACAAGGAAAATCCAATTATTTTCGACTTCTTTGGAATAGTCCAGCTAGTTTTTAACTTAATCGAAGGTAGTCCAAAGAGGCACGCAGTCTTTGAGGATATTGTCAAACAAACTACAATGAAACTAAAGACTCTAAAATCCCTTTCAGACACTAGATGGGCCTGCCGTTCAGAAGCGGTGTCTGTTATTTATGTTCAATTAAACAAAATTGTAAAAGCCATTGAAGAGTGTACGGAATCTACTTCCGATTCAAAAGATCGGGCCCAAGGTAAAAGTATTTTGCTACAAGTAAAATCTTTTAATTTTATTGCGTCTTTGCAAATTGTGCACTTCAGCTCGTGGTGAAAGTGAGCAAAGCTCTGCAAAGTCCTAAAATAGACCTTTACCAAGCAGTTGAAGATGTTGAAAGCCTAGCTCTTGCTTTGGTAGAAATGAGAAATAGTGAAGAAGAGTTTGAGGATATTTTTATCAAAACAAAGGAAATGTGTAGTACATTAGATGTTCAAATCCCTAATGTTCGGAAAAGGAAAGTATCAGTCCTCTTAGAAGACATTAGTTGCCCTTCTTCTGCTTTCTACGCAGACACAAAAAAAGAGGAATTGAAACTGTTCACTTACAATCCTGTTTTGGACCGCCTTGTGGAAAATCTAAATTCTCGATTTGCTCAAGAAACAAAAAACGTTATCTCTGCCACAGGGAAACTGATGGGATTGAATCTTAATGATTGTTACAAGTGTGAAAATAAGGACTTAGAAATTCTCGCAAAACAATTCAATGTCAATGCTGCAGAACTAGAGGCAGAATTTAAGCTGTTGAAATCAAAGAAGCGTGGAGAAACTGATTCAAACTTTCCGCCTAAAAGTGTTCCGGACTGGATTAACTGGTTATCGAAGTTCAACCTTTGAAAACGTTAGTGCTGTTATTAATAAATTTTCCACGATGCCTGTAACTAGCTGTACAAGTGAAAGAACTTTCTCAAAGCTGAGTATCATAAAATCCAAGCTCAGATCTACGATGTGTCAAGATCGTTTGGAAAACTTGATGATTCCGTTTGTGGAACAAGAACTGGCTGCTAACGCAAGAACATGTGATGTAATTGACAACTTCAAAAACAGTGTTGCATTCGACCGTCGGATGACTCTGTAATGTAATTTAAAATATTTCCTTACTTTTATATTTTGTTCTGGACACTACTAACTATTAAATACTAAACTTGAACCTGTTGCAGCTTTATTTGTCTACAGTACAAATTAATCAATTTTTCAATTCTGTGTTTTTTTCACTAATATTGTATATTGGATATAAATAAATATTCTAAAAATCAAAGTTGTTTCCGTTTTGTTATACAAATTAACCAGATAGGCTAACTGGATCATTCATTAAAAGACAAAATTCGTCTAAATTGATATTTCTAAAGCTACTTTGTTAAACGTGTGTGTTGTCAACTTTTGATCGGTCCGGTAAGTGCAAAGAGTTGAGTCCCTTAAAAAAGTAAAAATTTATTTGAAGGCCCTCAAAAAACCTCACTTTTCAAAATGTTTTTTATGGCCTCCAGATAGCATTAAAACACGTTTTTAAGCAATAAATTTTCAAAAATCTTCCGGGGGAGGACCCCCCCCCCGGAAGCCATTCTTGGCACCACCACTACTGAAGTCCTGCACACGCCTATGGTCTTTCAGCTTTTCCATTTAATTTAATCAAGAAAGTTGTGTTAGTGGTTATAATCACAAACAGAATTATCACTTGAATTTTGAAAGATATCCGGGCTGTTTGGCCGTGGTCCATGGTTAAAAACACCACAGTACTGTGGGCCTGCACGTAGACACCCAAAGTGCAGAAATTTTATTCCACTGATGATGGCAGCCATAGTTTGGTTTTGTTTTTAACCATGGACCACGGCCAAACAGCCCGGATATCTTTCAAAATTCAAGTGACACCGGCCGTGAAAGCCTAAGGAAGAATTATCACTGTTGCACACCACTATAGAAAAATTATTCTGATTAGCGCTTTCAAGCTTCACAGCTCATCGTCAGATCGGAAAATATCTGTAATAATTCTGTTTTTTTTCCATTTAATTCAGGAGTTTCTGGGACTGTATACTTTAAAAAAATTCCCTTCTAGGACAAAAATTAACCATACACCTTGCTTCATATCTTTTAAACAATTCAAAAACTTCAGTTTCCTCTTCTAGAAATTGTCCACAGTAAAATGAGTATAATCACCTAGAAAAGTTAAAAAATACTTTATTCCATCATATATGTAGTTGGATCGATCTGTCCACATACATCTGTGTGAATTATTTCCAATGGTCTTCTTGTTCGATTGCTTTAAAAATGGTAATTTTGTAATTTTACTTTTCAAACAAACCTCACATTCTTCATCCTTTTCAATCTTTAATTGTTCTTTAAATTCATTCCATTTACCATGTTTTCTTTAAAAAGTTTGATTCAATTCTTGTTACTTAAATGACCCATGTGTTTGTGACATTTTCTAAATCTTTATTGATTCTGCAAAAATTTGCTTCTCTTTTGAATGAAATTTCAAAATTTATTTAAATTTGAGAGGGTGTTAGGAGGTGGGGAGTGTGTTGGAGTGTGAGTGATAGAGAGAGAGAGAGAGAGAGAGAGAGAGAGAGAGAGAGAGAGAAGGAGCGAGAGAGACTATGACTACCAACATACACATAATTTTACAATAGACTATGGTACTCTGTATAGATTAAGTTTTGGGTAAATATACCTAAGGTTTAGGTAAGTTTTAGTGTAGACTCAATGAAAACACTAAGTAATAACCTTTTTCACATAATACATTGTTTTTCTATAATTCTAGGTTTGTAATATTTTGTAACTTTAATGTAAGTTGGTAAATCTATACTGTTATTCTGTACACAATTCTCTAATTATGTGAGTGGGAGAGTGTAAGGAGAGATGGGGAGATTGTTAGAGTACCATTGACAGAAAGACAGAGAGAGAGAGAGAGAAACATGATAAAAATAACTTTTAATAATATACATAATTGAACATACCTACAACCTACGTACATTCAGCTATAACATATTTTACTATGCTGTATGTAAACATGCATATGTAGAAATGGTATCTGTACCAATTCTAATATGCAATTGTTTATTACTGCTTCTACAATTAATTACCAATATTATATGTAACGTTTACATTATCAGTAATTAAATTATAATATTGTAGGAAATAATGTTGTGGAGTATGATAATTTTTTTTATGTAATTAAGGAAAACAATGTGTAATGAATACAATTATTTTGATGATCTAAAACAAACAGTTTCAACTCCTTCACACATACACTTATGCAAGCACATGCGCGCACACACACACATACAGCATGCACTCAAATACACATTCACTCTATTTATTGATCTGTTGTGTTTGATAATTTTTTCTCTTGTATCCATACACAGGTCCGGATGATGACAATAAATATCGAAACATCGACACAAATAATTTAAAATTTGTGTTATATTTTTTTTACCGATTGTCATACGATTATACTTTTTTTTCAAACCCGTCATTGTAAAAATTCATTGATTGATGCTCATTACAAAGTTAAGAAATCATTATCATTTTGTTGTTGTTATTATTAAACATTTTCCTAGTGCTCGCTCACTAACCCAAAAATATGAAATGTACTTTCAGACTTAAAAAGTTTGAGAATCCCTAGTCAACAGTGTTTATTTATTGTTACTTTGTACAAATATAAAAACTCCAACATGGACTTTCAGTAGTCAGACCTCATGTTGAATTGTCCATTCTCTTCTTAATACAGTTAAAATTATGGAAAATAATACATTATTATGTAGATGAAGTCTACAGAAAATTATAATGGCCTTTGTTGATATATGTAACAATCAGTTATTATGGTATACAAAAGAAGAAATTAACAATTACCTGTTTCATTGTGTACTCTAAATTAGTATTTGTTGAATCTACTTTACAATAACAGTACTTAATATTGTTATGAATATTTGATGTTAATAAAGACATACCAGATAAATATATAATCAACTACATGTGCGTACAGAAATTTATGTGAATTATATTAATCTGAATATTGTGTACAGATTTTGTGTAATAATTCATTTAGTTTTAAAACTGTATACTGAATGTGTGCCTTGTCTGATTCATAATGCAGCTATATGATAGATGCAGCAGATCATGATAAACTGGAAGCATCACGGAATGAACTGCACAATTTGTTAGACAAACCACAACTCATGAGTATCCCTGTACTTGTGCTAGGAAACAAACGAGACTTGCCAAATGCACTTGATGAGAAAGAACTTATTGACAGAATGTGAGTACTGAAATATAAAATTGTTTAAATGAATATAAACAATGCACATAGTGAAAGTTTTCAATTATTATTATGCATGTAGTATTATGTATTATACAGTGTATAATTTTAATCATTATATCTGTATGCATACAGAATATAATTCATATACCTCTTCAGGTAAACATAATTCAATTAAAATAAGTTGCATACGTTTTGTTTACATTCATTTACACATAATATTCAGCCAGTGTGGCTGAATATTATAACAATCTTGTGGAGCATATGTTTGTTGCGTATTACTAATATTCTAGTGCAGTTAATCGAAATATGAGGCTAAACTTGGAATTCATCTGACCTCTTTAGATCCAAATGAAAACTTTTACATTATCTTTTGTAAATTATTAATAACACAGTTTATGTATAAAAAAACTGTGCAAATTGAATTTTTTTAATCCAAACATTTTTGAAAATGATAAAACTTTAAACTTGCAGTCCAAAACTTCTGAAAAAAATTCAGACAGGTTCTGGAGGTTGCTGAATTGACAAAAAATTGAAGATGATAAATATAACATAATCAACCATAACTTTAAAATTTCTCATTTTGCCAATACTTTATTTAAAAAATTAAATAATATAAGTTAACCAATTCACCATAAAACTATTCACTTTTTTTCTAAATGATTCGTTTAAATAGTGAAATAGTGTTAATAAAATTACTTTGTGGGACAATGGTATTTAAAGTTGTTCCATAATCTCACTAAGTGAACTTCCCATAGTGTTTGTAACGTTCTGATTTTCATAAATTTTTACTATGAGTCTGTATATAATTACAGTTTATTCTGTTGCAGGAATCTGTCAGCTATACAGGACAGAGAAATATGTTGCTATTCAATCTCTTGTAAAGAAAAAGACAACATAGACATTACCTTGCAGTGGCTAATTGCACACTCAAAATCAGGTTCACGTTAACCATGACCATCGTACTGTCTTTTCACACTCTCTCTCTCACTTGTTTATTATTTTTGTTGATATAATTTATTTGTAAAAATATAAACCTCTGTGTACTGAAGTGAGTACATTAATTTATGTACATATAAATATATGTTTTATGATATGTTTTTTCTGTTAGCATGTAAGGAACAGATTAAAAAAACAGCATGGTTCTCAAACTGTAACGTTTGTGCCTTGCCTACTCTGTGAAGTGTTCATCATATTGTAATGAATGTGGCCAGTAAATGAACAAACGAGTGTGTGCATTATATATGGCTTGCAAGCACCGGGTCATCTTTATATGGACTGTACTAAAAAGTTCATTTATATCATCTAACTTTAATTTAATGCCCTTGTTTCCGTTATTGTTCATATTTTTAGTACTTATATTACAACTATGTCTGCAAAAATAATCACGTCAAACTCATAACAAAATAATACATACTGTTATTTATGTTTTCTCAATAACAATGGAAATTTATTTTTAGAGAAAGTAAGTAAAAAGAGGCATTTAAAATAAAATGTAAAACTGTTTCTAAGACTGTTGTTTAACTACAAGATGACAGGCATGTTTCAAATGCAATAGTGTCTATAGAAACTATTTGAAAGTGTGATTTGAATTTGTATATGTCACATATGGAATTATAAGAAAATATTCTCCATTATGTTTCCTATAAATTTAAAACAGTCCGTACAGTCACCTAGGCTGCACTATGTAAATTTTAATTCCATTGATTGGAAGCCAGGCTGGAGGTATGTACCATAATTACCTCTTTCTGTGTAAGGACAACTTTCATATTTTATGTTATTTTTTTAAGAAACAAGTGAATTTCTTATACAGTATTTTTGTGTATATCATATGTTTTGTGTTTCTGTTATTTGTAATCAGATTTATTTTACACAGATCTGTGTTTATACAGATTTTATATATTAAAGTTTTTAAATTTTTTGATGAATTTAATTTATGTTTTCCCTAGTGTTGATTGTTATGAGTTAAAAAATTCTAGAATCATATATTTAACACAGTGAAAATCTTCAGTATAAGTGTGTACTGTACTTGGAGCCTAAACTGTACAATATAGGGCTCACGTAAATGCTTTATGTAAATTTTGAAAGCATAATGTATAATGAATGAGAACATAATTAATAAAAACACCATAATGTCTAAAGTCATCAAATATTGTGCTAATCATTTTCAATTAAGCAGTCATTTCTGTTACAACAAAACTGAAATGCTTTAGTGAATCTGTAAAAATTCAGTATAATATTATTATTTGTTGAAAGCGTGATCATTTAGGGAAACATTTTTGCTTTAGTAAAGACTATGTGCTTTTACATTGAATTTTTTTAAATATACATTATCTCCTTATATTAGTGTATGCCATCATTGAGTTACATTGACAAAAGAATAAAATTTAGATAAAAATATTAACTGTTGTACTCGCTTCATTAGTAAACATCATAAAGTAGGAAAATTAATTTTAAGTTGTATATAGAAGTTTTTTTAATAACATAATATGTCTGTTCACATTTTCTTTTATCATGTTAATAGACAAGAAGATGTAATGTTCAGGTCCTTGTAAATGAAATAGACTGCTGTTATGCCAAATTGTACACTTAAAAAAATAATTATTATAATTAGCAAAAATTATCATTGTGAGTGGTATAAACTAAGTATAAAATTTTAATCATTATATTTTATGTTCATATGTATTTTTTATAGTTGCAAGAATAAAACTTTGTTTAATGTTGTTTTGATAAAAAATGTAGCTAAGGGGCTAGTCATTTTGTATAATTATTTTGACAGTATAAACTGGTGTTAATTCTTATAGTGTGTAGTTTTTTTCATAAATATCCAATTGTATACCAGTGGCAGCTGGTGGTTCCAAGTTTTCGTGATTGCAGAAGTGTACAAATAGTGGGAGGGGTTAACAAATTTAATTAGTAGTTCTGTATATATCTAGGTGTTCCACACTCTTGTGTGAAAAGTAAGTAAAGAAAGAAGGCAATCATGAGATCTGTTAAAATAATCTAAAATATGTACTTAAATTATAGGCTGTCCAGTATCACAGATTACATTATTGTTAAAACAGGCAGTGTTGTTAAGTATGACTTTCAATAAATTGATTCTCCTACTCTTTCTATTTAACGTTTTTCCTTTTTTTGTCAAACAGTGATTTATGAGGGTCAGTTGAAAAGTTCGCGGAGTGATAACTAGCTTAGTGGTAAAACTAAAATTTTTCGTGTGCTGCAAGATTTATATTTTATGTGAACTCCTGTTAATTTTCAAATCTTACTATCAATTTACTCATTGTTTAGAACCTGCTTAAATTGACATGTCATGCGTTTTTTTGAAAAACGGACAAAATCAAACATTGTGGTGTGATTGTTAAAAATTGTTTAGCACCAATGTAAATTCAAAACAAAATTCTAACTGTGTCAGATGCTGCGACTTCAAAACTAATGGTTTGTAAGTAGGCACTGAGTTTAAAATCTGGTCGTACGAGCATTGAAAACGTGGTCACACTGGACGCCCAAAAAATGCAACAACTCCAGACGCGACAGCCATCTTGCACAATGCTTTTTCACACCAAGTTCTTGAGTTAAAGTGTGAATGTATGATGCACATGCTCATATGAGGTACCTATGATTTCAGCAACATTATCCATTCCTCAATCTGCGGTCTTCTAACACCCTATGAAATTTTTTCAATAATGCCATTTTTTGTTGCACTTTTTGGACATCCACTGCTGGGATAGTCTTCATTGCTTGTACGACCATGTTTAAACTCGAGTGTGTTCCACTTACCATTGTTACTGGAGGCGTTGCATCTCCTAACACATTTACAATTTTGTTTTGATTTTCCATTGGCGCTAAAACGTTTTTTGTAGA
Source organism: Magicicada septendecula (assembly GCA_034769895.1). Classification (NCBI taxonomy): domain Eukaryota; kingdom Metazoa; phylum Arthropoda; class Insecta; order Hemiptera; family Cicadidae; genus Magicicada; species Magicicada septendecula. The sequence continues at coordinate 713,546,431 of CM068367.1, read as the reverse complement.
GAATTCATCACAACACGATGTTTGATTTTGTCCATTTTAAAAACACGCGTGACAGGAAAATTTCAAACAGCTGGTAATAAGTGAATAAATTGACAGATATATCTGGAAATTAACAGGTGTTCACGTGAAATACTTGCAGCACACAAAAGATTTTAGTTTTACCACTGAGCTATAGATATCGCTCTGTGAACTTTTCAACTGACCCTCGTATAACAGAGTTTTTGTGTCATTAATTTTATTAAATGATAAAACTGAATATTATTTTCAAACCAAAATGAAGTAGTTAGTGTCCTTATATTATTAAAATGTTAGAAACACAAAAAATAAGTACTCCAATACTAAATATGTAGTACTCCTCAAAAACTCTATACTGTATATTCTTATTTATTTGTTAAAATTTGTATGCCATAATTTACTAATTGCACTGTAATTAATGAAATTAACAATGTATGTTTACAACCACAGATTTTTTAAGATTAACCACAGATCATAAATCACCAAGCTAAAGATTTAGTGTCTTAATGACTGACGGCATTCAAGAAAGTATTGCGACTAACAAGAAAGTTTCAAACTAACAGCAATGATACATAATAATAGCCATAAATTAATATAAGGCATAGCCACATGGGATAAAAATCAATGGTAGTCTTACGTGTTGTGGCTCCAGCATTTGGAGCTAGTTTAGTGAACTTCTGCACAAAGAAACCAAAGTCCTTTCAATAAAATTCATAAAACTTCAGACTTTTTAATGTTCTTACATCTTCTCTTATATATAAAAATGAATGTTTCTTTGTTTGTCCCGTATGCGTTCCTATACCATTCATCCGATTGCGATGAAACTTTGGTGAGTTGTTGTGCGCACGCCCAAGAAGGTTTCTGAATTTTTTTCGATGGGGTCCTTTGGGGGGTTCTTTGGGGTCTTCCACATCTCCTCCTAAACCACTGGACCGATTTCAACCAAACGTGGCAGAAATATTTTATGCAACAGGAGAACCAACATAGGGTAGGTGTTTTTTCAATGGGGTCTTTTTGGGGGTTCTTTGGGGTCTTCCACATCTCCTCCTAAACCATTGTACCGATTTCAACCAAACTTGGCACAAATATTTTACGCAACGGGAGAACCAACATAGGATATGTGTTTTTTTCGACGGGGTCCTTTGGGGTCTTCCACATCTCCTCCTAAACCACTGGACCGATTTCAACCAAACTTGGCACAAATATTTTATGCAAAGGGAGAACCAACATAGGACAAGTGTTTTTTCGGTACGATCCTTTGGGGGGTCCTTTGGGGTCTTCCACATCTCCTCCTAAACCATTGAACCGATTTCAACCAAACTTGGCACAAATATTTTACGCAACGGGAGAACCAACATAGGACAGGTGTTTTTTCGATACGATCCTCTGGGGGTCCTTTGGGGTCTTAAAAAACTATTAGATCTGGTTACTATGGCAACCCAATAGAATAGATTCTGTTCTAAATATATTATCGCATTAAACTGAAGACCACGCGAACGAAGTTGTGGGCAACAGCTATTTATTTTTAAGAAACCTACTTTAATTGAACTTTATTAATTAAATTAACATTTTCATTACGTACAACGTGAAACTCCGTAGCAAAGCACGGGTATTCCGCTAGTTTTATTATAAACTTTCATTATTCAAATCTATGTTGTAAGTGGTTGCATTATCGTTGTAATCATGCCATCAACACCATGCAGTAACCTTCCTTATATACCAAGAATATTCATAAGTAGAAGAACTTGGAGTCTTCACTACTTTAGAGAATATAGTAATTTTCCATAATAGGCTACTCTTAATAATGATAATTTTATTTATATAATTAATAACTAGTACTAAATATTTTCCTCTATTTGTGGTTTGATTATGAATTATGTTAATGTTATGAAGGCATCTGTGAGTAATTTTATTTCTTCCTTTCTAGCTACTTCTCCTTCCATTGTATATTTATTCTACCCCACTGACTGCTTTTCAAAAAATTACACACTGTAATATATATCTACAAATGTATAAGATTATACGAAGTGTTTAAAGTAGTGTATGTTGAAAAATAATGTTCAACAAAAATTATAAGAAAATTGTATAGATCATATGTAGGACATGCATTTTATGCGTCCAGTACAAAGTGAGATTCTATTAAATCTTTTTCTAACAATTTTTGATTTGTTTTAATCTACTTTTGTTATTTTGTAAATTAATTTTCTTAGAATGTTTGAAGAAGTGAACAAGTAAAATTTTATAGTTTATACCGTTTTGCATATTTGATTTTTTTTGTCACTGTTATTTGTGAAAAAGAGCAACTGAAAGTTGAAAATGATATTATTGTGCACGCCAAGATGGCATACTTTACAAGAACAATGCCCAGTTAAAAATATTTAACTAATGAAATGGTAACTATTGAAGTGTACAGTAGTTTAGTGTGTTTAACATTTGTTTGTAATATCAAAATGCATCTTTTCTTATAGTAAAGAAATATGCTACTCACTTTTAGTATACATGTCAAGACACTGTAACCCAAAGAAAAATATTATAATCTTGTACTCGCCTTGTTCATGTATGCTCCTAATTAATATGCTTTAAGTTTTATCTCTAAAAGTACAAAATTTAAGTATGCAGTTTTAACAAAACACACACACACACACACACACACACACATATATATTGTAGTAAAACTACAAATACTATATAATTATATATAATGATAAATAATATAATAAAAGTGTAATATGTGTTGATAATGAAAACATTTTGGTTAGATATTAAAATTTTTTTTGTTTAATTAATTAATTGTATGCTTTTCAATTATTTCTGATTTAAATAGGTGAGATTTTGCGTTTTTGAAAATATTTGTTTCTCTAGACAATCTACTTATGTTGTCGGATTTATTAGCTTCTCTTCTAACTTTGCTGTTCTTCTTCTTCCTTCTGATATATTTCTTGAACGGCTCTAAATAATTTTTAGAAGAAATAACTAACTAATATTTACTATACAAATAAATATAAACTCTTGTAACTGAATAATTATGTTCATTTATTAACATTTAAAATTATGCGCCACATCTGATGCGCATGGACCAGGCTTTAGTTGAGCTCCGCTAGGGTCGCTAATGAACAAAATGACAAAGTATAATGTTTACAAAATTAATTATTTCGGATTCTTTTAACTGTCGAAATGGTCAGAGAGGGCAAAGAACAAGATACAATGCTTACAACTATTTTAAAATAAATAATTATTGCTGAAAAAGAAATAACAGTATTATGCAAATTGTCAATTATTATAATGAAATCGAACCATCCGTTGAATGACGTCACTGACTCGATGAGGCTGTGTTCACTCGTTGGTTAGTAATTCAAGTATGGCCGCTGTCACCTCGATTTCTGCGATGTAATGCCGACACGATTTTGGATCTTCTCCCTCAGAAATAAATGAGAATTCCCTTCTCTGCGAAGTTGTCGTATTCCTGGAATATAGTGTGGAGTGTTCTTCCTTCTTCGGTGATGTGGTTCTGTGATTGTTGGTTGGTGCAGTGTTCGGTGTTCAAATGTGTTGGATTCGTGTTCTGCCAATATGGTTTAAAAATTCTTCAAAATGGTGGTTGCTTTCTCGTTTTCATAACTGGTGTTATATTTGTAGTTGTTCTAGTTCAGTTTGGTGCTAATTATAAAATGTTGGTGTTAAATTTCACTTGATAACCTCTGTTACACCTTTTGAGGTTTCACTCAATGTTTTTTCACTAATTCATACTTTTTGGTCTTCTGACAGTAATTTCTGAACTATTCACATTAACGATTAACAATAGACTGATGACTGAAAGTCATCGTTTTGGGATAATTTATAAAATGTCTTTTTCCTCTTCCCATTGTCTTTTTATAAATTTGCAAGTCTTGGATTTGTTTCAACTCCTAAATATACATAACAAGTTTTCCTATTTATTGCTGTAACTCAATTATTTATTAATTTTACGAAAATCTAACTATTCAGCAATATTCTTAAGTCAATTTTACATAATTTGATATATAACTGGGTCTGTTTTAAGTTCAGATAAGCCTAAAATTTACAATTTTTGATATTTACTGTAGGCCTCATATTTTTTACAAATTTAGTATTTAAATGGTTTACAAGTGTTTTTATGTTAATATTTCCATGAAATAATATTACTCACTCCATAATTATTGCTGGTTGTTAATAATTTGTCGTTATAATACACCAATATTGATTAATTTACTTTTTATTTGAGTTGAGTACTCCTTAGGCCTAGTTTTACCTATTTCCAAATAAAGTTAATTTTCTTCTTTTGTCATTACATTTGCTATTTTTGTATCTGTACTGATTACATTTTCATATTTTTGTGTTGTATAGACTAGATTCTATTCATTATATTATGTAGTTTGATTGAATTATTTATTTGGGTTTGACTCTATGATAGCTGATTTTGATTCACAATACTGGTTTGTTTTTCTATTTTGGGGTGTTAGTCAGTTTGACTTATACTTTTTATATGGTTTACAATTTAATAAATAAAATATACAACATTCCTATTACCTACTTGCCTTCTCTGCCTTAACAAATTTGAAAATTATTTAACATTATTTTGAATAAACATAACATCTTATATCTACTAATTTTCATATCACTTAATCATAACAAAAATATCTTATGCCTATTATTTTTTACTGTATCATCTAATGATAACAAAATATCTTATACATATCATATTCCCTAGACATAATTTAATTAGAAAATAAAAACATCTTATTACTAGCAATACTGTCAGTCATTAACTGTCTTTTGTGTTTATGTTTCTTCTGGTAACAACTTAATTGTAATAAAAACATCTTATATCTATTATCCTTATTTATCTAATCCTTAAAACACTTTTATTACTAAAACTATTCTCAGTCATTAGACTGTCTATTATTCTTATGTTTTTTATATTGTATCTCTCTACACTGATGGTAGTCTTTCTGTTTTTAAATAATTTTTATTTCCTACACTATTTTTTATTATAGTGTGTCACTTGTTATTCTCTACACTCACTGTAGTCTCTAATTTTTATTGTATTTATTATGGTATTTCACCTTATATTTCCTACACTAATGGTAGTCTTTTGTTTGTTTTTACTCTGTTCTTAAATTAGGCTTACATTTAGTTCACAATTTATTTTAATTGTATTGTATCTTGTAACTTGAGTTACTGGGTCTAACATATATGGGTTTTAATTTAGTTTCAATTGGGTATATATTCCTTTATCAACCTTTTGGGAATAGCTCTTCTTATTTCTATGTTCTTTTTAGGAACCTTGACATAGTTTGTCTCTTCTTTCTTATTATATAAGTAAATTCCTCCTCTTGTGTTTTCAAGTCTTTGTGGCATTAATTCAATGTATCTTATTTGAATATGGTCCACTTGTTATCGGTTTCATGTCTTGGGGTTTCTCTGCTTCTTAACTTTATATTTTTTCCCTTATTAAAATTTTGTTTACCTCTTTATCTTTTTTTTTCTTTCCTTTTTACTGCTCCCCCAACCTACTGGGTATACTGCTGGTTTATTGGGTTTTTATATAGTAGATTATTTGTATATTGACCAAGAGTTTTCTTTGTTATTTAGTGTGATTTTATTACCATTTTATTGACTTAATGTACAGTTTCTTTATTTTAATCTTTAACCATTTATTATTCTCACTCCCTATGGACAGTTTCTTCTTTATTTATGTTGTATTAAGTTAAAATTTTAATGTGATAATTCTGTTATGCTACATATGCTCTCCTGTAAAAGTGATTAGTTCAGATTATATTCTTAGCATGGATGAAATAATTACTACTAATTCATTTTCTTTACCATATTTTCTTCGTGATTTCACTTTATATACCTTCTTTTTCCACCGTTGCTTTCTCTCAGATGATGTGTATCTCCTTCATTAGTTTCTTTTTTCATTAATAAGTAATCATCAATCTTTTGTATAACATTATCATTTTATATCTTTTCTTATTTGGTGCTTCCTCACCAGTATGCTTACTCTCTAACATTCCCTAACATATGAGTTGGAATAGTTCAGAGTGGCACTTTTGGCTTCAATCCCTGCTGTCCAATACTTCAATTAATTGAGCCCAGAGGCATTATCATCTCTGCTCAAAATATAAGACTGATGGAATTTTTTCTACATCCAGTCATAAAAATAAATAATCAGTAAAAGTAGTCTCCTTTGACTATTAATAAACATCCTTGGATTCTTCACTTCATAATATTTTATATCAATTAATACTTTCATACACTTGACTCTTCTTCTCTATTAAAGCTTATTCCATATTATGTGGTTTAGGTATGTGGTATAATATACATTTCATCGTTTCATCATTTCATCTTCTTATCTTGTTTACATAGTAATTAGCATTTATATAGATTTTTTCTACCATTTGGTATCCAATGAGTTATTTTATTGCTCATGGCATAACATTAATTATTTCTTTATCACTTATCACTATAACAGTGGTTATTACAACAATATTATCATCGTGGTACCCGGGTTTTTGGTTTCTGGTCTTAATATTTGGTTTTTACTTAGTTGGTCTTTCTTCATTGTTCCATCTTTATCAAATTATTTTCTTTGCGAGTTTGGTTAAGTTGTTTTGATTAAATTATAAAATATTCTGGTTTCTTCTCTCCTTTTCTTTTCATTTGAAACTCTGTATCATTTTTGTCTCATTTACATAATTTATAATAGTTGTTATTGTTAGCATAGTCACTATTATCATTTTTTTTTTTTTTAGCTGTGGTAGTTTATTGAGGGTTTTTTTTTATTAACACTGGTTTTTATGAGGATTTGTTACGTTCCTTCTTCTGACATTTTTAACATTTATTAATATATTGTTCTGGTAACCTTAAATTATTCAATTGTTTAATATGGGTTGTTCTCTTTCTTTACTGGAACATGTTTTTTTGCTTTGTCTCTGGAGAGTTTGAGAGAGTTTACATATTTGTACTCCATTTACTTTCAAGTTCTTTTATGTAAGAGTTCACTCAAATTATGAGTGTAATTTGTTCTTACTCTCTTAGAATTTTGTATCTCTTTCTTACTAAATTTCTTTTTATATTTAATAGTTATATCTCATCATTTGTATGAGTTGTACTTACTATTTTTTGAATTTTGAAATTTTTATTCATCAAAATTCTTTTTTCATTCATAATAGTTATTCGAATATTTTGGTGTAAGCTGTTCTTACAATCTTTTAAATTTTGATATTTTATTCATCAAATTTTTTTTTTAATATAATGGTTTTTCTAATATTTTGGTGTAAGCTGTTCTTACAATTTTTTGAATTTAAAAATTTTTATTTATCAAAATTTGTTTTTCATTCATTATAATGGTTTTTCTAATGATTAGTGTAAGTTGTACTTACTATTTTTTGGATTTTAAAAGTTTTTATCTCTCCTCTATATATTTTTTAATTGATAATTGATTATAAGTTCCTTTTATTTTATTTGAATTGACATCCTTTAATACATACGTATTGTTGTTATTATTTTTAACAATTAGGTATGGGCCGGTATACAGCAGTAACAACTTTTTGGTAATGCCTTCCAAAGTACTGGGTAGTTCCCTGTTTTTCAGTAGTACCTTTTCTCCGACTTCATAGCTTATTATCTTCTTAATCGCCTTTTGATACTTGTTCTTGCGCCTTTCCTGGTCTTCTCCCAATTTATTGTAGAACCTGATTCTATTGAACTTGTATTCTTGACTCATGGGGAATTCTATTATGTCTTGTATTTCTGTTGGAGGCGGTTTTTCATACATTGCCGTGTATGGCGTGGTACCTATAGCGGGGTGATATGCCAGATTAAGGAATTCTTCAGTAGCTGACAGATATTCTTGCCACTTCCTTTGTTGATTATGGCAATAAGTCCGTAATATTCTTCCGACTTCTCGCAGTACCCTCTCCGCTGGATTGCTGCTGGGATGGTAGACAGATGTCTTGTACGTTTTAATGCCCAATGTATTTAAGAGTGTTTTTCCACCTCCTACCCTTAAATTGCGTTCCATGGTCTGTGATTATGGATGCCGGGCTCCCTATCTCTGGAATATAATGGTTTGTTATCACTCCTAGAGTCTTCAAAGTGGTGGCTCTGTTCACCGGGTACAGTCTTATAAATTTCGTGAAGTGATCCATCATGATAATAATGTATTTGTATCGATGGCGTCCGCCACTGCGGGGAAATGGACCACAGATGTCCAGAAAGACCTTTTCCAGTTTTGCTTGTGAGGTAATTGGTATCATCATACCCTCTTTTCTCTCATTGTTGGTTTTCACCAATTGACATATCAGACAGGTTTTGAGGTAGTTTCTCGTCTTTCTATTTATATTTTTTATATGGCAATTCTCTTCTATCGCCTTGATCACCTTCATGGCTCCCATGTGACCGTATCGGAGATGATAATCCAGGATGATATCCTTCTCGATTGTATTAGGGATCACAATCTTCCACATCTCTTCATCAAGGGATGTTTTGATGAATAATATTTCATTGTGTATACAATAAAACTTGGTTATTGTGTCATCTTGGTTGGAGAGACGAAGTTTAATGTGGTTTAGCTTCGGGTCTGACTGCTGGTGTTTGCTGATGTCTTGCACTATCCTTTCTAGATCGGATCTGTTCTTAATAATATTATAGATTTTCAGGATGCTCTCCTTTTCGCCTTCGAATGTCTGTTCTTCCAGATTTACTCTCGACAACACGTCGGCTACTACATTTTTACTCCCAGGAACATACTCCCACTGTATATCGTATTCCTGCAGGGCAAGTACCCATCTGGTCAATCTACCATGGCTTAACTTGCATCTTCTAAGAAATTATATAGATTTGTGATCTGTTCGAACGGTCACGGGATATCTGAGAATATACATCCGAAACTTCCCACAGGCAAAGACTACACTTAGCAGTTCCTTTTCCGTCACGTTGTAGTTCTTTTCACACTGGTTAAGGGTTCTGCTAGCAAAGCTCACTACTAGATGGTTTCCACTTTCGTCTTCTTGGTACAATGTTGATGCCAAGCTAATGTTACTAGCGTCACAGTTTAGAAAGAAGGGTCAGTTAAAATCTGGATGGTTAAGCATTACTGCTTCTAAGAACTTCTCCTTAATTGATTTGAAGGTTTCGTCTTGTTCTTGACCCCATCGCCATTTATTCTTGGACGATAACTGGTACTGAAATCGGGCCGTCAGTTCGGAATAATTATTTTGGAACTTCCTGTAGTAGTTACACAGGCCTAAAAATGATTGTAGTTGCCTTCTGTTTTTTGGCATAGGGAATCGTTGTATGGTGTCTACTTTTTCTGTTGACGGTGTTATTCCTTGACTGTTTAAATGGAAACCCAAAAATTGTACTTCTTTAGCGATTAGCTTGGACTTGTCTATCTTAAGGGTAACATTATTCTCAGCCAGTTTCTTCAAGACATGCTCCACACGGTAACAATGTTCTTCCCAATTGGTTGATGTTATTAGGAGATCATCAGTGTAGACAGTCGTGAATTGGAGCGCTTCTGGTCCGAGTATTTGATCCATACAGGCGACAAAAACAGCTACTGAGTTCACTAACCCGAAGGGCAACCGCTTAAACTGATAGTTGCGCCCTTCGAAGATGAACGCCATGTATTGTCGGCTTGCTGGGTGCAACTCCACCTGCCAATACCCGCACACGGTATCCCACGTAGTAATAAACTTCGTTCCATGGAATCTCTTCAATATCTCATCAATTTCGCCAGGTGAGGTACGATCGTTGATAATCATTTTATTTATCTCACGTGCGTCAAGGCAAAGTCTTACCTTCCCATTTTTCTTTTGTATAGCCACAATTGGACTAGTGTATGGCGACTGACTGCTTTCAATAATATCTTTACTGATCATGTTCTGGATCTCTGTGCGTACGGCTTCCTTCAAAGATTGTGCTATGGGATATGATTTTCGATTGAATTCTACCGGTTCTCTGAATCGTATGGAACATTGGTAGTTCCTAATCTTTCAAGGTTCGTCCAAAAATACAGCTCGATATTTTTCATATATGTTGACTAACCGATTCAACTGGTTTTCATCTAATTGCTTGTTGGTATTTTGGCATTGGAAGTCACGTATCTCCTGAATCTTTTGTGGCCATAGGTCATCCTCCGTATTCTGCTGTACTAGCTTGTTGTTTGACGGGTAGTTTGACAAGTAATTCACCTTATTCTTGCGGTCGATAAGCTGTCTGGAGTCTAACATCTTGTTGTTAGTTAAATTGGCTACCCAGGTCGAACCTTCAGAAAAGTGTGATACCTTCCCTTGGCACAAATCGATAACTGCTGAGTTCCTACGCAATATGTCACACCCTATCATGATGTTGAAAGGCAATCCGGCTGCAACAAGAAATATCATATCCACACTAATGCCCTGACTGTGGACACTTAGGGATACCTGTTTTCTTATGGTTTTGTTCTGTCGGCCGGTAGCTCCTACAAGCACAATATTATTAATAGGTAGTACCGGTAAGTTTTTGTGGCATTCCTGCTGTATCCGGTCCAATTCATTATGATTTATGATAGAGACATTTGCTTCAGTGTCTATCATTATGGGAACAGAAATACCCTCAATTTCTGCAATTATATATATTATTTCGTTATCATTATTGTTTATGTTAATTTCGTTTTCTTCTAGTAAGTCCTTACGGATATCTTTCAAATAATTATTGTATATTATTGTAAAATTTTTTTCTTCTTTCGGTTTTATCTCTTGGTCAAACCCAGCAGATTGGAGCAGTAAAGGGTTATTGGGGTTTATTACTGCCTCCGTTCGTTTAAATGCTCCGCATCATTACGGATTAGGCTATTAGCAGCATCAACTGGGAGTCCTGAAACTGCTTCGTTTGGTTCAGCACGATCGTCCTGTTGGGCTTCCATTACAGGTAGTCTCCATTGATTGTCCAGGCTGGAACTGCATCTGGGTTCATACTCTCTGTAACGAATACTTCCCTGACTTCCCTGAAAAGTTTCATACTCATAATATCGGCTCCTTCGTTGAGGCTGGTACCTCCTCTGTCCACTGCCTTCCGCTCTGATGTAGTTGATATGGGGTCGATATGTCCTGTAATTATTGTTATTACCTCCATTCGGGTAATTTCTATTATAATTATTATGATAATTGTTATTAGGGGGGTTGGGGTTTCTCTGACCATTTGGAACATAGTTATGGTTGTTATAATAACCGTTGTTGTTGTGTGGACGGTTATTATTATTATTATTATTATTATTGTTACCCTCATTATTATTTCTGGGAACATTATTATTATTATTATTATGGTTATTATATCTAGTCATATTATTGTTACCACGAGGGTTATCATTGTATTCGGCATTATTCCGGTTTGCGGAATTATAATTATTGTTGTTGTTACCGTTCTGCCGATTATTAGTATTTGTATTATTCGCATTACTCCTTGTCTCCGGCCTCTCGTATCTCCTGCGACTTTGGCGGTAGTAATCCTCGTGCTCGTACATTTCTAATAGTTCGGTCATTGCTTGTACAGTCTTTATTTGACTGTTTCTTCGAGCTCTTATTATATCTTTCTCATAGTGGTCTGAGAGCTTGCTGACCAGGCATTCTTCCGGTATTCGGGGCTCTAAATGTTTGGCCACACACACCTTTCCCAAGAAATAAGCCGTTAGTGTCTGGTTTCCATACGGGTTGTATTTTCCGTGACAGATCCCGTCTCTGGCGATATTTTGTGTCGATTCAGACCAATATTTGGCCTTGAATAGCCTTTTGAATTGTTGGTAGTCTGTCACTTCATCTCTTATTGCCATCCACCAATTATCAGCTATCACCTTGAATGATTCGTCAAGTACTTCTTTATTCTCCCTCCAGCGATTGCCTCTGTGTTTGGTGAAGTACTCTTCGATTCTGGCTAGGAACTCCATAGGTTTATTTTTATAAAACCTGAAGTTAATACCTTCACGATTCTCGTTGTTCGGACAACTGGTAATGCTGGTTGGTCGATGATGGAACAGGTCTATATCTGTTTGATTCTGTCGCACCTGACTGTTGATACTGGTCACAGCAGCTTCAATGCCATCACATTTTTCCGTGAATCGGTCCCGCACTCGCTCCCAGTCTTCACGTGTTTCCTTTAGTTTTCCCTCTAAGGTCTTCCTATTCGTTTATTCAATGTTGTTAACTTTAGTGTTTATTTCTGTCTTGATACTCTGTACTTCTCATTCGGTCTGACTCCATCTTTCGTCAGCCCTTGTAATCTTTTGTTCGATCACCATTATTTCCTCTTCTACCTTCTTGCTGATTGTTTCATTGTTTTCAGCTATCTTTTGACCCAATTCTTCCTTCAATGCTTCCATCTTTCCATCTAATCGGTTCATATTCTCTTGGTTCGTCTCCTTCAATTCTTCTCTTAATTGTTGGTTATTATTTTCCATTTTCTGACTTGTTTCTTCCATCCTCTTGTTGGTCTCTTCCAGTTTTTGGCTTATCTGGGTTAATTCCTCCTTCGACTGCTGTAATTATTGCTGTAACTCAATTATTTATTAATTTTATGAAAATCTAACTATTCAGCAATATTCTTAAGTCAATTTTACATAATTTGATATATAACTGGGTCTGTTTTAAGTTCAGATAAGCCTAAAATTTACAATTTTTGATATTTATTGTAGGCCTCATATTTTTTACAAATTTAGTATTTGACTCTATGATAGATGATTTTGATTCACAATACTGGTTTGTTTTTCTATTTTGGGGTGTTAGTTAGTTTGACTTATACTTTTTTTATGGTTTACAATTAAATAAATAAAATATACAACATTCCTATTACCTACTTGCCTTCTCTGCCTTAACAAATTTGAAAATTATTTAACATTATTTTGAATAAACATAACATTTTATATCTACTAATTTTTATATCACTTAATCATAACAAAAATATCTTATGCCTATTATTTTTTTTTACTGTATCATCTAATGATAACAAAATATCTTATACCTATCATATTCCTTGACATAATTTAATTAGAAAATAAAAACATCTTATTACTAGCAATACTGTCAGTCATTAACTGTCTTTTGTGTTTATGTTTCTTCTGGTAACTACTTAATTGTAATAAAAACATCTTATATCTATTATCCTTATTTATCTAATCCTTAAAACACTTTTATTACTAAAACTATTCTCAGTCATTAGACTGTCTTTTATTCTTATGTTTTTTATATTGTATCTCTCTACATTGATGGTAGTCTTTCTTTTTTTTAAATAATTTTTATTTCCTACACTATTTTTTATTATAGTGTGTCACTTGTTATTCTCTACACTCACTGTAGTCTCTAACTTTTATTGTATTTATTATGGTATTTCACCTTATATTTCCTACACTAATGGTAGTCTTTTGTTTGTTTGTACTCTGTTCTTAAATTAGGCTTACATTTAGTTCACAATGTATTTTAATTGTATTGTATCTTGTAACTTGAGTTACTGGGTCTAACATATATGGGTTTTAATTTAGTTTCAATTGGGTATATATTCCTTTATCAACCTTTTGGGAATAGCTCTTCTTATTTCTACGTTCTTTTTAGGAACCTTGACATAGTTTGTCTCTTCTTTCTTATTATATAAGTAAATTCCTCCTCTTGTGTTTTCAAGTCTTTGTGGCATTAATTCAATGTATCTTATTTGAATATGGTCCACTTGTTATCGGTTTCATGTCTTGGGGTTTCTCTGCTTCTTAACTTTATATTTTTTCCCTTATTAAAATTTTGTTTACCTCTTTATCTTTTTTTTTCTTTCCTTTTTACTGCTCCCCCAACCTACTGGGTATACTGCTGGTTTATTGGGTTTTTATATAGTAGATTATTTGTATATTGACCAAGAGTTTTCTTTGTTATTTAGTGTGATTTTATTACCATTTTATTGACTTAATGTACAGTTTCTTTATTTTAATCTTTAACCATTTATTATTCTCACTCCCTATGGACAGTTTCTTCTTTATTTATGTTGTATTAAGTTAAAATTTTAATGTGATAATTCTGTTATGCTACATATGCTCTCCTGTAAAAGTGATTAGTTCAGATCATATTCTTAGTATGGATGAAATAATTACTACTAATTCATTTTCTTTACCATATTTTCTTCGTGATTTCACTTTATATACCTTCTTTTTCCACCGTTGCTTTCTCTCAGATGATGTGTATCTCCTTCATTAGTTTCTTTTTTCATTAATAAGTAATCATCAATCTTGTGTATAACATTATCATTTTATATCTTTTCTTATTTGGTGCTTCCTCACCAGTATGCTTACTCCCTAACATTCCCTAACATATGAGTTTCAGAGTGGCACTTTTGGCTTCAATCCCTGCTGTCCAATACTTCAATTAATTGAGCCCAGAGGCATTATCATCTCTGCTCAAAATATAAGACTGATGGAATTTTTTCTACATCCAGTCAAATAAATAAATAAATAACCCTACCCTTTCTTTATCAGTCACTTGTTTCCTTCCCTTTGTACCATTTGTACATCGCTGTTTTCTTTATGGCACAACAATTCTTCAAGTGGACAGTTATCAGACATACAGTAATATAACAAATATCACTTAACTAATGGTGTCAAAATAAATAATAGAAGTCACTTTGCAGATGTCTGTGCACGATAAAACACAATTATCACTTTAATCTAAACTATTGTCACCAACTTTGTCACTACTTATTGCCACACTCCTAAATACTTCGTTCTTGACGAGGCCTTTCGGTGTCTCCACCATCTTCAGGTTTTAAACAACATGAAGATCTTCAAGGACCGAAAGGACTCGTCATGAACGAAGTATTTAGCAGTGGCAATAAGTAAGGACAAAGTAGGTGTTAAAATGGCTGCTAATAAAACAAACAGAACTGTAAACTATTGTCGTCACATCAGTGAATCGCAGGTCACAACAACTCAGTAACACTTGCCATTGCTCCTCTTGGAAATTTGAGACTGACTTGCTGGCTGTTTCCAAAACACCACAGTTATACTCAGTCTGTTTGACGTAGTATATGACAAGATTGATATGGATATTGTAACTGGATGAGATTGTACTCGTTAAAAGACTTACAAGGGTCGAATGTCTACTCACCAGTTCGGCCGTTCAAATTCGTATTTACTGCCTCGACATCGGGTTGGCCAACTCTTCTTAGTACACCAAAATTGTACTAAGTTTAATTTTCTATATTGCGTGCTCAAATATTAAATATTAGTTGAATAAAATCAAACATACAGGTTATTGTTTCTATTAGGTTTATTCACAATTATTAATTGGATTCAAATTCTACAATTTTCTTTAAATTATAACTTTTATTTTTGTGCCGGCATGTTTAATTATTCGAGGTTGGCTATTCTGTCCAGCCGTATATCGAGACTCTCGTAGATGGTTGTTGACAATTTCGTTTATTTATAATTTCAGGTCGAAGTTCTTGTGACTACAGAAAATGTTGTTAAATGGACTAATAAAAGTACAAAATTTTACAAATACCATATAAATATTATAGAACAGGTGATATACTTATAATTACAGTGGTAAACTATAGCTACGGGAATTAGCGGTTGGAGATTATTTACGTTTAGTAACTTTTACGTTTAAAACATATTCCTTAATAAATCAATGTTGGATTGAGATAGTTATTCAATTTGAGGTGTTTGTTAAATAAAATCAAGTTCAAGTGTTTATTAAAAGTGATAAGTGATATGGAAAGTGTAGTTCACGTATGGTTGATTTCTTGTGTTTTTTCTGTGAAATCGTATTTAAAATATACTTAACAATCCTTCGTCTCTGCTATCCAGGGTAATAATTCTCTCGAATACTGCTGCTTGTCCTTTCTTGGGTGTTTCGGTTAATTCCGGGTTTCAGTTTTCGTAGTTCTCTGGTTAAGATGTTTATTTTCCATCAATCATCCGGGTTATGGCAGGTTCCATTGTTCATTTATGTATTTCATATATTTTCTTCCTTCAGTTGGTTCGTATTCCAATCTTGGGATTCTTCAGCAATCCTCCTGGTTAATTTTAATTTCTTCTGGTAAATTTATTAATTCGTTAGTATTAGTGTTACTTCTGGGTTTTAATTTATTAGTTTGAACATTACTTTTGATAAATTTTGTTGAATTAATTCTTTTTTTTATTCTTTGTGGTTTTAATACATCTGCCCTCATCAAGCTCTAATAATGGAATGATACAATTTATTAACTTTTTTTTTCTAACAAGGTTTCGTTGTTATGGCAACTCTCCTTTCAAACACTAGTTCCCATTGGTTGATAATTTATAACATTGTTATATAAACTAACGTTTTTCTATACAAAATTATTAAAAATCTTCAACTTATTATTACTCCCTTATACTACCTTAAATCTTAAATACAATAATACCATTAGTTTGCTTATTGTTTACAAATTATTTTGATACCTCACAAGTTTACTTGTTGTCAACTTATAACAGATTACTATTTTTTTCCTTTGGTTTTTCTTTTGTTAATTACATTTAAACTAATTATTATCTATCCAGTTTTGTATCCTACACTATTATTATGATACCTAAACATTATACACTTTATTTTATCAATGGCTATTGCTTTATCTTAAATTTCACAAATTTCTGGTTATCAGTTCTAGGCCTAATGCCTAGAGTTCATAATTCACTTACCCTATACTCATTACAATTGTTTATAGTAATTTTTGTTAATTTTATATGTTACTAAACATAATTACTGTAACAAACTAACTTAAATCATAACATTTGATTAATTTTAATCATCATATAATATAATATAACTACTTAATAACTCTTTTTAGGCCCATGCCTGTATCTAAAGTTTACATGTGTCTAAACGGTTTTGTTTAACATAATTTGCAACATAATAATATTTTGGTTAATTACAATCAAAGAAACCTATAACAAAATTGAACATTAAATATGCACTAATATTTCCTTATCAACTCACTTTAGAAAATATAGTGTCTAACTCCCCTTACTGTATTCAACCTAACATATTAGTCTTTTATACTTATTTTCAATGTGGTTAATATAACTTTGTTAATTTTATTCATTAACCATAAAACAATATATCCCTTATCATCCTTATACTATACTAACAAACTTCTTTAACATAATGTAATACAATTTCCAGTGGTTTGGTTCCCACAAATATTCATATATTTTAATACAATCTTTCCTTTTTCATTACACTAGGCCCATGATTACTTATAAATTATAACTGTCCCTTATAATTTACACTGTTTAGTTATTACATTTGGGTTAATAGATTACTTATAATCTATTATTACAAGTTTATTTCTTTATTTCTGACTACACTGCACTTTCTTAACTAGTGTGTTTATGTAGTTCATTTATTAACACTGGGTCCTATTATGGTTCATTATTGATTATTATCTTCCTTATTCATTTATCACTTTTTCATGTATTTATTATCATTGGGTCCTATCAATGTTTATTACTTATCACCGCTTTCCAAATGAATTATTGTTACTCAAGTTCATTTTATATTAGTGTCTTTTGATAGTTTATTTCAAAAGTAATTTGTTCAGTATATTTGTTTTTACATTTCATTTTCTTTTTATCTTTCCTATAGGTTACATATTATTTATTTTCCTGTCTAATTTTGTACTTTTATTTATATATAACTCTTTTAACACTTGGGTGTTGTTATATTGTGGCTTGTACTATTTTCTCTGTCTCACTTTATCCAATCTATTGGGTCTAGTCATTGTCATTGTCTAAGTCAAAATCAGTTAGTAGTGTTGTTCTATCATTTCTCTTTTAATCATTTTTTATTTTCCTTTAGTATACAGCTTTTCTTCCATTAATTATACTTGTAAACTTGGTGCTATCGTAGGTCACGTTACAATATGGATCAACCAACATATGGAAAAACTGAGAATGATACAAGAGTATTGCATAATCATACTGCTCACACAATATGTTTGCAAAGCATCATGTTATCCACGCATGTTTCCTGTGTCTCCTAAGTGTAACAATTTGATTGCAAACTTAAAAGATAACAACACATAAATATTTCAAATGAGAGTCCCGTGGAACTTAATTAAGATACAATTAAAATATAAATTCGGTTTGTGTAACACAATACACACAAAAAGCAGGGTATAAGATGATGAATTTGGCACCAAATGCAGAAGCATAGTGAACTGTCACACTGTGATTGCAAACATTCCTGCATGCATATCGCAAAGGGTGAAATTAGATAATTGGATTTTGCAGACATTTACAGATTGCAGGCCACCTGTTACTACAGTAAATTATATGATTTTCTTATCTTGCTCACACAGATAAGTTCATTCATCTCACTGCAAATCTATAACTATTACATTTGTTTGACCGTAGAAAAAATTTTTGTAGGCTAAATCAGGTAATACTGAATACCAGAGTAGTGAAAAGAGAAACTTGTAAATGTAAGAATTGTTCTTTTTAGTACAAAATAAAAGGTGGGTGTGTAGTGTGTGATCCTTACAAGTTTTTGATTTTGCAGTCACATGAGCCACGTCAAGACATTCTCTTGAGTTTCCTCTTCAGTAACAAGTAAGCACAATCTGATTTGCAGGTTACATTAAGGCACAGCAAATTTAGTCAGCAGGTAGTATGATATAAGTGGCATGTATTATGGTGTCACACTACATCATAAATTACAAACAACATTAGAAATGGTGATTCCTCAGATTTTGTAAATAATGTGTTGCACTATTGAGTGGATGAGGTAACAGCACTTTCCTGTTGTCTTTTATTTCCTTCTTAAGCTGTATTAATAAGTAGTTTTAATTTTACATATTCAATAGCTTGGCCTTGGTGCAATGAGACAGTGGCACTCAGTTTAGTCAACTGTGTGTGGTACATTACCATGTCAAAACAAAATTGTTTCTAAATTTATAGAAAGGTCATATGACAGAAAGTGGAATCAGGTGATAACATCAGTGAGGAGTCATTACTAAAACAATTGAAAATCATGTCTCACATACAGGTTTCTAAACAAAACTAGAGTCTGTAATTCTACTGAAAATAAAAGTCTGTATTTACATCATTGGGCCAGTAAACTAAAAATTCCAACTGACAAAGCCTTTCAGATAATAATTGCATGCCTTGATAAAAAACTAAGTAATTTTTTTCCTTTGTCAGGAAGCAAAAAAATAAATAAACAATTTAATAATAAAATTGCAGTACAAATTAGGGGCCTGAAGGATTATGTGGATGAGATAAAAGGAGGAAAAAGGCATGTGGTGATTAACAGAGCATCTTCAGAAGGGAGAAATTGCATGCAAAACCATCAACCTCTGGGTTGAGGAGGAGAAGAAGAGTACAAATTGTACAATATACTAATGTCAAAAAGCAGTATAAAAGTAAACATAGTTGCTATATTACAAACAGACTTACAAAATTTAACACTGATTTATATTTAAATAATACTAACATATTTTTACTTTCAAATGAACTCATATATGAGATGTTAAAAGAGACTAGACTAGACTTGAAACGTTTTTAGTGGCAAATGGGAAACCTGCATTGATACAGTGACCCCATTTCATGGTGCCTCAAATGCTTCCTTTAACCAATTCCCTCCAATTTTTAACTATACTGTTTTAAAATTTTTTTTATGCTTTATAAGCTTTTTTTTAAGAGGGGCCACTAGATATTTAAAACTAGGGAGAATGCCTAGAGAAGCCAAAAATGCGCTGGGTCCAGTGAGACGGGACTTGCAATTAAACTCAGCTGTTGAGCAACAATAACAATTTTTTATTTTCTACGTTCAAAATTCAAAATTTTAAAGAACTTCCAAGTGCAACTGACCACCAACAAATTGAATATAAAACATAAACTGATGCTGATTTTATAACTTTACAAACATAGATTAAAGTAATGAGAAAATACTATTATAAAGATATATATAAAAAAACTTAAGACATTCTGAAGTGACTATGGCAGTAATCATGATTTTACGTCTTGGTACATGTTGAATAATTTCATAAACTTGTGAAATTAAACTTCTTTAAATTAAACAGTGGAGAAATATATATATATATTGTCACCGGACAAAAGGCTTGCCGCATGACAAATGGCGCCAATCGTACACTCTAGTGTTTTTGGTGGCCCTAAAAAGGACCTTGTGGCGAGAAGGCTGATGTTGGTTGTGCCGCGCTGAGATGTTCGGCGGCTGCACCTGCTGTTCGTGGCGTACTACAGTCCTCCTCTTCTTTCGGCACCGGTTGTAGAGTCGGCTGCCGGCCCAGCGAAATCCATCGCTGGCGCGGAACAGGAGTGCGAAGACGCAAGAACGGCGGTGGTTCTATTCTTCGGCTGTTCCTTCCGGCTGACTCCGCCTCGTTATCGTCTGAGAGAGGAGAGGAGATGAAGTGCGTCCGATGGCGTGGCGATGAAGAGTGTGCAAACGTTTCTGCCGGCCCGGGTTTTATTAACTAACCGGGATTGCTGATTGGCTAGCTCTGAACACGCAGTTGGTCACGTCTCGGCGGCTGCTGATGCCGGATTGGCTCGCTGTGTCCACAGCTGGTACCGGAGAGCAGATGTTCGCATACCGCTGCCGTCACAATATGTATAGGTATAGAAATTTACAGAAAGCGTGAATTGACCCGACCGATGACACGTGTCTAGCCTGATCAAACACGGAAAAAAACACATCCAGTACCTGCATAGAACCGTCCCTACAGGAGCCCTGAATCAAGTAAAAAAAAAATAAAAACAACCCCATAATCCCTTAAAACTTCCAACCCCCCCCCCATTTTTTAAATGAACGTTAATGATGAAGAAAAGAAAAAATAAATAAATAATACCCAACCCACATACATGACAAGATTTCAGATTCCCCGCAACTTTACAACTTCAACTTTTACTATTAAATAACTATAAGAATACATGATCGCTGGACACGGGCCCCTCGGCCAGATCTACAATTCTTTTGAGACGTAATTACATACTGAATTTATTCTAAAGAAAGTGTATCACCCCCGAATCATGTCCAGCTAGACGCGAACACCATAGCGTAGAACTTGTTAACTGAGAAAAAAATGTCACACACCGGGTGTTTACTGAAGTGGCCTAAAGAATATTAATAGCTTAAATGTCACCTTGATGTTGTCCCGGGGATGTCTCATGGCTCGGAACCCCAAAAGAAACACAGAGAAAACAACCGGGGAATGCGGAATGGCTCGGACCCTACAATAATCAACAATCAGAATCTACAACAATGAACAATGAAACAACACCATACTATCACTCCATCATAACTTCTCAAAACAGTGGAAACTGATGATCTCCAAGAGACCACAATCCAAGGGTGCACTCTCGGCAAGCTCTCTAACTCCTTTTTGATATATATATATATATATATTTTCCTACGGGGAAGATGAAATTGGGAAGATGAAAAGGGCAAGGATCATTGAAAGGTCAATAGCTAGGACTAAGGGTAAGGACATGGCTCCCTCCGGAAATAAGGATGAATGGAGGAAACCAAGGCTCGCGTGGGCAGGGGCGCAACCCTGAAGTAGACGAACACTACTGGGACTGTGGGGAACATCTACCCGCTACCCGTTAACCGCTTCTTCTCACCTTTCTATGACGGACTTCAAATACTTGTTCCTTTCGAACATCACTCTGAGAAAATATCTCGTGTTGAGCTGTACTGATTTGTTTCTTCTGAATCAGAATCAAGGCAACCTACATCACTACTTTCACCCTGATTTGGATTATCCTCATCATCTAACTCCTCTACTTCTGCCTCCCCTGCTTCTCTTTCTTCCAACCCTTCCTTTTCTTCCTCTTCCACTTCTACCATTCCCACACTTTCATCCCCATAATCCAAATCACCATCATGACACTGCACCTCCTCACCATCTTCCCGTTGCTCCTCTGATCCATCTTCAACAGCATCTTCACCCAGCTCCTCACCAATTTCTGCACCTCCCTCATCACCGGCTCCTTCACAAACTTCTTCACCATCCTCCTCTCCAATCTCATTTTCGTCCTCCTTTTCATCAATACGTTCATGATCATAATTTAAATTTTCATCATCATCACCATCACGTCCACTACCACCATTCGAACACTGCACATCTTCATCATCCCCTAGTTGCTCCTATGGTCTGCCCAAAACTTCTTTCCGTTCCTCAGAACTCTCAGCACTACTTACAGAAGCCGTCCGCAAATCTGCACACACTACATCATCCTCACTCACACACTCCACAACGCTGCCACCAAATTCCTCCTCAACTTCTACCTCATCTCCTTCCACCACACGTGCAGCATGGACATCCCCGTGTCCATCCGCAACCTCAGAAACTTTTGCAGCATGGACATCCCCGTGTCCATCCGCAAACTCAGACTCTTCAGTCTCCCTAACACCTATAACTATACTTTCCTGTGCAGCATCTGCAGACCGCTCTTCTGCCTCTTCCTTCGATTCCTCTCCTTGACCACCTTCAGCAACTATCGCATCCTCAACATTTCCCACCCTGGAATCCAGCTGTCCAGGCCCATGTGCAATGTCTAAATTAAATTCTACTGGCGATGGTAAAGCTACAGCATCAAGTGACTTCTCATATCCCTGCGTAAGCGATGATGATGTTACAGGATCTGAATCCGTCATGAACCGAGATGGAGATACCGGAACAAATTCTGCGGCATCTGGATTCAACTGTGACGTCACCTCTGAGTCCTCTAATTCAGCATCAACAGACGTGTTCTTGTTGTCTTGTGTTGATCCCCCGAAGTAATTCCCCTCTTCTTCCTCTTCACCTTCTTCATCCACTACTCTATCAGGCACTTGCGATTCATCTGGAACGTTTAAAGTTTCCTTTTGTCTCCAAATAGGAATAACACCTTGCTACAGGCTCCCTACTGGCCGATGTTGGGTCCCTAATATAACTTCTTCTTCCCCTGTTAATTTCATACTTATCTCTTTTCTCTGCTGTAACTGTTGTTACCGTCTTCTCACTTGCCACCCCCTTGTAGCTTTCATTACTTCTGGAATATTCAGTTTTTCTTACAGTTTCTTGTGTTCTCCACCAACCCCCATATTTATCATTTTTAGCTCTTTCTAATGGACTCCTTGAGTATGGGTCACCTCTGGCAGCTCTTCCCCGGGACTCATCATTCGCCTGGACCCTTCTGGCATGCGCACACCACCGGTGCAGGTCTGCAAAACAACGTGGAGGATCTGCGAAGACCAGCCGGGATCTCTCTTGGGGAGTCAGCCCTTCTCGTATTACCTGTATAACTTCCGTCTCGGGCAACCCCAACCTTAATACCCGGGCAGCTTTCCGTATATCGTGCACGAAGTCCCCCAATGCCTCTCCGTTGGCCTGTAGGCGATAGAATAACTTAAACTTCAGCTGTTCACGTTGTCAATGGGGTATGAAGAAGTCCAACACTTCCACATGGAAAGCGTCGACACTGCCGCCCCGACGTAGAGTGTTGGTGACCAGCCCTGCCAATGAACCCCGACAATAAGGGTATATAAGGGACAAGACCTCCCCATCGGACACCCCCGGGAAATCTGCCAACTGCAGGACCAGGTCCAAGAAGACCAGCAACCTGTCCTCATCTACTCCATCCAACACTGAAAGTTTCTGGAGAACGCCTGAAATGGGGTGGGGCAAATCTCTGATAGCATACCGCCGCCAGAATTGCACAATTCACAACACACAACAATAAAACATAAATCCCCACGAAACACCTAGCACAAACATGACTTACAAAACAGAAAAACTCGAGTACTGATCCTTCCTTTGAGCAGACCTCCGGGTTCCCTAGCGCTGCGGAGACCCGACCCACTCCAGAACCAGCTCTCTTTCCGACACCATACACAAGAAGAGAAACAACATCAGACACTAACATAGACATAAGACCCATAACACCTAACACCTACCACAATGTCACATTTCACAAGGACATATTATTACAAACTTCAAACAATGAATCTTGTCGGTGACGGTACCGACTCCCGATCGGGCCATACCGCATCCTGTTAAACTCACAAACTCACGCGTAATTACTCCCATATTTATTAATAAAGCAGCCGCCTCTCCAGCCATGCCCCAGATCTCTGGTAATTCCAAATTCCCCAAGGAAAATACCCCACCAAAAAAAAAACGCCTTCCACATAGCGGCATCAAGTTTACAATTATGCATTCACATATGCACGTTAACATTGAACATAATACAACATCTACACCCATATTCGCTTTTCCAAAATTTTCGGAGTTTGACCTGTCTCAAACTATCTCCGAGTTTGCAAGCCCCGTCACACCCAAGGACCCAAGGGTTTGACCCTAGAATCAACCACGCTCTGCTACCATTTGCAACCCCCTCTTAAAAATTTTTTTTTTTATGCTTTATAAGCTTTTTGAAATTTTTGAGACATATCTATGGGAGGCCACTAGATATTTAAAACTAGGGAGAATGCCTAGAGAAGCCGAAAATGCGCTGGGTCCAGTGAGACGGGACTTGCAATTAAACTCAGCCGTTGAGCAACAATAACAATTTTTTATTTTCTACGTTCCCTTTGCATTCCTACATATTAATGGCAAATTCCAATAATTCAACTTTAATATAAAATATAAATTTTTAAATCCCAATAATTCAATTTCAATATAAAATATGAATTTCCTTTTTAAATTTCAATAATTCAACCTTAATATCAAATATACATTTCAAATTCCAATAATTCAATCTTAATACAAAATATAATTTTAAATTTCAATAATTCAACTTTAATACAAAATATGAATTTCAAATTCCACTAATTCAATCTTAATACAAAACATAATTTTTAAATTTCAATAATTCAACTTTAATATAAAATATGCATTTTGAATTTTAATTTTAACATATCAGCCAGGACACATCTTTAGTATCGGAATTCCCAAATTTGCAAGTTAAAATCACTATCATAAATTAACATCTAACATTACCATTCTACAAATTCCATTAGTATCTCTAAATATGGATAATCACATAATTGAATAAATATTCCCGACATTGTCACTATAAATATGTATAGTATTTACATAACACCATAATCATCTGAATTGCGCAAACATAGCATATTAATTCTGTAAATCACCCTTTATAATACTCAACATTAAAACACATAATCACACATAAATATACAGAGACACCTAAATCCATTTGACATACACAATACAGCATGATATCATACAGCATGCTAAATCTGGCAGGCAGCCTGTACATTCCCAACATACCCATACTCGCAAGAGTATAATAGAATTTAAAAACTGAATAAAACATCAGGATTAGAAATTACAATATTTAAACTGGCAAGGTAGCCCAGTACAATCAAATTACAAACTATCACTCTAAAATAGTCCCCTTTATAGTAGCGTACCATCGCAAGGTTAACATGACTGTATTGATTTATAAAATAGTAAGTTTGTTACTTTCTTTTGTACCTTTGCAGACAAAATTCAAAATTTTAAAGAACTTCCAAGTGCAACTGACCACCAAAAAATTGAATATAAAATATAAACTGAGGCTGATTCTATAACTTTACAAACATAGAGTAAAGTAATGAGAAAATACTATTATAAAGATATATATAAAAAAACTTAAGACATTCTGAAGTGACTATGGCAGTAATCATGATTTTACGTCTTGGTACATGTTGAATAATTTCATAAACTTGTGAAATTCTTACATTAAACAGTGGAGAAATATATATATATTGAAATAAATCCAATATGTACCGGTGATGAATGTTTTTATATGCCCTTATTTACAAGCGGCAATTTGTAAATAACTACGTATGGTGAGTCTTTCTTTGATCAGTCCCCTTCGTAGGAGTCGTCAATTTGTTATGGAATAAGTATGTTGGGTACTAGAGGTGGAACGTCCGTCTTATTCAAACCCCACTGTTGTAATCAATTTAGTAACGAACTGCTTGTTAATTATGTGAGGACGTATGTTATAATGTATGATACCAGCTGGAGACGTCAAATTATAAAGAAATCTTGTCTATGAGTGTAATTAGTTATAAGAGACTCCGGTGTAACAAACGCCAAGTAATACGTTGTAGGTGGCGATTTGTAACAATTAAAATGCTGTTACCTGGTTTAATTAATATGTTATTAACTAATATACCTTGCGGTTGTGACCAGTGAAACCCTCAGAACACAGATTATCAAGTCCACAAACTTAGAATTATGTTCCTGAATTTATAATGGTATTATTCTGTAGACTTAATTTAATTCTCAGTGGTTGTTTAATATGAGCAATATATATGGAGTATTTACTGAATGTAAGTGGTTTTTGTCTCAACCCTAGTCCCTCAACGATAAAAATTTCATTCAAATTTAGTATGGCAAAACCCGTTAGTTCAGCAATCTTCCGTCCCACCAGCTGTAAACTTGGAGCGCTATTACTAGAAATAAGTGTACTTATAGGTTAGTTATTCTGAGTGTTTGTATCAACCTGTTAATAAATTATTACGCCAAGTACATATAGTATTTTCTCTGCAATGATTAAAACGTTATCTCATACAACAAATGTACTTTATTTATTTTTCTCTGGTATTTAACAAGTTACGTTGTCTCAGACAAACAATAAGACGATCCAATCGACTATCCCAACATATATCGATTCTTAATTATTCGAACTCTAAAAAAAAACATATACTTTGAAAATAATGACAAATAATTCTTATACCAGGGTTCGTGTAGTTCTTTGAACCATTAGTAAGGCCAGGTAAAACGCATAATTAAGGTTGTTCAATTTACAAAAAGAATAAAATTATTTACTTAAAATACAATGATATGAAAATAATTTGTTTTTTACCCAAACGGCGAAAGCTTCATTAGGCGGTGAATGTTTGCCAACAGCGGTCAAAATCCAGTTTATATCGTCTTCACCCAGTAAAACTGCTCTGGTTTTCAATGAATGGATGATGGTAATCCCACAGGAACTCTTGTGCTTCGATTCTTCTTTTGCGTCTTCACAATTCTTGGTCCCAACGAACTGGAATTAGGATCTCAGCTTACGCTGTCAATGGAGGTTATTTCGTCAACCGAGTCTTCTGTATTTCCAAATATTTCCGTTAATTCAGGCTTTAACTCTTTACTGGTCTTCAATTTATAGCATGAATTGGTTTGATACCAAATTCAGCGGAAATATTTAGTGACTGAGGTGAGAAGCTTTCAATTCTTTTTTATTTTACTCATTGATAATTTAGAGTTTTATTTAATTTGTACGATTCATTAGCGTTCAAATATAATTGTTTTACAAAAAGGCTTTATCAGTTTGGACATATCTTTCCTTTATATTTATTCATATATTTTTATATCGGTTCATTTCAATCTAATAGCTTGTAACAATCAGTACCATCTATTCAAAATCAACAACTTATTATATATCAGTTGCCTTAACAACCATGTTTTCTATATATCCTTGAGCCGGCATTATAGAATATTACTACTCCTTTCCAATAAAATACTCCATGCTTGGATTAATATTGAATCACATAAAATTCTCCCCTAACCTTCCTTATTAAACAGTAAATGTTTTACTAGAGTTTCGTTGGACTGGGTTTACTAAAAAGGTATTAATTTCCTTTCACTAATATGGAATTTAGGCCTATAGATTCATTTACAACCATTATAACATTATTTGGTTTTTAACTTAATTTTCTTTTTACCTGACCTACTGTACAATTAATTATTGGTTACATAGTTAATTACATGAATTTAATTTACTGGTGGTTATTTGTTTTTATATTAATTAACTGGTTCTGGAACCCTTTATTAATTTATGACATAATTGTCAGAACTACTTGTTAGATTTAAAACACTGGTCACACTCCTGATCCAGTTTATAAACATTAATTAGAACAACAGTATTTTTCAACATTATACAATACTGACAACTTAGTACAGTACCTAACATTGGTAACTATACTGGGTTATATAAATACAAATCCAATATAAACATAAACATAATTATTGGTGAAGTATTATTATCAAATAACATTATTTCATCTTTAGTATAGTCAACATACAATATAAAATACTCTGTGACCTGAACATGCCACAGTACAAAACAAACAATTCATAACATTCAATCATTCCTTAGTCTGGCTTTTATACATTTAATACTAGTCATTGCCTCCTTCTGGTTTGAGTTACTTCTCGAGCACATGACCTATTGAACAACCTTAAGTCAGGGTATGGTCCTTGACCATATTTCATTCAATCTTTTATGTAACGTTGGGGAACCTCAACTATGTTGCGTTACATAACACCCCCCCTTCGAAATAAGTTTATTTTGGGTATAAACAAAGTTTAGCAAGAAATAAACTTCTAATTTGTATCTGGCCAATTGGTTTCCTATTTATAGTACTTTTATATTTCCTAATTATCCGTTATATTATTATCATTTCTTCTTTCCTTCTTAAAATCAATTATTTCCCAAGTTTAAATCTTATTTCTATAATCATTCTTGTGACATTCTTTATTAATTATACATTTTGGATCTGGTTTTATTTAATTCTCTATATTTATTTGTGAGTTTTCCCTCTAATATTTAATTTTCCTAAACCTCCCTAACATTATAACTGGAATCGAATCGGTGGTGCTCTATCGGCTAACCAATTACCGTCGTCCGTTACATACTTTCTGGGATCAGAGGAACATCATCTCTGCCCAGTCAAATGATTGCTGGAATATTCTACAGTCAATCTTCATTAATAAACCTCGTAAGGTAGTCATCATGTGACCTTCAATAAAATAATAAATAATAATCATATTCTAGGGATTATTCACTGTACTTTAACTCAGATCATATTATTTCTTCATATTAATTCTTCCTTCTATTATACACTTCTCATCTCCAATACTTGGCTATTTTATTGACATTTATTAATTGGGTTTTGTTTTCGGATAATTCTTAAATATTTGTTTTTTCTTTTCTTGTGATCCTTTTGAGGGTTCCATTTTGGCTTCTTCATTCTCTTATCTTCATTGGCTCATAAATTGTTTTCTTAAATACTTGTTTGTAAGTTGGGCTTACTTCATTTTTTTTTTTGAATTTTGGGGTATTTATTCTCTTTATTTTAAATCATACTGTTTCTGAATAATTATGAGTAAGTTGTTCTTACATCCTTTGGAATTTTGGGTTTTAATCTCTTCATTTTATATTATATCGTTTCGAAATTACTTGAGTAAGTTGTTCTTACAGTTTCTTTAGAATTTTGGGTTTTTATTTACAATGGGTTGCTTGGTCCTGTATCCATAAAATCCGTCCCTTTTCATTATATTCTGTTTGGAATCTGTTTAACCGTGGTCCATTATTTCCTCTATACTGGTTGTTCGGGTCTCTCTAGTGTATAGAGTTATTTCTGTCCTTGTGACATATCTCATTATTGTGCAGTTCTTGCCTCTTGTCACTATAAAATGGTCATTTATAGTCAAGCTCATCATCGTCCTTTAAACTGATTCTTCTGTACTGTCTCTTAATGTTTCTGATGGTTCATACATAAATTCCACAAGTCCTCCATGCTCCTTAGTTAGTTTTGGCCTTTTTGGTCCTTCTAGTCCATCTGGGAATTCAAGTGTGGTTCGTTTAAAGTTTCTCACTTGCCTTACTTCTCTGTTTTCCGTAATTGGTCTATTATGTAGCTGAACCAATCCCCTTTTAATCATTTCCAATTCTTCCCGTGTATTTATTAATTTCCGTTTACACATTTGTCTTATTCTCACTATCTTCATTTCATCATGAATCCGTTCTATTCTTCCGGTTCTATCAATTGGTATCTTGTCAAATTTTTCTTGGGTCTTTGCTTGTAGTTTTCCTATTTGAGTAATTTTGGTCTCTACTTCCACTCTGAGTTGCATGATAGGTTCATCTGTCTTTCCCAGATCCACCTTAATTTCATTTATTTGCTGTCTTACCTCCACTTCATAGCTATCAACTCCTTTGCTCCGTGTTTCATTGACAATTATAATACTTCCATTGATGACTTCCCTCAACGCTAGGCCTTGTTCATTGATGATTTGCCCCAACTCCTTATTATGGTTTTCAATTTTCTCATCCATTCGTTTGTTATTCTCCAGAATCTGCCTCAAACTCTCATCATTCCTGTCAAACCTTTTATTCATTTGCTTGATTAAATTTTAGCTCAAAATTTCGTTTTGTTTTCTTGAGTTCTCATTAATACTGTCTATTTTATTTTCCAGCTTTTCTGAATTTTCATTTATACTGTCTATCTTTTCATTGATTTGTCTAAAATCGGTCTTCAATCGTTCATTATTTTCATTTATGGTTTGCCTTAAAAGTTCACTAGTACTTTCCTTAATACTGTCTATTTTTTCATTAGTTTGTCTATTATCTTCTTTGATACTGTCTATTTTATTTTCTAGCTTTTCTGAGTTTTCTTCAAATTTTTTATTTAATTCTTCCTTCTGTTTCCTGGAATCTTCTTTGATTAATTCCCATAATTTTTGTAAATCTAGGCCTCCTCTGACTTCCTCTTTATCTGGTTGGTCCCCTTGGGCATCTTCTTCCACTATTTCCGTTTCCGTATCCATAACTATTTCAGTTTTTCTGTATCACCTGTCTGTTGATCCATTTCACTGTCCGTGATTAATTCTATTTCTTGTTCCTGTCCACCTTCTTCCTTCTCCTTCTCTTCTGCCTTCTTCTTCGATCTGCCTCTGGTATTAAGCATTCCTGTGCCTCTAATGGTTGCCTGCTCAAGTTAAGTAACAAATAATATGATTTTTTACTTAACTAAAGCCCACTCATTGAGCGCCAATTTGAAATAAATTAAAATAGAATGTGTTGAGTACGTGTTTAAGTAAGCTCCACGTTGTTATGCGCCAATTTGTAATAAACTGATATCTAAGGTGTTAAGATGCGATGATGATGCCTCACGTTGCGAGCGTCAATTTGTAATAAACTCAATTACCAGTGATGAATGTGAGGACGTATGTTATAATGTATGATACCAGCTGGAGACGTCAAATTGTAAAGAAATCTTGTCTATGAGTGTAATTAGTTATAAGAGACTCCGGTGTAACAAACGCCAAGTAATACGTTGTAGGTGGCGATTTGTAACAATTAAAATGCTGTTACCTGGTTTAATTAATATGTTATTAACTAATATACCTTGCGGTTGTGACCAGTGAAACCCTCAGAACACAGATTATCAAGTCCACAAACTTAGAATTATGTTCCTGAATTTATAATGGTATTATTCTGTAGACTTAATTTAATTCTCAGTGGTTGTTTAATATGAGCAATATATATGGAGTATTTACTGAATGTAAGTGGTTTTTGTCTCAACCCTAGTCCCTCAACGATAAAAATTTCATTCAAATTTAGTATGGCAAAACCCGTTAGTTCAGCAATCTTCCGTCCCACCAGCTGTAAACTTGGAGCGCTATTACTAGAAATAAGTGTACTTATAGGTTAGTTATTCTGAGTGTTTGTATCAACCTGTTAATAAATTATTACGCCAAGTACATATAGTATTTTCTCTGCAATGATTAAAACGTTATCTCATACAACAAATGTACTTTATTTATTTTTCTCTGGTATTTAACAAGTTACGTTGTCTCAGACAAACAATAAGACGATCCAATCGACTATCCCAACATATATCGATTCTTAATTATTCGAACTCTAAAAAAAAACATATACTTTGAAAATAATGACAAATAATTCTTATACCAGGGTTCGTGTAGTTCTTTGAACCATTAGTAAGGCCAGGTAAAACGCATAATTAAGGTTGTTCAATTTACAAAAAGAATAAAATTATTTACTTAAAATACAATGATATGAAAATAATTTGTTTTTTACCCAAACGGCGAAAGCTTCATTAGGCGGTGAATGTTTGCCAACAGCGGTCAAAATCCAGTTTATATCGTCTTCACCCAGTAAAACTGCTCTGGTTTTCAATGAATGGATGATGGTAATCCCACAGGAACTCTTGTGCTTCGATTCTTCTTTTGCGTCTTCACAATTCTTGGTCCCAACGAACTGGAATTAGGATCTCAGCTTACGCTGTCAATGGAGGTTATTTCGTCAACCGAGTCTTCTGTATTTCCAAATATTTCCGTTAATTCAGGCTTTAACTCTTTACTGGTCTTCAATTTATAGCATGAATTGGTTTGATACCAAATTCAGCGGAAATATTTAGTGACTGAGGTGAGAAGCTTTCAATTCTTTTTTATTTTACTCATTGATAATTTAGAGTTTTATTTAATTTGTACGATTCATTAGCGTTCAAATATAATTGTTTTACAAAAAGGCTTTATCAGTTTGGACATATCTTTCCTTTATGTTTATTCATATATTTTTATATCGGTTCATTTCAATCTAATAGCTTGTAACAATCAGTACCATCTATTCAAAATCAACAACTTATTATATATCAGTTGCCTTAACAACCATGTTTTCTATATATCCTTGAGCCGGCATTATAGAATATTACTACTCCTTTCCAATAAAATACTCCATGCTTGGATTAATATTGAATCACATAAAATTCTCCCCTAACCTTCCTTATTAAACAGTAAATGTTTTACTAGAGTTTCGTTGGACTGGGTTTACTAAAAAGGTATTAATTTCCTTTCACTAATATGGAATTTAGGGCTATAGATTCATTTACAACCATTATAACATTATTTGGTTTTTAACTTAATTTTCTTTTTACCTGACCTACTGTACAATTAATTATTGGTTACATAGTTAATTACATGAATTTTAATTTACTGGTGGTTATTTGTTTTTATATTAATTAACTGGTTCTGGAACCCTTTATTAATTTATGACATAATTGTCAGAACTACTTGTTAGATTTAAAACACTGGTCACACTCCTGATCCAGTTTATAAACATTAATTAGAACAACAGTATTTTTCAACATTATACAATACTGACAACTTAGTACAGTACCTAACATTGGTAACTATACTGGGTTATATAAATACAAATCCAATATAAACATAAACATAATTATTGGTGAAGTATTATTATCAAATAACATTATTTCATCTTTAGTATAGTCAACATACAATATAAAATACTCTGTGACCTGAACATGCCACAGTACAAAACAAACAATTCATAACATTCAATCATTCCTTAGTCTGGCTTTTATACATTTAATACTAGTCATTGCCTCCTTCTGGTTTGAGTTACTTCTCGAGCACATGACCTATTGAACAACCTTAAGTCAGGGTATGGTCCTTGACCATATTTCATTCAATCTTTTATGTAACGTTGGGGAACCTCAACTATGTTGCGTTACAATATATATATATATATATATATATATATATATATATTACTATAATACTTATAACTATTTTACCTCAAGATGTATTTTTTCCTTTAGGGACATGTTTCGGGAGATCCTGTTCTCCCATCTTCAACCTTCGCCATCTTGCTTCTGGTGAAGGTTGAAGATGGGAGAACAAGATCTCCCGAAACATGTCCCTAAAGGAAAAAATACATCTTGAGGTAAAATAGTTATAAGTATTATAGTATTATATACATCAAGAAATGGACTGTAGCAGAAAGTGATTGAAATATATATATATATATATATATATATATATATATATATTGTAACATCACAAGATGTCACCTAACCTAAGTGTATGTTATCAGATTTTATAAAAACAGAATAACCATGTAAATAGGTATATAATAGTCGAAATAAACAAGAAAGAAGAAACCAAGAAAGAAGAATGAAGCAGAAGTGCCACATGAAACAGTAACCCAAGGGCTGTTTGACACTACAACTAGACTGAGACTAAAACGAACTAATGGACAGAATAAATTTACATTCAGCTGTCAATTCAGTAAATAGTTGATGTAAACCGAATGTCATTTGTAAACAAAAAATGAACTAATGAGCAGTTAAATACTGTGAAAGCAGAATCAGCATTTTGCTGATAATAGATGTGACAATGAACAGTAGATAATGAATGCCAAAACCAATGTTAACAATGGCTATATAGTAAGAACTAAGATGTATTTCAGCATCAAATATACTTGTTGGAAAAGAGAACTATTTATAAAAGAGAATCTTATACAAATAAGATGTCTCCACAATTTACCGAATTGAGAACCAATAGGCATTATTAGGGCCAAATTTCAATGTAGGCGATATGCCTTAGCAAACTTAGACCAAACATTAGTCAGTAAAATGGCTATCGATGATTATCACAAGTGTAAACTAAAATGCACAGAACTATGGTTATGCCTTGACATAACAAAAAATGTTATTAAAATAATAGGTTTAATCGTAATTTTAATTGTTAAATAGTAGCTTAAAACAAATTAACGGGAAACGAAATGTCATAGTCAGTAGGATCATTTATTACAATGTATAGAATTAAGGTGTACAAGTAATGTTCAGCAAAAAACATCAGTACAGCATTAATGGTGTTCGCGCATAAACATTTGATTAATAAAATGTTATGTGAATACAAGCAAGGTTAACCAAAAGTGTAAAATCGGCGAATCATAAAGAGCAGACGACAGTAAGAATAATGTACCCGAACGTTGGTTTTATAACAATGTCGGTTAGAGTGAAAGTAATTCGAGAATGAGTGATATCAAATTAAAGGAAAAAGAACACAATCTTTAATTTGATAGTAATATTAACCCAATCGCAACTGTATTTAGTGCGGGAGAGATGTTAGCATCATTCTAAAAATGTACATCGGGAAACTGTTTATGAATAATAACAAAAACGACAACTAGCTGCCACCGCAACATTTGACGGTTAGGAAAAGCCGTTATCAACTGTCAAAAAGTGACACGTCACACCGACTCACCGGCCAAAGCCAATCAGAAAATTAGTTAGTAATCAACATTTTTACCTAGAGCCGATCCAAGAGAGGGGTATATAAAGACAAACCAGCGAATTTTGAGACAGACCTTTACTAACTAGCAAGCAGCACAGACGTGTGCCCGTTATCTCCACGTTTTTTAATAACACTTAGCGTCAGTTACATAGCACATTGGAACCAATAGTTCAACAACAAGAAACGATTACTTCGCGTTCATCCACAACCAACAACAGTGATTAAGTGCAGTTTTATTTTAATTTTGTGCGGGAATAACGAACAGAAAATAATTTATTGTCATTATTCACGATCCATTTTAATCAGAAGAGGATCGCATTATTCTGTTCTTGTGCGAATTTAGTGCCGAAACCAAGTAATCATTATAATCCGATTACTTAAGTGATTAATAAGTTTTAATTAAATAATTAAAACTCAGAAGGTAAAAGTGCAATCATTATTAATCTTGATCTGAGTGCAATAACCTGTATTTTTTGCAACCATAACCTGTACTGACGCAAAACACAAAAACATTATTTAAGATTACACCACGTCTCGATTTATTATACAAATTTGTTATTAGTAATTAAGCTATATGTTAGTTGTAAGGGTTCTCACTTGATAAATATTGTCACTAAAAAAGCAAGCGTTGATGAAACGCACGATCTTTGAACAGATCGTTTTTTCAATTACTTTGCAAAAGTAACCTAAAACTTTGTTGATCAATTGTATTATTGGATATTGTGTAGGCATATTTGTTTTCTTTCGTGTCTCAAAGAATTCACAACTGAGATAATCATAATTTTAATATTAAAAATAAATAGTATCTGGACTTAACCAGATTCATAATTCATGTTCTGAGCAAGCCGTACGAGGCATATAATAACTAACTTTTAATTGTACAACTTTGTACTACTGAGATTATAATAATTTTCATATTAAAAATAAATAGTATCTGGACTTAACCAGATTTATCATTCATGTTCTGAGCAAGCCGTATGAGGCATATAATAACTGACTTTTAATTGTACGACTTTGTATGTTTACATTATGTTTATTTTTTGAATTCACTATAAGGGTGCAAATAAACCCATTATTAACAGCATCACCTGATTTTGATTTATTTTTATAGGATAATTGAATATTTTCTTTTAATAAGCTTAAACAACCTTCTGTTGTGTTTAACATATTGGAATAGCATTGCCAAAAGGTGGTACTCAACTATTTTAAATTTTCTTTTCATCCAGTAATTTTTATGTGTGGGTTTTACACGGGATTTTCCCTGAATAAATCCGTGTGGCGCCCACTAATTAATAAACAAGGTAACATAACCTTGCAACCAAAGGGAGTTGATGATTGTAAGCTGAGTTGACAGTTTAGTGGACTTCAAGTAAACACAATCAGGTACGTAAAAGTATATGTTTGTTTATGATATTGTCCAGACTTTACGGGACTTGACATACTCAGACTACCTGCAATCAGAAGAAGAAGTTTCTACTACCAGTTTCAACCAGACGAGAACTATTATCAAGCAACCAACTGCTATACTTCATGTTTTAACTTAAGTTAATCTAGCATTTAAATATAATCAACTTCATTATTTATTTATTTAATACAAGGGAATTTTTTTAAAAAACAAGTATAATTAAACCATTGTAAACACTGTGAGTAACTTTGAATGTTTTATTTTAAATTACTTTACTACATTAGTCACCTTCAATTAGAAACAACCATTCTCAACATTGAGTTACCTCAAAAGAACACTTCACACATAGTTGAACTTTGTTTTAACGAGACTTTTAATATTTTAACCACGAATTTAAGTTTAAACAACAACAACTCTTTTATTTTACTTCAAGTTAATTGTAAACACACACGTTTTCATTTTATTACAAATAGGTTAGACCATCCGTGTGGCTTTAAACGGAATTTAACCATTATTTTAATATAATTACTATAAACAAATAAACATAATCAGTTTAAACATAACCCCTAATAAACGTTTGGTTATAAATTGACGCATACAACGCGGGGCATTAACTTTAACATTAAACATAACCCCGATCCGAGTTACTTATTATAAATTGGCGCACCAACTAGTGTGGCTTAAAAAAAAAAAATTAAATAAATATATTTTTTATATTTTATATTAGCCCGGTAGACACGAAAAAGTAACATGCCGCACACCCACCAATACGATACAAGATATAAGGACAGTAGGGTAGGAGAGATGCAACGGGATGTAGATACATGCGAAGCGCAACCCACAGACGAGATGGAGGTTATTACAATCAATAATATCGAAACTAGTACCGACGAAACACCTCACATAGAACCAGAGATAGAAGTGACAGTAGATAACCAACCCAGACGGCCTGAAGAACTCCCACAACCAAACAAACCGACTGAAGAGATGAGATGGGAAGCGATGATGAAGATAATGATGGAATTAAAGGAAGACGGTAAGAAATCTCATAAAAAACTGAATGACTCGATAAATAAAAATATGGAAACCTCCCGGGAAGAAAATCAAAGGAATGTCGAGGTGTTAAGCAGAAGTATAGAGTCGATAAGGGAGGACCATCGGGACTTAAATAGAAATCTGGAATCGCTTAGTAAAAATGTGGAATCGCTGAAGGAGGACCTAAATAAAAGGATAGACAATACTCATAAGTCTATGGACGCGCTGAACGGTAAAATCGACGATAACAGCCAAGCCATTAGAGAAGAATTGAACACCACCTTAATGAAAATTAGCAAAAAAATGGATGACATGAATAACCGGAAGTGGGGAGAAGAACGGAAGGTATCCGAAGACAAAAACATGGAACAAATGAGTCCAGAGCCAGAGAATGATGAAGAAGGAAAGGACGATGACAACTCAGAGATAGGAGAAGTATCAAATGATGAATCCATGGAAGAATTAAGTATACAATTCAAAGACACTGATAAACAAGCTGAGGATAAAGAAGACTCGAAAGCATTGGTGCCTGCGGATACACACCATAGGAATGAAGGGAACACTCAGCATAAAGAAACTATCATTAAAAATGTAAGGAACAAGATAATTAAGAAGACAGGGGAGAAAGAGACAAAGATAAAAAGAATAATACGCTCTAAGAAAACAAGGATTACAAAGGAAATATTAGAAATGACTAGGAGTGGATTAATTAACTTCGTAGACAACCCAATTATTCGTCATAGAGCAAGGACCAATGGTAAGAAGTATAAACAAGACTTCATGAAAATATTAAAAATAAATCACCATAAAACCGTGGGTAAAAGATTAAATAAGAATCCGATTAAATTAAATATACCACCAAATAAAATACACCAAACAAAATCAATCGATTCCTCAATGCATAACCGATCATTAAGCCATTTAATTAATGACCCAGATGACGGAACGATTAAAACAACGTTACATGCCATTGACTATGTTATGACGGAGAAGGTCACAAACAATGAGGTATTTAAGGCGAATATTCCTAGAAGAAAGAAGCTTCACCGGGAGAAGGAAAATGATCAAGAACGACTGGACCAGCTGATTGAAAGGTACGCCCAAAGAATAAGGGAAATGCGGAAAAAGAGGGACCAAGCGGTGGAAGAGTCCAACCAGGAAATGAACAAAGGTCAATCAGGATTAGAAGGAGGGCCAGACATCAATAATAGCCAAGGCCCAGAGTACAATGAACACAGTAATACCAAAGATGATGAGAGGAAGAAGGCAAGGAAACGGGGAGCCAATGACTATCTGGTAGCCGCCAAGTGGAAGAACCGCATGATAGGGATAGAGTGGAAGAGCACAAATAACCCCATGAATATCGACGAGTAAGAAATGATTAATATTAAGGAGGGATAATATGTAATAGTAAGCAACATTCCTCACCCAAACGTATGGTATAAAAGATAAAATATATATATTAAAAAAAAAAAAAAAAAAAAAAACCACTACTATAAACAAACTCATTTATTGTTAAGCTACAAAAGGTTGAAGGTAACTAATTAACTATAACTAGTCAATTTGCCTTATCAAGTTACAAAAGTGTGTAGATTTAAGATGTAAGCCAAACCGTTTGTTACTGGTGAAAATTTACCAGATCTATCACCCCAAGGGATAGAAAAATATACAAGGTCAATCAAATGATTTAATAAGAAAATACAACTACTGTACTATACCTAGAGAAAAAATATGTATCCAGATGGATATTCTATATAACTTAATGTTTATAAAATGATTATTGTATACCTCTCATAAAACTCAAATGTTAAATTATATCGTCCAGAATAAAGGTTCACCCAACTAACCTTTGAAGGAGTAGAGAGGCAGTATAACAAAGTGTGTAAAATAAAAAGAAGGACATTATTATGGAATGTAAGGAAAGAAAAAAATAATATTTGTGAAACAAACCATGTAAACCACAGAATGTCTATGAAATTAGATATTAGTATATTAGTATATTGTCAAATGAAATTGTAATTACAGCATAGTATATAGTATATAAAATCATCCAGAATAAGTGAAAACCACCATCACTTGAAGGAGTAGAGAAGAAAATTAACAAAGAGTGTTAATTGTAAGATAACTATTGTTATAATGGAATGAAAGGAAAGAAAAATGATTGTCAATTATCAAATACTATATATCATCAGAATATGTCAGAGAACATCAAACAAAAAAAAAAAAAAAAAAAAAAAAAAAAAACCATTTAGTATACAAACAATGTAAGCCCTGATAATTCAGGATGAATATAACTCGTTAAGAAAGATTTAATGGACTACGGTGAAAACAGAAATATATTGTAGACTCTAGATAGAACAAACCAAATGCATAAGTACTGTAAACATCAAAACCAGTGTATAATATTAAGAATATTTAAATGAACCAAAACAAATTGTTAACTAGTACCTAAGTAACTATAGAGCTGATAAAAGCATAGCTAAAAAAAACATCAAGTCTAAAAGAAGTAACTACCTGTAAGAAAGAAAGTATGTTAGCAAGTATAAAGATGGAAATGTGATCTAAATGAAAACCTCTGATACCTTGAATATTATAGTGAATATATTATATTATTGAATATGAATGATATGTGATATTTTTTTGAGTTGTGATAGTGCAACTATTGCCAGGTGCAATGTTTATTTTTTACTCAGACAGAGAAGAGTAATGCCTCTGAATCTGAGAATGTGTAGTGAGGAACGGCAGAGGATGTTAGCCATAGTGAGCCACCCTGATTCCAAAACCTCTACTACAGTTAGGGAATTATATTGTTCTATTGTATCAAGGAATATTATGAAAGAATCTGTGAGGTATGAATTATAATAACCATTAAGATAATCACGAATGCAAAGATATGTGGTGAGAAAGTAGAATGTGAATAAGACAGGGAATAGTTAACTTGAGAAACAAGATCAATTATAGTTAAATGACTTAGAGAGTAAGCAGCTTGAAAATACTAGTAAATTAAGAATTGTACCATTGTATAAAAAGCCAACCTAGAGTAATACACCAATAATATGTTTAAAAGAAAAAATCAAAGAGTACAAGAGAAAATTTTTTATTGAAGTATACTAAGAAACTGACATGAATTGATAATTTTACAAAAAATAAATTTTTTCAAATGATCAATTTTAAAGAGGGTGTATATGTAACATCACAAGATGTCACCTAACCTAAGTGTATGTTATCAGATTTTATAAAAACAGAATAACCATGTAAATAGGTATATAATAGTCGAAATAAACAAGAAAGAAGAAACCAAGAAAGAAGAATGAAGCAGAAGTGCCACATGAAACAGTAACCCAAGGGCTGTTTGACACTACAACTAGACTGAGACTAAAACGAACTAATGGACAGAATAAATTTACATTCAGCTGTCAATTCAGTAAATAGTTGATGTAAACCGAATGTCATTTGTAAACAAAAAATGAACTAATGAGCAGTTAAATACTGTGAAAGCAGAATCAGCATTTTGCTGATAATAGATGTGACAATGAACAGTAGATAATGAATGCCAAAACCAATGTTAACAATGGCTATATAGTAAGAACTAAGATGTATTTCAGCATCAAATATACTTGTTGGAAAAGAGAACTATTTATAAAAGAGAATCTTATACAAATAAGATGTCTCCACAATTTACCGAATTGAGAACCAATAGGCATTATTAGGGCCAAATTTCAATGTAGGCGATATGCCTTAGCAAACTTAGACCAAACATTAGTCAGTAAAATGGCTATCGATGATTATCACAAGTGTAAACTAAAATGCACAGAACTATGGTTATGCCTTGACATAACAAAAAATGTTATTAAAATAATAGGTTTAATCGTAATTTTAATTGTTAAATAGTAGCTTAAAACAAATTAACGGGAAACGAAATGTCATAGTCAGTAGGATCATTTATTACAATGTATAGAATTAAGGTGTACAAGTAATGTTCAGCAAAAAACATCAGTACAGCATTAATGGTGTTCGCGCATAAACATTTGATTAATAAAATGTTATGTGAATACAAGCAAGGTTAACCAAAAGTGTAAAATCGGCGAATCATAAAGAGCAGACGACAGTAAGAATAATGTACCCGAACGTTGGTTTTATAACAATGTCGGTTAGAGTGAAAGTAATTCGAGAATGAGTGATATCAAATTAAAGGAAAAAGAACACAATCTTTAATTTGATAGTAATATTAACCCAATCGCAACTGTATTTAGTGCGGGAGAGATGTTAGCATCATTCTAAAAATGTACATCGGGAAACTGTTTATGAATAATAACAAAAACGACAACTAGCTGCCACCGCAACA
The DNA here is from genome assembly GCA_034769895.1 of Magicicada septendecula. Taxonomy (NCBI): domain Eukaryota; kingdom Metazoa; phylum Arthropoda; class Insecta; order Hemiptera; family Cicadidae; genus Magicicada; species Magicicada septendecula. The sequence goes on along the minus strand of CM068367.1, from coordinate 713,504,717 downwards.
TTTGACGGTTAGGAAAAGCCGTTATCAACTGTCAAAAAGTGACACGTCACACCGACTCACCGGCCAAAGCCAATCAGAAAATTAGTTAGTAATCAACATTTTTACCTAGAGCCGATCCAAGAGAGGGGTATATAAAGACAAACCAGCGAATTTTGAGACAGACCTTTACTAACTAGCAAGCAGCACAGACGTGTGCCCGTCATCTCCACGTTTTTTAATAACACTTAGCGTCAGTTACATAGCACATTGGAACCAATAGTTCAACAACAAGAAACGATTACTTCGCGTTCATCCACAACCAACAACAGTGATTAAGTGCAGTTTTATTTTAATTTTGTGCGGGAATAACGAACAGAAAATAATTTATTGTCATTATTCACGATCCATTTTAATCAGAAGAGGATCGCATTATTCTGTTCTTGTGCGAATTTAGTGCCGAAACCAAGTAATCATTATAATCCGATTACTTAAGTGATTAATAAGTTTTAATTAAATAATTAAAACTCAGAAGGTAAAAGTGCAATCATTATTAATCTTGATCTGAGTGCAATAACCTGTATTTTTTGCAACCATAACCTGTACTGACGCAAAACACAAAAACATTATTTAAGATTACACCACGTCTCGATTTATTATACAAATTTGTTATTAGTAATTAAGCTATATGTTAGTTGTAAGGGTTCTCACTTGATAAATATTGTCACTAAAAAAGCAAGCGTTGATGAAACGCACGATCTTTGAACAGATCGTTTTTTCAATTACTTTGCAAAAGTAACCTAAAACTTTGTTGATCAATTGTATTATTGGATATTGTGTAGGCATATTTGTTTTCTTTCGTGTCTCAAAGAATTCACAACTGAGATAATCATAATTTTAATATTAAAAATAAATAGTATCTGGACTTAACCAGATTCATAATTCATGTTCTGAGCAAGCCGTACGAGGCATATAATAACTAACTTTTAATTGTACAACTTTGTACTACTGAGATTATAATAATTTTCATATTAAAAATAAATAGTATCTGGACTTAACCAGATTTATCATTCATGTTCTGAGCAAGCCGTATGAGGCATATAATAACTGACTTTTAATTGTACGACTTTGTATGTTTACATTATGTTTATTTTTTGAATTCACTATAAGGGTGCAAATAAACCCATTATTAACAGCATCACCTGATTTTGATTTATTTTTATAGGATAATTGAATATTTTCTTTTAATAAGCTTAAACAACCTTCTGTTGTGTTTAACATATTGGAATAGCATTGCCAAAAGGTGGTACTCAACTATTTTAAATTTTCTTTTCATCCAGTAATTTTTATGTGTGGGTTTTACACGGGATTTTCCCTGAATAAATCCGTGTGGCGCCCACTAATTAATAAACAAGGTAACATAACCTTGCAACCAAAGGGAGTTGATGATTGTAAGCTGAGTTGACAGTTTAGTGGACTTCAAGTAAACACAATCAGGTACGTAAAAGTATATGTTTGTTTATGATATTGTCCAGACTTTACGGGACTTGACATACTCAGACTACCTGCAATCAGAAGAAGAAGTTTCTACTACCAGTTTCAACCAGACGAGAACTATTATCAAGCAACCAACTGCTATACTTCATGTTTTAACTTAAGTTAATCTAGCATTTAAATATAATCAACTTCATTATTTATTTATTTAATACAAGGGAATTTTTTTAAAAAACAAGTATAATTAAACCATTGTAAACACTGTGAGTAACTTTGAATGTTTTATTTTAAATTACTTTACTACATTAGTCACCTTCAATTAGAAACAACCATTCTCAACATTGAGTTACCTCAAAAGAACACTTCACACATAGTTGAACTTTGTTTTAACGAGACTTTTAATATTTTAACCACGAATTTAAGTTTAAACAACAACAACTCTTTTATTTTACTTCAAGTTAATTGTAAACACACACGTTTTCATTTTATTACAAATAGGTTAGACCATCCGTGTGGCTTTAAACGGAATTTAACCATTATTTTAATATAATTACTATAAACAAATAAACATAATCAGTTTAAACATAACCCCTAATAAACGTTTGGTTATAAATTGACGCATACAACGCGGGGCATTAACTTTAACATTAAACATAACCCCGATCCGAGTTACTTATTATAAATTGGCGCACCAACTAGTGTGGCTTAAAAAAAAAATATTAAATAAATATATTTTTTATATTTTATATTAGCCCGGTAGACACGAAAAAGTAACATGCCGCACACCCACCAATACGATACAAGATATAAGGACAGTAGGGTAGGAGAGATGCAACGGGATGTAGATACATGCGAAGCGCAACCCACAGACGAGATGGAGGTTATTACAATCAATAATATCGAAACTAGTACCGACGAAACACCTCACATAGAACCAGAGATAGAAGTGACAGTAGATAACCACCCAGACGGCCTGAAGAACTCCCACAACCAAACAAACCGACTGAAGAGATGAGATGGGAAGCGATGATGAAGATAATGATGGAATTAAAGGAAGACGGTAAGAAATCTCATAAAAAACTGAATGACTCGATAAATAAAAATATGGAAACCTCCCGGGAAGAAAATCAAAGGAATGTCGAGGTGTTAAGCAGAAGTATAGAGTCGATAAGGGAGGACCATCGGGACTTAAATAGAAATCTGGAATCGCTTAGTAAAAATGTGGAATCGCTGAAGGAGGACCTAAATAAAAGGATAGACAATACTCATAAGTCTATGGACGCGCTGAACGGTAAAATCGACGATAACAGCCAAGCCATTAGAGAAGAATTGAACACCACCTTAATGAAAATTAGCAAAAAAATGGATGACATGAATAACCGGAAGTGGGGAGAAGAACGGAAGGTATCCGAAGACAAAAACATGGAACAAATGAGTCCAGAGCCAGAGAATGATGAAGAAGGAAAGGACGATGACAACTCAGAGATAGGAGAAGTATCAAATGATGAATCCATGGAAGAATTAAGTATACAATTCAAAGACACTGATAAACAAGCTGAGGATAAAGAAGACTCGAAAGCATTGGTGCCTGCGGATACACACCATAGGAATGAAGGGAACACTCAGCATAAAGAAACTATCATTAAAAATGTAAGGAACAAGATAATTAAGAAGACAGGGGAGAAAGAGACAAAGATAAAAAGAATAATACGCTCTAAGAAAACAAGGATTACAAAGGAAATATTAGAAATGACTAGGAGTGGATTAATTAACTTCGTAGACAACCCAATTATTCGTCATAGAGCAAGGACCAATGGTAAGAAGTATAAACAAGACTTCATGAAAATATTAAAAATAAATCACCATAAAACCGTGGGTAAAAAATTAAATAAGAATCCGATTAAATTAAATATACCACCAAATAAAATACACCAAACAAAATCAATCGATTCCTCAATGCATAACCGATCATTAAGCCATTTAATTAATGACCCAGATGACGGAACGATTAAAACAACGTTACATGCCATTGACTATGTTATGACGGAGAAGGTCACAAACAATGAGGTATTTAAGGCGAATATTCCTAGAAGAAAGAAGCTTCACCGGGAGAAGGAAAATGATCAAGAACGACTGGACCAGCTGATTGAAAGGTACGCCCAAAGAATAAGGGAAATGCGGAAAAAGAGGGACCAAGCGGTGGAAGAGTCCAACCAGGAAATGAACAAAGGTCAATCAGGATTAGAAGGAGGGCCAGACATCAATAATAGCCAAGGCCCAGAGTACAATGAACACAGTAATACCAAAGATGATGAGAGGAAGAAGGCAAGGAAACGGGGAGCCAATGACTATCTGGTAGCCGCCAAGTGGAAGAACCGCATGATAGGGATAGAGTGGAAGAGCACAAATAACCCCATGAATATCGACGAGTAAGAAATGATTAATATTAAGGAGGGATAATATGTAATAGTAAGCAACATTCCTCACCCAAACGTATGGTATAAAAGATAAAATATATATATTAAAAAAAAAAAAAAAAAAAAAAAAACCACTACTATAAACAAACTCATTTATTGTTAAGCTACAAAAGGTTGAAGGTAACTAATTAACTATAACTAGTCAATTTGCCTTATCAAGTTACAAAAGTGTGTAGATTTAAGATGTAAGCCAAACCGTTTGTTACTGGTGAAAATTTACCAGATCTATCACCCCAAGGGATAGAAAAATATACAAGGTCAATCAAATGATTTAATAAGAAAATACAACTACTGTACTATACCTAGAGAAAAAATATGTATCCAGATGGATATTCTATATAACTTAATGTTTATAAAATGATTATTGTATACCTCTCATAAAACTCAAATGTTAAATTATATCGTCCAGAATAAAGGTTCACCCAACTAACCTTTGAAGGAGTAGAGAGGCAGTATAACAAAGTGTGTAAAATAAAAAGAAGGACATTATTATGGAATGTAAGGAAAGAAAAAAATAATATTTGTGAAACAAACCATGTAAACCACAGAATGTCTATGAAATTAGATATTAGTATATTAGTATATTGTCAAATGAAATTGTAATTACAGCATAGTATATAGTATATAAAATCATCCAGAATAAGTGAAAACCACCATCACTTGAAGGAGTAGAGAAGAAAATTAACAAAGAGTGTTAATTGTAAGATAACTATTGTTATAATGGAATGAAAGGAAAGAAAAATGATTGTCAATTATCAAATACTATATATCATCAGAATATGTCAGAGAACATCAAAAAAAAAAAAAAAAAAAAACCATTTAGTATACAAACAATGTAAGCCCTGATAATTCAGGATGAATATAACTCGTTAAGAAAGATTTAATGGACTACGGTGAAAACAGAAATATATTGTAGACTCTAGATAGAACAAACCAAATGCATAAGTACTGTAAACATCAAAACCAGTGTATAATATTAAGAATATTTAAATGAACCAAAACAAATTGTTAACTAGTACCTAAGTAACTATAGAGCTGACAAAAGCATAGCTAAAAAAAACATCAAGTCTAAAAGAAGTAACTACCTGTAAGAAAGAAAGTATGTTAGCAAGTATAAAGATGGAAATGTGATCTAAATGAAAACCTCTGATACCTTGAATATTATAGTGAATATATTATATTATTGAATATGAATGATATGTGATATTTTTTTGAGTTGTGATAGTGCAACTATTGCCAGGTGCAATGTTTATTTTTTACTCAGACAGAGAAGAGTAATGCCTCTGAATCTGAGAATGTGTAGTGAGGAACGGCAGAGGATGTTAGCCATAGTGAGCCACCCTGATTCCAAAACCTCTACTACAGTTAGGGAATTATATTGTTCTATTGTATCAAGGAATATTATGAAAGAATCTGTGAGGTATGAATTATAATAACCATTAAGATAATCACGAATGCAAAGATATGTGGTGAGAAAGTAGAATGTGAATAAGACAGGGAATAGTTAACTTGAGAAACAAGATCAATTATAGTTAAATGACTTAGAGAGTAAGCAGCTTGAAAATACTAGTAAATTAAGAATTGTACCATTGTATAAAAAGCCAACCTAGAGTAATACACCAATAATATGTTTAAAAGAAAAAATCAAAGAGTACAAGAGAAAATTTTTTATTGAAGTATACTAAGAAACTGACATGAATTGATAATTTTACAAAAAATAAATTTTTTCAAATGATCAATTTTAAAGAGGGTGTATATGTAACATCACAAGATGTCACCTAACCTAAGTGTATGTTATCAGATTTTATAAAAACAGAATAACCATGTAAATAGGTATATAATAGTCGAAATAAACAAGAAAGAAGAAACCAAGAAAGAAGAATGAAGCAGAAGTGCCACATGAAACAGTAACCCAAGGGCTGTTTGACACTACAACTAGACTGAGACTAAAACGAACTAATGGACAGAATAAATTTACATTCAGCTGTCAATTCAGTAAATAGTTGATGTAAACCGAATGTCATTTGTAAACAAAAAATGAACTAATGAGCAGTTAAATACTGTGAAAGCAGAATCAGCATTTTGCTGATAATAGATGTGACAATGAACAGTAGATAATGAATGCCAAAACCAATGTTAACAATGGCTATATAGTAAGAACTAAGATGTATTTCAGCATCAAATATACTTGTTGGAAAAGAGAACTATTTATAAAAGAGAATCTTATACAAATAAGATGTCTCCACAATTTACCGAATTGAGAACCAATAGGCATTATTAGGGCCAAATTTCAATGTAGGCGATATGCCTTAGCAAACTTAGACCAAACATTAGTCAGTAAAATGGCTATCGATGATTATCACAAGTGTAAACTAAAATGCACAGAACTATGGTTATGCCTTGACATAACAAAAAATGTTATTAAAACAATAGGTTTAATCGTAATTTTAATTGTTAAATAGTAGCTTAAAACAAATTAACGGGAAACGAAATGTCATAGTCAGTAGGATCATTTATTACAATGTATAGAATTAAGGTGTACAAGTAATGTTCAGCAAAAAACATCAGTACAGCATTAATGGTGTTCGCGCATAAACATTTGATTAATAAAATGTTATGTGAATACAAGCAAGGTTAACCAAAAGTGTAAAATCGGCGAATCATAAAGAGCAGACGACAGTAAGAATAATGTACCCGAACGTTGGTTTTATAACAATGTCGGTTAGAGTGAAAGTAATTCGAGAATGAGTGATATCAAATTAAAGGAAAAAGAACAATCTTTAATTTGATAGTAATATTAACCCAATCGCAACTGTATTTAGTGCGGGAGAGATGTTAGCATCATTCTAAAAATGTACATCGGGAAACTGTTTATGAATAATAACAAAAACGACAACTAGCTGCCACCGCAACATTTGACGGTTAGGAAAAGCCGTTATCAACTGTCAAAAAGTGACACGTCACACCGACTCACCGGCCAAAGCCAATCAGAAAATTAGTTAGTAATCAACATTTTTACCTAGAGCCGATCCAAGAGAGGGGTATATAAAGACAAACCAGCGAATTTTGAGACAGACCTTTACTAACTAGCAAGCAGCACAGACGTGTGCCCGTCATCTCCACGTTTTTTAATAACACTTAGCGTCAGTTACATAGCACATTGGAACCAATAGTTCAACAACAAGAAACGATTACTTCGCGTTCATCCACAACCAACAACAGTGATTAAGTGCAGTTTTATTTTAATTTTGTGCGGGAATAACGAACAGAAAATAATTTATTGTCATTATTCACGATCCATTTTAATCAGAAGAGGATCGCATTATTCTGTTCTTGTGCGAATTTAGTGCCGAAACCAAGTAATCATTATAATCCGATTACTTAAGTGATTAATAAGTTTTAATTAAATAATTAAAACTCAGAAGGTAAAAGTGCAATCATTATTAATCTTGATCTGAGTGCAATAACCTGTATTTTTTGCAACCATAACCTGTACTGACGCAAAACACAAAAACATTATTTAAGATTACACCACGTCTCGATTTATTATACAAATTTGTTATTAGTAATTAAGCTATATGTTAGTTGTAAGGGTTCTCACTTGATAAATATTGTCACTAAAAAAGCAAGCGTTGATGAAATGCACGATCTTTGAACAGATCGTTTTTTCAATTACTTTGCAAAAGTAACCTAAAACTTTGTTGATCAATTGTATTATTGGATATTGTGTAGGCATATTTGTTTTCTTTCGTGTCTCAAAGAATTCACAACTGAGATAATCATAATTTTAATATTAAAAATAAATAGTATCTGGACTTAACCAGATTCATAATTCATGTTCTGAGCAAGCCGTACGAGGCATATAATAACTAACTTTTAATTGTACAACTTTGTACTACTGAGATTATAATAATTTTCATATTAAAAATAAATAGTATCTGGACTTAACCAGATTTATAATTCATGTTCTGAGCAAGCCGTATGAGGCATATAATAACTGACTTTTAATTGTACGACTTTGTATGTTTACATTATGTTTATTTTTCGAATTCACTATAAGGGTGCAAATAAACCCATTATTAACAGCATCACCTGATTTTGATTTATTTTTATAGGATAATTGAATATTTTCTTTTAATAAGCTTAAACAACCTTCTGTTGTGTTTAACATATTGGAATAGCATTGCCAAAAGGTGGTACTCAACTATTTTAAATTTTCTTTTCATCCAGTAATTTTTATGTGTGGGTTTTACACGGGATTTTCCCTGAATAAATCCGTGTGGCGCCCACTAATTAATAAACAAGGTAACATAACCTTGCAACCAAAGGGAGTTGATGATTGTAAGCTGAGTTGACAGTTTAGTGGACTTCAAGTAAACACAATCAGGTACGTAAAAGTATATGTTTGTTTATGATATTGTCCAGACTTTACGGGACTTGACATACTCAGACTACCTGCAATCAGAAGAAGTTTCTACTACCAGTTTCAACCAGACGAGAACTATTATCAAGCAACCAACTGCTATACTTCATGTTTTAACTTAAGTTAATCTAGCATTTAAATATAATCAACTTCATTATTTATTTATTTAATACAAGGGAATTTTTTTAAAAAACAAGTATAATTAAACCATTGTAAACACTGTGAGTAACTTTGAATGTTTTATTTTAAATTACTTTACTACATTAGTCACCTTCAATTAGAAACAACCATTCTCAACATTGAGTTACCTCAAAAGAACACTTCACACATAGTTGAACTTTGTTTTAACGAGACTTTTAATATTTTAACCACGAATTTAAGTTTAAACAACAACAACTCTTTTATTTTACTTCAAGTTAATTGTAAACACACACGTTTTCATTTTATTACAAATAGGTTAGACCATCCGTGTGGCTTTAAACGGAATTTAACCATTATTTTAATATAATTACTATAAACAAATAAACATAATCAGTTTAAACATAACCCCTAATAAACGTTTGGTTATAAATTGACGCATACAACGCGGGGCATTAACTTTAACATTAAACATAACCCCGATCCGAGTTACTTATTATAAATTGGCGCACCAACTAGTGTGGCTTAAAAAAAAAATATTAAATAAATATATTTTTTATATTTTATATTAGCCCGGTAGACACGAAAAAGTAACATGCCGCACACCCACCAATACGATACAAGATATAAGGACAGTAGGGTAGGAGAGATGCAACGGGATGTAGATACATGCGAAGCGCAACCCACAGACGAGATGGAGGTTATTACAATCAATAATATCGAAACTAGTACCGACGAAACACCTCACATAGAACCAGAGATAGAAGTGACAGTAGATAACCAACCCAGACGGCCTGAAGAACTCCCACAACCAAACAAACCGACTGAAGAGATGAGATGGGAAGCGATGATGAAGATAATGATGGAATTAAAGGAAGACGGTAAGAAATCTCATAAAAAACTGAATGACTCGATAAATAAAAATATGGAAACCTCCCGGGAAGAAAATCAAAGGAATGTCGAGGTGTTAAGCAGAAGTATAGAGTCGATAAGGGAGGACCATCGGGACTTAAATAGAAATCTGGAATCGCTTAGTAAAAATGTGGAATCGCTGAAGGAGGACCTAAATAAAAGGATAGACAATACTCATAAGTCTATGGACGTGCTGAACGGTAAAATCGACGATAACAGCCAAGCCATTAGAGAAGAATTGAACACCACCTTAATGAAAATTAGCAAAAAAATGGATGACATGAATAACCGGAAGTGGGGAGAAGAACGGAAGGTATCCGAAGACAAAAACATGGAACAAATGAGTCCAGAGCCAGAGAATGATGAAGAAGGAAAGGACGATGACAACTCAGAGATAGGAGAAGTATCAAATGATGAATCCATGGAAGAATTAAGTATACAATTCAAAGACACTGATAAACAAGCTGAGGATAAAGAAGACTCGAAAGCATTGGTGCCTGCGGATACACACCATAGGAATGAAGGGAACACTCAGCATAAAGAAACTATCATTAAAAATGTAAGGAACAAGATAATTAAGAAGACAGGGGAGAAAGAGACAAAGATAAAAAGAATAATACGCTCTAAGAAAACAAGGATTACAAAGGAAATATTAGAAATGACTAGGAGTGGATTAATTAACTTCGTAGACAACCCAATTATTCGTCATAGAGCAAGGACCAATGGTAAGAAGTATAAACAAGACTTCATGAAAATATTAAAAATAAATCACCATAAAACCGTGGGTAAAAAATTAAATAAGAATCCGATTAAATTAAATATACCACCAAATAAAATACACCAAACAAAATCAATCGATTCCTCAATGCATAACCGATCATTAAGCCATTTAATTAATGACCCAGATGACGGAACGATTAAAACAACGTTACATGCCATTGACTATGTTATGACGGAGAAGGTCACAAACAATGAGGTATTTAAGGCGAATATTCCTAGAAGAAAGAAGCTTCACCGGGAGAAGGAAAATGATCAAGAACGACTGGACCAGCTGATTGAAAGGTACGCCCAAAGAATAAGGGAAATGCGGAAAAAGAGGGACCAAGCGGTGGAAGAGTCCAACCAGGAAATGAACAAAGGTCAATCAGGATTAGAAGGAGGGCCAGACATCAATAATAGCCAAGGCCCAGAGTACAATGAACACAGTAATACCAAAGATGATGAGAGGAAGAAGGCAAGGAAACGGGGAGCCAATGACTATCTGGTAGCCGCCAAGTGGAAGAACCGCATGATAGGGATAGAGTGGAAGAGCACAAATAACCCCATGAATATCGACGAGTAAGAAATGATTAATATTAAGGAGGGATAATATGTAATAGTAAGCAACATTCCTCACCCAAACGTATGGTATAAAAGATAAAATATATATATTTAAAAAAAAAAAAAAAAAAAAAAAAAAAAAAAAAAAAAAAAAACCACTACTATAAACAAACTCATTTATTGTTAAGCTACAAAAGGTTGAAGGTAACTAATTAACTATAACTAGTCAATTTGCCTTATCAAGTTACAAAAGTGTGTAGATTTAAGATGTAAGCCAAACCGTTTGTTACTGGTGAAAATTTACCAGATCTATCACCCCAAGGGATAGAAAAATATACAAGGTCAATCAAATGATTTAATAAGAAAATACAACTACTGTACTATACCTAGAGAAAAAATATGTATCCAGATGGATATTCTATATAACTTAATGTTTATAAAATGATTATTGTATACCTCTCATAAAACTCAAATGTTAAATTATATCGTCCAGAATAAAGGTTCACCCAACTAACCTTTGAAGGAGTAGAGAGGCAGTATAACAAAGTGTGTAAAATAAAAAGAAGGACATTATTATGGAATGTAAGGAAAGAAAAAAATAATATTTGTGAAACAAACCATGTAAACCACAGAATGTCTATGAAATTAGATATTAGTATATTAGTATATTGTCAAATGAAATTGTAATTACAGCATAGTATATAGTATATAAAATCATCCAGAATAAGTGAAAACCACCATCACTTGAAGGAGTAGAGAAGAAAATTAACAAAGAGTGTTAATTGTAAGATAACTATTGTTATAATGGAATGAAAGGAAAGAAAAATGATTGTCAATTATCAAATACTATATATCATCAGAATATGTCAGAGAACATCAAACAAAAAAAAAAAAAAAAAAAAAAAAAAAAAAAACCATTTAGTATACAAACAATGTAAGCCCTGATAATTCAGGATGAATATAACTCGTTAAGAAAGATTTAATGGACTACGGTGAAAACAGAAATATATTGTAGACTCTAGATAGAACAAACCAAATGCATAAGTACTGTAAACATCAAAACCAGTGTATAATATTAAGAATATTTAAATGAACCAAAACAAATTGTTAACTAGTACCTAAGTAACTATAGAGCTGATAAAAGCATAGCTAAAAAAAACATCAAGTCTAAAAGAAGTAACTACCTGTAAGAAAGAAAGTATGTTAGCAAGTATAAAGATGGAAATGTGATCTAAATGAAAACCTCTGATACCTTGAATATTATAGTGAATATATTATATTATTGAATATGAATGATATGTGATATTTTTTTGAGTTGTGATAGTGCAACTATTGCCAGGTGCAATGTTTATTTTTTACTCAGACAGAGAAGAGTAATGCCTCTGAATCTGAGAATGTGTAGTGAGGAACGGCAGAGGATGTTAGCCATAGTGAGCCACCCTGATTCCAAAACCTCTACTACAGTTAGGGAATTATATTGTTCTATTGTATCAAGGAATATTATGAAAGAATCTGTGAGGTATGAATTATAATAACCATTAAGATAATCACGAATGCAAAGATATGTGGTGAGAAAGTAGAATGTGAATAAGACAGGGAATAGTTAACTTGAGAAACAAGATCAATTATAGTTAAATGACTTAGAGAGTAAGCAGCTTGAAAATACTAGTAAATTAAGAATTGTACCATTGTATAAAAAGCCAACCTAGAGTAATACACCAATAATATGTTTAAAAGAAAAAATCAAAGAGTACAAGAGAAAATTTTTTATTGAAGTATACTAAGAAACTGACATGAATTGATAATTTTACAAAAAATAAATTTTTTCAAATGATCAATTTTAAAGAGGGTGTATATGTAACATCACAAGATGTCACCTAACCTAAGTGTATGTTATCAGATTTTATAAAAACAGAATAACCATGTAAATAGGTATATAATAGTCGAAATAAACAAGAAAGAAGAAACCAAGAAAGAAGAATGAAGCAGAAGTGCCACATGAAACAGTAACCCAAGGGCTGTTTGACACTACAACTAGACTGAGACTAAAACGAACTAATGGACAGAATAAATTTACATTCAGCTGTCAATTCAGTAAATAGTTGATGTAAACCGAATGTCATTTGTAAACAAAAAATGAACTAATGAGCAGTTAAATACTGTGAAAGCAGAATCAGCATTTTGCTGATAATAGATGTGACAATGAACAGTAGATAATGAATGCCAAAACCAATGTTAACAATGGCTATATAGTAAGAACTAAGATGTATTTCAGCATCAAATATACTTGTTGGAAAAGAGAACTATTTATAAAAGAGAATCTTATACAAATAAGATGTCTCCACAATTTACCGAATTGAGAACCAATAGGGATTATTAGGGCCAAATTTCAATGTAGGCGATATGCCTTAGCAAACTTAGACCAAACATTAGTCAGTAAAATGGCTATCGATGATTATCACAAGTGTAAACTAAAATGCACAGAACTATGGTTATGCCTTGACATAACAAAAAATGTTATTAAAACAATAGGTTTAATCGTAATTTTAATTGTTAAATAGTAGCTTAAAACAAATTAACGGGAAACGAAATGTCATAGTCAGTAGGATCATTTATTACAATGTATAGAATTAAGGTGTACAAGTAATGTTCAGCAAAAAACATCAGTACAGCATTAATGGTGTTCGCGCATAAACATTTGATTAATAAAATGTTATGTGAATACAAGCAAGGTTAACCAAAAGTGTAAAATCGGCGAATCATAAAGAGCAGACGACAGTAAGAATAATGTACCCGAACGTTGGTTTTATAACAATGTCGGTTAGAGTGAAAGTAATTCGAGAATGAGTGATATCAAATTAAAGGAAAAAGAACAATCTTTAATTTGATAGTAATATTAACCCAATCGCAACTGTATTTAGTGCGGGAGAGATGTTAGCATCATTCTAAAAATGTACATCGGGAAACTGTTTATGAATAATAACAAAAACGACAACTAGCTGCCACCGCAACATTTGACGGTTAGGAAAAGCCGTTATCAACTGTCAAAAAGTGACACGTCACACCGACTCACCGGCCAAAGCCAATCAGAAAATTAGTTAGTAATCAACATTTTTACCTAGAGCCGATCCAAGAGAGGGGTATATAAAGACAAACCAGCGAATTTTGAGACAGACCTTTACTAACTAGCAAGCAGCACAGACGTGTGCCCGTCATCTCCACGTTTTTTAATAACACTTAGCGTCAGTTACATAGCACATTGGAACCAATAGTTCAACAACAAGAAACGATTACTTCGCGTTCATCCACAACCAACAACAGTGATTAAGTGCAGTTTTATTTTAATTTTGTGCGGGAATAACGAACAGAAAATAATTTATTGTCATTATTCACGATCCATTTTAATCAGAAGAGGATCGCATTATTCTGTTCTTGTGCGAATTTAGTGCCGAAACCAAGTAATCATTATAATCCGATTACTTAAGTGATTAATAAGTTTTAATTAAATAATTAAAACTCAGAAGGTAAAAGTGCAATCATTATTAATCTTGATCTGAGTGCAATAACCTGTATTTTTTGCAACCATAACCTGTACTGACGCAAAACACAAAAACATTATTTAAGATTACACCACGTCTCGATTTATTATACAAATTTGTTATTAGTAATTAAGCTATATGTTAGTTGTAAGGGTTCTCACTTGATAAATATTGTCACTAAAAAAGCAAGCGTTGATGAAACGCACGATCTTTGAACAGATCGTTTTTTCAATTACTTTGCAAAAGTAACCTAAAACTTTGTTGATCAATTGTATTATTGGATATTGTGTAGGCATATTTGTTTTCTTTCGTGTCTCAAAGAATTCACAACTGAGATAATCATAATTTTAATATTAAAAATAAATAGTATCTGGACTTAACCAGATTCATAATTCATGTTCTGAGCAAGCCGTACGAGGCATATAATAACTAACTTTTAATTGTACAACTTTGTACTACTGAGATTATAATAATTTTCATATTAAAAATAAATAGTATCTGGACTTAACCAGATTTATAATTCATGTTCTGAGCAAGCCGTATGAGGCATATAATAACTGACTTTTAATTGTACGACTTTGTATGTTTACATTATGTTTATTTTTTGAATTCACTATAAGGGTGCAAATAAACCCATTATTAACAGCATCACCTGATTCTGATTTATTTTTATAGGATAATTGAATATTTTCTTTTAATAAGCTTAAACAACCTTCTGTTGTGTTTAACATATTGGAATAGCATTGCCAAAAGGTGGTACTCAACTATTTTAAATTTTCTTTTCATCCAGTAATTTTTATGTGTGGGTTTTACACGGGATTTTCCCTGAATAAATCCGTGTG
Organism: Magicicada septendecula; assembly: GCA_034769895.1. NCBI lineage: Eukaryota > Metazoa > Arthropoda > Insecta > Hemiptera > Cicadidae > Magicicada > Magicicada septendecula. The sequence goes on along the minus strand of CM068367.1, from coordinate 713,489,596 downwards.
GCGCCCACTAATTAATAAACAAGGTAACATAACCTTGCAACCAAAGGGAGTTGATGATTGTAAGCTGAGTTGACAGTTTAGTGGACTTCAAGTAAACACAATCAGGTACGTAAAAGTATATGTTTGTTTATGATATTGTCCAGACTTTACGGGACTTGACATACTCAGACTACCTGCAATCAGAAGAAGTTTCTACTACCAGTTTCAACCAGACGAGAACTATTATCAAGCAACCAACTGCTATACTTCATGTTTTAACTTAAGTTAATCTAGCATTTAAATATAATCAACTTCATTATTTATTTATTTAATACAAGGGAATTTTTTTAAAAAACAAGTATAATTAAACCATTGTAAACACTGTGAGTAACTTTGAATGTTTTATTTTAAATTACTTTACTACATTAGTCACCTTCAATTAGAAACAACCATTCTCAACATTGAGTTACCTCAAAAGAACACTTCACACATAGTTGAACTTTGTTTTAACGAGACTTTTAATATTTTAACCACGAATTTAAGTTTAAACAACAACAACTCTTTTATTTTACTTCAAGTTAATTGTAAACACACACGTTTTCATTTTATTACAAATAGGTTAGACCATCCGTGTGGCTTTAAACGGAATTTAACCATTATTTTAATATAATTACTATAAACAAATAAACATAATCAGTTTAAACATAACCCCTAATAAACGTTTGGTTATAAATTGACGCATACAACGCGGGGCATTAACTTTAACATTAAACATAACCCCGATCCGAGTTACTTATTATAAATTGGCGCACCAACTAGTGTGGCTTAAAAAAAAAATATTAAATAAATATATTTTTTATATTTTATATTAGCCCGGTAGACACGAAAAAGTAACATGCCGCACACCCACCAATACGATACAAGATATAAGGACAGTAGGGTAGGAGAGATGCAACGGGATGTAGATACATGCGAAGCGCAACCCACAGACGAGATGGAGGTTATTACAATCAATAATATCGAAACTAGTACCGACGAAACACCTCACATAGAACCAGAGATAGAAGTGACAGTAGATAACCAACCCAGACGGCCTGAAGAACTCCCACAACCAAACAAACCGACTGAAGAGATGAGATGGGAAGCGATGATGAAGATAATGATGGAATTAAAGGAAGACGGTAAGAAATCTCATAAAAAACTGAATGACTCGATAAATAAAAATATGGAAACCTCCCGGGAAGAAAATCAAAGGAATGTCGAGGTGTTAAGCAGAAGTATAGAGTCGATAAGGGAGGACCATCGGGACTTAAATAGAAATCTGGAATCGCTTAGTAAAAATGTGGAATCGCTGAAGGAGGACCTAAATAAAAGGATAGACAATACTCATAAGTCTATGGACGCGCTGAACGGTAAAATCGACGATAACAGCCAAGCCATTAGAGAAGAATTGAACACCACCTTAATGAAAATTAGCAAAAAAATGGATGACATGAATAACCGGAAGTGGGGAGAAGAACGGAAGGTATCCGAAGACAAAAACATGGAACAAATGAGTCCAGAGCCAGAGAATGATGAAGAAGGAAAGGACGATGACAACTCAGAGATAGGAGAAGTATCAAATGATGAATCCATGGAAGAATTAAGTATACAATTCAAAGACACTGATAAACAAGCTGAGGATAAAGAAGACTCGAAAGCATTGGTGCCTGCGGATACACACCATAGGAATGAAGGGAACACTCAGCATAAAGAAACTATCATTAAAAATGTAAGGAACAAGATAATTAAGAAGACAGGGGAGAAAGAGACAAAGATAAAAAGAATAATACGCTCTAAGAAAACAAGGATTACAAAGGAAATATTAGAAATGACTAGGAGTGGATTAATTAACTTCGTAGACAACCCAATTATTCGTCATAGAGCAAGGACCAATGGTAAGAAGTATAAACAAGACTTCATGAAAATATTAAAAATAAATCACCATAAAACCGTGGGTAAAAAATTAAATAAGAATCCGATTAAATTAAATATACCACCAAATAAAATACACCAAACAAAATCAATCGATTCCTCAATGCATAACCGATCATTAAGCCATTTAATTAATGACCCAGATGACGGAACGATTAAAACAACGTTACATGCCATTGACTATGTTATGACGGAGAAGGTCACAAACAATGAGGTATTTAAGGCGAATATTCCTAGAAGAAAGAAGCTTCACCGGGAGAAGGAAAATGATCAAGAACGACTGGACCAGCTGATTGAAAGGTACGCCCAAAGAATAAGGGAAATGCGGAAAAAGAGGGACCAAGCGGTGGAAGAGTCCAACCAGGAAATGAACAAAGGTCAATCAGGATTAGAAGGAGGGCCAGACATCAATAATAGCCAAGGCCCAGAGTACAATGAACACAGTAATACCAAAGATGATGAGAGGAAGAAGGCAAGGAAACGGGGAGCCAATGACTATCTGGTAGCCGCCAAGTGGAAGAACCGCATGATAGGGATAGAGTGGAAGAGCACAAATAACCCCATGAATATCGACGAGTAAGAAATGATTAATATTAAGGAGGGATAATATGTAATAGTAAGCAACATTCCTCACCCAAACGTATGGTATAAAAGATAAAATATATATATTTAAAAAAAAAAAAAAAAAAAAAAAAAAAAAACCACTACTATAAACAAACTCATTTATTGTTAAGCTACAAAAGGTTGAAGGTAACTAATTAACTATAACTAGTCAATTTGCCTTATCAAGTTACAAAAGTGTGTAGATTTAAGATGTAAGCCAAACCGTTTGTTACTGGTGAAAATTTACCAGATCTATCACCCCAAGGGATAGAAAAATATACAAGGTCAATCAAATGATTTAATAAGAAAATACAACTACTGTACTATACCTAGAGAAAAAATATGTATCCAGATGGATATTCTATATAACTTAATGTTTATAAAATGATTATTGTATACCTCTCATAAAACTCAAATGTTAAATTATATCGTCCAGAATAAAGGTTCACCCAACTAACCTTTGAAGGAGTAGAGAGGCAGTATAACAAAGTGTGTAAAATAAAAAGAAGGACATTATTATGGAATGTAAGGAAAGAAAAAAATAATATTTGTGAAACAAACCATGTAAACCACAGAATGTCTATGAAATTAGATATTAGTATATTAGTATATTGTCAAATGAAATTGTAATTACAGCATAGTATATAGTATATAAAATCATCCAGAATAAGTGAAAACCACCATCACTTGAAGGAGTAGAGAAGAAAATTAACAAAGAGTGTTAATTGTAAGATAACTATTGTTATAATGGAATGAAAGGAAAGAAAAATGATTGTCAATTATCAAATACTATATATCATCAGAATATGTCAGAGAACATCAAACAAAAAAAAAAAAAAAAAAAAAAAAAAAAAAAAAAAAAAAAAAAAACCATTTAGTATACAAACAATGTAAGCCCTGATAATTCAGGATGAATATAACTCGTTAAGAAAGATTTAATGGACTATGGTGAAAACAGAAATATATTGTAGACTCTAGATAGAACAAACCAAATGCATAAGTACTGTAAACATCAAAACCAGTGTATAATATTAAGAATATTTAAATGAACCAAAACAAATTGTTAACTAGTACCTAAGTAACTATAGAGCTGATAAAAGCATAGCTAAAAAAAACATCAAGTCTAAAAGAAGTAACTACCTGTAAGAAAGAAAGTATGTTAGCAAGTATAAAGATGGAAATGTGATCTAAATGAAAACCTCTGATACCTTGAATATTATAGTGAATATATTATATTATTGAATATGAATGATATGTGATATTTTTTTGAGTTGTGATAGTGCAACTATTGCCAGGTGCAATGTTTATTTTTTACTCAGACAGAGAAGAGTAATGCCTCTGAATCTGAGAATGTGTAGTGAGGAACGGCAGAGGATGTTAGCCATAGTGAGCCACCCTGATTCCAAAACCTCTACTACAGTTAGGGAATTATATTGTTCTATTGTATCAAGGAATATTATGAAAGAATCTGTGAGGTATGAATTATAATAACCATTAAGATAATCACGAATGCAAAGATATGTGGTGAGAAAGTAGAATGTGAATAAGACAGGGAATAGTTAACTTGAGAAACAAGATCAATTATAGTTAAATGACTTAGAGAGTAAGCAGCTTGAAAATACTAGTAAATTAAGAATTGTACCATTGTATAAAAAGCCAACCTAGAGTAATACACCAATAATATGTTTAAAAGAAAAAATCAAAGAGTACAAGAGAAAATTTTTTATTGAAGTATACTAAGAAACTGACATGAATTGATAATTTTACAAAAAATAAATTTTTTCAAATGATCAATTTTAAAGAGGGTGTATATGTAACATCACAAGATGTCACCTAACCTAAGTGTATGTTATCAGATTTTATAAAAACAGAATAACCATGTAAATAGGTATATAATAGTCGAAATAAACAAGAAAGAAGAAACCAAGAAAGAAGAATGAAGCAGAAGTGCCACATGAAACAGTAACCCAAGGGCTGTTTGACACTACAACTAGACTGAGACTAAAACGAACTAATGGACAGAATAAATTTACATTCAGCTGTCAATTCAGTAAATAGTTGATGTAAACCGAATGTCATTTGTAAACAAAAAATGAACTAATGAGCAGTTAAATACTGTGAAAGCAGAATCAGCATTTTGCTGATAATAGATGTGACAATGAACAGTAGATAATGAATGCCAAAACCAATGTTAACAATGGCTATATAGTAAGAACTAAGATGTATTTCAGCATCAAATATACTTGTTGGAAAAGAGAACTATTTATAAAAGAGAATCTTATACAAATAAGATGTCTCCACAATTTACCGAATTGAGAACCAATAGGCATTATTAGGGCCAAATTTCAATGTAGGCGATATGCCTTAGCAAACTTAGACCAAACATTAGTCAGTAAAATGGCTATCGATGATTATCACAAGTGTAAACTAAAATGCACAGAACTATGGTTATGCCTTGACATAACAAAAAATGTTATTAAAACAATAGGTTTAATCGTAATTTTAATTGTTAAATAGTAGCTTAAAACAAATTAACGGGAAACGAAATGTCATAGTCAGTAGGATCATTTATTACAATGTATAGAATTAAGGTGTACAAGTAATGTTCAGCAAAAAACATCAGTACAGCATTAATGGTGTTCGCGCATAAACATTTGATTAATAAAATGTTATGTGAATACAAGCAAGGTTAACCAAAAGTGTAAAATCGGCGAATCATAAAGAGCAGACGACAGTAAGAATAATGTACCCGAACGTTGGTTTTATAACAATGTCGGTTAGAGTGAAAGTAATTCGAGAATGAGTGATATCAAATTAAAGGAAAAAGAACAATCTTTAATTTGATAGTAATATTAACCCAATCGCAACTGTATTTAGTGCGGGAGAGATGTTAGCATCATTCTAAAAATGTACATCGGGAAACTGTTTATGAATAATAACAAAAACGACAACTAGCTGCCACCGCAACATTTGACGGTTAGGAAAAGCCGTTATCAACTGTCAAAAAGTGACACGTCACACCGACTCACCGGCCAAAGCCAATCAGAAAATTAGTTAGTAATCAACATTTTTACCTAGAGCCGATCCAAGAGAGGGGTATATAAAGACAAACCAGCGAATTTTGAGACAGACCTTTACTAACTAGCAAGCAGCACAGACGTGTGCCCGTCATCTCCACGTTTTTTAATAACACTTAGCGTCAGTTACATAGCACATTGGAACCAATAGTTCAACAACAAGAAACGATTACTTCGCGTTCATCCACAACCAACAACAGTGATTAAGTGCAGTTTTATTTTAATTTTGTGCGGGAATAACGAACAGAAAATAATTTATTGTCATTATTCACGATCCATTTTAATCAGAAGAGGATCGCATTATTCTGTTCTTGTGCGAATTTAGTGCCGAAACCAAGTAATCATTATAATCCGATTACTTAAGTGATTAATAAGTTTTAATTAAATAATTAAAACTCAGAAGGTAAAAGTGCAATCATTATTAATCTTGATCTGAGTGCAATAACCTGTATTTTTTGCAACCATAACCTGTACTGACGCAAAACACAAAAACATTATTTAAGATTACACCACGTCTCGATTTATTATACAAATTTGTTATTAGTAATTAAGCTATATGTTAGTTGTAAGGGTTCTCACTTGATAAATATTGTCACTAAAAAAGCAAGCGTTGATGAAACGCACGATCTTTGAACAGATCGTTTTTTCAATTACTTTGCAAAAGTAACCTAAAACTTTGTTGATCAATTGTATTATTGGATATTGTGTAGGCATATTTGTTTTCTTTCGTGTCTCAAAGAATTCACAACTGAGATAATCATAATTTTAATATTAAAAATAAATAGTATCTGGACTTAACCAGATTCATAATTCATGTTCTGAGCAAGCCGTACGAGGCATATAATAACTAACTTTTAATTGTACAACTTTGTACTACTGAGATTATAATAATTTTCGTATTAAAAATAAATAGTATCTGGACTTAACCAGATTTATAATTCATGTTCTGAGCAAGCCGTATGAGGCATATAATAACTGACTTTTAATTGTACGACTTTGTATGTTTACATTATGTTTATTTTTTGAATTCACTATAAGGGTGCAAATAAACCCATTATTAACAGCATCACCTGATTTTGATTTATTTTTATAGGATAATTGAATATTTTCTTTTAATAAGCTTAAACAACCTTCTGTTGTGTTTAACATATTGGAATAGCATTGCCAAAAGGTGGTACTCAACTATTTTAAATTTTCTTTTCATCCAGTAATTTTTATGTGTGGGTTTTACACGGGATTTTCCCTGAATAAATCCGTGTGGCGCCCACTAATTAATAAACAAGGTAACATAACCTTGCAACCAAAGGGAGTTGATGATTGTAAGCTGAGTTGACAGTTTAGTGGACTTCAAGTAAACACAATCAGGTACGTAAAAGTATATGTTTGTTTATGATATTGTCCAGACTTTACGGGACTTGACATACTCAGACTACCTGCAATCAGAAGAAGTTTCTACTACCAGTTTCAACCAGACGAGAACTATTATCAAGCAACCAACTGCTATACTTCATGTTTTAACTTAAGTTAATCTAGCATTTAAATATAATCAACTTCATTATTTATTTATTTAATACAAGGGAATTTTTTTAAAAAACAAGTATAATTAAACCATTGTAAACACTGTGAGTAACTTTGAATGTTTTATTTTAAATTACTTTACTACATTAGTCACCTTCAATTAGAAACAACCATTCTCAACATTGAGTTACCTCAAAAGAACACTTCACACATAGTTGAACTTTGTTTTAACGAGACTTTTAATATTTTAACCACGAATTTAAGTTTAAACAACAACAACTCTTTTATTTTACTTCAAGTTAATTGTAAACACACACGTTTTCATTTTATTACAAATAGGTTAGACCATCCGTGTGGCTTTAAACGGAATTTAACCATTATTTTAATATAATTACTATAAACAAATAAACATAATCAGTTTAAACATAACCCCTAATAAACGTTTGGTTATAAATTGACGCATACAACGCGGGGCATTAACTTTAACATTAAACATAACCCCGATCCGAGTTACTTATTATAAATTGGCGCACCAACTAGTGTAACTTAAAAAAAAAAAATTAAATAAATATATTTTTTATATTTTATATTAGCCCGGTAGACACGAAAAAGTAACATGCCGCACACCCACCAATACGATACAAGATATAAGGACAGTAGGGTAGGAGAGATGCAACGGGATGTAGATACATGCGAAGCGCAACCCACAGACGAGATGGAGGTTATTACAATCAATAATATCGAAACTAGTACCGACGAAACACCTCACATAGAACCAGAGATAGAAGTGACAGTAGATAACCAACCCAGACGGCCTGAAGAACTCCCACAACCAAACAAACCGACTGAAGAGATGAGATGGGAAGCAATGATGAAGATAATGATGGAATTAAAGGAAGACGGTAAGAAATCTCATAAAAAACTGAATGACTCGATAAATAAAAATATGGAAACCTCCCGGGAAGAAAATCAAAGGAATGTCGAGGTGTTAAGCAGAAGTATAGAGTCGATAAGGGAGGACCATCGGGACTTAAATAGAAATCTGGAATCGCTTAGTAAAAATGTGGAATCGCTGAAGGAGGACCTAAATAAAAGGATAGACAATACTCATAAGTCTATGGACGCGCTGAACGGTAAAATCGACGATAACAGCCAAGCCATTAGAGAAGAATTGAACACCACCTTAATGAAAATTAGCAAAAAAATGGATGACATGAATAACCGGAAGTGGGGAGAAGAACGGAAGGTATCCGAAGACAAAAACATGGAACAAATGAGTCCAGAGCCAGAGAATGATGAAGAAGGAAAGGACGATGACAACTCAGAGATAGGAGAAGTATCAAATGATGAATCCATGGAAGAATTAAGTATACAATTCAAAGACACTGATAAACAAGCTGAGGATAAAGAAGACTCGAAAGCATTGGTGCCTGCGGATACACACCATAGGAATGAAGGGAACACTCAGCATAAAGAAACTATCATTAAAAATGTAAGGAACAAGATAATTAAGAAGACAGGGGAGAAAGAGACAAAGATAAAAAGAATAATACGCTCTAAGAAAACAAGGATTACAAAGGAAATATTAGAAATGACTAGGAGTGGATTAATTAACTTCGTAGACAACCCAATTATTCGTCATAGAGCAAGGACCAATGGTAAGAAGTATAAACAAGACTTCATGAAAATATTAAAAATAAATCACCATAAAACCGTGGGTAAAAAATTAAATAAGAATCCGATTAAATTAAATATACCACCAAATAAAATACACCAAACAAAATCAATCGATTCCTCAATGCATAACCGATCATTAAGCCATTTAATTAATGACCCAGATGACGGAACGATTAAAACAACGTTACATGCCATTGACTATGTTATGACGGAGAAGGTCACAAACAATGAGGTATTTAAGGCGAATATTCCTAGAAGAAAGAAGCTTCACCGGGAGAAGGAAAATGATCAAGAACGACTGGACCAGCTGATTGAAAGGTACGCCCAAAGAATAAGGGAAATGCGGAAAAAGAGGGACCAAGCGGTGGAAGAGTCCAACCAGGAAATGAACAAAGGTCAATCAGGATTAGAAGGAGGGCCAGACATCAATAATAGCCAAGGCCCAGAGTACAATGAACACAGTAATACCAAAGATGATGAGAGGAAGAAGGCAAGGAAACGGGGAGCCAATGACTATCTGGTAGCCGCCAAGTGGAAGAACCGCATGATAGGGATAGAGTGGAAGAGCACAAATAACCCCATGAATATCGACGAGTAAGAAATGATTAATATTAAGGAGGGATAATATGTAATAGTAAGCAACATTCCTCACCCAAACGTATGGTATAAAAGATAAAATATATATATTAAAAAAAAAAAAAAAAAAAAAAACCACTACTATAAACAAACTCATTTATTGTTAAGCTACAAAAGGTTGAAGGTAACTAATTAACTATAACTAGTCAATTTGCCTTATCAAGTTACAAAAGTGTGTAGATTTAAGATGTAAGCCAAACCGTTTGTTACTGGTGAAAATTTACCAGATCTATCACCCCAAGGGATAGAAAAATATACAAGGTCAATCAAATGATTTAATAAGAAAATACAACTACTGTACTATACCTAGAGAAAAAATATGTATCCAGATGGATATTCTATATAACTTAATGTTTATAAAATGATTATTGTATACCTCTCATAAAACTCAAATGTTAAATTATATCGTCCAGAATAAAGGTTCACCCAACTAACCTTTGAAGGAGTAGAGAGGCAGTATAACAAAGTGTGTAAAATAAAAAGAAGGACATTATTATGGAATGTAAGGAAAGAAAAAAATAATATTTGTGAAACAAACCATGTAAACCACAGAATGTCTATGAAATTAGATATTAGTATATTAGTATATTGTCAAATGAAATTGTAATTACAGCATAGTATATAGTATATAAAATCATCCAGAATAAGTGAAAACCACCATCACTTGAAGGAGTAGAGAAGAAAATTAACAAAGAGTGTTAATTGTAAGATAACTATTGTTATAATGGAATGAAAGGAAAGAAAAATGATTGTCAATTATCAAATACTATATATCATCAGAATATGTCAGAGAACATCAAACAAAAGAAAAAAAAAAAAAAAAAAAAAAAAAACAAACCATTTAGTATACAAACAATGTAAGCCCTGATAATTCAGGATGAATATAACTCGTTAAGAAAGATTTAATGGACTACGGTGAAAACAGAAATATATTGTAGACTCTAGATAGAACAAACCAAATGCATAAGTACTGTAAACATCAAAACCAGTGTATAATATTAAGAATATTTAAATGAACCAAAACAAATTGTTAACTAGTACCTAAGTAACTATAGAGCTGATAAAAGCATAGCTAAAAAAAACATCAAGTCTAAAAGAAGTAACTACCTGTAAGAAAGAAAGTATGTTAGCAAGTATAAAGATGGAAATGTGATCTAAATGAAAACCTCTGATACCTTGAATATTATAGTGAATATATTATATTATTGAATATGAATGATATGTGATATTTTTTTGAGTTGTGATAGTGCAACTATTGCCAGGTGCAATGTTTATTTTTTACTCAGACAGAGAAGAGTAATGCCTCTGAATCTGAGAATGTGTAGTGAGGAACGGCAGAGGATGTTAGCCATAGTGAGCCACCCTGATTCCAAAACCTCTACTACAGTTAGGGAATTATATTGTTCTATTGTATCAAGGAATATTATGAAAGAATCTGTGAGGTATGAATTATAATAACCATTAAGATAATCACGAATGCAAAGATATGTGGTGAGAAAGTAGAATGTGAATAAGACAGGGAATAGTTAACTTGAGAAACAAGATCAATTATAGTTAAATGACTTAGAGAGTAAGCAGCTTGAAAATACTAGTAAATTAAGAATTGTACCATTGTATAAAAAGCCAACCTAGAGTAATACACCAATAATATGTTTAAAAGAAAAAATCAAAGAGTACAAGAGAAAATTTTTTATTGAAGTATACTAAGAAACTGACATGAATTGATAATTTTACAAAAAATAAATTTTTTCAAATGATCAATTTTAAAGAGGGTGTATATGTAACATCACAAGATGTCACCTAACCTAAGTGTATGTTATCAGATTTTATAAAAACAGAATAACCATGTAAATAGGTATATAATAGTCGAAATAAACAAGAAAGAAGAAACCAAGAAAGAAGAATGAAGCAGAAGTGCCACATGAAACAGTAACCCAAGGGCTGTTTGACACTACAACTAGACTGAGACTAAAACGAACTAATGGACAGAATAAATTTACATTCAGCTGTCAATTCAGTAAATAGTTGATGTAAACCGAATGTCATTTGTAAACAAAAAATGAACTAATGAGCAGTTAAATACTGTGAAAGCAGAATCAGCATTTTGCTGATAATAGATGTGACAATGAACAGTAGATAATGAATGCCAAAACCAATGTTAACAATGGCTATATAGTAAGAACTAAGATGTATTTCAGCATCAAATATACTTGTTGGAAAAGAGAACTATTTATAAAAGAGAATCTTATACAAATAAGATGTCTCCACAATTTACCGAATTGAGAACCAATAGGCATTATTAGGGCCAAATTTCAATGTAGGCGATATGCCTTAGCAAACTTAGACCAAACATTAGTCAGTAAAATGGCTATCGATGATTATCACAAGTGTAAACTAAAATGCACAGAACTATGGTTATGCCTTGACATAACAAAAAATGTTATTAAAACAATAGGTTTAATCGTAATTTTAATTGTTAAATAGTAGCTTAAAACAAATTAACGGGAAACGAAATGTCATAGTCAGTAGGATCATTTATTACAATGTATAGAATTAAGGTGTACAAGTAATGTTCAGCAAAAAACATCAGTACAGCATTAATGGTGTTCGCGCATAAACATTTGATTAATAAAATGTTATGTGAATACAAGCAAGGTTAACCAAAAGTGTAAAATCGGCGAATCATAAAGAGCAGACGACAGTAAGAATAATGTACCCGAACGTTGGTTTTATAACAATGTCGGTTAGAGTGAAAGTAATTCGAGAATGAGTGATATCAAATTAAAGGAAAAAGAACAATCTTTAATTTGATAGTAATATTAACCCAATCGCAACTGTATTTAGTGCGGGAGAGATGTTAGCATCATTCTAAAAATGTACATCGGGAAACTGTTTATGAATAATAACAAAAACGACAACTAGCTGCCACCGCAACATTTGACGGTTAGGAAAAGCCGTTATCAACTGTCAAAAAGTGACACGTCACACCGACTCACCGGCCAAAGCCAATCAGAAAATTAGTTAGTAATCAACATTTTTACCTAGAGCCGATCCAAGAGAGGGGTATATAAAGACAAACCAGCGAATTTTGAGACAGACCTTTACTAACTAGCAAGCAGCACAGACGTGTGCCCGTCATCTCCACGTTTTTTAATAACACTTAGCGTCAGTTACATAGCACATTGGAACCAATAGTTCAACAACAAGAAACGATTACTTCGCGTTCATCCACAACCAACAACAGTGATTAAGTGCAGTTTTATTTTAATTTTGTGCGGGAATAACGAACAGAAAATAATTTATTGTCATTATTCACGATCCATTTTAATCAGAAGAGGATCGCATTATTCTGTTCTTGTGCGAATTTAGTGCCGAAACCAAGTAATCATTATAATCCGATTACTTAAGTGATTAATAAGTTTTAATTAAATAATTAAAACTCAGAAGGTAAAAGTGCAATCATTATTAATCTTGATCTGAGTGCAATAACCTGTATTTTTTGCAACCATAACCTGTACTGACGCAAAACACAAAAACATTATTTAAGATTACACCACGTCTCGATTTATTATACAAATTTGTTATTAGTAATTAAGCTATATGTTAGTTGTAAGGGTTCTCACTTGATAAATATTGTCACTAAAAAAGCAAGCGTTGATGAAACGCACGATCTTTGAACAGATCGTTTTTTCAATTACTTTGCAAAAGTAACCTAAAACTTTGTTGATCAATTGTATTATTGGATATTGTGTAGGCATATTTGTTTTCTTTCGTGTCTCAAAGAATTCACAACTGAGATAATCATAATTTTAATATTAAAAATAAATAGTATCTGGACTTAACCAGATTCATAATTCATGTTCTGAGCAAGCCGTACGAGGCATATAATAACTAACTTTTAATTGTACAACTTTGTACTACTGAGATTATAATAATTTTCGTATTAAAAATAAATAGTATCTGGACTTAACCAGATTTATAATTCATGTTCTGAGCAAGCCGTATGAGGCATATAATAACTGACTTTTAATTGTACGACTTTGTATGTTTACATTATGTTTATTTTTTGAATTCACTATAAGGGTGCAAATAAACCCATTATTAACAGCATCACCTGATTTTGATTTATTTTTATAGGATAATTGAATATTTTCTTTTAATAAGCTTAAACAACCTTCTGTTGTGTTTAACATATTGGAATAGCATTGCCAAAAGGTGGTACTCAACTATTTTAAATTTTCTTTTCATCCAGTAATTTTTATGTGTGGGTTTTACACGGGATTTTCCCTGAATAAATCCGTGTGGCGCCCACTAATTAATAAACAAGGTAACATAACCTTGCAACCAAAGGGAGTTGATGATTGTAAGCTGAGTTGACAGTTTAGTGGACTTCAAGTAAACACAATCAGGTACGTAAAAGTATATGTTTGTTTATGATATTGTCCAGACTTTACGGGACTTGACATACTCAGACTACCTGCAATCAGAAGAAGTTTCTACTACCAGTTTCAACCAGACGAGAACTATTATCAAGCAACCAACTGCTATACTTCATGTTTTAACTTAAGTTAATCTAGCATTTAAATATAATCAACTTCATTATTTATTTATTTAATACAAGGGAATTTTTTTAAAAAACAAGTATAATTAAACCATTGTAAACACTGTGAGTAACTTTGAATGTTTTATTTTAAATTACTTTACTACATTAGTCACCTTCAATTAGAAACAACCATTCTCAACATTGAGTTACCTCAAAAGAACACTTCACACATAGTTGAACTTTGTTTTAACGAGACTTTTAATATTTTAACCACGAATTTAAGTTTAAACAACAACAACTCTTTTATTTTACTTCAAGTTAATTGTAAACACACACGTTTTCATTTTATTACAAATAGGTTAGACCATCCGTGTGGCTTTAAACGGAATTTAACCATTATTTTAATATAATTACTATAAACAAATAAACATAATCAGTTTAAACATAACCCCTAATAAATGTTTGGTTATAAATTGACGCATACAACGCGGGGCATTAACTTTAACATTAAACATAACCCCGATCCGAGTTACTTATTATAAATTGGCGCACCAACTAGTGTGGCTTAAAAAAAAAATATTAAATAAATATATTTTTTATATTTTATATTAGCCCGGTAGACACGAAAAAGTAACATGCCGCACACCCACCAATACGATACAAGATATAAGGACAGTAGGGTAGGAGAGATGCAACGGGATGTAGATACATGCGAAGCGCAACCCACAGACGAGATGGAGGTTATTACAATCAATAATATCGAAACTAGTACCGACGAAACACCTCACATAGAACCAGAGATAGAAGTGACAGTAGATAACCAACCCAGACGGCCTGAAGAACTCCCACAACCAAACAAACCGACTGAAGAGATGAGATGGGAAGCGATGATGAAGATAATGATGGAATTAAAGGAAGACGGTAAGAAATCTCATAAAAAACTGAATGACTCGATAAATAAAAATATGGAAACCTCCCGGGAAGAAAATCAAAGGAATGTCGAGGTGTTAAGCAGAAGTATAGAGTCGATAAGGGAGGACCATCGGGACTTAAATAGAAATCTGGAATCGCTTAGTAAAAATGTGGAATCGCTGAAGGAGGACCTAAATAAAAGGATAGACAATACTCATAAGTCTATGGACGCGCTGAACGGTAAAATCGACGATAACAGCCAAGCCATTAGAGAAGAATTGAACACCACCTTAATGAAAATTAGCAAAAAAATGGATGACATGAATAACCGGAAGTGGGGAGAAGAACGGAAGGTATCCGAAGACAAAAACATGGAACAAATGAGTCCAGAGCCAGAGAATGATGAAGAAGGAAAGGACGATGACAACTCAGAGATAGGAGAAGTATCAAATGATGAATCCATGGAAGAATTAAGTATACAATTCAAAGACACTGATAAACAAGCTGAGGATAAAGAAGACTCGAAAGCATTGGTGCCTGCGGATACACACCATAGGAATGAAGGGAACACTCAGCATAAAGAAACTATCATTAAAAATGTAAGGAACAAGATAATTAAGAAGACAGGGGAGAAAGAGACAAAGATAAAAAGAATAATACGCTCTAAGAAAACAAGGATTACAAAGGAAATATTAGAAATGACTAGGAGTGGATTAATTAACTTCGTAGACAACCCAATTATTCGTCATAGAGCAAGGACCAATGGTAAGAAGTATAAACAAGACTTCATGAAAATATTAAAAATAAATCACCATAAAACCGTGGGTAAAAAATTAAATAAGAATCCGATTAAATTAAATATACCACCAAATAAAATACACCAAACAAAATCAATCGATTCCTCAATGCATAACCGATCATTAAGCCATTTAATTAATGACCCAGATGACGGAACGATTAAAACAACGTTACATGCCATTGACTATGTTATGACGGAGAAGGTCACAAACAATGAGGTATTTAAGGCGAATATTCCTAGAAGAAAGAAGCTTCACCGGGAGAAGGAAAATGATCAAGAACGACTGGACCAGCTGATTGAAAGGTACGCCCAAAGAATAAGGGAAATGCGGAAAAAGAGGGACCAAGCGGTGGAAGAGTCCAACCAGGAAATGAACAAAGGTCAATCAGGATTAGAAGGAGGGCCAGACATCAATAATAGCCAAGGCCCAGAGTACAATGAACACAGTAATACCAAAGATGATGAGAGGAAGAAGGCAAGGAAACGGGGAGCCAATGACTATCTGGTAGCCGCCAAGTGGAAGAACCGCATGATAGGGATAGAGTGGAAGAGCACAAATAACCCCATGAATATCGACGAGTAAGAAATGATTAATATTAAGGAGGGATAATATGTAATAGTAAGCAACATTCCTCACCCAAACGTATGGTATAAAAGATAAAATATATATATTAAAAAAAAAAAAAAAAAAAAAAACCACTACTATAAACAAACTCATTTATTGTTAAGCTACAAAAGGTTGAAGGTAACTAATTAACTATAACTAGTCAATTTGCCTTATCAAGTTACAAAAGTGTGTAGATTTAAGATGTAAGCCAAACCGTTTGTTACTGGTGAAAATTTACCAGATCTATCACCCCAAGGGATAGAAAAATATACAAGGTCAATCAAATGATTTAATAAGAAAATACAACTACTGTACTATACCTAGAGAAAAAATATGTATCCAGATGGATATTCTATATAACTTAATGTTTATAAAATGATTATTGTATACCTCTCATAAAACTCAAATGTTAAATTATATCGTCCAGAATAAAGGTTCACCCAACTAACCTTTGAAGGAGTAGAGAGGCAGTATAACAAAGTGTGTAAAATAAAAAGAAGGACATTATTATGGAATGTAAGGAAAGAAAAAAATAATATTTGTGAAACAAACCATGTAAACCACAGAATGTCTATGAAATTAGATATTAGTATATTAGTATATTGTCAAATGAAATTGTAATTACAGCATAGTATATAGTATATAAAATCATCCAGAATAAGTGAAAACCACCATCACTTGAAGGAGTAGAGAAGAAAATTAACAAAGAGTGTTAATTGTAAGATAACTATTGTTATAATGGAATGAAAGGAAAGAAAAATGATTGTCAATTATCAAATACTATATATCATCAGAATATGTCAGAGAACATCAAACAAAAGAAAAAAAAAAAAAAAAAAAAAAAAAACAAACCATTTAGTATACAAACAATGTAAGCCCTGATAATTCAGGATGAATATAACTCGTTAAGAAAGATTTAATGGACTACGGTGAAAACAGAAATATATTGTAGACTCTAGATAGAACAAACCAAATGCATAAGTACTGTAAACATCAAAACCAGTGTATAATATTAAGAATATTTAAATGAACCAAAACAAATTGTTAACTAGTACCTAAGTAACTATAGAGCTGATAAAAGCATAGCTAAAAAAAACATCAAGTCTAAAAGAAGTAACTACCTGTAAGAAAGAAAGTATGTTAGCAAGTATAAAGATGGAAATGTGATCTAAATGAAAACCTCTGATACCTTGAATATTATAGTGAATATATTATATTATTGAATATGAATGATATGTGATATTTTTTTGAGTTGTGATAGTGCAACTATTGCCAGGTGCAATGTTTATTTTTTACTCAGACAGAGAAGAGTAATGCCTCTGAATCTGAGAATGTGTAGTGAGGAACGGCAGAGGATGTTAGCCATAGTGAGCCACCCTGATTCCAAAACCTCTACTACAGTTAGGGAATTATATTGTTCTATTGTATCAAGGAATATTATGAAAGAATCTGTGAGGTATGAATTATAATAACCATTAAGATAATCACGAATGCAAAGATATGTGGTGAGAAAGTAGAATGTGAATAAGACAGGGAATAGTTAACTTGAGAAACAAGATCAATTATAGTTAAATGACTTAGAGAGTAAGCAGCTTGAAAATACTAGTAAATTAAGAATTGTACCATTGTATAAAAAGCCAACCTAGAGTAATACACCAATAATATGTTTAAAAGAAAAAATCAAAGAGTACAAGAGAAAATTTTTTATTGAAGTATACTAAGAAACTGACATGAATTGATAATTTTACAAAAAATAAATTTTTTCAAATGATCAATTTTAAAGAGGGTGTATATGTAACATCACAAGATGTCACCTAACCTAAGTGTATGTTATCAGATTTTATAAAAACAGAATAACCATGTAAATAGGTATATAATAGTCGAAATAAACAAGAAAGAAGAAACCAAGAAAGAAGAATGAAGCAGAAGTGCCACATGAAACAGTAACCCAAGGGCTGTTTGACACTACAACTAGACTGAGACTAAAACGAACTAATGGACAGAATAAATTTACATTCAGCTGTCAATTCAGTAAATAGTTGATGTAAACCGAATGTCATTTGTAAACAAAAAATGAACTAATGAGCAGTTAAATACTGTGAAAGCAGAATCAGCATTTTGCTGATAATAGATGTGACAATGAACAGTAGATAATGAATGCCAAAACCAATGTTAACAATGGCTATATAGTAAGAACTAAGATGTATTTCAGCATCAAATATACTTGTTGGAAAAGAGAACTATTTATAAAAGAGAATCTTATACAAATAAGATGTCTCCACAATTTACCGAATTGAGAACCAATAGGCATTATTAGGGCCAAATTTCAATGTAGGCGATATGCCTTAGCAAACTTAGACCAAACATTAGTCAGTAAAATGGCTATCGATGATTATCACAAGTGTAAACTAAAATGCACAGAACTATGGTTATGCCTTGACATAACAAAAAATGTTATTAAAACAATAGGTTTAATCGTAATTTTAATTGTTAAATAGTAGCTTAAAACAAATTAACGGGAAACGAAATGTCATAGTCAGTAGGATCATTTATTACAATGTATAGAATTAAGGTGTACAAGTAATGTTCAGCAAAAAACATCAGTACAGCATTAATGGTGTTCGCGCATAAACATTTGATTAATAAAATGTTATGTGAATACAAGCAAGGTTAACCAAAAGTGTAAAATCGGCGAATCATAAAGAGCAGACGACAGTAAGAATAATGTACCCGAACGTTGGTTTTATAACAATGTCGGTTAGAGTGAAAGTAATTCGAGAATGAGTGATATCAAATTAAAGGAAAAAGAACAATCTTTAATTTGATAGTAATATTAACCCAATCGCAACTGTATTTAGTGCGGGAGAGATGTTAGCATCATTCTAAAAATGTACATCGGGAAACTGTTTATGAATAATAACAAAAACGACAACTAGCTGCCACCGCAACATTTGACGGTTAGGAAAAGCCGTTATCAACTGTCAAAAAGTGACACGTCACACCGACTCACCGGCCAAAGCCAATCAGAAAATTAGTTAGTAATCAACATTTTTACCTAGAGCCGATCCAAGAGAGGGGTATATAAAGACAAACCAGCGAATTTTGAGACAGACCTTTACTAACTAGCAAGCAGCACAGACGTGTGCCCGTCATCTCCACGTTTTTTAATAACACTTAGCGTCAGTTACATAGCACATTGGAACCAATAGTTCAACAACAAGAAACGATTACTTCGCGTTCATCCACAACCAACAACAGTGATTAAGTGCAGTTTTATTTTAATTTTGTGCGGGAATAACGAACAGAAAATAATTTATTGTCATTATTCACGATCCATTTTAATCAGAAGAGGATCGCATTATTCTGTTCTTGTGCGAATTTAGTGCCGAAACCAAGTAATCATTATAATCCGATTACTTAAGTGATTAATAAGTTTTAATTAAATAATTAAAACTCAGAAGGTAAAAGTGCAATCATTATTAATCTTGATCTGAGTGCAATAACCTGTATTTTTTGCAACCATAACCTGTACTGACGCAAAACACAAAAACATTATTTAAGATTACACCACGTCTCGATTTATTATACAAATTTGTTATTAGTAATTAAGCTATATGTTAGTTGTAAGGGTTCTCACTTGATAAATATTGTCACTAAAAAAGCAAGCGTTGATGAAACGCACGATCTTTGAACAGATCGTTTTTTCAATTACTTTGCAAAAGTAACCTAAAACTTTGTTGATCAATTGTATTATTGGATATTGTGTAGGCATATTTGTTTTCTTTCGTGTCTCAAAGAATTCACAACTGAGATAATCATAATTTTAATATTAAAAATAAATAGTATCTGGACTTAACCAGATTCATAATTCATGTTCTGAGCAAGCCGTACGAGGCATATAATAACTAACTTTTAATTGTACAACTTTGTACTACTGAGATTATAATAATTTTCGTATTAAAAATAAATAGTATCTGGACTTAACCAGATTTATAATTCATGTTCTGAGCAAGCCGTATGAGGCATATAATAACTGACTTTTAATTGTACGACTTTGTATGTTTACATTATGTTTATTTTTTGAATTCACTATAAGGGTGCAAATAAACCCATTATTAACAGCATCACCTGATTTTGATTTATTTTTATAGGATAATTGAATATTTTCTTTTAATAAGCTTAAACAACCTTCTGTTGTGTTTAACATATTGGAATAGCATTGCCAAAAGGTGGTACTCAACTATTTTAAATTTTCTTTTCATCCAGTAATTTTTATGTGTGGGTTTTACACGGGATTTTCCCTGAATAAATCCGTGTGGCGCCCACTAATTAATAAACAAGGTAACATAACCTTGCAACCAAAGGGAGTTGATGATTGTAAGCTGAGTTGACAGTTTAGTGGACTTCAAGTAAACACAATCAGGTACGTAAAAGTATATGTTTGTTTATGATATTGTCCAGACTTTACGGGACTTGACATACTCAGACTACCTGCAATCAGAAGAAGTTTCTACTACCAGTTTCAACCAGACGAGAACTATTATCAAGCAACCAACTGCTATACTTCATGTTTTAACTTAAGTTAATCTAGCATTTAAATATAATCAACTTCATTATTTATTTATTTAATACAAGGGAATTTTTTTAAAAAACAAGTATAATTAAACCATTGTAAACACTGTGAGTAACTTTGAATGTTTTATTTTAAATTACTTTACTACATTAGTCACCTTCAATTAGAAACAACCATTCTCAACATTGAGTTACCTCAAAAGAACACTTCACACATAGTTGAACTTTGTTTTAACGAGACTTTTAATATTTTAACCACGAATTTAAGTTTAAACAACAACAACTCTTTTATTTTACTTCAAGTTAATTGTAAACACACACGTTTTCATTTTATTACAAATAGGTTAGACCATCCGTGTGGCTTTAAACGGAATTTAACCATTATTTTAATATAATTACTATAAACAAATAAACATAATCAGTTTAAACATAACCCCTAATAAACGTTTGGTTATAAATTGACGCATACAACGCGGGGCATTAACTTTAACATTAAACATAACCCCGATCCGAGTTACTTATTATAAATTGGCGCACCAACTAGTGTGGCTTAAAAAAAAAAAATTAAATAAATATATTTTTTATATTTTATATTAGCCCGGTAGACACGAAAAAGTAACATGCCGCACACCCACCAATACGATACAAGATATAAGGACAGTAGGGTAGGAGAGATGCAACGGGATGTAGATACATGCGAAGCGCAACCCACAGACGAGATGGAGGTTATTACAATCAATAATATCGAAACTAGTACCGACGAAACACCTCACATAGAACCAGAGATAGAAGTGACAGTAGATAACCAACCCAGACGGCCTGAAGAACTCCCACAACCAAACAAACCGACTGAAGAGATGAGATGGGAAGCAATGATGAAGATAATGATGGAATTAAAGGAAGACGGTAAGAAATCTCATAAAAAACTGAATGACTCGATAAATAAAAATATGGAAACCTCCCGGGAAGAAAATCAAAGGAATGTCGAGGTGTTAAGCAGAAGTATAGAGTCGATAAGGGAGGACCATCGGGACTTAAATAGAAATCTGGAATCGCTTAGTAAAAATGTGGAATCGCTGAAGGAGGACCTAAATAAAAGGATAGACAATACTCATAAGTCTATGGACGCGCTGAACGGTAAAATCGACGATAACAGCCAAGCCATTAGAGAAGAATTGAACACCACCTTAATGAAAATTAGCAAAAAAATGGATGACATGAATAACCGGAAGTGGGGAGAAGAACGGAAGGTATCCGAAGACAAAAACATGGAACAAATGAGTCCAGAGCCAGAGAATGATGAAGAAGGAAAGGACGATGACAACTCAGAGATAGGAGAAGTATCAAATGATGAATCCATGGAAGAATTAAGTATACAATTCAAAGACACTGATAAACAAGCTGAGGATAAAGAAGACTCGAAAGCATTGGTGCCTGCGGATACACACCATAGGAATGAAGGGAACACTCAGCATAAAGAAACTATCATTAAAAATGTAAGGAACAAGATAATTAAGAAGACAGGGGAGAAAGAGACAAAGATAAAAAGAATAATACGCTCTAAGAAAACAAGGATTACAAAGGAAATATTAGAAATGACTAGGAGTGGATTAATTAACTTCGTAGACAACCCAATTATTCGTCATAGAGCAAGGACCAATGGTAAGAAGTATAAACAAGACTTCATGAAAATATTAAAAATAAATCACCATAAAACCGTGGGTAAAAAATTAAATAAGAATCCGATTAAATTAAATATACCACCAAATAAAATACACCAAACAAAATCAATCGATTCCTCAATGCATAACCGATCATTAAGCCATTTAATTAATGACCCAGATGACGGAACGATTAAAACAACGTTACATGCCATTGACTATGTTATGACGGAGAAGGTCACAAACAATGAGGTATTTAAGGCGAATATTCCTAGAAGAAAGAAGCTTCACCGGGAGAAGGAAAATGATCAAGAACGACTGGACCAGCTGATTGAAAGGTACGCCCAAAGAATAAGGGAAATGCGGAAAAAGAGGGACCAAGCGGTGGAAGAGTCCAACCAGGAAATGAACAAAGGTCAATCAGGATTAGAAGGAGGGCCAGACATCAATAATAGCCAAGGCCCAGAGTACAATGAACACAGTAATACCAAAGATGATGAGAGGAAGAAGGCAAGGAAACGGGGAGCCAATGACTATCTGGTAGCCGCCAAGTGGAAGAACCGCATGATAGGGATAGAGTGGAAGAGCACAAATAACCCCATGAATATCGACGAGTAAGAAATGATTAATATTAAGGAGGGATAATATGTAATAGTAAGCAACATTCCTCACCCAAACGTATGGTATAAAAGATAAAATATATATATTTAAAAAAAAAAAAAAAAAAAAAAAAAAAAAAAAAAAAAACCACTACTATAAACAAACTCATTTATTGTTAAGCTACAAAAGGTTGAAGGTAACTAATTAACTATAACTAGTCAATTTGCCTTATCAAGTTACAAAAGTGTGTAGATTTAAGATGTAAGCCAAACCGTTTGTTACTGGTGAAAATTTACCAGATCTATCACCCCAAGGGATAGAAAAATATACAAGGTCAATCAAATGATTTAATAAGAAAATACAACTACTGTACTATACCTAGAGAAAAAATATGTATCCAGATGGATATTCTATATAACTTAATGTTTATAAAATGATTATTGTATACCTCTCATAAAACTCAAATGTTAAATTATATCGTCCAGAATAAAGGTTCACCCAACTAACCTTTGAAGGAGTAGAGAGGCAGTATAACAAAGTGTGTAAAATAAAAAGAAGGACATTATTATGGAATGTAAGGAAAGAAAAAAATAATATTTGTGAAACAAACCATGTAAACCACAGAATGTCTATGAAATTAGATATTAGTATATTAGTATATTGTCAAATGAAATTGTAATTACAGCATAGTATATAGTATATAAAATCATCCAGAATAAGTGAAAACCACCATCACTTGAAGGAGTAGAGAAGAAAATTAACAAAGAGTGTTAATTGTAAGATAACTATTGTTATAATGGAATGAAAGGAAAGAAAAATGATTGTCAATTATCAAATACTATATATCATCAGAATATGTCAGAGAACATCAAACAAAAAAAAAAAAAAAAAAAAAAAAAAAAAACCATTTAGTATACAAACAATGTAAGCCCTGATAATTCAGGATGAATATAACTCGTTAAGAAAGATTTAATGGACTACGGTGAAAACAGAAATATATTGTAGACTCTAGATAGAACAAACCAAATGCATAAGTACTGTAAACATCAAAACCAGTGTATAATATTAAGAATATTTAAATGAACCAAAACAAATTGTTAACTAGTACCTAAGTAACTATAGAGCTGATAAAAGCATAGCTAAAAAAAACATCAAGTCTAAAAGAAGTAACTACCTGTAAGAAAGAAAGTATGTTAGCAAGTATAAAGATGGAAATGTGATCTAAATGAAAACCTCTGATACCTTGAATATTATAGTGAATATATTATATTATTGAATATGAATGATATGTGATATTTTTTTGAGTTGTGATAGTGCAACTATTGCCAGGTGCAATGTTTATTTTTTACTCAGACAGAGAAGAGTAATGCCTCTGAATCTGAGAATGTGTAGTGAGGAACGGCAGAGGATGTTAGCCATAGTGAGCCACCCTGATTCCAAAACCTCTACTACAGTTAGGGAATTATATTGTTCTATTGTATCAAGGAATATTATGAAAGAATCTGTGAGGTATGAATTATAATAACCATTAAGATAATCACGAATGCAAAGATATGTGGTGAGAAAGTAGAATGTGAATAAGACAGGGAATAGTTAACTTGAGAAACAAGATCAATTATAGTTAAATGACTTAGAGAGTAAGCAGCTTGAAAATACTAGTAAATTAAGAATTGTACCATTGTATAAAAAGCCAACCTAGAGTAATACACCAATAATATGTTTAAAAGAAAAAATCAAAGAGTACAAGAGAAAATTTTTTATTGAAGTATACTAAGAAACTGACATGAATTGATAATTTTACAAAAAATAAATTTTTTCAAATGATCAATTTTAAAGAGGGTGTATATGTAACATCACAAGATGTCACCTAACCTAAGTGTATGTTATCAGATTTTATAAAAACAGAATAACCATGTAAATAGGTATATAATAGTCGAAATAAACAAGAAAGAAGAAACCAAGAAAGAAGAATGAAGCAGAAGTGCCACATGAAACAGTAACCCAAGGGCTGTTTGACACTACAACTAGACTGAGACTAAAACGAACTAATGGACAGAATAAATTTACATTCAGCTGTCAATTCAGTAAATAGTTGATGTAAACCGAATGTCATTTGTAAACAAAAAATGAACTAATGAGCAGTTAAATACTGTGAAAGCAGAATCAGCATTTTGCTGATAATAGATGTGACAATGAACAGTAGATAATGAATGCCAAAACCAATGTTAACAATGGCTATATAGTAAGAACTAAGATGTATTTCAGCATCAAATATACTTGTTGGAAAAGAGAACTATTTATAAAAGAGAATCTTATACAAATAAGATGTCTCCACAATTTACCGAATTGAGAACCAATAGGCATTATTAGGGCCAAATTTCAATGTAGGCGATATGCCTTAGCAAACTTAGACCAAACATTAGTCAGTAAAATGGCTATCGATGATTATCACAAGTGTAAACTAAAATGCACAGAACTATGGTTATGCCTTGACATAACAAAAAATGTTATTAAAACAATAGGTTTAATCGTAATTTTAATTGTTAAATAGTAGCTTAAAACAAATTAACGGGAAACGAAATGTCATAGTCAGTAGGATCATTTATTACAATGTATAGAATTAAGGTGTACAAGTAATGTTCAGCAAAAACCATCAGTACAGCATTAATGGTGTTCGCGCATAAACATTTGATTAATAAAATGTTATGTGAATACAAGCAAGATTAACAAAAAGTGTAAAATCGGCGAATCATAAAGAGCAGACGACAGTAAGAATAATGTACCCGAACGTTGGTTTTATAACAATGTCGGTTAGAGTGAAAGTAATTCGAGAATGAGTGATATCAAATTAAAGGAAAAAGAACAATCTTTAATTTGATAGTAATATTAACACAATCGCAACTGTATTTAGTGCGGGAGAGATGTTAGCATCATTCTAAAAATGTACATCGGGAAACTGTTTATGAATAATAACAAAAACGACAACTAGCTGCCACCGCAACATTTGACGGTTAGGAAAAGCCGTTATCAACTGTCAAAAAGTGACACGTCACACCGACTCACCGGCCAAAGCCAATCAGAAAATTAGTTAGTAATCAACATTTTTACCTAGAGCCGATCCAAGAGAGGGGTATATAAAGACAAACCAGCGAATTTTGAGACAGACCTTTACTAACTAGCAAGCAGCACAGACGTGTGCCCGTCATCTCCACGTTTTTTAATAACACTTAGCGTCAGTTACATAGCACATTGGAACCAATAGTTCAACAACAAGAAACGATTACTTCGCGTTCATCCACAACCAACAACAGTGATTAAGTGCAGTTTTATTTTAATTTTGTGCGGGAATAACGAACAGAAAATAATTTATTGTCATTATTCAGGATCCATTTTAATCAGAAGAGGATCGCATTATTCTGTTCTTGTGCGAATTTAGTGCCGAAACCAAGTAATCATTATAATCCGATTACTTAAGTGATTAATAAGTTTTAATTAAATAATTAAAACTCAGAAGGTAAAAGTGCAATCATTATTAATCTTGATCTGAGTGCAATAACCTGTATTTTTTGCAACCATAACCTGTACTGACGCAAAACACAAAAACATTATTTAAGATTACACCACGTCTCGATTTATTATACAAATTTGTTATTAGTAATTAAGCTATATGTTAGTTGTAAGGGTTCTCACTTGATAAATATTGTCACTAAAAAAGCAAGCGTTGATGAAACGCACGATCTTTGAACAGATCGTTTTTTCAATTACTTTGCAAAAGTAACCTAAAACTTTGTTGATCAATTGTATTATTGGATATTGTGTAGGCATATTTGTTTTCTTTCGTGTCTCAAAGAATTCACAACTGAGATAATCATAATTTTAATATTAAAAATAAATAGTATCTGGACTTAACCAGATTCATAATTCATGTTCTGAGCAAGCCGTACGAGGCATATAATAACTAACTTTTAATTGTACAACTTTGTACTACTGAGATTATAATAATTTTCATATTAAAAATAAATAGTATCTGGACTTAACCAGATTTATAATTCATGTTCTGAGCAAGCCGTATGAGGCATATAATAACTGACTTTTAATTGTACGACTTTGTATGTTTACATTATGTTTATTTTTTGAATTCACTATAAGGGTGCAAATAAACCCATTATTAACAGCATCACCTGATTTTGATTTATTTTTATAGGATAATTGAATATTTTCTTTTAATAAGCTTAAACAACCTTCTGTTGTGTTTAACATATTGGAATAGCATTGCCAAAAGGTGGTACTCAACTATTTTAAATTTTCTTTTCATCCAGTAATTTTTATGTGTGGGTTTTACACGGGATTTTCCCTGAATAAATCCGTGTGGCGCCCACTAATTAATAAACAAGGTAACATAACCTTGCAACCAAAGGGAGTTGATGATTGTAAGCTGAGTTGACAGTTTAGTGGACTTCAAGTAAACACAATCAGGTACGTAAAAGTATATGTTTGTTTATGATATTGTCCAGACTTTACGGGACTTGACATACTCAGACTACCTGCAATCAGAAGAAGTTTCTACTACCAGTTTCAACCAGACGAGAACTATTATCAAGCAACCAACTGCTATACTTCATGTTTTAACTTAAGTTAATCTAGCATTTAAATATAATCAACTTCATTATTTATTTATTTAATACAAGGGAATTTTTTTAAAAAACAAGTATAATTAAACCATTGTAAACACTGTGAGTAACTTTGAATGTTTTATTTTAAATTACTTTACTACATTAGTCACCTTCAATTAGAAACAACCATTCTCAACATTGAGTTACCTCAAAAGAACACTTCACACATAGTTGAACTTTGTTTTAACGAGACTTTTAATATTTTAACCACGAATTTAAGTTTAAACAACAACAACTCTTTTATTTTACTTCAAGTTAATTGTAAACACACACGTTTTCATTTTATTACAAATAGGTTAGACCATCCGTGTGGCTTTAAACGGAATTTAACCATTATTTTAATATAATTACTATAAACAAATAAACATAATCAGTTTAAACATAACCCCTAATAAACGTTTGGTTATAAATTGACGCATACAACGCGGGGCATTAACTTTAACATTAAACATAACCCCGATCCGAGTTACTTATTATAAATTGGCGCACCAACTAGTGTGGCTTAAAAAAAAAATATTAAATAAATATATTTTTTATATTTTATATTAGCCCGGTAGACACGAAAAAGTAACATGCCGCACACCCACCAATACGATACAAGATATAAGGACAGTAGGGTAGGAGAGATGCAACGGGATGTAGATACATGCGAAGCGCAACCCACAGACGAGATGGAGGTTATTACAATCAATAATATCGAAACTAGTACCGACGAAACACCTCACATAGAACCAGAGATAGAAGTGACAGTAGATAACCAACCCAGACGGCCTGAAGAACTCCCACAACCAAACAAACCGACTGAAGAGATGAGATGGGAAGCGATGATGAAGATAATGATGGAATTAAAGGAAGACGGTAAGAAATCTCATAAAAAACTGAATGACTCGATAAATAAAAATATGGAAACCTCCCGGGAAGAAAATCAAAGGAATGTCGAGGTGTTAAGCAGAAGTATAGAGTCGATAAGGGAGGACCATCGGGACTTAAATAGAAATCTGGAATCGCTTAGTAAAAATGTGGAATCGCTGAAGGAGGACCTAAATAAAAGGATAGACAATACTCATAAGTCTATGGACGTGCTGAACGGTAAAATCGACGATAACAGCCAAGCCATTAGAGAAGAATTGAACACCACCTTAATGAAAATTAGCAAAAAAATGGATGACATGAATAACCGGAAGTGGGGAGAAGAACGGAAGGTATCCGAAGACAAAAACATGGAACAAATGAGTCCAGAGCCAGAGAATGATGAAGAAGGAAAGGACGATGACAACTCAGAGATAGGAGAAGTATCAAATGATGAATCCATGGAAGAATTAAGTATACAATTCAAAGACACTGATAAACAAGCTGAGGATAAAGAAGACTCGAAAGCATTGGTGCCTGCGGATACACACCATAGGAATGAAGGGAACACTCAGCATAAAGAAACTATCATTAAAAATGTAAGGAACAAGATAATTAAGAAGACAGGGGAGAAAGAGACAAAGATAAAAAGAATAATACGCTCTAAGAAAACAAGGATTACAAAGGAAATATTAGAAATGACTAGGAGTGGATTAATTAACTTCGTAGACAACCCAATTATTCGTCATAGAGCAAGGACCAATGGTAAGAAGTATAAACAAGACTTCATGAAAATATTAAAAATAAATCACCATAAAACCGTGGGTAAAAAATTAAATAAGAATCCGATTAAATTAAATATACCACCAAATAAAATACACCAAACAAAATCAATCGATTCCTCAATGCATAACCGATCATTAAGCCATTTAATTAATGACCCAGATGACGGAACGATTAAAACAACGTTACATGCCATTGACTATGTTATGACGGAGAAGGTCACAAACAATGAGGTATTTAAGGCGAATATTCCTAGAAGAAAGAAGCTTCACCGGGAGAAGGAAAATGATCAAGAACGACTGGACCAGCTGATTGAAAGGTACGCCCAAAGAATAAGGGAAATGCGGAAAAAGAGGGACCAAGCGGTGGAAGAGTCCAACCAGGAAATGAACAAAGGTCAATCAGGATTAGAAGGAGGGCCAGACATCAATAATAGCCAAGGCCCAGAGTACAATGAACACAGTAATACCAAAGATGATGAGAGGAAGAAGGCAAGGAAACGGGGAGCCAATGACTATCTGGTAGCCGCCAAGTGGAAGAACCGCATGATAGGGATAGAGTGGAAGAGCACAAATAACCCCATGAATATCGACGAGTAAGAAATGATTAATATTAAGGAGGGATAATATGTAATAGTAAGCAACATTCCTCACCCAAACATATGGTATAAAAGATAAAATATATATATTTAAAAAAAAAAAAAAAAAAAAAAAAAAAAAAAAAAACCACTACTATAAACAAACTCATTTATTGTTAAGCTACAAAAGGTTGAAGGTAACTAATTAACTATAACTAGTCAATTTGCCTTATCAAGTTACAAAAGTGTGTAGATTTAAGATGTAAGCCAAACCGTTTGTTACTGGTGAAAATTTACCAGATCTATCACCCCAAGGGATAGAAAAATATACAAGGTCAATCAAATGATTTAATAAGAAAATACAACTACTGTACTATACCTAGAGAAAAAATATGTATCCAGATGGATATTCTATATAACTTAATGTTTATAAAATGATTATTGTATACCTCTCATAAAACTCAAATGTTAAATTATATCGTCCAGAATAAAGGTTCACCCAACTAACCTTTGAAGGAGTAGAGAGGCAGTATAACAAAGTGTGTAAAATAAAAAGAAGGACATTATTATGGAATGTAAGGAAAGAAAAAAATAATATTTGTGAAACAAACCATGTAAACCACAGAATGTCTATGAAATTAGATATTAGTATATTAGTATATTGTCAAATGAAATTGTAATTACAGCATAGTATATAGTATATAAAATCATCCAGAATAAGTGAAAACCACCATCACTTGAAGGAGTAGAGAAGAAAATTAACAAAGAGTGTTAATTGTAAGATAACTATTGTTATAATGGAATGAAAGGAAAGAAAAATGATT
Source organism: Magicicada septendecula (assembly GCA_034769895.1). Lineage (NCBI taxonomy): Eukaryota > Metazoa > Arthropoda > Insecta > Hemiptera > Cicadidae > Magicicada > Magicicada septendecula. The sequence goes on along the minus strand of CM068367.1, from coordinate 713,458,732 downwards.
GTCAATTATCAAATACTATATATCATCAGAATATGTCAGAGAACATCAAAAAAAAAAAAAAAAAAAAAAAAAAAAAAAACCATTTAGTATACAAACAATGTAAGCCCTGATAATTCAGGATGAATATAACTCGTTAAGAAAGATTTAATGGACTACGGTGAAAACAGAAATATATTGTAGACTCTAGATAGAACAAACCAAATGCATAAGTACTGTAAACATCAAAACCAGTGTATAATATTAAGAATATTTAAATGAACCAAAACAAATTGTTAACTAGTACCTAAGTAACTATAGAGCTGATAAAAGCATAGCTAAAAAAAACATCAAGTCTAAAAGAAGTAACTACCTGTAAGAAAGAAAGTATGTTAGCAAGTATAAAGATGGAAATGTGATCTAAATGAAAACCTCTGATACCTTGAATATTATAGTGAATATATTATATTATTGAATATGAATGATATGTGATATTTTTTTGAGTTGTGATAGTGCAACTATTGCCAGGTGCAATGTTTATTTTTTACTCAGACAGAGAAGAGTAATGCCTCTGAATCTGAGAATGTGTAGTGAGGAACGGCAGAGGATGTTAGCCATAGTGAGCCACCCTGATTCCAAAACCTCTACTACAGTTAGGGAATTATATTGTTCTATTGTATCAAGGAATATTATGAAAGAATCTGTGAGGTATGAATTATAATAACCATTAAGATAATCACGAATGCAAAGATATGTGGTGAGAAAGTAGAATGTGAATAAGACAGGGAATAGTTAACTTGAGAAACAAGATCAATTATAGTTAAATGACTTAGAGAGTAAGCAGCTTGAAAATACTAGTAAATTAAGAATTGTACCATTGTATAAAAAGCCAACCTAGAGTAATACACCAATAATATGTTTAAAAGAAAAAATCAAAGAGTACAAGAGAAAATTTTTTATTGAAGTATACTAAGAAACTGACATGAATTGATAATTTTACAAAAAATAAATTTTTTCAAATGATCAATTTTAAAGAGGGTGTATATGTAACATCACAAGATGTCACCTAACCTAAGTGTATGTTATCAGATTTTATAAAAACAGAATAACCATGTAAATAGGTATATAATAGTCGAAATAAACAAGAAAGAAGAAACCAAGAAAGAAGAATGAAGCAGAAGTGCCACATGAAACAGTAACCCAAGGGCTGTTTGACACTACAACTAGACTGAGACTAAAACGAACTAATGGACAGAATAAATTTACATTCAGCTGTCAATTCAGTAAATAGTTGATGTAAACCGAATGTCATTTGTAAACAAAAAATGAACTAATGAGCAGTTAAATACTGTGAAAGCAGAATCAGCATTTTGCTGATAATAGATGTGACAATGAACAGTAGATAATGAATGCCAAAACCAATGTTAACAATGGCTATATAGTAAGAACTAAGATGTATTTCAGCATCAAATATACTTGTTGGAAAAGAGAACTATTTATAAAAGAGAATCTTATACAAATAAGATGTCTCCACAATTTACCGAATTGAGAACCAATAGGCATTATTAGGGCCAAATTTCAATGTAGGCGATATGCCTTAGCAAACTTAGACCAAACATTAGTCAGTAAAATGGCTATCGATGATTATCACAAGTGTAAACTAAAATGCACAGAACTATGGTTATGCCTTGACATAACAAAAAATGTTATTAAAACAATAGGTTTAATCGTAATTTTAATTGTTAAATAGTAGCTTAAAACAAATTAACGGGAAACGAAATGTCATAGTCAGTAGGATCATTTATTACAATGTATAGAATTAAGGTGTACAAGTAATGTTCAGCAAAAAACATCAGTACAGCATTAATGGTGTTCGCGCATAAACATTTGATTAATAAAATGTTATGTGAATACAAGCAAGGTTAACCAAAAGTGTAAAATCGGCGAATCATAAAGAGCAGACGACAGTAAGAATAATGTACCCGAACGTTGGTTTTATAACAATGTCGGTTAGAGTGAAAGTAATTCGAGAATGAGTGATATCAAATTAAAGGAAAAAGAACAATCTTTAATTTGATAGTAATATTAACCCAATCGCAACTGTATTTAGTGCGGGAGAGATGTTAGCATCATTCTAAAAATGTACATCGGGAAACTGTTTATGAATAATAACAAAAACGACAACTAGCTGCCACCGCAACATTTGACGGTTAGGAAAAGCCGTTATCAACTGTCAAAAAGTGACACGTCACACCGACTCACCGGCCAAAGCCAATCAGAAAATTAGTTAGTAATCAACATTTTTACCTAGAGCCGATCCAAGAGAGGGGTATATAAAGACAAACCAGCGAATTTTGAGACAGACCTTTACTAACTAGCAAGCAGCACAGACGTGTGCCCGTCATCTCCACGTTTTTTAATAACACTTAGCGTCAGTTACATAGCACATTGGAACCAATAGTTCAACAACAAGAAACGATTACTTCGCGTTCATCCACAACCAACAACAGTGATTAAGTGCAGTTTTATTTTAATTTTGTGCGGGAATAACGAACAGAAAATAATTTATTGTCATTATTCACGATCCATTTTAATCAGAAGAGGATCGCATTATTCTGTTCTTGTGCGAATTTAGTGCCGAAACCAAGTAATCATTATAATCCGATTACTTAAGTGATTAATAAGTTTTAATTAAATAATTAAAACTCAGAAGGTAAAAGTGCAATCATTATTAATCTTGATCTGAGTGCAATAACCTGTATTTTTTGCAACCATAACCTGTACTGACGCAAAACACAAAAACATTATTTAAGATTACACCACGTCTCGATTTATTATACAAATTTGTTATTAGTAATTAAGCTATATGTTAGTTGTAAGGGTTCTCACTTGATAAATATTGTCACTAAAAAAGCAAGCGTTGATGAAACGCACGATCTTTGAACAGATCGTTTTTTCAATTACTTTGCAAAAGTAACCTAAAACTTTGTTGATCAATTGTATTATTGGATATTGTGTAGGCATATTTGTTTTCTTTCGTGTCTCAAAGAATTCACAACTGAGATAATCATAATTTTAATATTAAAAATAAATAGTATCTGGACTTAACCAGATTCATAATTCATGTTCTGAGCAAGCCGTACGAGGCATATAATAACTAACTTTTAATTGTACAACTTTGTACTACTGAGATTATAATAATTTTCATATTAAAAATAAATAGTATCTGGACTTAACCAGATTTATAATTCATGTTCTGAGCAAGCCGTATGAGGCATATAATAACTGACTTTTAATTGTACGACTTTGTATGTTTACATTATGTTTATTTTTTGAATTCACTATAAGGGTGCAAATAAACCCATTATTAACAGCATCACCTGATTTTGATTTATTTTTATAGGATAATTGAATATTTTCTTTTAATAAGCTTAAACAACCTTCTGTTGTGTTTAACATATTGGAATAGCATTGCCAAAAGGTGGTACTCAACTATTTTAAATTTTCTTTTCATCCAGTAATTTTTATGTGTGGGTTTTACACGGGATTTTCCCTGAATAAATCCGTGTGGCGCCCACTAATTAATAAACAAGGTAACATAACCTTGCAACCAAAGGGAGTTGATGATTGTAAGCTGAGTTGACAGTTTAGTGGACTTCAAGTAAACACAATCAGGTACGTAAAAGTATATGTTTGTTTATGATATTGTCCAGACTTTACGGGACTTGACATACTCAGACTACCTGCAATCAGAAGAAGTTTCTACTACCAGTTTCAACCAGACGAGAACTATTATCAAGCAACCAACTGCTATACTTCATGTTTTAACTTAAGTTAATCTAGCATTTAAATATAATCAACTTCATTATTTATTTATTTAATACAAGGGAATTTTTTTAAAAAACAAGTATAATTAAACCATTGTAAACACTGTGAGTAACTTTGAATGTTTTATTTTAAATTACTTTACTACATTAGTCACCTTCAATTAGAAACAACCATTCTCAACATTGAGTTACCTCAAAAGAACACTTCACACATAGTTGAACTTTGTTTTAACGAGACTTTTAATATTTTAACCACGAATTTAAGTTTAAACAACAACAACTCTTTTATTTTACTTCAAGTTAATTGTAAACACACACGTTTTCATTTTATTACAAATAGGTTAGACCATCCGTGTGGCTTTAAACGGAATTTAACCATTATTTTAATATAATTACTATAAACAAATAAACATAATCAGTTTAAACATAACCCCTAATAAACGTTTGGTTATAAATTGACGCATACAACGCGGGGCATTAACTTTAACATTAAACATAACCCCGATCCGAGTTACTTATTATAAATTGGCGCACCAACTAGTGTGGCTTAAAAAAAAAATATTAAATAAATATATTTTTTATATTTTATATTAGCCCGGTAGACACGAAAAAGTAACATGCCGCACACCCACCAATACGATACAAGATATAAGGACAGTAGGGTAGGAGAGATGCAACGGGATGTAGATACATGCGAAGCGCAACCCACAGACGAGATGGAGGTTATTACAATCAATAATATCGAAACTAGTACCGACGAAACACCTCACATAGAACCAGAGATAGAAGTGACAGTAGATAACCAACCCAGACGGCCTGAAGAACTCCCACAACCAAACAAACCGACTGAAGAGATGAGATGGGAACCGATGATGAAGATAATGATGGAATTAAAGGAAGACGGTAAGAAATCTCATAAAAAACTGAATGACTCGATAAATAAAAATATGGAAACCTCCCGGGAAGAAAATCAAAGGAATGTCGAGGTGTTAAGCAGAAGTATAGAGTCGATAAGGGAGGACCATCGGGACTTAAATAGAAATCTGGAATCGCTTAGTAAAAATGTGGAATCGCTGAAGGAGGACCTAAATAAAAGGATAGACAATACTCATAAGTCTATGGACGCGCTGAACGGTAAAATCGACGATAACAGCCAAGCCATTAGAGAAGAATTGAACACCACCTTAATGAAAATTAGCAAAAAAATGGATGACATGAATAACCGGAAGTGGGGAGAAGAACGGAAGGTATCCGAAGACAAAAACATGGAACAAATGAGTCCAGAGCCAGAGAATGATGAAGAAGGAAAGGACGATGACAACTCAGAGATAGGAGAAGTATCAAATGATGAATCCATGGAAGAATTAAGTATACAATTCAAAGACACTGATAAACAAGCTGAGGATAAAGAAGACTCGAAAGCATTGGTGCCTGCGGATACACACCATAGGAATGAAGGGAACACTCAGCATAAAGAAACTATCATTAAAAATGTAAGGAACAAGATAATTAAGAAGACAGGGGAGAAAGAGACAAAGATAAAAAGAATAATACGCTCTAAGAAAACAAGGATTACAAAGGAAATATTAGAAATGACTAGGAGTGGATTAATTAACTTCGTAGACAACCCAATTATTCGTCATAGAGCAAGGACCAATGGTAAGAAGTATAAACAAGACTTCATGAAAATATTAAAAATAAATCACCATAAAACCGTGGGTAAAAAATTAAATAAGAATCCGATTAAATTAAATATACCACCAAATAAAATACACCAAACAAAATCAATCGATTCCTCAATGCATAACCGATCATTAAGCCATTTAATTAATGACCCAGATGACGGAACGATTAAAACAACGTTACATGCCATTGACTATGCTATGACGGAGAAGGTCACAAACAATGAGGTATTTAAGGCGAATATTCCTAGAAGAAAGAAGCTTCACCGGGAGAAGGAAAATGATCAAGAACGACTGGACCAGCTGATTGAAAGGTACGCCCAAAGAATAAGGGAAATGCGGAAAAAGAGGGACCAAGCGGTGGAAGAGTCCAACCAGGAAATGAACAAAGGTCAATCAGGATTAGAAGGAGGGCCAGACATCAATAATAGCCAAGGCCCAGAGTACAATGAACACAGTAATACCAAAGATGATGAGAGGAAGAAGGCAAGGAAACGGGGAGCCAATGACTATCTGGTAGCCGCCAAGTGGAAGAACCGCATGATAGGGATAGAGTGGAAGAGCACAAATAACCCCATGAATATCGACGAGTAAGAAATGATTAATATTAAGGAGGGATAATATGTAATAGTAAGCAACATTCCTCACCCAAACGTATGGTATAAAAGATAAAATATATATATTTAAAAAAAAAAAAAAAAAAAAAAAAAAAAAAAAAAAAAAAAAAACCACTACTATAAACAAACTCATTTATTGTTAAGCTACAAAAGGTTGAAGGTAACTAATTAACTATAACTAGTCAATTTGCCTTATCAAGTTACAAAAGTGTGTAGATTTAAGATGTAAGCCAAACCGTTTGTTACTGGTGAAAATTTACCAGATCTATCACCCCAAGGGATAGAAAAATATACAAGGTCAATCAAATGATTTAATAAGAAAATACAACTACTGTACTATACCTAGAGAAAAAATATGTATCCAGATGGATATTCTATATAACTTAATGTTTATAAAATGATTATTGTATACCTCTCATAAAACTCAAATGTTAAATTATATCGTCCAGAATAAAGGTTCACCCAACTAACCTTTGAAGGAGTAGAGAGGCAGTATAACAAAGTGTGTAAAATAAAAAGAAGGACATTATTATGGAATGTAAGGAAAGAAAAAAATAATATTTGTGAAACAAACCATGTAAACCACAGAATGTCTATGAAATTAGATATTAGTATATTAGTATATTGTCAAATGAAATTGTAATTACAGCATAGTATATAGTATATAAAATCATCCAGAATAAGTGAAAACCACCATCACTTGAAGGAGTAGAGAAGAAAATTAACAAAGAGTGTTAATTGTAAGATAACTATTGTTATAATGGAATGAAAGGAAAGAAAAATGATTGTCAATTATCAAATACTATATATCATCAGAATATGTCAGAGAACATCAAACAAAAAAAAAAAAAAAAAAAAAAAAAAACCATTTAGTATACAAACAATGTAAGCCCTGATAATTCAGGATGAATATAACTCGTTAAGAAAGATTTAATGGACTACGGTGAAAACAGAAATATATTGTAGACTCTAGATAGAACAAACCAAATGCATAAGTACTGTAAACATCAAAACCAGTGTATAATATTAAGAATATTTAAATGAACCAAAACAAATTGTTAACTAGTACCTAAGTAACTATAGAGCTGATAAAAGCATAGCTAAAAAAAACATCAAGTCTAAAAGAAGTAACTACCTGTAAGAAAGAAAGTATGTTAGCAAGTATAAAGATGGAAATGTGATCTAAATGAAAACCTCTGATACCTTGAATATTATAGTGAATATATTATATTATTGAATATGAATGATATGTGATATTTTTTTGAGTTGTGATAGTGCAACTATTGCCAGGTGCAATGTTTATTTTTTACTCAGACAGAGAAGAGTAATGCCTCTGAATCTGAGAATGTGTAGTGAGGAACGGCAGAGGATGTTAGCCATAGTGAGCCACCCTGATTCCAAAACCTCTACTACAGTTAGGGAATTATATTGTTCTATTGTATCAAGGAATATTATGAAAGAATCTGTGAGGTATGAATTATAATAACCATTAAGATAATCACGAATGCAAAGATATGTGGTGAGAAAGTAGAATGTGAATAAGACAGGGAATAGTTAACTTGAGAAACAAGATCAATTATAGTTAAATGACTTAGAGAGTAAGCAGCTTGAAAATACTAGTAAATTAAGAATTGTACCATTGTATAAAAAGCCAACCTAGAGTAATACACCAATAATATGTTTAAAAGAAAAAATCAAAGAGTACAAGAGAAAATTTTTTATTGAAGTATACTAAGAAACTGACATGAATTGATAATTTTACAAAAAATAAATTTTTTCAAATGATCAATTTTAAAGAGGGTGTATATGTAACATCACAAGATGTCACCTAACCTAAGTGTATGTTATCAGATTTTATAAAAACAGAATAACCATGTAAATAGGTATATAATAGTCGAAATAAACAAGAAAGAAGAATGAAGCAGAAGTGCCACATGAAACAGTAACCCAAGGGCTGTTTGACACTACAACTAGACTGAGACTAAAACGAACTAATGGACAGAATAAATTTACATTCAGCTGTCAATTCAGTAAATAGTTGATGTAAACCGAATGTCATTTGTAAACAAAAAATGAACTAATGAGCAGTTAAATACTGTGAAAGCAGAATCAGCATTTTGCTGATAATAGATGTGACAATGAACAGTAGATAATGAATGCCAAAACCAATGTTAACAATGGCTATATAGTAAGAACTAAGATGTATTTCAGCATCAAATATACTTGTTGGAAAAGAGAACTATTTATAAAAGAGAATCTTATACAAATAAGATGTCTCCACAATTTACCGAATTGAGAACCAATAGGCATTATTAGGGCCAAATTTCAATGTAGGCGATATGCCTTAGCAAACTTAGACCAAACATTAGTCAGTAAAATGGCTATCGATGATTATCACAAGTGTAAACTAAAATGCACAGAACTATGGTTATGCCTTGACATAACAAAAAATGTTATTAAAACAATAGGTTTAATCGTAATTTTAATTGTTAAATAGTAGCTTAAAACAAATTAACGGGAAACGAAATGTCATAGTCAGTAGGATCATTTATTACAATGTATAGAATTAAGGTGTACAAGTAATGTTCAGCAAAAAACGTCAGTACGGCATTAATGGTGTTCACGCATAAACATTTGATTAATAAAATGTTATGTGAATACAAGCAAGGTTAACCAAAAGTGTAAAATCGGCGAATCATAAAGAGCAGACGACAGTAAGAATAATGTACCCGAACGTTGGTTTTATAACAATGTCTGTTAGAGTGAAAGTAATTCGAGAATGAGTGATATCAAATTAAAGGAAAAAGAACAATCTTTAATTTGATAGTAATATTAACCCAATCGCAACTGTATTTAGTGCGGGAGAGATGTTAGGATCATTCTAAAAATGTACATCGGGAAACTGTTTATGAATAATAACAAAAACGACAACTAGCTGCCACCGCAACATTTGACGGTTAGGAAAAGCCGTTATCAACTGTCAAAAAGTGACACGTCACACCGACTCACCGGCCAAAGCCAATCAGAAAATTAGTTAGTAATCAACATTTTTACCTAGAGCCGATCCAAGAGAGGGGTATATAAAGACAAACCAGCGAATTTTGAGACAGACCTTTACTAACTAGCAAGCAGCACAGACGTGTGCCCGTCATCTCCACGTTTTTTAATAACACTTAGCGTCAGTTACATAGCACATTGGAACCAATAGTTCAACAACAAGAAACGATTACTTCGCGTTCATCCACAACCAACAACAGTGATTAAGTGCAGTTTTATTTTAATTTTGTGCGGGAATAACGAACAGAAAATAATTTATTGTCATTATTCACGATCCATTTTAATCAGAAGAGGATCGCATTATTCTGTTCTTGTGCGAATTTAGTGCCAAAACCAAGTAATCATTATAATCCGATTACTTAAGTGATTAATAAGTTTTAATTAAATAATTAAAACTCAGAAGGTAAAAGTGCAATCATTATTAATCTTGATCTGAGTGCAATAACCTGTATTTTTTGCAACCATAACCTGTACTGACGCAAAACACAAAAACATTATTTAAGATTACACCACGTCTCGATTTATTATACAAATTTGTTATTAGTAATTAAGCTATATGTTAGTTGTAAGGGTTCTCACTTGATAAATATTGTCACTAAAAAAGCAAGCGTTGATGAAACGCACGATCTTTCAACAGATCGTTTTTTCAATTACTTTGCAAAAGTAACCTAAAACTTTGTCGATCAATTGTATTATTGGATATTGTGTAGGCATATTTGTTTTCTTTCGTGTCTCAAAGAATTCACAACTGAGATAATCATAATTTTAATATTAAAAATAAATAGTATCTGGACTTAACCAGATTCATAATTCATGTTCTGAGCAAGCCGTATGAGGCATATAATAACTGACTTTTAATTGTACGACTTTGTATGTTTACATTATGTTTATTTTTTGAATTCACTATAAGGGTGTAAATAAACCCATTATTAACAGCATCACCTGATTTTGATTTATTTTTATAGGATAATTGAATATTTTCTTTTAATAAGCTTAAACAACCTTCTGTTGTGTTTAACATATTGGAATAGCATTGCCAAAAGGTGGTACTCAACTATTTTAAATTTTCTTTTCATCCAGTAATTTTTATGTGTGGGTTTTACACGGGATTTTCCCTGAATAAATCCGTGTGGCGCCCACTAATTAATAAACAAGGTAACATAACCTTGCAACCAAAGGGAGTTGATGATTGTAAGCGGAGTTGACAGTTTAGTGGACTTCAAGTAAACACAATCAGGTACGTAAAAGTATATGTTTGTTTATGATATTGTCCAGACTTTACGGGACTTGACATACTCAGACTACCTGCAATCAGAAGAAGTTTCTACTACCAGTTTCAACCAGACGAGAACTATTATCAAGCAACCAACTGCTATACTTCATGTTTTAACTTAAGTTAATCTAGCATTTAAATATAATCAACTTCATTATTTATTTATTTAATACAAGGGAATTTTTTTAAAAAACAAGTATAATTAAACCATTGTAAACACTGTGAGTAACTTTGAATGTTTTATTTTAAATTACTTTACTACATTAGTCACCTTCAATTAGAAACAACCATTCTCAACATTGAGTTACCTCAAAAGAACACTTCACACATAGTTGAACTTTGTTTTAACGAGACTTTTAATATTTTAACCACGAATTTAAGTTTAAACAACAACAACTCTTTTATTTTACTTCAAGTTAATTGTAAACACACACGTTTTCATTTTATTACAAATAGGTTAGACCATCCGTGTGGCTTTAAACGGAATTTAACCATTATTTTAATATAATTACTATAAACAAATAAACATAATCAGTTTAAACATAACCCCTAATAAACGTTTGGTTATAAATTGACGCATACAACGCGGGGCATTAACTTTAACATTAAACATAACCCCGATCCGAGTTACTTATATGTACTTGTATGTGTTATGTATGTGTTATATGTATGTATAGATATTTACAGAAAGCGTGAATTGACCCGACCGATGACACGTGTCCGGCCTGATCAAACACGGAAAAAACACGTCCGGTACCTGCATAGAACCGTCCCTACAGGAGCCCTGAATCAAGTAAAAAAAAATAAAAAACCCAATAATCCCTTAAAACTTCCAACCCGCCCCCATTTTTAAAATGAACGTTTATTAATGATGAAGAAAAAAAATAATAATACCCAACCCACATACATGACAAGATTTCAGATTCCCCGCAACTTTACAACTTCAACTTTTACTATTAAATAACTATAAGAATACATGATCGCCGGACACGGGCCCCTCGGCCAGATCTACAATTCTTTTGAGACGTAATTACATACTGAATTTATTCTAAAGAAAGTTTATCACCCCCGAATCATGTCCAGCTAGACGTGAAAACCATAACGTAGAACTTGTTAACTGAGAAAAAAATGTCACACCGGGTGTTTACTGAATTGGCCTAAAGAATATTAATAGCTTAAATGTCACCTTGATTTTGTCCCGGGGATGTCTCATGGGCATGATGGGTAGTCGTTCCTCCCGCAGCGGCCAAGATAGAGTCTGGTTATGTTCGTTACATCGTGGCAGATGGACAGCCACCCACTGGAGTGAGTTGGACCACCGACTAGGCGGGAACCCTTAAACATTCATAAGGATAATTACTACAGGAACCCATAACTCACAACCCCGCAACTCACAGCATGAAACTCACTCTGTTCATCATAACCCGTCTGAATTATATTTTTTTTTTATTTAGGCATTTCCTTGAGAATACTAGAGCACTCTCACGGCCACAATGTTTCACAATTATGTGGATATCTTTATAACAACATAATGTATTACATTATAGATCAGAAAATGATGACTGCATGCAACTCAACAAACTCAGACAGGCATAAGCGTCAATCAGCACGTGCTCGTTCACAACGGTAATAAATTTTGACATAGTTACAAAAATAATGTTTCTTTTACCCCCCAAACTCATAGGTACAATAGTTAATTATGATTGCAAATTATCATGCTGTACTAGAGCTAAAAATAAATCAAATATTTAATCATTAACATACCCTATCACTCAACACCACGCGGCAGCTTACAACCTTCATTTCATTCACAACCAAATTAAATTCAGATAATGTTTCAAAACTTTTACAAAATAAGGAACAAATACCTTAAAGTGACTTACCAGAGATCACTGTAGCTTCTACTCCAACATAGTAGATAGGAAATTAACATTTAAAGCGACTTGGTACGGCTGGAGAAACGACCGCCTGCAACAGCTGCCAGGTACCGACAGCATCCAGCGCAAACCATAATGCGTAATCACCATAACGCGTGCATACGCGTAATTACATAAATAAATTATTTCGGCAATTAGACCTTTTATTTTATTCACGTTTATAGAACGGCCGGGTTTTCACCAAAACACGGCACAATACAAGCACAAGTGGAGAGGCTTATGTTTGGCCTAAGGGAAGCTCCTGTGGGAGAAGCCACTAAAGAGGAGGAATTAGATGCAGGGAAACAAAATGTAGGTGCTGGAAGAAAAGACGTACTGGAAGGAGGTAGATCTCAGATATGAAAAGATACTCATTGCAGGAAAATTACCTGTTATGATTCAGTCTGAATCTTCTTGACTATATTGAAACCCATCCAGCTTCCAAATTCATTTTCAGAAACAGTAAGTCACTAGGGGCTAAAATTTGTGAGCAAAGGAAATGCAAACTTAGTGACATGCTGTTTGCCATGAAATATGCTTGTTTTGTGAAGGTCATATATATTCACAAGTGTTGTGGTTCAGGAGCTACTTTCTGTTGCATAATAATTACAACCTTTTATAATGAATGCGTTCGTGATGCCACTCAAAATGTCACAGTAAAAGTCTGCGTTAATTGTCATACAGTACATTCCCTTGACTTGAAAGAAACAACATGATCTTTATTGCATTCATTATTTGTCTTTCAGTCTTGAATTTTTGGAGACTTTGAACTACAGCCATAAACCAATGTGTTGTTGCCTGTAACGACTGTTGGCATGAAAGTAGAATCATTTTCCTGTTTATAGAGATTTTCACAATGACACTCAAAGGTTGTTCTGGTTGATAATTATTTAATGGGCAGGGGAAGAATTTGGCTGATACAAACTGTATCATCAACAATGATAGTTTGGCAATCAGCACAAACATGTTGCCAAATCTATCAGTTTGGGTAGGGGGTGCTATGATCATACTTGTCCATTCAACTCCATGTGGACAGTGATGTCTGAATATTTTTAATAGTATTGAGTTTGATTCATGGTGTCATTACTATAAACCTACCAAAGCATTTCAAGTGTCTGGCAAATTTAACAAAAAACACATTTGCTCTAATATCAACTCCATTTTAAAATCACAGCACAGCATTAGTACAAATTACCAAATTGTTCACTGTTGTCACAGTGTATATATAGCTGAGCACCATTTGGAAGAATAATAGCAGTGAAGGCACTACACCGTGGAATAATGATATATAGTGGCATTATACTACTGCACTGAAGCCAAGGAGCTGATTCAGTCTAGTTTATATATTGTAGTATAGACCCTTTCAGTGAATCAACAGAACAAAACAAAAAATTCTGTTGATTAGTCAGTTTTGTTGAATTCCTGTTAATGGACTTTTGAATTTGAATCTATCTGACAGAGTTTTACCATCATAGAAAAAATATAAATAAATGTAATGTTTCGGCAACCCAAACAGTCAGCAGGAACTAACTTCAGGATAATTAACTAATAACTTATATGAAAAGTAATAATACTTCCTATATTTTGTTGTCCATGATGTGTCCATTGATTAACTAATTATAGTATAAATATCTTACTACTGACTTGGATCAATAGTTTTTTTTTTTTTTTACCTTGTAGCCTGAACTAATTTTCGCTTATTAGAAACCATCAGAGGCTGCCGCTAGGAAGGAACACTGTGTGTTTTGTTCTTGGTGACGGCACCGTTGTTCGAAAGATTGATGTGTGTGTGTGTGATATGTTCAAAGTATGTGTGATTTAAATTGTGTCTGTCTGTTTAGGATGTTGTTTTTATGTGTTTGTATATTTCTAGTTGTTCAAGAGTGTCTAGCTTCGGCCTTTTGTGTGTATGTGTAGAATTTCCATGTTTTATTTATATTTGTGTATGTGTGGTTTTCAAAGGTGGATTTGGTGGTGGTGTGTAGTGCCTTTGTGTGTTCAGTATATCTCTGTTTGAAGCTACATCCTGTCTGGCCTATATAGAATTTGTTACATCCTGAGCAGTTTAGTCTGTATACACCAGGTAAACCAAATTTGTTTTGTTGTTTGTGTTTTTTGACAGTGTGTTCTGTATTTACTTGTAGTTCTGTATGCTGCTTTTTTTAATTCGTGGGCTATTTTTTCAGTGTGGTTATTGATATATGTTAGTGTTATGAATTTGTTGTTTTCTATCTTTGTCTGTTGTTTGTTCTGTGTTTTTTGTAGGAGTTTATTGATTATTAGGTATTCTGTTGTATCCATTGGTTTCTGCTAGATATTTGATCATGTTTAATTCATCTTGGTATTCTTTTTCGTCTAGTGGGATGTTGTTTAGTCTGTGTATCATGGTTCGAAAGCAGATAGTTTGTGTTGTATTGGGTGATTGGAGGAGTTGTGTATTAGTGTGTTAGTTGTAGTGGGTTTTCTGTATGTACTGAATTTGTGTCTGTGTTATAGTTTTGTGATGGTGAGGTCTAGGAAGTTTATGCTGTTGTTGTTTTCGTATTCAGCAGTGAAGATTATGTTTTCGTGTATTTTGTTTATGTGGGTTTGTAGCTGTTCACACTGTCTTTTGTTTCCCTTGTATAGAATTATGATGTCATCAACATACCTGTGCAATATAGTATTTTATGTGTGTCTGTCATTGTTTGTGAGAATTCTTGTTTTTCTAAGTATTGTAGAAAGATTTCTGCTAATATGCTGGATGTGGGCAAGACCATGGGTAGTTCGTCATTCTATGTAAAATTTACTGTATAAGTTTTGTTTTATGATTATGTTTTTCTGGTATGTTGTTTTGTTTGTGTTTGTCTTGTAGGATAGTGATTGTTTCGGAGATAGGGATCTTTGTGTATAGGTATTTAATGTCGAAAGAAACTAGTGTGGCATTACGGGGAATGTGTGTCTTATTTTTGTTACAAGGTCTGTATTGTTTTTTATTGTAATGTTATTGTCTAGTTGTGTGTGCTGTCTGATGATTTTGTCTAAATGTTTTGCAAGTTTGTATGCAGGGGCATTCCGGTAGTTGATTATGGGGAAGATTGGGATTTCTTCTTTGTGGATTTTGGGAAGTGCTTGGTGGGTAGAAGTTGATGGTCGCGTTCATTCAGATAGGGCTTTTGTTCACTTGTCATTATGTGTGTTGCTTTGTTGATTAGTTGTTTTATTGTGTTTTGATATCTGTCAGTGGGGTCATGTTTTAGTTCTGTAATGTTTTATTTCATGAAGTTTTGTACTTTATTGTGTAGATCATCAGTGGAAATAATTATAATATTATTGCCTTTGTCTGCTTTTACAAAGGTGATGTTGTTTTTGTGTGCCTTTTCTCTTAGTTTGATGGCTGTGTGTATTTCTGAGGTGGTTCTTGTTGTTTGATGTCTGATGTGCTCCTGTTATATTGTTTAGGTTATGTCTTAGTGTGTCTTGATGTTCTGGTACTGTGTTTTGTATATTTGTTTCAGTGTCAACTATGAGTTCTGTTAGTGTTTTGGTTGTAATGTAGGTTGTGCTTTAGGCCTTTATTAAAGAGTGTTTGTTCACTTTTAGTGATTGTGACGTTCATGAGTTTTACTGTACGAGGGTAGAATTTGTGTGAGGGAATTATATTTGTGCTGATTGGTGTGAGGTTTTTTATTTTTCTCTTGTGTTTTGTTCGTATGTTTTCTATTTGTTTTTTGTCCAGTCATTTGTGTGGTGTATTAATTTGGTCATGAAAGTGTGTCCGTACATGTTGGCAATCTGTAGGTGTAACGTGAGTGCTTTGTGGTTAAGAGCGGCTTTTATCTTGTATCATTGTTTGATCGATTCTTTCATGTATGCCCTTTGTGCAATGTTTTGTGTTATTTGTGCGGCCTGATTGTTGTGTTTGACTTTGATTTGTGCGTATTTTGGTCCGATTGATTTGTTGAGGCATGTTTTGTTAAAAGTTATGTGTTGGCGATCTTTCTAACCTTCAGTATGGTGCTCCTGTAGTAAATTAATTAGTAGTAAAAAAATTAAGAAGTAGTGAGCCGAGTCAGTAGTAATATATTTATAATTAGTAAGAATACTATAATATTATTATTAATATTATCATTAATATTAATACTATAGTAATATTATTAACATCAGTATACTATAGTAATAATACATGTGCATTGTGTTTGTGTTTTGTGAGTGTTGTGTGTTTTTTCCTAGTAAGTATTTGTTTGTACTATTTAGTCTTTTGATCACATATGATGTGAACTCTTGTTATTATTATATTGTAGACTCTCTAACAATCGTTGATAGAGTATTATTTATTACTTTTCATGTATTAGTTTATAATTAGTTTGAAGACAGCTGCCGATTGTTTGTGTTGCTGAAACATTGCATTTATTTTTTTCTGTGATGGCAAAGTCAGTTGAAATCAAATTCAAATGTCTACAATCCATCATAGCCATCTTTTAAAGAAGCTGTTTAATGGAGTTTAACTACCTGTGAACAAGACTGATGAAACAAATTAAAGAACCACAGAACCATCACCAACTAAAATAAAATACCCCAAAATTACTTTTAAATTAATCGTATTGTGATAATAGTACCTTAGTATTGTGAGATTTCAAACATTTCTTAAGTATATAGGTAAAGATTATTCTTTTGCATGAAAATATTTTTCCCAAGGAAATTCAAAGCGAATAAGTAGAGTCCTGATTTATAAGCACAATCAAAAAGTAAAATAAACATGCAAATATGCTCAAAAAATTTAAGAAATAAGTAAAAACAAACACGCAAAAATAGAATAAATAATTAGTTTCATAGAAATCTTACCTTATTCATGGCTGTTACAGTACATAAGGAAGGTCATCCTGAGATTTTCTTGAGATTTTCCTGCGTCTGTCACTGAAGAATGATTTGTACCGTGAAAATGTTCTTTCAACATCACATGACGTCACAGCCATATGTGAAAAGCAATACATTTCTTCTTCAGTGAATTCCTCTTCAGTATCTATTTCTTCACTAGAAACCTTTTTAGAAATTTGACAGTCTTTAATCAGGAGTTTCAGTAAAACTCGGCTGAGCTTGTCGAACGCAATTTTAACATCACCGTGAGTTCCCAAAGATAACTTTACTGAAATGTCCTCTATCAGAGAACATATGTTGCAAGGAATTATTTCAAGCTTCCAACTGTGTTATAATACCAGGTAATTTGGAGAAGTGGTTATGGGTGTACTGTATCTTTTCTTGGATGCCGTTTTCAGCAAAACATTCCTGGCCTGTGGCTATGTTTGCTGAATGTTCTGCATAGTATGACACAGCCTCTAACCATGAACCCCATAAAGTTAAAACTGACTGAGGAGGTAAATACAAAGTTGGAAACAATTCACAAAATTTTTGAATTCTAATCGGTGCCTCTACAAAGACTTTCTTTACGCTAGAGACAAGAAGATCTACATCTTTTTACTGGCTTCTAACAATTTCAGTGATGCGCTGTAAACTGCAAGCAAGGCTCGTCAGGTGAACTAATTTAGGGTAAAGAACTTTTAATCCAGCTGCCGCTTTAACAATATATGGAGCAGCATCATTGAGAAAATAAAATAAAACTATGCATGTGTGAGAGAGAGTAAAATTGAAAACTTTGAATGCCTACAAAGTTTAAAATGTAGCTGGCTGCAGTTTTCTTGACGACAATTCTACAGTTTGTAAAGAGATTTAACCTACGCAGTCATATTTTTGACCACTGAACATTTATAGAAAAATACAGTGTGAACTCTTGAATCTACCACCAACAGAATGCATGTAACAAACAATTAGTTTTAAAATACATAGTGTATGTTGCCATAAGGGTGGAAATCACTCTAAGGTTTAATAACAGAAAAAATATAGTTTGCAGCAAGTATGTACACAGTGTCCTATGAGGAATAGGGCATACTTCAGGAATGCATTCTACAGGATGAAACAAAGAAGAAATTTTATATAAATATAGTTCCAATAACGCGTCGTTTTCGATTTATGGCTTGCACAAAATTTTATCTTGATTTTGCGACGATACAAAAAGGGAACACCCTGGGCCACCACTCACACTTGCTAGACAGCATGTGGAAGCCATATCACATTCCCAACAGACAACTGATATGCTAAGAAACTACTTACCAGAAGATGTGGCGGGTCAAGTCTGTTTAGGCGGATCCATGAGCACAGGTTAGGTCAGAGTCGGGTGACAACTAAAAACATTTAAACTATCATAGTTGATTTTGTATTATTAATCACAAAATACACAACACATTATTATCCCTTATATTATTGTTTTACATTCAAAAGTATTGCTTTCAAAGATTAACAAATTCTACCCATCTTATTAACCTCCAATAGCAAATGCATGTACAAATTTACTTTTATAATTTTCAAATTCATCAAATACAAAACTCTTTGAACCACAACAATTACTAAATCAAAACAGCTAAAAAAAATTCCTGTAGTATTATGTTTTATTCAAAATGAACATTTTTCTTTTAATATTAATGTATCATACACTGCATACACGGCTCATGTTGGGCCCCAAAGTCCTCAGAGCAGTTACCAATACTTTATGAGCATAACCCTTCATTCTCTGTGCATAAATTCTCTTTCTTGCACACCCCCACACACAAACATAGACTCCAATTGTTTTGAAGAAATACTTTTTTAGATGGTAATTCCTTATTGGTTATAATTTATGCCCACTCATACTTGTTGTTGGAGTTTCTATATAATAAAGTTAATACATGGTGATGTCGTCTGGCATCTCTCTGGCTGGCATTACCCCCAAGATGGCGTCACCTGTCCTTGCAAATGTTTATTTTGGAAGTTTCTTCCTCCCCCCTTAAATACTTTTGAGTTTTAAATGACTAATTTTTATATTTAAGTTTAGGGATATCCACCAATCACTCCATTTTTCACTCCTGACTATTTCACAAATGTCATGTGCTCGTTTTATGTCCACATTACAATTTTACCATTTTTTCCACTTTTCCAAAAGTCTCACACTTTTATGCTGTTCACTCCTTGGCATGAATTGAGTGTTTTCAAAAACTTTACATAAACCAACAGATGTTTAAAGGCTTTCATGAACTTAATTTCTCTACGCTATATAGGAACATCCATGCTCTATCACACCATGACCAAGACAGAAAGTGAAGTAGCCGGCCACATTTCCACGCGGCATGATCATTTACGAGACCTTATCCCGATACCATACTTGTTCTTGTTGGCTTCACTAAGGTTTTGTTCCATCTGTTATCTCAAAACAGCACCATTTTCACAATTTTTGGCTGCCAATTGCTCACAATACCGTTCTGATCATATGATAAACAGCGAACTACTTCTTTTACGGAAGCACTATCCTGACTATGCGGGTCAGCACCGACTATCACACTACTTTTTCCTCACTTTTATTTTAATTTATCAGGATAACCATTGCATAACTCAGTAAATTTATTGCCATCTTTCTTACACCATTTATTAATATTTGTCTTGTCTCCACAGCTTCCCAAATCCTATAACAACAGTGAACAAACTTTAATATGGTCTTACATCTCGCCATATCCTTACACTAGCTTGTCTCCCCTAGAAGTGTGGTAACTACTCTGGGTAAAGTGTTGATTTACATAACACACAATTACCATATTTACTACTGGTTACAGTAACAGAGAAAATTACAATCTTATTATAATATACACATACAATCTTAATAAACTGTACAAATCTTAATCTTAAAACATATTTATAACCAGATATCTTTATGTTATAATAACTGAAACTCGCTGCCTGAATAATTTTATTAGAAACCAATTCATACTCAAATGTCCATGGTTTCAATAACACATTTACCCCCCTATCATCATAGATCAGTCTCACATAATGTTTATATACTTCAGTATAGTCTATTCCCCACACTTTACATTTTTGAGTACATTTCTCATCAAACATTAAGAGTAGAATTTAATAACTATCACCAAAATAACCATAAGCAAGATTGTTTAACAGTAATCCATAAGAACCAGAATCATGTACCTTGTTGAATCATATATAGTCAAGTCAGCCTTGGGATTGTTACTCAATATCAGGTAAGTCATAAGATCCTCATCACCATCATCAGCTATACCAGTTTCATCATCACAAGGTAAGTCATCATACTGCTCCACTCTCTCAATATGTAAAACATCCACTAACTCCTCATAAACTCTATTAACATCAAAGATTGCTATTTCTACCTTTCTCCACATCTCATCAGTACCTATTCCACTTCTCCTGAACCTCATTCCATGCAAAGGGCACAAGAAACTCGTTAAAACACCTCCTGTCCATACCAGGTACAACACAAATAACACTGGTGGACCACATGTCCTTAAAAACCTCATGTGGAGCTCTCACTCCAATTAAATCACTGGAAAAATTTGCCCTTTGCCTAATAATATCACCTAACCTCACTCCACTCTCTTTCCATTTCTCTAACACCATACCTCACTCCATTTATCTCCTTTCATCTCTGCCTCACCACTATTTTCCACTCTCACTAAAGTTTTATCATAGCCGGCCGCATTACCATGTGGCGTGATCTTTTACGAGACATTATTCTGATACCGTTATCATGATTTTCAGCTGCCATTTGCTCATAATATTGTTACGATGGTCTACTGATCATCATATGGTACAGTGGAAAACAACATACAGACACCAATGAAGTCACTAATAACCAGCTTTAATTACTCACAAATAACAATTTGTAATCAACTCGTACGATAATACTAGTTAAATTTGTTACAATAATAATGTCAAATAATAGAGTTCCACTCTAATTATAACACAACAACACGTCGCTACAATACTTCCACAAACACTCGATCCGTGCTAATGAAATCGCTCACTGTCAACTAACTGACAAGCCAGCTGCTATGGCTTTTTATAGGTAGCGCACATATTCTAGAAATGTTCCATCCTCAACTGCACGCTACTTAATGCATCATTCAAGTGTTCTCCAGAGGACTTTGGAACATACTTGTGTGCGGCCTTGACTGAGGCTACACTTGCTTGACTTGGATGGAGAACATTCTAGGCTGTTTGCTAGGATTCCTGTTACACTGCCCCCTCCTTAAGCCTATTCATCCCAAACTGGCAAACTGTCTCTGATATAATACTTGGTCAGGCAATCTACGTAGTTGGTCTACTTGCGAAGGTGATTCTCTGGGGTGGGAGGGGGGGTTTCAGTGTCATGAGATATGAACATCAAGTTCCCAGGAATACGATTCTTCCGCTCAACCACTAGTTTTGCTGGAATCACTCCCATTGTGTCATCTACTGATGACGTATACATCTTTAGCTGGTCCAAGTCTGTTTAGTTCTCTCGTCAACAACCTCTTGCATAACTTCATCTTCAACAACTTTTTCTCTGGGCGCTTCCACTAACTCAGGAACAAACAAGGGCATTTCCTTGACACCAATAGTTGGCTTTCCAATCACTTCTTTTGTCGTTACACAATATTGGTAATTCCTCTGCTAGTTCTTCCATTTTACAGCTGCAATAGGAAGGGTTCCACTTGACTTCCTCTTTGGCCAATGCCACTTGCTTGATCGAATGGTTGGCAGTCCCTGTCATTTTAGTCATCCAAAGCTTTATCTTCTCGTGGCCAACTCTCAGGACATTCTCATTCTCTCTTAAGTCCACAACGATTCTGTAGTCATTCATAATGTCCGTGCCAATAACCACTTCAATGTCTGCAAAGAGCATGTGGTGGCTAAACTCGAGAAGACACATACGCATATCTTTCCTAACACTTTGACTGGGCTTCCCGTCACAGTCTATATTGTACAAGAGCTAATTTGAGGCTGGCAGTTACTGATTAAGTCAGGGCGCACAATGGACACTGCTGCGCCCATGTCAGCTGTAAATGATGTTGGTTTACCTCCCGCAAATTCATTAACAATCAAGTTTCAACTGTGTGCTGTTCTGGAGCTTTGTTTCTCCAGTTGGTGTGATCACGCCCGTCTCTCAGTATTTTATTCTTCTAACAGTCTACCTATAGATGACTACATTTCCCACAGTTGTGACACTTTGGTCTTCTGTCTTTGTTCCTTGGTTAAAAAGATTATTGTGGTGTTGCTGACTTCTTAAACTGTCGTTCTTGAATTGTCTCTTTATTCTGTCTGTTATGACGATACTGTGATATTGGATCCGTTTGGTTACAACGTGATGACATACTTTGATTAATGTAAGTTGCCAACTTGGCAGCTTCAAAATGGAAAGCATGAACAAGAGCATCTGAGCTATTCTGATGCAGTGCCATTCTTAACACTTGTTGTAATTGACAATCTCTGATACTGTCAATAAACACAATGTGAGCAATCCATATTCAGAAGTTCTCCGATTCTTCAGGATAAATGAGTCTCGTCAATTGGCCGACATTTGCTTCAAACTCCTGGAGGGATTCCCTGAAATGCTTTCACTTTGCTTTAAGTTGTTCATGGTACACTTTGCACAAATGCTGGTCACCATATTGTTATTCCAGAGCTTTTGTTATTTCGCATAGGTGTTGTGGCTGTCAGATGGCACTTTCTGTATTAGCCTGCAACAGGCCCTTTTAAAGCAAGAATGAGTGAAAGGCCTTTCTCTTCTTCTGTCCATTTATTTAAGTGAGCGGCAGCTTCAAATTGGCAATGATAAGTTGCCCAGTGAGTGCTTCCATCAAAGGTTGGAGCCTTTGCGAAAACTGGTCCTACTACAGTTAATGGGAGTTTTTGATTTCTCTGATAATTTGAATCTTCTTCAGCATTTATTAATGGCCTTTCTTTATCAACTATTTCTTTCACTAAATGTTTGACTTCCATTTTAATATGTTTTATTGAATTTGTAATAGAATCTTCTAACCTTGACATACTTATTTTCATAGTTGACACAGATTTTTCTATTTCAGATATTCTTTCAATTTGTTTGTTCAGCTCACCTCATAACAGGATGAATTTTGCAGTGGTATCGTCTTGTATGAACGCCTTAATGTCGTCCGCTTGACAACTAAATTCATCTTTTTGCCGTCTCTCGGATGTTTCATTTTCACACTTACATTTTTCTTTTAGTCGTTTTTCCATTATTGCTTTCTGTCGCTCGTCTGCCACTTGTCTTTCCTATCTGCATTTCTCATTCTGTCGTTTTTCTGCTTCTTTTGCCTCCTGTCTGTGTTTCTCATCCTGCGTTTCTCTGTCTACAACAGTAGGCGCTTGGAAATTTTCCAGTATCTGACTGGTGTCCATTGTGTACCGATTAATTACAAACTACACCAGTCTTGTACAAGGTGTCCACTGTTAACGATTCTGTCGCACTTCTGACCCACTGTTATGATGGTCTACTGATCATCGTATGGTACAGTGGAAAACAACATACAGACACCAATGAAGTCACTAATAACCAGCTTTAATTACTCACAAATAACAATTTGTAATCAACTCATACAATAATACCAGGTAAATTTGTCTACACACAATAATAATGTCAAACAATAGAATTCCACTCTAATTATAACGCAACAACACCTAGCTACAATACTTCTTCAAACATTCGATCCGCGCTGAGGAAATCGCTCACTGTCAACTAACTGACAAGCCAGCTGCTATGGCTTTTTATAGGTACGCACATTTCTAGAAATGTTCCAGCCTCAACTGCATGCCACTTAATTCAAGTGTTCTCCAGAGGACTCTGGAATGTACTTGAGAGTGGCCTTGACTGAAACACACACCTGCTCAGCTGGGGAAGGGATGGGTGGAGTATGTTCTTGACTGTTTGATAGCAAGTCTCAAAAAATTGGCTCTGAAAAACAAACTTCTTACATTTGATGTGAATTTATTTATTTACATTGTAAATAAATAAACATAAAATGTGTAATACAATTTATAAAGGATTTAATTTTGAAAATTTTGATGTATGTAAAGAGAATGAAAAACAAATTAGGAGCTGTCTAACATCATGGGTGAATAATGAGGAGGTGGACCATCATGTTGAGAGAATCTTTGCAGGCTTTCTTCAAGATGTATATTTTCTAACATTATTTTATATAGTCCATAATTATAATACACAACTAGTCTGAATTTTTTGAAGGTAGAATTACATATAAAAATTATGACTAGAATGTAGACCATGATAGGCTTACATTTTTCACATATTTTAAATAGTTTAGTACGTATTTTACTTAGTACATAAAATTTTCTTTGTAGGCTCTACATAAATAGATATAAATATAAAAATATGTTTTCAAGTAAAATAACTTTCTTAATGAAACTTTTTCACTAAGAATATGATTTTGTTTCACTGGAAAACATGCATGATAATTTTAAGAATGAAAGCCAGAAGTTGTTTTAGTTTGTATTCCATTCCTTTATGCCAAACAAACACGAGGTGTATGTCTCTCTATCTCTCCCCCCCTACACACACACATGTATGCACCATGACCATAACACCTCCTTTTTGTATTTCATAACAAATCAAGTGGGTAAGATAGTCAACATAAACTCTAGTGTTGCATTTATACATACCCTACTTTTATTTATAATTTTTTATACAGATTAGCATCTTTCATATTCTATTTCATTGAATAAAACAATTTTATGGTACCTGTTGGTTCCACCTTTTATTTGATATGTGTGTACATATTAAAAATGGATAACAGTTATTTGTGTCATACTTAGACTGCAAAATATGTGTACACCTTATATGTGCCTGCATGATTAATATTGGCTTCAGTATACCATTCCTAAATATGATTTTCATATATTGCCTACTAATAATATGCACACAATTTTCTGACATGTTACACTAACGTTTTTGATAAAAATAAAAAAAATTACTTTTAATTATTGTAAGCTTCATCAAAATTTGTATACCTTTTACGTAAACATAAGTGTTACGTGTCAGAAAAATGTGCACATATTTTTATTAATAAGGAAATATCGTGGACAAAATCCAAGAATTCATATATACCTTAAAGAATTATTCAATATGTACACTAAATGAATATAACAAACTTTTTATATTTTATTTATGCTTCATTTACAGATTTTATACGATTTATGAAGACTTAATTGAGTTGTAGTCCTTTCAGACCTTTCAATTACATCTATGCTTTGATTAAATACTGAACTAAGTGAAACCGACAGTGTAAAATATGTAGGCCTATGTCAACTTTGACATCTATTATATAAATGTGGTTTTTTGGGGGAATTAACATTAAAATTTACTTAAGGGCTGAGAATACAGCATTTAATTTTTGTTTTGTTTTGCTGTTTTTGTTGAAATGACTGATTATTGATAGAGAATCATTCCTAAAGTATTCATTAATTCTTGGATTTCGTTGTCCATGACGTGTCCGTTACTTAACTAAATATCAGTATTACTTTAACGACTCGGAACACTAATTCTTCAGAGCCTTTTAAGGGGGGATTGTAGTCCCTATACCGGCTATGTTAATTTGGCCAACTTTTTGTTCCTTTTTCTCAAAAACTATTTGACCAAATAACCTGAAATTATTACACAGTATAGGTATGCATGTTATAGTTTTATTGGACCACTTTCATGGTTCTAATATTTTTGACCCCTTAAAAAAAATTTTTTTCCAAGGTTTAAAAAAAGTGCATTTTTTTTAATAGACTTCTGGCAATATTGTTTTTTACAACAAGCATATTTGTATGAAAGTGGTCCAATGCATGTACATTGACGAGTTTCAGCTACTGTAAAAATTTCAGCTTGATAACTTTTGCGGTTCCTGAGAAAAAGGAACATTTGTGAAGAAAAAATCAATTTTCGGAATGTCAAAAGTACATGATTAGTGATTACAATTACCAAAAAATTATAAATAGCTTTTTAAAACATCCCAGGTCCATATTATGGGTGTTCCTCAGCATCTTCTAGCTTCTTTTTTTCATATCTAAATCTTTTTCTTCTTTCTCTTGCGCCTTCCTTTAATTTGCTCTCAGCAGCTGCAATTCGATGGCTGTCAATTGTTTGCAATCGCTTTAGGCAACAGTCACTTATCTTCAATCCTAAATGTTTTAAAACATCAGCTTTGCCTAAGGCACCTTTGTTAAATGCTAAAATAGCATCATATACCCCAAGTTTCAGAGTAACAAAACCAACATGAATGGTTTTCGGAATTCTTTTCCACACTAATGAGTTGAACGACTCATTGGGGTTTTGCGTCAGGCCAAGAGTGCATCTTTTTAATAAATTTTCATTGGATAAGTCTCGAAAAATAGGTTTTATTTCTTCTAAAACAGCAGGTGGTAAAGAATGTTTATGTTTGTAATCTTCTCCAGTCACAAGAAAGCGATTGTAGCCACACCAAGATGTTTTACCAGTTGGGCATAGTTGATAAGTGGGGTTTTCATTGGTTGAAAATTTATGGTAATATATTTCCCATATAGCTTTCTTCATTTGGTCTACGTCCTTGCAATTTGCTCGTATTGCCTTACCATAGTACTGCTGAATATTGTCAATTTCAGAATCGGTCAGTCTTCCTTTACCACGTAATGTTTTACTGTCTGATAGTTTTACACCTCTACGTGTCTTACAAATGTTTCGCCGCCGAGCCCCCATTCTCTTCTGCACATGGCCAATGCATTCTGCCTTTTCAATTACGACATCAGGACCATAAGGGGAACTTTGACTTACAGCAGAATACCCCTTAGAATCTCCATCTCCTAAGTATGTCAAATATCTAACACCACGTTTCATGAGGGAATTACTAAAAATAGCTTGTGCTCCCTTGACCTCCATGCCACCACTATGTCCCTCGTAGTTCAGCTCACACTCTTTCTCATGGTTTTCTGTCTTCTTATCGTCGTCGTTGGATAATACACATCCATGGCAATACTTGGACAAGCAGTGGACATCTATTATTTTCCCTGTTTCAATCGATGATGCAGCAACAATGCCATTGAGTGAGAAATATCCTCTGCGTTGCCAAGTTCCATCAATTGCAATGGCCAAATCTGTTGAACCAGTTTTTTGGATCACTTCCTGGGTGGCTTCAGTCATACATGCTTCTGCAACTTCTTCAATACTAGACATAATCACTTTATTATAAAACTGAAACCGCATAGGTGGCCCTGGTATATCTAGCATTGTGCACAAAATATTGGCATCACTTTTTCCATTACCAATAGAACGCATGGCATATACAAACCTTAAATTTATGTCGTAATTATCTACTTTTTCACTTGACATAAATGATTTTTGTGCACAACAATCATTACAAATAAGTTGCAAATTAGATGCACAACCTTTTCTTTTTTGAGCAGTGTCACTAAGAGTCACAGTTCCAATGCCACAGGATTTGCAAGTAACAAATTCAGACAGTGCTTTAGAAAGAATATCTAAATCTACAATTATGTACTTGCTGCTATTATAATTTGTAATTTCATCGTCTTTAGTTAAACTTTTACTTAGTTTTTGAAATGATGCTGAAGTTTCTGGTTCTGTAAAACTGCTTTCACTGTGACTTAGAATGTTTTCTGGTTTGTCATTTAGGTTAGGCCTGTCTTTTATTTTTGTGTATTGGTTATGAACAAATTTGTGCTTTTTAAACGGTTTATTAGATCGTGGCATAATTATTATTATATTATATTATTATAAACTTATCACAGTAAAAAACTAACAAAAACTTTCCGTAGCACTGTTTCCAAAACACACAACAAAACAAAATTCTATTTCAGTTCAGCATGTAACCAGAAAGGTGTACCAAACCAATGAACACTCAGTGTGGCCAACTTACAAAAAGATGTTAGTAAAATGTAATAAAAAAACTAATTCAAATACACAAATACAGTACATCTATTACCGGTACAAAACAAGCACTTAGTAATATACTACACGTAAGGAAGTCAAATATGTTAATAAAAAAATATGTTATAGTCATATGTTAAAAATATCGGTATGGAGAACCATACATGACTTCCATATTCTAAGATTTATATTTAAAATCATTTTCGAAATGAAATATTACAATAGAAACTACTTCTTTCTACTTACTGCTTCAGCCTTAACCACAGTACTGTGGTCACTAACGTATACCACCTCACGTTATCGCACTCGATTTTCACTGATGATGGAAGTCGATGGCATTGCCGAAATGTCTGGTTTTGTAGAAAACATTGGACTACGGCCAAATATCCCGGGAAGGAATTTTAACAAAAACTACTTCTTTGTTGCCGATAACGTTGTACACATATATATCAGTGGCGAAGTTACATGGAGGCAATTGAGGCAATGCCTACCCTAAAAAATTCTGTAGAATAAACATTATAAATACGTATGAACTACATAACGTAAAGATTATACATTGTTACTGCGACTGTCAAATTTATTAAACCGAAACGTGCTTTATTGAGCGACCGCTAGATGGTGACAGGTGAGATTCGGCATAGTTCGTTTAAAGCGAATGAGGCAACCTGAACTTGCCTCAGCGTTTTTTGTATACATCGTATGTAAGCAATGTAGTGGTGTGATAGGGAAGTGTAGGGAGGGGGGATTGTCCCGCGCTGTACACATAGAGCGTTGAGGCATGCCTCACTTCTGTGGTCCAAACAGTTAAGTTAAAGCGCCTGTGTTGTTTCTAAGTGTTTATTTTATGCGGTTATTAAAAGTGTCATTGTTATTCCGCTGAACTAACAGATGATCAAGATTGTTATTTGAATTATTTGTAACATTAAACATATATATAGAAACTAATCAAGTTTAAAAATTTGAAGTTCAATCAGTTGTATTATTGTGTATGACTAATACAAGGATTGTTCAATAGACACACGTATAGAGCTGTAAAGCATTTTTTATTCAACGATTTTAAAAGAAGTCTCCAATAACATTAAGACATGAGTTCCACTGTTGCGCTAACCTGTAGATTCCCTGCTAGTAAAATTCTTACGGCTGTTTGTGGAACCATTCGGTTACAGCAAACTCTACCTCAGCATCCGATTTGACCCACCGTCCTTTTAGTGATTCCTTAAAAAAAATTTAAGATAAGATTTTTGCCTACCCATTCATTAACTACTAGCTTCGCCAGTAAGCAAATTGATGTCCATTTTTTCGGCTTGCACGCGTTATGTTGGTGTGGGTTTCGGCACTTTCCATTTAAAAAGCGTGCAAACGTAAGAAAATAAACATGAGTGAGGCCAGATATAACGTGAATTGTGTGTGTGTGTGTGTGTGTGTGTTTGTGTCTTACCTGCCTTTTTATTGCCGTATTAAATGAAAAATATTATATTACATTAAAATGAAAAATTTTTAATTTTATTGCCTGGCAACAAAATTATTTTATTTTTAACAATTACCATTGTTTGAAAAAGTTTAAATAAATTTTCAAGTACTTTACTCTTGTTAAAAAGTAAAAGGTTGCAGGTAAACTACCCCTTCCCCTTAACCGATCTTCACCAAAATCGGAAGTCCTTGAGACCTCTACAATTCAGGGACGTATGCAAAAAATTATTTGATTCTGTTTGAATTTGCGGCTGTTATCGTTTGCCATAGAAAATACGCTTGAAAAAAAACGTTGCAGGTAAACTACCCCTTCCCCTCAACCGATCTTCACCAAAAACAATAGGTCTTGAATACTCTACAAATCAGGGCTGTATGCAGAAAATTATTTGATTCTGTTTGAATTTGCGGCTGTTATCGTTTGCCATAGAAAATACCCTTGTTAAAAAAACGTTTTAGGTAAACTACCCCTTTCCCTTAACCGATCTTCACCAAAAACAACAGGTCTTGAGAACTCTACAATTTAGGGCTGTATGCAAATAATCTTTTGATTCTGTTTGAATTTGCGGCTGTTATCGTTTGCCATAGGAAATACCCTTGTTAAAACATAAAACGTTACAGGTAAACTACCCCTTTCCCTTAACCGATCTTCACCAAAAACTATAGGTCTTGAGAACTCTACAAATCAGGGCTGTATGCAAAAAATTATTTGATTCTGTTTGAATTTGCGGCAGTTATCGTTTGCCATAGAAAAAAATCTACAGACACACACACACACAGACACACACACACACACACACACACAGACACTTTTCGGAAAACGACTTTTTTTCATGTTTTGAGTGTAGTAGAATCAGAATCTGCAATAATCTCGAACACGATTTTTTTTGCCATCACCATACTTCCATTCCTTAAGGAATATGGAAGTAATATCGGTATGGAGAACCATACATGACTTCCATATTCTAAGATTTATATTTAAAATCATTTTCGAAATGAAATATTACCATAGAAACTACTTCTTTCTACTTACTGCTTCAGCCTTAACCACAGTACTGTGGTCACTAACGTATACCGTACCACCTCACGTTATCGCACTCGATTTTCACTGATGATGGAAGTAATGGCATTGCCGAAACGTCTGGTTTTGTAGAAAACATTGGACTACGGCCAAATATCCTGGGAAGGATGTTTAACAAAAACTACTTCTTTGTTGCCGATAACGTTGTACACATATATATAAAAAATATGCATAAAATTAATGGCTTGTATAAGTTAATGATTGATCTCCATTAAGTAGTGCTCAAGTTTCCAAAGTTTTAATATTATGATGTCCGTAATTAAAACATCAGAGCAGGTTTAGTGTGTATGAGGGTTCACCGTGGACAAAAATTTTCAACATTTCCTATTGAGCGTTGCTTAGAATAAATCTGCGAATCTACAGTGTATGTTTCACAGAACAAACACGCGGAAAAGAAGGAGCGCTCCGAAGTCGCTCATGGACCCTCAGCATCTTGCAGAGGGTTCATTCCCTAAAGACGAAAAGTCTGTCTATGAATCGTTCCTCTGTAAACACGTGCAGTTACACTGCCCAGCGATCCACAGGAAGCAAATCGCT
Source organism: Magicicada septendecula (assembly GCA_034769895.1). Taxonomy (NCBI): domain Eukaryota; kingdom Metazoa; phylum Arthropoda; class Insecta; order Hemiptera; family Cicadidae; genus Magicicada; species Magicicada septendecula. The sequence goes on along the minus strand of CM068367.1, from coordinate 713,427,503 downwards.
ATCCACGCTGGACACTTTTTCGGCTTGCATGCGTTATGTTGGTTTCGGCACTTTCCATTTAAAAACCGTGCAAATGTAAGAAAATAAACATGAATGAGGCCAGAAATAACGCGAATTGTGTGTGTGTGTGTGTGTGTGTGTGTGTCTTCCCTGCCTTTTTATTGCGGTAGTGATAATAATAAAATGGAAACGTAAACCGTACATAACTGAGATATGCTTGCCTGCCACGCACGATATATTTTCTCTTATACATGACTAGCAGAATACCCGTGCTTCGCTACGGAGTTTCACGTTGTACGTAATGGAAATGTTAGTTTAATTAATAAAGTTTAATTAAAGTAGGCTTCTTAAAAATAAATAGCTGTTGCCCACAACTTCGTTCGCGTGGTCTTCAATTTAATGCGATAATATATTTAGAACAGAATCTATTCTATTGGGTTGCCATAGTAACCAGATCTAATAGTTTTTTAAGATCGCAAATGACCCCCCCAGAGGATCGTATCGAAAAAAACACCTGTCCTATGTTGGTTCTCCCGTTGCGTAAAATATTTGTGCCAAGTTTGGTTGAAATCGGTCCAATGGTTTAGTTGGAGACGTGGAAGACCCCAAAGGATCGTATCGAAAAAAACACGTGTCCTATGTTGGTTCTCCCTTTGCGTAAAATATTTGTGCCAAGTTTGGTTGAAATCGGTCCAGTGGTTTAGGAGGCGATGTGGAAGACCCCAAAAGGACCCCATCGAAAAAACACCTATCCTATGTTGGTTCTCCCGTTGCGTAAAATATTTGTGCCAAGTTTGGTTGAAATCGGTACAGTGGTTTAGGAGGAGATGTGGAAGAAACCTTCGCGGACGTGCGCACAACAACTCACCAAAGTTTCATCGCAATCGGATGAATGGTATAGGAACGCATACGGGACAAACAAAGAAACATTCATTTTTATATATAAGATGTAAACTATACCACTTACTTGACATAAACCGTGATAGCTAAGCTAATGTACAACATATATGTATTAATTATACACATAAATGTTCCTCGATAGACACTCTATCTATTGGCGAAAACTTGAATAAAATCCGTTCAGTACTTCCTGAGATTAGCGATTTCAAACACAGAGAGAAAACGCACCGACTTTACTTTATACTATGTACAGATTTACATTAAATGAAAAAATTATAATTTTATTGCCTGGCAACAAAATTATTTTATTTTAACAATTACCATTGTTTGAAAAATTTTAAATGAATTTTCATGTACTTTACTCTTGTTAAAACGTAAAAGGTTGCAGGTAAACTACCCCTTCCCCTTAACCGATCTTCACCAAAATCAATAGGTCTTGAGAACTCTGCAATTTAGGGCTGTATACAAATAATCTTTTGATTCTGTTTGAATTTGCGGCTGTTATCGTTTGCCATAGGAAATACCCTTGATAAAAAAACGCTGCAGGTAAACTACCCCTTTCCCTTAACCGATCTTCACCAAAAACCATAGGTCTTGAGAACTCTACAATTCAGGGCTGTATACGAAACATTATTTAATTTTGTTTGAATTTGCGGCTGTTATCGTTTGCCAAAAAAAAAATTTCCCTTGATAAAAAAAAAACCGTTGCAGGTAAACTACCCCTTTCCCACAACCGATCTTCACCAAAAACAATAGGTCGTGAGTACTCTACAAATCAGGGCTGTATGCAAAAAATTATTTGATTCTGTTTGAATTTGCGGCAGTTATCGTTTGCCATAGAAAAAAAATCTACAGACACACACACACACACACACACAGACAGACACACACACAGACACTTTTCGGAAAACGACTTTTTTTCATGTTTTGAGTGTAGTAGAATCAGAGTCTGCAATAATCTCGAACACGATTTTTTTTGCCATCACCATACTTCCATTCCTTAAGGAATATGGAAGTAAATATCGGTATGGAGAACCATACATGACTTCCATATTCTAAGATTTATATTTAAATCTTAATATCGCCTGCCAAGCGCGATATATTTTCTTTTATACATGATTTACATTAAAATGAAAAAATTATAATTTTATTGCCTGGCAACAAAATTATTTTATTTTTAACAATTACCATTGTTTCAAAAAGTTTAAATAAATTTTCAAGTAATTTACTCTTGTTAAAACGTAAAAAGTTGCTGGTAAACTACCCCTTCCCCCTAACCGATCTTCACCAAAATCGAAAGTCATTGAGACCTCTACAATTCAGGGACGTATGCAAAACATTATTTGATTCTGTTTGAATTTGCGGCTGTTATCGTTTGCCATAGAAAATACGCTTGATAAAAAAACGTTGCAGGTAAACTACCCCTTCCCCTTAACCGATCTTCACCAAAAACAATAGATCTTGAGTACTCTACAAATCAGGGCTGTATGCAAAACATTATTTGATTCTGTTTGAATTTGCGGCTGTTATCGTTTGCCATAGAAAATACCCTTGTTAAAAAAACGTTGCAGGTAAACTACCCCTTTCCCTCAACCGAACTTCACCGAAAACAATAGGTCTTGAGAACTCTACAATTTAGGGCTGTATGCAAATAATCTTTTGATTCTGTTTGAATTTGCGGCTGTTATCGTTTGCCATAGGAAATACCCTTGTTAAAACATAAAACGTTACAGGTAAACTACCCCTTTCCCTTAACCGATCTTCACCAAAATCAACAGATCTTGAGAACTCTACAATTCAGGGCTGTATGCGAAACATTATTTGATTCTGTTTGAATTTGCGGCTGTTATCGTTTGCCAAACAAACAAAATTACCCTTGCTAAAAAAAAACCGTTGCAGGTAAACTACCCCTTTCCCTCAACCGATCTTCACCAAAAACAATAGATCGCGAGTACTCTGCAAATCAGGGCTGCATGCAAAAAATTATTTGATTCTGTCTGAATTTGCGGCAGTTATCGTTTGCCATAGAAAAAAAATCTACAGACAGACAGATAGACAGACAGACAGACAGACAGACACACACACAGACACTTTTCGGAAAACGACTTTTTTTCATGTTTTGAGTGTAGTAGAATCAGAATCTGCAATAATCTCGAACACGATTTTTTTTGCCATCACCATACTTCCATTCCTTAAGGAATATGGAAGTAAAAGGCAGGTAAGACACAGCCTGGCTGTTTGGCTGAAAATGATTTTAAATATAAATCTTAGAATATGGAAGTCATGTATGGTTCTCCATACCGATATTTATTATTTGTAATAAAACGATTCAGAAAAATTTTTGGCTTAATGGTTCGGTCTGTGTTTTTTACTTCCATATTCCTTAAGGAATGGAAGTATGGTGATGGCAAAAAAAATCGTGTTCGAGATTATTGCAGATTCTGATTGTACTACATTCAAACACGAAAAAAAGTCGTTTTCCGAAAAGTGTCTGTGTGTGTGTCTGTGTGTCTGTGTGTGTGTGTCTGTCTGTGTGTCTGTAGATTTTTTTTCTATGGCAAACGATAACTGCCGCAAATTCAAACAGAATCAAACAATTTTTTGCATACAGCTCTGATTTGTAGAGTACTCACGACCTATTGTTTTTGGTGAAGATCGGTTGAGGGAAAGGGGTAGTTTACCTGCAACGGTTTTTTAACAAGGGTATTTTCTATGGCAAACGATAACAGCCGTAAATTCAAACAGAATCAAATAATTTTCTGCATACAGCCCTGATTTGTAGAGTACTCAAGACCTATTGTTTTTGGTGAAGATCGGTTGAGGGGAAGGGGTAGTTTACCTGCAACATTTTTTGTCAAGCGTATTTTCTATGGCAAACGATAACAGCCGCAAATTCAAACAGAATCAAATAATGTTTTGCATACGTCAGTGAATTCTAGAGGACTCAAGGCCTTTAGATTTTGGTGAAGATCGGTTAGGGGAAGGGGTAGTTTACCAGCAACCTTTTACGTTTTAACAAGAGTAAAGTACTTGAAAAATTATTTAAACTATTGTTTAAACTAATTATTTAGAACCCATTGTTTTATAAAAATATATTTAAATTTTGAAAACTGAAAATTCTTTTCTTGTTGTAAATATTTATATTTTATAATCAAAATGACTTTATTTTTGTTAGCTGGCAACAAAATTAATTTATTTTTAACAATTACCATTGTTTCAAAAAGTTTAAATAATTTTTCAAGTACTTTACTCTTGTTAAAACGTAAAAGGTTGCAGGTAAACTACCCCTTCCCCTTAACCGATCTTCACCAAAATCTAAAGGCCTTGCGTCCTCTAGAATTCACTGACGTATGCAAAAAATTATTTGATTCTGTTTGAATTTGCGGCTGTTATAGTTTGCCATAGAAAATACGCTTGACAAAAAACGTTGCAGGTAAACTACCCCTTCCCCTCAACCGATCTTCACCAAAAACAATAGGTCTTGAGTACTCTACAAATCAGGGCTGTATGCAGAAAATTATTTGATTCTGTTTGAATTTGCGGCTGTTATCGTTTGCCATAAAAAAAACCCTTGTTAAAAAAACGTTATAGGTAAACTACCCCTTTCCCTTAACCGATCTTCACCAAAAACAACAGGTCTTGAGAACTCTACAATTTAGGGCTGTATGCAAATAATCTTTTGATTCTGTTTGAATTTGCGGCTGTTATCGTTTGCCATAAGAAATACCCTTGTTAAAACATAAAACGTTACAGGTAAACTACCCCTTTCCCTTAACCGATCTTCACCAAAAACAACAGGTATTGAGCACTCTACAATTCAGGGCTGTATGCGAAACATTATTTGATTCTGTTTGAATTTGCGGCTGTTATCGTTTGCCAAAAAAAAAAATTTCCCTTGATAAAAAAAAACCGTTGCCGGTAAACTACCACTTTCCCTCAACCGATCTTCACCAAAAACAATAGGTCGTGAGTACTCCACAAATCAGGGCTGTATGCAAAAAATTATTTGATTCTGTTTGAATTTGCGGCAGTTATCGTTTGCCAAAAAAAAAAATCTACAGACAGACACATAGATAGACAGACAGACACACACACAGACACTTTTCGGAAAACGACTTTTTTTCATGTTTTGAGTGTAGTAGAATCAGAATCTGCAATAATCTCGAACACGATTTTTTTTGCCATCACCATACTTCCATTCCTTAAGGAATATGGAAGTAATATCGGTATGGAGAACCATACATGACTTCCATATTCTAAGATTTATATTTAAAATCATTTTCAGCCAAACAGCCAGGCTGTGTCGTACCTGCCTTTTTACTGCTGTATTAAATGAAAAATATTATATTACATTAAAATGAAAAAATTATAATTTTATTGCCTGGCAACAAAATTATTTTATTTTTAACAATTACCATTGTTTCAAAAAGTTTAAATAAATTTTCAAGTACTTTACTCTTGTTAAAACGTAAAAGGTTGCAGGTAAACTACCCCTTCCCATTAACCGATCTTCACCAAAATCGAACGTCATTGAGACCTCTACAATTCAGGGACGTATGCAAAAAATTATTTGATTCTGTTTGAATTTGCGGCTCTTATCGTTTGCCATAGAAAATACGCTTGATAAAAAAACGTTGCAGGTAAACTACCCCTTCCCCTAAACCGATCTTCACAAAAACAATAGGTCTTGAGTACTCTGCAAATCAGGGCTGTATGCAAAACATTATTTGATTCTGTTTGAATTTGCAGCTGTTATCGTTTGCCATAGAAAATACCCTTGTTAAAAAAACGTTGCTGGTAAACTACCCATTTACCTCAACCGATCTTCACCGAAAACAATAGGTCTTGAGAACTCTACAATTTAGGGCTGTATGCAAATAATCTTTTGATTCTGTTTGAATTTGCGGCTGTTATCGTTTGCCATAGAAAATACCCTTGTTAAAACATAAAACGTTACAGGTAAACTACCCATTTCCCTTAACCGATCTTCACCAAAAACAAAAGGTCTTGAGTACTCTACAAATCAGGGCTGTATGCAAAACATTATTTGATTCTGTTTGAATTTGCGGCTGTTATCGTTTGCCATAGAAAATACC